>CM057342.1:642918828-645331501 GCA_030015575.1 Agapanthus africanus
TTAACACAATCCACAAGTAGTTGAGTACTAGGTTTAGAGAATACAACTTTTGTGCTCCCTTAGCTAGACTCCTTGGCTACTTGAGAGTTGGAAGAAGCTTGCTTGAGATCCTCCAAGTCTACGACGATCCACCCGGAGTCCTCTTTGTCCAAGCTCAAAGCTTTACTTGATCAAGATGATGAAGTTTGAAGCTAACACTCTAAACTAGTGGGCAAGAGTAGTATAGAATGATGATGTGGTTTGTTTTCTCACTTCAAAACCCTAACTTGATCACTCTTTCACTCACTATCAAAACCTAGAGAGCAAGAGAGAGAGGAAGAAGAAGATGGCAATATGAGAGCTCAAGATAATGATAAAGCTTAGGATAAAAATGAGAAATGAAAATATATATATATTCTTCTTCTCATTCTTAACCCTAGTTAATAAATATCTAGATATTTCATTTGGAACTCTAATGGCCATGGAAAGATAACTCAAGGTTAACAAATGGTTTAGTGGATGAATAAAATAATCAACCATGAGTGATTTTTCCATTTCCATTAATCCAAAAAATAAATATCAACATATTTACTAGCATGTAAGTCTTATATTGCCACCATCAAATGTATCAACAACTATGACACATAAAGTGCATGCATGTATGTGTACATGCACATCCATATGTGCATCAATGTAAACATGTGCATACATGCATGCATACACCAAAAGACAAAAGGGTCTAAAGTGAAAAGCTAATGGTCAATGTTAAATCAACACTTGATTTAACAAACCGGTCATATCACACACGACCCGACCAATAGCAAACCGCTCGATTAATATACGGTATTACATATGCGCATTTAATCGGGCCCCCCACGCATATCTCATATGCACACCACATCGTTTCGCCTGGGCTGGGTAACTCCATTGTGGGACTCTAAGACTCGTCAATACGCCGGCAGTGGGTGATGATCATATCAAACACCTCCAAGCTGCAAGAGGTCAGCTAAACGTAACGGCTACCCGGGTATTGAGCGATCAGAAAAAACAAGCGAACCTGTCACAACTCCCGTTGAGCCAACCGGCAATACTACCGTACAGTCCGATCTCTTCGTCAGATATACTGCATATTGAGTCTAGGGATGGTAACGTCGACCCCAATAACTCAATAAGTCGTGCCGATGAATGGTCTATAACAGATCGAGAAACTACTGATAACACTTATCAGTAAATCTCAACAGCCCTGGCCAGGGACTTATTGATATAGCCAATCGAGCACAGCACAACATCAACTCCCAATACCGGGAGAGTCGAAACCCCTCCTATCGCTCATCGTCTCCATGTGTCTCGAGACTGTACCCAAAAGCCACCTGTTTGCACGACTCAACAGAGCCGTGGTAGGGTAGTAATCAAAGTACAGTAGGAGAACACACAAGACTCTATGACGATCTCGGGTCTACAGACTAACATGTACCAGTGTCACCTGAGAACTGCTATCTGACGATAAATATAATACCATATAGGAGTTCTCGGCGAGTCCGTCCAGTGTACCCAGTCTTCACTGAGCCCCCGCATATGATCTCAATGTAAAACATCAATGGATGTGGGAACATCCATCGCCCATCATATGGGTCTAGTATCATATACGCTAGTCTACTCTGGAATATCGATGCCCTGTCTCGATATACCCACGACTAGGGACATTTCAGGATATGCTTATAAACTACAAATGTCCCACTAGTATGATCTACATCATAATCACAGTAGTCAAGCAAATATCCTCAGGGCTTTATCAACATGTGCAAATGAATAAAAGCATGATCAAGTGAACATGTTGGATAAAGAGTAACCAGATAGCATACTATCATGTCGAGCAAGAATGTCCTCTGAATACACACACACACACACATGTATAAATACATCCACTATCATATAATGGCCTCTAGAGCATACATATATCTAACAATCTCCCACTTGCACTAAGGCCAGTTATTGGCGTATCTCATACCCAACATCTCAAAAAGTCGCTCATGCTGCGGCTGAGGGAGGGCCTTGGTGAGTGGATCCGCAGTGTTATTCTCTGTGTCTACTCTCCTAATCTCAATCTCGCGGCGATCTACAATCTCCAGGATCAAATGAAAGCGCCTCAGGATGTGTCTGGACCGCTGATGGGACCTGGGCTCCTTGGCTAACGCCATAGCCTCATTATAATCACAATACAATGGTATTGGATCAATAATGGTTGGAACTACTCCTAGCTCCGCGACGAACTTCCTCATCCGGAAGGCTTCCTTGGCGGCATCATTTGCAGCAATGTACTCAGCTTCCATCGTAGAGTCTGCAACGGTATCCTGTTTGGAACTCTTCCAACTTACCGCCCCTCCATTGAGGGTAAATACAAACCCAGAGATAGATTTGTTGTCGTCCTTATCACTCTGGAAGCTCGAATCGGTAAAGGCCTCCATTTGGAGATCTCCGTTACCATACACCAAGAACAATTCTTTAGTCCTTCGCAAGTACTTAAGAATGTTCTTCACAGCTATCCAGTGATTCTCCCCTGGGTTGGATTAATACCTGCTTACTACACTAAGTGCATAAGCTACATCTGGGCGTGTACATAACATCGCATACATTATAGATCCTACTGCCGAAGCATAGGGTATAATGCTCATGCGAGCTCTCTCTTCATCAGTCTTTGGGCAAAAGTTCTTAGAGAGAGTGACCCCATGGCAAGTGGGTAAGGCACCCCACTTGGAGTCTTCCAAACTAAAGCTCTTTAAGATGGTGTTGATGTACCTGGTTTGGGACAATCCCAATAACCTCTTGGATCTATCCCTATAGATTCGAATGCCCAGAATGTATATGGCATCACCCAGGTCCTTCATGGAGAACCTTAGTGATAAGAAAGATTTGACCGACTGTAGCATAGGAATATCATTTCTTATCAGAAGAATGTCATCCACGTACAATACGAGGAATGTGACAGCTCTCTCTACAGCCTTCTTATAAACACAAGGTTCATCCGGATTTTTGATGAAATCAAACTCTTTGATAATATCATCAAAACAGATGTTCCAGCTCCGTGATGCCTGCTTTAATCCATAAATGGATTTGAGCAATCTACATGCTTCCCCGCTGCCCCTACTGCCAATGAAGCCTTCTGGCTGATCCATATAAACGCATTCATCTAAATCTCCATTTAGAAATGCAGTTTTAACGTCCATCTGCCAGATTTCATAGTCGTAGTGAGCAGCAATAGCAAATAGGATCCGAATGGATTTAAGCATGACTACAGGAGAAAAAGTTTCCTCATAGTCCAGACCTGGTCTTTGACGAAAATCCTTCGCCACAAGTCTTGCATTATAGGTCTCCACCTGCCCATCTACACCAACCTTTCTTTTAAAGATCCATTTGCACCCCACGGGGTACAACGTCCAAAGTCCATATTTTGTTGGTGTACATAGACTCCATTTCAGATCTCATGGCATCCAGCCACTTCACAGAGTCTCCACTCGTGATAGCTTGCTGAAAGCTGGTAGGATCATCATCCTCCATGATGCAGTCTTCTCTGTCACCATCAACGAGGAAACTGTAGTACCTCTCCGGTGGGCGAGAAGTCCTACCAGATCTACGGAGTGGCCGAGGTTCATTAGTTTCCGTTGCAACAGCCGGTTCAACCAAGTCGTCATTTGTAATTTGTGTTTCTAAAACCTCTTCTAGGTCTACCACACAGCCATTAGTATCATTTGTAAAAAATTCTTTTTCTAAAAATGTGGCATACTGAGAAACAAACACCTTTTGTTCCTCCTTATGGTAAAATAGATATCCATAGGAATTCTTTGGATACCCCATAAAATTACACATGACTGACCGTGTCTCGAACTTGTCCGGATTTTGCTTTTGATATAGGCCGTACAACCCCAAATCTTAACTCGTTTAAGAGATGGTCTCTTTCCATACCAATCTCATATGGTGTGGTAGACACGGTTTTGGTTGGAACCATGTTCAATAGAAACGCTGCAGTCTCCAATGCATGCCCCTAAAATGAGACGGGTAACTCAGCATCACTCATCATGGAACGAACCATATCTAATAGGGTCCGATTCCGTCGTTCTGACACACCTTTGTACTGTAGTGTGTAAGGAGGAGTGAGATGAGAGAGAATCTCATTCTCTTTTAGGAAGTCTGCAAACTCTGTACTGAGATACTCTCCACCTTGATCTGATCGAAGCATTTTGATACTCAAGCCGGTTTGTTTTTCTACTTCAAGTTTATATTCAGTGAATTTCTCGAAATCTTCGGACTTGTGCTTTAATAAAAATACATGACCGAATCTTGAGAAATCATCAGTGAAAGTAATGAACTAAGAAAACCGCCTCTAGCCTGTGCAGACATTGGCCCACATACATCACTATGTATGAGGGCTAAGAGCTCGGTGGCTCTTTCTCCGTGTCCTGTAAATGGAGTTTTGGTCATTTTACACTTGATACAAGACTGGAAAGTCGCATAAGATTTATATTCAAAGGGGTTTAATTATCCATCTTTATGTATGATGTTTAGTCTTGTTTCGTTAATATGACCAAGTCTACAGTGTTGTTCACACCATAATATTGTATTATTATATTCCCCATTCTTATTCATTTTATAAATAAACAGGTGCTTTTGACGCATGTCTGCTACATATTACAGGTTACAGGTTCTTAGATCTAAAACAGTGAAAACAATGAAAAGACGATGTAAAAGTGGACTTTGACCAACAAACAGAAGGATCTTGATCAAGCCTACATAAAGATCAGTTCACAAATTACAAGGCAACGCAAGGTCCAAGATTTCGAAGCAACGGAAATAAGTTCACCGCAATTGTTCACTGGAGATCTGGAAGAAACATAGAAGCTATTTTAATAAAAGAACCAAATAATAAGGAAGCCCAAAAACAGAAGAGCCAACAAAGGAAACTTCAAGGCCCAATACTTCCTTTTAAAGAGACAGAGACATAAAATTTTACCAAAGCTTGGAGTCTACTTTGACTAGGTCTTCCTAAGGTTATTTTGGTAAATGTAGACGTGCGAATCAATTGTAATCTAGGGTTTCCTATCCTCTATAAATAGGAACTCTAAATCATTGTATTCTTTTCATGCCTCCCTATGCCTCTTTTTATCAATAAAATTTAGAATTCTTTTGGAGAGCATCGATGCCTCTTTTCAATTCATGAATTCAGATCTGACAAATCTTGTGTTGATGTTTGGAGAGAGCCATCTGTAAAGTAAGTAGGTAATTTCAATTCTTGCCCTAGGTAATTTTTCATTATCTGCCCTAGTATAAATTTAATTCCTTGCCCTAGTTAGATAGTTAGATCTTTAATTCAATTGCCCTAGATTAATTTAGTTTGTAGATTTAATTAATCCATTCACACCGTTCGGAATTAACTCGTAAGAGCGACTAGGAAATTCACAACATCCCTGTGGACCGACCCGTACTCACCGGCTAGCTGCAAAGCGACGCCGTTCTTGATTGCGGTTAATAGATAGTTTTTGAGATCAATCAAATGGCGCCGTTGCCGGGGATGGCGTGTTATTTCCTTTTTGCAATTTCGGGTTAATATAAAATATAAAAAATCATAAAAATCTGAAAAATCACAAAAAATATAAAAATATATCATCTGTTATTTTTGGAAAGGGTATCTTTGTGTGAATTTTGCAGGATTTACAAGCAACTTCGGATCTGGAAAAATCCAGAGTGCGAAACAGAAAAAGATACATCAAAAAAGAGAGGGATTGCTAGTAAAGAGCTACAGAATATTTTTAGAGGCCTGATCTCTCCGTCCCACCGCTAAACCGCGGCCTAAGTGCTCTCCCGCCGCCCTTCCGCGGCCCCTTTGTGACATCAGCGCGCGAAATTTTTTCAGTTTGTTTCCTATTTCTCCCCTCTGCAAATCCCCATATATCTTTTTGTCAAATCTTCTGCAGAGTTCTTCGCGCTAAAAAACTTTTCTCTTCCAAATAACAAGTCTTGTGCAGGATTTGTGCGCCTCGCTTAAAATAGAAATTGATTGCAAGTAATCTTTCCTGTTTGCATATCTTCTATAAAAAAATCTTTTTGCAACAATTTCCAAATAAAGAGCAAACGGAACAAGGAAAAATCTTTTTTAACAACTTGCAAATTTTTGTCGCTAAGGAATCCTTGCACCACCTACATTCTTTCTTTTCCCCTTTCTTCTATCATGGGTACCCCAAATCATAAATCACTTGCCGAACTTTGGTATCCCGAACCTAACTTTGCTTCGTACGTCAATTGTTTCGATCAATTTAAGGAAGATCCCTCCGTGCCAAAACTATCTTTGAAAGATCAAATAGAAGCTTCGAGGAGAAACAGTTTGACGTTGCAACCCACTTTGTGTCAACCTTATCAACCTTCACAACCTTCGTATGTTGATACCACTTTTTCAAGTCCTGCTGTCACTCCTAAGCCGATGTCCATTGCTGAGCATATTGCTCAATCTCGCAGCCGATCTTTCATCCCTCTCCACTCATCTAGTTCTAGGGATCCACAAGACTATTCACCTTTTTATCCACATGTTGACCCTACCCCTGTCCAACCACCCACTTCCTACCACTCCTACCCGACTTTCCCACCGTCACTAGACACTGTTTCTACACAGCCTTTTGGGAGTTTCACATATCCAAACAATTTCGAATCTTTTACTGAAACCCCCTCACCACCCATGTCTAGTTTGGAACAGTCGTTGGAGGCTTATATCTTAGCAACAAACAAAATTATTAGGAATGTGGAAGCGTCCATGGACGCCCTTATACAACCTAGTGAACCGGTAGCTAGTTTCCCGCTAGCTCAAAATTTTTCAATGTATAAGGAGGCGGTTGGACAGAATGAGAATGTGAGAGGATTTCCAAATCAAACCTACCCATGCCCAATTGAAGATCACAACTCCGGTTTTCCATCGATTGTCCCAAATAGTTCACCAGTTGAAAATAAAAACGAGTTGTGTGATTTTGTAGTGCTAGATTTGCCAAATTGTGAAGAACCCCTTTCGAGTGAAACCACACTTAATCCTTTCGATCTTTACACCTCCACTCTAGAACCTAAATCGATAAATATCCATGCTTTTTATGAGGTGTCAGAAAAAATTGATTTTCACTTGATTGAGGATATAGACGCCGGGAATATTTCGGATGATGAACCTGTCGATTTGATTGAAATTTTATGTTCAACTCATCATCCCGAGTCATTAGATGTTTCTCCCGAACCTCATATGCGTCTTGATTTTGATGATAATGGCATAGATGAGTTAAATATTGAGGAGAATTATGAGGATAGTATTGAGGAGAGTTTTGAGGATCATATTGAGGTTGAACCATTTTTGTTTGATGTGTATGATTTTCCAATCCATCCTCTTGAACCTTTAACTAAATCACCCTCCCTCCTTTCCATCGTTCCGACCACGCAAAAGATCACGCTAGAAGACTGTGAGCTTGAAAAAATTTTCTTTGAATCTGACACACTTCTCACAGACGATAACACTTACGAGTGTTTCACTTTTTCAGACGATGTTGATGACTCACCGCCCGAGTTTGAGTTCTTTGAATTTTCAGATGAGTTAGTTGAACCATCAGACTCGGTTACTTACGGTAGTTTCGAACCATTGATGGAATTTTTTAAGTTCGAGACAGTTTACTACGGTGAGAATGAGACTATCCCTAATTCACTCCCTTTCGTCCTTCCTATCGTTCCGACCGTACAAGAGACCGTTACGCTTTCATCTCCAATACCAAGTTCGGCGTACCCATGCTTTCTTGCGAATCTTGAGGGATTTGAACCCATTTCTCGACGGGTTGAAAGGTTAGCGCAATCGCTTTTAACATATCGGTCATCACAAATTGCGCTAATTTATTCACTCGATTTACACCCTCAAGTTCGTGCTACATTTCTTTCTCTCTTTCGTCATTCTTCTCCTCCACCGAGACCATATTCTACTCTTCTTTCCACACGGTCTCGTGTGTTTCTCATCTCTTTTCTCTCCACTCCATTCTTTCACCAACTCGACCTTTACCACGATAAAATTTTTGAATGGTTGGTGCTAACCTTTGGCTTGTGTAAGGCCAAGCTTAAGTTTGGGGGGAACCTTGTTGTATATATGTATATATATTTTTTTGTTTTCTTTTTCTATAAAAAATAAAAAAAATTCAAAAAAACAAAAAAAAAATTATAAATAAATAAACAGGGGAGTGCCGGCATTTTGACCCTCTTGGTGTGGCATGACAGTGAGGACACTGTCAAGTTTAAGTTTGGGGGTATGCTCGGTACGTCTTTTTCCTTCGCATTCATATGTATATTTTTGCATTTGCATATTTATTTGAAAACCCATAAAAATCGAAAAATTATAAAAATTAATGTATTCAGTTTTGGCCTTATTTGATTTGAGTTTGACAAATAGGTTCTTAGACTTAGTAAATTAAAAACCCTAAAAATAACCTTTCTTAAAGTTTAACGGTAGAAAGTATATGCCTTTGTAGTTTATTTAGAAATAGGCAAATTTTGGGTTCACTTCTTTGGCTAAGTCGAAACGAAGGAAAAGTATTGATATTTTTATTAGAGTATAAGTTTGAAAAATAATTCCTAGCTTAAGTCTAGATTCTGAAAATGTATACCTTACAATTTGCACAAACACGCACCTTGAATCTTGGAATAGTAGAGAAGACCTTGAAATGCTCTTGTCTAAAGTCTTTAGTACAATGAAAATAAAAGAAAAAAAGTGAATAAAGAGATAATAAAAAAATGAACACTGGTTTTTGTGATTACTTAAGGCTGCAAAAATAGAAAAATATTTAGCGAGGGTGCTTCATCACCTAGTGCCTTAGACCAACTGGTTTGGGAGTCACTGCTAAAACCTTAGGTGTTACAAGACTAGGAATTACGCTTTAATGTGCAAACACATCTTGTAATCGGTTGTTGGTACCTCAAGAAGTATTAACAGTCGCATGAAGGATTTGTGAGTTAACATCATCTAAAAATTCACCTATTAAGAAGTGCTTTGGACAACGGACAAGAGTATGATTGCTTGATTTGAATTTCCAAGTGTAGGGGTGATATATACACACACGTAGGGGTGTGTGATTGGAGTTTAGATGAGAGAAAGGAGTGAAGAATAGAACTTGTATGTTTAGTAGAGTTGATAAAAATTCCTAAGTGGGGATGGAACCCTAGAAGGAAAACTTAAAAGATGCCGAAAGCTAAGTAAGTCTATAGAACATATATAATCTTAAGTTAAATAATGAGGAAGTGTGAAGAATATGGGTGGATAATTTACGAGTCGACGATAATAGAATTCCTTGTTAGAAAACCTAATTGGAGAATTAAAGTCAGTGGGCCTAATTGATAGTATTTTGTGGGTAGTATCCGCTGAAAACCCTCAGGAGACAACACTCCTCCTACTAGAGACACCTAGAGGTTTAACGGCTTGTTGCACGTGCTCAGTGCAATCGCGTTTCCCTGCAAAAGTGCGGTTAGGTTTTTGTCGAGAATAAAACATAAGTTTGCTCGAGGACGAGCAAAAGATAAGTTTGGGGGTATTTGTTCACACCATAATATTGTATTATTATATTCCCCATTCTTATTCGTTTTATAAATAAACAGGTGCTTTTGACGCATGTCTGCTACATATTACAAGTTACAGGTTCTTGGATCTAAAACAGTGAAAACAATGAAAAGACGATGCAAAAGTGGACTTTGACCAACAAACAGAAGGATCTTGATCAAGCCTACATAAAGATCAGTTCACAAATTACAAGGCAACGCAAGGTCCAAGATTTCGAAGCAACGGAAATAAGTTCACCACAATTGTTCACTGGAGATCTGGAAGAAACATAGAAGCTATTTTAATAAAAGAACCAAATAATAAGGAAGCCCAAAAACAGAAGAGCCAACAAAGGAAACTTCAAGGCCCAATACTTCCTTTTAAAGAGACAGAGACATAAAATTTTACCAAAGCTTGGAGTCTACTTTGACTAGGTCTTCCTAAGGTTATTTTGGTAAATGTAGACGTGCGAATCAATTGTAACCTAGGGTTTCCTATCCTCTATAAATAGGAATTCTAAATCATTGTATTCTTTTCATGCCTCCCTATACCTCTTTTTATCAATAAATTTTAGAATTCTTTTGGAGTGCATCGATGCCTCTTTTCAATTCATGAATTCAGATCTGACAAATCTTGTGTTGATGTGTGGAGAGAGCCATTTGTAAAGTAAGTAGGTAATTTCAATTCTTGCCCTAGGTAATTTTTCATTCTCTGCCCTAGTATAAATTTAATTCCTTACCCTAGTTAGATAGTTAGATCTTTAATTCAATTGTCCTAGATTAATTTAGTTTTTAGATTTAATTAATCCATTCACACCGTTTGGAATTAACTCGTAAGAGCGACTAGGAAATTCACAACATCCCTGTGGACCGACCCGTACTCACCGGCTAGCTGCAAAGCGACGCCGTTCTTGATTGCGGTTAATAGATAGTTTTTGAGATCAATCAAGTGCCAAAGAAAAGTTTCATTTATTTCTTAAAGTTTTCTTTTATTAGTGTGTTGTATACTGAAAACTGTGTGTTGATTTAGAACGTATATCCCGTTATTAAGTGTACCATACCCAACCAACATTTGATTCAAGTTAATGTTCATAACATTATTCTGCAACACAAAATTATATCCTTCATTGTCTAACAAAGAAATGGATACAATATTACAAAGCATACTAGGTACATAATAACATGGGTTCAAAACCAATATACACCCTGACGGCAACCCCAAGTGATAATTTCCCACTAAAACCGCATGTACATTGGAACCATTTCCAACACGGAGAGTATGGTCACCTGTCTTCAAAACTTTTCTATTTATCAACCCCTGCATAGAATTGCAAATGTAAGAACCTGAACCGGTATCTAATACCCAGGAAGCAGAGTTTATTGAAAAACAGTTTTCTGTCACAAACACACCTGAAGCGGAAGCATCCCCATGCTTCTTTTTCTTGAGATCCAAGTACTCAGTGCAATTGCGCTTCCAGTGTCCCGCTTTGTGGCAGTGATAACATTCCCCTTTCCCCGATACCGCAGCTTTGGACTTGTCTTTCCCTTTAGCCTTTTTAACTCCACCTCTAGGTTTGGTCGGTTTCTTCTTCATCTTTCCTTTGGCCTTGGCCTTCGGGCGAGATGAGGAAGATGGTCCAGCAATTAAAGCAGGAGTCTTCACTGATTTCAGCGTGCTCTCTGCACTCCTTAACATATTAAGGAGTTCAGGTAGAGACTTCTCCATGTTGTGCATGTTGAAGTTAACTACAAACTGAGCAAAGGCTGGGGGAGAGACTGCAAAATAATAGCAATATATTGTTCATTCTCCATTGTCCACCCGAGGTCCTCAAGCTCTTCTATAAGAGCTATCATCTTCAGAACATGGTCTCCTACTGGTGTGCCAGGGGCCATCCGCGTCTGAAATAGCTTTCGTGATGCTTCGTATCATAAGACACGAGATTGCTCCCCATACAACTTTGTATGGAGAAATATAGATTGGACATCCATATTCTCGTGCTGCTTCTGATGTGTGTTATCCATCGATAAAAGCGCGAGGCATTTGGCCGTGGCACAGTCAGCGTCCCATGTCTTGCGGACTTCCTTATCCGCAACTGAAGATTTAGGACCTGGGACGGGCAGGGCTGGAGCCGTGAGGACATATGATACCTTATCATAAGTCAAGGCTATGTTAATAATCCTCAGCCAGTCTTTATAATTGGTCCCATTCAGTTTATTTTTATCCAGTAGAAGCTTGAGTCCTGTCATTGGTATCTGCTATTAAGAGAGATAAAAGAATACACTCAGCGAAAGCTCTTGCAAAGATCAGATTGGTTATTATCTTATCTAATCGATGTCTTCCACTGCTTTTATCAAATTTCCCCTCAAACCTTAAAAGGAAAACAAGCCAGGATTAATTACAGTCTACAATTTCGCTAACCGTTCAGCCAGGCCAGTGTCAGTACTTGAGGGAGGTTCCCCGTACTTTCGCACGGACCTAATTAAAGTAAACCTCATCTTTCCAGAGGCGTAGCCCCGTTAACACCTTTCTAGACATCTAATAGGTTAGCTAATTGTAAAGTGCAAAACTCTCCTGGGAGAAACTATTGCTCACAGTGGGATCGGGATCCAACCATCATATGGAAGGTATGCAATCTCATTGCAAATTTCAACTCTTGAAACTCCCGATATGGTATTTACCCCTAGTACTCATGACCTTAAATATGGTCAACAAATCAAAAGCACTAGTCAAGCTCAACCCGTCATTTCTTGATTAATTAGACCCACCCACATGACCCTTAACTATGGTCAACAAAGTCATATGAATGTCCCAATTAATCTGCATCATATGCAGTGTAGGAAGACATCACTTAGCTACCGTACACTACGCCTTAACTATAGTCAACAAACGTAGCACGAATACTAAGTACTCTACTTCCTAAAATGATGGAGGGTTGCGGATGGTTTTTAAGAAAACCTTTAACGCTTTGAACTTGATATTGTCGTAGAATCAAATGGTTTTCAAAAGGAGTGGCTTAAGCTCCGCAATTTTGAAATGTAGCTTTTTCTCAAAAAGCCGAGTGGTTTTCAAATCCGATTCTACAACATCTTTTTAGGTTTATTTTTCCTTACATTAATCATATTAATGTAGTCCCATCATTTAAGTCCTTAAGCCAATCACAGAAAAAAAAAAACGAAAATACAACGTACGCTTATGCCATCCGCATTCGCCGCAATGTTCCGTTATGCACCGTTAGGTTACTTAACTAACGGCATACCGGGACGGGACTAGCGCGGGTGTAAAACATAAGCAACGTCTACTATATATCTCATATATAATATTGCATTCGTCTCAGATATATTAAGCGATCACATCATAAAATATAAGCAGCAGAAACACAGATATGATCATATAGGATATACTAGGATGTCCGTATTTAGTATTTAGCCAACGATAGAAAATACAGATTCCACGGTCGTGATGAATAGCCAATCCCACACCCTAGCCCCCTACGAGAGCGGCAAGTGACCCTACCAATTCTGGAGTTAGGAAACCCGGTCTCGACGCCTCAAGATGGTCTCCCACTGGACCCCAGAACCCGGTCACTTGTGCTCTCCACCTTGGGTCTATCCTAATGTGGAAAAGTAAATAATATACATCAATGGTGACATCACCCTCAACCCAGATGTGCCCCAAATAAAAGAATATTACATTACAAATGAATTTTACATGAATGAAAAGTAAAACTCTCATCTCACATAAAAACCCCAGGCTATTCGATCACAACGATCATATACATCATAGCACAGCAACACATAACATCACATGTCATCAACGTAAGCAAGTATGCGTACCCCAATTGCCGTTAACATATAGCAATGAAACCGGAAAAACGCATACTACGCTTATGGTCGCAGAAACAAGTATCACATACTACTAGGCGATGTCAAATGCTTCGATTGAATTAGCGAACACCCATATTCCCCAGAAAGCTCAACACTTGAGCACCGTTAAACAATACCCAAAAAACTATGCCACGGTACTTTATGGACCAGCCGTAGAAGGGAAAACCCAAGCCTCATTTGTGGCGCCACTAACTACGGTAAACCCTAAGGTTTAGTCGCAGTTCTATGGTCACATCTCGAGTTAGGGTTTCATTCTTCTAGAGGGTCCATAAGAATGCCTGCATTATATATTGAGTACGTTCAACCTGGAAAATACCGGTGTTTGATAATCGTTCGACCTGTTTAACGTCGTCTAGGTTACCAATACAATGCTAAAAAATACGAAATACTCCGCAAAGATTCCATTACCAAACTAACATCACATGCAATTCTGGACTACCAAATAATACCAGAAACCCCAGATCGTGAATCACAGAGCACTGGTGCAATACGAGCAGGGGAGGAGCCAAAATGGCCGGCGACGCCGGAATCCTTGGCCTCGTCGCCAGTTTGAATCCGAGCTCCCCCACTTGTATTTCACCTTTGTTCTTGTATTACCTTAAATGCCACTCTGCAGTTACTAAAAAAATTTTTAAACCAGTTTTAAAAAAAATTCCAGAGAGCATTTTTCTAGGGTTTCTAAAACCGTATTTTTGCGTAGTTTTTCGTTTTTGGATTATCGTAACATCGTCTAGGCTTCTAGTTAGGCTCTAATACCATGAAAGGTTTCCTTAGCACTACTACTAGGGTTTTGTAGCATCACATATGCGATAATAAAAAATTAGAGGGCGCTAAAGAAACTATCCTAAGGATCAAACTAGAAAAGCTAGGGTAACACTAAACTTTAACACAATCCATAAGTAGTTGAGTACTAGGTTTAGAGAATACAACCTTTGTAGCTCCCTTAGCTAGACTCTTTGGCTACTTGAGAGTTGGAAGAAGCTTGCTTGAGATCCTCCAAGTCCACGACGATCCACCCGGAGTCCTCTTTGTCCAAGCTCAAAGCTCCACTTGATCAAGATGATGAAGTTGAAGATAACACTCTAAACTAGTGGGCAAGAGTAGTATAGAATGATGATGTGATTTGTTTTCTCACTTCAAAACCCTAACTTGATCACTCTTTCACTCACTATCAAAACCTAGAGAGCAAGAAAGAGCGGAAGAAGAAGATGGCAATATGAGAGCTCAAGATAATGATAAAGCTTAGGATAAAAATGAGAAATGAAAATATATATATTTTCCTCTTCTCATTCTTAACCCTAGTTAATAAATATCTAGATATTTCATTTGGAACTCTAATGGCCATGGAAAGATAACTCAAGGTTAACAAATAGTTTAGTGGATGAATAAAATAATCAACCATGAGTGATTTTTCCATTTCCATTAATCCAAAAAATAAATATCAACATATTTACGAGCATGTGAGTCTTATATTGCCACCATCAAATGTATCAACAACCATGACACATAAAGTGTATGCATGTATGTGTGCATGCACATCCATATGTGCATCAATGTAAACATGTGCATACATGCATGCATACACCAAAAGACAAAAGGGTCTAAAGTGAAAAGCTAATGGTCAATGTTAAATCAACACTTGATTTAACAAACCGGTCATATCACATAAGACCCGACCAATAGCAAACCGCCCGATTAATATACGGTATCACATACGCGCATTTAATCGGGCTCCCCGCGGATATCTCATATGCACACCACATCGTTTCACCTGGGCTAGGTAACTCTATTGTGGGACTCTAAGACTCGTCAATACGCCGGCAGTGGGTGATGATCATATCAAACACCCCCAAGGCGCAAAAGGTCAACTAAACGTAACGGCCACCCGGGTATTGAGCGATCAGAAGAAAATAAGCGAACATATCACAACTCCCGTTGAGCCAACCGGCAACACTACCGTACAGCCCGATCTCTTCGTCAGATATGCTGCATATCGAGTCTAGAGATGGTAATATCGACCCCAATAACTCAATAAGTCGTGCCGATGAATAGTCTATAACAGATCGAGAAACTACTGATAACACTTATCAGTAAATCTCAACATCCCTGGCTAGGGAATTACTGATATAGCCAATCGAGCACAGCACAACATCAACTACCAATACCGGGAGAGACGAAACCACTCCTATCGCTCATTGTCTCCATGTGTCTCGGGACTGTACCTAAAAGCCACCTGTTTGCACGACTCAGTAGAGCCGTGGTAGGGTGGTAATCAAAGTACAGTGGGAGAACACACAAGATTCTATGACGATCTCGGGTCTACAAACTAACCTGTACCAGTGTCACCTGAGAACTGCTATCCGATGATAGATATAATACCATATAAGAGTTCTCGAAGAGTCCGTCCAGTGTACCCAGTCTCCACTGAGCACCCTGATTGAAATGAGATTTAGCGTGCTTGCGCTTTTAAAAGATGAATCAAAATTATTTATTAACCGCAATCAAGAACGGCGTCGCTTGGTAGCTAGCCGGTGAGTACGGGTCGGTCCACACGGATTTTGTGTATTTTCTAATTGTTCTAACGAGTTAATTCCGATTGTTGTCGGATTGATTAAATCTAAAAACTAAAGTTTGATCTAGACTAAAATCTTGCTAGGGTTAGGTTTAGGTTAAGTTTGGAAAATCAGTATTCCTCACCGCTTTCTATGCCCTATTTAAGATCTATGAGGTGTTATGGTAATAATCAATAAAGTGGGTTAGTACCATCGGAAAGAAACGATGTTTCTTCCTCTAGGTTCTTGTCCTTCCTTTCTTAATTCTTACCCTAACCTCCAAATAGAGTGATCTTGGTCTGATATTTTTAGGGAATATTCTGGTGGACTTTAGCTTCTTGTTTCTTTGGTTGTTTTCTCAGGCTGTCTTCTAGTTCTCTTTCAGATCTCCACAGTGAATAATGTAGTGGACTTCTACCGTTGTTTCGTGTTGAAGTCTTGAACCTTGTGCTGCCTTTGTGCTTTGTGAACTTGTTTGTTGATCTTCGTTTAGTCTCCAAACTGTAGGCTTGATCAAGATTCTTCCATTTGTTGGTCATACTCTCACTTTTGTATCGTCTTTTCATCTTTTTCACTGTTTTTGTTCTGAGAACCTGTAACCTGCAACTATGTAGCAGACATGGGTCAAAAGTACCTGTTTATTTGTAAACTGAATAAGAATGGGGAATAAAATAATGCAAAATTATGGTATGAACAAATACCCCCAAACTTATCTTTTGCTCGTCCTCGAGCAAACTAGTTTTATTCTCGAAAAAGACCTAGCCTCACTTTCGCAGGGAAACCTGATTGCACTGAGCTCGTGCAACAAGCCGTTAAACCTCTAGGTGTCACTAGTAGGAGGAGTGTTGTCTCCTGAGGATTTTCAGCGGATACTACCTACAAAATCCTATCAATTTGGCCCATCGACTTTTATTCTCCAATTAGGTTTTCCAACAATGAACTCTATTATCTTCGACTCATAAATTATCCACCCGTATTCTTCACGCTTCCTTATCATTTAACTTAAGATTATATATGTTCTGTAGACTTACTTAGCTTTTGGCATCTTTCAAGTTTTCCTTCTAGGGTTCCATCTCAACTTAGGAATTTTTATCATCTCTATTAACGATATAAGTCCTATTCTTCATTCCTATCTCTCATCTAAACCCCAATCACATGCCCCTACGTGTGTGTATATATCACCCCTACACTTGGAAATTCAAATCAAGCTATCATACTCTTGTCCATCGTCCAAAGTACTTTTCAATTGGTGAATTTTTAGATGAAATTGCTCACACATTCTTCATGCGACCGTTAATACTTCTTGAGATACCAACGACCGATTACAAAATGTGTTTGCACATTAAGGCGTAATTCCTATTCTTGTAACACCTAAGGTTTTAGCAGTGACTCCCAAACCAGTTGGTCTAAGGCACTAGGTGATAAGGCACCCTCGCTAAATATTTTTTTCTATTAATGCAGCCTTAAGTAATTACAAAAACCAGTGTTCATTTTTTTATTTTTTCTCTTTATTCATACTTGTATTTTTTTTCTTTTATTTTCCTTCATACTAAGGACTTTAGACAAGAGCATTTCAATGTCTCTTCTACTATTCCAAGTTTCAAGGTTCGTGTTTGTGCAATTTGTAGGGTATATATTTTCAGAATTTAGACTTAAGCTTAGGAATTATTT
The DNA here is from genome assembly GCA_030015575.1 of Agapanthus africanus. Lineage (NCBI taxonomy): Eukaryota > Viridiplantae > Streptophyta > Magnoliopsida > Asparagales > Amaryllidaceae > Agapanthus > Agapanthus africanus. The sequence goes on from CM057342.1 coordinate 642,936,504, forward strand.
TTCAAACTTATACTTTAATAAAAATATCAATACTTTTCCCTTGTTTTAACTTAGCCCATGAAGTCAACTCGAAATTTACCTATTTCTAAATAAACTACAAAGACATATACTTTCTACCGTTAAATTTTAAGAAAGGTTATTTTTAGGGTTTTTAATTTACTAAGTCTAAGGTCTAGTTGTTCCTAGCTAGTTAACCTATTTGTCAAACTCGAGTTAAATATGGTCAATATTGAACTTTTCAATTTTTTGAATTTTTTCAATTTTTATGGGTTTTAAAATAAGTATGCAAATGCAAAAATGTACATATGAATGCGAAGGAAGAAGGCTTACCGAGCATACCCCCAAACTTAAACTTGACAGTGTCCTCACTGTCAGGCTATACCAAGAGGGTCAAAATGTTGGCACTCCCCTGTTTATTTATTGATAATTTTTTTATATATAATTTTTATAATTTTTATGGGTTTTTTTATAAAAAAAACAAAATATATACAAAAAGGTCCCTCCCAAACTTAAGTGAGACAGTGTTTCCACTGTCTTAAGCGTTAAAGTTCAGAGTTAGGAAGGAGAAAAATCAAACTATATAAGGCCTTACACAGACCAAAGGTTAGCACCAACCATTCAAAAATTCTATCATGATAATGGTAGGGTTGGTGGAAGAATGAAGTGTAGATAAAGGAGTTGAGAAACACACGAGACCGTATGGGAAGAAGGGTGGAATATGGTCTCGGTGGAGGAGAAGAATGGCGGAAAAGAGAAAGAAGTGTAGTACGAACTTGAGGGTGTAAATCGAGTGAATAAATTAGCGCAATTTGTGATGACCGATGTGTTAAAAGCGATTGTGCTAATCTACCAACCCGTCGAGAAATTGGGTCAAATCCCTTAAGATTCGCAAGAAAACATGGGTACGTTGAACTTGGTAAACCATCCATTGAAAATGGAAACACGACGGATTCTTGCGTAGTCGAAATGATGGAAAGGATAAAGGGTAGTGATTTAGGGATAGTCTTATTCTCACCTAAGTAAACTGTCTCGAATTCGAAGGATTCCATCAATGGTTCGAAATGACTGTAAGCAATCGAGTCTGATGGTTCAACTAACTCATCTGAAAATTCAAAGGACTCAAACTCGGGCGGTGAGTCTTCAAAATCGTCCGAAAATGTGAAACACTCGTAATCGTTACAGTTGTGAGAACTGTGTCAGATTCAAAGAGGTACGCACTAGTGGCGTCCAAACTGCTCTGATCGAATAGAAATCTTTCAAGCTCATAGTCCTCCTGCGTGATCTTCTGCGTGGTCGGAACGATGGAAAGGAGGGAGGGTGATTTATGAAGGATTACAGTTAAAGGTTCAGGAGGATGAATTGGAAAATCCGACATATCAAACAAAAATGGTTCATCCTCAATACTCTCCTCAATACAACCCTCATAATTCTTCTCAAAAGTTATCTCATCCATGCTATTATCATCAAAATCAAGACGCATATGAAGTTCGGGAGAAACATTTAATGACTCGGGATGATGAATTGGAGAGAAAAATTCAGTCAAATCTGCGGGTTCATCATCCAAAATATTCCCGGCGTCAATATCCTCAATCAAGTGAAAATCTATTTTTTCTGACACCTCATCAAAAGCATGGATGTTTATCAATTCAGGTTCTAGATTGGAGGTGTAGAGATCGAAAGGATTAGGTTTGGTTTCACTTGAAAGGGGCTCTTCACAATCAGGTAAATCAAGCACTACAAAGTCGCACAACTCATTAAAAGTTTTATCTTCAAATGGTGAATCATTTGGGACACTTGTTTGAAAACCAGAGTTGTGGGATTCAATTGAGGATGGGTAGGTTTGATTTGGAAGTGTGTAGAACTCACTCTCACCACTCAAATTCTTACTCTGTCCAACCGCCTCATTATACATTTGAAAATTTGTAGATAGTTGGAAACTATCTACCGGTTCACTAGGTTGTAGTAAGACGGCCATGGACGCATCCACATTCCTCATCATTTGGTTTGTCGCCACCATATAAGCTTCCAATGACTTTTCCAGACTAGACATGGGTTGTGAAGGGGTTTCAGTAAAAGATTCAAAATTGTTTGGATAAGTGAAACTCCCAAATGGTTGTGTAGAAGCAATGTCTAGGGACGGTGCGGAAGTCGGGTAGGACTGGTAGGAATTGAATGGTTAGACAGGAGTAGGATCAACATTTGGGTAAAAAGGTGAATGGACTTGTTGATCCCAAGAACTGGAAGTGTTGAAAGGAGTGAAAGATCGGTTACGAGATTTTTCAATATGTTCAGCGATAGACATGGTTTTCGGAGTTACAACATGACTCGAAAAAGGGGTATCAACGAAAGAAGGTGGTGAAGGTTGAAATGGTTGATACAAAGTGGATTGTGAAGTCGAACTATTTCTCCTAGACACTTCTATTCGATCTTTCAAAGAAATTTTGGGCATGGATGGGTCGTCCGTAATTTGACCAAAACAATTCGTGTATGAAGCAATGTTTGGATGAGGGTACCAAAGTTCGGCAAGAGTTTTATGAGGTGGGGTACCCATGATGTAAGAAAGGAGAAGAAAAAGAATGTGTGGTGCACGGATTTCTTAGCGAAAAGTTGCAAGTTTTTGAAAAAAAAAATCCTTTTTTTCTTTTTGTGTTTTCTTCTCTTTTTTTATAGAGCTTTTTGCAAAAAGATTTTCAATAAAAGGCTTAGACACACGTTCAACCACAAATGCACAATCAGGCCTAGATCTAGGGTCACCTAGGTCAGCTAGACAGCTCCTAACTGTTCCAAAGGACAAGAAGTAGGACCTCAAACCGCCTCTTCACCGCCAATTGTGGCCAGGTAAGTGGGAGGTTCTCCACTACGTAAGTAGTGTAAGTCGATGTACAACACCCCAATGCCAGGGGGGAGGCGGAATTTTCAAAAACGAACTTGTTTAGTGAACAAACATCGACTAACCGCTTGAATCGAAGCTAAACGATAACTAACCAAACACATAGTTGTTCTAAACTACTATGCTTAGGGATTATACCTATCGAACCAAGTCCTTCGGCTTTACGATCTCCTCGTCCTCCTCGGCCTTCTCGATGTAGTAGATGATCCACCCGAGAGCAAAACTCCAAGCTTAGCCTCTAAACTTGAGGCAACTAACCTTCTTGGATTGCTAATCAAAGAAGATAGATGAGATAGAGTAAGGGTTATGGATTGTTTAGTCTAACTAATCCTTGTTCTCAACACATGAGAGGTGAGGATTAGGGTTTGAAGAGAGTGAGCTTGAGGAGAGAGAATGTGAATAATATTATGAAGTGAGAATAGTAAGTTATCATAATATATATGAAGCATTTACTTTTATCAAGAAAAGAAAATAAGTGATGAATAATCATGCTTCACAAATATCAAGTGGTGATTCATTATCATGAGTCATTAAGCATTTATGATGCATTAATGACCATGATGAATCACTCTCATGACTCACTAATCTCATTCAATGTATATGCCACCTAAACCTCCTTAGTCACCATCTTCTAGAAGCTTCTCGCGTAATTACGAGAACGCCCCTCCGATCCGTAAAAATACGGAAAAACTTTAGACTGTATAAATACAATAACCGGATACCAGTAACTCGCTTAAACCAAAGCCGACTGGTAAAAACTGTCCAGACGACGTAAGTGTGTAAACACACATACGCGTCCGAACCCTTTGTCGTAAAACCATACGACCTCTATATTGTTTCGCCTGGAGTAGGAAACTCTCTGTGTGGGACTCTAGAGACTCGACTACTACGCTGGCAGTGGGTTTAACCACAGACCGCAAGCGGCACTAGCTGTACGTAACGGTCCCCAGGTAGTTGTCGATAAGAAGGCCGATGAGGAAACCCATCCGAACTCCTACTGAGCCTGCTGTGACAATCTCCATACAGTCCGGTCCGTTCGTCTTAGACTATCGCATATCGGGCCTAGGGGGCGGCAAGCGTCAGTCCCCTAATAGAGGTATAAGTCGTGTCGGAGCGAAGCCCATTACACCCTGAGAAACTACTGGAACCTACCAGCAAATCTCGCTTGCCCTGGCCAGGGACTTTGCGTAATGGCTCTCTGACACAGCGCGATATCAACTCCCAATACCGGGAGAGACGAATCCTGTCTAACCGCCACTGCCTCCAAGTGCTCGGGACTGCACCCAACTGCTACCTGTTTGCACGACTCCTTTGAGCCGTGGTAGGGTAGCAATCTAAGAACAGTGGGACACACTCGAGGCGAAGTAGCAGTGTCAAGTCTGCGGACTATGCTGTACTCATGTCACCTGGGAACTGTTCACTGACGACTGGTATAAAACCAACCAACAGTTCCCTGTGAGTCCTGTCCGGTGTACCCATAACCTAACGAGCACCTGCATACTATCTCCAGTACGACGTACTGACGGCTGTGGGACAGACCATCTCCCCAACTGGGATGAGAAGCATACACACTAGTTTACTCCGGAGTATCGATGCTCTGTCTCGATAATCCAACGACCAGGGACCTGAATAAGGATGTGCTTGTAGACTACCCAGCCCCCACTAGTGTGACTGCCATCACAACGCTGGTAGACAAGCAAGATCCTAAGATCTCTATCAATACGTACACTCACATATTAAGATAGAAAAACCAAGTAGCATACTACCATGTTTAGCAAGACTGTTATATACATGTGAATATCCCAAGCTTCCATTAAGTAATATACAAACTAGTATGATACAGTAATGGCCTTCTAGGGCATAAACACTAACAATCTCCCACTTGCACTAGGGCCATGTACTGGCATATCGTAGACCGATGATCTCGAGTAGCCTCTCGAACTGAATCTGAGGTAGGGCCTTCGTGAATGGATCAGCAATGTTCTCTTCAGAAGCAACTCTCCGAACCTCGATCTCCTGACGATCAATGATCTCCCTGATCAGGTGATACCGCCTTAAGATGTGTCTGGAGTTCTGATGGGACCTTGGTTCCTTTGCTAAAACTATAGCTCCGTTGTTGTCGCAATACAGAGGTATTGGATCAACTATGGTAGGAACCACCTGAAGTTCTGTTAGGAACTTCTTCATCCAGACTGCTTCTTTTGCGGCATCGCAAGCAGCTATATACTCCGCTTCCATCGTTGAGTCAGCAACGGTGTCCTGCTTGGAGCTCTTCCAGCACGCCGCCCCTCCATTGAGGGTAAAGACATAACCCGACATGGACTTGGAATCGTCCTTATCACTCTGGAAGCCGGAATCAGCAAAGGCCTCCAACCTGAGGTCTTTTCCGCCGTAAACCAAGAACATCTCCTTAGTCCTTCTCAGGTACTTAAGAATGTTCTTTACTGCTATCCAGTGCTTCTCCCCTGGGTCTGACTGATACCGGCTTACCACGCTCAGTGCGTAAGCTACATCTGGTCTGGTGCACAACATCGCATACATTATAGAGCCTACCGCAGAAGCGTAGGGTATAATAGACATGCGTTCCCTTTCCAAATCAGTCTTGGGAGACATCTCTTTGGAGAGGGTGATTCCGTGACAAGCCGGTAGATTACCGCTCTTAGAATCTTCCATACTGAATCTTTTCAGTACAGTGTCGATATACCTGGACTGCGAAAGTCCCAACATCCTCTTGGATCTATCACGATAGATCCGGATCCCCAGAATGTACGAGGCATCACCCAGGTCTTTCATGGAGAACCTGTGTGACAAGAATCCTTTGACAGATTGTAGCATAGGAATGTCATTTCCTATCAATAGAATGTCATCCACGTACAAGACGAGGAATACGACACTTCTGGCTACAACTTTACTATATATACACGGTTCATCTGGATTTTTGATAAAGTCATATTCTTTGACTGTCTCATCAAAACAGATGTTCCAACTCCGCGATGCCTGCTTTAGTCCATAAATGGACTTAAGCAGCTTGCATACTTTCCCGCTGCTCCCACTCTGATTGAAACCCTCTGGCTGATCCATATAGACGCTTTCTTCTAAATTTCCATTCAGAAAAGCCGTCTTTACGTCCATCTGCCAGATTTCATAATCATGGAAGGCAGCAATAGCAAGAAGGACCCGAATGGATTTGAGCATAGCCACTGGAGAAAAAGTTTCGTCATAGTCCAAACCAGGTCTTTGACGAAAACCCTTTGCAACAAGTCTAGCCTTATAGGTTTCCACCTGTCCATCTACACCAATCTTTTTCTTGAAGATCCATTTGCATCCTATGGGTTTTACCCCATCTGGAGCAAAGTCCAAAGTCCATACTTTGTTGGTGTACATGGACTCCATTTCGGTCCGCATTGCATCTAGCCATCGTACCGAGTCGCCGCTCTGGATGGCCTGCTGGAAGTCAGTAGGTTCATCATCATCTATGATGCAATCCTCTCTATCCTCATCTATGAGAAAACCGTAGTATCTCTCAGGCGGATGAGACGGCCTACTACTCCTGCGGAGGGGTGCGGGAATGTCCTGTTCTTCTTGAACTCCTGGTTCTACCAAACTTTCAGTAGCAGTTTGTGGTTCTGGAATTTCTTCCAGTTCTATTTCACTCCCACTTATTTCCTTTTCTAAAAACTGATTTTCCAGAAAATGGGCATTACGAGAAACAAAAACCTTTTGTTCCTCTGCGTAATAGAAATAATATCCTTTGGAGTTCTTTGGATATCCCACAAACATACATTTTACTGATCGTGCCTCGAGCTTGTCCACATGCTTCTTTTTAACAAAAGCTGGACATCCCCAAATCTTCATATGTTGAAGATGGGGTTTCTTCCCAGTCCACATCTGATATGGAGTGGTAGGCACAGTCTTGGTAGGAGCCCAGTTCAAAAGATATGCCGCTGATTCTAGCGCATAACCCCAGAAAGATCGCGGTAACTCAGCATTACTCATCATGGATCGTACCATATCTAATAGGGTTCGATTCCGTCTCTCCGATACACCGTTGTGCTGTGGAGTGTATGGAGGAGTAAGCTGAGAGAGAATTCCTTTCTCTTTTAGGTAACCTAGGAACTCGGCACTTAAGTATTCTCCACCTCGATCAGATCTTAGTGTCTTAATACTTTTGCCGGTTTGGTTTTCTACTTCATTCTTATACTCTTGGAATTTCTCAAAAGCCTCGGATTTATGTTTCATCAGATAAATGAATCCGTATCTTGAGTAATCATCCGTGAAAGTAATGAAATAGGAAAAACCACCTCTTGCATGTGTAGACATCGGACCGCATACATCGCTGTGTATGAGTCCTAAGAGCTCGCTCTCTCTTACTCCTTGTCCAGTAAATGGAGTCTTTGTCATCTTTCCTTTGAGACAAGATTGACAAGTGTCATAAGTTTGATATTCGAACGAGTCCAAATATCCTTCTCTATGCAACTTAGTCAACCTTCTCTCATTGATGTGACCCAGTCTACAATGCCATAAGAAAGCTTTATTTAAATCTGGAGACTTTCTTTTTAGTGTGTTCTGGACATTGAAAATTTGGAGTTGGTTTAAAACATATATACCGTTATTTAGAGTACCGGACCCAATCAAACCATGATTAAGGTGGATGTTAACAACATCTCTTACAAACGTGAAATCATAACCTTTATTTGATAACAAGGAAACTGATATGATATTACACGTTAAGCTTGGTACAAAATAACAGTTATGTAAAACCAAAATGTGTCCACTCGTCAATCCTAGGTGATAATCCCCGACGGACGCAGCTCCCACGCTAGCTCCGTTAGCAACCTTTAGGGTCATATCACCTTCCTTCAGCACTCTACGGTTTCTCAGTGCCTGCAATGAATTGCAAATATGAGATCCTGATCCGGTATCCAATACCCAGGAAGTAGAGTTGATCGACATACAATTCTCAATTACAAACACACCTGAAGTCGAAGCCACAGCTTGCTTCGGTTCCTGGTTCTTGGCGTTCCACGCCTTGCAATCCTTCTTCCAGTGCCCTTTCCTGTGACAATGGAAGCACTCATCCTGGCCCACCACCGGTACCGCAAACTTTTTCTTTCCCTTTCCTCCCACCTTACTTACACCTCCTCTAGGTTTGGGTGCGGCCTTCTTCTTCCTTCCTTTGGCCCTAGCCTTGGACCCGGAAGAAGATGCACCGCCAACAAACATAGCGGGTGTTTCCCTTGCTTTCTGCAAGGTGCCCTCTGCACTCCTTAACATGTTCAGGAGTTCCGTAAGTTCAACTTCTTTTCCTTGAAGATTGAAGTTCAGGATAAACTGGGCGTAGGTGGGAGGAAGGGACTGGAGAATGAGGTCTGTATATAGCTCATTATCCAAAGTCGTCCCAAGGTCTGCGAGCTCTTCAATATAGCCGATCATCTTTAGGACATGTTCTCTTATTGATGACCTGACAGCCAACCTCGCTCGAAACAAGTTCTTAGAGGTCTCGTATCTTGCTATACGAGATTGCTCTCCATAAAGTTCCTTTGTATGGAGAAATATGCCATCTAGGGTCATATCCTCGTGCCTCCTCTGATGTTCATTGTTCATTGAGGCAAGCACGATGCACTTGGCTTTCGCGCAATCTAAATCCCAGGTTTTGTGGATTTCCTTATCCGCATTGCTGGATTTGGGACCAGGGACAGCAGGTGCCGTAGCGGTGAGGATGTACCCCAATTTGTCATAGGTCAAAGCCATTTTGACATTCCGCAGCCAATCTTTATAGTTTGGCCCTGTCAGTATATTTTTCTCTAAAAGTAACTTAAGTCCAGTCATTTTCAGGGTCGCTGCAATTAGGAGAGAGAGAAGAAAACTCTTTAGCATGATGCTCTTGCAAGTTTAGAGTGGTTTTTAGTTTATCTAAACTGGATGGCTCCCACTGTTTCTCGAATCCTTCCTCAAACCATAAAAGAAGAATTAGCCAGGACTATTCTCACCGTACAATACTTGCTTAACCGTTCAGCCAGGCCAGTGTCGATACTTCGAGGGAGGTTTTCCAACGCTTTCGCGAAGTTCCTTAATTAAATAACCTCTTTTCTCTGGGGGCGTAACCCCGCTGACACCTTTCTGGACACCTACTAGGTTTATAGCATTGATCGTTAAGTGACGAATATCCTGATAAGTAGCATATACTCACAGTAGGATCGGGATCCAAATATCATCGTATGATAATGTTGAAGGAATCCTACCAACATTCATCAAACTCCAAATGGTATGCATCTCTTTGCAAATTTCAGTTTCTTTAGAAATTCCCGATATTGATTTTTGCCCCATATTCTTATGACCTTGGCTTTGGTCAAAATGTCATAAGTCACATGTCAAGTTCTACCCGTCATTATCTTGTCAATTTGAACCCATCCGTATATACCCCTGACTTTGGTCAAATGATAATATGACTGTCCCAAACTAACTCATCTATCTTATGCAACAAATGAAAACCCAGCAGCTACCAAACACTATGCCTTGACTTTGGCCAAAATGCATAGCTTGAATACTACTGAATACCCAAATGAAATGACGGAGGGCTACGAATGGTTTTGGCGAAACCGTGAACGTAGTGAACTTGATATAACCGAAGGAACCTGATAGCTTTTAAAAGGAGTGGTTAAAGCTCCGCATTTAAAAATATCTGTTTTTAAAATTAACCGAGTGGTTTCTTTTAAATTGTTCCAACGATTTAAACTTTGGTTTGTTTTTCTTTGCATTATAGATAATGCGTCCCATCATTAACCTATCATTGCAGAAAACAACGAAAATACAACGTCCTCTTATGCCATCCGCATTCGCCACGGGGTCCCGTCATCACCCGTTAGGTTACTTAACTAACGACAGAGCGGGGGCTGGGCTAGCGCGGGTGTAAAACATAAGTGACGTCTAAATAGCTATCATATATAGATATTGTACATTCGTCAGACGCAATAATAGGCATTCCAGATCATAGATGAACTTTATTGGATTTGCAAGTAATCCTTGTTTGTTTTGAGCCTGCAACAAAAGACGGATTACACAGTTGTGATGAATAGCCATTTGTTAGTGTATATGCCCTAGAGGCCATTACTGTATCATACTAGTTTGTATATTACTTGATGGAAGCTTGGGATATTCACCTTGTACAAACAATCTTGCTCGATATAGTAGTATGCTACTTGGTTTGTTTCTACTTCAATGTGTACTTGTGTTTATTTCAGTATATCACTTATACGCATTAGTGGAGCCCTTAGGATCTTTGCTTGATTACCAGCGTTGTGATGGCAGTCACACTAGTGGGGGCTGGGTAATCTATAGGCACATCCTTATATAGGTCCCTAGTCGTAGGACTATCGAGACAGGGCATCGATACTCCGGAGTAGACTAGCGTATGCGCTTCTCATCCCAGTGTGGGAGATGGTCTGTCCCACAGCCATCAGTACGTCGTACTGGAGATAGTATACGGGTGCTCGTTGGGTTACGAGTACACTGGACAGGACTCGTCGGGAACTGACAGGTTGGTATTATACCTATCGTCAGTTATCAGTTCCCAGGTGACATGAGTACAGCTTAGTCCGCTGACTTGACACTGGCACTTCGCCTCGAGTGTGTTCCCACTGCACTTTGATCACTACCCTACCACGGCTCAAAGGAGTCGTGCAAACAGGTGGTGATTGGGTGCAGTCCCGAAGCACTTGGAGGCAGTGACGGTTAGACAGGATTCGTCTCTTCCGGTATTGGGGGTTGACATCGCGCTGTGTCTAGGAGAGCCATTACACGAGTAGTCCCTGGCCAGGGCAAGCGAGATATACTGGTAGGTTTCCAGTGTTATCTCAGGGTGTTTTGGGCTTCACTCCGACACGACTTGTACCGCTATTGGGGGACTGACGTTTTACCGCCCCCTAGGCCCGACATGCGATGTATCAGACGAACAGACCGGACTGTACGGAGAATGTCACATTCAGACTCAGTAGGAGTTTCAGATGGGGTTTCACCTCGTCAGCCTTCTTGTCGACATCTACCTGGGGACCGTTACGCACAGCTAGTGCCGCTTGCGGTCTGTGGTTAAACCCACTGCCAGCGTAGTGTCGAGTCTTTAGAGTCCCACACAGAGGGTATTCGGCTCTGGGCAAAACAGAGTAGAGGTCGCATGGTTTTGCGACAAGGTTCGTTCTCATCCGCGCACTTGTGCACGTTTGGAGTCCGGACGGATTATACTGGCAGGCTCTGGTTTGAGCCAGATACTGGTATATATATTTGGGGTTGCTTTTATATCTTGGTATTCTTGTTCCTCGGAACGAGAATGCAGGTGTGTATGCACAGTTGCTTGAGGCGGAGGATGAGGTATTTCATTAGGGTTTCGGAACGGGTGCGTATGCACAGTTGACAGTTATCATTTTCCAAACCCTAATGAATTTATGAATTATCTATTAATAATAGTAATTAAATGAGAATTATGTTATGGTTGATTTTGTTGACTTGTTGACCATGGTTGACTTGTTGACCATGGTTGAATGTTGACCACCATCATGCTTTAAAAAGTCCTCCTTGATTCATGCTTACATTTCATTAAATGAAGCATGGTAGTGGTCATTCCAAATTGCCATCAACTATTCTCATTTTGAATTATTATTATTTAGATAATTGTTTTTCTTTTGGCATTATGGTTGCAAGAAAGAAAAACATAGCTCATTATCTCATTTAGCTTCTCTCTCCTCTCTTCATCTTCTTCTTCCTCTAGCAAAGAGAAACCTTCTCATGTGTTGAGAATCCTTCTCTTTAAAAAGAAAAGCAAACCCTAGTCACTCTCTACTCATTCTAGGTTCAAGGTTTAGCAAGCCGGAAACCCTAGTTCACTCAAAGATCGAGGAAGAGCCCAAAGGTCGAACCTTCGAGGTGGATCCATCTTCGACGGAAGAAGGCGAGGAAAAGAGAACCATCAACCTCTACAAGATTTCAAGAAGAAGGAGTTCAAGTTTAGGTATAACCTTCATCCGAGTAGCTAACTCCTTTTAGCGTATTTGCTAGTTTAGTTTAGATACGATCCCGACCTTGTTTAGTCCATGTTGCCTCTTGCGATAAAAATTTGTTTTTTATACCGTTTCCGCCTCCCCGTAAGCACCGGGGGTCGCAATATGGACTTACAGTGGTATCAGAGCCTAACTAAACTTAAACTAGCTTGGTAGCGAAGTGTATGGAAGTTCGAAACCGAAAAATCACAAAACCGGAAAAACCAAAACCCTAAGTTTCTGTTGAATTTTTTTCTGCTCTAAATGAAAAACTTTATACTTGTAAATTCGGCTCAGGGTTTTGTTTGAACAGCCAAGAAAAACGATGCACTAATTCACTTAAACCGCCGCGCTTCCGCGGCACAAGGTAGGCATGTGCCGCGGAAGCGCCGCAGTTTGTTATCTTCTCTGCATCGTTTTTCGTGCAGTGTTCTTCTGGTGGGATTTTGGGATTTTTCAGATGTATTATATGTACCCAGATTTTCCAGAACAGAAATTCACTTTTGGGGTCCTATAATTCCGTATTTTTTTCGAACTTCACTGCACTTTGGCTATGTTGGTTATATCTGTGATGTTTGCATGTATTGAACGTCGGCTAATCGCTATAAGTCGATTAGTCGGGGTTATACATGATCTGTGTTTGATATTGGAATGTGTATATGAATGTGTTGGACTGTCGCGGGTGAATAGCCGGGGTGGATGTGAGATGAGCTTTTGTTTTTCTTTCATTCATTGTAAATGTAAATTGATGTAATAATATTATTTGTTTGGCCGCACAACCGGGTCGGGGTTGTAGCCGTCATTGTATAATTCTTTTTACTGTTTTTGCTCCTAGGATAGACCCATGGAGGGGTGCACAAACTACCGGGTACTTGGCGGGTAGTTTGCCGCACCCGTAGGGGTCTTGGGTGGGGTATTTGGCTATTCACCGCGACCGTGTAATCCGCTTTTCGTTGCAGGCTCGAAAGGATTGCGGATTGCTAGTATATCCAATGTATTCATCTGTGATCTGTAATGTCTATCATTGCTTTCTATTTAGGCGTTGCTTATGTTTTACAGCCGCGCTAGCCCAGCCCCCGCTCTGTCGTTAGTTAAGTAACCTAACGAGTGATGACGGGAACCCGTGGCGAATGCGAATGGCATAAGCGTACGTCATATTTTGGTTGTTTTCTGCAATGGTAGGATTAAATGATGGGACGCATTAAAAGAACTAATGCAAGATAATAAACCAAGTTAAAATCGTTGGAACACTTTCGAAAAACCACTCGGTTCTTTTCAAAACTAACTTTTAAATGCGGAGCTTGAGCCACTCCTTCTAAAAGCTATCTCGTTCCATCGATTATATCAAGTTCACTACGTTCACGGTTTTACCAAAACCATTCGTAGCCCTCCGTCGTTTCGCATGAATAGGCAATAGTATTCAAGCTGTGTATTTTGGCCAAAGTCAAGGCACAGTGATTGGTAGCTATTGGGTGTTCATGTGTAGCATAGATAGATGCGTTGGTTTGGGACAGTCGTGCTGCCATTTTGGCCAAAGTCAAGGGTATGTACGGATGGATCCAAATTAACCTGGAAAGTGACGGGTAGAACTTGACATGTGACTTATGATATTTTGGCCAAAGTCAAGGTCATAAGAGCATGGGGCAAAAAATCCACATCGGGAGTTTCATAAGTACTGAAACTTGCTAGATTTGCATACCATTTGGAGTGTGATGATTATGGTAGGATTCCTTCATTTTCGTCACGCGATGATATTTGGATCCCGATCCTACTGTGAGTATATGCTACTCCTCGGGAAATTTCTCACTAAACGATCAATGGTATAAACCTAGTAGGTGCCTAGAAAGGTGTTAGCGGGGCTACGCCCCCAGGGAAAAGAGGTTCTTAAATTAAGGAACTTCGCGAAAGCGTTGGAAAACCTCCCTCGAAGTACCGACACTGGCCTGGCTGAACGGTTAAGCAAGTATTGTGCGGTGGGATTGATCCCGGCTAATTCTTCCTTTGTGGTTTGAGGAGGGATTCGAGAGACAGTGGGAGCCATCCTGTTTAGACAAATTAAAAACCATTCTAAACTTGCAAGAGCATCGTGCTAAGTGTTTCTTCTCTCCCCCTGCAGCGACCAAATCGAAATGACTGGACTTAAGTTACTTCTAGATAAAAACATACTGACAGGGCCAAACTACAAAGATTGGCTCAGGAATGTCAAATTGGCAATCACTTACGACAAGCTGGGGTATCTTCTTACCACCAAAGCTCCCCCCGTCCCAGGTCCCACCTCCAGCGTCGCGGATAAGGAAATCCGTAAGACTTGGGAGATTGATTGCGCGAAGGCCAGGTGCCTCATGCTTGCCTCTATGGACAACGAACATCAGAGGAGGCATGAGAATATGGACCTCGAGTCCATATTTCTCCATACAAAAGAACTGTATGGAGAGCAGTCTCGTATCGCAAGATACGAAGTGTCGAAGAAGTTGTTTTCGACAAAGTTGGCCGTCGGATCATCGGTAGCGGACCACGTGCTTAAGATGATTGGCTACACTGAGGAGCTCGCAGAACTTGGGACCACGTTGGATAGTGAACTCTATACAGATTTAATTCTCCAGTCCCTTCCATCCACTTACGCCCAGTTCATACTGAATTTCAACTTGCAAGAAAAGGAAGTTGAACTTTCAGAACTCCTCAACCTGCTGAGGAGCGCAGAGGGCACCCTACAGAAGGGTAGGGATACACCCGCTTTGTTTGTAGGAGGATCTTCTTCCTCTAGGTCCAAGGCGAAAGCCAAGGGAAAGAGGAAGAAAGCCCCCGCCAAACCAAGAGGCGGTGTTAGTAAAGTGGGTACGAAGGGAAAGGAAAAGGCAACAAAGATAGAGGGGAAGCTTGTTGGTAAAGAGGAATGCTTCTATTGTCACAAGAGTGGACACTGGAAGAAAGATTGCAGGGCTTGGAAAGCCAGGACACAGGAACTGAAGCAGGTTGCGGCTTCAGCTTCAGGTGTGTATGTTATTGAAAACTGTCTTTCTATAAACTCTACTTCCTGGGTATTGGATACCGGATCAGGACCTCATATCTGTAATTCTTTGCAGGCGTTGAGAAACCATAGGTTTTTGAAGGCAGGTGACATGACCCTCAGAGTTGCGAACGGAGCTAGCATGGATGCTAAAGCCGTGGGGGACTATCACCTGGGAATGACAGATGGGCATGTTTTGGTTTTGCGTAATTGCTTTTTTGTACCCAACGCAACTTGTAATATCATTTCTGTATCTTTGGTTTCTAAAGAAGGTTATGAATTTGCGTTTGTAAGTAATGTTGTTAACATTCACCTTAATCAAGTTCTGATTGGGTCAGGTACACTGAGCAATGGTATATACGTATTAAACCAACCACAGATTTTCAATGTCCAGAATACACACAAAAGAAAGTCTCCAGATATCAATCAGACTTTCTTATGGCATTGTAGACTGGGTCACATCAATGAGAGAAGGTTGACTAAGTTGCATACAGAAGGATATTTGGATCCGTTCGAATATCAATCTTATGCCACTTGTCAATCCTGTCTCAAAGGAAAGATGACAAAGACTCCGTTCACTGGACAAGGAGTAAGAGCGAGCGAGCTCTTGGGACTCGTACACAGCGACGTGTGCGGTCCAATGTCTACACATGCGCGAAGCGGTTATTCTTACTTCATTACTTTTACGGATGATTTTTCAAGATACGGTTATGTCTTCTTAATGAAACATAAGTCCGAAGCTTTTGAAAAATTCCAGGAATTTAAGAATGAAGTAGAAAAACAAACCGGCAAAAGTATCAAGATTCTAAGATCGGATCGAGGTGGAGAATACTTAAGTGCCGAGTTCCTGAATTATTTAAAAGAGAATGGGATTCTCTCTCAGCTTACTCCTCCATACACCCCGCAACATAACGGTGTATCGGAGAGACGGAACCGGACCCTATTGGATATGGTACGGTCCATGATGAGTAACGCTGAGTTACCGAGATCATTCTGGGGGTATGCACTAGAATCAGCTGCGTACCTTTTGAACCGAGTTCCTACTAAGACTGTGCCTACTACACCATATGAGATGTGGTGTGGGAAGAGACCCCATCTCAGTCACATTAAGACTTGGGGAAGTCCAGCTTTTGTTAAAAAGCAGCATGCGGACAAGCTCGAGGCGCGCTCAGTACTGTGTAAGTTTGTGGGATATCCAAAGAATTCCAAGGGATATCTCTTCTACTACGAAGAGGAACAAAAAGTTCTTGTTTCTCGTCATGCCCACTTTCTAGAACATCAGTTCTTAGAAAAAGAATTAAGTGGGAGCGCAGTAGAACTGGAAGAAATTCCAGAACCGCAGACTATTACTGAAAGCTTAGTGGAACCAGAGGGTTCAAAAGAACAGGACATTCCTATGCCGCTCCGCAGGAGTAGTAGGCAGTCTCATCCGCCCGAGAGATACTACGGTTTTCTCATAGACGGGGATAGAGAGGATTGCATCATAGACTATGATGAGCCTACTAGCTTCCAGCAGGCCGTTCAGAGCGTTGACTCGGTAAAATGGCTAGATGCAATGCGGACCGAAATGGAGTCCATGTACACCAACAAAGTATGGACGTTGGACATTGCTCCAGACGGGGTAAAACCCGTAGGATGCAAGTGGATCTTCAAAAGGAAGATTGGTGTAGATGGACAGGTTGAGACCTATAAAGCTAGACTTGTAGCAAAGGGTTTCCGTCAAAGACCTGGCTTGGACTATGACGAAACCTTTTCTCCAGTGGCTATGCTGAAATCCATTCGGATCCTTCTTGCCATTGCTGCCTTCCACGATTATGAGATTTGGCAGATGGACGTAAAAACCGCTTTTCTAAATGGAAATTTAGAGGAGTGTGTCTATATGGATCAGCCAGAGGGTTTCATTCAGAGTGGGAGCAGCGGAAAGGTGTGCAAGTTGCTTAAGTCCATCTATGGACTAAAGCAGGCATCGCGGAGTTGGAACATCTGTTTTGATGAGACGGTCAAGGAATTTGACTTTATCAAAAATCCAGATGAACCATGCATCTATAGTAGATTTGTAGCGAGAACTGTAGTATTCCTTGTTTTATACGTGGATGACATTCTCTTAATAGGAAATGACATTCCTATGCTACAATCTGTCAAGGGTTTCTTGTCACACAGGTTCTCCATGAAAGACCTGGGTGATGCCTCTTACATCCTGGGGATCCGGATCCATCGTGATAGATCCAAGAGGATATTAGGACTTTCACAGTCCAGGTACATCGACACCGTACTGAAAAGATTCAGTATGGAAGATTCCAAGCGCGGTAACCTACCGGCTTGTCACGGGATCACCCTCTCTAAAGAGATGTCTCCCAAGACTGATTTGGAGAGGGATCGCATGTCTATTATACCCTACGCTTCTGCGGTAGGCTCTATAATGTATGCGATGTTGTGTACCAGACCGGATGTAGCTTATGCACTGAGTGTAGTAAGCCGGTATCAGTCAAACCCTGGGGAGAAACATTGGATAGCAGTAAAGAACATTCTCAAGTACCTGAGAAGGACTAAGGAGATGTTCTTGGTGTATGGCGGAAAAGACCTCCAGATTGAGGCCTTTGCTGACTCCAGCTTCCAGAGTGACAAGGATGATTCCAAGTCCATGTCGGGTTTTGTCTTTACCCTCAATGGAGGGGCGGTGTGTTGGAAGAGTTCCAAACAGGAAACCGTTGCAGACTCGACTATGGAAGCGGAATACATCGCTGCATCTGATGCCGCAAAAGAAGCTGTCTGGATAAGGAAGTTCTTAAAAGAACTTCAGGTGGTTCCGTCCATTGTTGACCCAGTACCTCTGTATTGCGACAACAACGGGGCTATAGCTTTAGCAAAGGAACCCAGGTCCCATCAGAGATCCAGGCACATCTTGAGGCGGTATCACCTGATCAGGGAGATCGTGGATCGCAAGGAGATCGAGGTTCGGAGGGTTGCTTCAGAAGAGAACACTGCAGATCCATTCACCAAGGCCTTACCCCAGACTCAGTTCGAGCGGCTGATCGAGATGATAGGTCTTCGGTACGCCAGTTCATGGCCTTAGTGCAAGTGGGAGATTGTTAGTGTATATGCCCTAGAGGCCATTACTGTATCATACTAGTTTGTATATTACTTGATGGAAGCTTGGGATATTCACCTTGTATAAACAATCTTGCTCGATATAGTAGTATGCTACTTGGTTTGTTTCTACTTCAATGTGTACTTGTGTTTATTTCAGTATATCACTTATACGCATTAGTGGAGCCCTTAGGATCTTTGCTTGATTACCAGCGTTGTGATGGCAGTCACACTAGTGGGGGCTGGGTAATCTATAGGCACATCCTTATATAGGTCCCTAGTCGTAGGACTATCGAGACAGGGCATCGATACTCCGGAGTAGACTAGCGTATGCGCTTCTCATCCCAGTGTGGGAGATGGTCTGTCCCACAGCCATCAGTACGTCGTACTGGAGATAGTATACGGGTGCTCGTTGGGTTACGAGTACACTGGACAGGACTCGTCGGGAACTGACAGGTTGGTATTATACCTATCGTCAGTTATCAGTTCCCAGGTGACATGAGTACAGCTTAGTCCGCTGACTTGACACTGGCACTTCGCCTCGAGTGTGTTCCCACTGCACTTTGATCACTACCCTACCACGGCTCAAAGGAGTCGTGCAAACAGGTGGTGATTGGGTGCAGTCCCGAAGCACTTGGAGGCAGTGACGGTTAGACAGGATTCGTCTCTCCCGGTATTGGGGGTTGACATCGCGCTGTGTCTAGGAGAGCCATTACACGAGTAGTCCCTGGCCAGGGCAAGCGAGATATACTGGTAGGTTTCCAGTGTTATCTCAGGGTGTTTTGGGCTTCACTCCGACACGACTTGTACCGCTATTGGGGGACTGACGTTTTACCGCCCCCTAGGCCCGACATGCGATGTATCAGACGAACAGACCGGACTGTACGGAGAATGTCACATTCAGACTCAGTAGGAGTTTCAGATGGGGTTTCACCTCGTCAGCCTTCTTGTCGACATCTACCTGGGGACCGTTACGCACAGCTAGTGCCGCTTGCGGTCTGTGGTTAAACCCACTGCCAGCGTAGTGTCGAGTCTTTAGAGTCCCATACAGAGGGTATTCGCCTCTGGGCAAAACAGAGTAGAGGTCGCATGGTTTTGCGACAAGGTTCGTTCTCATCCGCGCACTTGTGCACGTTTGGAGTCCGGACGGATTATACTGGCAGGCTCTGGTTTGAGCCAGATACTGGTATATATATTTGGGGTTGCTTTTATATCTTGGTATTCTTGTTCCTCGGAACGAGAATGCAGGTGTGTATGCACAGTTGCTTGAGGCGGAGGATGAGGTATTTCATTAGGGTTTCGGAACGGGTGCGTATGCACAGTTGACAGTTATCATTTTCCAAACCCTAATGGATTTATGAATTATCTATTAATAATAGTAATTAAATGAGAATTATGTTATGGTTGATTTTGTTGACTTGTTGACCATGGTTGACTTGTTGACCATGGTTGAATGTTGACCACCATCATGCTTTAAAAAGTCCTCCTTGATTCATGCTTACATTTCATTAAATGAAGCATGGTAGTGGTCATTCCAAATTGCCATCAACTATTCTCATTTTGAATTATTATTATTTAGATAATTGTTTTTCTTTTGGCATTATGGTTGCAAGAAAGAAAAACATAGCTCATTATCTCATTTAGCTTCTCTCTCCTCTCTTCATCTTCTTCTTCCTCTAGCAAAGAGAAACCTTCTCATGTGTTGAGAATCCTTCTCTTTAAAAAGAAAAGCAAACCCTAGTCACTCTCTACTCATTCTAGGTTCAAGGTTTAGCAAGCCGGAAACCCTAGTTCACTCAAAGATCGAGGAAGAGCCCAAAGGTCGAACCTTCGAGGTGGATCCATCTTCGACGGAAGAAGGCGAGGAAAAGAGAACCATCAACCTCTACAAGATTTCAAGAAGAAGGAGTTCAAGTTTAGGTATAACCTTCATCCGAGTAGCTAAGTCCTTTTAGCGTATTTGCTAGTTTAGTTTAGATACGATCCCGACCTTGTTTAGTCCATGTTGCCTCTTGCGATAAAAATTTGTTTTTTATACCGTTTCCGCCTCCCCGTAAGCACCGGGGGTCGCAATATGGACTTACACCATTACCCCACCCAAGACCCCAACGGGTGCGGCAAACTACCCGCCTGGCAGTTTGTGCACCCCACCTTGGGTCTGTCCTAGGAGCAAAAACAGTAAAATGAAATAATACAACGGTGGCTACAACCGCAACCTGGATGTGCCCCGCAAAATAATATTACAACAAATTACATTTACATCAAATGAATTAAATAATAACCCATCACATAACCCCGGCTATACATCACAACAGTCCAACACAGTTCATATCCACAAACAGTAAAAACCATTATAGAAATGTGCAACCCCCTGCCAACCGACATACTAGCAGTTAGGAGAGGTTTACGAACACATTATACAAACACAGATATAATCCATCAAGCAAATACTGTATAATTTCGATCGATTAAACATTTATAATCTTGCTCCAATACTGCTCTGTAAACTTGAAACCTGAGCAAAATTAAAAAATACCAGAAAATCCCAAATATCACAGAGAACCAACACAAGAAAAATGGGTCCCTGAATCGTCAAAACGGCGGCGGATCCGCGGCGGGAACAGTGCTATGCGCCGCGGATCCGCGGCTCCGTAGGCGATTCAGGGCACCAAATTTTTTGTGTGTTCTACTACTATCATTTTAAGCTTTCTGAACATCCCTGAAAAATTTTTGGACTTCATTTATAAATCGACAGAAACATGATTTTTTAGGGTTTTCCGGTTTCGTTTTTTCCGTTCGAAATTCATACAAATTTGCAAAAAAGTTATTTATTGTTTAGCGAGGCTCTGATACCACTGTAAGTCGATGTACAACACCCCAATGCTAGGGGGGAGGCGGAATTTTCAAAAACGAACTTGTTTAGTGAACAAACATCGACTAACCGCTTGAATCGAAGCTAAACGATAACTAACCAAACACATAGTTGTTCTAAACTACTATGCTTAGGGATTATACCTATCGAACCAAGTCCTTCGGCTTTACGATCTCCTCGTCCTCCTCGGCCTTCTCGATGTAGTAGATGATCCACCCGAGAGCAAAACTCCAAGCTTAGCCTCTAAACTTGAGGCAACTAACCTTCTTGGATTGCTAATCAAAGAAGATAGATGAGATAGAGTGAGGGTTATGGATTGTTTAGTCTAACTAATCCTTGTTCTCAACATATGAGAGGTGAGGATTAGGGTTTGAAGAGAGTGAGCTTGAGGAGAGAGAATGTGAATGATATTATGAAGTGAGAATAGTAAGTTATCATAATATATATGAAGCATTTACTTTTATCAAGAAAATAAAATAAGTGATGAATAATCATGCTTCACAAATATCAAGTGGTGATTCATTATCATGAGTCATTAAGCATTTATGATGCATTAATGACCATGATGAATCACTCTCATGACTCACTAATCTCATTCAATGTATATGCCACCTAAACCTCCTTAGTCACCATCTTCTAGAAGCTTCTCGCGTAATTACGAGAACGCCCCTCCGATCCGTAAAAATACGGAAAAACTTTAGACTGTATAAATCCAATAACCGGATACCAGTAACTGGCTTAAACCAAAGCCGACTGGTAAAAACTGTCCAGACGACGTAAGTGTGTAAACACACATACGCGTCCGAACCCTTTGTCGTAAAACCATACGACCTCTATATTGTTTCGCCTGGAGTAGGAAACTCTCTGTGTGGGACTCTAGAGACTCGACTACTACACTGGCAGTGGGTTTAACCACAGACCGCAAGCGGCACTAGCTGTACGTAACAGTCCCCAGGTAGTTGTCGATAAGAAGGCCGATGAGAAAACCCATCCGAACTCCTACTGAGCCTGCTGTGACAATCTCCATACAGTCCGGTCCGTTCGTCTTAGACTATCGCATATCGGGCCTAGGGGGCGGCAAGCGTCAGTCCCCTAATAGCGGTATAAGTCGTGTCGGAGCGAAGCCCATTACACCCTGAGAAACTACTGGAACCTACCAGCAAATCTCGCTTGCCCTGGACAGGGACTTTGCGTAATGGCTCTCTGACACAGCGCGATATCAACTCCCAATACCGGGAGAGACGAATCCTGTCTAACTGCCACTGCCTCCAAGTGCTCGGGACTGCACCCAACTGCTACCTGTTTGCACGACTCCTTTGAGCCGTGGTAGGGTAGCAATCTAAGAACAGTGGGACACACTCGAGGCGAAGTAGCAATGTCAAGTCTGCGGACTATGCTGTACTCATGTCACCTGGGAACTGTTCACTGACGACTGGTATAAAACCAACCAACAGTTCCCTGTGAGTCCTGTCCGGTGTACCCGTAACCTAACGAGCACCTGCATACTATCTCCAGTACGACGTACTGACGGCTGTGGGACAGACCATCTCCCCAACTGGGATGAGAAGCATACACACTAGTCTACTCCGGAGTATCGATGCTCTGTCTCGATAATCCAACGACCAGGGACCTGAATAAGGATGTGCTTGTAGACTACCCAGCCCCCACTAGTGTGACTGCCATCACAACGCTGGTAGACAAGCAAGATCCTAAGAGCTCTATCAATACGTACACTCACATATTAAGATAGAAAAACCAAGTAGCATACTACCATGTTTAGCAAGACTGTTATATACATGTGAATACCCAAGCTTCCATTAAGTAATATACAAACTAGTATGATACAGTAATGGCCTTCTAGGGCATAAACACTAACAAGTAGTAGGCCTAATTAAGTAACCACTCGCCTTAGACACACTTGCCTAGACACCACAAAGTCAGGTTAGGATCAACGGTCGATGCCTACAACTATTCCTCTGTCCTATTGAGCGCGAAGTCTTTAGGGCTGAGTCTAATATTTTTTAATTAGCTTGATGGTTAATGCAATATGCCTTATGTGATTTCTGGGGTCCTGGGAAGGGTAATGAAATCCCCATCCAATCTAGATTGGTGTTCAAGCCCCTTAAAGTCAATTTAAAATATGCAAAGCAGTAAACACAATCAAACACTTGCAAACAATTTTTTAGCGCGGCGCAAAGAATCCTGCACAAGATCAATTATTGGAAGGGGGAGAGATTTTTTAGCGCAAAGAATCCTGCAGGCAAATTTTATAGAGGAGATATTGGGGTTGCAGAGAAGAACAGAAAACTTACAGTGATTTTTCCTCGTGCAGATGTCACCACAGAGCCGTGGATCCGCCGCCAATGTTCGTTCCCACCGCGGTTCCACGGTTGAATCGTTGAATCGAGTCTCCCAACTTCCTTTGTTTTCTGTTACGATCCTCCTCTGTTTGTTCAGATTTTCTGTTTTCTGTTTTTCTCTCTGGATTTTTCCAGATCTGAATTTGTTCTGCGATCCTGCACAATTCAAACGAAAATACCCTTCACAAAATAACAAGATGATAAATTTTTTTATATTTTTCAGTTTTTATGATTTTTCAATTTTATATTAACCTGAAATTGCAAAAAGAAAATAACACGCCATCCCCGGCAACGGCGCCATTTGATTGAAACGAGATTTAGCGTGCTTGCGCTTTTAAAAGATGAATCAAAAATATTTGTTAACCGCAATCAAGAACGGCGTCGCTTGGTAGCTAGCCGGTGAGTACGGGTCGGTCCACACGGATTTTGTGTATTTTCTAATTGTTCTAACGAGTTAATTCCGATTGTTGTCGGATTGATTAAATCTAAAAACTAAAGTTTGATCTAGACTAAAATCTTGCTAGGGTTAGGTTTAGGTTAAGTTTGGAAAATCAGTATTCCTCACCGCTTTCTATGCCCTATTTAAGATCTATGAGGTGTTATGGTAATAATCAATAAAGTGGATTAGTACCATCGGGAAGAAAGGATGTTTCTTCCTCTAGGTTCTTGTCCTTCCTTTCTTAATTCTTACCCTAACCTCCATGGAAAACACGCTCAACCGGTCGTTTATACTACGGTATCACCGCTACCTCGTGGGATAGGGTGCTGTAGGGAGCGGTGTGTGCATGCATGCATGGAGTCCTATAAAAACGTGTGATGGGCAAAAAAGGGGTGAGAGATCTTCATCTCTCAAGCCTTCCCCAAATCTAACCCTAACAAGCGAGGAGACTACTCACTCATTAGGGAATTGAAAAACATGATTTAACTATCTAACTAGGGCAAAGAATGAAAGATCTATACTAGGGCAGGAAAATAAATCTATACTAGGGCAGGAAAATAAATTTAACTAGGGCAAGAATTGAAAACTTACTCTAATTTGATGCACTCTCCATACTTTTCAAGAATTGAATTCTGAATTTTGAGATTTACAACGAGGCACAAGAAGAGGCATAACCTAAAAAGGGTTTTAGGGCTTCTATTTATAGATTCATAGAAACCCTAGGTTTACAATCGACGCACACCTGTAATTACAAGTTTACCCCCTAAGAAAAGACTAGTCAACGCGCCTCCAGACTTCAAAAGAATTTCGCACCGACACGGGCATTATATGGCCGAGGATCCGCGGCCAAAACCCCTGTTTGGCCGCGGTTCCACGGCCAAATAGAGTGATCTTGGTCTGATATTTTTAGGGAATATTCTGGTGGAATTTAGCTTCTTGTTTCTTTGCTTGTTTTCTCAGGTTGTCTTCCAGTTCTCTTCCAGATCTCCACAGTGAATAATGTAGTGGACTTCTACCGTTGCTTCGTGTTGAAGTCTTGAACCTTGCGCTGCCTCTGTGCTTTGTGAACTTATTTGTTGATCTTCGTTTAGTCTCCAAACTGTAGGCTTGATCAAGATTCTTCCATTTGTTGGTCGTAGTCTCACTTTTGTATCGTCTTTTCATCTTTTTCATTGTTTTTGTTCTGAGAACCTGTAACCTGCAACTATGTAGCAGATATGGGTCAAAAGCACCTGTTTATTTGTAAACTGAATAAGAATGGGGAATAAAATAATGCAGAATTATGGTATGAACACACCCGCATATGATCTCAATGTCAAACATCAATGGATATGGGAACATCCATCGCCCATCATATGGGTCTAGTATCATATACGCTAGTCTACTCTGGAATATCGATACCCTGTCTCGATATACCCACGACTAGGGACATTTCAGGATATGCTTAAAAACTACAAATGTCCCACTAGTATGATCTACATTATAATCACAATAGTCAAGCAAATAGCCTCAGGGTTTTATCAACATGTGCAAATGAATAAAAGCATGATCAAGTGAACATGTCAGATAAAGAGTAACCAGATAGCATACTATCATGTCGAGTCAGAATGTCCTCTGAATATGTATGTATATACACACATATGTATAAATACATCCACTATCATATAATGGCCTCTAGAGCATACATATATCCAACAGTACCGGTTTGGGGGCCAGTATTTACAAGGGAGACTCTGCCGAAATTTTCGGGAAAATGCGATGTTTTCAAAATTGTTTTCATGCGACCTTATTTTATTAAAATCACTTCTTTCAAACAAGTTTTCCTTCACTCTTTTATTCTAATGCTTTATATTCCTGGGGTTTGGCTTACTTAGGTTACGTTACGCCTCTAGACGTTTCGTAATTTAAGTGTCAGTCGCGTTCCGTACCTTCGGGTCATGACAAAGTTGGTATCAGAGCGATAGGTTTTACCTTTCTGAGTTTAGGATGACTCTTGGTAGATGGAGTAGGTGATTTAAGCAGAGTGACGTAGCATGGGTATGTTCCGTGGCATATGATTGTCACGATCTAACTGTGTCGTGTTTAAAAAGAATTATGAAATTACCGCAATCAAAACGGTGTCGCTTGTAGCGAGCCGCAATGAATACGGGTCGTCCGCAGGGAGATGGTAAGTTTCTTATTGCTTGTTTTAACGAGTTAATACCGTGTTTTGATTTGTTGGTTAACTAATTTTCGTAACAAAGATATGAATAAAAAGGACTTGTTAAGGGTAGTAATAAGTTAGATTGTATGAAAGTGATGTTTGCCAATTCCTTATAGCCCCGACTTGGTATTGATACTAAAGCAATAGGTAACAACGCGGATTAGGGAACTTGAAATACGGTATTTGCGGTATTTCGCTAAATCCGTTTTCCTTGTCCCTTGTCCTTCTGTTGTTATCTCTTGATTTTAGCCTTTGGCAAATCACGGGCAATCCGGTCATGATTAGGAATCATCACTATCGGGGTAGGATAGGATGCCTAGTGAGCGGAGTTGCGGGTGATTTGCACGAAGTTTCAATAGGCAAGTTTTAGGTTTTAAAGTTTGGACAAAAAAAAATTTCGAATACGATCTAACATATTACACCCTTAACAAGTGAAAAGATTACTCACACATATTTACAAATTAACAAGAAAGAAAAGAGAAGATACATAAAAACATGCAATGAAATAAAGAGGAAAAGAGAACCGATGAGTTCAAGCGTTTTGTCTCCCAGTGTTCAATCCCCGGCAACGTGTGAGATCCAAATACCAAGCTTTAAGGTTGCAAGCTCACTTAAGAGGTTGCAAGATCAAAGCAAAGCATGAATTTCACAATTGAAATCATGTAAAGTGGAACAAGACATGTAATAAAAATACGAACTTTTATTGAAGAACAAACTTGTTACAAGAGATCTTGAAGTCAAGAACCTAAGCCTTAAGCTTGCAAGTTCTAAATGAGAAGTTGCAAGGTCAAGACAAAGGGGCAAGAGCTCAAGAATGAAAAGAAAAATTACAAGAATTCTAAGATAGAACTAAAGAAAAAGCTCCCCTTTCCTCTTGCCTCTGGTCTCTATTTATAGGCTCAGAAAGAAATATTCATATATGTCCCATTATGGCTCATGCTGATTTGTTTGATTGCCTTTGATTTGAACACATGCTTTTTAGTCTTGAATGCATATAATATCATATGCATATAAAATTATATCCTTGATTGCATATAAAATCATATCCTTGATGATTGCATATAGAATCATATCCTTGATTGCATATAGAATCATATCCTTGATGATTTCATATAGAATCATATCCTTGATTGCATATAGAATCATATCCACATGTGCTTAAAAGTCTTGTGTACACACTTGTTGTGTTGGACCATTTAGAAAAAAAATGTGTACACAACTTGTTGCGTAAAGAAACTCCTGAAGTATCGGTCGGTTAGCGTTTCTGGTCGCAGTGTCTTCCCTCGAGTGATATATCCGTGCTGTTAGATGCATTTCCAGTATTTTGTCATGGATACCTGTAATCTGTAATGCTGAGCAGACACTGGTCAATAATACCGATAAATAAAACAATTAGATAATGAATGAGCGGTATTAGAATGCAATTTTCTGATATGAACAAATACCCCCAAACTTATCTATTGCTCGTCCCGAGAAAAACCATTTATTCACAAACGAAAATCCTAACCGCACTTTCGCAGGGAACGCGATTGCACTGAGCATGTGCAACAAGCCGTTTAACCTCTAGGTGTCCCTAGTAGGAGGAGTGTTGTCTCCTGAGGGTTTTCAGCGGATACTACCCACAAAATCCCGTCAATTTGGCTTATCGACTTTTATTCTCCAATTAGGTTTTCTAACAAAGAATTCTATTATCTTTTACTTGTAAATTATCCACCCATATTCTTCACGCTTCCTCATCATTTAACTTAAGATTATATATGTTCTATAGACTTACTTAGCTTTTGGCATTTCTTAAGTTTTCCTTCAAAGGTTCCATCTCCACTTAGGAATTTTTATCAACTCTACTAAAGATACAAGTTCTATTCTTCATTCCTTTCTCTTATCTAAACTCTAATCACATATCCCCACGTGTGTGTATAAATCACCCCTACACTTGGAAATTCAAATCAAGCAATCATACCCTTGTCCGTTGTCCAAAGAACTTATTAATTGGTGAGTTTTGCTTACACATCCTTCATGCGACCGTTAATACTTCTTGAGGTACCAACGACCGATTACAAGATACGTTTGCACTTTTAAAGCGTACTTCCTAGTCTTGTAACACCCAAGGCTTTTAGCAGTGTCTCCCAAACCAGTTGGTCTAAGGCACTAGGTGATGAAGCACCCTCGCTAAATATTTTTCTATTTTTAGCCTTAAGTAATCACAAAACCAGTGTTCATTTTTTTTATTCACTTTTGTATTTTTCATTTTCTTCGTACTAGGGACTTTTAGACAAGAGCATTTCAAGGTCTCCTCTACTATTCCAAGCTTCAAGGTGCGTGATTGTGCAATTTTGTAGGGTATACATTTTCAGAATCTATACTTAAGCCAGGAATTATTTTTCAAACTTATACTCTAATAGTAATCAATACTTTTTCCTTTATTTCAACTTAGCCCAAGAAGTGAACCAAAAATTTGCTTATTTCTAAATAAACTACAAAGACATATACTTTCTACCGATAAACTTTAAGGAAGGTTATTTTTAGGGTTTTTAATTTACTAAGTCTAAGATCTAGTTGTTCGTAGCCAGTTAACCTATTTGTCAAACTCATGTTAAATATGGCCAAAATTGAATACAATAATTTTTATAATTTTTGAAAATTTTAAATTTTTATGAGTTTTTAAAATAAGTATGAAAATGCAAAAATATGTACAAATGAATGCGAAGGAAGAAGACGTACCGAGCATACCCCCAAACTTAAACTTGACAGTGTCCTCACTGTCATGCTATACCAAGAAGGTTAAAATGTCGGCACTTCCCTGTTTATTTATTTATTTTTATTTTATTTTATTGTTAAAACAAAAATATATACAGAAAGCCCCCCCCAAACTTCATTTAAACAATGTTAGACATTACTGCCAAACTTTGCATAGACCAAATGTCAACATCAACCAGTTGAAAAATTTATCTGTAAAGAGTATCGGTTGGTGAAAGAATATGTTGTACCAATCCAAAAAGAATTGGGGAAGATAGAAGAGGTGGTATGGAAAGTGTGGAAGTGAATAGACAGGAGGTGGTGATGAATCAAAACGAGAATGCGAATGATCAGCAATCAGTGGAGTATTGGCATTCTTGTAACTTATTAAAAGAAATGGGGGTGGTTCAACTTCCAAAGGAGAAGGTTGACTAACCACACTATCCCCAAGATATCTCTGTAGATCCTTCATCGACTTGGCATCATCCATCATATGCATATGATATTCAATTATGAGGGAACTAATCTCCTCGATGTCTGCCATATTCCAGCCGAGAGCTTGCCGCCTATCTTGTAAGAGCATTAAAAGGGCGTTCTCTTGCTCGAAGGCTAGAGAGGACGATATGATAACGGGAAAGGTCTCATTCTCATCTATGTAAGCATATTTAATATGAGACGGCAAGGGCATGAGTTCGAGTTTCGGAGGCAAAAGAATCATAGGCAAAATTGGGGAATCTACCTCGAACTCAAAGGACTCCAACACAGGTTCGAAATCACTGCAAACAACCAATTCGGATGGTTCAACTAAGTCATCCAAAAATTCAAAAGACTCATATTCGGGTTGTGAGTCGTTATCAACCGAAAAAGTGAAACATTCATAATCCATATCGGTTGTGTCAACGGTGGTAGGCTCAAGGAGGGACGCACTAGTGGCGTCAAAACTGTTCTCATCAAACAAGAATCTTTCAAACTCGCAGTCCTCCTGTGTGATTTCGTGAATAGAGCAAACTTCTCGTGTACTAGTATTAGGCACGGGGGGCAGACTTCCTAACTTGTAAATATTGAACTCACTAGACGTCTTCCCGAAGGATAGAGTCATGGAGCCATTGCGACAGTTTATTACGGCATTGGAAGTGACCAAAAATGGTCGACCGAGGATCACCGGAATTTGGTTCCGTGAGTTAGCAACAGCTTGTGTGTCCATAACAATAAAATCAACTGGGAATATGAACTCACCAACTTTGATGAACACATCCTCTAGCTCACCCCTTGGATGGGTGATTGATCGATCAGCCATTTGGAGAGTACAGTGAGTGGGCTTAAGCTCTCCAATGCCTAATTGCTCGTACACAGAATAAGGTAGCAAATTGACACTAGCACCAAGATCTAGTAGTGCTCTATTGATGTTCTTGTCCCCAATTGTTATCGAAATAGTAGGACAACCGGGGTCCTTTTGCTTTTGGGGTAAAGAATTGACAAGAGCATCGCTAATAGCACTAGCCACAAAAACTTTCTTTGGTACTTGTGACTTCCTCTTTTTGGTGCATAAGTCCTTTAAGATTTTTGCATATGAAGGAACTTGTTGGATTGCATCCAAAAGAGGGATATTTATGCTAACCTGTTTGAACAGCTCAACAATCTTCTCCATTTGTGGGGTTGGTTTATTGGATCTCAACCGGTTTGGAAAAGGAGCATTTTGAAATGTTGTTGAGTCCAATTTTTGCGGATCAGATTGTTGAGTTGGAACGGAACCCCGTGCAGATGTGTTCGTGTTGTGAGAAGTGGGTCCGCTTGAGCTAGAAGGAGTAGAGCCTTGTGAATGATGGAGAACAGGCTCTAACGAAGAAGAAGAAGGTGAAGAAGAACCACCGGCAGGGGTGTCATCGTGAATACCCACATTGTTTTGCAACATTTTTCCCGATCTCAACGTGGTCACAGCGTTTACGTTATGAGTTTGCTGTTGATATGCAGCATGTGCGTGACCAGAATTGGGCAATGGTTGAGATGGGAGCTTTCCTTTTTCTCGCTCGCTCAATGCTGCATTGAGTTGTGCAATTTGTGCCTCAATAGATTTGATGCTTTGATCGTGTGAGGCACTGTTTTGCACCAAAGATTGAATAGACGTCTCTAATCTTGCTGTAGATTGTGTAGATAGCTTTAGGAACGCATCTAGACTTCTTTCGAGCGAGCTAACCTTGTCATTATTAGGTTGAACAAAATTGTTTGGCGGGTAAGCAGTGTTAGGCACAAAATTGTTCACTTGATTAGGGTAAGGTTGCTGTTGGAAAGGTTGTTGAAATTGAGTTTGTGGAGGTGCTTGTTGTTGTGGAGGAGGAGGCCTTTGAAAATTGTTATTTCCTTGGAATTGTTGATTTTGGTTCCAAGAGAAATTTGGGTGACTCCTCAAACCCGGATTGTATGTAGAAGAGTATGGATCGTTTCTTTGTCGTTGCTGAAAGGCAGCATTGACTTGATCCTGTCCTTGAGCAGATGCATTGTAAGGACACTCTTCGGTGAGATGTGATGGATCCAAACAGCAAGCACAAACAGTTCGTGGAGGCACAACATGGGCAGGAGAAGGCGATGAGATTTTGGTCTCAATCGCTTCTAGCTTTTTCGTAAGAGCGGCCATCTCGGCCTTCATAGCAATCGACATCTCTAATTGATGTATGCCTGCCCTAGACTGACCACTAGAAGAAGATGATGTGGTCTTGGTGCTCTTCCACTGAATTGTTTGTTCACTAAGGTCCTCAAGGAACTGCCATGCTTTCTCACTAGATTTGGATAGAAAGTGACCTTGACAAATGGTTTCTAGCAACTGCTTCGTTGCCGGGTTAAATCCCTCGTATAATGTTTGGCAAAGTTGCCAACTTTTGATCCCATGGTGAGGGCATTGAATGAGTAGGTCTTTGAATCTTTCAAAACACTTCCAAAATGGTTCGGAAGGAAGCTGTGAAAATTGTATAATCTCATTACGGATTCTAGCAGTTTTGTGATTAGGATAGAACTTTTTAAGAAAAGCTTTCACAAACTCGTCCCAATTTCTAATTGAATGTGATGCGGTGCTGTATAGCCACTTCTCGGCTAGGTCACATAAGGTGAAAGGAATGACCCTTAGCCTTATAGCGTCATCACTTAATTGGGTTGTTTTCATCATAGCGCAAACGTTTTGGAATTTATTGATAAAAATATACGCATCTTCTGATTCCAATCCATGAAATTTTGGCAGCATATTGATGAAGTGGGGTTTTATTTCAAAATTGTCCCCATTTGCCGGTGGGGGTGAAAGACAGGTAGGTAAAGAGGTGCGGACATGGTAGAAGAGATCCTGGAGCGCGACTCGTGTGGGCACTTCAACAGGCTGTTGATTCGGGTTATTCGCACCCAGATTAGGTGGAGTCAGTCCCTGGGCAGGTGGAGAGATGTTAGGATTAAATCCTGACATCTCAGAAGAATTTGGTGATAAAGAAGGTGAAGATGTATGAACAGAATCTCGGTCAACATCGGAGTTGACCGGTAAAGGTAAAGGTGATAAAAGGGTGGAGGGATTTTCGGCGTTGGAGTCGATCGCGTAGTCCGTAGGGACTAACGAAACGCGGACTAAACGGGAACTAGGGTCCCTAGTCCTAGCGGACATACACTAAACGAGTTTAGTGTAGTCAAAGCGTAGAATGTGAGGGTAAGAAAACGAAAGTGGAGAAAAATTGGGTGATATAAGTAAAAATGGCAATTTTTGTGTTTGTTTCAAAAGAATGGGAAAATGAAACGACTGTTCAACAAACACAATCACAAATGCACAGTCACAAATGCACAATCAATACCTAGACTAGGGTCCTCTAAGTCTACTAGACCTGCTCCTAACTGTTCCAAAGCGACAAATTGTGAGATAACCCTCAGATCGCCTCTTCACAGCCAGTTGTGGCCAGGTAAGCACAAGTGAGGTATGAAGGGATCCGCTCACGAATCACCGTGAGACGGGCCTTTTAAAGTTACCTCGTCACTTGTCTTACCTAGGCACCACAAGAGTCATGTTTAGATAAACGATTGAATGCCCACAATCTTCCTTTGTCCTATTGAGCGCGACAAGTCCTTAGTGGGCTGAGTCTAGATATTTTTTATTAAACTTGAGGTGACACTTATGCAATTAGTGATTTTCGGGATCTTAGGAAGGGTGATGAAATCCCCACCCAATCTGGATTGGTGTTAGAGCCCCTTAAGTCTATATTAAATGATGGAATGCGCAAAATTCAACCAAGTTTTGTTTTCAAGCAATCAGTTATCGTTTTTTACTTTTAATGCGGCGCTGCAACAAATACGGTTAGTTTCTTTTTTTTGGCTTTTTGCGGCGATTTTTGCTAAGAATCCTGCAAAGACAAGAATATTGGAGCGTCGGGTTTGAGAGGGGAAGTTTAGAAAAATACGTACCAAAAAGTATCGAGTTTCAGAAACTCGTGTCGATATTGCCTCCGAGTGGTCAAATAGTTCGCTTGCGCGGGTCTAACTACCCGGATCTTTGGCACTGAGTGTTCACCCTCCTTTGCACTTGAAAATGCCCCTTTGTTCCGTATGATCGCTGCTCAAAACCCGTCAAATCTGCATATATTGGAAAAATACGGTTATTTGAGCCAAAAAGCAATATTAACAACCACAATTCTGAACACAAATAATTAAGAAAATCAAATAATAAAAATGGAATTTATATCAAAACACTGGAAGCAACACAGAAAAACAAAAGTGAAAAGGCCACACCAAGGCCGGCGAGCTCGGTTTTTTAGGGTATGTCGCCGGTTATTGTGTAAGGAAATTGGCTCAAATTTTGTGTGTTGTCTCAATGAAGAAATGTCATTCCAATTTTATTACTTGATTTATTTCTTTAGCATCAGAGTGTTAGCAGAATTCAAATCCAGAGAAGAAAAGAATTTTATTTGTGTTTGTGGTTGGTTTCAAAAAGAATGGTTATTTGTTTGAATGTGTTAGAAGTTAGTTTTATACAGAATATGCACAAATTTAACCCGAGAATACAAGTATAAAAAGCGTTACCGTCTCCCCGGCAACGGCGCCATTTGATTGTCACGATCTAACTGTGTCGTGTTTAAAAAGAATTCTGAAATTACCGCAATCAAAACAGTGTCGCTTGTAGCGAGCCGCGATGAATACGGGTCGTCCGCAGGGAGATGGTAAGTTTCTTATTGCTTGTTTTAACGAGTTAATACCGTGTTTTGATTTGTTGGTTAACTAATTGTCGTAACAAAGATATGAATAAAAAGGACTTGTTAAGGGTAGTAATAAGTTAGATTGTATGAAGGTGATGTTTGCCAATTCCTTATAGCCCCGACTTGGTATTGATACTAAAGCAATAGGTAACAACGCAGATTAGGGATCTTGAAATACGGTATTTGCGGTATTTCGCTAAATCCGTTTTCCTTGTCCCTTGTCCTTCCGTTGTTATCTCTTGATTTTAGCCTTTGGCAAATCACGGGCAATCCGGTCATGATTAGGAATCATCACTATCGGGGTAGGATAGGATGCCTAGTGAGCGGAGTTGCGGGTGATTTGCACGAAGTTTCAATAGGCAAGTTTTAGGTTTTAAAGTTTGGACAAAAAAAATCTTCGAATACGATCTAACATATTACACCCTTAACAAGTGAAAAGATTACTCACACATATTTACAAATTAACAAGAAAGAAAAGAGAAGATACATAAAAACATGCAATGAAATAAAGAGGAAAAGAGAACCGATGAGTTCAAGCGTTTTATCTCCCAGTGTTCAATCCCCGGCAACGTGTGAGATCCAAATACCAAGCTTTAAGGTTGCAAGCTCACTTAAGAGGTTGCAAGATCAAGTAAAGCATGAATTTCACAATTGAAATCGTGTAAAGGGGAACAAGACATGTAATAAAAATACGAACTTTTATTGAAGAACAAACTTGTTACAAGAGATCTTGAAGTCAAGAACCTAAGCCTTAAGCTTGCAAGTTCTAAATGAGAAGTTGCAAGGTCAAGACAAAGGGGCAAGAGCTCAAGAATGAAAAGAAAAATTACAAGAATTCTAAGATAGAACTAAAGAAAAAGCTCCCCTTTCCTCTTGCCTCTGGTCTCTATTTATAGGCTCGGAAAGAAATATTCATATCTGTCCCATTATGGCTCATGCTGATTTGTTTGATTGCCTTTGATTTGAACACATGATTTTTAGTCTTGAATGCATATAATATCATATGCATATAAAATCATATCCTTGATTGCATATAAAATCATATCCTTGATGATTGCATATAGAATCATATCCTTGATTGCATATAGAATCATATCCTTGATGATTTCATATAGAATCATATCCTTGATTGCATATAGAATCATATCCACATGTGCTTAAAAGTCTTGTGTACACACTTGTTGTGTTGGACCATTTAGAAAAAAAATGTGTACACAACTTGTTGCGTAAAGGAACTCCTGAAGTATCGGTCGGTTAGCGTTTCTGGTTGCAGTGTCTTTCCTCGAGTGATATATCCGTGCTGTTGTTTGCATTTCCAGTATTTTGTCATGGATACCCGTAATCTGTAATGATGAGCAAACACTGGTCAATAATACCGATAAATAAAACAATTAGATAATGAATGAGCGGTATTAGAATGCAATTTTCTGATATGAACAGCATACTAACTATACGGTACTCCGCCTAAGTGACCTTAGGATATATTTACTTGTATTTCCTTCTTCGATTCCTTATATCCCTTGATTCAATTGCACTGTTCTTATTAATCCTATTTCTTGTTCCAGTCACTATGCCGCCGAAGACTATGAGGGCTCAGAGTCCTGCCGCAAGAGATGAGATTCGTGCAGGCTCGTCTGAGACGAGGACTGATCAGGGCGGTACGCCTACCCCTCAGGGACAGATTGATCCGCTTTCTCCAGACCGTATTTCCAGGCTAGAGGCCGGTATGCAGGAGTTGCGTCAGATGACAGGATCTTTAGTTGAGGCCAGTCGAGCACAGAGATCTGAGGATGTTCCTTCCACTGCACAGACCACGATTGTACCTGTTGTCTAGACAGTTGTTCCTACTACTACCGCGACTATTCCCGTATCATTATAGGAGTTTATGAGGCTGGGGCCTCTAGTCTTTACCAGCACAGATGCAGCGGGGGATCCGCAGACATTCCTCGACAGGATGGCTAGCATTTGCCATTCACTAAGATGTTCTGATGATAGATGGGTGGAGCCTGTGAGTTTTCGTCTGGAAGGTCTTGCTCAGACGTGGTGCGAGTCAGTCGAGAGAGGCCGAGCTGCAGGTCTACCTCCTATGACTTGGAATAAATTCACAGCTGTATTTCTTGCCCGTTTCCTTCTAGAGAGCGTTCGAGATGCTCGAGCTCATAGTTTTGAGGTTTTGCGCAAGACTCCTGGGATGACAGTGTCCGAGTATGACATTCAGTTTACTCAGTTGTCCCGATATGCTCCTTATTTGGTAGACACGGAAGAGAAGAGGATAAAGAGATTTGTGCAGGGACTTGACACGCAGTTATTTCTTTCCATCGGCGCCCAGCACTTTGGCACTTATGCAGCTGCTATGGACACGGCCTTACTGTTAGAGGAGCGCATTTCTGAGACTTCGGTCATTTCTGGACCGAAGAGGATTCATACAGATATATCAGCTCCAGTGCGGGTTGGCAGAGGCATGGCAGGCAGAGGTCGAAGCAGATTCTTTCTAGGACATGGTGGTGGTCGAGGTATAATGCGAGGCCAGTTGTTCAGCTCTTATTTACCGGGTTAGCAGCCATCCCCAGGATGTTATCGGTGTGTGAGTCCATATCATCGTGTCAGAAATTGTACCGCGAGGCACCAGGGTGAGGCGACAGTTCCACATGTGACCTTACCACCTTCACCACCTCTTCAGAGAGCTCTACTTCCTACCCCTGATGATGCTCCACGCCAGGCAGATACTCCTAGAGGCCGTGGGCGCGGCGGTCCTGTTCAGAGAGGACGAGGCGATAGAGGCAGAGGCAGAGGACAGCCAGCTATCAGTGGGGGACAGGCCCGAGTGTTCGCTTTGACTCCTCAGGATGCGTAGGCATCCAATGCTGTTGTGATAGGTACTTTGCCAGTATGTTCTTTCGATGCGCGGGTACTATTCGACCCAGGTTCCACACACTCTTATGTATCTACACACTTTGCACCGATGTTGGGCCGAGAGTCATCTTCGTTAGATCAGCCGCTTATTGTTATTTCTCTGGTAGGCGAGTCGTTTGTCGCTCGTTCTGTGTATCGATCGTGTCCCGTTCGTATCGGGGAGAGGGATTCTTCGGTTGGTTTGATTCTCCTCAATATGTTAGATTTCGACGTTCTTCTGGGTATAGACTGTCTAGCCATCTGTTATGCATCCGTGGACTGCCGTGAGAAGGCAGTCAGATATAGCTTTCTGGGTGATCCAGTTCTTGTTATTCAAGGACACCGTAGCGTCACTCTTCCCAGCTTGATTTCTTCTCTTCGCGCTGGTCAGCTCTTGAGGAAAAGATGTCAGGGATTCTTAGCGTATGTCTGTGATACTAGAGCTGCAGAGATCCCGTTGGACCAGGTCCTGGTTGTGAGAGAGTTTCCCGATGTCTTTATTGACGAGCTACCTGGTTTACTGCCTGAGCGTGATGTTGAGTTCTTCATTGACCTGATCCCCGGCACGGGGCCTATTTCTATACCGCCTTATCGGATGGCCTCGGCGGAGCTTAGATAGCTGAAGGATCAGTTGCAGGATTTGCTAGATAAAGGGCTTATTCGACCGAGTGTGTTCCCTTGGGGTGCTCCTGTTCTGTTCGTTAAGAAGAAGGACGGCAGTTTGCGTTTGTGTATTGATTATCGTCAGTTGAATAGGGTGACAGTGCGGAACAGATATCCCTTACCTTGTATTGATGATTTGTTCGACCAGCTCCAGGGTGCGGGACATTTCTTGAAGATTGACTTCCGATCAGGATACCATCAGTTGTGGGTTCGGCAGGCTGATATTCCGAAGACTGATTTTCGCACACGTTACGGGCATTACGAGTTCTTGGTGATGTCGTTCGGGCTCACCAATGCCCCAGCAGCGTTTATGGACTTGATGAACCGCATTTTCAGGCCGTATTTTGATCGGTTCATCATTATATTCATTGATGACATCTTAGTGTATTCCCGGAGCCGAGAGGAGCACGAGCAGCACTTGCGGATCACATTGCAGACTTTGAGCGAGCACCAGCTATTCGCAAAATTTTCTAAGTGCGCATTCTGGTTTGACAGTGTCGTTTTCTTGGGTCACGTGGTTACGAGAGATGGTATATGTGTGGTGTTAGTTATATGTATGCCCTAGAGGCCATTACTGTACATGGGATGTATATTGTAGTGGATGCTGGGACGTATATAGGGAGGACTTTCTTGCTCGACATGATAGTATGCTATCTGGTTGATCTTTACCTTAACGTGTATACTGATTGTCTCTCTGTTACATGTTGGTAAAGCCCTTAGGATCTGTACTTGACTACCTGGACTGTGATGCGGATCATACTAGTGGGGACATGGTAGTCCATAAGTACATCCTTCAAAGTCCCTAGTCGTGGGTGTATCGAGACGGGGCATCGATATACCAGAGTAGACTAGCTATAGCTTCTCGACCCATACAGATGGGCGATGGATGATCCCATATCCATTGGTGTTTGACATCGGAGATGATATACGGGTGCTCAGTAGAGACTGGGTACACTGGACGGACTCGCCGAGAACTCCCAGATGGTATTATACCTCACGTCAGATGGCAGTTCTCTGGTGACACTGGTACAGAGTAGTCTGTTGACCCGAGATCGTCATAGAGTCTTGTGTGGTTCCCACTGTGCTTTGATTTCCATCTTACCACGTCCAAGAGGGCGTGCAAAACGGTGGTTTTTGGGTACAGTCCCGAGTCACATGGAGGCAATGAGCGATAGAAGGGGATTCGTCTCTCCCGGTATAGGGGTTGATGTTGCGCTGTGTTCGATTGGCTATAACAGGAAGTCCCTGGCCAGGGCTGCTCAGAGAATTGCTGGTAAGTGTTACCAGTAGTTTCTCGACCCGTTATGAGCCTCATATCGACACGACTTATCGAGCTATTGGGGTCTGACGTTTACCACCCCTAGGCAAGATATGCGACATATCAGACGATCAGACCGGACTGTACGGTAGTGTTACTGGTTGGATTCACTGGAGTGTGAGCGGGCTTGCTCGTCGATCTTCAAATCGCTCAATACCCGGGTGGCCGTTACGTTTAGCAGACCGCTTGCGGCTTGTGGGTGTTTGATATGATCATCACCTGCTGCCGACGTATTGACGAGTCTTTAGAGTCCTACACAGAGGTTTCCTGGCTCAAGCGAAACGAAATAGGAGCGCATATGAGATATGTGCGGGACCGAGAATAATGCGTGTATGTGATACCGTATTTCATTCTCGCGATGAATGTATCGAATGGTTGTATGCGATATAACCTAGTTATCGATTCAAGCGTTGATCCGATAAGCCGATACATTGTATACTAGTCGGTTGTGTGCGACATGACCGGATCATTGAATCAAGTGTTGATTTAATGATTTGATGCATATTTATATATTTGATATATTACTTTGCATCAACTAGTATCGGTTTACTTAAGATGGATTTTCTCGCTCGGATGTGCACATTGTATATGTGATATACTTTTTGTGCACTTGATTGTATCATGTTTGATGATACATGCTCTTTAGGGTTTGTGTAAAGATTAAACCATGGTTGTATATTGGTTAGGGTTTTCTTTTTCATTTATTTATTTATTGCATTTATTTTATTTTGGAAAAGAAATGGCAAAAGAAAAGAAAATGGTTGCTAGTTTTGTTTTACATTGAAAGTTCATGAAGCTTTGACTAAGTGACCATTTTGTCTTCATGCTTAACCCTAACCACTCCTTCTAACCATGATTTATTCTCTACACTTGACCATGGTTGCCACATGATAAGTGTTCAATTTATTTTCTATTTTGAATTAACTTATCATAAGATTTATCATCATCTTCTTCTTCTTCTTCAAGAAGAAAGCTTTCTTCAACAATGGCAATTTGAGCATAAGTGTGAGAAATCCAATTCTAAAGTTTACCCACTTCCTATTTCTTCATCCTCTACCTCTTGCCAAGTAGTAGAGTGTGTTTCCTTCACAAGATTTTAGGGCTTGGTGAAGGTGGAGCTTGATTTAGCGATGCCTCGACGTAGATCATCTTCGGCATGGACATCGACGACCTAGCTCGCTTTTTCTCCGACGAAGCCGACTCTAGAGCCCGGATTTGATTTGGACAGCGGAGAGGACCTCGTTGCGGAGCCGTGGAGGTGGAGCACCGGATCTACAAAGGTTGTATTTCCGATATCCCATTAGTTAAGTTGTTAACTAGATTGTTTTTCGCCTAGAAATCTAGCAAACGATCCGTAGTCGGGTCTCTCGGCACCCATAAATGTTTTATATTGGCATATTCGATGCCTTGTGAGACCTCACTAGGGTGTCTAGGAACCCTACAGTGGTATCAGAGCCTAGCTAGAGCCTTAGGCGAAGTCCAGACGGAGTTTGAAGTCCGAACGAACCTGAAAACCCATGTCTAACATGCTCTCTGTCCTTTTTTGAAAACAGTGAGTTTTTCCAAATTAAAAATTGCTAAAAAATTCAGCAGGGAAAAATAAGAATTACGGTGCAAAAAGTTTCTGGTGAACAGTAAATTTCGCGGCGGATCCGCGGTAGAAGCATGGCTTCTGCGGCGGATCAGCGGCCCCTTGATGACGTCAGCCCTGTTCCTTTGCACAGTAATTCCTAGTTCAAAGAGCTGAGTTTTCTGGGAATTTTTAATATTTATTCAAGAGTTGAATTTTTCTGCTGTGTTTTTGGGGATTCGGTGTTTCGATCGGGGTATCAAATTTTATCTATGTGGCTTTCCGGATAAATTCTTGAATATGTTAAAAAGTTCGACCGGATATAAATACCCAATTTTTTCCCTGTCGGGAAATTTCCAAGTGTTGGATTTTTTCCGTAGTTTAACGACGTTCTAAGTAGTGCAAGTAA
Organism: Agapanthus africanus; assembly: GCA_030015575.1. NCBI lineage: Eukaryota > Viridiplantae > Streptophyta > Magnoliopsida > Asparagales > Amaryllidaceae > Agapanthus > Agapanthus africanus. The sequence goes on from CM057342.1 coordinate 642,977,192, forward strand.
CGCGATGGTCCCTCTAGAAGACAACAAACCTTAACTCGATTATGTGACCGTCTTGAACTGCCCTTTGAACCTTCGGGTTTGGGGCAGTACGGCATGCCACATGTGAGGCGTTGGCTTGACCCTTCTACGGCTGGACCGTTGGTACTGAGGCACGAACTGAATGTTGTTAGACTTATTTCATGTGTTGATGTTTCGGGAAAACTTGGGTGTTCGATTGTTCGATCGGAAAGTTTAACATTTTCTGTTTATCTGGAATGGGATACAATAATTGGAATTCACAAATAGTTATGAGATAACTGAATGAATATTATAAACATAGCAGTTTAGTCTCACTTGATCGGTTGCCACGGAATTTTGATGTGATCAAAAGTCCGTCGCAATCACGTAGCGTACGCGGATACTCGCCGGGTAAACTTAATAGACAGCCTCACTCCATAGCCCCGACCAAGTGACTGTAGGAGAACCCCGTCGCCGAAAGCATCCGTTCGGGTGCTCGCGGTAGCAGTGTTCCGCCTTGGTGCACTTCGCCGACGGTATCAGGGGTGCGGCCGCCTACTAAAGTTTGCGACGAGTATTCGATCAGGATGTCGGGAATCTTGTTGAATTACCCGACTTGATATTGAAAAGAGTTTTCGATAATGAGACTAAAATGCGGGGTTTATAATTGTTAGGCATGTGATGTCTAAGTAATTCATTTGGTCAGGCATGCGATGTCTGAGGTGGTTGCGGATTCCAACTGTTGTAGTTTTACACTTTCTTTTCTGTGACCGTAAGTGTAATATGTGATATCGCCGGTTTCGTTGCTATATGTCAACGACAATTGGGATGCGCATATTTACTTACGTTGATGACATGTGATGTTATGTGTTGCTGGATATGTTATATTGGATCGTCGTGTTTGAATAGCCGGGGTTTTTTTATGTGAGATGAGTGTTTTTCATTTTCATTCATGTAAAAACTTGTATGTAATATTCTTTTATTGGGGCGCTTCCAGGTTGCGGAAGTTGTCACCGTTTGTATATTATTTACTTTTCCGCACTAGGATAGACCCAAGGAGGAGGGCACAAGTAACCGGGTTCTGGAGTCCAGTGGGAGACCAACTCGAGGAGTCGAGGTCGGGTCTCCTAACTCCAGAATTGGTAGGGTTGCTTGCCGCTCTCGTAGGGGTCTAGGGGTGTGGGTTTGGCTATTCATCACGACCGTGGAATCCGTGCTTTATACTGGCTCGTATTGAAAACACGGACGTCCTAGTATATCCAATATTTCATATGTTTCTTCTGCTGCGATATCTGTGATGTGATCATGTGATGTTCTGTGATAGATACAGTATATAGTATATATGATATATTATATAGACGTTACTTATGTTTTACACCCGCGCTAGCCCTGCCCAGCTCTGTCGTTAGTTACCTAACCTAACGGTGCATGAGGGGACATCGAGGCGAATGCGGATGGCATAAGTGTACGTCATATCTATCTGTGATGTTTAGGTATTTAAATGATGGGACTTCATTAATGTGATTAATGAAATAAAAGAAACCTAAGATGTTGTAGAATCGAATTTCAAAATAAAACAGGTAGCTACGGTTCTTGCTTTGCACAGTGGTATATATGATATATCCTGCACCTTATTCGATGAGGAAAGGACCGAGATCCCTTCACCGGGAGTGACTCCTTTAGCAATAACTGGCAGATGCTACACACTCGGTTTGTCTTTTGATTGCTTTTAAGGGTTTTTGCTTTGCACAGCGATATATATGATATATCCCGCACCTCATTCGACGAGGAAAGGACCGACGATCCCTTCACCGGGAGTGACTCCTTTAGCAAAACTAGAAAAGCCTCAAATGCACTCCATTTTAAAATCATTTGATTCTACAACGATATAAAGTTCATTACGCAAAAGGTTTTCTTAAAAACCTGTCGTAGCCCTCCGTCATTTCAGATAGGTAATAGTTAGTATTCGTGCTGCGTTTGTTGACTCAGTCAAGGCGTAGTGTGCGGTAGCTGATTATTGCTTATCTGCAAAGCATATGATGCGATTGGATTAGGGTAGTCGTGCGGCCTTGTTGACTCAGTCAAGGGTCGTGCGGGTGGGTTTAATTCAATCGAGAAATGACGGGTTGAACTTTACTTGCGGTCTATGGTTTGTTGACTCAGTCAAGGTCATAGATCGCATGGGGCAAAATATTATCGGGAATTTCAAGTGTTGAAATTTGCAATGAGATTGCATACTTTCTATGAGATAGTTGGATCCCGATACCCGCTGCGAGTAAGAGTTACTCCTGGGAGAGTTTTATACATTACAATTAGCCGATCAAGTAGGTGTCTAGAAAGGTGTCAACGGGGTTACGCCTCTGGAAAAACGAGGTTTACAGTAATTAGGTTCGTGCGAAAGCACGGGGGACCTCCCTCAAAGTACCGACACTGGCCTGGCTGAAAGATTGGCGAACTTGTAGTGTGTAATTAATCCCGGCTAGTCTTTCCTTTTAGGGTTTGAAGGAAGATTTGATAAAAAGCAGTGGGAGCCATCCTGATTAGATAAAATAAAAACCAATCTATTCTTGAAAGAGCGCACGCTGAGTGTTTTCTTCTCTCTCTCTCCAGGTAGCGACCATATCACGCCTTAATCAAGATAATAATACGGAATATTGACCGAACCCGCTTGTTATACTGAGCTGGGGAACGTTGGTCCCGCTCCAACTTATAATTGTTATAAGACAGAGCAGGAAATTGGGGAATACCAGATTTCCCGTGCCGCCCAAACGAAGAGAGTGCATGCTGATGCATCATCTTCGGGTGTGTTCGTTACAAAGAACTGTTTCTCAGTATCCTTTACGTCCTGGGTATGTGATACCAGATCAGGACCCCAGATATGTAATCTGTTACATAGGGCTACAGAAAGGTAGAGAACTGAGAACGGATGATAAGTTTCATGAGGCAGAAAACGGGGCAAGTGTTGCAGCCAAGTCTGTTGGTCACTGTCACCCTGTATTACCAATACATTGATTCTGAACGAATGTTGTTAGATACCGAACCTGATATACAAAATCATATCTGTCTCTTTATTAGTAAAGAAACAATAAAATTTTGTATTGTTGGATAATGTTTTGAACATTTCCTATATCAAAAGTTGATCGGTTCAGGCACGTTATCTAAAAGCGTTGATGTTCTAAATCAAACTACAGTTCTTAGTATACGGAACACACACAAAAGAGGAAGAGTTCAGAAATGAACGAATCCTTCTTGAGGCATTGTAGACTAGGTCAGATCAATGTGACCCGACCAGCTAGAGTTACATATAGATGCATATTTAAATCAGTTTGAATTTACATCTTGTGAAACTCGCCAGTCATGTCACAAAGATAAGATGACCACAGCTCTGTTTATTGAAAACAGAGAAAGAGTTAGTGAACTCTTGGGATGATACATGTTGATGTATGTAGGTCCCCTGTCTACACATGCCAGGACCGGTTCTTCGTACTTCATTACATTCTCTGATAATCTCTCAAGATTCAGACATATGTTCCTGTTGAAACATGAGTCCGAGCCTTTTGAGATATTCACAGAATATAAGCGAGAAGTAGAGAGCCAAAATAAGGGTATAAGTATTATGTCCTATGATGAGATCAGGGAGGAGAATACTTGTGCATGGAATTCCTGGAATATTCTAAAGGAGAATGAGATTCTCTCTCAGCATTACTCCTCTGTATACACCATAGCACGATGGTATATCGGGGCGGAGCAGATACACCCTATTTGATATGGTGTGCTCTATGATGAGTACTACTGAGTTACCTATTTCCTTTTAGGGGTTATGCACTTGAGAAGCTGCATACCTATTGAATAGGTTCGAATCAAATCAGTTGCCTACCACTCCATATGAGATATGGAAAGGGAAGAGCCCATGTCTTAAGCTAGTTAAGATTTGGGGTTGTCCGGCCTATGTCTAAAAGCAAAATCCGGACAAGCTCGAGGCAAAGTCTGTTATGTAGAACTGGAAAGGTTCCAGCTATACAAAATACAGCTGATGATTTAATAGACCAAAGGATTCAGTAAATTCCAACGAACCTCAGCCTCTCCGCCGATCTAGTAGGGTTCCTCACCCACCTGAGAGATACTTCTGTTTCTCTATGACAGTGGGAACGAGGATTACATCATGAGATGATGACCCAACTAGTTTCGAGCTGGCCATCAGGAGTAAGACTCTATAAGAATGGCTGGATGCTTAGTGATCTGAGATGGAATCCTTATACACCAACAAAGTATGGACTTTTGTTGCTATATCTGAAGGGTTAAATCCACATCAGGAGCAAGTATATCTTGAGAAGATTACTTGGTGTACATGAAAAGGTTGAGACTTTCAAAGCTAGACTTGTTAAAGGTTTTCGTCATCGATCAGGTGTGGATAATGATGAAACCTTTTCAAGTAGCTATGCTTAAGTCCATCCAGATCCTACTTGCCACGGCTACATACCATGACTACGATATCTGGTGGTTGGGTGTCATGACTGCTTTTCTAAATGATGTTTTAGAAGAGTGCGTCTATAAGTACACAGCCAGAGGGCTTCGTAGACAGTGGGAGCAGCGGAAACGTGTGCAAGATGCTTTATAGGATAAAGCAGGCATCGCGGAGTTGGAACATCTGTTTTGATGAATTAGTCAAAGAGTTTGACATCATCAAAATGTTAGATGAACCTTGTATAAACAAAAAAGGTAGTAGGGAGTATGGTGGTGATCGTCGTAGAGTACGTGGATGACATACTCTTGATAAGAAAGGAGTTTCTTATGCTACGCTCGATCAATCTCCGTTTATCACAAAGATTCTCCGTGTAGGATCAAAATGATACTTCCTAAATCCTGAGTTTTGGATCTATGAGATAGATTTAATTGGATGTTGGGATTCTCACTAGTAGTAATGAGATGATATCAATCGATCCTGGGGAAAATCACTGGAAGAGTTCCAGGGTGATAAAGACGACTGAATGTCAGTCGCAGGCATTGTCTTTACCCTCAGTAAAGGGACGGTATGTTGGAAGAGTTCCAAGCTAGATACCGTGGCATACTAGACGATAAAGGTTGGATATATCGCTACTTAAGATGCTACCAAAGAGGCTGTTTGGGTGTATATTGGTTCATGAGATGAACTTAGTTCCTCCCATTGTGTGACAATGGAGTTGTGGCTTATGCCAAGGAACGCCCGTCCCATCAGTGATCCAGACATATTCTAAGGCAGTATCACTTGATCATGGAGATGGTTGATCTCCAGGGAGATCGAGGTTAGGAGAGTAGACTCAGAGGACAACACAGCGGATCCACTCACAAAGGCCTGTTCCCAGAGAGAGACTTTTATGGGATGGTTGAGTATGAGATACTACAACCACTGCTATCAGATGGCCCTAGTGCAAGTGGGAGATTGTTAGTTATATGTATGCCCTAGAGGTCATTACTGTACATGGGATGTATATTGTAGTGGATGCTGGGACGTATATAGGGAGGACTTTCTTGCTCGACATGATAGTATGCTATCTGGTTGATCTTTACCTTAACGTGTATACTGATTGTCTCTCTGTTACATGTTGGTAAAGCCCTTAGGATCTGTACTTGACTACCTGGACTGTGATGCGGATCATACTAGTGGGGACATGGTAGTCCATAAGTACATCCTTCAAAGTCCCTAGTCGTGGGTGTATCGAGACGGGGCATCGATATACCAGAGTAGACTAGCGTATAGCTTCTCGACCCATACAGATGGGCGATGGATGATCCCATATCCATTGGTGTTTGACATCGGAGATGATATACGGGTGCTCAGTAGAGACTGGGTACACTGGACGGACTCGCCGAGAACTCCCAGATGGTATTATACCTCACGTCAGATGGCAGTTCTCTGGTGACACTGGTACAGAGTAGTCTGTTGACCCGAGATCGTCATAGAGTCTTGTGTGGTTCCCACTGTGCTTTGATTTCCATCTTACCACGTCCAAGAGGGCGTGCAAAACGGTGGTTTTTGGGTACAGTCCCGAGTCACATGGAGGCAATGAGCGATAGGAGGGGATTCGTCTCTCCCGGTATAGGGGTTGATGTTGCGCTGTGTTCGATTGGCTATAACAGGAAGTCCCTGGCCAGGGCTGCTCAGAGAATTGCTGGTAAGTGTTACCAGTAGTTTCTCGACCCGTTATGAGCCTCATATCGACACGACTTATCGAGCTATTGGGGTCTGACGTTTACCACCCCTAGGCAAGATATGCGACATATCAGACGATCAGACCGGACTGTACGGTAGTGTTACTGGTTGGATTCACTGGAGTGTGAGCGGGCTTGCTCGTCGATCTTCAGATCGCTCAATACCCGGGTGGCCGTTACGTTTAGCAGACCGCTTGCGGCTTGTGGGTGTTTGATATGATCATCACCTGCTGCCGGCGTATTGACGAGTCTTTAGAGTCCTACACAGAGGTTTCCTGGCTCAAGCGAAACGAAATAGGAGCGCATATGAGATATGTGCGGGACCGAGAATAATGCGTGTATGTGATACCGTATTTCATTCTCGCGATGAATGTATCGAATGGTTGTATGCGATATAACCTAGTTATCGATTCAAGCGTTGATCCGATAAGCCGATACATTGTATACTAGTCGGTTGTGTGCGACATGACCGGATCATTGAATCAAGTGTTGATTTAATGATTTGATGCATATTTATATATTTGATATATTACTTTGCATCAACTAGTATCGGTTTACTTAAGATGGATTTTCTCGTTCGGATGTGCACATTGTATATGTGATATACTTTTTGTGCACTTGATTGTATCATGTTTGATGATACATGCTCTTTAGGGTTTGTGTAAAGATTAAACCATGGTTGTATATTGGTTAGGGTTTTCTTTTTCATTTATTTATTTATTGCATTTATTTTATTTTGGAAAAGAAATGGCAAAAGAAAAGAAAATGGTTGCTAGTTTTGTTTTACATTGAAAGTTCATGAAGCTTTGACTAAGTGACCATTTTGTCTTCATGCTTAACCCTAACCACTCCTTCTAACCATGATTTATTCTCTACACTTGACCATGGTTGCCACATGATAAGTGTTCAATTTATTTTCTATTTTGAATTAACTTATCATAAGATTTATCATCATCTTCTTCTTCTTCTTCAAGAAGAAAGCTTTCTTCAACAATGGCAATTTGAGCATAAGTGTGAGAAATCCAATTCTAAAGTTTACCCACTTCCTATTTTTTCATCCTCTACCTCTTGCCAAGTAGTAGAGTGTGTTTCCTTCACAAGTTTTTAGGGCTTGGTGAAGGTGGAGCTTGATTTAGCGATGCCTCGACGTAGATCATCTTCGGCATGGACATCGACGACCTAGCTCGCTTTTTCTCCGACGAAGCCGACTCTAGAGCCCGGATTTGATTTGGACAGCGGAGAGGACCTCGTTGCGGAGCCGTGGAGGTGGAGCACCGGATCTACAAAGGTTGTATTTCCGATATCCCATTAGTTAAGTTGTTAACTAGATTGTTTTTCGCCTAGAAATCTAGCAAACGATCCGTAGTCGGGTCTCTCGGCACCCATAAATGTTTTATATTGGCATGTTCGATGCCTTGTGAGACCTCACTAGGGTGCCTAGGAACCCTACATGTGGACCCGAAGAAGATCGAGGCCGTTCAGCGTTGGCCCAGACCGGTATCAGTTACAGAGATTCGCAGCTTTCTAGGTCTGGCCGGCTAATATCGACGTTTTGTTTAGGATTTCTCCCGTATCGCTGCACCGTTGACCGGGTTGATCCGGAAGGGGGTTCCTTTTGATTGGACCGAGGCATGCAAGTATAGCTTCCAGCAGTTGAAGACTCGTTTGACCACTGCACCAGTTTTATCCTTACCTTCGGGATAGGGCGGTTTTGTGGTTTATTATGATGCTTCTCGAGTGGGGCTAGACTGTGTGTTGATGCAGCATGGCAGGGTTGTCGCTTATGCTTCTCGGCAGCTGAAGAAGCACGAGCAGAACTATCCCACTCATGACTTAGATATGGTTGCGGTGGTTTTTACACTCAAGATCTGGAGACATTACCTATATGGCGAGTCGTGCCAGATATTCACGGATCACAAAAGCTTGAAATATATCTTTCAGCAGCGGGATCTAAATCTAAGACGGCACTTTTGGATGGAGCTAGTGAAAGACTATGACTGCGAGATTCTTTATCATCCTGGAAAGGCGAATGTCGTGACAGATGCTTTGAGTCGAAGGCCCGGAGGTAGCTTATTTTGTTTGAGTGCAGTTCAGAGGCAGTCGACAGCAGATTGGCAGATTCTATGCGACAGCCGAGTGCAGTTCAAGTTTACTCCGATCGGGGGACAGCTTGTGCATATCCGTGCACGTCCACAGTTACTTGACCGTATTCGTGAGGCACAGTCCAGCGATGCCCGTTTTTCAGAGATCATGGAGCAGGTTAGACAGGGCAGAGATTCTGAGTTCGTGATCGATGATCACGGGGTACTATAATTTGGGACTCGACAGTGCGTACCAGATTCTGAGGGACTGAGGTGTGAGATTCTTGAGGAGGCACATCGATCGGTATACAGTTTCATCCAGGTTCCACCAAGATGTATCATGATTTGAGCGACATTTACTGGTGGGAAGGGATGAAGAGAGATGTCCTCGTTTCGAGATGCCTGACTTGTCAGCAAGTCAAGGCCGAGCACCAGAGGCCAGCCGGAGAGTTAGAGCCTTTGCCCATTCCGGAGTGGAAGTGGGAACAGATTTATATGGACTTCATTGTGGGTCTACCCAGGACCAGTCGAGGGTATGATTCTATTTGGGTGATTGTCGACCGATTGACAAAAGCGGCTCACTTTCTACCAGTAAAGACCACTTTTGGATTTGCTCAATATGCCCAGATATACATTGATAAGATTATGCAACTGCATGGCGTCCCGACTTGTATTGTGTCCGACCGAGGCACCCAGTTCACCAGCCGACTATAGCGGAAACTTCAGGAGGCTTTGAGCACCCGATTGAGTTTCAGCACAGCTTTTCATTCGCAGACCGATGGTCAGTCAGAGCGGACTATTCAGACTCTTGAAGACATGCTTCGAGCTTGCGTTCTAGATTTCGGTGGCAGCTGGGATCATCATTTGCCCTTGATAGAGTTCTCCTACAATAACAGTCTCTAAGAGACGATTCAGATGGCACCCTTCGAGGCGTTATATGGGAGGAGATGTCGATCGCCCGTATGTTGGACAGAGCTCAGTGAGAGCAGTATTTTGGGGCCGCAGATCGTACAAGAGATGACCAAAAAGATCCAGTTGATTCAGGATAGGATGAGGGCGGCCCAGAGCAGGCAGAAATCTTATGCTGACAGACGCCGTCGCAGACTCGAGTTCGCCGTTGGTAATCATGTTTTCTTGAGGGTCTCTCCAATGAAGGGCGTGATGAGATTTGGAAGGAAAGGGAAGCTTAGTCCCAGATATGTGGATCCCTTCGAGATCCTCGAGCGTGTTGGCACAGTTGCTTATCGGTTAGCTCTTCCACCCAGCTTCCCAGATGTTCACCCCGTGTTCCATATATCGATGCTCCGCAAGTACCTTCATGACCCTTCTTATGCGATTCAGCACCAGACGATCCAGCTGGAGTGCGACCTTTTTTTCACCGAGCAGCCGGTGGTCATTCTGGATCGACAGATGGAGAAATTGAGGTCAAAGGTTATACCGTCCATAAAGATTCTTTGGCGTGGCCCGAACGGCGAAGAGGTCACCTGGGAGACCGAGGACGAGATGAGGAAGAAATATCTCCATCTCTTCGAAGGTACGCGTAGTTAAATTTTAAATTCGGGGACCGAATTTCTTTAAGGGTGGAAGATTGTAACGTTTTAAAAATCGTTTAGGTAATTTTTCGATAGTCGGTAATATAACTCGTATTTTTCGTAAAACGTAATTATAATTATTTTTCAATATAGACCTAATTATACCTATTTTAGCTATTGCTAGTAATTAGTATTTAATTAGTCACTTATAAATTGCTAGTTTACTTAAATATTTTTCCTTAATTAATTATTTTAAATATTATTATAAGCTTTCATTAATACATTTAATTAGTGTTAATTACAAATGAGAACGGGTTAGTTACTCAAATGTGAACCATGACAACTTTAAACCTAGTTTGTTACATGTGTTCTTTTTCTCTTTTGGTTGCAAGGTTCTAGTTGATTCTAGGATAATAGGAATTAGAAAATAAAATAAAATAAAAATAGAATTATGTTGTATGGTGCATTAATGAGGTAGGAGAGGTTTTTCTTGACTTGGAAACATCTACTCACATACACACACTTCCTCCTTTCCCTGCTGGCCGAGCTTCCTGCTTCCAAGAATCCCCATTTCCCCACTTCATTTCCATTTCAAAAATCCCCAAAAAGTCCATCAAAAATCCACACTAAATCTCACAAATTCAAAGCTAATTCTTCATCCATTTCTCCTTGGCCAAATCTAGTTTGAATTTTGGAGCAAAAGACCATTTTGTTAGTTATATGTATGCCCTAGAGGCCATTACTGTACATACGATGTATATTGTAGTGGATGCTTGGACGTATATAGGGAGGACTTTCTTGCTCGACATGATAGTATGCTATCTTGTTGCACTTTATCTTAACATGTACACTTATTGTCTCTCTATTACATGTTGATAAAGCCCTTAGGATGAGTATTTGACTACCAGGATTATGATGCAGATCATACAAGTGGGGCAGAGGCAGTCGGTAAGTACAACCTTCAAATGTTCCTAGTCGTGGGAGTATCGAGACAGGGCATCGATATTCCAGAGTAGACTAGCTATATGCTTCTCGACCCATATGAGGGGCGATGGATGATCCTATGTCCATTGGTGTTTGACATCATAGATGGTGTACGGGTACTCAGTGGAGACTGGGTACACTGAACGGACTCGCCGAGAACTCCTAGATGGTATTATACCTATCGTCAAATAGCAGTTCTCTGGTGACACTGGTACAGGTTAGTCTGTCGACCTGAGATCATCATAGAGTCTTGTGTGATTCCCACTTTGATTTCCACCATACCACATTCAAGAGATTGTGCAAAAAGGTGGTTTTTAGGTACAGTCCCGAGTCACATGGAGGCAATGAGCGATAGGAGGGGATTTCGTCTCTCCCAGTATTGGGGGTTGATGTTGCGCTATACTCGATTGGCCATAACAGGAAATACCTGACCAGGGTTGCTGAGATCTATTGGTAAGTGTTATCAGTAGTTTCTCGAACCGTTATGGATCTTGCATCTGCATGACTTATCAGGCTATTGGGGTCTGACGTTATACCACCCCCAGGCAGTGATATGCGACATATCTGACGAAAAGACCGGACTATACGATAGTGTTACTGATTTGATTCACGGGAGTATGAGCAGGCTTGCTTGTTGATCTTCTGATCGCTCAATACCCGGGTGGCCGTTACGTTTAGCAGACCGCTTGCGGCTTGTGGGTGTTTGATATGATCATCACCTACTGCCGGCGTATTGACGAGTCTTTAGAGTCCTACACAGAGCTTTCCTAGTTCATGCGAAATGAAGTAGGAGCACATATGTGATATGTGCGGGACCGAGATTAATGCACGTATGTGATACCACATTATATTCTCGCGATATATGATATCGGACGGTTATATGAGATATAGCCGGGTTATCGGATCAAGTGTTGATTCGATAAGTTGATTCATATGATATTAGTCGGTTGTATGTAATATAGCCGGATTATTAAATCAAGTGTTGATTTGATAATTTAATATATAATTATATATTTGATATATTAACTTACATTAACTAATGTTTGCTCACCAAGTATTCTTTTTTCTCACCTGTGTGCATATAGTATATACGTGATATTTATTAATGTACATTTTATTTGTGTCATGCTTGATGCCATATGCTACATGGGTGTATGAGACTCACACCATGCTTGATATAATGAAGGGTTTATATTTATCTAAGTAATTCAAAATTGGATGGAAATTTGTCATGGCTACAAGCTTGTAGAAGCTTGTGGAACTATTGACCAAGTCCACTAATTTTGTTTTACCTGTAGATATTTGTTAACCTAACCATTAATATTAGCCATGGTTTATTCTCTACATGAGTTAGTGTATGACATTAACTCACCTATGGTTGCAATTCTCAACTCATGAGTTTCATTCTCATCTCCACTTCATCTTCTTCTTCCTCATGAAAAAGCTTGCTAGCTTTTGAAATGGTTAAGAAATATTGTGAGAAAAATAAATCTAAAGTAAGTCCAATTCCTACTTCATCATCCTCTATTATATTATCCATTTAGTTTAGGGTGTTTGCTTCACTAATCTACCATTAGTGAAGAGCTAGCATGAGCTTGAGTCTTCTCGACGTAGATAATCTTCGGCCTCGAAGACTTCGAGCAAGCTTGTTCATTTCTTCATGTGAACCCTTACTAAAGTTCGGGTGTTCATTACTTGGAGCGAAGGGACTACTACACAGAGCTTTAGAAGTGAAGGACCGGTCTACAAAGGTTATATTCCTTATTCACTTAGATGTAAAGTAGTTTACATTGTTGTATTATCTAAATCTCTAGTTAAGATTCTAGGGTTAGGGTTCTTTAGTACGACAAAAAAATTTGAAAACGGCATGGACGATGCCTCCCGAAACCTTGCTGCCGTATAGGGAACCCAACACATTTTAGGGAGGCCAAGTTGCAAGTTAAATTCTATAATCTTGAGGTATATATCTTGACACAATACTTACTTTGTTGGTTAACTACTTTAATCTAAATTAATTAAGTGTTGATATGGTTCTAATTTGCAACTTTGAGATTTAAAGAAAAGGGTTTGAATTTGAATTAGGGTTTTAACCATCACAACTAGGTTAGCTAGGTGTAGTTTGCTATCTATTGGCTTAGTTTAGATGTTTACTTGTGATTGTGGCCACTAGATCGGTAATCCACGATGTTTTGCACCAGAATTCCTTTGGGTTGCTTACTAGGTTTTTGGTATAATTAGATGTTGGTTTAATGTGACGTTGTGGTGATATACATACTATTTCCTATAATAATTAGGGTATTGTGAATGGGCGATCGGTACGATCGGGTTCTAAGCTTGGTGGTTGTTTCGTATAGCGATCCTACTTGAGGTTGTGGCGATACCGTACGCGTTTTGTGCATCAAGTGCACAAGTGTCTAGCTTGCGGACGTTTATTCTTGTGTTTCGTTGTCTTTGTGTCGGCTCAGGATATTTAGCCTTATGTATTGTGTTTGTGCAATTCTAGGATCGGTTGCGGAGGCATCGGACGCGGCGCGGAAAGGCAAGGCCGTGATCGGATCTGATTAGCCGAGGCGTTCGGGTGGGTAGATGTATATATCTATGGGGGGATCGTCTGGATGGCGCGAGGTGCCTGATAGTTTAGGATTATTTGTAGGACTTGCATCTATATGCGTAGTTACCAAATTATTCATCTCATTGCATAGCACCATTATATATATATATATATAGAGAGAGAGAGAGAGAGAGACACACACACACATATATGTGATATCATCTCATAGTACACTTGCATCATTACCATTGGTTCATGCTGCTCGTGCACTACTCATGCGAACACACACGCCTTTAGTAATTGCTATGTCACGAACACTTTAGAACTTGCTTAGACCAGTATCAAAATATTTGCATCATACATGACACGTAAACTGGTAGTTGTATATTTCATTTCATCAAGATTGATATGAAGGATTGCTAGTCGTATATATACCTTATTTCATCATCATTCATACAAATCGCATTTCATATTATTGATATCATAGACATTCATCAATTCCTACATGTTCATGTACTGTGATTCTTTTCGAGGATTTCAGTATTTATGAGATTTTTGGATTTTGGGGAAAACCGCAAGAATTTTATAAATCTATTATCATTTTAAAAATGGAAATTTGTGGTTTTCTCGTGATATGATGTGTGTGGTGTCCACCATGTGTTTTCTCGGTTCTTGAGCTGTATCACATACCCGATTCAAGGAGGGGGATGCACCGTCTGCGGGTACATGGTGGACCCGGTGCGGTACCTCGAGGCAAGAAGATCGCACAGATGGCGTTGAGCCCGTCAAGGGAGCACTACCGACCAGTTATTTTTGACGCGGAGGATATCCAGAGGATTCCGACCGTAGTCGTGAGATTTGATGATATGGACCAATCCGGACTGACGGAGCCCGAGATATTGGGATATTGAGATATTAAGACATTGAGATGTCGAGACATTGAGATATTGAGGCATTGAGATATACATATTTAGTGTCGATGCTTGACACGGATTTCAGTTGATTTCATTGATGATACTTCAGTTAATTCATAGAAGTTTTACTAAGATAAAAATACAGATTTTCTCGTACTAAACATATTCAGGTTTCGTGTTGTTATGCTTTCATGTTGCATACTTACTAGTGCATCGCATCATATTGGTATATGTAGGTTATGAAGCATTTGCGTGCATGCTTACGATAGCTTTTAGATACTACTTACTACTCACGAGTTGGCAACTCACCCCCATTGTGCGACAGTATCTTGCAGGTCCGACCCGTCAGCATTGTAGCGGCGGGCGTGCTTTTTTTGACTTCTTTTGCTCGGACTCGTGGCAGTGCTCGTAGGTCGGTTGCAAGGATGCTTTTGTCTTCACTTGTACTATTATTGTATCTAGTATTCTCTATCCACCACTTCTACCATTGTATATGCGACTTAGAAGGGTGACCGTGAGATTTGTATATATGTTGTTTCTCTGGTGTTGAGCTCACTTGAGTCGACGTGATGTTTTCCTTTTCTCGTGCTTTTTATATGCTTATTTTGCTCGATGAATATGAATATATATATATATATATATATATATTGCGTGTGGTTGTGATGCCGCCTTGGGCGAAGAGCTAGCTCCCGCTCAGAGATGTCGTTATTCATTTCATATATGTATTCTTGTTTTGTACCCGTTTGGGGGCCAGTATTTACAAGGAAGTCTCTGCCGAAATTTTTGGGAAAATGCGATGTTTTCAAAATTGTTTTCATGCGACCTTATTTTGTTAAAATCACTTCTTTCAAACAAGTTTTCCTTCATTCTTTTATTCTAATGGTTTAGATTACTGGGGTTTGGCTTACTTAGATTACGTTACGCCTCTAGACGTTTCGTAATTTAAGTGCCAGTCACGTTCCGTACCTTCGGGTCGTGACATATTTGTACTCATGTCACCAGAACTGCTATCTGACAATAGGTATAATACCATCTAGTCAGTTCTCGGTGAGTCTGTCCAGTGTACTCACCCCCAGTGAGTATCTGTATAAAATCTTAGGTGCATCATATCAATGGCGTGGGACCAACCATCGCTCTAGAAATGTATACACTAGTCTACTCTGGATTATCGATGCCCGGTCTCGATACTCCCATATCTAGGGAGATTTAAGGATGTGCTTATCTACCACCCAGCTCCCATAATTATGATTGCCATCATAACGCTGGTAGTCAAGCAATGATACCACGGGCTTTATCAATATGTATAATCGATATGAAATAACAAGTAAAACATATACACATGTTAAGATAAAGACAAACCAAATAGCATACTATCATATCGAGCAAGATTGTCCTGTACATACATACCCCTAGTATCCTATACAATGAAGGTCCCTAGGGCATACATATCCAACAATCTCCCACTTGCACTAAGGCCTGTTATTGGCGTATTGAGTACCCAACGTCTGCATAGAGCATGTTGCTGGCATATCGCATACCCAACATCTCGAACAGTCTCTTGAACTGGACTTGAGAGATGGCCTTGGTGAATGGATCTAACGTATTGTCCTTTGTATCTACTCTTTGCACCTCGATCTTCTGGCGATCCACGATCTCCCTGATCAGGTGATACTGCCTTAAGATATGTCTGGATTTCTGATGGGACCGTGGTTCCTTTGCCAAAGCCATGGCTCCATTGTTATCGTAATACAAAGGTATTAGATCAGCAATGGATGGAACCGCCTGAAGTTCAGAAATGAACTTCCTCATCCAGACTGCCTCTTTTGCAGTATCATTAGCAGCGATGTACTCAGCCTCCATCGTCGAGTCTGCTACGGTGTCTTGTTTGGAGCTCTCCAACAGACCGTCCCTCCGTTGAGTGTAAACACATAACCCAAGACGGATTTAGAGTCATCCTTGTCACTTTGGAAGCCAGAGTCGGTAAAAGCCTCGATCTTGAGGTCCCCATTATTGTCACGCCCCGCTTCCCAAAATACGGAATACGAGGGATGACAAGTCCAGCCATGCTCCTACGGTCGAGGAAATATCCTGCCGTAATCACACTTCAGCTTCTAGCACTACGTGGTAATCAGTAATCATAACATGAGTAATAAGAAATGCAGTCACTAATTCTATCAAAACAGATGTAAAACTAACCTGATAGACTCAAAGGAAAGATAACGCTGGCGTCACTGATCTAGATGTCCGCAATATTCTCGAGGTAAAGCAGGTCCTGGTCCAAACTAAATCCACTCCTCACTCTAAGCATGCATACTCAGGTCGTCAGAGCGACAAAATAGCAATATATACATATATAATGTGCAACGATGATAAACATAAAGCAGTAAGTGTAGAATAATGACGCGAGCATGAAATAATCAGTACATGTAACGATAAAGCAAGTGTATCGGATCAGTAATCAATGCAATGTCCATGTCACTAAGCAATCAGTCTCTAAGTCTTACTGTCCAAGTCACTAAAGCTATCGTCGGTCCAAATATGAGCGTCAACCACCGCAGGAGTATCCCCAACCCAAGGGTAGGCCCTAAGGGCAAGGGAACACAGGCCCGAATCACACTCGCTAATAATCAGAAACACCATCCATATGACTCCCGAAATCACTACATATGCCGGCAGTAGGACTCCTGAAATTCCGTTGATCGAACTCACACTCAAACTACCCCACACCCCACGGTCTACATCAAATATCGACCATGAATCCAAATACTAGTCGCTCCATGACAAGTCTACGCGAGAACTGGAGACAGGGTCTCCATCCAACATGTCTCGGCTGGTATCCAAAATAAATGGACAGTGCTTGATGTCTTACCTAAGACACTAATATAAGTTCTTCCATAACCGTTCCATACCAGTTATAGTTACACTTATATATGCCTTATAGGCGTCGACAATGCAATAATTAACTGGTTCCGCTGATTGTGTACAAGTACGCGTCACTTCCACTATTCAATCACACTTTTACACTAACGTATTTGCCACAATCCAATCACTAATATTTATCACTTGGTAATGTAACTCGGTCACTATGATATTGATGCAAATGAACGCTATTTACAAGAGTATAACAGTCATGCAACATGATGTGGATACAGTAAATGCACTACTGAATACATATGAGGAACCGGTATCAGTTGGATTAGAAAAATCACATAAAATCACACGTGCATAATCAAGAAAAACAATATAAAAGGAGTAGGTAGTATATTTAATTATCTGTACAAAAAATTGGTTTCGTGTCAATCGGGTTTCAGGTTTGAGAGTTATGGTCATTTCATTTTAAGTGTTCTCTGCTTGAAATCCAATTTCTGAACCAGAAGTCCGTTTTGCAACACGTTTTACTCCATGTTGGGATCATAATTTGTTGGATATAGTGCCCTCAGAGTCAATTATTGGATCACAGGCACGTGATTGCAATGATTGAGGGAGGACCTATGCCGGTAGGACAGTCTTACTCAAGATGATAGTATGCTATCTGGTTTATCTTTATCATCGTGTACTGCTTTAGGTGACCTTACAGGTCGCTATTACACATTGATAGAGCCCTTAGGATTCTTGCTTGACTGCCAGCAGTATGATGGCGATCATATACGTGGGAGCTGGGGTCTATAAGCACATCCTTAAGTGGTCCCTAGTCGTGGGAGTTTCGAGACTGGGCATCGATACTCCATTAGTAGACTAGTGTATACAGTCGAGACCCCGACAAGGGGCGGTGGCGGGTCTCACAAGCCCTTGGTGTCAGTTGGATCACCTAAGATGTATACAGGTGCTCATTGGGTTATGAGTACACCGGACAGGACTCGCCGGGAACCTGCTAGTTGGTATTATACCTGACGTCAGATAGCAGTTCCCTGGTGACATGTGTACAGGTTAGTTCATCGACCTGAGATCATCATTTGTCTCATGTGAGTTCCCACTGTGCTTTGATTACTACCCTACCACGGCTCAAAGGAGTCGTGCAAACAGGTTTTAGTTGGGTACAGTCCCGAGCCACATGGAGGCAGTGAGCGGATCGGTAGGGGTTTCGTCTCTCCCGGTATTGGGGGTGAGATCGCGCTGTGTCTAGGAGAGCCATTACACGAAGTCCTTGGCCAAGGTAGGAGATTTACTGGTAGGTATTCCAGTAGTATCTCAGGGTGTTCTGGGCTACACTCCGACACGACTTGTACCGCTTTTGGGGTCTGACTTTTACCAACCCCCTAGGCCCGACATGCGATGATCATAGACGAATGGACCGGACTGTACGGATATTGTCATTGACAGGCTCAGTAGGGTGTCAGGATGAGTTCGCTCATCGACCTCCCTTTTGGTCAATACCTGGTAGCTCGTTACGTACAGCTAGTACCTCTGACATGCCAGTGGTTAAATCCACAGCCAAAATATTGAAGAGTCTTTAGAGTCCCCCACAGACAGTTTTCAAGTTTCGGGCGAAACGTTGTAGAGGCCGTATGATATATGGGAGGGTTTGATCATATACGTGCAGTAGTGCACGGATCATGATCGGATGGATCATACTAGTGGGCTTTGGTTTAAGCCGGATCCTAGTATTAGATTTGTTGGATTACTTTAGTCTCGTCGCATTCGCATTCAGTCGGAATGCGGATGCAGGTATGTATATACAGGTGAGGGGTATCCTTGTGATCCGTCACGAGTTTACTTTAGATGTTGCCGTATCTTTTTATTGTTGTAAACATTTGGATTAATGTTTACAAATGGAAATTATGAGCTAGAAATCATCATGGGGTGCATTTATTGTGACACATGCAACCTAGTGACTCATGGTCTCTTTTATTGTGCATATGTCACATTTTGTGATGGATTTGTGTGTTGAAATGAGAGGATGAGAGAGAAGGGCAGCCAGATGATGGTGGGTTAGCTCTTGTATTTCACATTCTTGCTCTCATTCTTATCATCTCAACACAAAAAGAAAAGAAGAGAAAAGTTCTTCTTCTTCCTCTTCTTTCTTGAGCTCACCATTTCCATTGACGGCTTCATCTTCAACCTCCATCCATACAATGGTTGCAAGAGACAAAGTTGTCACACACATTCTCTAGTTCGCCTTGGACACGTCGGCTAGCGAACTTCGTGCCCGAGTTGCTTCGGATGAAGCGAGAGCCCGTAAAAAGACTCGAAGATGTGGTGCCCTTTCCGACGAGAAGACCGGAGATCGGAGATGCCGCGAGGAGCTTGGGATGGTGGCCAAAGACCGAAGGACACGGATCAATCGGTATAGCTTTCCAACCCTTTCTCTAGTTGCTAGTTGTAGGTTAATGGTTCGATCCTGCTTTAAAGTATACGATAGCGCCGGTTTCAAGTTTTGAAAAAGTTTTCGTTTCCGCATTTTGGCCTCGGACAGACGGCCGGGGCGCTACCGTAGACTTACATAATTAAGCGACGCCACAGTTAGATAATATTTAGATTTATTTGTTATATTTCCAATGCATCAAACGGATCAATAATATCCACTATACACAGGGATATATGCACTGTTGAAGGTTAAGATATACATTCTGTTTCTACATGAAACTGCAGTACACATCGACGGTTTAAAAGGTGTTTTAAATATCAAACAACACCGGAATGCAATGAGACCACTACCGTTAGAAATATAATTCAATTATCTACGCTTCCATGTATGGTTCCACACACTTGCGTGCTTACACAGGAAGAAACATGCGTTCAAAAACGAGTACAGGTAAAGACTCTGGCTCTGGATTGCAGTCTAGAGCCACGAATCGCCTCAGTTTTTAAAGGTATAACCTATTAAAAATATAGAGATGAACTAATGGGTGTCGTAGGTTTGCCTGTTGGATTCGGTATAAGCCATAGAACGCTAAGATCCGGGACATAAATAATTTATTATGGATTTAACGGTCTAGTATGTCCGGGAAAAATTCAAATTTCACATGGTTATCGGGATGTCATTTTATGGGGTAACCAACTTTATTTTATAACCAAATTTATACACGATGTGCATTATCAACACAGGATTTTATCGATCATGAGTTCCTGTTGGAGATAGTGCCCTCAGAGTCAATTATTGGATCACAGGCACGTGATTGCAATGATTGAGGGAGGACCTATCCTGGTAGAACAGTCTTAGTCGAGATGATAGTATGCTATCTGGTTTACCTTTATCATCGTGTACTGCTTTAGGTGACCTGACAGGTCGCTATTGCACGTTGATAGAGCCCCTAGGATTCTTGCTTGACTGCCAGCAGTATGAGGGCGATCATATAAGTGGGAGCTGGTAGTCTATAAGCACATCCTTAAAAGGTCCCTAGTCGTAGGAGTTTCGAGACAGGGCATCGATACTCCATTAGTAGACTAGTGTATACAGTCGAGACCCATACGAGGAGCGGTGGCCGGTCTCACAAGCCACTGGTGTCAGTTGGTTCACCTAAGATGTATACAGGTGCTCATTGGGTTATGAGTACACCGGACAGGACTCGCCGGGAACCTGCTAGTTGGTCTTATACCAGATGTCAGATAGCAGTTCCCTGGTGACATGTGTACAGGTTAGTTCATCGACCTGAGATCGTCATTTTTCTCGTGTGAGTTCCCACTGTGCTTTGATTACTACCCTACCACGGCTCAAAGGAGTCGTGCAAACAGGTTTTAGTTGGGTACAGTCCCGAGCCACATGAAGGCAGTGAGCGGATCTTCAGGGGTTCGTCTCTCCCGGTATTGGGGGTGAGGTCGCGCTGTGTCTAGGAGAGCCATTACACAAAGCCCTCGGCCGAGGCAGGAGATTTACTGGTAGGTATTCCAGTAGTATCTCAGGGTGTTCTGGGCTACACTCCGACACGACTTGTACCGCTTTTGGGGGTCTGACTTTTACCAACCCCCTAGGCCCGCCATGCGATGCTCATAGACGAACGGACCGGACTGTACGGATATTGTCACTGACAGGCTCAGTAGGGTGTCAGGATGAGTTCGCTCATCGACGTCCCTTTTGGTCAATAGCTGGTGGCCCGTCACGTATTGTCTTATACCTCTGACGTGCTAGTGGTTACATCCACAGCCATAGTATTGACGAGTCTTTAGAGTCCACCACACTTTCAGTTACTCAGCTTTCGGGCGAAACGCTGTAGAGGCCGTATGGAGATATGGCAGGGTCCGATCAGATACGTGCGGTATTGCACGGATCAGGATCGGACGGTTAGTACTAGTGGCCGTATGGTTATATGGCAGGGTTCGATTAGATACGTACGGTATTGCACGGATCAGGATCGGACGGACCTTACTAGCCGGCTTTGGTTTAAGCCGGATCCTAGTATAGTGCTGTGTAGATTTTTGTCTCATTGCATTTGTATCCGGTCGGAATACAGATGCGGGTGTGTATGCACAGTATCGGGGTTTTCCTGTAATTTATTACGAGATCAGTTTTCTGGAGTTGCCAGTTTGCATTCCGTTCCGGCCGGTTTTCCTTTGTTCTTTCCCGGCCGGACTTTTCCGATGGAGGGGGTAATTTGCAGTTTTGCAAATTACATTTGGGGAAGGGGTATCTTGCATATTGGTGGCATCATGATAGCTTTTCATGATTATATTCTTTTTCCATCACCTCATTTGCTTTATGTGATTAGAAGTGATGAGAATGTTTGATGTGAGTTTCTTATGATGATGTTTGGTTATGGTCACCTTTTCTCTTTTCCTACACTCACCTCCCTCTTGCTTATGTTTGATTTCCTCCACCATTTTTCTCACTAGATGAAAGAAGCCACACTTGAGAGAAGAAGAAGAGAGAGTTTCATTTTGAGCTTGTGGGATTTTTCTTGATCTCATTTCATGCTAGGAAAAATGCAAGCACCATTTTTCCTTATCTAGTTTCCTCCATCATCTTCAAATGGCAACAAAACCCCAAATGAGACATAGCCTCTACACTACACATTCTACAGTAAATCTTGGACGCGTCGGCTAGCCAACTTCGCGCCCGAGTTGCCTCGGTATTGAGGTGGGAGCCCGTAAAAGATACAGACGATGTGGTGCCCTTCCGGCAAGGAGACGACGACCGGAGTTTCCGCGGGAGATCGGGACGGTGAGGAGAAGACCGGAGGACTCGGATCACTCGGTATATCTCTCACCCTCTCTCTTGATAGCTAGTATCGGTTAATGGTTACGATCCGGGTATATTGTCCGCGGTAGCGCCAGTTTAAAGTTAAGAAAAATTTTGATTCTGCTTTTTGGCCTCGGATAGACGGCCGGGGCGCTGCCGTGGCGCAACATGGTATCAGAGCCACGCCATTAACCTTGCCTAGCTTGTTCTAGTGTGTTTTACATTTCCGATCGAACAAAATCCCAAAAACCACATTTCGTGTGCATCAATTTTCTGTCGATTTTTTCCGAGCTCTAAAAATTTTTCTGGTTGTAAAAAACTAATGTACTGGAAATTCTAAGACTACTGGAAAAATTCGACACAGTCAGTCGATCACCCAAGCGCGGAACCGCGGCCAAACCCCCCTTGGGCCGCGGTTCCGCCGCGCATTGGTGTCTTCACTGTAGCATATTTTTCCAGTGGGCTTCTGGGCTTATTTTTGGGGTTTTGGAATATTAATATTGGGCCCAGAATTTCTGTGTGTGCTACAGTATTACTTGGGGGCCCACTTGTTAATTTTTGATCGATTGGATATTTTAAACACATTATTTCACAGTATTTACATTATATCTGCGACCGTGAATGTCACTTGATCGGTAAATCCTGTCTAACTGCTATAGCCCGGTTGGACGGATTTGCGAACGTGACTTTTCACGTTGATGTTCTGTGTTTATGCTGTGTTGTTGCGGATCGGTCGTGGGGGATAGCCTGGATGCAATGCTAGTACTGTTTTGTTTTATATGTACATTTGATATTGCGGGGCGAGCGTCCGACATGTGGACTGCCGTCACTGCCTGTTTGTATTATTCTTTTGGGGCACGGCCTGGTTGCGGTCGATGTACCCGTTGTATGTATATTTTACTTTCTGTACTAGGATTGCCCCGCGGTGGGGTGCACGGATAGCCGGGTTCTGGAGGGCAACAAGCCCGCATCTCATGGCATTGGGACAGAGGGGGCTTCACTCCAGGATTGGCGGGCTATTCGCCGCACTCGTAGGGGGTACAGGTTGACCCAGGAGGGGTGCCCGAGTTACCGGATTCCGTGAAGTGCTAGGTGGTCCATTCACGGTGCTGAAGGGGGCTGCCTCGCTTCAGGTTTTGGCGGGTGACTTGCCGCGCCCGTAGGGGTCTAGGTTTTCATTGCACAGGCTATCCACACGACCAGGGGAACGTCGGGTTTCAGCAGCGGCTCTGTGAAACCCGGGGCTTCCAGATATCTGTATTGTTCTGTGATGCTGCATATTTCTGTGATGTTGCATTTTATCACGCCTTGAGCGAAATATAATATATTGGTATATATATTAGTAGATGTTGTATATGTTTTTCATCCGCGCTAGTCCAGTCCCCGCTCTGCCGTTAGTTAGCTAACCTAACGGGTGATGACGGGACCCAGTGGCGAATGCAGATGGCATATACGTACGTCAGTATATTTTCGTTCTTTGTGGTGTGATCAATTGATGGGACTGCGTTGATTCGGATCAATGCAAGATAAACAAACCTATTCTGATGTTGTTGGAACACTTTTCAAAAAGCTGTTATTGCAAGGACGTTCACTTTTGTTTTGCATCGTGGTATTCATTTGGAATATCCTGCTCCTCAGTCGACGAGGCAAGGGCCGAGATCCCTTCACCGGGAGTGACCCCTTGGACAGAAGTTTGCGTCAGGGCATTAACTTCACTATAGCCGATTACTCTTGCTTTGCATCGTGGTATTCAGTTGGAATATCCTGCACCTCATTCTACGGGGAAAGAGCCGAGATCCCTTCACCGGGAGTGACCTCTTTAGCGAATGTTTTCGTCACTATATTTTTATAAAAGGCTATGCAGTTCCTTCAACGATATCAAGTTCATTACGTTAAAGGTTTTTCGCCAAAAACCATTCGTAGCCCTCCGTCATTTCTTACAAGTATTACTTAGTATTCGTGCTGCGTTTGTTGACTGTGTCAAGGCGTAGTGTGCGGTAGCTAAGTAGTGTTTGTTTGTAGCATATTAATGGGATTGGTTAGGACAGTCGTGCGGCCTTGTTGACTGTGTCAAGGGCTCATACGGGTGGATTTAATGCAATCCAGGATAATGACGGGTTGAACTTGATTAGGACTCTTTGATTTGTTGACTGTGTCAAGGTCACTTGGGTCCTAGGGGTAAAAATCACATCGGGAGTTTCAAAAGAACTGAAACTTGCCAGGCATACGCATACCTTCTGGAGTGTGGTGACGTGAGTGGATTCCGTCATGTTATCATGCGATGATAGTTGGATCCCGATTCCCACTGATGAGTTGGTTTACTCTTCGGGTGACCCCGACTAATTCTTCTTTCAGGTTTGGGGAAGAATTTGAGGTTACAGTGGGAGGTTTCCAGATTAGACAAAGTGATAACCATTCTGATCTAGGTTAGAGTGCACGCTGAGTGTTTCTTTTCTCTCTCTCTTTGGCAGCGACCATTGACCCGACCCTAGACTATGACTCAGTGACCAAGTTGACCGAACCTTCTTAACACTGGCTTTTGGATTGTCTGAGTTGCAAACCTCATTGCCACTCCTACTTTTACCCTTTTCTCCAGGACACCCCGTATTACTACGAACGTCCACTTACATTGGACAAAACCATCGTATGGTTATATACGAACTCGAAGGACTTCGAGGATGGTTTCTGGTTCTGGAGAAAACGAATAGGATTATTCAGTTGTCTTTTCTTTTCACCTTCTCTCATTGCGAGTACTCCTTGGTTTAAGAGATAGTACACCTATTATGCAAATTGGATAGTCTTCTTCCAAACCTTAGGCTGGTGCCGAACGGTGGGGAATGAAGAAAACCAATTAGCATAACGATGGTGTGCAGAAGGTATTGAGTTAAGACAAAGAAAGGGATTAGTAAGAGGGCAAAGTAAATTGCGACTGCTATTCACGACCAAACCGAGTATTTCTTCGCCAATCCTAAATCACCTTTGTATTTCTCCAGGACACTCCGTATCACTACGAAGATCCCAAGTTTTTGGATACTCCATCGTATGGTTATATACGAACTCGAAAGGAACTTGTTCCAGTTCGGGGATGGATTCTGGTCCAGGAGAAATAGGAATACGGTTTATTCGGTTGTCTTTTCGCTTCACCTTCTCTCGCATTACGAGTGCTCCTAGGATTAGGACAGTACACCCATTATGCTTATTGGATAGTCTTCTTCCAAACCATAGGCTGGTGCCGAACGGTAGGGAAGGAAGAAAACCATTTGGCCTAAGGGGTGTGCAGAAGGTAATGACTAAAGACATATAAAGGGATTTGGAGAGGTGGCAAAGAATTATACGGTTATAGTTATGAATCTGGATAATGGAAGAGGCATTACTAGGAATACCAGGATACCCCATCGAAACATTTCAATGTTTCAGTTCAACTGTGTACTGTTAAAAGAAAACTGATTTCCCGATTAGACACTTGCTCCAGGGTATGTATTTACCAGGTTTGATTCTCACATCTGTATGGTTTTACAGATGATGAGTGGGAGTAAGTTATTGGGAATTGGGTGATCATCCTCATTATATCGGGATTCGTTGTAATCGGTGATATTTGAGGAGATCACCTGGGCAGTTTGCCGGTCGGCAAATATTTGGTTTTGAATATCCGTTGTTATGCACCAATTTCAAATTAATATATCTGTACGTCTATTTTTATAGAGTGAGATATACCTTTTGAAATTATGTCTATGACATTTACCTATATCAGTGGATGGTTAGGTAAGGAGCATTGAACAGCGGTGTAATTCTTCTTAACCATAAGTTCAGTTTTCAACCTACGACACACAGTGAAAGAGTTGTGAGACTCGGCGGACTTATACAGAGTATTGTATGTTGTCCAGTGTCCATTAGGACAGAGGGGTTGGTCATCATACTATATTCTGTTTACTTTTAACTTCTCTAGTTCTTAGACATGTGTTTCGTAGAAACACAGGGTCTAAGTTTTGAGGAGTTATAGGTATTTGAATAGAGTAGAGAACCAGGTGTAGCAAGTATCGGGATTCTTCAAGGTGATCGAAGATGTAGATACTTGTGTATGGTATTCAGTTGATAGTAATGATAAAGAGAAATTGCTTCTCTTTCAGGTTACTCATAATTGGAAGCATTCCTAAGTTGAGTAACGCTGATCGGCCTCTCTCCATTTAGTTGACATGCACTGGAGACAGCTGCATGATTTGAATCTGGTTCAATTAAATCAGTGCATCTGGTTCTATATTGGATATAGTACAGTTCATATCTTAACATTGTTAAGGTACGGGGAGTTGTCCGGCTTATGATTAAAACCAGACTCTGGATAACTCAAGACACGTTTCTGTAATGGCTGTTTGTGGGTTGACCCAGGCTATGACGAGGGTTGATTTTCTACCATAAGAAAGATGATATTGTTCTTGACTCGCCACAGTTTTAATAAAAATGGATTTTTTCAAAAACAGTAGTGGGAGTATGGTAGAACTGGAAGTGATTCCAGAACCGCAAACGATTACTGAAGATTTGATAAGGAACCTAAAGATTCAATCTGATTTGACATTCCATTGGCCACTCCGCAGATAAGGTGGGTAACTTCAGGCACCCGAGAGGTATTCCGGTAGCCTCAAGGACGGTGACAGGGAAGTTCTTGTTTACTCACACTTGCCATTGTTGTTGTTCCAGGCTGCGAGACCCGGCAGGAGGATGAGTATAGCGTCGTTCTAAACTAGCTTTAGAAGTACGCGTCTATATGACTCTGCCAGAGGGTTGTCGTAGTCAGTGGGAGCAGCGGAAGCATTGGTGGACATCAGGCTTATGTCTATTTATAGACTAAAGCAGATATAGCGGAGATAGATCATCTATTTCTGATGTGACAGTCATAGGTTTGACGTCATCAGAATAGGGGATGGATCTGTTAAGAAGGTAGTAGGGTGTGATGTCCTGGTATTTGGATGACATACACAGAGTAGGAAGTGATATTCCTATACTACGATCGGTTATTCTTTGGTTGTCACACAGTGGTTTCTCCACGTAGGACTTGGATATTATATCAGACATTCTGGTCACTAGATCTATGGTTTTAGATCTAGATTTGGGTGGTTTCCCAATCTGGGTACTTTGACAGCATTCTATGAGTATTTAGAATGGACGACTCCTGGCACGGTAGTGTACCTGCAGGTAATGAGTTACCCTCTCTAAAGGTGTCTTATAGACTAAAGTAGAGAGGGATGTGCATGATTGGCAGATCACTTGCTTAGGAAATTGAGTCAATCATGAGATGTCAAGTACCACACCGGATGTTGTTCTTGCACTAGATGCAATAAGATGATATTGATCCAATCCTGGAGAAACAATCGGAAGCAGTTTTAGAACATAAGTTAATGTTCTAGGGAATTGATAACGGCAGCCTCCTTTATGAGACGGTTATCATTCCAGGCTTCCAAGGTGACCTGGACGACAAGGAGGTTGTCAGAGTTATATTTTTCCCTCTGACGAGGGGCAGTATTTTGGACAGGTGATCCAAGGCAATACTGAGGGAGGCATGGCGCAGGATACTGATTAAGTTCAGTTGACGATACAGTCTAAGAAGTTTGGATTTGGAGTTCATTTATGAGCTAGGTCCCATCAGATATCCAGACATACTCTAAGACAGGTATTGCTCATTTCGGGAGATGGCTTTCTCCGCGAACTTGAGATAGAGAGAGACATAGAAAGAAACATCAAGGCGGATCCACTCACTGAGGCTTTTCCTCGAACGCAATAGTTTCGCAAACAGGCTTTGTGCGACTGACTAGTAGAGGAGTTGGGTGTTCGGTATCACACGGGCTGTGAGTATGCGACATCGCAATAATTAGCCTTGAGTGCAAGTGGGAGATTGTTGGAGATAGTGCCCTCAGAGTCAATTATTGGATCACAGGCACGTGATTGCAATGATTGAGGGAGGACCTATCCCGGTAGAACAGTCTTACTCGAGATGATAGTATGCTATCTGGTTTACCTTTATCATCGTGTACTGCTTTAGGTGACCTGACAGGTCGCTATTGCACGTTGATAGAGCCCCTAGGATTCTTGCTTGACTGCCAGCAGTATGAGGGCGATCATATAAGTGGGAGCTGGTAGTCTATAAGCACATCCTTAAAAGGTCCCTAGTCGTAGGAGTTTCGAGACAGGGCATCGATACTCCATTAGTAGACTAGTGTATACAGTCGAGACCCCGACGAGGGGCGGTGGCCGGTCTCACAAGCCACTGGTGTCAGTTGGTTCACCTAAGATGTATACAGGTGCTCATTGGGTTATGAGTACACCAGACAGGACTCGCCGGGAACCTGCTAGTTGGTCTTATACCAGATGTCAGATAGCAGTTCCCTGGTGACATGTGTACAGGTTAGTTCATCGACCTGAGATCGTCATTTGTCTCGTGTGAGTTCCCACTGTGCTTTGATTACTACCCTACCACGGCTCAAAGGAGTCGTGCAAACAGGTTTTAGTTGGGTACAGTCCCGAGCCACATGGAGGCAGTGAGCGGATCTTCAGGGGTTCGTCTCTCCCGGTATTGGGGGTGAGGTCGCGCTGTGTCTAGCAGAGCCATTACACAAAGCCCTCGGCCGAGGCAGGAGATTTACTGGTAGGTATTCCAGTAGTATCTCAGGGTGTTCTGGGCTACACTCCGACACGACTTGTACCGCTTTTGGGGGTCTGATTTTTACCAACCCCCTAGGCCCGCCATGCGATGCTCATAGACGAACGGACCGGACTGTACGGATATTGTCACTGACAGGCTCAGTAGGGTGTCAGGATGAGTTCGCTCATCGACGTCCCTTTTGGTCAATAGCTGGTGGCCCGTCACGTATTGGCTTATACCTCTGACGTGCTAGTGGTTAAATCCACAGCCATAGTATTGACGAGTCTTTAGAGTCCACCACACTTTCAGTTACTCAGCTTTCGGGCGAAACGCTGTAGAGGCCGTATGGAGATATGGCAGGGTCCGATCAGATACGTGCGGTATTGCACGGATCAGGATCGGACGGTTAGTACTAGTGGCCGTATGGTTATATGGCAGGGTTCGATCAGATACGTGCGGTATTGCACGGATCAGGATCGGACGGACCTTACTAGCCGGCTTTGGTTTAAGCCGGATCCTAGTATAGTACTGTGTAGATTTTTGTCTCATTGCATTTGTATCCGGTCGGAATACAGATGCGGGTGTGTATGCACAGTATCGGGGTTTTCCTGTAATTTATTACGGGACCAGTTTTCTGGAGTTGCCAGTTTGCATTCCGTTCCGGCCGGTTTTCCTTTGTTCTTTCCCGGCCGGACTTTTCCGATGGAGGGGGTAATTTGCAGTTTTGCAAATTACATTTGGGGAAGGGGTATCTTGCATATTGGTGGCATCATGATAGCTTTTCATGATTATATTCTTTTTCCATCACCTCATTTGCTTTATGTGATTAGAAGTGATGAGAATGTTTGATGTGAGTTTCTTATGATGATGTTTGGTTATGGTCACCTTTTCTCTTTTCCTACACTCACCTCCCTCTTGCTTATGTTTGATTTCCTCCACCATTTTTCTCACTAGATGAAAGAAGCCACACTTGAGAGAAGAAGAAGAGAGAGTTTCATTTTGAGCTTGTGGGATTTTTCTTGATCTCATTTCATGCTAGGAAAAATGCAAGCACCATTTTTCCTTATCTAGTTTCCTCCATCATCTTCAAATGGCAACAAAACCCCAAATGAGACATAGCCTCTACACTACACATTCTACAGCAAATCTTGGACGCGTCGGCTAGCCAACTTCGCGCCCGAGTTGCCTCGGTATTGAGGTGGGAGCCCGTAAAAGATACAGACGATGTGGTGCCCTTCCGGCAAGGAGGCGACGACCGGAGTTTCCGCGGGAGATCGGGACGATGAGGAGAGGACCGGAGAACTCGGATCACTCGGTATATCTCTCACCCTCTCTCTTGATAGCTAGTATCGGTTAATGGTTACGATCCGGGTATATTGTCCGCGGTAGCGCCAGTTTAAAGTTAAGAAAAATTTTGATTCCGCTTTTTGACCTCGGATAGACGGCCGGGGCGCTGCCGTGGCGCAACAGTTCCGCCATTTTAACATGATCTCTTGCATAGGATTTGCATCAAACATCTAAGTTAAGCATACGGTTTGTGGTCGAAACGTTCGTTTTCTTTAACTAAACCAATACTGTTTGATTCTACGAGTTCCACATGATGTTATCACTTGGTTTTAGACTCGTTTATCTCTAAATTCATTGCAACCATTTGTTACGGTTTATGATGAAAACTCTAAGGTAAATTTCGATGTAAAAATAACTATATATGTTAATATATATTTTCTTCACATAGCATGAAAGCAAGTGAGGACACTTTCCTTGGCGACAGTGGCACAACGACGAAGACGAGCATGGCACGGGCATATAGCACGGGCACGTTGCATGCACGGATAGGCACGACGTAAACAAGGCTTGGGCTCGACTATGTACACGCTGGAAGCTCGGTTATGGCTCAGCTAGGTTTAGAGCTTGGGCTCGGCGATAGCAGGGAGAAAGCTGGCGTGGTTCTCAGGCGATGAACGACATGGCAAGGTACCCTCAATAGTGGTCACAGCGGAGCTCGGATGGCTAGAGGATGAGTTACAGCGGTGGAGTTGTGCGGTTGTGGGGGTGTTATGAAGCTCGTGGGGTGCTCAAGGAAGAAGGGGACTATGGTGGCATTGCTCGGCGATGGGGGCGCCTCCAGTGTGGTGCGATGATGGCTGTGACGTGAGAGGTTGGGTTTAAGAGGAGTGGGGTTGTGAGGAAGTGGAGGTGAAGCAGCTTGGGAGAAGAAACGAGGGTGATCGTTGGTGGTAGTGGTGATAGCTCGTCGGAGGTGACCTCGGTGGTGGTTGCAGTTGCAAGCGAAGGTGGCCAGCGGGTGGGTTCGGCAGTAGGCGGTGGAGGTGGCAGTGAGGAGAGTGGAGGGGCTGCTCGTGTGTGGGTTGGCTGAGGCGACGAGGTGGAGCGGAGGGGTGTTGTGGCGGCTCGAGCTCATTGGCTGGGGCTAGGGGAGACGAGGGGTCAAGGGAGGTGAAGATGGTGGAAGAAATCTCGTGGAGGGTTGAGGGCTCAGTTGTTGAGGGTGATGGGGAGCTGGCGAGGAGATCATGGGGTTGGGCACAAGAATCGGGGTGATTGCGGCAAAGGAGGAGGGCAGGCGAGGGGATCGTGGAGCGGTTGTTTGCGAAGGAGAAGGGGTCGTTGGTTTGTGCGAGTTGTGGGGGACGTCGGCGATGCGAGAGAAGGGTACGAGTGAGGATTCGGGGGAGGAGATCTTGCGGGGACATCGGCGCAGTGGACACGGTCGTCGTGGTGTGGGCACGAGGAAGGAGGGGACGGGGAAAAGAGCGGGAAGGAGAAAAGAAGGGGATAAGAAGAAGAAAGGAGTCGGGTAGGGTGTTGGGTCTGGTAGGGAAAGGTTTAGGAAAAAGGGAAGTGGGTTTGTAGGCTGAGCTTGGGGCTGGGGTTTGGGTTAGGAAAAATATAAAAAGGGGTTAGGGTTTAAGGTTTAGGTCAGGAAAATAAAATTGGAAATATATTTAGAAAAAACATAGGAAATACTAATTGTAGAATTTTAAATAGAAAATTTTTAGGGAAAAACACTTATTTAAAATACGAAAGATATTTATAGGGGAACTGGGTATTACAATTAATGTACACCAAGAACATCTCCTCAGTCCTTCTTAGGTACTTAAGAATATTTTTTATCGCTATCCAATGCTTCTCACCTGGATTGGATTGATACCTGCTTACGACGCTAAGTGTGTAAGCTACATCTGATTTGGTACATAACATCGCATACATTATTGACCCCACCGCCAAAGCATAGGGTACAATACTCATACGATCCCTCTTCTTATCAGTCTTGGGAGACATCTCTTTAGAGAGAGTGATTTCGTGACAAGCGGGTAAATTACCGCACTTGGAATCTTCCATACTAAATCTCTTCAGTACGGTGTCTATGTACTTCGACTGTGAAAGTCCTAACATTCTTTTAGATCCGTTATGATAGATCTTAATCTCCACAATGTACGAGGCATCATCCAGGTTTTTTATAGAGAACTTTTGTGACAAGAACAGCTTGGCCGATTGTAGCATAGGAATATCATTTCCTATCAGGAGAATGTCATCTACATATAAAACGAGAAATACCACAGTTCTTCCTACAATCTTCTTACAAATACAAGGTTCATCTATATTTTTGATAAAGTCAAATTCCTTGACCGTCTCATCAAAGCAGATGTTCCAACTCCGTGATGTCTGCTTTAATCCATAAATGGATTTAAACAACTTGCACACCTTTCCGCTGCTCCCACCATTTATGAAACCCTCTGGTTGATCCATGTAAACACACTCTTCTAAAATTCCATTTAAAAAAGCGATTTTAACATCCATCTGCCAGATGTCATAGTCATGGAAAACGGCAATGGCAAGTAGGATCTGAATGGATTTAAGCATAGCCACTGGTGAAAAAGTTTCGTCATAGCTCAATCCTGGTCTTTGATGAAAACCTTTAGCAATAAGTCTAGCTTTGTAGGTTTCTACCCGTCCATCTACACCAATCTTCTTTTTGAATATCTATTTGCATCCAACGGGTTTTACCTTAGGAGGAGCAACATCCAAAGTACATACTTTATTGGTGTACATGGATTCCATCTCGGATGGCATAGCATCTAGCCACTTCACCGAGTCTCTATTCATGATAGCTTACTGAAAACTAATAGGCTCATCATCATCGATGATACAATCCTCTCGATCCCCGTCTACGAGAAAACCATAGTATCTCTTGAGCGGATGAGACTGCCTACTAGATCTGCGGAGTGGCATAGGTATGTCCGGTTCCATTGAAACTTCAGGTTCTATTAAGTCTTGAGTAATAGTTTATGGTTCTGGAATTTCTTCCAGCTCTATTGCACTCCTACTAATTTCTTTTTTAAGAAATTGAGTTTCCATAAAGCGGGCATGATGAGAAACAAAGAACTTTTGTTCCTCAGCGTAATAGAAATAATACCCCCTTGAATTCTTGGGGTATCCCACAAACTTGCACAATACTGAGCATGTCTCAAGCTTGTCCGGATGACCTTCTTTGACAAAAGCAGGACATCCCCATTTCTTAAGATATTTTAGACATGGTTTCTTCCCACTCTACATTTCATATGGAGTGGTAGGCACAGACTTACTTGGAACTTTATTCAATAGGCATGCAGCAGATTCTAGTGCATAACCCCAAAATAATGGCGACAACTCAGCATATTCATCATAGAATGCACCATATCTATTAAGGTGCGATTCTGTCTTTCTAATACACCGTTGTGGTGTGGTGTGTATGAAGAGTAAGCAGAGAGAGAATTCCATTATCTTTTAAATATTCTAGGAACTCAGCAATTAAGTATTCACCATCCCGATCAGATCGGAGTATCTTGATACTTTTGCCGATTTGGATTTCTACTTCATTCTTATACTCCTGGAATTTTTCAAAGATCTCGGATTTATGTTTCATCAAGAATACATGTCCATACCTTGAGAAATCATCGGTAAAAGTGATGAAATAGGAATAGCCACTTCTTGCATGTGTAGAAATTGGCCCACACACGTCGCTGTGTATGAGTCGCAGGAGCTCAGTAACTCTTTCTCCGTGTCCAGTGAACGGAGTTTTGGTCATCTTTCATCTGATACATGATTGAAAAGTTGCATATGATTGATATTCAAACGGATCTAAATATTCATTTTTATGTAACTTAGTCAATCGTGTTTCATTGATATGTTAAGTATACGATGCCATAAGAAAACTTGATTTGATTGTAGAGTCTTCCTTTTAAACGTGTTTTGGATGTTGAAAACTTGATGTTGATTGAGAATATATATTCCGTTATTCAGTGTACCCGACCCAATCATTTCATGATTCAAGTGAATGTTTATGATATTGCTCTCAAGTGCAAAATTATATCTTTCATTACATAACAAAGATACAGATATAATATTACACATCATACAGGGTACACAAAAGCAATTATGTAACAACAAATATGTCCACGCGTCAATCCAAGGTGATATTCTCCTACTGCAACAGCATCCACACTGGTTCCATTGCCAACCCTGAGGGTCATATCACCTTTCCTCAAAACTTTACGGCTTCTCAGCGCCTGCAAAGAATTACAGATGTGAGATCCTGATCCGGTATCCAATACCCAGGAAGAAGAGTTAATAGAGAAACAATTTTCAATCACGAACACACTTGAAGCCGAAACCACAACTTACTTCGTGTCCTGATTCTTGGCTTTTAAAGCTCTGCAATTTTTCTTCCAATGTCCTTTTGTGATAGTAAAAACATTCTTCCTTTATGGCCGCTCCCCCAATCTTTTCCTTTCCCTTACCTTGCACCTTCTGCACACTTGCTCTCGGTTTGGTAGGGGCCTTCATCTTCTTTCCCTTGGCCTTAACCTTAGATTTAGCAGAAGAAGATTTCCTGACAATCAGAGCAGGTGTTTCCTTGGATTTCTTCAAGGTGCTCTCTGCCACCCTCAACATGTTGAGGAGCTCTAGAAGTGTAACTTTCAGCTTTTGCATATTGAAGTTCAATACGAATTGGGCATAGGTGGAAAGAAGGGATTGTAAAATCAAGTCGGTATACAACTCATTCTCCAACGTAGTTCTCAGGTCCGCGAGCTCTTCAATGAGAGAAATCATCTTCAGGACGTGGTCTCCAATAGATGATCCGACAGCCAACCTCGCTTGAAACAATTTCTTCGAGGTCTCGTATCTTGCGATACGAGATTGCTCTCCATATAAATCTTTTGTATGGAGGAAGATAGAAGCAAGGTCCATCTTCTCGTGCTACCTCTGAAGTTCATTATCTATGGAGGCCAGCACGAGACACTTGGTTTTTGCGCAATCCAGATCCCAAGTTTTACGGACCTCAATATCTGCGACCGAGGATTTCGGACCTGGAACAGGGGGCTTTAGCCGTGAGGACGTATACAGCCTTATCATAAGTAAGGGCCATATGGATGTTTCTCAGCCAGTCTTTATAGTTTGGCCCACTCAGTTTGTTTTTATCTAGTATAAGCTTAAGTCCCGTCATGGTCACTGCAATTAGGAGAGAGAGAGAGAAAAATACTCAGCATATGCCCTTGAAAGTTTAGATTGGTTATTAGTTTATCTAAACAGGATGGCTCCCACTGTTTCCTCGAATTCTCTTTCAAACCCTAAAAGAAGAATTAGTCGGGATTAATCGCATACTACAAGTTAGCCTATCTTTCAGCCAAGCCAGTGTTGGTACTTCGAAGGAAGGCCCTCTGTGCTTTTGCACGGACCAAATTAAATAATCTCGTTTTCCCAAAGGCGTAGCCCCGTTAACACCTTTCTAGACACCTACTTGATTAGCTAATTGTAAAGTGAAAAACTCTCCCGAAGAGTAGCTGATACTCACAGTAGGATCGGGACTCAACTATCATTGTGTGATAATTTTGGAGGAAGCCTACCAAAACTACCACACTCTAGAAGGTATGCAACATAAGCATGTTTCCTGTATATTTGAAACCCCCGATGTGGTTTTTTCCCCTAAGCGCTTATAACCTTGATGAAGGTCAAAACATCATAAGTTGCAAGTCAAGTTCAACCCGTCATTATCTAGATTAATCTAGACCCATTCGTACAAGAGCTTGATGAAGGTCAAAATAGCTGTACGCCTGTCCTAAATTAATGCATCTATTTATATTACAAATAAGCACCCACTAGCTACCAAACAATATGCCTTGGAGAAGGTCAAAACACATAGCATGAATACTAGTTGATACCTATCTGAAATGACAGAGGGCTATGGCTGGTTTTGGCGAAAACCGTTAACGTAATGAACTTGATATAGTCGAAGGAAACAAATAGATTTTCAAAAGGAGTGGTATAAGCTCCGCTTTTAAAAGTTGTTTTTGAAGAAAATCGAGTGGTTTTGCAATTGTTCCAACGACGTCAAATTTTAGGTTTATTGCTTTATATTAAGTGAGATCAATGCGGTCCCATCCATTAACCTTATCACACCAGAAAAAGAACGAAAATAGAATGTAGGTATATGCCACCCGCATTCGTCACGGGGCCCCGTCATACACCGTTAAGTTACTTAACTAACGGCAGAGCAGGGGCTGGACTAGCGCGGATGCAAAACATATAAAACATATATATATATATATATATATATATATATATCCATCACATGCATGATAAGCAACACAGGCAGATATAAGCATCATGGAGAATGGATCAATTCGGAACATTTGCATTTCATTGAGCCACTTATGAAACACAGTCCTCCACGGTCGTGTGAATAGCCGAGTGTGAATAATCCTAGAGCCCTACGAGTGCAGCAAGCTACCCTCCAATCTTAGAATCGAGTGACCCGGGTCTCAACTCCTCGAGATGGCCACCCACTGAATTCTAGAACCCGGTAGCTTGTGCACTTCTCCGTGGGTCAATCCTAGATGCGGAAATGAAAAATAATATACAGCCGGTGACTACATTCTCAATCCGGATGCACGCCAATAAAAGAATATACATGAACTATTAAATGAATTACAAAAAATTCAGTCACATCTCACATTTAAATTCACACCGGGCGATTCACACGACAATCCATAAAACCATTTGCAACTGAACATCACAAAATATGTGCAACCCTTTCTAATCGACGTATAGCGATTAGAAGACGTGTAAGAGCACATATACACATCCCAAAAGTAAGTAAATAAAACCAATACGTTAGAATTCCATGCATAATTAGCGAACAAAAATAATTTTCCAAGTCTTGAAAATCTGTCCACTAAAGTCCCCAAAAAATTCGTTTTAAGCCAATCTGGGAGTCAAAACGAACTTGAAATCCATCTGAATCTTCACAGAGGCGAAGATTCGGAAGAAAATTAACTGTCGACTCGGAGGCCTAGAGGGGTACCCACCCCCAGCGGCCACCACGAGGTGGCCCCCAAGGCGAGGCATACCCTGAGAGCACCCTTTTGGGGTGCTCTCGGGTCACCACCCCCCAAGGCCGTCTTGTGGTGGTCTTTGCGGGTGGGCCCGACCTTCAATCCCCCCAGGGTATCCTGGGATGTCCATGCTTCACCCAGCGGCTTCTCGGTTCAAACCGTGAGCCCGTGGATTGTGCAAACATCTCAAAACATCAATTTTATAGACTGTTTTTGTCGGCAATTCGTGCGCGACAAAAACGACGGATTTTTAATATCGCTACAAGCTATCTAAGGCTTATGGAGTGGTTTTGATACCATGTAATTCAATGCCGCACACTCCATAGGGTTTGTAGAGAGGCGGAAATTACAAAAAAACGATTTTAAAGCAATCAACATCGACTAAACTCCCAAGAACTACCATAAGCCCTAACTAGCAAAACTGACATAAGTTCTAATCTACTTTGAAAAGATTTATTCCTATGTGTTCAATTCTTTCGGGTCTTCTTTTCCTCTTCTTGACCTCCTCATCCGTCGGAATCGAGCTTGGTTGTCGGCCTCCTCATGTCGAAAAGCTCCAACCTCAAAAGTGAGGTAATTAAAATACCTAGTTTGCTAACGTAGGTAGCTTAGAAGATATAGAGTATTAATTAGATTAATTTATCTCAACAACGCTAGGTTTCTTAACTCATGTGAGTGTTAGGCTTTGAGGAAGAAGAAGAGAGCAAAGGAGGAGAGAGAACATCAAGTGAAGAATTATTGAAGAATGGCTAAGTGTGATAACTATGAAGCATTTCATTTTCAATAATAAAAATAAAAATACAACCATGCTTCAATAATTATCACAATGAATAAATAAAATAACAAGTCATGCTTCAAACCATGCTTTCATAACACCTCATCCCTCCACCTCATTATCTATTTAAACTAAATAGATTTAACACAAATGAGATGTCTTCTTCTAGAAGCACTCTTGTGAAAATACAAGAATACCCCTCACCGTATATACATATCAGTATTCGTACTACGAATACCAAGAGATGAAAATAATCCAATAATACTAGAATACGGCTTAATCCTAAGCCCACTTATATTATCCTTCCGAACATAAATCCGTTTAGCAAGTACACGTATATGATCGAAACCCTGCACGTAAAACCATACGGCCTCTACATCGTTTCGCCTGAATCAGGAAAAACCTTTGTGTGGGACTCTAAAGACTCGACAGTACGCTGGCTGTAAGTTTAACCATAAGCACGTCAGTGGCACTAGTTGTACGTAACAGCTACCCAAGTACTTACCGAAAAGAAGATCGACGAGCAAACTCATCCGAGCTCTTACTGAGCCTGTCCGTGACAATCTCCATACAGTCCGGTCTGTTCGTCTGAGAGTATCGCATGCCGGGTCTAGGGGCTGGAAAACGTCAGACCCCTAATAACCCGACAAGTCATGCCGATATGGTTCAAGACCATTCGAGAATCTACCAATCTAACTATCAGTAATTCTCAATCTGCCATGGCCAGTGACTTATGGTGTAGGCCAACCGAACACAGCGCGACATCGACTTCCTATACCGGGAGAGACGAATCCCCAACAATCACTTACTGCTCCATGTGGTTCGGGACTGTACCCAACTAAAACCTGTTTGCACGATTCTGTAGAGCCGTGGTAGGGTAGTAATCAAAGTACAGTAGGAACTCATATGAGACAAATGACGATTTCAGGTCGACAGACTATCTGTACTCATGTCACCAGAGAACCGCTATCTGACGATAGGTATAATACCATCTAACCAGTTCTCGGCGAGTTCATTTAGTGTACTCACCCCCAGTGAGCGCCTGTATACAATCTTAGGTGCATCACACCAATGACCGCGGGACCAACCATCGCCCCTCGTCAGGGTCTAGAAATGTATACACTAGTCTATTGTGGAGTATCGATGCCCAGTCTCGATAGTCCCACGACTAGGGACATTTAAGGATATGCTTATCGACTACCCAGCTCGCATAAGTATGATTGTCATCATAACGCTGGTAGTCAAATAATGATCCTACGGGCGGGCTTTATCAACATGTATAATCGATATGAAATAATAAGTAAAATATATACACATGTTAAGATAAAAACATACCAAATAGTATACTATTATATCGAGCAAGATTGTCCTGTACATACATACCCCTAACATCATATACAATGAAGGCCTCTAGGGCATACATATCCAACAATTTTAACCTCAGATGCACAGTTATATTGTAGTAGTACTTGTGGATCGATCCATTGGATGGTGCGATTTTAATTAATTCTAACTAAGTAAAAAATTTAGTTGTTGTTTAAACTAAGAGTTAAGATGCAAATAAAATAAAAGAGGGTTTTATATGAATATGAAAGAAT
Source organism: Agapanthus africanus (assembly GCA_030015575.1). Taxonomy (NCBI): domain Eukaryota; kingdom Viridiplantae; phylum Streptophyta; class Magnoliopsida; order Asparagales; family Amaryllidaceae; genus Agapanthus; species Agapanthus africanus. The sequence goes on from CM057342.1 coordinate 643,016,953, forward strand.
CTAGGGTTTTATGTTGCTTTATTTTTATGGTCGGGTTAAAGGATTCTACTTCTTTTCTTATTCTAGTTTTAATATGTTATCTATTGATTATATAAAAGCATAGATTAAATTAATGTGATTAACATATCTTATCAATTATATGCAAGCATTTAGAAACAATATTAAAACCATAGCTCTAGTTAATTAAGAATAATCTAGTTTTAATTTTTGATTAATATTTATAGATGATCAATCTACAATTATTATGTTATTGATTAATCGAGATCACCTTTAACTAGCTAACTTGAATTTCATTGATCAAATTTGTTTCTTACCTTTCCTAATTAAGTTTCTAGCGTGTCAAAGTTTCATTAACCTAATTAGTTTCTTAGGTGTTATCATCTATCCCTAATCTTATTTTAGGGATCAACTTTCAATATAAAAATTAGTATTTTAGATGAAAAACTACAAAGAGAATAATTTGATCAATAGACATTCATAATGAAAACATGGAAAAGAAGAGATTAATAAAAATACTCAACCATAAAAGTAAAAACCACAAAACCTAGAATAATAGATTAGTTACTCATATTATAAAAAAAACTAAACTTTATTCATAATAAAAGTACTTACAAAATTATTGATCCTTCCCACTTGAAAACCCTAAAAATAATTGCCTGTGGAAGATATATGAAACCCTAGAACTATACAGATATATTTATAGGACTTCTTGAGAATCGAAGAGTACATTATAAAATATACAGATAAATGAAAATTTTCTTAAAAATCCGAGCTACTGATTCCATCAAATTTCGGTCAAATATATCAATATACCCATTTCGACCGAAATTTTGCAAGATTTGATAATTTGGCTTTTCCCAGAAAATTTGATTTGATCTCCATATCTTCAATGTTCGTTCAAAATTTGATAATTGATTTCTGATTTTTGATTAGTTTGAATTTGATCTCCACGTAATATGTTTTTAGCACACTTTTTCATTCTTTTGCGTTTAAGTCCTGTAATTTGCAATAATTCATAAAATATACCCGGAATAACATAAAATATGAAATATAAAGACAAGTTAGGTTATAAAAATATGAAATAAATTGCATCAATCAATATGTCGACGACATGCTGATCGCCTTCAAAAGCAAATCAGAAGTCGACAAATTAAAGCAACAGCTGAGTCAGGAGTTCGATATGAAGGATCTGAGAGCTGCGAAGAAGATCCTTGATATGGAGATTGTTAAGGACAGAAAGAGAAGACAATTTGTGTCTTTCCCAGAAAAAATACATCGAGAAATTTCTCGCTCGATTCGAGATAGGGAAGGCTAAGCCCGTGGTCACTCCGTTGGCGGTGCATTTCAAATTATCGGCAAAATAGTCACTCTGTACAGATGCGGAAAAAGAATATATATATCTCAAGGAACGTATGTGAGTACGGTCGGAAGTCTCATGTGTGTGATGGTGTGCACTCGTCCGGATCTAGCACATGCAGTTGGGGTCGTAAGTCGATATATGGCTAACCCCGGCAAGGAGCATTAGCAAGAGGTAAAGTGAATCCTACGATACTTGAAAGAGACTTCTAGTATCGAATTATAGTTCGGAGGAGACAATGTGGAAGACTGCGTCTTAGTTAGATATCTGAATACCAACTTCACGGTGTGATCGAGACAGGCGAAGGTTGACGACGGGCTATATATTTACAGTAGGCACAGGCATAGTGTCTTGGTGGTTGACGCTTCAGACTATCATCTTATTATCAAAGACCGAGGCCGAGTATATAGCTGCAGTTGAAGCAGTTAAGGATGCGATCTGGTTACAGGGTTTACTTGAAGATTTGGGCGTGTGTCAAGAGATCACAAAGGACTATTGTGACAGTTCAAGCGCCATTTGTCTAACCAAGAACCATACTTATTACGGGAGGACGACACACTTTAATGTAAGGTGCTGCTTCATTGACGTAATGGAAGAAGACAAGATGGTCATCTTATCAAAAATTGATACCAAATAGAATCCGGCAGATGCATTGACCAAGATCGTTTCCTATGACAAGTTAAAGCTCTGTTTGGAAAAGGTCCATATTGTTGATTGCAGAGATAGTGCCTAAAGACGCGCCGGAGAAAGAAAGTTTTGGAGATTTGACGATTTTGCATCAAGGAAGAGAATGTTGATTTGTGATGCAAAATAACTTAAACCCAAGCCCAAGTTTTTGAGCCCAAATCCAAGTTCTAGAGTGTTTCTAGAAGAAGTCTAGAAGTTCTATAGATCCTCTAGAAAATTTTTTAGAATGGGTCTAGATATCTTCTAGAAATAATCGAGAAATTCTAGAGAGGTTCAAGAAACTTTCTAGATCCATTCATTGGACCACTATAAATACCTTAGGGGTCATTTTGAAATGGATATCAAGCAACCACAAGCACTTATGAGCAATAGTGAGCTTTTGTGAAAGATTGAGAGTTTGAGAGCTCTTGTATATTTTGTAGTCCTCATATTCCATTGTAAAAATAGCTTTCTCTTCATTTGTACAAAATATTATTTCGTCGATAAGATCATCTTCTCATTTCTCTCTTGTTTGCTATATTCTATCCAAAATCTGTATTTCCGCCAATAATATGAACAGGAAAGAAGAAGAAGAAAGGAGTAAAATATAATTATCAATTATTTTATTATTTGAGAAAGTTTGCATTATAATTCTAAAAATTTTTATAAAAAAATTATATTGAATTTAATATTCCCTACCTTGAAATTTAATCTCTCATTTAAGAGAGCAACTAAAGGTTTATATATAAATAATAATATAATTTTTACTTTCAATGCTAGCTACAAATATGGGAAATGATAATTTACTCACAGGGCATAACCCGCTATGTTATGCCCTATGAATAATTATTTTATATGTCCTTCATGTATGGATAAAAGAATGATACTTTTTGTCATTTACAAGAGCTAAGAATATGGAGAATTTTTGTAATTAAATAAAGAATTGATTAATATAAAGAGAGAGAAAATCTCATAGAATCTTTACAAGATTTTCAACTTTCTTTCTCATTGTAAATGACATAATATATCTGAAGAACAAATGGTGTAATTAGCCATAGGCATACCTAAGCAGTTTATACCTATGAGTACCTATCCCTACAAATATAATTCCATGTACTTAACTATTTTAGAGGCCTCAAAAGTAATCTCAAAGACATTTTGTTAAATGTCATTGACCTTGTATCTTATAACTTTCCTAATGCGGCCCCACAGTGTGAGCCAAGATCTGAGTTTTTGAAGCAGCGGTATTTTTTTAATCATATGATCTAAATATACACCGAGCGTTAGTTAAACATGGGCTAGGGTACACCATCACTGTCATGCCTTCAGGCGATAAGAATGACATTTAAATTTTCGTTTGACGAAAGTGATAGGTAGGTCATCGTATTCACATTTTCTAACCAAACAAATAAAAAAATAACATTAATGATAATTCATTTAAAAAGAACATTAGGTTATCATCCTTATTTCCTTCTTCTTATTATTTTTTGCAAATCAAACATTTCATTAGAATCTCAATGACGACCTGTTCTTTCTTACAAACTAAGTTGGTGTACAATGAATCCAATGTCTTCCTCATTATATGGGTTTGGTAAATTAGAGTTTGCAGGCCTTCGAGCTCAGAACTTATGGCCTTCTTTCAAGCCCACTTAATTGTTGATCACTGTAGGATTGAGATTGATTATTCAAACTAGGGTAAGTCGTCAAAAAGCCTCAGTCTCCCTAGCGAGTTGTCTAAAAAAAATCATTGTTAAAAAACCCCTGAACTGTATTTCATTTAGACCTTATATTCTATTTTAAATACAATTAAAAAATATCCCTCCATCCCCTGGATGTTGCTTAGATATTACAGGCAACTCATACAACTGCTTAGATATTACATGCAAACTTAGATATTACAAACAACTGGTTGGATATTACAAGGAACTATTTAGATATTACATGAAAGTAGAAAAATATTTTAGAGGCTTTTGACGAAAAAGAAGTATATTTTCTGGGAAATTAGATTTTTGATGGGAAAAAAATATATTTGAAAGAAAAAAAATTTAAAAACAGAATAGAAGTTGCAGGCAAGTCTCCAGATATTAAGGCAAATCTCCAGATATTAGAGGCAACTCTTGCGTACCATAACTGTTTTAAATCCAGCTGTAAAGGACTGTCGGCCCACATCGGCATTTTAGGGTTATACGAAAATACAAGTGAGGAATTGTATGTCAGGGTTTTTTTTTTCGGCCCAAGGGTTTTTTGACATGGCCGAAAAGCCCAGGGTTTTTAGACAACATCTAGGCGGGCTGAGGGCTTTTTGACAATTTACCCTTCAAACTACTGTTGTAATCGATAAAAGTAAAATTAACTATAAATATTATATAAAAGAAATTCTGTGAAAACAAAGTGTTTTCTAATTTTTCTAAATCTGCAATGAATTAATTTAGTCTATTTAGCAAACCGGTCTTCCTAAATAGTTGGTCTATCTTTTTAAAGGAATTGGAGAACATTCCTCTTGTAATTCGGCTCTTCAAACACATAAAAGTAGATGAGCACTTGCCAGAGAAACAAACTAAAATACTCCCATACAAAAACTCATCAAATCATCAATTTCATTGAAAAAATAGTTACAGAATCATTACAATGAATTTTGTCATGTTGAAGAATGTTTTTACCGATCAAAACATAATTACAGAAAAAGTACAAAAGATTTTATCATGTTTTGGAACGAATAGAAAGTTTAGCCGATACTTGACTTAAAGACCGCATGCCAATGCAAGGAACGAATAGAAAGTTTAGCCGATACTTGCTCCTGAATCGATCGTTGAAACTCTTTAGACCGAGCAGAGACCGACTATCTCGCATCGATCGAGATCGAGCCTAAACCCATGTGCTGCGAACGCATGACTGTACGTTTAGATTGTTCGCACCGGCGACCTTAAATCAAATCTGACCACAGGTATTCTCGGCCATTTTCCAATTGGCACCGCCATCCATTGAAGGGCTACGCGCCGATGGTGAGGCCGAGAGTTGTCCCATCTAGTACTCAATGGAGCTGATTGGGAATGAAGAAGGCATTACCTATCTGAGGAGGACAGGTCTACTCGATCTTGAATAAGGTGTCGAAGGCCGCAAGCGATATTCGCCGAAGCTCCTAACTTACCATAGGATTGGTTTTAAGAGCCGCTAGATCTTTTGATTACCAGGGTTTCAATTGATTTGTTGGAGTGGGAGAGAGAGAGGTCCTTCTATTCTCAATCCCATAGAGCTGGGGGTTTGCTTGGGGCCCAGGCTATGAGGTTTGGACCTGATCCAATTCCTTCACTCGGCCCTTCATTCGGCTGGACCTATAAGTCTGGAAATTGCAGTTGGGCCGGACCTTTTGATCTCTTTCTTTTATTATTCTTTACCCGAGCCATTTGCTCGACCAAGATTTTTTGGTCCGATTTTTATTTTGTCAACACGAATTTCTTTTGGGGCCGATTTTTTTGGGCTGATTTTTATTAATAGCAGTCAAACCAACATTGAATAATAAAGTACATATGATGAGCATAATTTCTTTTGCCGCAGCGAGAAAGACTACTGAAACTTGATCATACTTCTGCGAAAATCAACCTCTAGTAGATGAACGGGGATTAATAGATTTTTACATAACATTCTTAGTTATTAGGCTTGATTTTATAAAATTTCGAGATTTTCTTTCTCTAGATTTGCAGTAGGGTTTACCACCTTTTCAACGAGATCTGCCCCACGTCCGTAGAACGATATTTACACCACCACCCGTCGTGCTACTTCGCTGGAGAAGGAAGGGTTTGGATTGGGTTAGAGAAAGAGAGAAATGGAGGATGAAGAAATGAACTATTTTGTGGATATAGCTAATTAGGTGTTCAGTGATTAATTTTCCTAAAAAGAAGTATTCCATGATTAGCTCCCCCATCCCTCTCCCCACAACCCTCACCCCACATGGGTGATCAGTGATTATCGATTATTTTAATTAATTAATTTATTATTAGGGGAAGGGAGGAGGGGGCTGTGTAATTAGCAAAATTTTGGAAGCCTTCAAGTAAATATCCCTAGTTGATTACTTGATTATGCTTTGCACAGGAGACCGATCTTGTCTATTTTGCAGCTACAAAGTTTCTTTCGTGAGTGTCCTTTAACTATCAAGCTTTCGATTGTAATGACAAGGGCATTCAAGAATGCAAGGTTACCAAGTGGAATTGAGCAGATGGCCTTTAGTTCTAATCCGCAGAATTATTAGACGTTTATATCTTAAAATAATTTCAAGATAATTATTTGATTTTGCTCATGAAACAGAAGAAACTAAAATTTTTTGAACGATAAAGATGTCGGATATAGATGCCCTCAAGTCAGTTATTGTAATTGAAGGAGTACCTATACGAGAGAGCAATTTTATTCGAGATGATAGTACATTACTACAGTAATCGCTTGCCTCTACGGATTTAGCCGTAGGGGCAAACCACTGCCCCTACGAATATATCTGTACGGACATAAAATAACACCGTAGGTCCAAAGGCCACAGGAGCAAGTCTCCGCCCTAAACATGCCTCTACGAAGTAATAATTGCCCCTACGCCTTACTTCTTAGGGACATTTATCCCTACGGATTATTCCGTAGGGACATAATCTTCATTTAATTTGCATGTTTATAAAATAAAATAAAATACTTGCCCCTACGGATTTATCCGTAGGGCCTGATAAATGCCCCTACGGATTTATTCGTAGAGGTGTTTCGCTCCTTTTACTGAGTCCATAGGGACAAAATATCAGATATCCGATATTTTGTCCCTATGGAGAAATGTGTAAGGACAAAACTTGTCTCTATGGATTAATCCATAGGTGTAACAGTTGACCCTACAGATTTATCCGTAGCGCCTGATAAATGTCCCTACGGATTTATTCGTAGGGGTAAGTTTTGCTCCTGTTACTGAGTCTATAGAGACAAAATATCAGATATCCGATATTTTGTCCCTACGGAGAAATGTGTAAGGGACAAACCTTGCCCTTATGGATTAATCCGTAGGTGCAACAGTTGCCCTTACGGATTTATCCGTAGGGACATTATGTCAGGTTTTTTTTAAAAAGGGCTTTCCTGTTTTTTTAATCCGTAGGGACATTATGTCAGGGTTTTTTTAAAAGGGGCTTTCCTGTTTTTTCCCCGTCCTGTGCACAATAATATATATATATATATATATATATATATATATAACCAAATACAGAAATATTCTTAATCAATATTTCACGCATAATATATAAAAGAAAAAAAACAAACAGAATACGAAATCAATCTAAATCATGGTGAATAAGCAAACAGCTACCAATATCGTCCAAAATATATAATATGTATCAGATAAGTACATACATCCTCAAAAATATAAATAAAGCCACCCTGGCTCGGTCCAGCTCCTCCACTTCTGATAATCGTCGTAATCTGACGCATCTGTTCCTCGGTGCAAGCTTAAGTCGTAAAAAACTCGACTAATGAAGGAGCGGACCGTGCGGTAGTCTGAGCGGGCTGTGAAGCTGTAGGATCGGTCTACGCAACCGCAGACGAGGTAGTGGCTTACGGAGCCGCGGCCGAAGGAATTGCATGTGGAGCCGCGACCGAAGGAAATGCATGTGTGTGTAATTTTGTGTGTGGAGCCGCGGCCGAAGGAAATGCATGTGGAGCCGCGGCCGGAGTAGCCTGCCGAATCTGTAAAATTTTGTGTGTGTAATTAACGAGTAAGAACGGTATATTAGATTTTAGTTGAATTCGTATCATTATCAGATTATTGCGAAACCCAAATCTAAGAATACTTAGGGACTTAAGCCTAATTTGGGTATCTAGTTTGGAAAACCGTAGTTTATTTTAATTAGATAGTTTTATATAAGTATGATTAATCAAAACTAAGTCTACAACCAAATAAACTCAGGCTACAAATATTGCATATGTTACTATATATCATGTGATATAATATTTTTACTATTAAGTAATATACGTACCAACATCTCCTTCAACTCCTCAACGGTGGTCTTCAAGACGGCAACATCATGCTCCAAACGTCGTTCACGGGGTAGGGGAAGTAACCGCCGGAGTAGAGACCAACTTCATATGGGCCCTGCTAGGACCCAGTCCTCGGCCTCTCTCCCAACCTCCGTGGTGCCTTCCGTGTGTGGCGTTTAGAACTGGGGTCAGTAGTATCGGATCGGTCTGTCCACTAAAATCGATTCTCGATATCTCCGTCTGCTCCACCACTCGCTCCTACACCCACACTAACCATTAAAATATAAGTATATCATTTAAATTTAAACTTATCAAAACAAAAATTTTATTCGAATTAGAATAAATATTAACACTTACGCAAAATCTATCCCCATTACCAGGAGAGACGAATTCCCGACGATCCGCTCACTGCCTCCATGTGGCTCGGGACTGTACACAACTAAAACCTTTTTGCATAGCTTGTTTGAGCCATGGTAGGGTACTAATCAAAGTACAGTGGGAACTCACACGAGACAAATGACGATCTCAGGTCGACAGACTAATCTGTACTCATATCACTTGAGAACTGCTATCTGACAATAGGTATAATACCATCATATTCCCGGCGAGTCCGTCCAGGGTAACCTATAACCCAATGAGCACCTGTATACTATCTTTGGTGACTAGCTGACACCAATGGCTGTGAGACCGGTCATCGCCCCTCGTCGGGGTTAGGAGAGTATACACTAGTCTACTCTGAAATATCGATGCCCAGTTTCGATATTCTGACGACTAGGGACATTTAAGGATTTGCTTATAAATTACCCAGTTCTCACAAGTGTGACCGCCCCAATAATTCTGGTAGTCAAGCAAGAATCCTATGGGCTTTATCAATATAGATGATAGAGATGAACTAGATAGCATACTATCATCTCGAGTAAAACCACTCTACCCGTATAGGTCCTCCCTCAATCATCATAATCGTCTGCCTGCGATTGCAATAATTGGCTTGAGGGCACTATATCCAACAGTGTGATCTAATTATCGTTGGCCGATGAGATGCTACATGAGGTTTCCGAAATGGAGACCGTGTCCAAGCTGTGGAAGAAGTTAGAATCGTTCTATTAGAAGAAGTCTCTCACAAATCAGTTATATCTGAAGCAGCGCCTATATACTTTTCGGATGAAAGAAGGTACTTCTATCAAAGTCCATTCAGACAAGCAGAGTAAGATCGTGTTGGATTTGAAGAATATCAACGTAAAAATTGAAAATGAGAATCAAGCTATGATTCTCCTATACTCTCTTACTCTATTATATGGTCAGTTTACCATAGGCGAGATACCCTCTCATTACAAGATGTGAAATCCGGGCTACACTCAGAAGATCTCCGAGAGAAGGTGTCATGGATCTTGGAGAAATTCAAGAAGATAGTTTGCTCGCTAGGGAACGCTCACTTAGGTACGATGAAAAAGGATCCAGAAATAAATCTACGGGAAGATCAAAATCGAGAAACCCTAGAGAAGACAAGTGTCACTATTACAAGAAGAAGGGGCATAGAAGGAAGGACTACCCTTAGCTGAATGATAAGGAGAAGAAGAAACCTTCGGACACGGCTAGTGTTGCGAAGGAGACTTCAGATTACGACAGCGACGACTCGGTACTTGCTATTTGCACATCAGCTGATGTGCAAAGCTTGTGGATCCTAAATTCAGGATGTTCCTATCATATGATCCCAAACCGGAATCACTTTGCGACATATCGTGATATTGATGGTGGATCGGTTCTCATGGGCAATGATGCAACGTGTAAAGTCATTGGATAGGGACATTCCGAATCAAGATGAATGATGGGATTGAAAGGACATTGACAGACGTCAGGTATGTGCCGGATCTGAAGAAGAATCTTATTTCTTTGGATGCTTTGAATTCACTTGGTTGTAAGACCGTGATGGAGGATGGTACTATGAAGATCCTTCTTGGATCTATGGCCGTTATGAAAGGAAGAAAAGCTGGTAACTTATATCTGCTTAAAGGGCACACTATCACGGGAGAGTCTGCATTTATATCTTCCAATAAAAATCTAGATTCATTGTGATTGTGGCATTTGCGACTTGGCCACATGAGTTAACGGAATCTGGAGATACTCCACAAAAGACGTTTGATTGGAGGTGTAAATTTGAGGAGCTGGACTTCTGTGAAGAGTGTGTATTGGGAAAGCAATATCGGATGAAATTCGGCACACGCGTGCATGATACCAATGGTATTTTGGATTATATTCACACCGATTCCTTCTCGTGGAGGAGTCAGATATTTTGTATCTTTCATTGATGACTTCTCAAGGAAGCTTTGGATATATTTAATGAAGGCCAAATCTGAAGTATTTGAGAAGTTCAAGATTTGGAAAGCTATAGTAGAAAAGCAGACGGATAAGTCCGTGAAGGTCGTAAGGTCCGATAATGGCAGTGAGTACACCTCGGATGAATTCAAAGATTCTGCAAATCCGAAGGTATTGTATCCAACTACACCACACCGAGAGACTCACAATCAAATGGTGCTGTAGAAGGCATGAATCGGACGTTGTTGGAAAAGACGCGATGCTTACGGATTACTGCTGGGCTTCCGAAAGAATTTTGGGCCGAGGCCTGCTTACCTCATCAACATATCACCATCATCGGCGATAGCTTTGAAGACTGTCCAGGAAGTATGGACTGGAAAGGCTGCTGATTACTCGACTTTTGTTGATTCTTTGTAAGAAATGGCTTTCTCTACATTAGTGCAAAGTATCCTTTCGCCGATAAAATTCTCTTTTCATTTCTTCCTCATTTGCTATATTCCATCCAAAACCAACGTTTCCGCCAACAATATTCAAGTTCATCAATAGCTAACTAGTGTAACCATGTGTCCTCCGGACACCCTAAAAATCATTTTGTTTTTCAATGGTTACACCCACAACGTGATGAACTCAATGCCGACTTTGATTGCTCAGTGAAGGAATTCTCTATTGCAGATGCAGGTGTCCTGTTCTGCGACGCACGAGATCATGTTCTATAAGCTATGATGTGAAGATTTGTAGGTCTCACGATTCCATTTGTGGAACTATCTGCATTTAGAGAGGTTGTGCGCGTTGCGGCATTCGAGCTACATACAACCAAGTTTTGGTTAGAAGGTGATTCGGCATTTGTTATAGGTTGGACTAATTAATGAAATTCTCCTTCTGGTATTTCAAAGCCGATGCTTGATGATATATGGAATTGGATTGAGTTGCTTGATAGTTTTCGAGCCTATCATATTTTCCATGAAGGAGATGCAGGTGTCGATTATTTGGCAGAAGCTAGCACTGGATGGTATGGTCGGGTTTGTACAGATGACCCGTACAAGGGCTTTATTGCAGTTGGTGCAAAAAAGGGGAAAAAAGGTTAACAATCACAGTGCCATTTTTAGTTCCGATTCTCTTGGCATCTATAAGATTTTGTTACATTGGCTGCTGCTACATGCTTCTCATCTCATGACATCTCCTTCTCCTTGTGTTAAAAGTCAGGGAGGCATAAATGACACCAAGTCAAAAAAAAAAAAAAATAAATAAAAAAAATTCAACCGCACTGTTGACATCGAAGATTCACATGGCCATGCTAATTAGAGCATAAAGCCCAAAAAAGACATACTCCAATAAACATAAACATAAGATATAAAAACACCAATTACATTTAAAACAACTTAAACACAAATCCTAAATACTAATCACTTTAACATTTTCCCATCACATAACAGAACAACTCCCAGTGTTTTCATCACTAAAGAGATTGGCATTATAGTCCCCATTCTCTGGCTGAGCATTATTAACATAAGGATTAGGGTAGCAAGTGTAAGGGTAAGGATTATAGTAGCCAGTGTAATTTGGAACTTGAGGTGATCTATTGTACACACCTTGTGGTTGTTGTTGCATCATTTGGGGGTGGTGGTTGTTGTTGAGGCCTCTAAGGTTCTGGTAGCCTTGGAAATTGAGCATTTGTGGGTGTGGGTTCATCATCATTCCATTGATTTCACTAGCCCTTTTGGGTTCACCTATTGGTGCACCATTTTTGGCTTTTGCGTCTGACCCATTTGGGGTTTTGACCTGTTGCTTCTGGTTCTTGGCATCAACAACATTGTTGCCACCTTTTTTCTTAGCACTTGCTGCATTGCTTGCTTGCTTTAAGATGTCAAGGAACTCGATTTCGTCATCGTCGCCGTCGTCATCTGAAAAATCGTCGTCGTCGTCGTCGTCACAGCTGAAGGATTCTAGCTGCTTGTTGTTGTTGTTGTTGTTGTTGTTGTTGTGGTTTTTGAAAGCTTTGAGACCTTGAAGCAGAGCTTGGCCCTGAGCCTGAGCCTGAGCCTGAGCCTGAGCCTGGGGTTTATTGGTGATTTTGGAGCAATCTTTTGAGCTTTTGTTGATAGTGTTGTTGATGTTTTGGATGTTGTTGGAGTTGAGATAATTTGGAGGCCAGATGAGGTGAGCATGCTTGTTGGATTTGGCCAACTTTTGGATTAAGGTGGAAGGGTGAACGTTTCCTGACACTGTCACCTTCTGCTGCTCTGCATCTATGATCACTGTGTACACTCCTATATTTTCGCAATTCAAAAATTGTTAAAAGATTTACTGTGCTTTCAAAAGAGCATATATATATATATATATATATATATATATGTATATATTTTTTTTTCCTTCAAAATACAAAAGGTAAATTACAATAAAATATCCTCTGACTGGTACTGTGTTTCACTAAAATATTTTGGAGTATTTCATTACAGTAAAATACATTAAATGCTGGTTTTTAATAGAAGTTAGTCCACTAGAATACCCCCCCCCCCCTTCAAGGTAGGGCGATAGGAATTTTAATGTAATAAAAGAACTTTAAGGTATTTTACTGAAAACAATAGCTTAGGGTATTTTAGTGTAATTTACTCCCAAAATGAGATTTTTATTTGTTTGTGTACCTTGTAAAAATCGGGCCTCCATGGTCTCATATTGTAAATTAAAGTTTTACCGCAGAAATCATGCTCTTTTGATAAATAGCATGTATGTTGATACAGATAAACAAGAGTATATCATTTGTCCAAATGAAAAATTCTCTGGTATTCAATTTTGGTATAGACTTGAGGTAGAGCTAAAAATTGTAATAGCTGGTAGAGTAGAAATCAGGCAATTTAAATTCAATTATGTAAGGTTTGAAGACATTTTCAAAGTTTAATAAAGTGTTGTTCCTGCGTTAAATACCAACATGATGACTCAGTTGGTAAAAGCGGCATGAACGTTATGGAAACTCCGATCGAAATTACGTTTCGAACAACCGGGAGAGTCTTAACATGCAGACAGGATGGTCCGAAATGTAGGTTTACTTATTGAGGAGATGTGTTACCCTCTCATAGGTTTTTAGCTATTACAATAATTTTGTAAGGGACTGGATTGGGATTGGCCTAAAAAAAATTAAAACGGTGTAGTTCACTTATATTTTCATGTATGATATGGTGATTTATATAAACAATAAGTTATGAGATAATAAAAAGGTTGCAACCATTTCCATGATCCTACAGCTGAAGATCCTATTCAATAAATCAAAGGCCAAATTACACTAAAATACCCACAACTATCAGGTTTTTCACAATACCTTAAAGTTTTTTATTACACTAAAATACCTTTAAAATGGGTTTTAAGGGAACCTTTTTCACTAAAGTGCCCTCAGAACTAGCACTTTTAATGTATTTTACTGTAATAAAAGAGCTTTAACATATTTTAGAGAAAAACAACGATAGCTTATGGTGTTTTAGTGTGATTTTATATTATCTTGGTCCCCAATAAAAATTATAATCACCCCAACCCCAACAATAACATCATACAAGAGATAACAAATACAAAATAAAAATGAAAATAGACTTTGCCAAGCAATCAGAGGGTCTTTTGGAACTTTCTTAATTCAACTTATCATCATCTCAATTTCAGTTGATTTTTTTTTTTTACAAAAAAAGGAGAATAACCAAAGAAGTAACATACCTATCAAGTTCAAATCATCAAAACTAGCACATGAAAAAAATATAAAAAGGAAAAGTTACCATCAATCCTTTGAAGGAGCTTCTTCACTTTCTGCTTACACCCATCACAGTGTATGTTCACTTTGAGGATTATAGTCTGCAACAATATTTGGGACAAGATGACCCCAAAAATCTTAATTAATTATTCTCAGTTTTTTTTATAGAAAAAAAAAAGAAAGAAAAAGAATAAGAATGTGAGACCAAATGCAGCTAGTGGAATTTGAATATATATAACCTGAATCTTGAGGAGCTTAAAGTCTTCATCCTTAGTCATTTCAACTGCCTATTGAGGAACAAAATTATTCTAGAGAGAGAGAGGGAGATGCTTGAGTGACTGGTTCTTCAGTTGTGCTAGCTTGCTTCTCTCTCACCCATTAAGCACTCCCTCACATGAGTGTGCTCTCCTCAAACATATAAACTAGTCAACCTTTGGTTGAAAAGCAATCCAATGGCCACAACAAAGTTGAGAAAAAAATCAGAGAGAGAAAGAGAGAGATGATGTGATTTAATTTGACTCAAACCCAAGTAAAAAGGGTATTTGTAAGCAACAGTGACTTGACTGTGGGGGCCCACTTCACCCTACTTCTAAGCATAGCTCATGTCCTTTGGCCAAACTACATGTCTCCCTATTAGAATTTGCAAGTAGCAAACCAGAGTAAAATTGTAGCTATGGTAATTGATAAAGAGAACTCAAAGAGGCCAATGAGAATGAGAATTTCGTTATTCACATTGAATGTTGTAGCTTAGGTTAGTTCCAATAAGCTTCTTTGTGTTCCAAGAAATAAATCAACAATGGAATTTGCGCCTTGTTAATGAGATAAATCAACAACAAAGAAATATATCAACAACAGCGGGCGGGCAAAATTGAGAAGATTGCTATCGGATGATCTTGATCCTCCGGACGCCGACACGATGATGAGAGGGACACCGGTCGAGATGAAAACAGCAAGGATGATGGCATAGGGATATCACCACATGCATTCAGTATGGGTTGGTTTGTCTTAGCTTGCTGTATTTTGGCCTATCATCATAGGGTTTTCATGATTTATTTTGTTTACTACAGGTGTGCCGACTATTTATGTAGGACTTGGGTTGTATTATGATTTTTATTAAGATCTTATTAATGAAGTCTGGGGAGAATTTTTTGTAATGTGATTCTTTGGGGGTTGGGGTAGAAGTCAAATAACAAACTAAAGTTATACTAAACCTAATAAAAGTGCAAGTGGATTAGGTATGCTTAGATTTGATCCTCCAAAAGTATTTTGCTTTTTTTTTTATAAAAGCACAGGCTAGGCTACAAAATAGGTAATTATATGAGACACAAGCACTACTACTGTACCCCTGTGCTAACGGTTTTATCCGTTACCATAAACCTTTTAGATCACGGTCATGACCGTTATAGACCCGTTACGAGAAACCTCGCAACCATAGGTCCAATAACGTATTAAACCGTTATCATATATAAATATGGTAACGGTTTAATACGTTACCGTAGATGAGGCGTTACCAATATTAGTACAGATTATTGAACCAATCCTAGATGGGACCCACATTTGTGGTAACGGTCATAACTATTACCATTTGAAAAGGTATTTTTTTAAACCGTTACCATTAGGAAGATATGGTAACGGTTGTCACCGTTACCATATCTTATAACCTAGCTGATACCTGATATCTTTCATGTATCAGTTAGCTGATGCCCCCTATGGTAACGGTTATACCCGTAACCATAGTAAAATGGAAACGGTTATAACCATTACAACTGAAGAACTATTTTTTTTTTAAAACAGAAAATTCCGCGCCCCACGCGTGATACTTTCAATCACAAACAACAACAGAAAATAATATTTAGAATATCAAATCTCACGCAGTTGTAATAAGCAACAAGTAATATTAATCGAATCGCAAGCAATAACAAACAAAAAATATATACAACCTATAGAATCACCAAATCAACCAACAAACAAATGTTTATATCAATAAAAAATAAGTCTATGATCCACGGGATCCACCTCCATCGTCTCGTGGCCTGAAGAAACTTTCTAACTCCTTCCATATGGTCTGGAGGATGGACTCAGCGTGCGACTGCCTCAGATCCAGGACTTCCACCGTAAGGTTCTGCAGCTGCTCCTGCGTCTGCTGATGCTTGTGGTGATGCTGCGCCACCTGACCACGGAGCTGATGGATTTTCTCCTACGACGCAGCTGTCGCATCCACCGTGATTCCCGCCATGTACTCATGGACGGACGGGTGCCTGGCAAAGTGTCAGTGGGCCCCGGGGCCAAATCTATACTCAAAACCACCGTGATTCCCGCCAGATAGCGAATCCAGGACAGGGACAATGGCGGAAATCAAGTCGTCGAGGCCAAATCCTAAGGCGTCCGTCCTTTTCTAGAACTGGGTTTGTAAAGAATACACACACACACACACACATATATAGACACACACGTGTTAACTTAAAATAAAGGATCGAATCGACTTAATTATATGAAACTTACCATGTACTCGTCCGTGCCCCTGTATAATACGGTCCACCCCTTGGCAGCATTGTTTTTAGCGGGGTCTTTTCGTTTCTACGATAAAATTAGGATCTATTTTAATAAGTAATTTGTGTCAAATAAAATATATATTCTTAAATGTCGAAATACTCATGAGCCGGTGCTGAGCGCTAGCGTGTGAGCGCTTTCCTTAGATCAGGACAGTGCGGTTTCTAACACCGTTGTTCCGGCTCTCCTTATTGCAAACCGCCGCCGCCTTACAAATATAAAGAAGATTAGATTATATAATTCAAAATATGATTTCATGTTATATTATTATAAACTTAAAAATTAAATTTATACCTGAACTTCCTCGCGCTCATAATACGCAACTAGCTGTCACGATCCGAAAATGGCACGTGACCGGCACTTGGACCATGTGAAGTCTATAGGACCCCACTGAGACCCAAGTAAGCCGAAAATCACAAATCTAAAACTTTTTAAGTAAATAATGGATGTGAAGTTTTGTAAAATGGTTGCCTATGAAATCAAGTTCCTCTTTTCTAAGTATAAGTAAAGTTCGTTGTAATACAAGTGGGTTTTAGACTAAACTTTGAAAACATTTTCGTCATTTGAAATTTTAACAGCACCTCCTTTGTAAATTTTTGATAAAAACCAGTATATATACAATAATAATATCAGTATCCCTAATCGGGTGCTATCTCATCGCCAATTGGCGAAATCATAACCACGCAGTATATACGATGTCTAAGGCGTAGATTAACACAAGAAAAGAATAAAAGAAATACGAAAAACATTATCAAATCAAATATAAAGAATAACATACAAATCGCGTCCCTAAGTCCAAAAGAATATACAAGTTTGGTTTATAAGTCCACAAAATATACAAGTCTGGTTGATAGAGTTCTTAACTAGATTACAAATAAAAATACATATCCAAATGGTGGTTACGATCTGTAGTGTAAGCCACCTACCAAGCAATCACCCGAAGAAGAAATATGCCAGCAAGCTACTGCTGATCTGAGCGGTCGGTCTTGCAAGAAACTATGGTACAGCAGGGGTGAGTTGCCAACTCGTGAGTAGAAGATATCATTGTAAGTCAACGTCGCACATCCCGGAGTCCGCGGGGAGGCAGAATACATAAAAAACGATTTTTTCTTTATCACAAAATTGTTTGCTTTGCAATATCGACTATATCAAGTTAGGATCTTGATTAAACCGTAACTAGCTAACATATGCTACAAGAAGGTTCTAACTACTCGGCTAGAGAGTTATACCTTCGTCTCAAGTCCTTCGGGTCTTCTCTTTGGTTCTTGGCTCCTTGGTTAAAGCTTCAACTTTGATCTCCTCTCATTGGCTCCTAGGTTGCTCCAAATGAACTCGATTGCCGGTCTCCTCTATATCGAAGAAGATCCACCCGAGGACCTATGATCCAAGTTCCAAGCACAAGTGAGGTAACTAAGTGGTCTAATTGGCTAAAAGAGACTACTAAGTAGATGTAGAGAATGATCTATGAAGTATTATGTCTCAAAAGCTCTCTGAATCACAACACATAGGAAGGGTTAGGGCTTGAGGGAGGAGGAGAGGAAATTTTGGAGAGAGAGTGAGGATGTGAAAATGAGATAAGGATAATGGATGAGAGAATGGCTAAGTCTCTACACAATAATTCAAGCATGGATTATTTCTCTTTCAAAATAATCAACCATGCTTGAATAGGAACCAAAAATGAATAAACAAATTACCAAGCCATGCTTTCAACCATTCTTCAAATATCTCCAAATTCCACTTCATTAATCCTTTTCCAAAAAAGGATAAATCAAGTAATGAGGTATCTCCTTCAAGAAGCTTTTCTTATGAAATTACAAGAATGCCCTCACCGTATATACATACCTGTATTCGTATTCCGAAAAATACGAATACAATGAGACAAGAATAATCTAATAATATAATACTAGGATCAGGCTTAAATCAAAGCCCACTAGTATTATCCTTCCGAACATCATCCGTGTATCCAGTACACATGTGATCGAAACCCTGCCGTAAGACCATACGACCTCTACATCGTCTCACCTGAACCAGGGAAACTCTCTGTGTGGGACTCTAAAGTCTCAACAGTACGCTGGCAGTGGGTTTAACCACAAGTTCGTCAGTGGCGCTAGCTATACGTAACGGCAACTTAGGTACATATCGAAAAGAAGGCCGACGAGTGAACTCATCTGAACCCCTACTGAGCATGTTGATTTAAATGATTTATTTAGCGTGTGCGCTTTTTCAAAAGATAGATAAAAAATATTTATAACCGCAATCAAGAACGGCGTCGCTTGGTAGATAGCCGGTGAGTACGGGTCGGTCCACAGGAATGTTGTGTATTTCCTAATTTGGTCTAACGAGTTAATTCCAAATGGTGTGAATAGATTATCGCTAAAAACCAAACTGATTTATACTAAGACTAAAATCTTGCTAGGGTTAGGTTTAGGATAAGTTTGGAAATTAAAGATTTCCACACCGCTTTCAATGCCCTAATTTAGATCTCTTTAGGTGTTATGGTAACAATTAATAAAGGGGATTAGTACCATCGGGAAGAAACGATGTTTCTTCCTCTAGGTTCTAGTCCTTCCTTTCTTAATTCTTACCCTAATCTCCATGGAAAACATACACAACCGGTCGTTTATACTACGGTATCACCGTTACCTCATGGGGTAAGGTGCCGTAGGAAACGGTGTGTGTATGTATGCATGAAGTCCTATTAATTATATGTGATGGGCAAGAAAGGGGTGAGAGATTTTCATATCTCAAGCCTTCTCTATTCCTAACCCTAACAAGCGAGGAGACTACTCGCTCATTAGGGAATTGAAGAACATATCTAACTATCTAACTAGGGCAAATAATAAAATTTAAACTAAGGCAATGAAATAAGATTACTTACTTTATTGATGGCTCTCTCCAAACATTTACACAGGAATTTTCAGATCTGAATAGATGAAATAAAAAGAGGCATAACCTAAAAAAGGTTTTAGGGTTTTTATTTATAGAACATAGAAATCCTAGGGTTACAATTGATTCACGTCTGCATTTACAATTTTACCCCCTAAGAAAGATGAGTCAACGCACCGCCATGCCGTTACATTTCCCACCGACATGGGCGACGCACGGATTTTTCACCGACACGGGTTCTTTATGGCCGCGGAACCCCGGCCAAAACCCCTGTTTGGCCACGGATCCACGGCCATATAGGGAGCTTGTTGGCTGTACTTTTTAGGGATCATTCTGGTTGCATTTTTCTTCTCGTTTCTTCACTTGGTTTCTCAGATTGTCTTCTAGATTTCTTCCAGATTTCTACAGTGAATAATGTCGTGGACTTTACCGTTTGCTTCATGTCGAAATCTTGAATCTTGCTCTACCTTTGTGCTTTGTGAAATTGTCCATTGATCTTCAAACTGTAGGCTTGATCAAGATTCTTCCATTTGTTGCTCGTAGTCTCACTTTTGTATCGTCTTTTTATCTTTTTCACTGTTTTTGTTCCGAGAACCTATAACCTGCACTATGTAGCAGACATGGGTCAAAAACACCTGTTTATTTGTAAAATGAATAAGAATGAGAAATATAATAATGCAATATTATGATATGAACAAATACCCCCAAACTTATTTTTTGCTCGTCCTTGAGCAAACCTAGTTTTATTCTCGAAAAAGACCTATCCTCACTTTCGCAGGGAAACGCGATTGCACTGAGCTCGTGCAATAAGCCGTTAAACCTCTAGGTGTCCCTAGTAGGAGGAGTGCTGTCTCTTGAGTGTTTTCAGCGGATACTACCCATAAAATCCTATCAATTCGGCCTATTGACTTTTATTCTCCAATTAGGTTTTCTAACAAGGAATTCTATTATTTTCGATTCATAAATTATCCACCTGTATTTTTCACACTTCCTTACCATTTAACTTAAGATTATATATATTCTTGTAACTTTACTTAGCTTTTAGCATCTTTTAAGTTTTCCTTCTAGGGTTCTATCTCAACTTAGGAATTTCTATCATCTCTATTAAAGATATAAGTCCTATTTTTCATTCCCATCTCTTATCTAAACCCCAATCACATACCCCTACGTGTGTGTATATATCACCCCTACACTTGGAAATTCAAATCAAGCTATTATACTCTTGTCCATCGTCCAAAGTACTTTTTAATTGGTGAATTTTTAGATGAAATTGCTCACACATTCTTCATGCGACCGTTAATACTTTTTGAGGTACCAACGACTGATTACAAAATGTGTTTGCACATTAAAACGTAATTCCTAGTCTTGTAACACCCAAGGCTTTAGCAGTGACTCCCAAACCAGTTGGTCTAAGACACTAGGTGATGAAGCACTCTCGCTAAATATTTTTTCTATTAATGCAGCCTTAAGTAATTACAAAAACCAGTGTTCATTTTTTAATCTCTTTATTCACACTTGTATTTTTATTTTTCTTCGTACTAAGGACTTTAGACAAGAGCATTTCAAGGTCTCTTCTACTATTCCTAGTTTCAAGGTTCGTGTTTGTGCAATTTGTAGGGTATATATTTTCAGAATCTAGACTTAAGCTTAGGAATTATTTTTCAAACTTATACTTTAATAAAAATATCAATAATTTTCCCTTGTTTTAACTTAGCCCAAGAAGTGAACTTGAAATTTGCTTATTTCTAAATAAACTACAAAGACATATAGTTTCTACCGTTAAATTTTAAGAAAGGTTATTTTTAGGGTTTTTAATTTACTAAGTCTAGGATCTAGTTGTTCCTAGCTAGTTAACCTTTTTGTCAAACTCAAGTCAATTATGGCCACAATTGAATGTCTTAATTTTTATAATTTTTCAAATTTTTCAATTTTTATGGGTTTTAAAATAAATATACAAATGTAAGAATATACACATGAATGCGAAGGAAGAAGGCTTACCGAGCACACCCCAAACTTAAACTTGACAGTATCCTCACTGTCAGGCTACACCAAGAGGGTCAAAATGGCCGGTATTCCCCTGTTTATTCATAATAATTTTTTTTTATTTTTTTTATTGTTAAAAGAAAAACAAAAAATATATACAAAAAGGTCCCCCCAAACTTCAGTTAAACGATATTACAAGTCAATGCCAAACTTTGCAAAGACCAAAAGTCAACACCAACCGGTTGAAAAATTTATCTGTGTAAAGTATCGGTCGGTGGAAGAACATGTTGTACCGAGCCAAGAAGAATTGGGAAAGAGATAAGTGGTGATATGGACAGTGTAGTGAAGAGATAGGAGGTGATGATGAATGAAAACGAGAATGGGAATGATCAGAAATCAGAGGAATAATGGCATTTTCGTAGCTTATTAAAGGAAAAGGGGGTGGTTCAAATTCTAAAGGAAGAGGTTGATTATCCATACAACCCCCGAGATGTTTCAGTGGATCCTTTATTGACTTGGCATCATCTATCATATGTATATGATATTCAATTATGAGGGAACTAATCTCCTCGACGTCCGCCATAGTCCAGCCGAAAGCTTGCAGCGTATCTTGTAAGACCATTAAAAGAGCTTTCTCTTGCTTGAGGGCTAGAGAGACCGATATGATAACGGGAAAGGTCTCATTCTCACCTAGGTAAGCGTATTTAAGGTGAGACGGCAAGGGCTTGAGTTCGAGTTTTGGAGGCGAAACAATCAAAGGTAAAATTGGGGAATCTACCTCGAACTCAAAGGATTCCAACAATGGCTCGAAATCACTGTAAGCAACCGAATCGGATGGTTCAATTAACTCATCCAAAAATTCAAAGGACTCATACTCGGGCAGTGAGTTGTCAAAATCATCCGAAAAGGTAAAACATTTGTAATCAATATCGGTTGTGCAAACTGTGTTAGATTCCAGGAGGGACGCACTAGTGGCATCAAAACTGTTGTCATCAAACAGAAAATTTTCAAGCTCGCAGTCCTCCTGCGTGATTTCGTGAATAGAACAAACTTCTCGTGTACTAGTTTTAGGCACGGGGGGCAGACTTCCTATCTTGTAAATATTGAACTCACTAGACATCTTCCCGAAGGATAGAGTCATGGAGCCATTGCCACAATTGATTACGGCATTGGAAGTGGCCAAAAATGGTCGACCGAGGATTACTGGAATTTGGTTCTGTGGATTAGCAACAGGTTGTGTGTCCATAACAATAAAATCAACGGGGAATATGAAGTTCCCTACTTTGATCAACACAACCTCTAACTCACCCCTAGGATGGGTGATTGATCGATCAACCATTTGGAGAGTACAACGAGTGGGTTTCAACTCTCCAACACCTAATTGCTCGTACACGGAGTAGGGAAGAGGTTAACACTAGACCCAAGATCTAAAAGTGCTTGATTGATGTTCTTATCCCCAATTGTTATTGAAATTGTAGGACAGCCAGGGTCCTTTCATTTCTGGGGTAAGGGTTGACGTTGGTTAATAGCATTGCTTACGGCACTAGCTACTAGCACTTTCTTGGGTATTTGAGATTTTCTCTTCGAGGAGCATAAGCCCTTTAAGATTTTCGCGTAAGAAGGGACTTGTTGGATTGCATCCAAGAGAGGTATATTTATGCTAACCTGTTTAAATAACTCCACAATTTTCTCCATTTGTGGAGTTGGTTTATTGAATTTCAACCTGTTTGGAAATGGAGCATTTTGAAAATCTGTTGAGTCCAATGTCTGTGGAGTAGATTGCGGAGTTGGAACGGATCCAAGTGGTGGCGTGTTCGTGAAGTGAGAAGTGGGTCCGTGCAAACTAGAAGAAGTAGAGCCTTGTGAAGAATGAAGAATAGGCTCTAACGAAGAAGATGAAGATGAAGAAGAAGATGATGGAAAAGAAGAAGATGAAGAAGAACCACCGGCGGGGGTGTCATCACTATTACCCACGTTATTATGCAACACTCTTCCAGATCTCAACGTGGTCACATCATTTATATTATGATTTTGTTGTTCATATGCAACATGTGCATTGTGTGTGTGCCCAGGATTTGGCAATGGTTGAGATGGAAGCTTTCCCTTTTCTCGCTCTCTCAACGCAGCAGTTAGTTATGCAATTTGGGCCTCAATAGATTTGATACTTTGATCATGTGAAGTATTGTTGTGCACCAAAGACTGAATGGAAGTCTCCAACCTTGCTGCGGATTGTGTAGATTGTTGTAGAAACGCATCTAGACTTCTTTCTAGCGAGGTAACCTTATCATCATTTGGTTGAACAAAATTGTTTGGAGGGTAAGAGTTGTTAGTCACAAAATTGTTCGTTTGATTTGGGTAAGGTTGTGGTTGGAAAGGTTGCTGGTATTGAGTTTGTTGGGGTGCTTGTTGTTGTGGAGGAGGAGGCCTTTGAAAGTTGTTGTTTCCTTGGAATTGTTGATTTTGATTCCAAGCAAAATTTGGGTGACTCCTCCAACCCAGATTATAAGTCGAAGAGTATGGGTCATTTCTTTGTCTTTGCTGAAAGGTAGCATTGACTTGATCTTGTCCTTGAACAGGTGGATTGTAAGGACACTCTTCGGTAAGGTGTGATGGATCCGAACAACAAGCACAAACAGTTCGTGGGGGTAAAGCAGGGGCAGGAGAAGGCGATGGGATTTTGGTCTCAATTGCTTCTAGTTTTTTCGTAAGTGCGGCCATCTTGGCCTTCATTGCAATCGACATATCTAATTGATGTATGCCTGTCCTAGATTGACCAATAGAAGAAGATGAGATGGTCTTAGTGCTTTCCCACTGAAGTGTTTGTTCAGCAAGATTCTCGAAAAACTGCCAAGCTTTCTCACTAGATTTGGTTAGAAAGTGACATTGACAAATGGTTTCCTGCAACTGCTTCGTTGCTGGGTTCAATCCCTCGTATAAAGTTTGGCAAAGTTGCCAATTTTTGATACCATGATGAGGGCATTGAACAAGTAGGTCTTTGAATCTTTCAAAACACTTCCAAAATGGTTCGGAAGGAAGCTGGGAAAATTGTATAATCTCATTGCGAATTCTCGCGGTCTTGTGATGAGGATAAAACTTTTTAAGAAAAGTTTTAACAAACTCTTCCCAATTTTTAATTGAATGTGATGCTGTGTTGTATAACCACTTCTCGGCTAAGTCACATAAGGTGAAAGGAATGACCCTTAGCCTTATAGCATCATCTGATAATTGGGTTGTTTTCATCATTATGCAAACGTTTTGGAATTTGTTTATAAAGATATAGGCATCCTCGGATTCCAGTCCATGAAATTTTGGCAACATATTGATGAAGTGGGGTTTGATATCAAAATTGTCCCCATTTTTCGGTGGGAGTGAAAGACAAGTAGGTAAGGACGTACGGATCGGGTAGAAAAGATCCTGGAGCGCGATTCGTTGGGGCGCTTCAACAGGCGGGTGTTGCGGGTTATTCGCACCTAACGGAGGTGGAATCAGTCCCGTGGGTAAGGTGTTGTTAGGATTATATCCCGACATCCCTTCGGAGGAAGAATGTAAAGGTGAAGGTAAGGAAGTGGAAGGTATTTCGACTTCGGAGTCGAAAGCTTCGTCGGTCGGTACTAACAAGACACGGACTAATCGAGCACTAGTGTCCCTAGTCCAACCGGACATACACTAAAGAGGTAGTGTAGTCAAAAAGGTGAAAAACAGAATGTAGGGGGTAAGAAAACGTCAATGGAAAGAAGGTGGGTGTAAGTGGGGTGCACGGATTTTTAGCGACAAGTTGCAAGTTTTTGTAAAGATCTTTCCCCCCTTTTTTATATGTGTGGCTTTTTTCAAAAAAGATTTTCGATAAAAGGCTTAGACACCGTTCAATCAACCACAGATGCACAATCAGGCCTAGATCTAGAGTCACCTAGGTCAGCTAGACAACTCCTAACTGTTCCAAAGGGCAAGAAGTAGGACCTCAAACCGCTTCTTCACCGCCAATTGTGGCCAGGTAAGTGCCAGGTAAGTGGGAGGTTCTCCACTACGTAAGTAGTGGGCCTAATTAAGTAACCACTTTTCTTAGACACACTTGCCTAGACACCATAAAGTCAGGTTAGGATCAACGGTCGATGCCTACAACTATTCCTCTGTCCTATTGAGCACGAAGTCCTTAGGGCTGAGTCTAATCTTTTTTAATTAAATGATGGTCAATGCATATGCCTTATGTGATTTCTGGGGTCCTGGAAGGGTAATGAAATCCCCACCCAATCTGGATTGGTGTCAAGCCCCTTAAAGTCAATTTAAAGTATGCAAAACAGTATACACAATTACTTGCAAACAAATTTTTTATTAGCGCGGCGCAAAGAATCCTGCACAAGATCAATTATTGGAAGGGGGAGAGATTTTTTAGCGCAAAGAATCCTGCAGGAGATTTTATAGAGGAGATATTGGGGTTCAGAGGAAGGAAATAAAGGAAGCTCATCGAGATTTTTCAACCTGGCGAAGTCACCAGGCGACGGCGGTTCCGCAGCAAGAAGGGAGTTTCGGCAGTGGAAGTGCGGTCTCTAGGTTGGTTCGGGTCCCGAGAAATTTTTTGGAGATGATGATGTCACCTTCTGAGCGCGGATCCACGGCAGAAGTATGGGTGGAGCGGCGGAAACGCGGTATAAGATATGGTTCAGTTCTCCAAATTTCTTCTGCTCCTCTGTTGTTTTAATCCTCTGTTATTTAGATCTTCAGTTTTCTGTTTCGCTTTCTGGATTTTTCCAGATCCGAACTCGATCGTCAATCCTGCAAAAATTCTAACGAAAAACCCTTCAAACAATAAAAAGATGATAAAATTTTTAATTTTTTTAAATTTTTTTTTCAGTTTTTATGATTTTTAATTTATATTAACCCGAAATTGCAAAAAGAAAACACTACGCCATCCCCGGCAACGGCGCCATTTGATTTATTCAAAGAATAATTTATGAGCACATGTCCGTGAAAATCTCCGTGCAGTCCGGTCTGTTCGTCTGAGAGTATCGCATGTAAGGTCTAGGGGGTGGAAAACTTCAGACCCCTAATAATCAGACAAGTCATGTCAGTATGGCTCAAGACCATATGAGAATCTACTGGTCCAACTACCAGTAATTCTCAATCCGCCCTAGCCAGGGACTTATGGTGTTGACCAACCGATCACTGCACGGCATCGACTCCTTATACCGGGAGAGACGAATCCCGAACAATCGCTCACTGCCTCCATATGGCTCAGGTCTGTATCCAACTAAAACCTGTTTGCACGACTCAGTAGAGCCGTGGTAGGGTAGTAATCAAAGTACAGTGGGAACTCACATGAGACCAATAATGACCTCAAGTCGACAGACTATCTGCACTCATGTCACCAGAGAACTGCTATCTGACACTAGGTATAATACCATCTAGTCAGTTCTCGGTGAGTCCTGTCCGGTGTACTCACATCCAGTGAGCACCTGTATATAATCTTAGGTGCACCTCACCAATGGCTGCGGGACCAATCCATCGCCCCTCGTCAGGGTCTAGATATGTATACACTAGTTTACTCTGGAGTATCGATGCCCAGTCTCGATACTCCTACGACTAGGGACACTTTTAAGGATGTACCTATCGATTATCCAGCTTCTATAAGTATGATCGTCATCACAACGCTGGTAGTCAGGCAAAGATCCTACGGGCTTTATCAATATGTATACAAGATATGAAATACAAGGTAAAACACATTACATGTTAAGATAAAGACAAACCAAATAGCATACTATCATATCGAGCAAGATTGTCCTGTACATATATATCTCTAGCATCCTATACAATGAAGGCCTCTAGGGCATACTGTTGGGGTCGAAAATTACATCCCGGTTGACCAAGTCAAAGTCAAAATCAACCCCAAGTAAGCGGGCCCAAGTCCAGATCAAGTGGGCCTATGCCCAAGTCGAGCCCCGCGGCCGGCCTCTCCCATGCCAAAATGAAATCATGTAATAAATAATTTTTATGTAATTTTCATACATTAATGTAAGAAAAATGGGCATAAAGCTAAATTTTTGTAAAGCCCATGGCTCATGTGCAAAAGAAATGAGCATATGAGGCATGAGATAGGCAAAATGCTATCTTGTAAAGCCCAATGGGCTATATGTAAATCTGTAAGCCTATAAAAGGCAACATGATGATGAAATTAAAAGAGAACTTTTCATTCTCTCAAACTCTAGGGTTTTTGTGCCTCCTTCTCCTTCCTCAAGGTCCTAAACCTTCTTCCCTTTTTCTGAATTAAATCAAGAGTTTTACTCTTCCTTTTCCAAAAAGAAATAGTTTTTTCACCACAAAACCCTTGAAGGGGAACTCAGATCTTCCATCAGATCTCAAAAAGGAGAGATTTTCAAATCTCACCCCCTTTTCCCCAAGACCCGGCCAACCGAGAGGAAGAAGAAAGAGACCCATCTCCAAAAATCCTACCTTGGGAAGATCGAAGGCCTAAAAGAAGATCCAGAGCCAAAGGGGAGAAGAAAAGGGCCCCCTTTGATCATTTCCAAGGATTTCTAGGAGTTTAACTCCATTCAAGATCTGTTAGAGTTCAATTCCATAAATTAATCTTTTTTTAGGAGTTTAACTCCAGAAGTCAAATCGGGAGCACAGCTCCCAGTGCAGGAACCAAGTCCCTTTTCCTGCTGACGCCCGGCGCCCGCGTGCTAGGCACGTGGAGCGCCGGCGTTTGGCACCCGGCGCCCGCGTGCTAGGCATGTGGAGCATCGGCGTCCGGCGCTCGGCGCCCGCGTCCGGCGCCCGCGTGCCGGCACGTGGGGCGCCGGCGCTATTCTTCCCTTTGGACGCTATTCTTTCCTTTTTTTATATACAAACACTCAACAACATTGTCCCCCGTAAAACTCTGCGGGGCCCCTGATGTATCCAAAATCCCATAAGTCACACATACGCACACTGCACATTGAGTTCGCATGACCTATTTGACCCATCAATCGGAGGTTCCCTCGCTCTAAAGGCGAGGGGTAATTAACGACAACTTAGTCCGTGGCTGCCGGAGGTTCGGATCCCCACAATCAATAAACCCTAGCTTATCCTAGGCAGGGGGAATCTGTAGTACGCCTGACAAGCGCGCGCGTTTTCCCATCTTAATGGGGTGATAAAAACACCCTACAGATTTTGGCACGCCCGATGGGACCTATCTTTCCTCCCATATTTCGGGTTAAATATCCATGCGAACTCAATCAACATATACATTGATTGCCTATAATGAAATCATGCTTCTATTTGCAGGTTAACAACTTTCGACTGCAATCTTCGGACACAACAAAATGTCTCTAAGGACAATCTCAGCTCTCGATACAACTCTCATCTCCTACACGATGAAGATGGACTCCAGGACGGTCCTCTCGGCTAGTCTCGGGCGACAGTGGGAGGAACCCCTGCTACCATTTGGCTCTATTCTGTTCGTGTCAGCTAGCGCCATCCCTGCTTCTCAAGCTCCGGTGACAGAAAAACCGGCCTCGAAAGGCAAGAGGCCAAATGTGGTGGTGTCGAAGACGCCCCAACCCAAACATAAGTCGGTGTTTGAACGACTTTCCTTGGCCCCAGCTGGGGGCAAAGCCATCAACACCGATAAAGCAACAAGGCATCTCGGGCAAGCTCCAGCGGTGCCCCTGATAACTGCTCAATCGGGTATCTTCTCTAAGCTCCTCATCAATCGACTCACAGTGGCTTCCCAGAAAACGGATGCTCGCCAAGCCCCCAAAATTGAGAAGCTAAGACAGAAAAGGCTTAGATACAAAGCCAACAAAAGGGCTAGGGCTCATGCTAGGTTGAACTTCATGAGGTTCCAAGAACAGGGTTACCCCGCCAAAGATAAAGAGACGGCTGGATATGCGGTCCACACAGTCTATATGGTGGGCATGCGCAGCAAGAACAAGGATGGGGCCACTACATCTCAAATCCAATCTGGTGTGAATGTAGCTGTCACTTCCCAAGACCAGCATCCTCCGGAGGGTAATGAAAATCCTCCTAGTGAGGATGATAAGCAGAGAGATCCCTCGGTTCATGAGGAGTCGGGCTCGGAAAGCGAAGAGGAGCCAATCTTTCGTCCCCAAAACGCAGAGCAGAAACTTCTCCAAGAGTTCCGAAAACAGCTCAGAAGTAAAGACAAGGAGATGTCCAAACTTTACTCCAAAATTGACGACTTGACGAATGTCGTGAAGCAGCTCACAGCCCATGTTGCCTCTCATCTGCCCAATCAAGCACAGAGTTCTGCTCATCAACCGGGAAACAGTGTCCCGAGACAGCCGACGCATATTCGCTCAAATCCAAAGGTGGACGGACCGCATGAAATACAGTCGCATCCTATCTCGGGAAATGTCTTGGCTACTGATGATAGTAGCCCGCTGACTCAAGATCAAATCATGGATTTGGTTGCCAACAAAGTCAAAACATTGGTAGCCGAAGCCGAAGCGCAAAAAGATATCAGCAGTAATGCGAGACCATATCCTGCTCAGTATGATCTAGTAGAATTTCCTAGCGGTTATGTCATCCCCAAATTCGGAAGATTTGATGGGACGGGAAATGCGAATCAGCACATCACCCATTTTAAAGCCTCATACGGGAATACATGGGGCAATGATGCGCTTCTCCTCCGCCAGTTTGTTAATAGCCTGACCGATATCGCTTTTGACTGGTACGCGAGCATAACAGATGGCTCCGTTACTACTTTCGTCCAAATGGAATCTTTGTTTCGACAAAGGTTCATGAGTGTTAACAATAATATCACCATTGCAGACTTCGTAAGGCCAAGCTAAAGAACAACGAAAGCAGCACGGATTTTACAACCCGATGGCGCAATTGAAAGTCGACCTTAGCACTACCATGAGATTCTAGAGGCATCAAGCATGCCAAATTTTAATTTTTATTAGGTGCTAAGCTAGACTAACAAGATCTTTACAAGATTATTGGGTTATGCCTTTGTGATGTGATGAACTAAAAAGAAGAAAAGAGCATACAACCTTTCTAGTTCGAGTCCTTCTCTTCAATAGCTCCGGGTTGAAGTCCACGCGACTCTACTAGGCTCCTCTTCGAGTTGAACGAACTTCCTTCGTAATCTTCGCACCAAAGATGATCCACCCGAAGTCCACTAGGGTCACAACCCGAAATATTAGCTCGTGACCAGCACTTAAATCACGCAACGTCTAAAGGCGTAACGTAATTCAAGTAAGCTGAAAACCCAGAAATCTAAACCATTTTAAGAAAATAAAGTAGGTGAAGTTTTGAAATAAAGGTATAATGAAATCAAGTTTTCTTAATGCATAAAAAAGGAACATAAAAATCGCAAGTGAAATTTACAAGTTTGAAAACATGTTTCGTCTTTTTAAAAATTTGGGCAGCACCTCCCCTGTATGTTTTGATCCAAAACCACAAATACATAATGATGATAAAAGCATCCCCAAGCGGGAACTAGCTCTTCACCAAATGGCAGATCACAGTTACGCAAGACAGTATATATAAGTATACGACGCCCAACGGCGAAGTTCACCACAAAAGATAAAGAAATAAGCAAGACATCAACCACAAGTAGCGGAAAACCCTTCGCTCTAAGTCTCGCCACCACAATCTTACTAAGTCTCATTACTTATACAATTTACTAATTTTGATTGATGGAGTTAACTAGATACAATATGAAATGTAGATACAAGAATGGTTATGATACAAATGTCCCACCTACCAATGCATAACACCCGAATGCAACTGTGTGCCAGCGAAGCCGCTACTGATCCCTGCGGTCTATCTGCAAGAACTGTGGCACAACGGGGGTGAGTTGCCAACTCGTGAATAGAAATATATCAACAAGTAGAAATCAAATAAACAACGACTCCTAGGTCAACTATATCATGAAGGTAATACTATGATATCTAGGGTGACCGGGTTATATATGTGCCAATAAAGTAATCAACACCTATGTGTACGCGGATATCATCCAACCATATACTCAATGTATGTATGCATGTGGATCCCGTCCAACTATATGATCAATGTCTGTATGCACGTAAATATCACAAACGAGTGTGCATGAAAGTATGAGGATATAAATCAACGGTGTCCCTCGCGACACATCAAAATCATAGAACCGGAGTGTCCAGCATTGACACTCGAAACATCATGAAAACCGTGTCCAGTATCGACACGTAAATCCTCATATATCGGGCTCCGTCAGTCCGGATCGGCCCATATCATCTCTCGACTCCGGTCAGTATCCTCCGGATATCCGCCGAGCCCAAATACCATCACCGGTAGGTAGTAGTCCCACTGCCAGGCTCACCGTTTGCAGCACAGCAATCCGTTCTCGCCCCGGCGTACCATACCGGGTCCACCATGTACCCGGAATCGGCCTCATCCAGCTCCTCGAATCGGGTTTCACATGTCACACGTCTCAGAATCGAGAAAACGCATGGTGGACGTACCGAAATATCATATCAAGAGAAACCGGGTTTTTAAAACAACACATAATCTCTTTTAAAATGTCCACGGTTCTCAAATCCAGAAATCTCATGAAAACAACATATCTCAATGCGTAAAATCATAGAGCATGATGTATGCGACATATAATAGAAATGTAAGCATATCCGTATATCATGCAACATGGAACAGTGATATGACATATTAAGGGAAAACCGCTCTTTTAAATGATTCCAGTTTTTAAAATATAATATGCGGTTCCTAATTTCCTAATAAAACTAGTTATCCATGTAAGTACAATATGTATATGCGCAAGTATAGAGGTACCAATATATGTGCGCACCAATATGGATATACAAATGTGCATGTGCGCAAATATGGACGTATCAATGTATATGTGCACCAATATAGGTATACAAGTGGTATATACAGAAGCATGTTATGCGAAGAGTCGTATCATGATGCAGCAATCCTACTGTGTAGTGACATGGAAATTATTGATGATGAAGTGTGTGAGCCTACAAATCTATGTGCGTGTAACATACGCATCATTGATAATGGTGCAGGTGTACTAGCACAGGTATAAGCAATGCAATGAGAATAATATGAATGCAGCATAAGGTAAATCATATGTAAATACTATAGGGTATACGTGTCTACAAGACCGAGTCGGTGAATCTATCAATCATCATCTAGCCACACAACATCCCGTACGGTATACTCCATCGTAAGACATCCTTTAATCAAGGGTATGGATCAAACCTCAAATCAAACTCATCACGTACGGGAAAATTATCGTACGGCGGCATTAAAACATTTGGGATCCTATCATCCTATACGACAATGAGGGGTCCGGACCTAACGTCTCGTACGACATATCACACATGATTCACGACATTCTATACATATCTATATACCTATGTCCCAAGTCACATCCATAACAATCTCATATCAGGGGACCGGCAAGGTATCAATCATCTCAATCGACTCGCATCCGTATAACAACATATCATCATATCACATATCAAATCGTATTCTCTTTACTTCATATTTATATCTCACAAAGGTCAATTTTACAATACATTCTACCTTTACTATAAGCATAAGTATCTAATCTATCATACACCCGAACCATACAATCAGTTTTTAAAAGAAGCGAATCATAGTTTTGAAAGTAGTGGTTACGGTGTTTTTAAGGAAAAGATATTATTTGAAAATCCGTAACATCCCTCAAGATATATGTTTAAAAGATGCATACGATTCTTTAGTTTGGAAATAGGTATAGTTCGGATGACACATCTACGTCGGCTATCTAGTCCTATAATACCCTAAACGACAATATCGTCAATCTCAGCCTCAAGTTCCGTCATCACATACTAGTCGTAGCATATCCCTTCTAACTATCCTTAGTTTATAATATGGTTTCACTAACTATCTTTTAACTCTAACCCTAGTTTCCTAATCTAGGTTTCCTTAACCATATTCTATAAATCAGTTTCCACCAAAACTTTGCGGGGGTGCTATACGCCATCCACCCGACTTCCCCCATAGATATAGATCTACCCACCTTGGTCTTCGCTTGCCGAAGTCAATGACACCACGCTCCGTCGCCTCGGAATCTATGCAAAGGAACCTACAATAACAACACATATCGCAACACTATAAAAATCAAGTTCTGAAATCCAAAACGGCACACAGATCGCTTATAGGTTAGAACCTATAGCCCACGTATGCAAAACCAACAAATTACCCCTGGTCGTTGATGTACAAACATCCAACAATCAAATAAAAATCCAAATATCAAAACTAAACATTTCAAAATTCGGAAACATAGCCAAAAACCACACTAAAGTGCTCCCAGATTTTGACTCAGGCCAAAACAAGGTGCACAAACAATACTGGGGTGCTATATATGGTGCATACGACTATGGAAACAACCTGGACACCCCTACCCACCAAGTGGCCGGATACTTCCTCAAAAAATCCGGCCTCCTCGGGTCCCCCTGCACAGATTGGGTCCGTCTCGTCAAGGTGGTCTCCTATTGATCAAATTTGGTCTCTGGTATTGTTTGCTACTCTCAAAAATCCCTCGGGTTGCTCCAGATTTCCCTGCACACCCTATATCCTCACAAAACCGACATGAACTAAATCCTAAATCCGTATTTTGGTTTCCCATACTCATTCCCAAGTCTTAAACAGCCACTCAAGTATCACCAATCCACAATTTCACTCAAACCCTCACTAGGATTTCTAAGTATCACCAATCCATCACTAAACGAACTCTAACTTAAACAAAAAAGCTAGGAAAATTTGAAACTAAACTAATGGAAGAAATTATACCTCATGGATGTCACTTAAGCAAACCCTAGAAGTCTTAAAGTTGTCAAAATCCCATTTTGCTTGGTTCAATGTGTTGAGGAAGAGATGGGGATTAATTTTTGTTAAGGGAGTATAAGGTTTTGAGGATTATTTGGAGATGGATATAGGGTTAGAAGTGGAGAGATGTGAGGTTGGAGGAAGATGAAGAAGGAGAAGAAAATGAATAATGGTGGAGGGAATATGTGGCTGCTCTCTCTCTCCCCCCCTTTATTCTCACCCACTCACTTTCAAAGTCATCATTATGTCCCCTCTCTCTCCAACTCATCATTACACCTTTTTCCCTTCTTTTCTCACCAAAAACACATACACCCAAATGGAACAACACAAATGAAATAACATGTAATATGTCATGGTGCACTAGTTATGAAAAACTGTAGAAACACGGATTTGGTTTAATCGCGATTAGCAGTGCACTAATCGGGTTTTTATCCAAATTACATATAATAAATTTTAAAAATGCCAAATCCTTTAAATATATTATTAAATGAATAAATCATTTTAATTTCCATTTATTCCATAATTATTGGTATATATTTATACCCTTTTTCAAAAATCCCAATTTCGCGAATCGGGCAGTTTTCGGGAAATATATTATTTTAATATTAAATTCCAAAAATAATATTTTATATTTTCTGAAATGTTACAATCTTCCCTCCTAAAATAAATTCGGTCCTTGAATTTAAATTTAAACCCCCAAAATCTAAAACATTTCCATAATCAACTCAAAACAACGGGGCTCCGAAATCACGGAAGATATAAAAATAGCACAGCACATCGCGTGCGCCTTAAAACGTGTATAAAACTCAAAATCGAACTCTGTCAAGCGTCACGCAAATCATCGGATTTGCACGCATATTCTCGGAGTTATAATGAAGATACAGATCTCAAAATTCACTACTGAAATCCAATATACACAAGTCAAATACTATAATACGTGTATAGTACGCATCCTTGAAAAACTTTCAAGAACTAAATAAAACTCATGAAAAATCTTTTTAAATCGCCGCGTGAATGCATAACTCACGGCATAAGTGACAGACGCTCATTTTAAAATAATAATATATGTCCATATATGTTTTCCTAAATACACGTTCCGTCGTTTTCGAAATATCCCAACATGTTTTCCTTTATAAACGTTCCTGTCGCTCGCGGACACGTAGGAAATAGCGAGACTATAGCTCTTTTTCAGAAATCTCTTGGTAAACTTTTAATGCATGCAATGTACTCAGGTACTGTCCTCAGATCAGTCCAGTTTGGCCACTATATAATATGGTGCCCATCAAGGAAACAAAGTGTTCAAAAGCAAAATCAGCCTTAAAAGGCGTATCCAACAATCACATGCGTCTGGTGTGCACAGAAATCAAATCCAAACACAGGTGCTACGATATGCACAAAAGCCAAAACTAAGTGCAACGTGTGTGCACGAAAGTATCTGTCCAGTGCAACGGGTGTGCATGACAATAATATCAAGTGTATCTAGAGTGCATCTGGTGCAACTAATATGCATGAATGAACATCCCAATTGAGTGCATCCGGTATGCACAAAATCACATCTCATATCATGCGTCCAACATGAGCGAAAATCCAAATCAAGTGCATCCATCATGCATGAAAGAAATCTAAATCAAGTGTATCCAACATGCACGAGTAAAATCTCACTCAATTGCATCCGATGCGCACAAAAATCCAAAATCAAGCGCCTAATATGCGCAAAAATCCAACCAAAGCGCGTCGGGTCCGTAAAAACATATAGTGCAGTAGCATGCACGAAAACGAACGGCAAGTGCCAACGTGCACGAAAATACAAATCTGGTAAAACGAATGCTCAAGGACATAAATCGGGTGCAACCAAGGTACGGAGTATAAATCCAGTGCGACAAATGCACAAATACCCGTCCGGTGCAACAAATGCAAGAAATGCAAATTTAGTGCAACTAATGTGCGAAATACGAATCTGGTGCAGCAAATGCACAAAATGTAAATCTGGTGCGACAATTGCACGAAATGAAAACCTAATGCAACAAATGCACGAAGTGCAAATCTGGTGCATCCAGTGCACGAAATACAAATACAGTGCACGAAATATGAATACAGTGCATCCGGTGCACAAAATACGAATACAGTGTATCCGGTGCACGAAATACGAATACAGTGCATCCGGTGCATAAAATACGAATACATAACTCGAATGCGTATAAAAGCAACATCGAGTGTACCAAGGTGTATAAATCAAAAACATGTGCAACTACGAGCACAAATCCGTATCAATACACTATAAACACATGTGAGCTATACCGTTAGTTATATGTATGCCCTAGAGGCCGGTATTGTACAGATGATGTATATTATATTGGATGTTTGGACATATATAGAGAGGACTTTCTTGCTCGATATGATAGTATGCTATCTGGTTGCTCTTTATCTTAACATGTATACTTGTCACTTGATACTGTCTTATAGCTACATGTTGATAAAGCCCTTACGATGTGTACTTGACTACCTGGACTATGATGCAGATCATACTAGTGGGGACAGAGTAGTCCATAAGTACATCCTTCAAGGTCCCTAGTCGTGGGTGTATCGAGACGGGGCATCGATATACCAGAGTAGACTAACGTATACGCTTCTCGACCCATGAGATGGGCGATAGATGATCCCATATCCATTAGTGTTTGACATCAGAGATGGTATACGGGTGCTCAGTGGAGACTGGGTACACTGGACGGACTCGCCGAGAACTCCCAGCTGGTATTATACCTCACGTCAGATGGCAGTTCTCTGGTGACACTTGTGCAGGTTAGTCTGTAGACCCGAGATCGTCATAGAGTCTTGTGTGATTCCCACTGTGCTTTGATTTCCACCTTACCACGTCCATGAGGGCGTGCAAAACGGTGGTTTTTGGGTACAGTCCCGAGTCACATGGAGGCAATGAGCGATAGGAGGGGTTTCGTCTCTCCCGGTATTGGGGGTTGATGTTGCGCTGTGCTCGATTGGCCGTAACAGGGAAGTCCCTGGTCAGGGCTGATTTAGAGATTTACTGGTAAGTGTTACCAGGAGTTTCTCGACCCGTTATGAGCCTCACATCAGCACGACTTATCGGTTATTGGGGTCTGACGTTTACCACCCCTAGACTTGATATGCGACATATCAGACGAGGAGACCGGACTGTATGGGAAGTGTTACCGGCAGGCTTTTACAAGAGTTGGAGCGGGCTTGCTTGCTGATCTTCTGATCGCTCAATACCCGGGTAGCCGTTACGTCCAGCTAGTACCGCTGACTGCTTATGGGTGCTTGATGTGATCATCACCTACTGCCGGCGTATTGACGAGTCTTTAGAGTCCTACACAGAGGATTTAGCGGCTCAGGCAAAACGAAATAGGAGCGCATATGTGATATGTGCGGGACCGAGAATAATGCGTGTATGTGATACCGTATTCTATTCTCGCGACTTTATGTATCGGTCGGTTATATATGATATAGCCGGGTTATCGAATCAAGTGTTGATTCGATAAGACGATACATTCGATGTTAGTCGGTTATATGTGATATGACCGAATTATTAAGTCAAGTGTTGATTTAATAATTTATTGTATAATTGTATATTTGATATACTAGTTTACATTAACTAACACTAGTTCACTTACGGTTTTTCTCACATGTACACTACTTTAACATGTATATGATATATGTTAAAATGTGTTATCTTTTTGTATCATGGTTGATGATACACATGACTTGGGTGTATGAGACTTACACCATGCTATCTATTATGTTGGATTTTAATATTCAAAGTAATTACAAAATTAGTGGAGGATTAGCTAAATGCTTGAAGCTTGTGGAAGCTTGTGGAAGCATTTGACTAAATCCACTAAATTTGTTTTTACTATGGATATTTCTTAACCCAACCATAAACTTTAGCCTAGGGTTAAGTCTCTACAAGAGTTAGTATATGATACTCACTCACCATGGTTAAACTACACACTTGATCATTATCCTCTTGACTTTCTTTTGTTCATCTTCTTCTTTATTTGAACAAAAGAAAAAGAAAACTAGGGTTTGATCTAAAGTGAGAAAGATTGTGAGAAACAAAATTCTAAAGAGAACCCACTTCCTATTTCTCCATCCTCTACTAGACTAGCACTTTAGTTTAGGGTGTTTACTTCACTAATTCTCTTGTTAGTGAAGTAGGAGCTTGAGTCAAAATTCCCTCGACGTAGATCATCTTCGGCCTCGGAGACTTCAAGCAAGGTCGCATCCTTCGCGTCGTGAAGCCATGCAAGAGCCCGGGAGAACCTTGATCGCAGCGAAGGGACTTCAACAAGGAGCAAATGAAGTGGAGGACCGATCTACAAAGGTTGTATTTCGTGTTCCTTTAAGAGTAAAGTTGTTTACTTGCCTTTAGATTCGCCTAAACTCTAGTACAAGATCTTGCTTAGGGTTTTTAGGCACATAAATTTTTTAAACGGGCATGGTCGATGCCTTGTAGAGCTTTGTTAGTGTGTCTAGTAACCCTACAGTGGTATCAGAGCCTAGCTAGAGCATTAGGCGATGTGTTAACGAAGTTAAAACTCCGATCGAACCCCGATATGACGAAGTAGACACCCTCTCTGTAAATTTTTTAAAATCTGGGATTTTTCTGAATTAAAAATGCTTAAAAAAATCAGCAGGTAATTATAAGGGAAACAGTGCAAAACGACACTGTTGGGCGCCCAAGGCGCCGCGGAACCGCGGCACGAGCATGCCTTGTGCGGCGGTTCCGCGGCCATAAGATGACGTCACCCTTGTCATTTTGCACAGTAACGTTCCCGTTTAATTTCCTGATATTTTATGGGTATTTTTATCTGACTCAAGTGTTGAGTATTCAGGGGTTTATTTTGTAATCATCGATTCGATCGGGAATTTTAAATTCGTTTTTGTTTTCCGGATAATTTAGAAAGTACTAAAATGTTCGAACGGATATCATTAACTCATTATTTCCCGGCACGAAAAGCATTCAAGTGTTGAATTTTTCTCGGGTTTAAATCTTTCGGAAATACGTGCATGTGACGCGATGGACCCTCTAGAAGAAAACAAACCTTAACTCGATTATATGACCGTCTTGAACTGCCCTTTGAACCTTAGGATTTGGGGCAGTACGGCATGCCACATGTGAGGCGTTGGCTTGACCCTTCTACAGCCGGACCGTTGTTACTGTGACGTATTCTGGAATTTTTGAACTCCGCTCAAGTGTTGAGCTATTATAGAAATCTTGGGTATTTGATTATTCGATCGGAAAGTTTAATACTATCTATTTATCTGGAATGTGATACAATATGTGGAATTCATACGGTTAGGCATGAAATGCGAAGTATGTGATACTTTGGATTTACGATGTCTAAAGAGTTTGTGGATTCCAAATGTTGTAGTTTTACACTTTCTTTTCTGTGACCGTAAGTGTAATATATGATATTGTCGGTTTCGTTGCTATATGTCAACGACAATTGGGATGCGCATATTTACTTACGTTGATGACATGTGATGTTCTGTGTTGCTGGATATGTTATATTGGATCGTCGCGTTCTGAATAGCCGGGTTTTTTTTTATGTGAGATAAGAGTTTTTATTTTCATTCATGTAAAATTAAATGTATGTAATATTCTTTTATTGGGGCACTTCCGGGATGAGGTCGATGTCACCATTTGTATATTATTTACTTTTCCGCACTAGGATAGACCCAAGGAGGAGAGCACAAGTAACCGGGTTCTGGAGTCCAGTGGGAGACCAACTCGAGGAGTCGAGTCCGGGTCTCCTAACTCTAGAATTGGTAGGGTTTCTTACCGCTCTCGTAGGGGTCTAGGGGTGTGAGTTTGGCTATTCGTCGCGACCGTGGAATCCGTGTTTTATAGAGGCTCAAAATAAAACAAGGACGTCCTAGTATATCCAATGTTTCATATGTTTCTTCTGCTGCGATATCTGTGATGTGATCATGTGATGTGCTGTGATAAATACTGTATATAGTATATATGATATATTATATAGACGTTACTTATGTTTTACACCCACGCTCGCCCTGCCCTGCCCTGCCGTTAGTTACCTAACCTAACGGTGCACGAGAGGACATCGAGGCGAATGCGGATGACATAAGTGTACGTCGTATTTATCTATGATGTTTAGGTGACTTAAATGATGGGACTTCATTAATGTGATTAATGAAAGAAAAGAAACCTAAAAGATGTTGTAGAATCAAATTTTTCAAAAAGGGTAGCTACAGTTTTGCTTTGCATAGCGGTATATATGATATACCCTGCACTTTATTCGATGAGGAAAGAGCCGAGATCCCTTCACCGGGAGTGACCTCTTTAGCAAAACTGGCAGATGCTACAACACTCGGTTTGTTTTTGATTGCTTTTGGAGTTTTGCTTTGCATAGTGATATATATGATATATCCTGCACCTTATTCGATGAGGAAAGAGCCGAGATCCCTTCACCGAGAGTGACCTCTTTAGCAAAACTAATAAAAGCCTCAAAATCACTCCATTTCAAAATTCACTCGATTCTACAACGATATCAAGTTCATTACGCAATAGGTTTTCAGAAAAACCTGTCGTAGCCCTCCGTCATTTCAGATAAGTTGTATATAGTATTCGTGCTGCATTTGTTGGCTTTCGTCAAGGTGTAGTGTGCGGTAGCTATATACTGCTTATCTGCTGCATATGATGCGATTGGATTAGGGTAGTCGTACGGCTTTGTTGGCTTTCGTCAAGGGTCGTGCGGGTGGGTTTAATTCAATCAAGAAATGTACGGGTTGAACTTGACTAGCGGGCTATGGTTTGTTGGCTTTCGTCAAGGTCATAGCACGTTAGGGGCAAAATATTATCGGGAATTTCAAGTGTTGAGATTTGCAATGAGATTGCATACCTTCTATGAGATAGTTGGATCCCGATACCCACTGCGAGTAATTGTTACTCCTGGGAGAGTTTTACACAGGACAATTAGCCGATCAAGTAGGTGTCTAGAAAGGTGTCAATGGGGTTACGCCTCTGGGAAAACGAGGTTTACTTTAATTAGGTCCGTGCAAAAGCACGGGGAACCTCCCTCAAAGTACCGACACTGGCCTGGCTGAAAGATTGGCAAAGTTGTAGGGTGTAATTAATCCCGGCTAGTCTTTCCTTTTAGAGTTTGAAGGAAGATTTGATAAAAACAGTGGGAGCCATCCTGATTAGATAAAATAATAACCAATCTGATCTTGCAAGAGCATACGCTAAAGTGTTTTCTTCTCTCTCTCTCCAGGTAGCGACCATTTCATGCCTTAATCAAGATAATAATATGGATGTATTGACCGAACCCGCATGTTATACTGTGCTGGGGAACGTTGGTTCCGTTCTTTCTTATAAGAGTTATAGGACTGAACATGATATAGGGGAATACCAGGATTCCCATGCCACCCGAATGAAGAAAGTACATGTTGATGCATTTTCTTCGGGTATGTTCGTTACGGAGAACTGTTTCTCCATTTGCTCTACGTCCTGGGTATTAGATACCGGGTCAGGATCCCATATATGTAATCAGTTACATGGGCTTAGAAAAGGTAGAGAACTTGGAGAAGGTGATAAAGACATAAGGGTTGGAAATGGTGCAATTGTTGCAGTTAAAACCATCGGGGAATATCACCTTGTATTGCCAACTGGTAATACATTGGTTCTGAACGAATGCTATTACATGCCGAACCTGATATGCAACATTATATCGGTTTCTTTACTAAGTAAAGAGGGATATAATTTTGTATTACAGGATAATGTTATGAACATTTTCCTTAACCAAAAGTTGGTTGGATCAGGCACGTTGTGCAATGGCATTTATGTTCTAAATCAATCAACAGTTCTGAGCATAACAAACACACACAAGCGGAAGAGTTCAGAACTGAACGAATCCTTCTTGTGGCATTGTAGACTGGGTCACATCAATGCGACACGGCTAGCTAAGTTGCATAAGGATGGATACTTGAAATCGTTTGAATTTTCATCTTATGACACTTACCAGTCATGTCTCAAAGGCAAGATGACCAAAACTCCGTTTACGGGACACGGAGAAAGAGTTACCGAACTCTTGGGACTGATACATAGTGATGTATGTGGTCCCATGTCTACACATGCCAGGGATGGTTCTTCGTACTTCATTAAATTCACTGACGATCTATAAATATACGGACATGTGTTCTTAATAAAACACAAGTCTGAAGCTTTTGAGAAATTTAGAGAATATAAACAAGAAGTCGAGAACCAAACCGGGAAAAGTATTAAAATCCTTCGATCTGATCGAGGAGGTGAATACTTAAGCAATGAATTCCTGGACTTCCTAAAAGAGAATGGGATTCTCTCTCAGCTGACTCCTCCATATACACCACAGCACAACGGTGTATCGGAACGGAGGAACCACACCCTATTAGATATGGTGCGCTCTATGATGAGCACAGCTGA
This sequence comes from Agapanthus africanus, assembly GCA_030015575.1. Taxonomy (NCBI): domain Eukaryota; kingdom Viridiplantae; phylum Streptophyta; class Magnoliopsida; order Asparagales; family Amaryllidaceae; genus Agapanthus; species Agapanthus africanus. The sequence continues at coordinate 643,059,703 of CM057342.1, forward strand.
GTTACCTATTTCCTTCTGGGGGTATGCACTGGAAACAGCTGCACATCTATTGAATATGGCCCCCACCAAATCTGTGCCTACCACTCCATATGAGATATGGAAAGGGAAGAGACCATGTCTTAACTATGTTAAGATATGGGGTTGTCCAGCCTATGTCAAACGACAAAATCCGGATAAACTCGAGGCACGGTCTGTTCTATGCAAATTTGTAGGATATTCTAAGAATTCACAAGGGTATATCTTCTACCACACTGAGGAACAAAGGGTGTTTGTTTCTCGGCATGCCACCTTTTTAGAAAAGGAATTTCTTGCAAAAGAGATTAGTGGTCATGAGGTAGAACTGGAAGAGATTCCAGCTACAAAAGCTACAACAGAAGATCTGGTGGAACCAGAGGATTCGATAGTTCCCGATGAACCCCAGCCACTCCGCCGATCTAGTAGGGTTCCTCACCCACCTGAGAGATACTACGGTTTTCTCGTGGATGGTGGGAGCGAGGATTGCATCATGGTTGATGATGATCCAACTAGCTTCGAGCAGGCCATCACGAGTGGAGACTCAGTGAAATGGCTGGATGCAATGCGGTCTGAGATGGAATCCATGTACACCAACAAAGTATGGACTTTGGAAGTTGCTCCTGAAGGGGTAAAACCCATTGGGAGCAAGTGGATCTTCAAGAAAAAACTTGGTGTAGATGAGAAAGTGGAGACTTTCAAAGCTAGACTTGTTGCAAAGGGTTTTCGTCAAAGGCCAGGTGTGGACTATGACGAAACCTTTTCTCCAGTGGCTATGCTTAAATCCATCCGGATCATGCTTGCCATCGCTGCATATCATGACTACGAAATCTGGCAAATGGATGTTAAGACCGCCTTTCTAAACGATGATTTAGAAGAGTGCGTGTACATGACTCAGCCGGAGGGCTTCGTAGATAGTGGGAGCAGCGGGAAGGTGTGCAAGCTGCTTAAATCCATTTATGGATTAAAGCAAGCATCGCGGAGTTGGAACATCTGCTTTGACGTCGTTATCAAAGAGTTTGATTTCGTCAAAAATGTAGATGAACCTTGTATCTACAAGAAGGTTGCAGAGAGTAAGGTAGTCTTCCTCGTATTGTACGTTGACGACATACTCTTGATAGGAAATGACATTCCTATGCTGCAATCGGTCAAGCTCTTCTTATCACAAAGATTCTCAATGAAAGATCTTGGTGATGCCTCCTGCATATTGGGAATTATGATCTATAGAGATAAATCTAAAATGATATTGGGATTGTCCTAATCCAGGTACATTGACACCATACTAAAGAGGTTTAGTATGGAAGAGTCCAAACGTGGGTTTTTACCCACGATCTCAGGGCTCACTCTCTCCAAAGAGATGTCTTCCAAGACTGATTTGGAGAGAGCTCGCATGCAAGGGATACCCTATGCTTCGGCAGTAGGCTCTATCATGTATGCGATGCTATGTACCAGACCCGATGTAGCATACTCACTAGGTGTAGTGAGTAGGTATCAAGCTGATCCTGGAGAGAGTCACTGGACAGCTGTGAAGGGCATTCTCAAGTACTTGCGAATGACTAAAGAGATGCTCTTGGTGTATGGTAACGGAGAACTCCAAGTGGAGTCCTTTACCGATTCGAGCTTCCAGAGTGATAAGGACGACTCTAAGTCGCAGTCGTGATTTGTCTTTACCCTTTATGGAGGGGCGGTTAGCTGGAAGAGTTCCAAGCAGGAAACCGTGGCAGACTCGACGATGGAGGCTGAATACATCGCTGCCAACGATGCTGCCAAAGAGGCTGTCTGGATCAAGAAGTTCATTACTGAACTTGGAGTGGTTCCATCCATTGAGCATCCAATACCTTTGTATTGCGGTAACAATGGAGCGGTGGCATTGGCCAAGGAACCCAGGTCCCATCAGCGATCTAACCATATTCTGAGGCGGTATCACCTGATCCAGGAGATAGTTGATCGCCGGGAGATCGAGGTCAGGAGGGTTGACACGAAGAACAATACAGCGGATCCACTCACGAAGGCCATTCCCCAGATACAGTTTGAGAGACTCTTCGGGATGCTCGGTATGCGATACTACAGCAGCTGGCCCTAGTGCAAGTGGGAGATTGTTAGTTATATGTATGCCCTAGAGGCCGGTATTGTACAGATGATGTATATTATATTGGATGCTTGGACATATATAGAGAGGACTTTCTTGCTCGATATGATAGTATGCTATCTGGTTGCTCTTTATCTTAACATGTATATTTATCTCTTGATATTGTCTTATAGCTACATGTTGATAAAGCCCTTAGGATGTGTACTTGACTACCTGGACTATGATGCAGATCATACTAGTGGGGACAGAGTAGTCCATAAGTACATCTTTCAAGGTCCCTAGTCGTGGGTGTATCGAGACGGGGCATCGATATACCAGAGTAGACTAGCGTATACGCTTCTGGACCCATGAGATGGGCGATGGATGATCCCATATCCATTGGTGTTTGACATCAGAGATGGTATACGGGTGCTCAGTGGAGACTGGGTACACTGGACAGACTCGCCGAGAACTCCCAGCTGGTATTATACCTCACGTCAGATGGCAGTTCTCTGGTGACACTTGTGCAGGTTAGTCTGTAGACCCGAGATCGTCATAGAGTCTTGTATGATTCCTACTGTGCTTTGATTTCCACCTTACCACGTCCATGAGGGCGTGCAAAATGGTGGTTTTTGGGTACAGTCCCGAGTCACATGGAGGCAATGAGCGATAGGAGGGGTTTCGTCTCTCCTGGTATTAGGGGTTGATGTTGCGCTGTGCTCGATTGGCCGTAACAGGAAAGTCCCTGGCCAGGGCTGATTTAGAGATTTACTGGTAAGTGTTACCAGTAGTTTCTCGACCCGTTATGAGGCTCACATCAGCACGGCTTATCGGTTATTGGGGTCTGACGTTTACCACCCCTAGACTTGATATGCGACATATCAGACGAGGAGACCGGACTGTACGGGAAGTGTTACCGGCAGGCTTTTACAGGAGTTGGAGCGGGCTTGCTTGCTGATCTTCTGATCGCTCAATACCCGGGTAGCCGTTACGTCCAGCTAGTACCGCTAACGGCTTGTGGGTGCTTGATGTGATCATCACCTACTGCCGGCGTATTGACGAGTCTTTAGAGTCCTACACAGAGGTTTTATCGGCTCAGGAAAAACGAAATAGGAGCGCATATGTGATATGTGAGGGACCGAGAATAATGCGTGTATGTGATACCATATTCTATTCTCGCGATTTTATGTATCGGTCGGTTATATATGATATAGCCGGGTTATCGAATCAAGTGTTGATTCGATAAGACGATACATTCGATGTTAGTCGGTTATATATGATATGACCGAATTATTAAGTCAAGTGTTGATTTAATAATTTATTGTATAATTGTATATTTGATATACTAGTTTACATTAACTAACACTAGTTCACTTACGGTTTTTCTCACATGTACACTACTTTAACATGTATATGATATATGTTAAAATGTGTTATCTTTTTGTATCATGGTTGATGATACACATGACTTGGGTGTATGAGACTTACACCATGCTATCTATTATGTTGGATTTTAATATTCAAAGTAATTACAAAATTAGTGGAGGATTAGCTAAATGCTTGAAGCTTGTGGAAGTTTGTGGAAGCATTTGACTAAATCCACTAAATTTGTTTTTACTATGGATATTTCTTAACCCAACCATAAACTTTAGCCTAGGGTTAAGTCTCTACAAGAGTTAGTATATGATACTCACTCACCATGGTTAAACTACACACTTGATCATTATCCTCTTGACTTTCTTTTGTTCATCTTCTTCTTTATTTGAACAAGAGAAAAAGAAAACTAGGGTTTGATCTAAAGTGAGAAAGATTGTGAGAAACAAAATTCTAAAGAGAACCCACTTACTATTTCTCCATCCTCTACTAGACTAGCACTTTAGTTTAGGGTGTTTACTTCACTAATTCTCTAGTTACTGAAGTAGGAGCTTGAGTCGGAATTCCCTCGACGTAGATCATCTTCGGCCTCGGAGACTTCAAGCAAGGTTGCATCCTTCGCGTCGTGAAGCCATGCAAGAGCCCGGAAGAACCTTGATCGCAGCGAAGGGACTTCAACAAGGAGCAAATGAAGTGGATGACTGATCTACAAAGGTTGTATTTCGTATTCCCTTTAGAGTAAATTTGTTTACTTGCCTTTAGATTCGCCTAAACTCTAGTACAAGATCTTGCTTAGGGTTTTTAGGCACATAAATTTTTTAAACGGGCATTGTCGATGCCTTGTAGAGCCTTGTTAGTGTGCCTAGTAACCCTACATATACCGAGTGCAAAAATCACATCAACCGTATGAAATCCACGAAATCATAAACACATGCCACGAAGGTATAAAATCGACATCAAATGCAATGGATATGCACAAATCGCAAATCAACACAACGGTGTATAAAATATATATATCAGGTGCGAAAACTATGCGCAAAATGTAAATACCCAGTACGTGCAGCCATGGTGCACGAAAACGATATCATGAAACTCAATCATCAAAACTCAAATCCAAGCGATATAAGCATGATACTCGGACCACAAACGCAATCGCAATAAATGACATCGAGGTATACCTCCTACAATGTCGAAAAATAAAAAAAAATGTCGGTGTGCCCAAACTGGCAGGGCAAGAACGTCCGCTTACCTCCTGCTTACGGTCTGGCGTTCTCTGTCTCTGGGTCCTCATTTTTTTCCTCGGATTACCCATCTCGCAATCCATCGGCTCATCGCCCCGGTCAGGTATGCTAACGGGAACGATTCCGCTCTAGCACTTCACTGGTCATCTCTCGGCCAATCATCACGACCACTCGTAAAGCAGCACGTCACTGGCGTCGGCCTCTGGTCCTCTGAATACACGTGACACAACTGATCCTGGGTGCAAATCTCATTGCAGTAGTTTTCTGGAAGGAATCCTGCTCAAGGTCTCTTCCGATCTCGCCTATACCGAACTGTACGGAGGCTGGTACTCTTACATAATCTTTTCTCGTTTTCTGGACACCTGCGTTCTCAGCACAACATTTTCTCGGGAATTAGCCGCATCCCAACGCCTTTGTATGCATATCAGATCCTTATCTCGACGGGGAGTAGCAACAACTCGTCAGCATCTCGCATAAACCTCTGGCTCCACTCGTCTGTATCATTGTCCACTTTGGCGTCACGTCATGCTATCTGCGTACTGCAACTGTTCTCGGCCACGGTTAATCCGAAGTCTCTCACACGGACTCGAAGTCACGAACTCGGTATCTTCATCACTCTGTAGAAGATATCTGGCCGAACACGTCCTCGGGAACTCGTCCCAACCATCGGAGGAATACTCAATACTCGTCCGTTCTCGATCAACTCACAATGCATCTGGGTGAGATGCTCTATCCGAAGCTGGTCAGCTTACTAGTCTCTTATCACATGATATCCGGACGACGCTAAGTTTTTCGATCGAGTCATCAAAGTCCCAAAATTTCCCGAAAGCTCAACACCTGAGCACAGTCTAAAAATATCTGGTACATACCACAGTACCTCTGGACCAGCCGTAGAAGGGCAAACCCAAGCCTCACTGATGGCACCGCTAAACTTTCGCAAACCCTAAGGATCAAAAGCGGTTCCATGGTCATCATGTCGAGTTAGGGTTTCATTCTTCTAGAGGGTCCATAGAATTACTTGCATGTTCCTCCGAACACTTTAAACTTAGGAAAAATGGTCTTTTGAAACTCGTTCGAACTTTTTAGCTTTGCCTATACAACATGTGAATACCCTTCGTCCGCATGCTAAACAATTCCTCAATTCTCCAGGAAAGAGGATACATCAACGGTCATCTCTGGATCGGTCTGCTCTACATCTTAGTAAGACTCTCCACACTGGAAATCTTCAACTCAACTGGGCCTACGTCGGCACATCAATCTGACAAATCACCTTCATCTCTCAACTCGGGGTAGACTAGCTATCATCTGTCGCATTTCTGCATGGAAGATCCGGCGATCTCAGCTCGTAAGCTCTGGAAGCGACATTCTATCAATCTCAGCAACAGCTGGGTCATCTGTCTGCACGGTAAGCGACCTCACAATTTCCAAGATAGGCTGTACATCAACAGTCCTTTAGCAATTTGCAGCTCTAACAATGGCCCGATCATCAGGTGTAAAACCAAGCACTCGCCTCCACAAGAGGTCACAACATAACACTACATCGAGACGTTCCCATGTCACCCGAAAACACAATGGTCAGCCCTCGTACCATACGAGCTCGCCCTGACTGCATCACTAGCAGCAGCTCAATCTACGCTCAAACCATGGTGATAGGAACCTCAATCGTGTATCGAAAAAAGCAGATCAATAGCATGAAGGGAAACGACAGATCCAGAATGGATACATGATCATAAGAATGAACAATATCAATGAGAGTATGATCATGGAACAAATAGAATCGAGGATCTCAAATGGATGTATAATCATGGGTACGAAGAGAATCACTGATCTCAAAAATATGTACATCCTAAGGTTTCTTAAGTGGAGTATCGTAACGTAAATATGCCGCGGAACATACGTACGGTACGTCACTCTACTCAAGCTACCTACTCCATCAATCAGGGTCAACCTATGAAACGAAAGTTCGGGTCTAATACCCCCTTGTTCAAGTCTAAGTTCCGTAAGGTCAAGCCTAGGTTCCGAAATACATACCCGCCCTAGACTTCGCATAGTCAAACATGGAATCGAACCAAGGTTAAACCTAGCGCTCTGATATCAAGTTTGTCACGACCCGAAATATTAGCTCGTGACCAGTATTTAAATCATGCAACGTCTAAAGGCGTAACGTAATTCAAGTAAGCTGAAAACCCAGAAATCTAAACCCTTTTAAGAAAATAAAGGAGGTGAAGTTTTGAAATAAAGGTATAATGAAATCAAGTTTTCTTAATGCATAAAAAAGGAACATAAAAATCGTAAGTGAAATTTACAAGTTTGAAAACGTGTTTCGTCTTTTTAAAAATTTGGGCAGCGCCTCCTCTGTATTTTTTGATCCAAAACCACAAATACATAATGATGATAAAGGCATCCCCAAACGAGAGCTAGCTCTTCGCCAAACGGCAGATCACAATCATGCAAGACAGTATATGTAAGTATACGACGCCCAACGACGAAGTTCACCACAAAAGATAAAGAAATAAGCAAGACATCAACCACAAGTAGCGGAAAACCCCTCGCTCTAAGTCTCGCAACCACAATCTCACTAAGTCTCATTACTTATACAATTTACTAATTTTGATTGATGGAGTTGACTAGATACAATATGAAATGTAGATACAAGAGTGGGTACGATACAAATGTCCCACCTACCAATGCAAAACACCCGAATGCAACTGTGTGCCAATAAAGCCGCTACCGATCCCTGCGGTCTACCTGCAAGAACTGTGGCACAACGGGGGTGAGTTGCCAACTCGTGAATAGAAATATATCAACAAGTAGAAATCGAATAAACAACGACTCCTAGGTCAACTATATCATGAAGGTAATACTATGATATCTAGGGTGACCGGGTCGTATATGTGCCAACAAAGTAATCAACACCTATGTGTATGAGGATATCATCCAACCATATACTCAATGTATATATGCATGTGGATCCCGTCCAACCATATGATCAATGTCTGTATGTATGTAAATATCATAAACGAGTGTGCATGAAAGTATGAGAATATAAATCAACGGTGACCCTCACGACACATCAAAATTATGGAACCGGAGTGTCCAGCATCGACACTCGAAACATCATGAAAACCGTGTCCAGCATCGACACGTAAATCCTCATATATCGGGCTCCGTCAGTCCGGATCGGCCCATATCATCTCTCGACTCCGGTTGGTATCCTCCGGATATCCGCCGAGCTTAAATACTATCACCGGTAGGTAGTAGTCCTACTGCCAGGCTCACCGTTTGCAGCACAGCAATCCGTTCTCGCCCCGGGGTACCATACCGGGTCCACCATGTACCCGGAATCGGCCTCATTCAGCTCCTCGAATCGAGTTTCACATGTCACACGTCTCAGAACCGAGAAAATGCATGGTGGACGCACTGAAATATCATATCAAGAGAAACCGGGTTTTTAAAACAACACATAATCTCTTTTAAAATGTCCACGGTTCTCAAATCCAGAAATCTCATGAAAACAGTATATCTCAATGCGTAAAATCATAGAGCATGATGTATGCGACATATAATAGAAATGTAAGCATATCCGTATATCATGAAACATGGAACAGTGATATGACATATTAAGGGAAAACCGCTCTTTTAAATGATTCCAGTTTTTAAAATATAACATGCGGTTCCCAATTTCCCAATAAAACCAGTTATCCATGTAAGTACAGTATGTATATGCGTAAGTATAGAGGTACCAATATATGTGTGCACCAATATGGATATACAAATGTGCATGTGCACAAATATTGACGTATCAATGTATATGTGCACCAATATGGGTATACAAGTGGTATATAAGCAAGCATGTTATGCGAAAAGTCATATCATGATGCAGCAATCCTACTGAGTAGTGACATGGCAATTATCGATGATGAAGTGTGTGAGCCTACAAATCCGTGTGCGTGTAACATACGCATCATCGATAATGGTGCAGGTGTACTAGCACAGGTATAAGTAATGCAATGAGAATAATATGAATGCAGTATAAGGTATATCATATGCAAATGCTATAGGGTATACATGTCTACAAGACCGAGTCGGTGAATCTATTGTAACATTTCAAAAAAATAAAATATTATTTTTGGGAATTTTTATAATTTAATAATAAAATATTGAATATTTTCAATATTTTAATAAGGCGGTATAATTAAATATAGACAAATTGGGGAATTTTTTTTGAAAATTATAGAAATTATTAAAAGATGGTGTTTTATGTGAATTATGCAAATTTTAAGTTTTTATGATTAGTTTGACACTAATTTAGTGCTAATCGCGATTAAAAATCGACAATCGCGCTTTAAGCGTATTTTGTGCAAAACGTTGCACCGTTTCATTTTTACACTTGTTACATTTTTGCATGGCTTTTATTTTGGGTTGCTATTGAGGAGAGAAGGAAAATGGATTAGAAAAGGAAAGAAATTGAATAAAGAATGGAATAGTGTGAGGTATGGGTGAGAGAGAGAAAGAGAGTGTGAGGGGTCAACCTTGTCTTGAGCCATCCCCCATCATTTTCCTTCACTCATTCCCTCTCCCCTCCTCTTGTTGCTGCTGCTGCTGCCGCCTCCCCCTCCTCTTCCATTTTCAAGCCACAAATCTCCATGAAAAACCCTCCAAAACCCCACACCCATTTCATAAAAAAAATGCACAAGCCCTCTCCAATGGACCAAGAAAGTCTTCATTTTGGCGCTGTGGAGGATTCATGGGTGCTAAGCGAGGTATATCCTTTCACAAATAGTGTAGTGTTTAGGTTGTTTGAGCCTCATTTCAAGTTGATATCGTTTTGGTGAAGTTTAGCGACATTTGGAGTTTTCTAGAGAGGGTTAGGGTTAATTTGAGTTGTGGATGTGCAATTGGGCTTTAGAGATGACCATTAGACCCCTTATTGTCTAAAACCCTGACCTAACCAAACCTGAAACCCAAAAATATGGAATTACGGAACTTTCATGTCGGTTTGTGAGAACTTAAGGCGTGCAGGTAAATCTGGGATGACCCGGGGAAGTTCAGAGACAAACAAACAATACTAGGGACTTAGATAGACCACCAGGAGACTACCCTACCAAAACGAGGCCCTAACTCCACTTCAAAACCGGCCTGGCCGGAATTTGCCTTTAAGGGGCTTGACCACTTGGTGAGGGTAGGTGCCCAGATTGCTTCAGTAGGTCATATATACTCTATATATCACCCTAGAGTTGTTTGCTTACTTTGTTGTGGCCTGAGTCAAAATCTGGAAGCACTTTGGTATGCTTTTTGGACATGTTTTCCGTATTTTAAATGATAAGTTTTGATATTTGGATTTGCGTTTAGTTGTTTGATATTTGTACATCAACGACTAGGGAAGATTGGTCTTGTTTTGCATGTGAAGCGATAGGTTCTAACCTATAGGCTTTTAAGCGAGTCGTTTTGGTTTTCGTGTGTCGTTTCGTCTCCGATTTGGTTTTAATGCGATACGATGCGTGTGACATGTAGGTACCCCCACGACGATTCGAGACGATGAAGAAGATGATGGCGATACCGACCTCGGCAAGCAAGACACAAGGTGAGTAGATTATATCTACGGGGGAAGTAGGGTGGATGGCGTATAGCACGCCCGCAGTTCGATATCTAGTATACTATATATACTATATATATATATATATATATGATAGCTTGTGTGTCGTGGATATTTGAGATGAGATTAGGTGTACTAGGGTTAGATTAGGGCGTAGAAGTAAACTAGTATAGTTTCCTAATTGCGAACCCTAGAATAGGTTACACCCACATGCACACACATGCTTATTTGTTATGGTTATACTTAGGTGACGAGGATAGTGTATGATGTTGGAGATGAGTCGATTGAGATTGGGCATAGTGCCATGAGATCGGTGATATATTGTGATTCGTATTTGGGATACGACATGTGATTTTAGCGGGCCTTTGGACGTGTGTTTCACACACGCATTCATAATTACCTAGATGGTATCGATTTGTACTAGACTTAGATCGGTACCCCAGATCACGAGATATGATGATAAGGATACCAGATAATTGATGAGATGAATGTGATATTGACTCGTACCCAGCTTTTGGGATGCCGTACGATGATTTACCGTACGAGCTTTATATTGATAATAGATCCGCACTCATGACTCGAGGATGTCATATGATATTGTATCGTACGCGGTACCTTTGAGGCGGGATCACCGACTATTATATATATATATTGACTCAGATTTAGGTGGTTTCCATACCCTTCGATTAGATTGTTAGTTAGGTTTGTAGATTACTTAGTAGACGTTAGACTGGACCCGAGTCATACCTATTTCAAAACTAACGAATCGGGAGTATTTTAAAGACAGGCAAAGGGATTCTACGGATATTTTCAAAAGACACATCTTTTCTTAAAAACACCGTAGTCCTTATTTTTCTAAAAACCCCGATTCGTCTTATTTCAAATGGCAAAAATGTATGACATTCGCATATTGATGTAGATTCTTCACTGTTACATTTATTAGTCGATTTCTGCAAACTCTTGTTATTTGCATCGCATTGCATGTGCAAATGGTTATTGTTATATAAAAATTATGCTGTTAGGACACCAACACCATTATCGATGATGCATATGTTCCACGTACACTTACTTGCCGGCTCACACATTTCATCATCGATAATTGCCATGTCGCTACACTGTACGACTGTTGCATTCAGGATATGACCCCATGCATGATATACTGGTATGCTTACATTCTTTTATATGTCGCATACATCACTCTTTATGATTATACGCATTGAGATATATTAATTCCATGATATTTCTGGATTTGGGAACCGTGGGTATTTCAAAAGAGAGTATGTATTGTTTTAAAAATCCGGTTACGCTTGATATGATATTTCAGTGCGTCCACCATGCATTTTCTCGGTTCTGAGACGTGTGCTTGAAACCCGATTCGAGAAGTTGGATGATCTGTTTGTGGGTTCATGGTGGACCCGGTATGGTTCCCCGGGGCGAGCAATGTTTTTCGTGGAGCAGACGATGAGCCTGGCAGGGTGGCTAGTACCTACCGGTGATTGTATTTGAGCTCGACGGATATCCGGAGAATACCGACCGGAGTTGAGAGATGATATGGGCCGATCTAGACTGACGGAGCCCGATATATGAGGATTTACGTGCCGATACTAGGTACAGGTTTCATGATATTTTCGAGTGTCGATGCTTGACACTCAGGTTCCATGATTTTGATATGTCGCGAGCGACACATGTTGATTTACATTCTCATACTTCCATGCATATGCTTTATGATATTTACATGCATGATGCTTATTGTCATTGGGTGACATGTGGACGATTCCACATACATATAGTTGACATTGGTGATATTGATCACATAGTTGGATGATATCCACATATTCATAGACTTCATGATATAGTCGACATTGATCATACATCATATTTATGATATGTTATTACCTGAGGCACCGGCACGGGTACCTGGCACTACACTCATGTATAGATGTTACATTGCCACCTTATCTTGCTTCAGACTTATTCCTTTGAGGTTTATATATATAGGTGATCGTATTGACCTAGGATGAGTCATACATACGATTTCTGCTCTGTGATGTTTTCTATTCACGAGTTGGCAACTCACCCCCGTTGTGCCTCAGTTTCTTGCAGGTTTTGCCGTACAGGTTCCTTTGCGTCTTCTGGCACACTGCCTTCCTTACGGGTGATTTGCTTTGGTAGGTGGGTTCTTTTGCATCAGAACCACCATTGTATATGTATTATTCAGTTGTATCTAGAAATTCCATCAACCAAACTTGTATATTGTTTCAGACTTAGAAAACCAGTTGTGTATTATTTCGACCTTAGAGTCGCGTGTTGTAGTATTATGGTTTTCATGCTGATTTTGAGTTTCCTTTTTGAGTTTTGATCCTCGCCCTTCGGCGTTGTATATTATACTGCTTGCATGGTTGTGACCGTCGATTGACGAAGAGCTAGCTCCCGCTTGGGGATGCCTTTTATCACTGCATATATATTATTCATGTTGTACCCCGTTTGGGGCCAGTATTTACAAAGGAAACTCTGCCGAAATTTTCAGAAAAGACTATAGATTTTAAAAATGCATATTCAGCTTACTTATTTAAAAACCTTGCTTTTAAAACATGTTTTCTCACTTCTTAAAAACTAGTTTTCCTTATTTAATCCTTAAAATGGTTTTAGATTTCTGGGCTTTTGGCTTATTTGAATTAGATGGGGTCGTATAGACTTCATATGATTCAAGTGCCAGTCACGTCCTATTTCGGGTCGTGACAAAGTTGGTATCAGAGCGCTAGGTTAACCTTCGTTCAAGTCTAAGTTTGACTATGCGGAGCCTAGAGCGTTATATATACGGAACTTAGGCTTGACCTTACGGAACTTAGACTTAGTCAAGGGGGTATTATTCCCGAACTTTGGTCGCGTAGGATGATCCTTGGTTGATGGAGTAGGTAGCTTGAGTAGAGTGACGTACCTTACGTATGTTCTGCGGCATATTTACGATATGCTACTTCGCTTAAGAGACTTTAAGATGTACATTTCCTTGCACAGTATTATATTCATTCCTATGATCTATCCTCATCGGTACTGGTTATGATTTTACTGCCACGATTACAGGGGCAGAGAGAGCCATGGCTAGAGTTGCATCAGCACGAGCTAGTCATGGACGAGGACTGACCAAGGCGTGATTCCAGAGACGTACGATTGCATAGAGGCTTCGTTTTACCGTGTTTTCGCGTCATGAGCGTTTGACAGATCGCTGTTACGAGATTTCCCGGACGTGCTGATCGGCACCAGAGGATCAGGCTACTGCTAGAGGCCAGCCAGAATGTGATGACCATTGATATATCGCTTATTCATGATGATTGAAGCGCTGTTCAGCATACAGACGAATGAGCCAGTTGCTGCTGCAAATGATGAGATATCGCCCAGATGATTGGAGCTACTGCAACATGAGTATATACTTAGAGTTATGATTGAAGGTCGCTAATCACCCAAGGACGAATGACTAGAACATGTGATTCATTCGCTCACCCCGATGCGAGGTCATCAGATAGATTGATTCCAGCTAGAGACGACTTTACGCAGATTCGTTGAGAGTCGATAGATACGATCGAATGTCAGGAACCCGATTCCAAGTTTAAAGTATTCGGAAGACAATGCAAGTAATGCTATGGACCCTCTAGAAGAATGAAACCCTAACTCGATGTAATGACCATGGAACGCCTTCGAACCTTAGGGTTTGCGGCAGTTTAGCGGTGCCATTTGTGAGGCTTGGGTTTGCCCTTCTACGGTTGGTCCACAGGTGCTGTGGTATGTACCAGAATACTATTAAACTGTACTCAAGATGTTGAGCTCTTGGGGGATTATAAGGTTCTGACGAATCGATCGGATGGTTCAACATCATTCGGATATCATGTGATGGGACACATTACTTGGGAGACTCCAGACACGAGTATAGCCGTTGGAGCGGAGTCCATGCAGCCACGAGAAGACGAGTCCGAATCAGTCGACATTGGAACAAAGTGGAGTAAAGAGTTCGCACGAAATTTCGACGGGATGACGTTCAACTCCGCTGACATCAGAGATGCGATACGCATGCATAGGCGTTGTACTTGGATATACCTTCCAGAAGGAGTCGCGATGAGCATACAGCCGTTCCGGAATGAGAAACAGATATAGCAAAGATGATAACTTCTGGGCAATTCGGCAGAAACGAGATTTGAGAGAGACCTCGACAGGACCTTTCTGAAATACTATACGAGAAAACTTGGACCCAGGAGTGGTCATATTGCGCACACCCAGCAGGCCAGAGTTCGGCATCGTCGACGAGATAGTTGACCAGGTTAAGATAGAGGACCTCACCCAGGTGCGTTGTGAATAGATCAAGAATGGACAAGAATGGAGTATATCTCCGCAGATTGGGATGAGTTCCGGAGGACGTGTTCGGCTAGATATCTTCCATAGAGTGATGAAGATACCGAGTTCATGATTTCGAGTCCGTGTGAGAGACTTCGGATGGACTGTAGCCGAGGACATTTGCAGTGCGCAAATAGAGACGTGACGTCGAAGTGGACGACAATACAGACAAATGGGACAAGAGGTTCGTGCGAGATGCTGATGAGTTGTTGTTACTCCCTGTTAAGATTAAAGGTCGGATATGTCTACAGAGGCGTTGGGATGCGACCAGTTTCCGAGGAAATGCTGTGCTGAGGACGTAGATGTCCAGAGAGCGAGAAAAGATTATGCAAGAGTACCAGTCTCCGTACAGTTCGGCATAGGCGAGATCGGAAGAGACCTTGAGCAGGATTCCTTCCAGGACACAGCTGCTTTACGAGTGGTCGTGAGGATTGGGCGAGAGATGGCCAGAGAAGTGCCAAGATGGAATCGTCCCCGTTAGCACACCTGACAGGGCCGATGAGCCAATAGATCGCGAGATTGGCAGTCCACAGAGAAGATAAGGGCCCAGAGACAGAGGACGCCAGACCGTGAGTAAGAGGCAAGTAGATAACTTGCGCTGCTAGCATTGGATGCACCGACACCTTCTCAACTTTGAAGGAGGGACTATCGACGACGGTATTTATGATTTATGATTTTGTGATTCGATTATCACGTATCCGTCACCTTGGATTTCGGTATTTTGGGCGATTGGTTCGCATGATTTAGTCTTGATGGACGAGTTCCATGATATTTGTTTTCATGCACCATGGTTGCACCTACTGGGTATTTATATCTTGTGCATAGTATTACGCTTGAGGTATTGATTGTGATTTCATGCCTATTTTATGCCTGTGATTTGATTTATGCTTCCAGTATAGTTTTCATGCACTTTTAGTGTTTTGATTTGATTTGTGCACGTTGATGCACATGGATGTGAGCTTATATACCGCGGTATACCTGATTTGGATTGAGCCGTATGTTCCCCTCCGAATGGCGGCCTGGGCGTTAGGACGTCTGTGCCTGAGATTCGGGGCAGATGCTATTTGGTTTTATCCGTCTACCTCTCCGAAGATGCCAAGTTGATTTATGGCACCGTGTATCGAAGGTTTAGACGGATGCGGCCGATGTAGCAGACTTTGTCAGATTCCCCCTCGCTTGAGGGGTTTTTGATTGTGGGGACGCTCTTCCCTGCAGGCGCAAGCCCCTGCAGTTAATTACGCTACCGCATCGCGGTAACAACTTTCTCCTTCTCCAGAATTTCACTTCGTGCCGTGTGTGTTCATTTTGTTTGTGGTTGCCCGTGGATTGTATACGGAGACTGAGTAATGCCGTTGCCCGTAGGACGTGGATTAGTCCAAATCCGTATTTACTTAGATTTGGGTTTGGTGTTTTCAGTTTAAGGATGCATTAGTCGCGTTGCGGCTAAGATCAACTTAAACGTTCGTCAAGGATACGTTAGTCCGGTTTTAGACTAAGATCAACTCAACGTAGTGATTAATTTAATGTATGGCCATCGGGACTCGTCACCTCTCTGACGTCGTTGAAGGATTACAACGACATGTATCAAAGGAGCTCGGAGATGTACCCTCGAACCAGAGTTGATTGGGAGTTTTATAATCCATTTGAATATTTAAGGATACGTTAGCCGTGTTTGGGGCTAAGATCAACTTAAACGTTTGTTAAGGATACGTTAGTCCAGTTTGAGACTGAGATCAACTTAATGGGACCGTTTAGATCCGATAAAAGAGCATTTGGGCTCTATTGTGCCAGTTTAGGGACGTGGTGGTCCGATATTAGTTTAGGGACGTTTCGGTCCGATATTAGTTTAGGGACGTTTTCGGTCCGATATTAGTTTAAGGACGTTTCGGTCCGATGTTAGTTTAGGGACGTCTCGGTCCATTATTAGTTTAGGGGACGTTTCGGTCCATTATTAGTTTAGGGGACGTTTCGGTCCGTTATTAGTTTATGGACGTCTCGGTCCATTATTAGTTTAGGGACGTCTCGGTCCGATATTAGTTTAAGGACGTCTCGGTCCATTATTAGTTTAGGGACGTTTCGGTCCGATATTAGTTTAAGGACGTCTCGGTCCAATATTAGTTTATGGACGTTTCGGTCCGATGTTAGTTTAGGGACATTTCGGTCCGATATTAGTTTATGGACGTTTCGGTCCATTATTAGTTTAGGGACGTTTCGGTCCGATATTAGTTTAAGGACGTCTCGGTCCATTATTAGTTTAGGGACGTTTCGGTCCGATATTAGTTTATGGACGTTTCGGTCCAATGTTAGTTTAGGGACGTTTCGGTCCGATATTGGGTGTGTGGCCGTTGGGACCCGTCACCTCTTTGACGTCGTTGAGGAATTACAACGATGGATGCCAAAGGAGTTCGGAGATGTACCCTCGAACCGGATGTAGATTGATTTAGGAGAGCCATTTTGCTCAGCCAATTTAATTTGAGGACTTATGGCCACGATTGGGCTAAGTCCAGTAAAAAAAATGTCCAACATTACTTTTGCATTTCCTTTTATTTTTTATTTGGGCTTTGCCCAGAAAAGATGCAGGGCATCAATTTGTTTTGGGCTCTGTTCTTTATGAATGATGCAGAGCATCAATTTTATTTGGGCTGAGCCCTTTTATTGCTTTGCAATTTATTTTGGCCTGCTAGGTCTTTTTGATTTGGGCCTGGCCCTTCAAGTAATGCATTGCATTTGTGCAAAGCACCAAGAATCTTTTAGATTCAAGGAAAGGAGTGCAGAGCACTTTTTAATTTCTTGATCTAAATTTAGATCAAAGAGAAGAAGAAAATTCTTTTCTTTCTTTCTATCTCAGAGAACCAGAGGTTCTCTAGCAAGTGCAAGGCACTATTTTTTTTTTATTTTTATTTATTTATTTATTTATTGAAGATCACTGATTCTGTCTTTTAGATCAATGATCTATTCCTAAGAGAATTTTCTCTTATTTCAAAGGTTTTTACCTTCTTCTTTGTGTTCTCAAGAAGTTCTCTTCTTCTTTTTTTTTTAATCCAATTGTCTCTCCATTTGAAATGGGGTCTGGGATCCTTTTTATAGTGCTCAAAAATCAGTTAAATTTGTTAAAAAGATCTTTTCTGAGTGATTCGGGGAATTTTCCCCACCGTTGGATCTTTGATCCAAACCCCCCTATTTTACAGAAGAAATCTTCTTGTTTAAACAAGAACAGAAAAATATCCTTAAATCTTCACTCTGTTGTTGCGCAACTCACCAGCGTGTGACACGTGTCGCGCAGTGAGGCGCTTGCGCAGCAGCGCTTGCGCAACTGCGCAGACACGTGTCGCGCAGCGGTGCGCTTGCGCAGCAGCGCAGACACGTGTCGCGCTGCCGTGCGCTTGCGCAGTTGTGCTTGCGCAACTGCGCAGACACGTGTCGCGCTGCCGTGCGCTTGCGCAGTTGAACGTTGCTTATGTTTTTTTTAAAGAGCCTTGCTCTGATTGGACGTACTGCCTTGGGCGTTGTGCTGCCGTGTCAACTTCTGACACGTGGTGCGTTGCGCGCAGCGCACGGGAACTGAAGCGTTGCTTCAAAATTTGAATTTTCAAATTCAAGCAGTGCCTTGCTCTGATTGGGGGAACAAATGCCCCCCCCCACCGTTGCGCTCACGTGGCGCGCACGTGAGTGCAGCGGTGGCAAGACCCCGACCGTTAGATCATTGAGATCAGGTGAAGAGACGCAGGCGTCTATAAATAGGACCCTTGGTCCTTGGTAGTTCTTTACCAATTTCAAGAATTTGAATTTCAGAGCCTTGCTCTTGCTTAAGAACTTCCAGAGCCTTGCTCTTGTGAGAACTTCAAAGTTCTAGTTTTAGAATCACTCTAGGTAAAATTAATTAAATTAAATTAATTTAAATTAAATTTAATTAACAGAGCCTTGCTCTTATAGATCTTTGATCTAAAGGAAAACCCCTTTGGGGTTTCTTCAACAGAGCCTTGCTCTCAAAAAAATTTACAGATTTACAGAGATCTGATCCATGGGTTCTAACCCATGAATAGAGCATTGCTCTTAGATCAAATGTAGATCTTTTTAGATCTGATAAACGGAGAAAAATTTTGTTTTATAAGTTTTCATGGATTTTTCAAGATTCCAAAACTCTAAAGATAAAATTGATGGATCTTTCCACCATTACCATAGAGCTATGCTCTTTTAAGGAATCTTGTTCCCCTGAGACCAGAGTTTGACAAATGTCACTCTGTGACAGAGCTTTGCTCTGAAAGAGAATATTTCTCCTTGTCTCTAGGGATTTCCCACCAGTGAGGATATTCTTTTGGGGACCTTTTCATTAATTGACAGTCTCATCTAATGATGGGGTTATCTTATTAAATGATGTATCGTCATCCAGATTTTGTGGGTCCCTCTTTTTGTCCCCTACCCATTACATCATAGTGTTGAGTAAGATTTCAAAATGCCAAGTGTCAGAACACTAACGGTTATTTTTATCTTTCTACAGGAAGCATGTCTGACGACTTATCTTTCTCCTTTGTTCGCTCGGAAGGAGGGTTCCCCCATGCGCCGGTGGACCGGGTGGTGTTCGCCTTGATTAAAGATCATGATCCAGAGTGCAAGAGACTTCACTTGTGGGGAAGGTGGTACAGCCAAATCATCCAAGGCCGTCGCAGCTTCAGCTCCGCTTCGCCCTCTGAGCCCATAGTTACGATCCCTTATGCGGACAAGCCCCCGGTGGAGTATGCCGTGGAGGTTAAAAATTGGAATACCGACGACCTCCTTCAGCCTGCAATCGGCGCCATTTCGGTGCAGCCGCCGCCGGCTATAGATATCTTGGGGAGGCGAATCTGTCAGGGTGAAGCACGCCCTTGGGGACAGGCTTATAACATTGGATTGATCCCGCGGCCGCTTGCCGGATATTTGCAATGGGCCCGTTACATTTTGGCGACGAAGAGGGCTCTCCTGACGACGATTGGTTTATACTCAGCTATCTACGTCTCGCTCTTCGAGTATCCCTCTCCTCCGACGTGGTGGATAAAGGCCTTCATCGAACAATGGAATATCCCCACCCATACCTTCCTGACAGCGGATAGGGAAGTCTCCATCTCTCTGGAGGAGTTTGCTGAGATTTCAGGTCTGCCAATGAGGGGAGAACACTACGAGGAGCTGCTTCCTCCTGACGAGTATGTCTTCGCCACCAAGCAGCTTGTATTTGACTTAACTCCGGAAAATGCCATTCAGCATCAGCACCCGGGCTTGGTGAAGGTGTTGGAGATTTATGAGGAACTCCATTTGGAATCGGGTGACCGGGGCGTCAGTTTCACGGATTTCATTGCTCGTTTTATCCGCCCGGAGTTCCTATCAGAGCAGGGCGAGAAGTTCGCTCAGCTTGCTGACCCCTTTGGTTTCGGCTTGGACCGTCGACCTTCATTGGAAAATGACCAGCGGGATTTTTATTTCCCTGGCGCTGCCAGCGTCCCTTTCTCAGAGATCGCCGTTCCTGGCATGGACGAGGAGACTTTTTTCATAGGGTTCTTGGGTCTATGGCTATGCAGCTTCGCGCTTCCCATGCACCCACGCCTCATGCGGTCATCTGTCTTTTACCCGGCGCATCGAATGGCGGCTGGTTTACAGTTATCAGTAGGGATCGCCGGGCTGGCTTACCTCTACAATGGACTTAGCGTAGCGGCGGATGCTAATGAGCCTGGGGTACAGCCTGCTAACTTCCCGATGCACTACTTCACTTCTTGGATGGAGCTGCATGTGCGAGGGGTGTTTGGTGCCCATAAGACTCCTCCGTTTTTTGAGAAATACAGACTCCTAAGAATTATGCGGTTGGTCGGGGCTTCAATTGTGGTTGCACCTCCGCGGGAGTCTAGGGGACTGCTCCTGCGTTCACATCTAGTCGGAGCGAAGACTTCTTTTGTGGATAAGGTCATCACCATAGGCTCCGAGACCACTAAGTCAGTGGTGTCGCTGCGTGATGACTTTAAGGGCGGGGTTTCTGTACTGAAGGCTTGGGAAATCCTTCACCTTTACTCCATTCGGCCGGGCTACTTAGTATTTAGGCAGAATGAGACGGCTCTCTTTATGAGGTATAACCCACATCGATTTGCCCGACAATCGAGTTACAATCAAGGGATCCCGATGGAAGCCTTTCTGGAAACACCCGCGGCCAACCAAGGGGGAATAAGGAATGCTATGCATCGTTTCACCCGGCTCAATACAGGCTCTTATTTTTTCATCAGTGAGCCTAGCTGTGCCTTTAAAATAATCCATCCGTATGTAGCCTGGTATGCGCATGCTATGGGCCCAATCATTTTAATGGAGAAACGCTTGCTGGTTGACCGTAGGGGTGCGCCTCCTGGTGGTGATCGCAAGGCTCCCTTGCAGCCAAGGCTCCCGGTCGTCCCTCCGCTAAAAGAGGCCGGAGCTGACCGACCACACGTGTTGGCCCCCCCGCGTGGATTGCCACTGCCTACTACGGTGGATGCACCACCGGCGCCCCGTGCTCCCACAAAGACGGTTAAAGTGGTATCGCCAGAGTCTGGCGCAGGAGCGGATATCGGGACTCGCCGCCCTAAAGTGACTGCCAAGCGCAAAGCTGCTCCGGGTGGATCTAAAGCTGGCGGACAGAAGAAGAAGAAGTCCACCCTATCCTTTGACGCGATCCTCAGCTTAAAGCCCGCGGCTCCTCTCGCCGAGGCCATATGTGAATACGGCAGCAATGAGGGTTTCGTGGTAGATCCTGCGGGCACCAATCTGGCTGCCGCCATTGCAGCTTCGGAGCGATCGGCTAGGCTCGAAGCGATGCTAAGCAAACTCGCTGAGTCCGGTAATCATCAGACGCTTCATTTGTCATTTTATTGCACCCTGTATTATTATCTTTAACTAACATTTGCTCCATTTTCAACAGGTGTCTCTACTGAAGAGGCTATTGCTGCCTCCCTGAAAACCTTCCAGGAGGAGGAGGAGAAGCGTGCCTTAGCAGGCGCTGGTATGTTTCACCCCTTTCTCTTTTATAAGGAAAGTTTGTTGTCTTTTTATGATGGTCAACCTAACCTTCTTTCGTTTCTTAGCAGGGGTTATATCAGTTGATGCGGGGATCCTTCCCGAGCCTGTTACTGAAGTCCCGGCTTCGTCAAAGTTGCCGCAAGAGCCTCGGCTTGACAAAACGACGAGGGATGCCCTGAAAACCTTAGAGGCTTCCCTATTCACGGACGAGGACACCTCAATTAGGGAAGCTCTAGTGGCATCCGTCTCAACGGCTCGGGAGGAGCGGAAGCGGTTGAGACGCGAAGCAAAGGCGCGTAGAGCTGCTTTGGCCGCGGGAGCGGGTCCCAGTACCATTCCTCACGCTGACACTCCTTCTGGAGAGGCCCCTGTCGCCCTGTCTACTGCTTATAGGCAAGTGGCGCGCGCGGCCCGAAGTGCAAACAATAAATCCCCTTCAGGTAGCATCTCTTTCAGAACCTTGTTGTAAGAATTATTATAAAGCCATTGGCTCATATGCATTCCATCTTGCAGGACCAAGTCCGACTGAGGGGGAGGCGGAGACCGTCGGACCCCAGGAAATGGCGGAAGCGGCGCCTGCCGAACCTGAGCCGACGGTGGGCACCGTCGTCGGGGCCACGGTGCCTGAAACAGAAGTTGAAGGATCCGCCGCCGAGAAGGTCATTGATGCCGCGTCTGAAGTGGCGGCAGATGAGATGACTGTCGAGCCGAAGGCAGTAGAAGTCGAGGCGCTTGAGGCTGGAGACGTCACGGTGCCGATGGACGAGACAATCGTGACCGCAGAAACCGAGGGAGTATCGGGTGAGGCGGCCACGATTCCTGAGGAGGAGCGAACCGCTCTTTCTCAGGAATCTGGTAATACTCCGATCATAGACCTCCCCGCGTATGGTTCCTTGCCGTCTCCCGGGCTCGCGAGCACAACAACGGTTCCCATCGAGTCGGGTGATGAGGCTACGGGCGGTGGTCTCATGTCGATGGATGAGGGGATTGCTTCAGTTTCTTCTGGTAGCTCGTCAGGTAAAATTTTTTTGTCACCAGCGTTCCCCCCTTTTTTATATATCTTGCGATCTCTTCTAACAAGCTTGTCTTTGCAGGTGCGGCCAGTGCCGATGCTCCTTTGCTCGAGGGGGCACCGTCGACTACTGCTTTGGCGGTGGTCACCTCCCCGCCTTCCCTTGTACCATCACGGATGTTGGAAGGTATGGATTCACGACTCATGCATTAATCTTTCTAAAATGTTGCTTTGTACTAACGTTATACCATTGTGCCTTTGCAGGAGTGCTCTTCGATCATTTATATCAAGTGTTGCTTCCACACTTCTCTTTCCCATCCGAGCTCGCTTCTCCTTCTGGTGGCGCCGGTGAGTATACCTTCACTATAATATCTTTACTTACCCCCTTTTTTCTAGCAATGGGATAATTTCTGACTTTTCCTTTTCTTTATTGCAGTGCCACAAATCGAAGGAGGGGATGCAAGACCTGCCGCGCCACCGGCCCTTCCGGCTTTACCGTCCGTTGCAGCTGGTATAATAAATTTCCTTTTTTGGTAACCCTTCAACATCTTCTGAACCATCGTTTAACCATGTTTTGTTTTTGCAGCTATTGTTCCGGCTCCGGTCCCCTTTGAGGCTCGCGTCCTTTCACCGGCAGGCCCTTTCTTGAGACGTCCATCTTCCAAGGGTGCTGCGATGAGTTTGGGCATGCTGAGCGGGTACATTGAAGAGCTCAATATGGACGCTCTCCCTTCTGCCGTAGATTTTGCTGCGGAGGTTAACCCGATGTTGGCGGCGCTCGTAAATTTTCATAACGAAGGCGTCGTCGAATCTTGGGTTAACCACTGCAGGGGGATCGAGGCCTGTCTATATCGGCTGGAGTCGACGCCCCCTTCTCCCGAAGTTTTAGCTCTGAGCACCCAACGCACAACTTGGCTCGAGCAAAGCACTTCGCACCTCCGCCACTTGGAATAAGAAGCAGCTTCAAGACTAAGGGAATGCCAAAAGACCTTGAACGAAACGGCCCATCTGCACGCTGAGGTTGAGGCAAATGCTGCCCAAGTGAAGACTATCTTTGAGGGTCTCTTGGAGCGTATCTCCCATGGGCTAAACTTGAAGCGGAAGCTTGACGTAGCTGAGCGCAATACCCCAAGTCGGGAAGCTGCCTATCAGGTCGTCAGGGAGCAGCTTGCGTCGGTCTTGCAGCAGCGAGCCCAAGTGGAGGCAGAGCTGGCGGTGGTAGCCGATCGAGAGAAGACGTGGAAGGAAGTATGCGAGCAATTGTTAAATCTGTGCAAGACGCTTCCTTCCCAGTAATTTCTCCTTGTATCATTTGTATTTGTAAAATATATGTATATATTTTTTTTATTCTTTAGTACAATGTATCCTGTACCCAGTCAATGTTCATGAATAAAAGATACACATTTTTGTAACGTCCTGTGTCATTTCTTCGCCTTTTTCATTCTTTTCAGCATGACATATTTAATACACCTTATTGACAAATAACTTCATTTCTCCAGAGATAACGATGGCCTAGACTGCAGGTTCAGATCTGCCGCCTAGGACTTTTCAACTCTATGAGCCGTGAGGGTCTCATAGAGACTTTTCTTCCTACGGATCGAGAGGATCTCGTAGGCGGGCTTTCTCCTTAGGAATCGTAGGGATTCTTAAGTGTGGTTTTCTCTTATAAGTCGTAGGGATCTTATAAGAGAATTTTCCCTCTTACGAGTCGAGAGAATTCGTAAGCGGTTGTTTCCCTCCTCGTCGAAATTCGACTTCGGAGAGTGAGACCCGTGAATAGTATGCAAGAGACCATTTTGGATTGACTTGCAGGGCCCCATTGCTTAAGAAGCAAGCTCTTTAGTCCTTGCTGTCTGAGACTTCATCTTGCAGATTAAGAAGCAAGTTCAATTTGTTGAAGAAATCCCTTTTCTGAAAGATTTGGCGGGATTTCCCCCACCATCGGATCTTTGATCTAGGGGGCTTCTGTTTTACAGAAGATAATAACCGAAAAGATTTCTTCAGAACCTTTTTGTTTAGCGCGAATGCTCCAGGATATGACGCGTGTCGCACAGCAGACAGTGCAGCGCAACTGCGCTAGCACATCTACGCCGACACGTGTCATGCAGCGCACGACGCATACGCCGCTGAAGCGTTGCTTCCCTTGGTTTTGCTTGAAACAGAGCTTTGCTTTGGCTGGGTGCGCTTCTTTGGGGTGCTGCGCTGATGCGTTTGCGCTGGACACGTGGCGTGTAGCGCACAGCGCAACGCAACTGCGCTAGCGCTTCCGTGCTGAAGCGTCGCTTCTTCAAGACAGAGCTTTGCTCTAATCGGGGAAGGATGAAGCGTTGCTTCATCTCCTGTCTCGGAATTCGAACGGACATTCACTCCAATTAGGGTAAACTGCCGTGACGACTCTTGGGAGTCGAAGAGGCACTTGAGGCCTATAAATAGGACCTTTGGTCCCCCTCCAGATACTTATCATCTTCCAGATTTCCATTTTTGAAGACTTCAGAGCTTTGTTCTTGCCTTTAAGAACTCCGGTGCCTTGCTCCTTTTTTTTTAAAGTTTTTTTTAGAAGAACTTCAGGTAAAATCGATTCTTAGATCAATCTTAAATAGCAGAGCTCTCATCTAGTGGGTTTCATCTTTGAACACAGTTTTGCTCTCTAGGAATTTAGTCATCCATGTATATTATTGCTTTTCCGTCGTTGATCTTCCTGTAATATTTTCTCCAGGCATAATGGCGGCGGTGCATCTATACAGTCTGCACGAGTTCATTACCTACGATGATATCCGCGCTCAGGGTCGTCAACAAAACCAGGAGTTTACAGATGCCGAATGTGCAGAAGTTATGGGTCGTCTGAACGCAAGCGGTGGTTGGCTGTTGCCTCGGCGTTCGGCTCTTTTGAAAGTCGTGCTGGGAGCAATATGGAGGGCACTTCCGGGTCTTCATGAGGCCCTACCACTCAATGCGCTGGATGATGCCGAGGACAAGGTGCGTTCAGTGCACCTGACAGGGCTGATCTCAAAGAAGCGACGGAACGACCTCGTTGACATCCTGCATCAAGTGTTTCAGCAGACGACGATCGTTGCTGCTTATCAAAGGCCGGAAGGGCTTGCCGATGATATCGACACCGAGGAGCGCGAAAGACTGCGCATAAGAATAATTAGAAATGCCAGAAGAACTCTGGATGGCCTTACTTTTGATTTCCTCAATCCGTGCCCCGGATCCGAGGTTATACCGTTGTAATATTTTGAACAATGTTTCTTATGCATTATTCTTATGCTTGTAAAAACTTTTGGCGGTATGAATGAAAACCCTCCCCTTTTCTATTTTAGCTTGTCTTATTTCTCGTCCTGAGTCTTCTGTCCATGCATAAATGAATGCGTCACGCATGCCAGATTAAATGTAGAACGGATATTCTTTCTGTCATCTCCTTTCTTTTAATGTCAGTAGGCTGTCTTAATAATCATGGTTGATGGATGTCTAAAATGAGTATTCCGACTTCCTCAGGAAATAGCGATGGCTTAGGCCGCAGGTTCAGGTTTACCGCCTAAGACTTTTCAATTCTATGAGCCGTGAGGGTCTCATAGAGGCTTTTCGCCCTACGGATCGAGAGGATCTCATAGGTGGATTTTCTTCTTAGGAATCGTGAGGATTCCTAAGTGTGGTTTTCTCTTATAAGTCGTAGGGATCTTATAAGAGAATTTTCCCTCTTACGAGTCGAGAGAATTCGTAAGCGGTTGTTTCCCTCCTCGTCGAAATTCGACTTCGGAGAGTGAGACCCGTGAATAGTATGCAAGAGACCATTTTGGATTGACTTGCAGGGCCCCATTGCTCAAGAAGCAAGTTTTTCAATCCTTGCTGTCTGAGACTTCTTCTTACAAATTGGGACGAATCGGGAATTTGCTCGCGGAGAGGGTGATGGCTCTGCGAGTTGACATGAGTTAGGAGGCTCTCATCACGGAGTGTTTGTATCCGTGAGTCGAGGAGTTTGCTAGGGATTATTTGTTTCCCGAGCACCAAGGATTATTTGTTTCCTTGGGGTTTGAAACGAGTCGAGGATTCCTACGGAGGCGCTGGTGGCTCTGCAGGTCGACGCGGATCAGGAGTCTCTCGTCAAGGAGTGTTTGTATCCGTGAGTCGAGGGATTTGCTAGGGATTATTTGTTTCCCGAGCACCAAGGATTATTTGTTTCCTTGGGGTTTGAAACGAGTCGACGATTCCTACGGAGGCGCTGGTGGCTCTGCAGGTCGACGCGGATCAGGAGTCTCTCGTCAAGGAGTGTTTGT
The DNA here is from genome assembly GCA_030015575.1 of Agapanthus africanus. NCBI lineage: Eukaryota > Viridiplantae > Streptophyta > Magnoliopsida > Asparagales > Amaryllidaceae > Agapanthus > Agapanthus africanus. Next base: position 643,086,671 of record CM057342.1, read on the forward strand.
ATCCGTGAGTCGAGGGATTTGCTAGGGATTATTTGTCTCCCGAGCGCCAAGGATTATTTGTTTCCTTGGGGTTTGAAACGAGTCGAGGATTCCCACGGAGGCGCTGGTGGCTCTGCAGGTCGACGCGGATCAGGAGTCTCTCGTCAAGGAGTGTTTGTATCCGTGAGTCGAGGGATTTGCTAGGGCTTATTTGTTTCCCGAGCGCCAAGGATTATTTGTTTCCTTGGGGTTTGAAACGAGTCGAGGATTCCCACGGAGGCGCTGGTGGCTTTGCAGGTCGACGCGGATCAGGAGTCTCTCGTCAAGGAGTGTTTGTATCCGTGAGTCGAGGGATTCGCTAGGGATTATTTGTTTCCCGAGCGCCAAGGATTATTTGTTTCCTTGGGGTTTGAAACGAGTCGAGGATTCCCACGGAGGCGCTGGTGGCTTTGCAGGTCGACGCGGATCAGGAGTCTCTCGTCAAGGAGTGTTTGTATCCGTGAGTCGAGGAGTTTGTTGGGAGAGTATGGCTCCCTCTTTGTTTACGCCCTTAGATTGTATACAGGGATCGATGTGATCTTAACTGTAGGGCCAAAATTTTATCATCATTATTTTTTGTTTTTTTTCCGCGATGCTCTATCATTTCAGCTTTTATATCGCGAAGGTCGCGATCGCCCAATCATTTCGGCTATTTTTCGCGGTGCCCAATCATTTCGGCTTTTTATTTTATTTTTACTCACTGCTTTTTATTGCGAGTTGCCCAATCATTTCGGCTATTTCTTCGTGCATATAATTTTACTTGCTGCTTTTTTTTTTATTATTGCAAGTTGTCCCATCATTTCGGCTATTTCGTATGCATGTACGGTCTACTGCCTTTTCGCCGTGAACCTGAAACTGGACACCGATTTCGGCATCAGCACCGCTACAACTGGGATATTGCCAGGAGAGAATCATCATCTGCCTCTGTCGCTGTCGAACAAAGGTGGCTTAGCGACCAGAGTTAGGGTCCTGTCGACTAAGGCTTTGACTTCATGAGCCGTAAGGGTCTCATAAAGGTATTTCTCCCTACAAGTCGTGAGGATCTCGTAGGTGTATTTTCTCCTTAGGAATCGTGAGGGTTCCTAAGTGTTTTGTTCCTCTGTAAGTCGCAAGGATCCTACAGGAGGGTTTTCTCTTTGTAAGTCGAGAGGATTTACAAGGGTTGTTTACCATGCAAACATATCCCTAGTTTCAGATGGGACTTAGTTAGGGAAATGTTTATTCGCGCCCGTGGATTGTATACAAGGGTCAATGCTGAGCCACTTGTAGGGCATTATCGAAAGTTGTGGGGGCTGCTTAAGCACAGGTTTAGATCTCTATAGCTTAAGACTTTCAAATCTTATGAGCCGTGAGTGTCTCATAAGAGCGTTCTCCTTACGAGTCGTGAGGATCTCGCAAGTGTATTTTCTCCTTAGGAACCGTGGGGATCCCTAAGTGTGTTGCTCCCTTGTGAGTCGTAAGGATCTCACGCGGGTGGTTTCTCCTTACAAGGTCGAGAGGATCTTGTAAGTGTTCTTTAACGAGGTTGCGCCCTTTCAGGTTTTCACAAACACTCGCCGGTAGTCCTGCTGTTTTTACTCACGGAGCCCTTTCGGGTTTTCATCCGTGCCCATTTTGCTTATGGACATACCATTTTTTTTTATTCTTTTTATTTCCTTTTTCTCTTTTTTTTTACGAGGTCGCGCCCTTTCGGGTTTTCACGAACACTCGCCGGTAGCCCTGCTGTTTTTACTCACGGAGCCCTTTCGGGTTTTCATCCGTGCCCCTTTTTGCTTATGGACATACCGTTTTTATTTTATTTTATTTTTATATTTTATTTTCATTTTTTTTTTATCTCGTCAGCCTAAGGATGCTGCGGTATTAGTTTAAAGACGTTTCGGTCTGCTATTAGTTTAAGGACATTTCGGTCCGCTGTTAGTTTAAGGACATTTCGGTCCGCTGTTAAGAAGCTGGCTACTGCTTATAAAGTTTGAGCTTAGGAAGATAGCGAGTGGACATAGTCGTCGTCATCTATCGTTGACCTAGGCTGTGGCTCATTAAGCGTAGTATTTCTTTAAAAAGCGACCGTTTATCGGCCTGAAAGGCCTCTCACCGTGCATGTCCATGAGTAGATAGGCCCCACCCTGGTAAACTTTATCTATGATGTACGGGCCTTCATAGTTCGGCTCGAATTTTCCCCGCTTGGCGCGATTGGGGATCATAGGCCTTTTGACCACTAGCACGAGTTCGCCTTGGTGGAATGTCCTCGGTCGGGTCAATCTTTCGTATGAGCGCATCATCTTTGCTTTATAAGCTTCCAGATTTTGTTGCGCTATGAGCCTAGTTTCATCAAGGGCGTCAAGCTCCTCAAGCCGAAGGTGAGCATTTTCTTCGTCTGTTAGCTCGTGGTGAACTGCCACTCGTAGAGAGGGTAACTCTATCTCGAGAGGGAGTACTGCTTCGGTACCGAACACCAACGCGTATGGCGTTGTGTTTGTAGCTGTCTTGAACGTGGTTCGATACGCCCAAAGAGCTTCTTGCAGTCTCTCATGCCAGTCTTTCTTATTTCGGGACACTGTTTTTTTTATAATTTTTGTCAAGGTCTTGTTGAAGGCCTCGGCGAGACCGTTAGCTCGTGGATTATAGACTGAGGAATACCTCCAGTCTATGTTATGCTGCTGTGCGAAGCGGCTGATTTTATGACTTCGGTAGGCTGGCCCGTTATCGGAGATGATCCGCCTCGGAGTTCCAAACCGATATATGACGTGCGTTTTGAAGAAATGGAGGATATTCTCCGTCTTCACTTCTCTCAATGGTACTGCTTCTGCCCACTTAGAGAAGTAGTCAGTCGTTGCTAGGATGAAACGATGTCCTTTAGACGATGCTGGCTCGATGGGGCCGACTATATCAGTCCCCCACATTTCGAATGGCCAGCTAGCTACCGTTGGATGCAGCGGATTTGGGTGCTGGTGGATGAAGTCCCCATGAATCTGGCATGAGTGACATTGCTTCGCATATTCGATGCAGTCTTGAATCATCGTGGGCCAGTAATAGCCCATCCGTTTGATCTTCAACTTCATCTTTGGACCTGCTTGGTGAGAACTGCAGATTCCGTCATGAATTTCCTGAACGACTCTTTCCGATTCGTCCGGTCCTAAGCATCTCAGCCACAGAGAATCGAATGACCTCTTGTAGAGAGTATCATTGACGAAGGCGAAGGACAGAGCTCGTTTTATGAGTTGATGTCTTGCGGACGCATCTTCGGGCATTTGATGGGACTTGAAGTAGTCTATAAAGACTTCCCTCCAATCCTCAACCTTCTCATGTTCTTTTATTTGCAAGGTCGCTTGTCTAGTCACTCCCTTCTCTTCGGGTGATTCCGAAGGTATTTCTGCGTGGGCGAGCACCTGACGACTTTGTACCATGATTCTAACGTCATCGAGGTTCTCGTCAGCCATTTCTTTAGCGAGTTTGGCCAACGCGTCCGCTTTGCTGTTATCCGCGCGTGGTATGCTCTCCAAAGTATAGGAGGGAATTTGGGTTAGCAGTTGTTGCACCTTTTCACCGTATTTTACTAACTCCGGTTTGCATGTTTGGTAATCGCCGTTTACTTGACTAACGACCAGTTGCGAATCTCCGTATATGAGGAGGTTTTCAATTCCTATGTCAATGGCGATCTCGAGGCCTGCTATCAGAGCTTCGTATTCGGCTTCATTGTTTGTCCTCGGTTCCGTCAGGGAGAACGCGTAGCGCATTATCCCTCCTTGTGGAGTTATAAAGATGAGTCCTACCCCCGATTTGATTATAGGGGTACTTTGTTTGCGCTTCTTCACGGAAGATGCTCCGTCAAAATAAAGCTCCCATCGGGTATTATCACCATCGATCGCATCAAACGCATGTTCGTCCGGAAGATCGCAGTTTAAAGGAGAGTCGGCTGGTATCGGGTGCTCAGCAAGGAAGTCGGCGATGGCCTGGCCTTTTACTGCTTTGAGTGGTCGATATGCTATCGAGAACTCCATTAAGAGTAGGGCCCGTTTAGCGAGTCGTCCTGTCAATATGGCCTTTGACATTAGATATTTGAGAGGGTCCACCTTTGAAATGAGATAGACTTCATGCGCTAATGCGTAATGTCTAAGCTTTGTTATTGCGAAGATCAACGCCAGGCAGTGTTTTTCAATGGGGGAATAATTGCTTTCTGCCCCCAGCAGCACTCGACTTAAATAGTAAAGTGCTCTTTCTTTCCCTTGGTCATTCTCTTGTGCCCATAATGCGCCCAAAGAACCTTCAAGGGCGGCCGTGTAAAGAATGAGAGGCTTTCCCTTCACTGGAGCAGCCAACACTGGAGGGTTTTGCAGGTACTGTTTAATCTCGTCTAGTGCGCTTTGGCACTTTTGATCCCAGACGAACGGGGTTCCCTTCTTCATCAGGTGGCTGTAAGGGCGGCACTTTCCTGAGAGGTTGGCTATAAATCGTCGTATGTACGCGAGCTTTCCTTGGAGAGACCGCAGCTGTTTGAGAGTTCTCGGCGGAGGCATTCCTATGATTGCCTTGATCTTGGACGGATCTATCTCGATACGTCGGTGTCGAACGACGAATCCCAGGAATTTGCCCGAGGAAACCCCGAATGCACACTTCAGAGGGTTCATCTTCAAGTTGTATTGTCGAAGACGTTGAAATACGGTCTTCAGATGCTCGAGATGTTCCTCATATGATTTGCTTTTAACAACGAGGTCGTCGATATAGCATTCAACAATTTCGTGTATAAGGTTATCGAAAATCTTCGTCATGGCCCTTTGGTAGGTTGCACCGGCGTTCTTTAAACCGAAGGGCATCACCTTGTAACAGAATATTCCCAAAGGAGTCCGGAAAGCCGTATGTTTCTGGTCTTCAGGGTGCATTTTTATTTGATTATATCCTGATGAGCCGTCCATGAATGAGAAAATCTCATGCGTGGACGTATTGTCTATCATTAGTTCGGTGACTGGTACTGGGAAATCATCCTTCGGGCAGGCTTTGTTGAGATCCCGAAAGTCCACGCATATGCGCACCGTACCATTTTTCTTCATCACTGGGACGATGTTAGCAATTCATTCAGGGTATTGAACCTCTTGGATAAAGCCGGAGTCTATCAGCTTTTTGACTTCCGCGTTGATGCTCATTTCGAGCTCAAGCCGCATTCTTCTCGGCGCTTGTTTGACCGGCTTGACACTCGGGGATATTGCCAGTCTATGTACAACAACTTCTGGATCAAGTCCCGGTATCTCGGCATAGTTCCATGCGAAGCAATCTTTATGCTGTACAAGGACGTCCTTTAATGCAGCCACCTTTTCCTCGGACAGCAGTCCGCTGACGAATGTCGGTCGCGGATCGTTTATCGTCCCCAACTCAATTTTCTTGAGGTTATCCGCAGTGGTATGTATGCCGTCCTCCAGTTCTTTCGGAGCTGGGGGAAATTCTGAGATCACCTCATCATTGCTGTTTTCGAAGCACCAGGGAAGGCTGTCCACATTCTCGGACTCTTCTTTTAATATCGTTATCATACGACAGGTGTGAATTTTCTGCCAATCCCAATGTGGAACTGGTTCTTCTTTCGTGGCCTTAGGCTCGTGCTTTTGTGGTGGTGCTACCCTCCAGTTGTTGGACAGAGCGAATTTACCAAGCTGGTATTGATCTTCGACCCAATTCTTGAAGGTGAAGCAATCTTCAAGAGGATGACCTACTACTCGATGGTAAAAGCAATAATTTGGGTTGAATACCTCGCCCGCGTGCTCGAGGTGCTTGGACTCTGGCAGCGTAAGCATTTGATGTTTTAGAGCAAGATCAAATATCTTCCTTGTTTTGTTCCGAGGAAATGAGTATGCTCGACCCATTTTCTTCATGAGGGCTAAGTCAGTAACGCTCGACTTTCGGATACGTGGTTTCTTAGCTCTGCCTTGTGTTTGTTGAGCGTCTTTTCTGTCCTCTGACTTGTTTTTGCTTTCGCGTCGAACCTTTTTTGTAGCAGGTTGACAAGGAGTGGCCTTTTCATCCCTCACGGCCTGTCGGAGAAGGCGTTGCGTCTTGGCTTTCTCATAGATGGCCGTCTCGCGATTGTGGTCATCTCGGACTTTTTGACCAGCTTCCCTTATAAGCCTGTCCATTTGTTCTTCAAATGATGGACCGGGCACTTTTTCATCAGGAACTTTTACTGGCTTAGGATTAGCGTCCTCCCATTGAGCGTCCGCATCTTCATCGAAGTCATACATGACATAACAGCTATTTACTAGCTCTCGTTTCTTTAGCCGGATGTACCCAAGCCCTTTTGTTTCCATTCTCCCGTTAGGCAGTTTGCGTTGGGTCCCGGGAACATTCCAGACCCTGTCATAGAATTTGGCCTCTCTAACGGTCTGTCTGAAGGATATCCCCTGGCGTTTCAGCAGTTTCTTCAAACCTTCGGTATAATATCTGGGAAGACGGATAGGCTGAAGCCTGTCGAGCGTGGGATCCACGCCATGCCAAACTTCTTTTTCCACCTTGTTTTCTTCAGAACGGTAGAATAGGATTGCCTTCTCGTTTTCTCGCCTGGGAGGGATATAGAATGTCCGCAGCTCTTCTATACTGTAGATATTAAGTGCGTTCAGTTCTTTATGATGTTTAGGCGGCACCATGGCGACTTGCAGACTTTGCTCTTCGTCAGCGGAAGCTTTTATTGAAGGTCGAGCAGAGAATACGACATGGACCTCATCCTATGAGTCACTACCAAAGACCAATGTAGGAGTGGACGGTCCTGGCTTGTTATGTTGGGGCGGACCCGAATAAACGATCTCCTCGTCTTCCTCGGTATCACTGCCGAAGACAGGGATGGTGGCGTTAGTTTTATTTTCCGGCTTGTGACACTTCTCCGTGTCTTCGAAATCCGGCAAAAAGTATTTGGCATCTTCGTATTTGCGGACCTCGTTCACAGAGAACGGGTTCAGTTCTCCCGTCACGGTATATTCGAAACCATCCTTAAAATACTTCATACACTGATGTTGTGTAGAAGGGATGATGTTGTACTCGTGTAACCATGGTCGGCCGAGCAAAGCGTTGTAGCATGTCTTGGCATCTATGACGTGGAACTTAATGTCCGTGACGAGTAATCCGAAGCGTAGCGTTAGTATCACAGATCCAAGAGTCTTTGACGATTGGGAGTCGAACCCAGATATGGTGATCTTGTCCCGAGCAAGGTGCTGGACGCTCATGCAGATTTCCTTCAACACCCGCACGTTGAGTAGGTTAACAGACGACCCGTTATCGATCAGAATCTTGCCTATCTTTATATCATGGCAGTATCCCGAAACATAGAGAGGGCGATTGTGTTCGCAAGTCCCAAGTAGAAGGTCCTCATCGCCAAAGGTAACATCAGCCGTGTGTACTTCCTCCAACTCATCCTTCATCTTTTCCTTGGCCAGGCATGCTTGGAATTGTTCCGGCTCTTGTAAGGCTTTAATCAAAGAATCCCTCGCCTCTTTTGATAGCAACAGGGCATTGAGAATGCTGAGTTGTGAGGGTAGCTTCCTCAGATGTGCCAAGACATTGTAATCCACTTTATTCCTCTTTGGCGGGTTCTTGGCGGTTAACTCTTCCGCAACTCGATCATCCAAGGCGATGTCTTCAGAGGCCTTCTCTTTCCCTTTGTCTTTCTTGTTTAAGGGTCCGAGATTCTTTTCGGGTAACGTTCGGTTGCGTAGCTGTATATTCTCGCAAGCCTTTGGTCCTTCTTCTTTTCCCGAAGTGGATTCTTTAAAGAGGGAGCCAAGCTCTAGCTCCTCATCAGAATCGCTCCCAAATACAGGTACTTGTGATTCCCCGGCGTCAATCATGCAACAACCACTGCTAGTTTTATCAAGCACTTTGTTTATTCCGTTCTGCTCTCGGCGGGCTTTGCGCTTTTCTCGCTTAAACTGTTGCCGATGAGTAACATATCCTTGCCACCACTTACCGAAAGCTTTGCACTCTTCGGTGGGATGCGACACCTTCCGATGGTACAAGCAATAGGAGGGGTGGTTTTCCATTTCACCCGTAATGTTTTTCTCGGAGGGTGGTAGCTTTATACCCATTGACACAGCCTTAGCGAATCTCTTCTTTATCTTGAACTTGATTTTATCTGTGGTGGGTGTATTTTGTTCTAGCGGGAGTACCGCAATTCTTTCGCCAAGGCGCTGGCATTTGGCCTTTTCGAATATAACCGCTTCGTTATCCCGATCAGCTTTGCCCTTTAAAAACGCCTGATTTAGGAATGCATCAATCGCTTCATCCGACGGCTCCAGGATTTTTAGTGTAGGCTCTGCCCCCAGCTTTTCAGCGCGAGGAGTCTCCTCATCGCTTGTGGACAAATGGGAAATCACATGGCAACTTGCTACATGTTCCTCAGATTCATTTGACGAACTACCTCCCTCATCTTCTGCTTGGAAGACGTGGTTGAGGAACTCTTGCAATGTAACGGGAGTCCGCGCCTTCTGGTTGTATTCTTTCAGCGCGTCAATTTGCTTTTGCAAGTCCGTGCGCCTATCGCTGGGCTTCACCGGTTTCTTGGCCTTCTTCTTTTTCTTTGAAGACTTTGACGACTGGCTACTAGTGCTTGAACCCCCATCATTGGTCTTTGGAGTTGGACGTGGCTTTAACATCCCCTCAACGACCTGCGGTTCCAATGGGCTTTTCCACTTGATCGCCGGACATGTCCGAAGATCATTTAGCATCCTCTTCGTTTTTGATGATAATACAACCTCCCACGGAGTTTCTTCAATGACAGAGCATGTTGCCCCCGGCGTATTCGTCCCTTTAGAGGTGTGGGGCTGCGGGGGATTCACCTTCCATTTTTCAGATAACGCAAATTTTCCCTGTCTATACTGGTTTTCAAGCCAATTTTTGAAAACGTAACAGTCTTCAATCGGATGGCCTAGCACTCGATGATAGGGGCAGTAATTAGGTTCGTTGACGTCACTTGGTTGCAACGGACGTTTTGGATCTGGCAGATTTATGAGTCTGTTGCGTAATGCCAGCTCGAATAACCTCTTCGTTTTATCGCGGGGAAAGGAATAAGGACGTCCCATCCTATCCTCAAGGGGTACGTAAGGGCACGTATTGTTTGGACGAGCAACCGGCTTCAAGTCGTTCGGTTGTTGTTGAGCATTAGCGACAATGATCGCTTTTCCCTTTCCTTTGTCAGTTCGGGAATCTGGCTTTGGGAGAGGGGGTTTATGACCCATCTGGTCCATTTGCGCTAGTTTGTCAATCAAAGCCTGGAAGGAAGTCGGCTTGAAAAACATCATAAACTGTGAGATGGTTGCCTGTGGATCAATGGTTCCAACAAACATTCCCACCGCAGGGGCTTCTTCTATGCGCTGCTCACACTTTGACCATAGATTACGCCACCGTATAGCGTACTGAACCCATGTCTCGCCGGGTTTTACCCTAGCGTTAATCAGTGCCGTCATCGGGGTACGTTCACTGGCACTTGCAAAGTGTTGGGTAAACAGCAGCTCCATCTCCGCGAAGGTTTTAATAGAATCATTAGGGAGTTCAGAGTACCACTCGAACGCCGTATCTGATAGACTTCCGACAAACTGGCGGAGCAAAAGCTTGTCATCGCCGCCGGTGTTACCACAAAGCGCCCTGAACTGGGCGACATGCTGATGGGGATTGCCAGTCCCTTTGTAGACATGAAACTTGGGAATTGTGTAACCCGGCGGGTACTTGATTTGGTCATACCAGCCTGGATATGGTCGCCCCGTTTTTACGACGTGGCCGGCTGCTTCGGCCGCATGATGAACCTTTATTTGCTGGGCTATGTATTCGTCCAGATCAGTCTTAGAGATTGTATCCTCTTTAGCTGTTAATAGAGCGGGCTGCGGATTTAATGTATCTCCCTTATCATCTCCAAGGACGGTTAGGGGTTCTTCAGCTGGAGGATCTTGTTGTATCATCATCCCTATCATGTCTTGAAAGAGGAGGCCCATTCTCTGTATGTTGGCCGCTTGTTCAGCAGCCTCTTTGTCCCTCTTTTCCAGTACTCGGCGAAGGAACTCGGCGTCGGTCTCTTCCTCCTGGCGCTCATCTAAGGACGCCTCAGGGTTCTCTTTTGGCCCAGTGAGTGCAGCCATTGTGGTCATCATCTCCTGGAGCTTTTGTTGCTGCTCCTGAGCCTTGGTCACTGATCGGGTGAGCGGTCGGTGACCCGTAGAAGTACGGCTTTCTTCCTTTCCAGAAGCCATATAAATCGTATGAACTGTTATGCCCCCTGACTTTGGAGGTTTAGGTTCACTGCCTTTAAACTTTGCCGCTGACGCGGGAGCTTTCTCTGGTCTCCTTCTTTTGTGGGCCATCGAGGTTGAAGGAGCCGTTAAAATGGGCCTGCTAGTAATTGTTGCCCCCTGCTGTTTAACGGGGCGGGTTTTGTCCTTTTCCACCTTCGCCTTTTTCTGGCGACGAAATTGGTCTGGGTCAATCACAGAGTCTTGAACCCTCCGCCAAACTTTATAAACTTTTGAAGATAGCCGTTGAGGGGTCTGTTCCTGTTTTGTCTCCGGAGCTTTCTCCATAGGCGGAGATCTTTTCAATGTAGCAATTGGAGAGTTCTTACGCACCCTCCTCAGTAGTTCAAAACTGTTCCCAGTTGGAACGGCAGCGTTGACTTCCACCATTGGAGCAGGTGGAGTTATCCCTGAGGGGGAGTTGCCCCCTGCTTTCCTCACTCATTGCCAACGTCGACGTCGAGCACGGCGAGTCATGGGGATTGGCTCAGAGATTGAGATGGTTTCCTTTTGCCCCCTGTTTGAGTGCGGGGCGATTACCGATGTCAGCCTGTCGAAGACTGATGTCTTTTGACCAGCAGGGGCAAGAGTGGGAATCGTCAGTCTTGTAAAGACTGAATCTTTAATGGGAGAAGCCTCCTTAACGACTTCTGGAGCAGCGGCCGTTGCCCTCCTTGGGATAGCCACTTTAAAGTTCTGACCTAGCCTGGTGAACACAGAGGCTGTTGGCTTGGCATTGGGCGACCTGTTGGCAGGGGCCGCAGTAGTTGAGAGTCGATCGAAGACCAACTTCTTCGGAGCTTCTTGTCCGGGCACAGGAGTGCTAAAGCTCGTTGGTAGGAGCATGGTCCCGAAGAAGAGCCCAGTGGTGGCTTGAGTCACCTGTTCCACTGGCATGGTGAACAAAGAGGCCGCTTGGGGCCCGTAGGTTATGCCCCCAGTTGAGGCTGTACGCGAGCTGCAACCGCAATTGGAGCACTTCGAACAGGCTGAGGCCATCGATGTTTGATTTCTCTTCTGCACCAAATGAGAGACCAAATCTTAGTAAACTTGAAATCCAAAGGCAACCGTTAACAAACCGCGATTGGTTCGCGAAGACGACACACGAAGTGTCGAGTGGAAAGAGGAAAAGGTCCCACCGGGCGTGCCAGAATCTGTTCCCCTCCGAATGGCGGCCTAGGCGTTAGGACGTCTGTGCCTGAGATTCGGGGCAGATGCTATTTGGTTTTATCCGTCTACCTCTCCGAAGATGCCAAGTTGATTTATGGCACCGTGTATCGAAGGTTTAGACGGATGCGCCCGATGTAGCAGACTTTGTCAGATTCCCCCTCGCTTGAGGGGTTTTTGATTGTGGGGACGCTCTTCCCTGCAGGCGCAAGCCCCTGCAGTTAATTACGCTACCGCATCGCGGTAACAACTTTCTCCTTCTCCAGAATTTCACTTCGTGCCGTGTGTGTTCATTTTGTTTGTGGTTGCCCGTGGATTGTATACGGAGACTGAGTAATGCCGTCGCCCGTAGGACGTGGATTAGTCCAAATCCGTATTTACTTAGATTTGGGTTTGGTGTTTTCAGTTTAAGGATGCATTAGTCGCGTTGCGGCTAAGATCAACTTAAATGTTCGTCAAGGATACGTTAGTCCGGTTTTAGACTAAGATCAACTCAACGTAGTGATTAATTTAATGTATGGCCATCGGGACTCGTCACCTCTCTGACGTCGTTGAAGGATTACAACGACATGTATCAAAGGAGCTCGGAGATGTACCCTCGAACCAGAGTTGATTGGGAGTTTTATAATCCATTTGAATATTTAAGGATACGTTAGCCGTGTTTGGGGCTAAGATCAACTTAAACGTTTGTTAAGGATACGTTAGTCCAGTTTGAGACTGAGATCAACTTAACGGGACCGTTTAGATCCGATAAAAGAGCATTTGGGCTCTATTGTGCCAGTCTAGGGACGTGGTGGTCCGATATTAGTTTAGGGACGTTTCGGTCAGATATTAGTTTAGGGACGTTTTTGGTCCGATATTAGTTTAAGGACGTTTCGGTCCGATGTTAGTTTAGGGACGTCTCGGTCCATTATTAGTTTAGGGGACGTTTCGGTCCGTTATTAGTTTATGCACGTCTCGGTCCATTATTAGTTTAGGGACGTCTCGGTCCGATATTAGTTTAAGGACGTCTCGGTCCATTATTAGTTTAGGGACGTTTCGGTCCGATATTAGTTTAAGGACGTCTCGGTCCAATATTAGTTTATGGACGTTTCGGTCCGATGTTAGTTTAGGGACATTTCGGTCCGATATAGTTTATGGACGTTTCGGTCCATTATTAGTTTAGGGACGTTTCGGTCCGATATTAGTTTAAGGACGTCTCGGTCCATTATTAGTTTAGAGACGTTTCGGTCCGATATTAGTTTAAGGACGTCTCGGTCCAATATTAGTTTATGGACGTTTCGGTCCAATGTTAGTTTAGGGACGTTTCGGTCCGATATTGGGTGTGTGGCCGTTGGGACCCGTCACCTCTTTGACGTCGTTGAGGAATTACAACGATGGATGCCAAAGGAGTTCGGAGATGTACCCTCGAACCGGATGTAGATTGATTTAGGAGAGCCATTTTGCTCAGCCAATTTAATTTGAGGATATGGCCACGATTGGGCTAAGTCCAGTAAAAAAAATGTCCAACATTGCTTTTGCATTTCCTTTTATTTTTTATTTGGGCTTTGCCCAGAAAAGATGCAGGGCATCAATTTGTTTTGGGCTCTGTTCTTTATGAATGATGCAGAGCATCAATTTTATTTGGGCTGAGCCCTTTTATTGCTTTGCAATTTATTTTGGCCTGCTAGGTCTTTTTGATTTGGGCCTGGCCCTTCAAGTAATGCATTGCATTTGTGCAAAGCACCAAGAATCTTTTAGATTCAAGGAAAGGAGTGCAGAGCACTTTTTAATTTCTTGATCTAAATTTAGATCAAAGAGAAGAAGAAAATTCTTTTCTTTCTTTCTATCTCAGAGAACCAGAGGTTCTCTAGCAAGTGCAAGGCACTATTTTTATTTTATTTTATTTATTTATTTATTTATTGAAGATCACTGATTCTGTCTTTTAGATCAATGATCTATTCCTAAGAGAATTTTCTCTTATTTCAAAGGTTTTTACCTTCTTCTTTGTGTTCTCAAGAAGTTCTCTTCTTTTTTTTTTTTAATCCAATTGTCTCTCCATTTGAAATGGGGTCTGGGATCCTTTTTATAGTGCTCAAAAATCAGTTAAATTTGTTAAAAAGATCTTTTCTGAGTGATTCGGGGAATTTTCCCCACCGTTGGATCTTTTGATCCAAAGCCCCCTGTTTTACAGAAGAAATCTTCTTGTTTAAACAAGAACAGAAAAATATCCTTAAATCTTCACTCTGTTGTTGCGCAACTCACCAGCGTGTGACACGTGTCGCGCAGTGAAGCGCTTGCGCAGCAGCGCTTGCGCAACTGCGCAGACACGTGTCGCGCAGCGGTGCGCTTGCGCAGCAGCGCTTGCGCAACTGCGCAGACACGTGTCGCGCTGCCGTGCGCTTGCGCAACTGCGCAGACACGTGTCGCACAGCCGTGCGCTTGCGCAATTGAACGTTGCTTATGTTTTTTTTTTAAAGAGCCTTGCTCTGATTGGACGTACTGCCTTGGGCGTTGTGCTGCCGTGTCAACTTCTGACACGTGGCGCGTTGCGCGCAGCACACGGGAACTGAAGCGTTTCTTCAAAATTTGAATTTTGAAATTCAAGCAGAGCCTTGCTCTGATTGGGGGAACACCGTACTGCATACCGTGGATTTTGATTCTGATATTGTTGTTGATTCCTTGCACTCCGTGCATTTGATTTAGCCCTTGCGCATGCTCGACGCTTGATATTGGATTTCATGATTTCATGCATGTTGAATGCGCATGATTTAGATTTTATTTGTGTATGATGGATGCACCTGATTGGATTTTCGTGCGTGTTGAGCGCATGTTTTAATATACGATTTTGGTGCACACCAGATGCGCTAAATCGAGATTTTTCGTGCATGTCAGATACACCTGATGTAGCTGTCAGGCACGCCCGTTACCCTTGGCAAATGTTTCGTGCACACCCGTTGCACCTAGATGATGTTTCTGTGCACATGTATGGCACATATATGGATTTTGATTTCCGTGCGCACTAGACGCACAGGGTATTCTTATATACATTTTTAGGATTTATTTCTTATGGACCAGTACGTTTTTATGATATTTGCTATTTGTTTTCGTACTGAGCAGGACTAGTCAGAGGACAGTGCCTGGATATAATTTTCATGCATTGATAGTTATTGAAAGGATTTCCAAAAAAGAGAGCTATAGTCTCAGTATTTACGTACCTGTCCGATATGACACGAAATGTTTAAAACAAGGAAACCCTTCTAAACAGTTTTCAAAACGGCGGAACGTACATATTAAACAAAGGATATATACGTATATGGTTATCTTATTATAATAGACGTCCGCCACTGTGCAGTGTTATGCGCATCGCACAGCGGCTTAAAAAGATTTAGCATGCATTTACTTCAGCTATTTACATGTATAGATTTGATGTCTACATGTATAGTTCTGATTTATATCATATTGGTTTTATTTTGGATTTGACATTTGTGTCTTTACACGACTCCGATGATTGCGGGATGCTTGATGGAGATTTGATTTTGAGTTATCTGCTCATTACTCATGCGCATGCATTGCGCTATGACGCGTTTTATGTATTGATGACTTCGGAGCCCCGACGATTTGGACTTTTTATTGAAACGTTTTAAGAATTTGGGGGTTTAAATTTAAATTCGGGGATCGAATTTCTTTAAGGGGGGAAGATTTTAATATTTCAAAAAAATAAAATATTATTTTTGGGAATTTTTATAATTTAATAATAAAATATTGAATATTTTAATAAGGCGGTATAATTAAATACCGACAAATTGGGGATTTTTTTTTTGAAAATTATAGAAATTATTAAAAGAGGGTGTTTTATGTGAATTATACAAATTTTAAGTTTTTATGATTAGTTTGACACTAATTTGGTGCTAATCGCGATTAAAAATCGCTAATCACGTTTTAAGCGTATTTTGTGCAAAACGTTGCACCGTATCATTTTTACACTTGTTACATTTTTGCATGGCTTTTATTTTGGGTTTACTATTAAGGAGAGAAGGAAAATGGATTAGAAAAGAAAAGAAATTGAATAAAGAATGGAATAGTGTGAGGTATGGGTGAGAGAGAGAAAGAGAGTGTGAGGGGTCAACCTTGTCTTGAGCCATCCTCCATGATTTTCCTTCACTCATTCCATCAACCAAACTTGTATATTGTTTCAGACTTAGAAAACCAGTTGTGTATTATTTCGACTTTAGAGTCGCGCGTTGTAGTATTATGGTTTTCATGCTGATTTTGAGTTTCCTTTTTGAGTTTTGATCCTCGCCCTTCGGCGTTGTATATTATACTGCTTGCGTGGTTGTGACCGTCGATTGACGAAGAGCTAGCTCCCGCTTGGGGATGCCTTTTATCACTGCATATATATTATTCATGTTGTACCCCGTTTGGGGCCAGTATTTACAAAGGAAACTCTGCCGAAATTTTCAGAAAAGACTATAGATTTTAAAAATGCATATTCGGCTTACTTATTTAAAAACCTTGCTTTTAAAACATGTTTTCTCACTTTTTAAAAACTAGTTTTCCTTATTTACTCCTTAAAATGGTTTTAGATTTCTAGGCATTTAGCTTACTTGAATTAGATGGGGTCGTATAGACTTCATATGATTCAAGTGCCAGTTACGTGCTATTTCGGGTTGTGATATCTATCAATCGGCATCTAGCCACACAACATCCCATACGGTATACTCCATCGTACGACATCCTCTAGTCAAGGGTATGGATCAAACCTCAAGTCAAACTCATCACGTACGGAAAAATCATCGTACGGCGGCATTAAAACATTTGGGATCCTATCATCCTATACGACAATGAGGGGTATGGACCTAACGTCTTGTATGACATATCACACATGATTCACGATATTCTATACATATCTATATGCTGATTTCCCAAGTCACATCCATAACAATCTCATATCAGGGGACTGGCAAGGTATCAATCATCTCAATCGACTCGCATCCGTATACCAACATATCATCATATCACATGTCAAATCGTATTCTCTTTTCATCGCATTTATATCTCACAAAGGTCAATTTTACAATGCATTCTACCTTTACTATAAGCATAAGTATCTAATCTAACACACACACCCGAATCATACAATCAGTTTTTAAAAGAAGTGAATCGTAGTTTTGAAAGTAGGGGTTACAGTGTTTTTAAGGAAAAGATATCATTTGAAAATCCGTAACATACCTCAAGGTATATGTTTAAAAGATGCATACGATTCTTTAATTTGGAAATAAGTATGGTTCGGATGACACATCTACGTCGGCTATCAAGTCCTATAATACCATAAACGGCAATATCGTCAATCTCATCCTCAAGTTCCGTCATCACATACTAGTCGTATCATATCCCTTCTAACTATCCTTAATTTATAATATGGTTTCACTAACTATCTTTTAACTCTAACTCTAGTTTCCTAATGTAGGTTTCCTTAACCATATTCTATAGATCAGTTTTCACTAAAACTTTGCGGGGGTGCTATACGCCATCCTCCCGACTTCCCCCGTAGATATAGATCTACTCACCTTGGTCTTCGCTGCCGAATTGATGACACCACGCTCCGTCTCCTCGGAATCTACGCGAAGGTACCTATAATAACAACACATATCGCAACACTATAAAAATCAAGTTCTGAAATCCAAAACGGCATACAGATCGCCTATAGGTTAGAACCTATAGCCCACGTATGCAAAACCAACAAATTACCCCTGGTCGTTGATGTACAAATATCCAACAACCAAATACAAATCCAAATATCAAAACCAAACATTTGAAATACGGAAAAATAGCCAAAAACCACACTAAAGTGCTCCCAGATTTTGACTCAGGCCAAGATAAGGTGCACAAACAATACTGGGGTGCTATATATGGTGCATGCGAGCTATGGAAACAACCTGGACACCCCTACCCACCAAGTGGCCGGCCACTTCCTCAAAAAATCCGGCCTCCTCGGGTCCCCCTGCTCAGATTGGGTCCGTCTCGTCAAGGTGGTCTTCTATTGGTCAAATTTGGTCTCTGGTATTGCTTGCTACTCTCAAAAATCCCCCGGGTTACTCCAGATTTCCTTGCACACCCTATATCCTCACAAAACCGACATGAACTAAATCCTAAATCTGTATTTTGGTTTCCCATACTCATTCCCAAGTCTTAAACAGCCACTCAAGTATCACCAATCCACAATTTCACTCAATCCTTCACTAGGATTTCTAAGTATCACCAATCCATTAATAAACGAACTCTAACTTAAACAAAAAAGCTAGGAAAACTTGAAACTAAACTAATGGAAGAAATTATACCTCATGGATGTCACTTAAGCAAACCCTAGAATTCCCAAAGTTGTCAAAGTTCCATTTTGCTTGGTTCAATGTGTAGAGAAAGAGATGGGGATTAATTTTTGTGAAGGGAGTATAAGGTTTTGGGGATTATTTGGAGATGGATCTAGGGTTAGAAGTGGAGGAATTTGAGGTTGGAAGAAGATGAAGAAGGAGGAAAAAATGAATAATGGTGGAGGGAATATGTTGCTGCCCTCTCTATCTCTTTCATTTATTCTCACCCACTCACTTTCCAAGTCATCATTATGTCTCCTCTCTCTCTCCAACTCATCATTACACCTTTTTCCCTTCTTTTCTCACCAAAAACATATGCACCCAAATGAAACAATACAAATAAAATAACATGTAATATGTCATGGTGCACTAGCCATGAAAAACTATAAAAACACGGATTTAGCTTAATCGCGATTAGCAGTGCACTAATCGGATTTTTATCCAAATTACATATAATAAATTTTAAAAATACCAAATCCTTTAAATATATTATTAAATGAATAAATCATTTTAATTTCCATTTAATTGTAGCACCTTAGAATGCGTTTAGTGGTTAATTAAGCGAAAATAAGGTTTTTAGAAAAATGTTTACCAAAACGGTTTTCAAATATTTTATAAAAATTAATGAATATTTTATTAGAATTTATTTGGGCTTGCACACACATGTGCATGTTAACCTAGGGCTAATGTGGGGTTAAACCATGGTTAGTAGCCATGGTGCTTAACCATTTCATTAGATAAATAAGTAATTAAATTAAGTGTTTTAATTTCAAAAAAAAAAGAAATGAATTTTTCCTTTTGGGGTTGACTTGCAGAAGGAGGAAGAGAGAGAGAGAGAGGAGACAAAGCATGCTTGGCATTAAATGAGGAGAGAGAATGTGCCATACTTTGTCCCCTAACCCCCTCTCACTCTCTCTTTCTCTCTATTATTTGAATTTCCATTATTCTTCTCCCATGTTTTTCCTCCTCTCTCCCTCTTTCTAAACTGAAGCTTTAGCCCCCTTCAAGTCTCACCCCAAATTTTTCAAGATCCCCATTAACCCTCTTCAAAAATCACACTACCCCCTTCTCAAAACTTAAGCTAAAGCCCATGGAGACCACTTGGAGCTTGGAAAGTAGGAGTTTTGAGCAAGTTTGGGAAGGTAGTCTTCTTCTTACTGTTAATTAGTTAGTTAACGTGTTGTTGTGTCTTATAATTCCAGTTAGAACCTTAAAGTTTCAGTTTTTGCTCAAATATCATATTTTTGTGTCATGTTTCGGGTGCTTGTAGTCTGCTGTGATCCCGAGACCTTTTGCTTAACCCAAACAGTGTAGAAGTGTAGACCTAGCTACCCTGAGTGTGCACCTAGAGTTTGGGACCTACCTGGACGGTTTTGGCCGGCGGCTTTTGGGAGAAATCCGGCGACCTCGTCCTAAGGAGGGGCTGGGGACTTGAACATTTTAGGGTAGCTATCTGCTATGGTTTAGGGGTTTTTGGTACTGTTAGATTTTGTAGTAATGACTGTGAGAAAAATCTGGGATAGTATAGCTAGTTTAGTGTGTTGTGAGTTAGATGATGAATTGGTGATTTTGATGGAGATTATGTTAAATTAGGGTTTTATGGTTAGATTAACTATATTATGTGTTGTTGGTGTTACTTAATCAAAGCCTTTTCACCTGATTACTCAAATGTACTCTAATGTACCGAATTAGTGTTTTTTTAAAAAAACGTTTCTAAACAAAATTATGGGATACGGTAAATCTGCTATATCTATGATTTTATTCTTGTTTTGCAAACATATACAGAATGATGTGCTGGAATTTTAGAGTGTTGTGTAGGATTTAGAGCGGCGATTCCCTCTATATTTCCGATCTCGCCGGCCCCCTGTAGGAGTTTGGGCTTGGTTCCTTGCATGAGGGTTCCTGAGGGTGTTTCTTGGTGTTTGGGGTTGCTAGTTTAGTTAGTTTTTGCGCAGGAGAAATCTGGGACTAACTACCTAAACTAGTGTTTTGTGACTTACGCGACTCGTACGTTACGAGGTGGGTCTGGTGTTGCTGTGTGTCACAGCGTATCGGGGAGGTTTTTGACGTGTGCACACACGTATTGGTATCACGTATACACACGCGTTTAGCTTGCGACGCTAGTTCTCGTATAATCTTAATATTTCGTTTTTGCAGGATTTTAGCTTATGTGTATTACTTTGTGTAATTTCTAGGTTCCCAGGCGAGTATTTCGGACGCCGCACAGAAGGGGAAGCAGGTAGTCGGCTGCACTTAGCACGAGATCACGGTGAGTAGATGTAACATCTACGGGGGAAAATCGTTTGGATGGCGCAAGACGCCTGATAGTTCAAACAATTTATAAACTTCTAGTAGTACTAGCATCTATGAGTATAGTGCCTAGTTAATCTTCTTGCTGCATTCACGATCCTATATATTTAAATACATGTGCAACTCATTTCATAGGACACTTGCACCATTACCATGGCTTTATGTAGCACGAGCACTATTCATGTGTAAACACACGCCTTGGTAATTGCTATGCCACAACACTAGATAACTTGTAATCTAGAACAATTTTACCATATATGATGCTTAAACCTGTGCTAATGCATCTAAATTCTTCAGGATGAACATGTAGGATTGCTAGTCATATGCATGTACTTCATTACATCATTTGTTCATGCCTAGCCAACTAGTCATACATTGCCGTTCGATTTGTTGATATTATAGGCATTCATTATCATTGGCATGTGCACTTATGATGATTTTCTTGAGGATTTCAGCACTTGAGATTTATGAGATTTTAGGGAAAAGCCGCAAGGATTTAATAAACCTGATATTATTTTAAACATTGAAAGTTGCGATTTTTCTCGTGATATGATACATGTGTCGTCCACCATGAGTTTTCTGTTGGTTTTCGAGACCCGTTTCGAGGAGTTGGATGAACCGTCTCGGGTACATGGTGGGCCCGGTAAGGTACCCCGGGGTAAGAAGATCGAGATGTAGACGATGAGCCTGGCAGGGGCAGACTACCTACCGGTGATTGTTGGCGCGGCGGATATCCAGAGGATACCGACCGTGACCATGAGATGTTAAGATTATTGATATTTTGACATAGGTCAGCCGGACGGCTGGGGCCTGAGATACTGTGATATGGATACATGAGAATTGAGATAGTTGTTTGAGGTGTCGATGCTGGACACGGATTTCTGTTGATTCTATTGATATTATACTGATATTTCGAAAGAGATTTCTAAGAAAAAAATAATGATTTCTTATGTCTACATATTCAGATCACGAGTTGATTCATGTTGCATACATACCTGCTAGTACATCATGCCAGATTAGTATTGTACATTGATTCATGTTGCATACATATCTGCCAGGCTACAGGTTCATACGATATTATAGTATTGTTCATACGATAATATTGCATTATTATATTCCCCATTCCAGAAAGCAAAACAGCATATTATAGTATTGTTCATACGATAATATTGCATTATTATATTCCCCATTCTTATTCTTTTTATAAATAAATAGGTGCTTTTGACGCATGTCTGCTACATGTTACAGGTTACAGGTTCTTAGACAGAAAACAGTGAAAACGATGTAAAGACGATAAAAAAGTGGACTTTGACCAACAAATAGAAGACTCTTGATCAAGCCTACATCGAAGATAAAATTCACAAAGTACAAGGCAATGCAAGGTCCAAGATTACAGAGCGAACGGTTAAAAATCCACCGCAATTATTCACTGGAGATCTGGATGAAACATAGAAGCTATTTTAATAAAGAACCAAATAATAAGGAAGCCCAAAGATCCAAGGCCCAATACTTTCTTTTAATAAAAGACTGAGACATAAAATTTTACCAAAGCTTGAAGTCTACTTTGACTAGGTCTTCCTAAGGATATTTTGGTAAATGTAGACATGCAAATCAATTGTAACCTAGGGTTTCCTATTCTCTATAAATAGGAACTCTACTCATTGTAATTTCTTATGCCTCCCTTCATTAATAAATTTCAGCATTCTTTTGGAGAGCATCATTTTTTGTAGGTAAATTATTTTCTTGTCTTAGTTTAATTTAGTTTAAGAATTTTATCAACTTGCAATAGATGTTTCTTCTCTTTAATAAAATCATGTCTTTCTTCATCCCTTCAATGAGCGAGTAGTTTCCTCGCTTGTTAGGGTTAGGAATAGGGAAGGATTTGAGAGATGAAGATCTCTCGTCTCTTTTCTTTGCCAATCTTTTATGAAAATTAGAACTCCATGCATACCTTCTTATTCCGCTCCCTACGGCACCCTATCCCTCGAGGTAGCGGTGATATCGTAGTATAAAGGCCCGGATTTTAAGGTTTTCCATGGAGGTTAGGGTAAAGATTAAGAAAGGAAGGACAAGGATCTAGAGGAAGAATCAATCTTCCCAATCATCCTAATCCCCTTTGTTAAGATTTACCATAACACTAATATAATATCTTTAATTAAAGGCAATGGAAAGAGATGTAGATCTTTGTTTACCAAATTTTCCCTAAACCTAATCCTAGCAAGTTTCTAATCCTAATATCATACAACTTCAATTTTTAGATTTAATAATCAATCCGAACACCCTTCGGAATTAACTCGTTAGCGTGATTAGGAAATTCACAACATCCCTGTGGACCGACCCGTACTCACCGGCTAGCTGCAAAGCAACGCCGTTCTTGATTGCGGTTACAAATATTTTTGATCTATCTTTTAGAAAGCGCAAGCACGCTAAATCACTCAATCAAATGGCGCCGTTGCCGGGGATGGCGTAGAATTTTCTTTTCGCGATTTCGGGTTAATCAAAATTAAAAACAAAAAATCTGAAAAATCTAAAAAATATAAAAATATATCATCTGTTATTTTTGGAAAGGGTATCTTTGTGTGAATTTTGCAGGATCTACGCACAAACTCGGATCTGGAAATTTCCAGAAAGCAAAACAGCAAATAGACGATCATAACAACAGAAGATTACAACAGACAAGGAGCAGAAAAAATTTGGAGTTGTGAAGCCACCAGCAGACCGCGGAAACGCGGCAAAATCCCACTTATGACCGCGGAAACGCGGTGAATAGGTGGTATCGTCTTCTGCAAATTTTTCTCGGGACCCGCGCCGACCACTAGACCGCGGAAACGCGGTGTTATCCATGTTAGGACCGCGGAAACGCGGCTGAACAGTGTCCTCAGTTCGTGGAATTTGCTCTGTAAGCCTCCTCTGTTCTTCCTCTGTAATTTTTGAAATATCTTTTCTGGAAATTCCTGCAGGATTTGGTGCGCTATAAAATATTCTCCCTTCCAAATAACAATCTTGTGCAGGATTTTTGCGCCTAGTTTAAAATAGAAATTGATTGCAAGTAATCCTTTTGTTGAACATCTTTTCTCGAATATCTTTTTGCAACAATTTTTTTTTCCGAATAAAGATTCTTTGTGATATTCTTAAAATAATAATTGATTGCAAGTGATCTTTTCTGATTTGCATATCCTTAATTTTTTTTTTGCTAAAAATATCTTTCCAAATAAAGAGCAAACGGAAAAAGGAAAATTTTAATTAGAAAACTTGCAAACCTTGAAATTCACAAAAAAGATTTAATTGCAAGTGATTTATTGTTTTGCATATCTTTAATCGGACTTTAAGGGGCTTTTGACCAAATCAGATTGGGTGGGGATTTCATCACCCTTCCCAGGACCCCAGAAAACATCTAAAGCATTTTACATCGACCACAATTAATAAAAAATACTAGACTCAGCCCTAAGGAAATCGAGCTCAATAGGAAAAGGACTAGTATAGGCATCGACCGTTTATCCTAACTGATTTTGCGGTGTCTAGGCTAGTGGTTTTTAATTAGGCCCACTGTCGTGGTGGTTCCTTCCCACTTACCTGGCCGCAATTGGCGGTGAAGAGGCGGTTTGAGGTCCTATTTCTAGCCCTTTGGAACAGTTAGGAGCTGTCTAGCTGACCTAGGTGACCCTAGATCTCGGACTGATTGTGCATTTCTGGTTATTTGCATTTGTGTCTTAGCCCTTTATCGAAATTTTTTTTGCAAAACAAATAAAAAAGAATAATAAGAGGAATTTTTTTTAAAAAAAAAAATACTTGCAACTTTTGTCGCTCGGAAATCCTTGTACCAACAAACTTTCTTTCTTTCTCCCTTTCTTCTAACATGGGTACCCCACATAACAAATCACTTGCCGAACTTTGGTATCCCGAACCTAATTTTGCGTCGTTCGGCAATTTGTTCGATCAATTTAAAGACGATCCTTCCATGCCTAAAATATCTTTGAAAGATCAAATAGAGGCGTCTAGGAGAAACAATTCGACTTTTCAACCCACTTTGTGTCAACCAAGTCAATCTTTACCACCTCCATATGTTGATACCACTTTTTCAAGTCCTTCTGTCACTCCTAAGCCGATGACCATTGCTGAGCATATTGCTCAATCTCGCAGCCGATCTTTCACCCCTCTCCACACATCTAGTTATAGGGATCCGCACGACTATTCACCTTTTTATCCATATGTTGACCCTACCCCTGTCCAATCACCCACTTCCTACCAGTCCTACCCGACTTTTCCACCGTCACTAGACAATGTTTTTACACAGCCATTAGGGAGTTTCACATATCCAAACAATTTCGAATCTTTTGCCGAAACCCCTTTACCACCAAAGTCTAGTTTGGAAGAGGCGTTGGAGGCGTATATCACAGCAACAAACAAAATGGTTAGGAATGTGGAAGCGTCCGTGGCCGCCCTTATGCAACCTGCTGAACCGGTAGCTAGTTTCCCGCTAGCCCTAAATTTTTCAATATATGAGGAGGTGGTTGGACTGAGTGAGAATGGGAGAGGATTTCCAAATCAAACCTACCCATACCCAATTGAAGCCCACAACTCCGGTTTTCCATCGATTGTCCCAAATGATTCATCAGTTAAGGATAAAAATGAGTTGTGTGATTTTGTAGTGCTTGATTTGCCAAATTGTGAGGAACCCCCTTCGAGTGAAACAGCACCCAATCCGTTTAACCTTTACACTTCCACTCTAGAACCTACATTGATAAACATCCATGCTTTTGAGGAGGTGTCTAAAGAAATTGACTTTCACTTGATTGAGGATATAGACGCCGGGAATATTTCGGATGATGAACCCGTCGATTTAATTGAAATTTTATGTCCAATTCATCATCCCGAGTCATTAAATGTTTCTCCCGAACTTCATATGCGTCTTGATTTTGATGATATTGGCATGGATAAGCAAATTTTTGAGGAAAATATTAAGGAGAATTATGAGGATAGTACTGAGGATACTATTGAGGTTGAACCATTTTCGTTTGATGTGTCGAATTTTCCAATACACTCTCCTAAATCCTTAACTGATACCCTTCCTCACTCACTCCCTTTCGTCTCTCCTATTGTCCCGACCGTACAAATGACCGTTACGCTTTCATCTCCGATACCAAGTTCGGCGTACCCATGTTCTCTTGCGAATCTTGAGGGATTTGATCCCATTTCTCGACGAGTTGATAGGATAGCGCAATCACTTTTAACACATCGGTCATCACAAATTGCGCTAATTTATTCACTCAATTTACACCCTCAAGATCGTACTCCACTTCCTTCTTCCTTTCGCCATTCTTCTCCCCCACCGAGACCATATTCTACCATTCTTCTTTCCACACGGTCTCGCGTGCTTCTCATTTTCTTGCACCAACTATACCATTTCCACGATAAGATTTTTGAATGGTTGGTGCTAACTTTTGGCTTGTGCAAGGCCAAGCTTAAGTTTGGGGGAATCTTTGTATATATGTATATATTTTTGGTTTTCTTTTTCTATAAAAAAATAAAAAAAAATTCAAAACATTAAAAATAAAAAAAAATTATAAATAAATAAACAGGGGAGTACCGGCATTTTGACCCTCTTGGTGTAGCATGACAGTGAGGACACTGTCAAGTTTAAGTTTGGGAGTATACTCGGTACGTCTTCTTCCTTCGCATTCATTTGTACATATTTTTGCATTTGCATACTTATTTGAAAACCCATAAAAAATTGAAAAATTTCAAAAATTATAAAAATTAATGTATTCAATTTTGGCCAATTGACTTGAGTTTGACAAATAGGTTAACTAGTTAGGAACAACTAGATCTTTGACGTAGTAAATTAAAAACCCTAAAAATAACCTTCCTTAAAGTTTAACGGTAGAAAGTATATGCCTTGCAGTTTATTTAGAAATAGGCAAATTTTGGGTTCACTTCTTGGGCTAAGTCGAAACAAGGGAAGAGTATTGATGTTCTTATTAGAGTATAAGTTTGAAAAATAGTTCCTAACTTAAGTCTAGATTCTGAAAACGTATACCCTACAATTTGCACAATCACGCACCTTGAAACTTGGAATAGTAGAGGAGACCTTGAAATGCTCTTGTCTAAAGTCCTTAGTACGATGAAAATAAAAAAAAATGTGAATGAAGAATAAAAAAATGGACACTGGTTTTTGTGATTACTTAAGGCTGCAAAAATAGAAAAATATTTAGCGAGGGTGCTTCATCACCTAGTGCCTTAGACCAACTGGTTTGGGAGTCACGGCTAAAGCCTTGGGTGTTGCAAAACTAGGAAGTACGCTTTAAAGTGCTAACGCTTCTAGTAATCGGTTGTTGGTACCTCAAGAAGTATTAACGGTCGCATGAAGGATGTGTAAGCAAAATTCAATTAAAAATTCACCTACTAATAAGTACTTTGGACAACGGACAAGAGTATGATTGCTTGATTTGAATTTCCAAGTGTAGGGGTGATATTTACACACACGTGGGGATATGTGATTGGAGTTTAGATGAGAGAAAGGAATGAAGAATAAAACTTGTATCTTTAGTAGGGTTGATAGAAATTCCTAAGTGGAGATGGAACCATAGAAGGAAAACTTAGGAAATGCCGAAAGCTAAGTAGATCTGCAAGATATATATAATCTTAAGTTAAATGATGAGGAAATGTGAAGAATATGGGTGGATAATTTGCGAGTCAGAAGATAATAGAATTCCTTATTAGAAAACCTAATTGGAGAATTAAAGTCGAAAAGCCAAATTGATAGGATTTTGTGGGTGTAATCCGCTGAAAACCCTCAGGAGACAACACTCCTCCTACTAGGGACACCTAGAGGTTTAACGGCTTGTTGCACGTGCTCAGTGCAATCGCGTTTCCCTGCGAAAGTGTGGTTAGGTTTTTTAGAGAATAAAAAATAAGTTTGCTCGAGGACGAGCAAAAGATAAGTTTGGGGGTATTTGTTCATACGATAATATTGCATTATTATATTCCCCATTCTTATTCTTTTTATAAATAAATAGGTGCTTTTGACGCATGTCTGCTACATGTTACAGGTTACAGGTTCTTAGACAGAAAACAGTGAAAACGATGTAAAGACGATAAAAAAGTGGACTTTGACCAACAAATAGAAGACTCTTGATCAAGCCTACATCAAAGATAAAATTCACAAAGTACAAGGCAATGCAAGGTCCAAGATTATAGAGCGAACGGTTAAAAATCCACCGCAATTATTCACTGGAGATCTGGATGAAACATAGAAGCTATTTTAATAAAGAACCAAATAATAAGGAAGCCCAAAGATCCAAGGCCCAATACTTTCTTTTAATAAAAGACTGAGACATAAAATTTTACCAAAGCTTGAAGTCTACTTTGACTAGGTCTTCCTAAGGATATTTTGGTAAATGTAGACATGCAAATCAATTGTAACCTAGGGTTTCCTATTCTCTATAAATAGGAACTCTACTCATTGTAATTTCTTATGCCTCCCTTCATTAATAAATTTCAGCATTCTTTTGGAGAGCATCATTTTTTGTAGGTAAATTATTTTCTTGTCTTAATTTAATTTAGTTTAAGAATTTTATCAACTTGCAATAGATGTTTCTTCTCTTTAATAAAATCATGTCTTTCTTCATCCCTTCAATGAGCGAGTAGTTTCCTCGCTTGTTAGGGTTAGGAATAGAGAAGGATTTGAGAGATGAAGATCTCTCGTCTCTTTTCTTTGCCAATCTTTTATGAAAATTAGAACTCCATGCATACCTTCTTATTCCGCTCCCTACGGCACCCTATCCCTCGAGGTAGCGGTGATATCGTAGTATAAAGGCCCGGATTTTAAGGTTTTCCATGGAGGTTAGGGTAAAGATTAAGAAAGGAAGGACAAGGATCTAGAGGAAGAATCAATCTTCCCAATCATCCTAATCCCCTTTGTTAAGATTTACCATAACACTAATATAATATCTTTAATTAAAGGCAATGGAAAGAGATGTAGATCTTTGTTTACCAAATTTTCCCTAAACCTAATCCTAGCAAGTTTCTAATCCTAATATCATACAACTTCAATTTTTAGATTTAATAATCAATCCGAACACCCTTCGGAATTAACTCGTTAGCGCGATTAGGAAATTCACAACATCCCTGTGGACCGACCCGTACTCACCGGCTAGCTGCAAAGCGACGCCGTTCTTGATTGCGGTTACAAATATTTTTGATCTATCTTTTAGAAAGCGCAAGCACGCTAAATCACTTAATCAACTGGCTAGCCACTTGTTATGCATCTGTGGACTGCCGTGAGAAGGCGGTCAGATTTAGCTTTCAGGGAGAGCCAGTCCTTGTTATTCAGGAAGACCGCAGTGTCATCCTTCCCAGCTTGATTTCATCTCTTCGCGCCGGTCAGCTCTTACGGAAGGGATGTTAGGGATTCTTAGCTTTTTTTTGTGATACTCGAGCTGCAGAGGTTCCGTTGGACCAGATCCCGATTGTGTGTGAGTTCCCTGATGTTTTCCCTGACGAGCTGCCTGGGCTACCGCCTGAGCGTGATGTTGAGTTCTGCATTGACTTGATTCCCGGCTTGGGGCCTATTTCCATACCGCCTTATCGGATGGCCCTGGCGGAGCTTAGAGAGCTAAAGGATCAGTTGCAGGATTTGTTAGATAAAGAGCTTATTCGACCCAGTGTTTCTCCATGGGGTGCTCCTTTCCTGTTCGTCAAGAAGAAAGACGACAGTTTGCGCTTGTGCATTGATTACCGCCAGCAGAACAGGGTTACCGTACGGAACAGATATCCCTTACCACGTATCGATGATTTGTTCAACCAGCTTCAGGGTGCGGGATACTTTTCGAGGATTGACTTGCGATCGGGTTACCATCAGTTGCGGGAGCGGCAGGAGGATATTCCGAGTACGGCTTTTCGCACGCGTTATGGACACTTTGAGTTTTTGATGATGTTGTTCGGACTCACTAATGCACCAGCCGCATTTATGGATTTGATGAACCACATTTTCAGGATGTATCTAGATCTGTTCATCATCATGTTTATTGACGACATTTTGGTGTATTCCCGGAGCCGAGAGGAGCACGAGCAGCACCTGCGGATCACATTGCAGACTTTGAGGGAGCACTAGCTATTCTCGAAATTTTCTAAGTGCGCGTTTTGGCTTGACAGCGTTGATTTCTTGGGTCACATGATTATGAGAGACGACATATGTGTGGACTCGAAGAAAATCGAGGCCATTCAGCATTGGCCCAGACCGACATCAGTTACAGAGATCTGCAGTTTCCTAGGCCTGGCTGGCTACTACCGATGATTTGTTCACGATTTCTCCCGCATCGCAGCACTGTTGACCGGGTTGACCCGGAAGGGATTTCCTTTTGATTGGACCGACGCGTGCGAGCATAGCTTCCAGCAGTTGAAGACTCGTTTGACTACTGCACCAGTGTTGTCATTGCTTTCGGGATCGGGCGGATTCGTAGTTTATTGCGACGCTTCGCGAGTGGGACTAGGTTGCGTGTTGATGCAGCACGACAGAGTTATCGCGTATGCTTCTCGGCAGCTGAAGACA
Organism: Agapanthus africanus; assembly: GCA_030015575.1. NCBI lineage: Eukaryota > Viridiplantae > Streptophyta > Magnoliopsida > Asparagales > Amaryllidaceae > Agapanthus > Agapanthus africanus. The sequence continues at coordinate 643,116,316 of CM057342.1, forward strand.
CATGAACAGAACTATCCTACGCACGATTTAGAGATGGCTGCAGTGGTGTTTGTACTCAAGATCTGGAGACATTACCTATACGGAGAGTCGTGCCAGATATTCATGGACCACAAGAGCTTGAAGTATATATTTCAACAGCGAGACCTGAATCTGAGACAGCGCCGTTGGATGGAACTGGTGAAATACTATGATTGCGAAATTCTTTACCATCCGGGCAAGGCGAACGTGGTGGCTGATGCTTTGAGTAGGAGGCCCGGAGGTAGTCTATCTTTTTTGAGCGCCGTACAGAGGTAGTCGTCAGCAGATTGACAGATTTTATGCGACAGCCGAGTTGAGTTCGAGTTCACTCCGACAGGGGGACAGCTCGTGCATATTCGTGCACGTCCACAGTTGTTGGACCGTATTCGCGAGGCACAGCCCAGTGATGACCGTCTTTTGGAGATCATGGAGCAGATTAGGCAGGGCAGAGATTCCGAGTTCATGATCGATGATCAGGGAGTACTGCGACTTAGGACTCGATTGTGCGTACCAGATTCTGAAGGACTGTGGCGTGAGATTCTTGAGGAGGCGCATAGATCGACATATAGTGTTCATTCAGGTTCCACCAAGATGTACCGCGATCTAAGAGATGCTTATTGGTGGGACGGAATGAAGAGGGACATCACAGACTTCGTGTCGAGATGCCTGACTTGTCAGCAAGTCAAGCCCGAGCACCAGAGGCCCGCTGGAGAGTTGCAGCCTTTGCCCATTACGGAGTGGAAATGGTAGAAGATTTCTATGGACTTCGTTGTGGGTCTACCCAGGACCAGTCCAGGGTATGACTCCATCTGGGTGATCGTGGATCGATTGACGAAAGTGTAGGGTTACTAGGCACTCTCACAAGGGTCTATAAGGTATCAACCATGCCCGATTTTATAACATTTTGAAAATTGTTTCGGTAAAATTTCGAAAAAACGGTAAAATAAGGGGGTTTTCTGTAAAAAGTCAAAATGCAAATATATTTATTATAAAATTAAATATACATATTCTAGCTATTTAATTGCTAGTATTTGGTGTTTATTGAGCCACTGCTGAAATTTCAAATTTTTTGAAATTTTTTCCGAAATTAATTATTTTAATATTATTTTAAGCCGGTAAGAAAATACATTAAATTAGCGATAAATATAAATTTTAATCTTTAAAATCATGTTAATTAAAATCTAGTTGTAATATAATTTTTTAGTATTTTATTTCAAGTTTTAATTGATTTATTTTATGGAAAACAAAAATATAGTTATTTTGAACTAAAACTTGCAAATATGGTATTGTGGGGGGTCTTTTTGCATAGAATTTTTTTGTAAAGTCTCTCACACTCACTCTCACTCCCCTTGGCCGGCCCCACACTATTGTATCATCCCAAGAATTTTATTTCCCTCTTTTTGACCTTAAATCATGTGAGAAATGGGTTAAAATAAGGTTTTTATATATAGTAAAGTAGGTGGGGGTATTATGGTAATTGGGAGGGGCTTTGACTTGGATCTTTTGGCATCATCCCCTCACCTTTTTCCCCTTCTTCCTCTGCTCAAACCAGCAGCAGCAGCCCCCCCTCCATTTCTTCTTCTCTTTTCTCTTCAAAATTCCATCAAAAAAATCATCCAAAATGCTTCAAAAATTCTACAAAAACAAAATCTAATCCCTACCCATTTTTACTTAACCATTCTAGTATGGATTTTGGTGAAGGAAAGCATGTTTGGGAGGCTAGATTTGTGCTAGATTTCAAGATGATTGTGGGGGTAAATTCTTAACCTTATGTCTAATTGTTGTTTGAATACTTTAAATCTAGCATAATTAGTTAATAGTTTGGGATTAATTGAATGTTTTGAAAAATATAGTAAGGGTTTGTGATTTCAATTAGGGTTTTTATCATATCATTAGGGATGCAAGGTTTAGTTTAACATCTTAATGTATGTAAAACCTAGTTTGGTTGATTAAATTGCACTTGTTATATGTAATTTGTCCAAATTGCTTAAATTGCAAACTAGGTTTTTGTAAACCTTGAATTTGATTAAGAGAAAAATGTAATTAGGTTTTTCTTGACTTCATTAACATTATTAAGTGTGGTTTAATGTCTTTAGTTCATGAAAATCCTAGCTAAATTGTTGTTTGTGCATTTTTGCTATAAAATTGTTAAAATTTGAGTATATTGTAAACTAGAATTTTGGGGCTAAAGAAATTTAATGAGATTAAATAATGGAAATGGTTTTTATGACTTATTTAAGTTGTTTAATAAGTATTATGGCCATTAAATTTGTTCAAACGTCGAGTTTTGTACTAAAACGGGTAATTTGTGCTTGCTAGATTTTTGGAAAAATGGCTTTTAAAGTGAATTTTGGGTTTTTGTGAAAGCAACCATAGGTTTTGACCTATGTGGGTTTCGTGTGTCATTTTGATCATGAGTCGGATTTTAATGCGATACGGTGCGTTATGATATGTAGGTACCCATGTGGACTTCGAGACGACAAGCAAGCGCGTGGCGACGTCGGCACCGGCGAGCGAAGACCAGGTGAGTAGATTTATATCTACGGGGAGAAGTCGGATGGATGGCGTATAGCACCCCCGCAGTTCATGGTGATGTATACGAATACGTATACACACACATATATATATATATTGATTATATTTTGTTTGAGTATATTGATGATAATATGGATATTTGGTGTTCTTGGATGATTTAGTGTCGCGAAACCCTAGAGTAGTGGTCGCACCACACATGCACACAACCACCCATACTTGCATACTTTCTTCTTTCATTTGTGCTTATTCGGGAATATATAGTTATGTGTTCACATGGGTATGGGACTATGTGTTCACATACGGATTTGAGGATGATACTTGCGTTTGAGATGAGTCGATGAGATTTGTATTGAGGTTGTGATATCGGTGATATGGCAGGATTCATATTTGAGATACGTCCTGATGTTATAGCGGGTCTTTGAACGACGATACGGATGAATAGTGCTATAAATAAAATGGTCGACATGTGATCGTAATATGAGATATGATATGCTAGGATATTGATACTAGGCCGTATTGGGCGATGTATACCCCTTGATGATGATATGTGCTGATGATATCGGTTTGTACGAGACTGTCGATCAGTAGTCAGATCATGACTATATTGATGATATTAGTATTGTACTAGACGTAGGTCAGTACTCTGGACTATGATCTTGGATAAAGAGGATACCAGATGAATAGTGTGATGAATATGATATTAACCCGTACCCAGATTTGGGGATGCCGTACGACGGATTTACATACGAGCTATATTTTGATGATTGATCCGCACTCTTGACTTGGGATGTCTGATTATAGATATGGTATCGGATATGATATTATTGAGGCAGGATCACCGACTAATATATATATAGGTATGTATATGTATCGACTCAAATGTTAGGCGGTTTCCTTACCTGTAGTCCAGCTTGTTAGCTTAGCCCTTTAGTTTAGTTTAGTTGTTAGATTAGATTCGATTCTTACCTATTTCAAAAACTAACAAATCGTGGGTATTTTAAAAGACAGCCCAAGGGATCCTACGGATATTTCAAAAGAAGTATCTTTTCATAAAAACACTGTAGCCCCTATTTTCAAAACCGCACGATTCGTGTTATTTCAAATGGCACCATTGTTTAATATTTAGCTCCCGCTCATTTTGGTTGCTCGCTCCGCATCGCATACTTACATTATTTTTTCATATTGCATTATTGACATTATGCTGTTAGGACACCAGCACCATTACCGATGATGCGTATGTACTACGTACACTTACTTGCCGGCTCACACACATCTTCATCGGTAATTGCCATGTCACGTATACCTTAGAAAATATTATTGCTTAACTTAGCTTGATAGCTAGTAGTTTGACATAATATTAGTGTACTTAACTTATATGCCAGCTTAGATATTGTAGTTATTACTTGTCACTTCATGCATACTGTTATTCATTGTTATGCCGTATTCATGGATTCTTATGCCTATATTCATGGGTTTATATGCTATTGATGATTTGGATTCGGATTTCTATGAGATTTTCTGGATTTGGTGGAAAACCGCAAAACTTGTATAAGCTTCTTCCCTCTCTTTTAAATAAAAAGTGCGGTTTTCCCATGATGTATGAGTCGTCCACCATGAGTTTGCTGATGGATTTTGAGACCCGATTCGAGGAGTGGAGGAACTGTTTCGGGTACATGGTGGGCCCGGTGGGTACCCCGGGGCAAGAGGATCGCGTTGTTGACGTTGAGCCTGGCAGGGGAGCACTACCGACCGGTGATATTACCCGACGCGTCGGATATCCGGAGGATACCGTCGTGGTCTTGAGATGGATGGTAGGGGCCGGTCTGGACTGACGGCGCCCTAGATATTGTGATTGAGACATTGAGATTTCGAGATATTGAGGTACAGAGACTGTGATACAGAGATATCGAGATATTGGGATTACGTTTTGTGCCGATGCTAGGCACTGTTTTATGCTGATTTCATTATGATACCTCATTTTAAAAATACAAAGGAAATCTCACTAAATTATGAAAACAGTTTCTTCATTTACATGTATTCTGTTTTCATGCATTCATACCTCATTCATATGATATATTGCTACCTGAGGCACTGACACGGGCACATGAGAATACACTCGGGTTAGATATTTACCCTAGCCTTTGTTATAGACTGCATGTTATATATATAATTGAGGATATATTATGATCATTGACCTAGGTTGCGTTATTTATGCGATTTCTTTCCGTAGATGTTTTTCTATTCACGAGTTGGCAACTCACCCCCGTTGTGCCCCAGTTTCTTGCAGGTTTTGCCGTACAGGTTTCATTACGGCTTTACTGGCACTGCTTCCCATTTCCGGGTGACTTGCTAGTAGGTGGGTTTACTTGTATCGTACCCCCATTATATATCTTGTATATCATTATTCTGTTGTATCTAGAAGTTCCATCAACCAAACATGTATTTATTTCAGAGATAGAGACCAGTGATGTTTATTCTTTCGACCTTAGAGTCGCGCGTTATATTTCTGTGGATTTCTGGTGGTTTTGAGTTTCCTTTTGAGTTTTGATCCTCGCCCTTGGCGTTGTATATTATATTGCTTGTGTGGTTGTGACCGTCGATTGACGAAGAGCTAGCACCCGCTTGGGGATGCCTTTTTGATTTCGTATACTATTCATGTTGTATCCCGTTTGGGGGCCAGTTTTTACAAAGGAGACTCTGCCGAAATTTTCGAGAAATGTTTGATGTTTTTTTTTAAACCGCATAATTCGGCTTATGCTATTGAAACCACTTGTTTTAATTGGTTTTCCTTCACTCTACTACTTTTGTTGGTTTGGATTTCTGGGTTTTCGGCTTACTTAGATTATGTACGCCTTGAGACGTTCGTAGTTTAAGTGCCGGTCATATTCCGTACTTTCGGGACATGACAAAGTTGGTATCAGAGCGTTAGGTTTTACCTTCGGAGCGTAGGATGACCCTTGGTTGATAGAATAGGTGACTAAAGTAGAGTGACGTACCATGGGTATGTTCCGCGGCATATTTACGATACGCTACTCCACTTAAGGAGCCTTAGGATATACATTTCTTTGCTCAGTATCATATTCATTCCTGATCTAGCCTCATCGGTACCAGTTGCGGTTTGCTGCCACGATTACGGGCAAGGAGAGCTACAGCTAGAGTTGCGGTCAATACGAGCTCGTCACGAACGAGGACTGACCAGGGCGAAATTCCGGCGACACACGATTGCGGAGATGTGTCTTTTTACTGTGTTTCCGCGCCACGAGCGTTTGGCGGATCGCCTTTATGAGGTTACTCGGATGTGCTGATCGACACTAGAGGATTGAGCCAATGATAGAGGCCAGCCAGATTTTGATGACCGTTGGTGTATTGCTTACTCATGATGATTGAGGCACTGTTCAGCGTGCAGACGAGTGAGCCAGTTGTTGCTGCGAGCGACGAGATATCGCCCCATATGTTGGAGCTATTGCAGTACTGGTTGTACTAAGAGATGATAGAAGGTCGCTAGTCACCCGAGGATGAATGACTAGGACATGTGGTTCGTTCGCCTACCCGATGAGAGGTCATCAGATAGATTGATTCCAGCAAGAAACGACTTCACGCGGAGACGTTGAGAGTCGACAGAGACGATCGAATGTCAGAAACCTATTATTCCAAGTTTAAAGTATTCGGAAAGACATGCAGGCAATTCTATGGACCCTCTAGAAGAATGAAACCCTAACTCGACATAATGACCGTGTGAAAGCCTTTGAACCTTCGGGTTTGCGGCAGTTCCACGGCGCCATTAGTGAGGCTTGGGTTTGCCCTTCTACGGTTGGACCATCGATGCTGTGGTACGTACTCGATACTGTTAAACTGTACCCAAGATGTTGAGCTTTTGGGGGATTATGAGGTTCTGACAAATCAATCGGATGGTTCGACTTCAATCGGATGCTAGGTGGTGAGATGCATTCTTGGGAGACTCCAGATACGAGGATAGCCGTTGGAGCTCAGTCCATGCAGCCACGACGAGACGAGTCCGAAGCAGTCGACGTTAGAGAAAAGTAGAGTAATAGGTTCGTACGAGATCTTGATGAGACTACGTTCCACTCCGCCGACATCAGAGATGCGATGCGCATGCCGAGGCATGGTACTTGGATTTACCTTCCAGAAGGAGTCGCGATGAGTATGCAGTCGTTCCAGAGCAAGATGCAGATATAGGAAAGGACGATGACTTCCGGACAGTTGGCAGAGACGAGACATGGAAGAGACCGTGAGCAGGATTCCTTCCAGGACACTGCTGCAATGATACTTGCACCCAGGATCAGATGTGTCACGTACATTCAGAGAGCCAGAGGCCGACGCCAGTGATATGCTGTCTTACGAGTGGTCGCGATGATTGACCGAGAGATGACCAGAGAAGTGCCACAACGGAATCATCCCCGTTAGCACACCTGACAGGGCCGATGAGCCGATGGACCGAGAGATTGGTAATTCACAGTGAAGACCTTGACCCAGGAGTGGTCATTATTACGCATACCAGCAGGCCAGAGTTCATGATCATCGACGAGATGTCCCACTAGTGACCGCGACAGTTGGCCCGAGATTCTTAGAGGATGCACTTGAGCGGTACTATTCCGCCATTATTGATTTCGATGTTTTGGGTGATTTATTCTTATGATTTGATTTTGATGATTGAGGATTTACGATCTTTGCACAGTGTTGCACTTGATATCGTTTTCGTGCTTTGGTTTCACATGTTTGTGATTTTACGGTTTTAGACATTTGAGTTGATTTTGTGCGTATGCACGCACACAATTTAGTTCCTGCACTCTGTATAGTTTATATATGCTTGCAGTGCAGTGATACGCCTTTTGTGCACTTAGATGCACTGGACTTCGATTTCGATTGTGATACTCGATATTTGTTTTGTGCACCTTGTGCACCTGATTTAATTTTGCGCATGTTCGGCGCTTGATATTGGATTTCATGATTTCGTGCATGATGGATGCCCCTGGTTTTGGGTTTTCGCGCATGTTGAGCGCATGTCTTGAGATGCGATTTTGGTGCACACCAGATGCACTAAATCGAGATTTTTTTCGTGCATGTCAGATGCACCTGATTTTGCTGTCAGGCACACACGTTGCCTACGACAGATGCTTTGTGCACACCCGATGCACTTAGATCTTGTTTCTGTGCACTTATATGGCATGTATATGGATTTTGATTGTTGTGCGTACCAGACGCACGTAGTATTCATACGCGTATTTTGGGATTGATTTCTTATAGAGCAGTACGTTTTTTTTATGATAATTGCGATGTGTTTTCGTACTAAGCAGGACTAGTCAGAGGACAGTACCTGAATATATTTTGCATGCATTGATAGTTATTGAAGGGATTTCCAAAAAGCGAGCTATAGCCTCAGTATTTACCTACGTGTCTGATATGACACGAAATGTTTAAAACAAGGAGACCCTTCTAAATTGTTTCCAAAACGGCGGAATGTACATTTCAAACAAAGGTATATATGTATATAGTTATTTTCTTATGATAGACGTCCGCCACTGTGCAGTGTTATACGCGTTGCACAGCGACTTAAAGAGATTTGGCTTGCATTTCCTTCAGATACTTACATATATAGATTCGATATTTACATGTATAGTTTCGAGTTATATCATATTGGTTTTGCTTTGGATTTGGCATTGATGTCTTCCCCATGACTCCGATGATTGCGGGATGCTTGACGGAGTTTTGATTTGAGTAATATGCTCATTTTTCATGCGCATGCGCTGCGCTACGATTTGTTTTATGTATTTACGATTTCGGAGCCCCGACGACTTGATGGTTTTGCTTAGATGTTTTAGTATTTAGGGGGAGTTTTAATTTAAATTCAGGGACCGAATTTCTTTAAGGGGGGAGGATTGTAACGTTTTGAAAATCGTTTCGGTGAAATTTCGAAAAAACGGTAAAATAAGGGGGTTTTCTGTAAAAAGTCAAAATGCAAATATCTTTATTATAAAATTAAATATACATATTATAGCTATGTAATTGCTAGTATTTGGTGTTTATTGAGCCACTGCTGAAATTTCAAATTTTCTGAAATTTTTTCCGAAATTAATTATTTTAATATTATTTTAAGCCGGTAAGAAAATACATTAAATTAGCGATAAATACAAATTTAGATGGGCTAATTTTAATCTTTAAAATCATTTAATTAAAATCTAGTTGTAATATAATTTTTTAGTATTTTATTTCAAGTTTTAATTGATTTATTTTATGGAAAACAAAAATATAGTTATTTTGAACTAAAACTTGCAAATATGGTATTGTGGGGGGTCTTTTTGCATAGAATTTTTTTGTAAAGTCTCTCACACTCACCCTCACTCCCCTTGGTCGGACCCACACTATTGTAGCAGCCCAAGAATTTTATTTCCCTCTTTTTGACCTTAAATCATGTGAGAAATAGGTTAAAATAAGGTTTTTATATATAGTAAAGTAGGTGGGGGTATTATGGTAATTGGGAGGGGCTTTGACTTGGATCTTTTGGCATCATCCCCTCACCTTTTTCCCCCTCTTCCTCTGCTGAAACCAGCAGCAGCAGCCCCCCCTCCATTTCTTCTTCTCTTTTCTCTTCAAAATTCCATCAAAAAAATCATCCAAAATGCTTCAAAAATTCCACAAAATCAAAATCTAATCCCTACCCATTTTTACTTGACCATTCTAGTATGGATCTTGGTGAAGGGAAGCATGTTTGGGAGGCTAGATTTGTGCTAGATTTCAAGATGATTGTGGGGGTAAATTCTTAATCTTATGTCTAATTGTTGTTTGAATACTTTAAATCTAGCATAATTAGTTAATAGTTTGGGATTAATTGAATGTTTTGAAAAATATAGTAAGGGTTTGTGATTTCAATTAGGGTTTTATCATATCATTAGGGATGCAAGTTTTAATTTAACATCTTAATGTATGTAAAACCTAGTTTGGTTGATTAAATTGCACTTGTTATATGTAGTTTGTCCAAATTGCTTAAATTGCAAACTAGGTTTTTGTAAACCTTGAATTTGATTAAGAGAAAAATGTAATTAGGTTTTTCTTGACTTCATTAACATTATTAAGTGTGGTTTAATGTCTTTAGTTCATGAAAATCCTAGCTAAATTGTTGTTTGTGCATTTTTGCTATAAAATTGTTAAAATTTGGGTATATTGTAAACTAGAATTTTGGGGCAAAAGAAATTTAATGAGATTAAATAATGGAAATGGTTTTTATGACTTATTTAAATTGTTTAATAAGTATTATGGCCATTAAATTTGTTCAAACGTCGAGTTTTGTACTAAAACGGGTAATTTGTGCTTGCTAGATTTTCGGAAAAATGGCTTTTAAAGTGAATTTTGGGTTCTTGTGAAAGCAACCATAGGTTTTGACCTATGTGGGTTTCGTATGTCATTTTGATCATGAGTCGGATTTTAATGCGATACGGTGTGTTATGATATGTAGGTACCCATGTGGACTTCGAGACGACAAGCAAGCACGTGGCGACGTCGGCACCGACGAGCGAAGACCAGGTGAGTAGATTTATATCTACGGGGAGAAGTCGGATGGATGGCGTATAGCACCCCCGCAGTTCGTGGTGATGTATACGAATACGTATACACACATATATATATTGATTATATTTTATTTGAGTATATTGATGATAATATGGATATTTGGTGTTCTTGGATGATTTAGTGTCGCGAAACCCTAGAGTAGTGGTCGCACCACACATGCACACAACCACCCATACTTGCATACTTTCTTCTTTCATTTGTGCTTATTCGGGAATATATAGTTATGTGTTCACATGGGTAAGGGACTATATGTTCAAATACGGATTTGAGGATGATACTTGGGTTTGAGATGAGTCGATGAGATTTGTGTTGAGGTTGTGATATCGGTGATATGGCAGGATTCGTATTTGAGATACGTCCTGATGTTATAGCGGGTCTTTGAACGACGATACGGGTGAATAGTGCTATAAATAAAATGGTCGACATGTGATCGTGATATGAGATATGATATGCTAGGATATTGATACTAGGCCGTATTGGGCGATGTATACCCCTTGATGATGATATGTGCTGATGATATCGGTTTGTACGAGACTGCGATCAGTAGTCAGATCATGACTATATTGATGATATTAGTATTGTACTAGACGTAGGTCTGTACCCTGGACTATGATCTTGGATAAAGAGGATACCAGATCAATAATGTGATGAATATGATATTAACCCGTACCCAGATTTGGGGATGCCGTACGACGGATTTACGTACGAGCTATATTTTGATGATTGATCTGCACTCTTGACTTGGGATGTCTGATTATAGATATGGTATCAGATATGATATTATTGAGGCGGGATCACCGACTTATATATATACAGGTATGTATATGTATCGACTCAGATGTTAGGCGGTTTCCTTACCTGTAGTCCAGCTTGTTAGCTTAGCCTTTTAGTTTAGTTTAGTTGTTAGAATAGATTCGATTCTTACCTATTTCAAAAACTAACGAATCGTGGGTATTTTAAAAGACAGCCCAAGGCATCCTACGGATATTTCAAAAGACGTATCTTTTCATAAAAACACCAGAGCCCCTATTTTCAAAACCCCACGATTCGTGTTATTTCAAATGGCACCATTGTTTAATATTTAGCTCCCACTCATTTTGGTTGCTCGCTCCGCATCGCATACTTACATTGTTATTTCATATTGCATTGTTGACATTATGCTGTTAGGACACCAGCACCATTACCGATGATGCGTATGTACCACGTACACTTACTTGCCGGCTCACATACATCTTCATCGGTAATTGCCATGTCACGTACACCTTAGAAAATATTATTGCTTAACTTAGCTTGATAGCTAGTAGTTTGACATAATATTAGTGTACTTACCTTATATACCAGCTTAGATATTGTAGTTATTACTTGTCACTTCATGCATACTGTTATTCATTGTTATGCCGTATTCATGGATTCTTATGCCTATATTCATGGGTTTATATGCTATTGATGATTTGGATTCGGATTTCTATGAGATTTTCTGGATTTGGGGGAAAACCGCAAAACTTGTATAAGCTTCTTCCCTCTCTTTTAAATAAAAAGTGCGGTTTTCCCATGATGTATGAGTCGTCCACCATGAGTTTGCTGATGGATTTCGAGACCTGATTCGAGGAGTGGAGGAACCGTTTCGGGTACATGGTGGGCCCGGTGCGGTACCCCGGGGCAAGAGGATCGCGTTGTTGATGTTGAGCCTGGCAGGGAAGCACTACCGACCGGTGATATTACCCGACGCGTCGGATATCCGGAGGATACCGTCGTGGTCTTGAGATGGATGGTAGGGGCCGGTCTGGACTGACGGCGCCCTAGATATTGTGATTGAGACATTGAGATTTCGAGATATTGAGGTACAGCGACTGTGATACAGAGATATTGAGATATTGGGATTACGTTTTGTGCCGTTGCTAGGCACTGTTTTATGGTGATTTCATTATGATACCTCATTTTTAAAATACAAAGGAAATCTCACTAAATTATGAAAACAGTTTCTTCATTTACATGTATTCTGTTTTCATGCATTCATACCTCATTCATATGATATATTGCTACCTGAGGCACTGACACGGGCACATGAGATTACACTCGGGTTAGATATTTACCTTAGCCTTTGTTATAGGCTGCATGTTATATATATAATTGAGGATATATTATGATCATTGACCTAGGTTGCGTTATTTATGCGATTTCTTTCCGTAGATGTTTTTCTATTCACGAGTTGGCAACTCACCCCCATTGTGCCCCAGTTTCTTGCAGGTTTTGCCGTACAGGTTTCATTACGGCTTTGCTGGCATTGCTTCCCATTTCCGGGTGACTTGCTAGTAGGTGGGTTTACTTGTATCGTATCCCTATTATATATCTTGTATATCATTATTCTGTTGTATCTAGGAGTTCCATCAACCAAACATGTATTTATTTCAGAGATAGAGACCAGTGATGTTTATTCTTTCGACCTTAGAGTCGCGCGTTATATTTCTGTGGATTTCTGGTGGTTTTGAGTTTCCTTTTGAGTTTTGATCCTCGCCCTTGGTGTTATATATTATATTGCTTGTGTGGTTGTGACCGTCGATTGACGAAGAGCTAGCTCCCGCTTGGGGATGCCTTTTTGATTTCGTATACTATTCATGTTGTATCCCGTTTGGGGGCCAGTTTTTACAAAGGAGACTCTGCCGAAATTTTCGGGAAATGTTTGATGTTTTTTTTTAAACAGCATAATTCGGCTTATGCTATTGAAACCACTTGTTTTAATTGGTTTTCCTTCACTCTACTACTTTTGTTGGTTTGGATTTCTGGGTTTTCGGCTTACTTAGATTACGTACGTCTCGAGACGTTCGTAGTTTAAGTGCCGGTCATATTCCGTACTTTCGGGACGTGACAGATTTAATATTTAGACGTGCCGAACAACCCTAACCAAGATCTTAGACTAGAGATTAGGCGAAACAAAGCATGTTGAACACTTTAACATCTAAGAGTTTGGGATTACAACCTTTGTAGTCCGGTCCTTCACTTCTAAAGCTCCGTGTTAAGGTCCCTTCGCTGCGATCATCGAGTACCCGGACTCTAGAGAGGCTCCATGAAGAGAAAAATGCAAGCTTACTTCCGATCTTCGATAACAAAGATGATCTACCTTGAAGTTTATTTAACACAAGCTCTCACTCACTAATGAAGTGAACACCCTAATCTAAATGGCTAGAATAGATCAGGATGATGAAGTAGGAATTTAGCTCTTATTTATTTTCTCAATCTCACTCATTTTCATCACCTCTCAAAAAGCTAGAAAGCTTTTCAAGCAAGAAGGAAGAAGAAGAAGAAGCTAACTCTTTTGTGATGAATAATGAATCCATAGTGTGGTTAGAAATGCAACCATGGGTTGATAACTTAACGCATGTAGAGACTTAACCATGGTCAAGGGTTGGGTTGGGTTAACAAATATCTACAAAAATATCTTTACAAAATATCTTTGCAAAAACAAAACAAAAAGCTTCTAGAAGCTTCTAGAAAAATTAACCCAAATCAAACCTTAATCATGTTTAATCTCCACTAATCATGTTGCATTAATAACCCTAACATGTTACAATATTATATATCACATATACAATATTTATTGTAACAAAATAAAATAATACAATTAACATATATCGCATATATATCAATATATTACTCGAGTGAGAAAAAGAATCTTTTAGTGAGCTTATACTAGTTAATGTAATTTAATATATCAAATAAATAATTATACATTAAATTATCGAATCAACACTTGATCCGATAATCCGGCTATTTCATAAATAACCGACCAATATAATCTGTATCAGTTCATCGAATCAACACTTGATCCGATGACCCAGCTATATCACATATACCCGGCCGATATCTCATATCGCGAGAATTTAATACGGTATCACATACACGTATTCTTCTCGGTCCTGCCCATATCATATATGCGCTCCTACTCCGTTTTGCCTGAGTCAAGAAACCTCTGTGTAGGACTCTAAAGAATCGTCAATACGCCGGCAGTAGGTGATGATCATATCAAACACCCACAAGCTGCAAGCGGTCAGCTAAACATAACAGCCACCCAGGTATTGAGCGATCAGAAGATCAACAAGCAAGCCTGTACTTTCTCCTGCGACTCCAGTCAGTAAAACTCCCGTACAGTCCGGTCTCTTCGTCTGATATGTCGCATATCTCGCCTGGGGGTGGTATACGTCAGACCCCGGTAGCTTGATAAGTCGTGTCGATATGAGGTCTATAACAGTTCGAGAAACTACTGATAACACTTACCAGTAAATCTCAGCAACCATGGCCAGGTATTTCTAGTTATAGCCAATCGAACACAGCGCAACATCAACTCCCTATACTGGGAGAGACGAATCCCCTCCTATCGCTCATTGCCTCCATGTGATTCGGGACTGTACCAAATAGCCACCTTTTTGCACGCCCTCTTGGACATGGTATGATGGAAATCAAAGCACAGTGGGAATCACAAAAGACTCTATGACGATCTCGGGTCTACAGACTAACCTGTACGAGTGTCACCAGAGAACTGCCATCTGACGTGAGGTATAATACCATCTGGGAGTTCTCGGCGAGTCCGTCCAGTGTACCCAGTCTCCACTGAGCACCCGTATACCTTCTCTGATGTCAAACACCAATGGATATAGGATCATCCATCGCCCATCATATGGGTCAAGAAGCGCCTGCGCTAGTCTACTCTGGTATATCGATGCCCTGTCTCGATACACCCACGACTAGGAACATTTGAAGGATGTACTTGGCGACTACTTAGTCCCTACTAGTATGATCCGCATCATAGTCCTGGTAGTCAAGTACTCATCCTAAGGGATTTATCAATATGTAACATAGAGACAATCAGAGTACATGTTAAGATGAAATGTAACCAGATAGCATACTATCATGTCGAGCAAGAAAGTCCTCCCTATATATGTCCAAGCATCCACTACAATATACATCGTATGTACAGTAATGGCCTCTAGGGCATACATATAACTAACAATCTCTCACTTGCACTAGGGACATCTGTTGTGGTATCACATACCCAACAATTAGCTGTAGTTGAAGTATCTCATACTCAACCATCCCATAAAAGTCTCTACTGGGAAAAAGGCCTTTGTGAGTGGATCCGCGCTGTTGTCCTCTGTGTCTACTCTCCTAACCTCGATCTCCCTGGAGATCAACCATCTCCATGATCAGGTGATACTGTCTAAGAATTATATCTGGATTTCTGATGGGACGGGGGTTCCTTGGCATAAGCCATAACTCCATTGTCACACAATGGTTGGAACGAAGTTCATCTCATGAACTTATATATATCCAGACTGCCTCTTTGGTAGCATCCTTGGTAATGACGTATCTTGCCTTTAATCGTCTAGTAAGTCACGGTATCTAGCTTGGAACTCTTCCAACATACCGTCCCTCCACCGAGGGTAAAGACAATGCCTGCGACTGACATTCAGTCGTCCTTATCACCCTGGAACCTCTCCAGTGATTCTCCCCAGGATCGTTTGATACCATCTCACTACAACTAGTGATAATCCTAACATCCATTTAGATCTATCTCGTAGATATAAAACCTAGGATTTAGGAGGTATCAGCTTAATCCTATATAGAGAATCTTTGTGATAAGAGGAGATTGATCGAGCGTAGCATAGGAAACTCCTTCCCTATCAAGAGTATGTCATCCACGTACTCTACGAGGATCACCACCATACTCTCTACTACCTTTTTGTATATACAAGGTTCATCTACCATTTTGATGAAGTCAAACTCTTTGACTACCACATAAAAACAGACGTTCCAACTCCGCGATGCCTGATTTATCACATAAAATATCTTGCTCACGTTTTCGCTGCTCCCACTGTCTACGAAGCCCTCTGGCTGTGTACTTATAGACGCTCTCTTCCAAATCATCATTTAGAAAAGCAGTCATGACACCCAACCGCCAGATATCATAGCCATGGTATGTAGCCGTGGCAAGTAGGATCTGGATGGACTTTAAGCATAGTTTTGAAAGTCTCAACTTTTCCATGTACACCAAGCAATCTTCTCAAGATATACTTGCTCCTGATGGGGATTTAATCCTTCAGATAAAGCAATCAAAGTCCATACTTTGTTGCTGTATAAGGATTCCATCTCAGATCTATAAGCATCCAGCCATTCTTACAGAGTCCCACTCCTGATGGCCAGCTCGAAACTAGTTGGGTCATCATCTCATGATGCAATCCTCGCTCCCACTGTCATAGAGAAAACCGAAGTATCTCTCAGGTGGGTGAGGAACCCTACTAGATCGGCGGAGAGGCTTGAGGTTCGTTGGAAACTATTGAATTCTTTGGTTCTACCAAATCATCAGCTGCAGTTTGTATAGCTGGAACTCTTTCCAGTTCTACCTCATAACCAATAATTTCTTCACAAGAAATTCCCTTTCACAAAGGTGGCATGCTGAGAAACAAAACATCTTTTATTCCTCGGTTTGGTAGAAGATATTCCCTTGCGAATGCTTGGGATATCTAACAAACTTCCACAGAACTGACTTTGCCTCGAGCTTGTCCGGATTTTGCTTTTAGACATAGGCCGGACAACCCCAAATCTTAACTTACTTAAGATATGGGCTCTTCCCATTCCATATCACATATGAAGTGGTAGGCAACTGATTTGATTGGAACCCTATTCAATAGGTATGCAGCTTCACAAGTGCATAACCCCAAAAGAAAATAGGCAACTCAGTAGTACTCATCATAGAGCACACCATATCACATAGGGTGTGATTGCTCCACCCCGATACACTGACGTGCTGTGGTGTATACGGAGGAGTAATGCTGAGAGAGAATCTCATTCTCCTTTAGAATAGTCCAGGAATCCCTTGCTCAAGTATCCTCCTCCTTGATCTCATCAAAGGACATAATACTTATACCCGTTTCTGGCTCTCTATTTCTAGCTTATATTCTGTGATTATCTCAAAAGTTTTGGACTTGTGTTTCAACAGGAACATATGTCTGAATCTTGAGAGATCGTCAGTGAATGTAATGAAGTACAAAGAACCGGTCCTGGCATGTGTAGACATGGGACTTTCATACATCAGCATATATCAATCCCAAGAGTTCACTAACTCTTTCTCTGTTTCCAATAAACGGAGCTGTGGTCATCTTATCTCTGTGATATGACCGGCAAGTTTCACAAGATGTAAATTCAAACTAATTTAAATATGCATCTATATGTAACTTCAGCTAGTCGGGTCGCATTGATATGACCTAGTCTACAATGCCTCAAGAAGGATTCGTTCATTTCTGAACTCTTCCTCTTGTGTGTGTTCTATACATTAAGAACTATGGTTTGATTTAGAACGTCTATGCTTTTAGATAACGTGCCTGATTCGATCAACTCTTGATATAGGAAATGTTCAAAACATTATCCATCAATACAAAATTATATCCTTCTTTACTAATAGAGACTGATATAATGTTGTACATCAGGTTCGGTATCTAATAACATTCGTTCAGAATCAATGTATTCTGGTAATACAGGGTGATAACTACTAACAGACTTGGCTGCAACACTTTCACCGTTTCTATCTCATGAAACTTATCACCCGTTCTCAGTTCTCTACCTATCTGTAGCCCATGTAACAAATTACATTTGCGGGATCCTGATCCGGTATCTCATACCCAGGACGTAAAGGATACTGAGAAACGGTTCTTGGTAATGAACACAACCGAAGAAGATGCATCAGCATGCACTTTCTTCGTTTGGGTGGCACGGGAATTCTGGCAATCCCCTATTTCCTGCTCTGTCTTATAACAATTATAAGTTGGAGAGGGACCAATGTTCCCTAGCGCAGTATAACAAGCGGGTTTGGTCAATACAATCATATTATTATCTTGATTAAGGCGTGACATAGTCGCAACCAAGAGAGAGAGAGAAGAAAACACTCAGCATATGCTCTTACAAGATTAGATTGGTTATTAATATATCTAATCAGGATGTCTCCCACTGTTTTAGTCAAATCTTCCTTCAAACCCTAAAAGGAAAGACTAGCCGGGATTAATTACACTCTACAAGTTCGCCAATCTTTCAGCAAGGCCAGTGCCGGTACTTTGAGGGAGGTTCCCCGCGCTTTCGCACGGACCTAATTAAAGTAAACCTCATTTTCCCAGGGGCGTAACCCCGTTAACACCTTTCTAGACACCTACTTGATCGGCTAATTGTAATGTGTAAAACTCTCCCAGGAGTTGCTCTTACTCGCAGCGGGTATCGGGATCCAACTATCTCATAGAAGGTATGCAATCTCATTGCAAATTTCAACACTTGAAATTCCCAATAATATTTTACCCCTAACGTGCTATGACCTTGACGCATGCCAAACTACCCATAGTCCGCTAGTCAAGTTCAACCCATGCATTTCCTGATTGAATTAAACCCACCCGTACGACCCTTGACGCATGCCAAACAACGCCGTACGAATACCCTAATCCAATCGCATTGTATGCTAGCAGATAAGCACTAGTTAGCTACCGTACACTATGCCTTGACGCATGCCAAATTACCGCAGCACGAATACTAAGTAGTATTTATCTGAAATGACGGAGGGCTACACAGGTTTTTAAGAAAACCATGTGCGTAATGAACTTGATATCGTTGTAGAATCGAGTGATTTTAAATGGAATGTTTTTGAGGCTTTTCTAGTTTCGCTAAAGAGGTCACTCCTGGTGAAGAGATTGTCGACTCTTTCCTTATCGAATAAGGTACAGGATATTTCACAAATACCTCTATGCAAAGCAAAAACTATAGAAGCAATCAAAAGACAAACCGTGTTTATAGCATCTGCTAGTTTCACTAAAGAGGTCACTTCCGGTGAAAGGATCTCGGGTCTTTCCTTATCGAATAAGGTGCTGGATGTTCTACAAGGAACACCGCTATGCAAAGCAAGAACTAGAGCTACCAGTTTAAGAGACAAGTTTCTACAACATCTTTAGGTTTCTTTTATTTTCATTAATCACATTAATGAAGTCCTATTTTAATATGCTTCACAAGCATCACATTTGAAACGAAATCTGCAATATAACATATATCTCATATATATAATATAAACATTCGTCTCAGGCAGTAATATAATCTCATCACAGAACATTGCAGCAGAAGAAACATATATGAAATATTGGATATACTAGGAGGTCTGTGTTTTAGTACGAGCCTGTATAAAACACGGATTCCACGGTCGCGATGAATAGCCAAACCCACATCCCTAGATCCCTACGAGAGCGGCAAGCAACACTGCCAATTCTAGGGTTAGGAGACCTGGTCTTGACTCCTCGAGACGGTCTCCCATTGGACCTTAGAACCCGGTTACTTGTGCTCCCCGCCTTGGGTCTATCCTAATGCGGAAAAGTAAATAATATACAATGGTGACATCATCCTCAGCCCGGAAGTGCCCCAATAAAAGAATATTACATACAAATGAATTTTACATGAATGAAAAAGAAAAACTCTCATCTCACATAAAACCCCCGGCTATTCAAAACGCGACGATCCAATATAACATATCACAGTAATACATAATATCAAATATCATCAACGTAAGTAAATATGTGTATCCCAATTATCGTCGATGTATAGCAACGAAATCGGCGATACACCACATATTACACTTACGGTCACAGAAAAGAAAGTGTAAAACTACAACAGTTGGAATCCGCAACCTCCTTAGACATCGCATGCCTAACCAAATGAATTCCTTAGACATCGTATGCCTAACAATTATAAACCCCGCATTTTAGTCTCGATCTCGAAAACACTTTTCAATATCTTGTCGGGCAATTCAACAAGATTCCCGACATCCTGATCGAATGCTCGTCGCAATCTTTAGTAGACGGCCGCACCCCCGGATACCGTCGACGAAGTGCACTAAGGCGGAACACCGCTGCCGCGAGCACTCGAACGGATGATTTTGGCGACGGGGTTCTCCTACAGTCACTTGGTCGAGGCTATGGGGCGTGGCAATCTACTAAGTTTACCCGACGAGTATCCGCGTACGCTACGTGATTGCGACGGACTTTTGATTGCATCAAAATCCCGTGGCAACCGATCATCTGAGATTGAACTGCTAGATTTACAACATTCAAATTAGTTATCTAATAACTACTTGTGGATTCCAAATATTTTATCACATTCCAGATAAATAGACAATGTTAAACTTTCCGATCGAATATACAAACACCCAAGATTTCCCAAATAGCTCAACACTTGAGTGGAGTTCAAAAACATCCATTATATGCCACAGTACCAATGGTCCAGCCGTAGAAGGGTCAAACCAATGCCTCACATGTGGCAACGCCGTACTGTCACGCCCCGCTTCCCAGTGTACGGCGAAGTGGGCGCGACGAGGCCCGCTACGTATATACTCAGAAGTACATACGCTAAGCGTATTTAAGCAATAAAAAATAAACACAAGAGACAAGAAATAAAAAGAACATCAACTTTTATTTATTAACATTCTTTGTACAATACATGAAAAACTGAAGTAAAACGATGCTTAAACAGTGGCATAACAGAAAATGAAAGTACTGAAAAGAAAAGTGTACAATGATACTACAGTGTAGGGTCCTCAGTAAACTGCTCCAAGTCTTCTTGCGATGGCTCAACTTCTGCCGGGTCTAAATCACCTGACGACATTCAAAGAAGAGAGAAACAGAATGTCGTCAGCGAACAGGTCGCTCGGTAAGTCCTAAGGGTAAGAGGGAAGTAGAAAAGACAGAATAAGAAGATACATTTTAAAGTGTGAACTATTGTTGTAATGTTATGTCAACGCTGTTGTTTGTAGCTTGGTACAGAAGGATGCCAGTGTATACGAGGGGAGTCTCTATATGCCAGAGACTAAGGGCACGTATAGTACAAGGTACCGTTTATGCCACGGTACAACAGCAACTGGATTCATGTTAGGTGTGTTAAGTCTGACCACCTCGTGCCACCTTTAACACCTTCCGTACCAATCTACCCCTTAAACCCCGCGATGTCTTGTTTGTATTGTTATCTTATAAAATTGTATTGATTTCATGATTGATTGACTGACTGACCAAAACCATGATATCAGGAAACGGTTATAACCGTAGAGTCATGTAAATGGAATACTGAGAGTCATGTAAAAGGAATATATCCATGGTTCGGTTCAGTCAAATTGTATAAATTGATAATTGTATTCATGGATTCATGTGTTCATATTGAATTGGAAACTTGTAGATTATGGATTGACTTGAATCATATTCAAGTCAGATTAATCAGACTCAAACCCGAGTCAGACAATCAGAAATGTGAATCGAAGTCTTATAATTGCTAAGGTCCTTAGGGTAATTTATAAAACTTGAGGGGGTTTTATGTAAAAATACTTTATATACTTTTTCAAAATACACCTCAAGTATTTATAGTTCTTCTTTAGAGTTGTAATGAGGGTGGATTTTATGTTATGACATTTCTAGTGAAAATATCCTAGTTTTATAAATATTGATTATTTGAAGTTCATGGTATTTTAGTGTAAAATTTATTCTTGTGATTTTTAGAAAAAGGTGGAATATTTATATTATAATAAAATAGATATTTAAAATGATAAATATACGTATATTTATACAAAAATAGTTTTAATAAATATTTTATATTCCAAAAATTTTATTTTCTTAAGATGTCGTATTTTAAACCTTTCGAGACCGAATGCTCCTTGCGGAGGTCTGAATCTCGCACTACTAGCCCGAGGGTGCGCGATAAACCGCACGATCCCGAACGGGTTCCCCAAATATGGGTTGTAGCGGCTCTTTGCAAAGATTGTAAAATACTAATCCTTTAGAAAACGGTTTTATAAAGTAAAAGGTATTTATTTGAAAAGTGTAATTTTCCGTATTTTAGATTCTAGGGTTTCCTAAGCCGACTAGTCTATTTTTAAAAGGTCTAAACGACAAGTCGTTAGAAACCTCAAATCGCCTCTTCACCGCCAATTGTGGCCAGGTAAGTACAAGTGAGGAGGGAGGGATCCGCTCACGAATCGTGAGGCGGGCCTTTTAAAGTTACCCAAGCTCACTTGCCTAGCCTAGACACCACAAAGTCAGTTTAGATAAACGATTGATATCCACAACTTATCGTATTTTCCTAGTAAGAAGTATTTATTTAAAAATGTAACAAATCTAAACCTTTAAGAATGGTTTTATGAAGATTATGGTATTTTAATGAAAATTTCGTTTTATCATATTCTAAATTTTTATGATATCATTTTAGGGTTTGCATTTGCGTGTGTATGGAGGTAGGTCATTATCTCGTGCTCTATTTTAAATGTGTATTAAGGTTAAGGGGTTAAATGTGAAATTGAAACTTCATGGTATTAATGTGAAAATACGGTAAATTGAAAAGGTTATCATTTCATGTGTGAAAACTTATTCAAATTGATTTTACAAGTTTAGTGGTCAAGATGAAGGTGTTTAGGAATGATTTAATTGATTAGAAGAAGAATAATAAACATTATGGTATTAATGTGAAAAAGAATACGATATTGCAAAAGTTATCATTTCATGTGAGAAACTTTGTCCAAATTAATTGTTATGTGATTAATAGTCAACATGGATAAGTTTAGGTATTATGGAATTAGTGACAAGTGAGATTTTATAGAAAAACCGAATCGGAAATCGGTTTGTTCCGATTTCTGTCGGGTTTCATAATTCCGTATTTTTGAGAAGTAGAAAGAAGAAAAGAACGGGACTTACGAGTTTCGATCTATACAAAAGAGTATAGAGGAACTAGGGGAGTGGCCGAGGCGTTGTTTCGTCGCCGGTTGTTTCAAAAAAAACGTCGCCGGAAATCCGTCAGCGCTTCGCCGTGAACTCGGTTTCAAAACACACCCTTCTTGTAGAAATTTCGAGAGAGTGAACCTAGTGTTTTGGGATGAGAGGGTAGAGGGTAGGGGGTCTATTTATAGGATAGGCTAGGGTAGGGTAGGTGAAGGGTTTTTATTTAAAAAAAAATTATAAAAATTAAAGAAAAATCATTAAAATTTATAGTAAATAGGGTGTAATTAAAATTAGAGAACCGATCCATTAAATTGGAGTAAACAGGGGAGTTGGGAAGACGAAAAGACAACTTTTTCGTCTTGGGGGCTCGGCCGTTCGGCGGTCGTCGGGCGTGGGTTCGCCTGACATAGCTCATGGTATATTCACTTTTTTAGGGTTCAGTTCAACTTTTGGGAGTTATGGCCTGTGGACTGTTGGGCTTCCAAGAATTTTAAAAGAAAAATAATCTAAAAAATAATACAGGGTATGGGATTTGAACTCTGGTGGCTTGGTTCAGTTATGTAAGGTATTACCAATGAGCTAATGCTCCTTCTTGTAATTATTGTGGGAAAATAAATACTTAAAGTGATAACAACAACATTAAATACTCCAAGTATACTTCAAATTTAAATCAAATTTATGTATACAAAAATTGGAGTTGTTACAATCTACCCTCCTTACAAAAATTTCGTCCTCGAAATTTACAACTTTTATTTGAGGACTAGTTTACAAAAAGGTGAGGATATCTTGCACGCATTTCATCTTCCCTTTCCCACGTGGATTCTCCTGGAGCGTCTTTCCTCCACATTACCCGGACCAAGTTAACTTCCTTGTTACGAAGTGTCTTCACTTTCTGTCCAGGATCTCCACAGGTTGTTGCTCACAAGACAAGTCGGGCTGTATAGTGAGCTCGGAATGATCAAGTACATGGCTGGGGTCACTCACATACTTTCTGAGTTGGGATATGTGGAACACGTTATGCACTCCTTCCAATGAGGGTGGAAGCGCTAAGCGGTATGCCACTTCACCGACTCATTCGAGTATGTCTAACGATCCAATATATCTCGGACTCAATTTACCCCGTCTTCCAAATCAGATCACTCCGCGGTTCGGAGATATCTTCAGGAATACATGGTCTCCTGGCTGGAACTCCAAGTGTCGTCTCTTTGCATCAGCCCAGTGTTTCTGTCGATCTTGGGCTATGCGCATTCTTTTCCTGATAGTACGAACCACATCAACGGTTGCTACTATCATCTCTGGTCCAAGAAGTTCCCTATCTCCGATGTCGTCCCAACTTAATGGTGATCGACACTTCCTTCCATACAATGCTGCAAAAGGTGCCATTCCTATGCTTGCTTGGTAGCTGTTATTGTACACGAACTCCACAAGATGTAGGCAATCTTCCCACGATCCTTTGAAGTCTAGCATACACGCTCTGAGCATATCTTCTAAGATCTGAATAGTTCATTCCGACTGACCATCTGTTTGTGGATGATAAGCCGTGCTGAAGTTCAGACTTGTTCCCAAGCTAGCTTGCAGACTCTGCCAAAATTGTGATCGGAACCTGGTGTCACGATCGGAGACAATGCAGACCGGTACTCCATGAAGTCTCACAATTTCCTGTATGAGTTCATGGGTATCAGAGATAGTACATTATGAAGAGTTTAAATCTTAATTAGATTATTACCTCCATGTACTTCTTTGCTAGTGTCTCAGTTGATTGGCCAACTCGAAATGGGATGAAGTGAGCCGACTTTGTGAGTTGATCCACGATGACCCATATAGCATCGTTACCCTTTTTGCTGCGAGGAAGAGCAGTCACAAAGTCCATCGTGATGTGCTGCCACTTCCATTCTGGGATTGGTAACGGTTGAAGTAGTCCAGCTGTTCTGTGATGTTCAGCCTTTACTTGCTGACACACCAAGCATTTTGCGACGCTTCTGGCTACTTCACGCTTCATTCCATGCCACCAATAATTCTGTCGTAGATCTTTGTACATTTTGGTACCTCCAGGATGTACTGAGTAGGGAGAGCTGTGAGCTTCTTTCATTAACTCTTCCCGAACAGGACCTTTTGGTACACACAATCTGCTGTCGTATCTTAAAGATCCGTCTTCATGGATGATGAAGTCTGTTCTGAATCCATTCTCCACTTGTTCTCTGATCCTTTGCAACTTAGCATCACTTGCTTGAGCTACTTTGATCTGATTGACAATGGTTGATTGAACTTGTAGATTCATCAAACTTGAAGCATTACCTGGCATGACTACTTCAATTTCCATCTGATGCAAATCTTGCTGAAGCTTCCACTGAGCGGTGAGATTCATCGATAAGGGTTGGCGACTAAGAGCATCAGGTACTACGTTCACCTTCCCTGGGTGATATTGCAAGTTGATGTCAAAGTCCGCCATGAGTTCTAACCATCTTCTCTGCCGCATATTCAACTCTATCTGAGTAAACACGTACTTCAGACTTTTATGATCTGTGTAGATGTTCACTCGTTCACCAAGTAAGTAGTGGCGCCAAATCTTGAGAGCAAAGATGACTGCTGCCAACTCCAGATCATGCGTCGGATAATTGCGCTCATGAGTCTTCAGTTGTCTTGAAGCATAAGCCACAACCTTACCGTGCTGATGTAGAACACATCCTAATCCCTTACCGGATGCATCACAATGCACTTCGAATCCTCCAGATTGATCCGGTATTACGAGAATAGGTGCAGATGTCAATCTTGACTTGAGTTCTATGAAAGCTTGTTCACATGGTTCTGACCACACAAATTCTTCATCTTTTCTTGTGATCTTGGTCAGGGGTGTTGCTATCTTTGAGAATCCTTCAATGAATCTTCTGTAATATCCAGCTAAACCCAAGAAACTCCGAATGTCCTTCACTGACTTTGGTGTAGGCCATTCGATAACTGCTGAAACTTTGGCTGGATCCACAGAAATTCCTTCTCCTGATACGATATGTCCAAGAAAGCCAACTTGATTTAGCCAAAACTCGCACTTGCTGTACTTGGCATAAAGCTTATGTTGTCGAAGAGTTTCCAGGACAATTCGTAGATGCTCTGCATGCTCTTTCCGATTCTTAGAATATACCAGGATGTCGTCGATGAAGATGACAACAAACCTGTCTAAATACTCCCAGAAAACTTGGTTCATTAGGTTCATGAATATTGCTGGTGCATTGGTCACTCCAAATGGCATCACTAGAAATTCGTAATGTCCATAGCGAGTTCTGAAAGCTGTTTTGTGAATATCAGCTTTCTTGACCTTTACCTGATGATAACCTGAACGAAGATCCAATTTAGAGAAAACACAAGATCCACTTAGCTGATCAAATAAATCATCGATGCGCGGGAGTGGATACTTGTTCTTTATAGTGACTTCGTTCAAGGCCCTATAATCGATGCACATTCTGTATGAACCTTCCTTCTTCTTCACCAGTAGTACAGGTGCTCCCTAACTTGAAGTGCTGGGACGAATCCATCCTTTCGCCAATAATTCGTCCAACTGTGTTCGAACTTCCTTCAAACCTTTCGGACTTAGTCTATACGGTGCTTTGATCACCGGTTGAGCTCCTGATACTAAATCAATACTGAATTCAAGAGCTCGATCGGGAGGCAAACCTGATATATCGTCAGGAAATACATCGTCGAACTCTCGAACTACCTCCGGTCTTAACTCTTCTTCTGCTTGAGCTAGTGCAACTAATGCTTCTCTTGGCTTCGCTTTGTAGGTACCTGGCTCCAAGGTACGATCTCCGCTCTTGAAATAGAAAATCGGATGGTCTGGAATCTCGAATACTACCCTCCTTTGACGACAGTCGATGGTAGCATAAAAGGTTCCAAGCCAATCCATCCCTAGAACCACATCGAAGTTCGGTACGTCCAGTACTTTGAAATCAGCATAAAACTCTCGACTGCAGACGACGACTGGGCACAGGCTGTATCCCATAGTTGCCTTTAGAACGCCATTTCCGGAACTGACATTCCAGTTGGATACAAGCGGTGAGACTGGAATCGCATGGGTTCGGACAAACCGTTGCGACATAAAACAGTGGGATGCTCCAGTATCAAACAGTGCAAGTGCAGGTAGTGAAGCTACTAGGATTGTACCTAAGGTATATGGGATATGTTTTAGGTATAGGGAAGGTGTGTAGATACGCAAGACTAAAAGATAAGTTTGAGAAGGAAAGTTTACCAGTAATGACTTGGCCAGTGGCCTCAGCTTCTTCCACAGACATCATGAAAGCCTGGCGCTTTGGCACATTCCTCCTGGCCTGAGGAGCATTCCTCGGAACGTTCCTTTGAGCTTGATGGAACTGTCGAGAAGGTGGTGCAGCTTGCGGTCCTCTGGGTGGTGCAGGCAGTGCAAGTCTTGGAGCAGGGGCTTGGATGGCTGGACGCTGTGGATAATTGTTTGCAGGCCTGGGTGCAGCAAATGAGTTTTGTTTATGACGACAAGCCCCAATACCATGAGTAGCTGAGCCGCAGATCAAGCAAAGATTGTTCGCACGTCGGCAATCTCTAGGTAGATGCCCATTTCTCTTGCAGTAGTTACAAAAGGCTGGGCTGGGTCTGCTGATTGGTGCTCCAGAACGTCGTGGCATAAAAGATGGTCTGGACGAGGCTCCACCTGCCATCCGATTGGCAGGGCGCTTGACTCCTGCAGACTGAGGTCTGCCCCTTGCTTTTATCACCGCCTCATAACTGCGGGCTGCTTCTAGAGCATCCTCATGAGTCAAAAATTTTCCTATGGCTAAAGCAGCCTGAATCTCCATGTCCAATCCTTGTTGGAAACGACGGGCTCTGATATCGTCCGTCGGTATCAAGTGTGCCGCGAATCGGCTTAACATGGTGAATTCGGCATCGTATTCATCTACCGATTTGTCCCACATTGATCCTTGCTGTAGATGAATGAACTGCTGCTCCATGGCAAACCTGGCAGTCACAGGGAAGTATTTCGCGTCGAACTTCTCGCGAAACGTTTTCCATTCAATAGGCTGCGCAAGACGGCTTTCTTCAGCCTTCCATCAGTTGCGAGCGTTGTCCGTGAGTTGTAGTTTCGCTACACGGACCCAAGCGACGTCTGGCACTTGTGCTGCGGCCAGATCATCCTCGATACTTTGAGCCCATTCTTCAGCTTCCAGAGGGATCCCCTTTCCTGAGAACTGCTTCGGATGTAAAGCCCTGAATTGCTTCACTCCAGGAGCATCAGTCTCAGGACGGTTCAAGAGTTGTTGCTGTCCCTCGAGAAGGCTGCGGATTGCATCAAGTAACACTGTTTGCTCAGTAGGTGGCACAGGAACAGCTGGTGTGAGAGGTAGTGCTGGAGGTTTATTGTTGACGTTGGTGCTGGTGTTGTTTGGGGAATCCATAACCCTGAAGAAAAATTTGGGTTAGGACAGATTCAAATACATGAAATGATAAGATTCAAGGAATAGAAATTTGTAAGATTCAAGAAACATGAATTGTAAATAATGTTTTAGTTGCTGGTTCTTGTGTTATATTGCTTAGGTTGTTCACGCAGACCAGAACTGCATGATAGGGATTCATACAGCTCGGACTTGCAAGGGCCACCAACAAAACTTGTCACGCCCCGCTTCCCAGTGTACGGCGAAGTGGGCGCGACGAGGCCCGCTACGTATATACTTAGAAGTACATACGCTAAGCGTATCTAAGCAATATAAAATAAACACAAGAGACAAGAAATAAAAAGAACAGCAACTTTTATTTATTAACATTCTTTGTACAATACATGAAATGAAATACAACTGAAGTAAAACGATGCCTAAACAGTGGCATAACAGGAAATGAAAGTACTGAAAAGAAAAGTGTACAATGATACTACAGTGTAGGGTCCTCAGTAAACTGCTCCAAGTCTTCTTGCGATGGCTCAACCTCTGCCGGGTCCAAATCACCTGACGACATTCAAAGAAGAGAGAAACAGAATGTCGTCAGCGAACAGGTCGCCCGGTAAGTCCCAAGGGTAAGAGAGAAGTAGAAAAGACAGAATAAGAAGATACATTTTAAAGTGTGAACTATTGTTGTAATGTTATGTCAACGCTGTTGTTTGTAGCTTAGTACAGAATGATGCCAGTGTATACGAGGGGAGTCTCTATATTCCAGAAACTAAGGGCACGTATAGTACAAGGTACCGTTTATGCCACGGTACAACAACAACTGGATTCATGTTAGGTGTGTTAAGTCTGACCACCTCGTGCCACCTTTAACACCTTCCGTACCAATCTACCCCTTAAACCCCGCGATGTCTTGTTTGTATTGTTATCTTGTAAAATTGTATTGATTTCATGATTGATTGACTGACCGACCGAAACCATGATATCAGGAAACGGTTATAACCGTAGAGTCATGTAAATGGAATACTGAGAGTCATGTAAAAGGAATATATCCATGGTTCGGTTCAGTCAAGTTGTATAAATTGATAATTGTATTCATGGATTCATGTGTTCATATTGAATTAGAAACTTGTAGATTATGGATTGACTTGAATCATATTCAAGTCAGATTAATCAGACTCAAACCCGAGTCAGACAATCAGAAATGTGAATCGAAGTCTTATAATTGTTAAGGTCCTTAGGGTAATTTATAAAACTTGAGGGG
Organism: Agapanthus africanus; assembly: GCA_030015575.1. NCBI lineage: Eukaryota > Viridiplantae > Streptophyta > Magnoliopsida > Asparagales > Amaryllidaceae > Agapanthus > Agapanthus africanus. Next base: position 643,145,883 of record CM057342.1, read on the forward strand.
GTTTTATGTAAAAATACTTTTATATACTTTTTCAAAATACACCTCAAGTATTTATTGTTCGTCTTTAGAGTTGTAATGATGGTGGATTTTATGTTATGACATTTCTAGTGAAAATATCCTAGTTTTATAAATATTGATTATTTGAAGTTCATGGTATTTTAGTGTAAAATTTATTCTTGTGATTTTTAGAAAAAGGTGGAATATTTATATTATAATAAAATAGATATTTAAAATGATAAATATACGTATATTTATACAAAAATAGTTTTAATAAATATTTTATATTCCAAAAATTTCATTTTCTTAAGATGTCGTATTTTAAACCTTTCGAGACCGAATGCTCCTTGCGGAGATCTGAATCTCGCACTACTAGCCCGAGGGTGCGCGATAAACCGCACGATCCTGAACGAGTTCCCCAAAGATGGGTTGAAGCGGCTCTTTGCAAAGATTGTAAAATACTAATCGTTTAGAAAACGGTTTTATAAAGTAAAAGGTATTTATTTGAAAAGTGTGATTTTCCGTATTTTAGATTATAGGGTTTCCTAAGCCGACTAGCCTATTTCTAAAAGGTCTAAACGACAAGTCGTTAGAAGCCTTAAATCGCCTCTTCACCGCCAATTGTGGCCAGGAAAGTACAAGTGAGGAGGGAGGGATCCGCTCATGAATCGTGAGGCGGGCCTTTTAAAGTTACCCAAGCTCACTTGCCTAATCTAGACACCACAAAGTCAGTTTTGATAAACGATCGATGTCCACAACTTATCGTATTTTCCTAGTAAGAAGTATTTATTTAAAAATGTAACAAATCTAAACCTTTAAGAATGGTTTTATGAAGATTATGGTATTTTAATGAAAATTTCGTTTTATCATATTCTAAATTTTTATGATATCATTTTAGGGTTTGCATTTGCGTGTGTGTGGAGGTAGGTCATTACCTCGTGCTCTATTTTAAATGTATATTAAGGTTAAGGGGTTAAATGTGAAATTGAAACTTCATGGTATTAAAGTGAAAATACGGTAAATTGAAAAGGTTATCATTTCATGTGTGAAAACTTATTCAAATTGATTTTACAAGTTTAGTGGTCAAGATGAAGGTATTTAGGAATGATTTAATTGATTAGAAGAAGAATAATAAACATTATGGTATTAATGTGAAAAAGAATACGATATTGCAAAAGTTATCATTTCATGTGAGAAACTTTGTCCAAATTAATTGTTATGTGATTAATAGTCAATATGGATAAGTTTAGGTATTATGGAATTAGTGACAAGTGAGATTTTATAGAAAAACCGAATCGGAAATCGGTTTGTTCCGATTTCTGTCGGGTTTCATAATTCCGTATTTTTGAGAAGTAGAAAGAAGAAAAGAACGGGACTTACGGGTTTCGATCTATACAAAAGAGTATAGAGGAATTAGGGGAGTGGCCGAGGCGTTGTTTCGTCGCCGGTTGTTTCAAAAAAAACGTCGCCGGAAATCCGTCAGCGCTTCGCCGTGAACTCGGTTTCAAAACACACCCTTCTTGTAGAAATTTCGAGAGAGTAAACCTAGTGTTTTGGGATGAGAGGGTAAAGGGTAGGGGGTCTATTTATAGGGTAGGCTAGGGTAGGGTAGGTGAAGGGTTTTTATTTAAAAAAAATTGTAAAAATTAAAGAAAAATCATTAAAAAAATTTGTGGTAAATAGGGTGTAATTAAAATTAGACAACCGATCCATTAAATTGGAGTAAACAGGGGAGTTGGGAAGACGAAAAGACAACTTTTTCGTCTTAGGGGCTCGGCCGTCCGGTGGTCGTCGGGCGTGGGTTCGCCTGACGTAGCTCATGGTATATTCACTTTTTTAGGGTTCAGTTCAACTTTTGAGAGTTATGGCCTGTGGACTGTTGGGCTTCCAAGAAGTTTTAAAGAAAAATAATCTAAAAAATAATACAGGGTATAGGATTTGAACTCTGGTGGCTTGGTTCAGCAATGCAAGGTATTACCAATGAGCTACAAGCTCCTTCTTGTAATTATTGTGGGAAAACAAATACTTAAAGTAATAACAGCAACATTAAATACTCCAAGTATACTTCAAATTTAAATCAAATTTATGTATACAAAAATTGGAGTTGTTACATGTACTGTCCCAAACCCTAAGGTTTAGAGGCGATTCAGACGGTCACATAATCGAGTTAAGGTTTGTGTTCTTCTAGAGGGTCCACCGCGTTACTTGCACGACTTAGAACGTTCTTAAACTACGGAAAAATCCAACACTTGGAAATTTTCCGGCAGGGGAAAAAGAGAGTTATTGATATCCGTTCGAACCTTTTAACACGTTCTAAAATTACCCGAAAAAACTTGAACGAAATTAAACTTTCCGATCAAATCAACGAGTTCCCAATACATCCCAGAAAACTCAACACTTGAGTAAATTTAAAAATTCCCAGAAACATGCAAAAGTACCTACAGATCAACTATAGCAAAATCTAACCCTCAATCCCCAAGACTTGCCGCGGAACCGCCGTCAATACCTTGGTTTGGCCGCAGTTCCGCGGCGCTTTGATGGATTTAGGGTGTCATTTTTCACACATATCCATAAAATTACCTGCTTGATTTTTTGAGCATTTTAAATATGAAAAATGTCAACTTTTTGAAAAATTTCCAGAAAATAGGTTTTATCAGGTATTCGGAGTTCGGACTTTAAACTTTGCCTAGACTTCGCCTAAAGCTCTAGCTTGGCTCTGATACCACTGTAGATTACTAGGTACTGTCACAAGGGTCTATAAGGCATCAATCATGCCCGATTTAATATTTAGACATGCCGAACAACCCTAACCAAGATCTTAGACTAGAGATCAGGCGAAACAAAGCATGTTAAACACTTTAACATCTAAGCGTTTGGGATTACAACCTTTGTAGTCCGGTCCTTCACTTCTAAAGCTCCGTGTTGAGGTCCCTTCGCTGCAATCATCGAGTACCCGGACTCTAGAGAGGTTCCCCGAAGAGAAAAATGCAAGCTTGCTTCCGATCTTCGATAATAAAGATGATCTACCTTGAAGTTTCTTTAACACAAGCTCTCACTCACTAATGAAGTGAACACCCTAATCTAAATGGTTAGGATAGATTAGGATGATGAAGTAGGAATTTAGCTCTCATTTATTTTCTCAATCTCACTCGTTTTTATCACCTCTCAAAAAGCTAGAAAGCTTTTCAAGCAAGAAGGAAGAAGAAGAAGAAGCTAACTCTTTTGTGATGAATAATGAATCCATGGTGTGGTTAAAAATGCAATCATGGGTTAAGTATGATAACTTAACCCATGTAGAGACTTAACCATGGTCAAGGGTTGGGTTGGGTTAACAAATATCTACAAAAATATCTTTACAAAATATCTTTGCAAAAACAAAACAAAAAGCTTCTAGAAAAATTAACCCAAATCAAACCTTAATCATGTTTAATCTCCACTAATCATGTTGCATTAATAACCTTAACATGTTACAATATTATATATCACATATACAATATTTATTGTAACAAAATAAAATAATACAATTAACATATATCGCATATATATCAATGTATTACCCGAGTGAGAAAAAGAATCTTTTAGTGAGCTTATACTAGCTAATGTAATTTAATATATCAAATATATAATTATACATTAAATTATCGAATCAACACTTGATCCGATAATCCGGCTATTTCATAAATAACCGACCAATATAATCTGTATCAGTTCATCGAATCAACACTTGATCCGATGACCCGGCTATGTCACATATACCCGGCCGATATCTCATATCACAAGAATTTAATACGGTATCACATACACGTATTGTTCTCGGTCCCGCATATATCATATATATGCTCCTACTCCGTTTTGCCTGAGTCAAGAAACCTCTGTGTAGGACTCTAAAGAATCGTCAATACGCCGGCAGTAGGTGATGATCATATCAAACACCCACAAGCTGCAAGCGGTCAGCTAAACGTAACAGCCTCCCAGGTATTCAGCGATCATAAGTTCAACAAGCAAGCCTGTACTTTCTCTTGCGAATCCAGTCAGTAACACTCCCATACAGTCCGGTCTCTTCGTCTGATATGTCGCATATCTTGTCTAGGGGTGGTATACGTCAGACCCCAGTAGCTTGATAAGTCGTGTCGATATGAGGTCTATAACAGTTCGAGAAACTACTGATAACACTTACCAGTAAATCTCAGTAACCATGGCCAGGGATTTCTAGTTATAGCCAATCGAACACAGTGCAACATCAACTCCCTATACCGGGAGAGACGAATCCCCTCCTATCGCTCATTGCCTCCATGTGATTCGGGAATTTACCCAAAAGCCACCTTTTTGCATGCCCTCTTGGACGTGGTATGATGGAAATCAAAGCACAGTGGGAATCACACAAGACTCTATGACGATCTCGGGTCTACAGACTAACCTGTACCAGTGTCACCAGAGAACTGCCATCTAACGTGAGGTATAATACCATCTGGGAGTTCTCGGCGAGTCCGTCCAGTGTACCCAGTCTCCACTGAGCACCCGTATACCTTCTCTGATGTCAAACACCAATGGATATGGGATCATCCATCGCCCATCATATGGGTCAAGAAGCGCATACGCTAGTCTACTCTGATATATCGATGCCCTGTCTCGATACACCCACGACTAGGGACATTTGAAGGATGTACTTGGCGACTACTTTGTCCCCACTAGTATGATCCGCATCATAGTCCTGGTAGTCAAGTACTCATCCTAAGGGCTTTATCAACATGTAACATAGAGACAATCAGAGTACATGTTAAGATAAAGTGTAACCAGATAGCATACTATCATGTCGAGCAAGAAAGTCGTCCATATATATGTCCAAGCATACACTACAATATACATCGTATGTACAGTAATGGCCTCTAGCGCATACATATAACTAACAGAAAGCGGCTCATTTCCTTCTAGTGAAGACCACTTTCAATTTTGCTTAGTATGCCCAGATTTACATCGACGAGATTGTACGGTTGCATGGCGTCCCGACTTGCATCGTGTCAGACCGAGACACCCAGTTTACCAGCCGACTATGGCAGAGACTTCAGGAGGCGTTGGGCACCCGTTTGAGTTTTAGCACAGCATTTCATCCGCATACCGATGGCCAGTCAGAGCGGACTTTTCAGACTCTCGAGGATATGCTCCGAGCGTGCGTATTAGAGTTCGGTGGTAGCTGGGATCATCATTTACCCTTAGTGGAGTTCTCCTACAACAACAGCTTCCAGGATACTATTCAGATGGCACTTTTCGAGGCCTTGTATGGGAGGAGATGTAGATCGCCCGTCTGTTGGACTGAGCTTAGCGAGAGCAGTATTTTGGGGCCGCAGATCGTGCAGGAAACGACCGAGAAAGTACAGTTGATTCGAGATCGGATGAAAGCGGCTCGGAGCAGGCAGAAATCGTATGCGGACAGACGCCGTCGCAGACTAGAGTTCGCAGTTGGCGATCACGTTTTTCTGAGGGGCTCTCCGATGAAGGGCGTGATGAGATTTGGGCGAAAAGGAAAGCTTAGCCCTAGATTTATAGGTCCCTTCGAGATCCTCGAGCGTGTCGGCGCAGTGGCTTATCGTTTGGCTCTTCCATCCATCTTTCCGGATGTTCACCCCGTATTCCACGTGTCGATACTTCGCAGATATCTTCATGACCCTTCTCACATGATTCAGCATCAGACCGTTCAGCTTGAGAGCGATCTTTTGTTCACCGAGCAGCTAGTAGTGATATTGGATCGGTAGGTGAAGAAATTTCGATCAAAGGTCTTGCCATCTGTGAAGGTACTTTGGCGCTGCCCGAATGGTGAAGAGATCACTTGGGAGGCCGAGGGCGAGATGCGGAAGAAATTCCCTTATCTCTTTCAAGGTACATGTAGCTATATATTTAAATTCGGGGATGAATTTTGTCACGCCCCGCTTCCCAGAGTACGCAAAATTGGGCACGTGACATAGCCAACCATGCTACCTGTGGGTAGGACGTATCCGTCCACAGTCACATTACGGTTGTAGAGATATCAAGAACAATAAAATAAACTAATCTAATACATGTCCAAATCCATAATAACAAGAATCAATAAACAATAAGTGCGGAAGCAAATGATCCAATACAATAAATAAACAGTACGTCCCATAATGCGGGCTCACATCTGGAAATGAAATGGAAATAAATAAACTAAACCCTAAAGAACTCACAGTTCAGCCTGCTGGCTGAAGTACTCCTGCTCGGTCGTCGACAGTGGTACGGAATCTGGGCCATGCAAAACCCAGACGTCAGCGCGTCATGTCATCAAGTAATATAATATGAACATGGTAATAAGCAATGCAGGTATGAACATGAATAAAGCAGTACTAAGAAATAACAGAGCAGGGTAAAGTGCAATGGTGACTGAACTGTCCTATCAGGTTTCTACTCTATAGTCTTTGAAATCAATTGATGAATCGTCGATGTAACTCAATAGTATCCCGTGCGTGCCCGGGACCACGGTCAAGGTCCTCGGGGCTGAATCCGAGACGTGCCGCTAAGCAGTAATAGGTAGTAGGATGGATGAGTGATGTCAGCATCATCACTCCCGGACTGGCCAAGCCCGTAAGACTGATCAGAACAAGTGTCGAACTGTTGAGTTACAAGTCGGTTTCACCTTTGATTTCCCCATACCCCCAAGCTATGTATGTCAGGTCAGGTATTCAGTAGTCGATGGCTAATGCCAACACAAAAATCAGGTAAAGTAGGTCTGTCTGGATAGTCAGCAGGAATGGTGAGGTTGGTCGGCATTAGGCATGAAATCATGAAACAAGTCATGTCAGGGTACGACAGGATGAGTCGGTATGTATGTATATATCTTGTGTAGCAGGGTCAGGCCAATATGTAGTGCAATCGAGTATGTGCTCACAACAGGTATACAATCAAATAATGAACAGCAGCAGGAAACAGTAAATAACCATATTATTCCATGTAAACACAGTGGTGTTTTGTATTCTCTTATTAACAGGTTCAAGCACCCTTGGGTGCAACAATCACAGGGTAAAACAATATTAATAACACGAAGCAATGAAGCCATTAAAACTACAGCATAATAATAGTTACAAGGATGATCTAGCAATTTAAGCAAGGGCGTGCTAATTGGTTTAATTAGTTAAAGTGTGGATTGATAGTATACCGATTAATTACACGAAACTACCATACTGATTTAATGTTAAGGCTTATTGTGACCGTCGGTTTTAAGTTATAAACTAATATGATAATCAAGAGTAAAGCAAGACTTGATATTGTGTACTAGCATGTTAAAGCAAGTATTCGGATACTTGCCTCGACGGTTTCGCAAACCGGAAAGCACGGATGCAAAGTCGGCAGAAAACACGAGATGGGTGCACGGACTACGGATCGAGTCCCAACAGCGAACAGCGGGATCACACGGACCAGGGTACCTCGCTGGAGCATCGGGTTCAAAAGACGGCACGGTCGGATTCCGGCAAAAGTCATCGGCAACGAGTTAGCAACAAGATATACGCACTAAGATCAGCGGGGGGGAATTTTGCACAAACGGAAAGATAAGGATGCTTACAGAGAGATACCGGGGTAACCCCGGCGGACTCGACGGCGCTGGAATGCCGGCGAGGCAGCGACGGCGGCTGCGAAGGCTTGAACAGCCTCGGGGGTTCGCGGGAGAGGGTGTTGCGACGAGTAGAGGAGGGTGGTGGTCGGCTCTGGTGGTCGAGGGGGAAGAGAGGTGGTCGGAGGTGGCGCGGTGACGTCGGCGAGGGTCGACGGCGCGGTTCCCGGCGAACTGCAGAGGGTGGTAGGGCTGGGCTCGGGTCTGTTGGTGGTCCGGCGAGGGGAGGAGGAAGGCGACGACGAGGTCGCGACGAGGAGGAGGAGAGGGAGTCGCGGGCGTCGTCGGTGGCTGGAGGCGACGTCGACGACGAGGTCTGCGATGCAGAGGGTGGCGTCGGGGTTGGGTGCAGGCACGGGAAGAGGCGGAGGAAGGAGGTAGGAGGGGTGCGGCAAGGTTGAGGAGGTGTTGACGGCGACGGCGAGGTCGCGGTGGGGTCGGCGGCGCAAGCACGAGGAGCTAGGGTTAGGGTTGCGAGAGGTTTTCGCGAAAGTTTCTCGTGGTGAGGTTGAGGATGAAACGCGTAATATATATATAGGTGTAGAGAGAGAGAGATTGTTAAAGTGGAGAGAGAGAAAGATTAGATAGAGAGAGATTTTTAGAGAGATACAGAGAGAGGGTTAGAGATAGAGAGAGAATGGGAAAATTAGAGAGAGATAGAGATAGGCGGGGGGAGAGAGAGAGGATAAGGGCCCACGAGGGATTTATTTCCCTCGTGATTGGCTGAAAGGAAATTTTAAGAAAGATTTAAATGAGATTTGAGGTAAAAAGTAACAGTATAATATAAATTCTGGTTTTATAATATTTAATTAAATGGGCATTTTCGGCGCTAAATGAAACATTTCCAAATCGCGTCCGGGTTGCGCCCAAATGTTCCAAATTCAAATTATAGGATTTTAAGCGGGTTCCAAATTTTGAAAAGAGGTGTTTAATGATTAAAATGCATGCCCCCAAGTCGGACACTTGCACGCGCACGTAGTCGTCCAAACATGCCCGTTTCACCGAACGGGACGGAATCTCGACACGCGGACGCTACCACGCGACTAGTGGCGACGAGTAGGCCAACACGGATATTTTTAATTTCATTTTAGGAGTTAAAATTTGTTATGTGCCAAAATGACTTAACCGGTTAGAATTTTGCAAAAAGCACCAAACAATCAGGATAATTGGAATGAGCAATATATCACCCTCAACTAGCAATATAAATAGTATTATTGGGCTCGGGTGTTACAAATTTTCTTTAAGGGGGAAAGATTGTAGCATCTTAGAATGCGTTTAGTGGTTAATTAAGCGAAAATATGGTTTTTAGTAAAAAGTTTACCAAAACGGTTTTCAAATATTTTATAAAAATTAATGAATATTTTATTAGAATTTATTTGGGCTTGCACACACATGTACATGTTAACCTAGGGCTAATGTGGGGTTAAACCATGCTTAGTAGCTATGGTGCTTTAACTATTTCATTAGATAAATATGTAATTAAATTAAGTGTATTAATTTCAAAAAAAAAAGAATTGAATTTTTCCTTTCGGAGTTGACTTGGAGAAGGAGGAAGAGAGAGAGAGAGGAGACAAAACATGTTTGGCATTAAATGAGGAGAGAGAATGTGCCATACTTTGTCCCCTAACCCCCTCTCAATCTCTCTCTCTATTATTTGAATTTTCATTATTCTTCTCCCATATTTTTCCTCCTCTCTCCCTCTCTCTAAACTGAATCTTCAGCCCCCCTTCAAGCCTCACCCTAAATTTTTCAAGATCCCCACTAACCCTCTTCAAAAATCATACTACCCCCTTCTCAAAACTTAAACCAAAGGTCATGGAAACCACTTGGAGCTAGGAAAGTAGGAGTTTTGAGCAAGTTTGGGAAGGTAGTCTTCTTCTTACTGTTAACTAGTTAGTTAATATGTTGTTGTGTCTTATAATTCCAGTTAGAAGCTTAAAGTTTCAGTTTTTGCTCAAATATCGTATTTTTGTGTCATGTTTTGGGTGTTTATAGTCTGCTGTGACCCCGGGACCTTTTTCTTAACCCAAACAGTGTAGAAGTGTAGACCTAGCTACCCTGAGTGTGCACCTAGAGTTTGGGACCTACCTGGGCGGTTTTGGCCGGCGGCTTTTGGGAGAAATCCGGCGACCTCGGCCTGGGGAGGGGCTGGGGACTTGAACTTTTTAGGGTAGCTATCTGCTATGGTTTAGGCGTTTTTGGTACTGTTAGATTTTGTAGTAATGACTGTGAGAAAAATCTGGGATAGTATAGCTAGTTTAGTGTGTTGTGAGTTAGATGATAAATTGGTGGTTTGGATGGAGATTAGGTTTGTAGGGTTCCTAGGCACCCTAATGAGGTCTCACAAGGCATCAACCATGCCAATTTCAAATTTAAACGGTGCCGAGAAACCCTAGAACGGATCGTTGGCTAGATTTCTAGGCGACAAAGCAAACTAGTTAACACTTAACTACAAGAATACGGAAATACAACCTTTGTAGATCCGGTTCTCCACCTCCATAGCTCCGCAATGAAGTCTCCTCGCTGTCCTCATACAATCCCGGGCTCTAGCGTCGGCTTCATCGGAGAAAGAGCGGGCAAGGTCGTCGGCTTCATGCCGAAGATGATCTACGTCGAGGCATCGCTAGATCAAGCTCCAACTTCACCAAGTGATGAAACTTGTGAAGAAAACACACTCTACTACTTGGCAAGAGGTAGAGGATGAAGAAATAGGAAGTGGGTTCATTTTAGAATTGGATTTCTCACTCATTTCATCAATCCACCATTGATGAAGTGAAGCATTCTTCATTGAAGAAGATGAAGAAGAAGAAGAAAGTGTTATGATAAGTTAATTGAAAATCAAAAGTAAATCAATACTTATCATAACATTAACTATAGTCAAGTGTAGAGAATTAACCAAGGTTAGTTGAATGGTTAGGGTTAGGAGAAGAAGACAAGAATGGTAGCTTTGGTCAAACCTTCATGAAGTTTCAACTAGAAACAAAGAAAGCCACCATTCTTCTCTTTAATTCTTTCTAAAAATAAATAAATAAATAAATAAGATAAGGAAAAACCTAATCATTAACTTAACCATGGTTTAATCTTTACACTTAACCAAGTTAACATGCATCATCAAACATGATACAATTAAGTGCACAAAAATATATCGCATATACAATGCGCACATCCGAGTGAGAAAATCTATCTTAAGTGAACCGATACTAGTTAATGTAAAGTGATATATCAAATATATAATTATACATTAAATCATTAAATCAACACTTGATTTAACGATCCGGTCATATCGCATATAACCGACTAGTTTCAACAGTAACAACTTATCGATTCAACACTTGATCCGATAACCCGGCTATATCGCATATAACCGATCAATGTCACAAATCGCGAGAATCGTATACAGTATCACATACTGGTATCATTCTCGGTCCCGCACATATCTCATATGCGCTCCTATTTCGTTTCGCTTGAGCCAGGAAACCTCTGTGTAGGACTCTAAAGACTCGTCAATACGCCGACAGCAGATGATGATCATATCAAACACCCACAAGCCGCAAGCGGTCTGCTAAACGTAACGGCCACCCGGGTATTGAGCGATCTGAAGATCGACGAGCAAGCCCGCTCACACTCCAGTGAATCCAACCAGTAACACTTCCGTACAGTCCGGTCTGATCGTCTGATATGTCGCATATCTCGCCTAGGGGTGGTAAACGTCAGACCCCAATAGCTCGATAAGTCGTGTCGATATGAGGTCTATAACAATTCGAGAAACTACTGGTAACACTTACCAGTAAATCTCAGCAACCCTGGCCAGGGATTTCCTGTTATAGCCAATCGAACACAGCGCAACATCAACTCCCTATACCAGGAGAGACGAATCCCCTCCTATCGCTCATTGCCTCCATGTGATTCGGGACTGTACCCAAAAACCACCGTTTTGCACGCCCTCTTGGACGTGGTAAGATGGAAATCAAAGCACAGTGGGAACCACACAAGACTCTATGACGATCTCGGGTCAACAGACTACTCTGTACCAGTGTCACCAGAGAACTGCCATCTGACGTAAGGTATAATACCATCTGGAAGTTCTCGGCGAGTCCGTCCAGTGTACCCAGTCTCTACTGAGCACCCGTATATCATCTCTGATGTCAAACACCGATGGATATGGGATCATCCATCGCCCATCTGTATGGGTCGAGAAGGTATACGCTAGTCTACTCTGGTATATCGATGCCCCGTCTCGATACACCCACGACTAGGGACTTTGAAGGATGTACTTATGGACTACCATGTCCCCACTAGTATGATCCGCATCATAGTCCAGGTAGTCAAGTACAGATCCTAAGGGCTTTACCAACATGTAACAGGGAGACAATCAGTGTACACGTTAAGGTAAAGATTAACCAGATAGCATACTATCATGTCGAGCAAGAAAGTCCTCCCTATATATGTCCCAGCATCCAGTACAATATACATCCTATGTATAGTAATGGCCTCTAGGGCATACATATAACTAACAATCTCCCACTTGCACTAGGGCCATCTGTAGCAGTGGTTGTAGTATCTCATACTCAACCATCCCATAAAAATCTCTCTCTGGGAACAGGCCTTTGTGAGTGGATCCGCTGTGTTGTTTTCTGAGTCTACTCTCCTAACCTTGATCTCCCTGGAGATCAACCATCTCCATGATCAGGTGACACTGCCTTAGAATATGTCTGGATCACTGATGGGATCGGCGTTCCTTGTCATAAGCCACAACTCCATTGTCACACAATGGGAGGAACTAAGTTCATCTCATGAACAAATATACACCCAAACAGCCTCTTTGGTAGCATCTTAAGTAGCGATGTATCCAGCCTTTATCGTCTAGTATGTCACGGTATCTAGTTTGGAACTCTTCCAACATACCGTCCCTTTACTGAGGGTAAAGACAATGCCTGTGACTGACACTCAGTCGTCATTATCACCCTGGAACACTTCCAGTGATTCTTCCCAGGATCAATTGATACCATCTCACTACAGCTAGTGAGTATTCTAACATCCATTTGGATCTATCTCATAGGTCCAAAACCCAGGATTTAGTAGGTATCACTTTGATCCTATATGGAGAATCATTGTGATAAGCGGAGATTGATCGAGCGTAGCATAGGAAACTCCTTCCCTATCAAGAGTATGTCATCCACGTACTCTACGAGGATCGTCACCATACTCCCTACTACCTTTTTGTTTATACAAGGTTCATCTACCATTTTGATGATGTCAACTTCTTTGACTAATCCATCAAAATAGATGTTCCAACTCCGCGATGCCTGCTTTATCCTATAAAGCATCTTGCACACGTTTCCGCTGTTCCCACTGTCTACGAAGCCATCTGGCTGTGTACTTATAGACACACTCTTCTAAAACATCATTTAGAAAAGCAGTCATGACACCCAACCGCTAGATATAGTAGTCATGGTACGTAGCCATGGCAAGTAGGATCTGGATGGACTTAAGCATAGATACTGGAAAAAGGTTTCATCATTATCCACGCATGGTTAATGACGAAAACCTTTAACAAGTCTAGCTTTGAAAGTCTCAACTTTTCCATCTACACCAAGTAATCTTCTCAAGATATACTTGCTCCTGATAGGGATTTGACCCTTCAGATATAGCAACCAAAGTCCATACTTTGTTGGTGTATAAGGATTCCATCTCAGATCACTAAGCATCCAGCCATTCTTACAGAGTCTTACTCCTGATGGCCAGCTCGAAACTAGTTGGGTCATCATCTCATGATGCAATCCTCGCTCCCACTGTCATAGAGAAACCGAATATCTTTCAGGTGGGTGAGGAACCCTACTAGATCGGCGGAGAGGCTGAGGTTCTTTGGAATCTACTGAATCCTTTGGTTCTTTTAAATCATCTGCTGTTGTTTGTATAGCTGGAACCTTTCCAGTTCTACATTACAGACCTTGCCTCGAGGCTGTCCGGACTATGCTTTTAGACATAGCCCGGACAACCCCAAATCTTAACCAACTTAAGATATGGGCTCTTCCCTTTCCATATCACATATGAAATGGTAGGAAACTGATTTGATTGGAACCCTATTCAATAGGTATGCAGCTTCTCAAGTGCATAACTCCCAAAAGGAAATAGGTAACTCAGTAGTACTCATCATAGAGCACACCTTATCATATAGGGTGTGATTGCTCCGCCCCAATATACCATCGTGCTGTGGTGTATACGGAGGAGTAATGCTGAGAGAGAATCTCATTCTCCTTTAGAATAGTCCAGGAATTCCGTGCTCAAGTATTCTTCTCCCTGATCACATCAAAGGACATAATACTTGTACCCTTATTGGTTCTCTACTTCTAACTTATATTCTGTGAATATCTCAAAAGGTTCAGACTTGTGTTTCAACAGGAACATATGTCTGAATCTTGAGAGATTATCAGAGAACGTAATGAAGTATAAAGAACCGGTCCTGGCATGTGTAGACAGGGGACCTTACATACATCAACATGTGTCAATCCCAAGAGTTCATTAACTCTTTCTCTGTTTCCAATAAACAGAGCTGGTGTCATTATATCTTTGTGACATGACTGGCAAGTTTCACAAGATGTAAATTCAAACTAATTTAAATATGCATCTTTATGAAACTCTAGCTAGTCGGGTCGCATTGATATGACCTAGTCTACAATACCTCAAGAAGAATTCGTTCATCTCTGAACTCTTCCTCTTTTGTGTGTTCCGTATACTAAGAACTGTAGTTTGATTTAGAACATTAATGCTTTTAGATAACGTGCCTGAACCGATCAACTTTTGATATAGGAAATGTTCAAAACATTATCCAACAATACAAAATTTTATCATTTCTTTACTAATAAAGAGACTGATATGATTTTGTATGTCAGGTTCGGTATCTAATAACATTCGTTCAGAATCAATGTATTTGGAATACAGGATGACAGTGACCAACAGACTTGGCTGCAACACTTGCCCCGTTTTCTGCCTCATGAAACTTATCACCCGTTCTCAGTTCTCTACCTTTCTGTAGCCCTATGTAACATATTACATAAGCGGGATCCTGATCCGGTATCACATACCCAGGACGTAAAGGACACTGAGAAACAGTTCTTTGTAATGAACACACCCGAAGATGATGCATCAGCATGCACTCTCTTCGTTTGGGCGGCACGGGAATTCTGGTAATCCCCAATTTCCCGCTCTGTCTTATAACATTTATAAGTTGGAGCGGGACCAACGTTCCCCAGCTCAGTATAACAAGCGGGTTCGGTCAATAATCCGTATTATTATCTTGATTAAGGCGTGATATGGTCGCTACCAGGAGAGAGAGAGAAGAAAACACTCAGCGTGCGCTCTTGCAAGAATAGATTGGTTATTATTTTATCTAATCAGGATGGCTCCCACTGCTTTTTATCAAATCTTCCTTCAAACCCTAAAAGGAAAGACTAGCCGGGATTAATTACACCCTACAAGTTCTCCAATCTTTCAGCCAGGCCAGTGTCGGTACTTTGAGGGAGGTCCCCCGTGCTTTCGCACGAACCTAATTAATGTAAACCTCGTTTTCCCAGAGGCGTAACCCCGTTGACACCTTTCTAGACACCTACTTGATCGGCTAATTGTAATATGTAAAACTGTCCCAGGAGTAACTCTTACTAGCAGCGGGTATCGGGATCCAACTATCTCATAGAAGGTATGCAATCTCATTACAAATTTCAACACTTGAAATTCCCGATAATATTTTACCCCTAGCGTCCTATGACCTTGACGGAGGCCAAACAACCCATAGTCCGCTAGTCAAGTTCAACCCGTCATTTCCTGATTGAATTAAACCCACCCGCACGACCCTTGACGGAGGCCAAACAACGCCGTACGAATACCCTAATCCAATCGCATCATATGCTAGCAGATAAGCACTAGTTAGCTACCGTACACTACGCCTTGACGGAGGCCAAACAACCGCAGCACGAATACTAACTAGTACGTATCTGAAATGACGGAGGGCTACGACAGGTTTTTCTGAAAACCTATTGCGTAATGAACTTGATATCGTTGTAGAATCAAATGATTTTAAAATGGAGTGTTTTTTAGGCTTTTCTAGTTTTGCTAAAGGAGTCACTCCCGGTGAAGGGATCGTCGGTCCTTTCCTCGTCGAATGAGGTGCAGGATATATCATATATATCACTGTGCAAAGCAAAAACACTTAAAAGGAATCAAAAGACAAACCGAGTGTGCAGCATCTGCCAGTTATTGCTAAAGGAGTCACTCCCGGTGAAGGGATCTCGGTCCTTTCCCTATCGAATAAGGTGCGGGATATATCATATATATCGCTGTGCAAAGCAAAAACACTTAAAAGCAATCAAAAGACAAACCGAGTTTGTAGCATCTGCCAGTTATTGCTAAAGGAGTCACTCCCGGTGAAGGGATCTCGGTCCTTTCCTCATCGAATAAGGTGCAGGATATATCACATATACCTCTGTGCAAAGCAAGAACTGTAGCTACCTGTTTTATTTTGAAATTCGATTCTACAACATCTTAGGTTTCTTTTATTTCATTAATCACATTAATGAAGTCCCATCATTTAAGTACCTAAGCATCACAGATAAATACGACGTACACTTATGCCATCCGCATTCGCCTCGATGTCCCCTCGTGCACCGTTAGGTTAGGTAACTAACGACAGAGCGGGGTAGGGCTAGCGCGGGTGTAAAACATAAGTAACGTCTATATAATATATCATATATACTATATACTGTATCTATCACAGAACATCACATGATCACATCACAGATATCGCAGCAGAAGAATCATATGAAATATTGGATATACTAGGACGTCCGTGTTTTCAATACGAGCCAGTATAAAACACGGATTCCACGGTCGTGATGAATAGCCAAACCCACACCCCTAGACCCCTACGAGAGCGGCAAGCAACCCTACCAATTCTGGAGTTAGGAGACCCGGACTCGACTCCTCGAGTTGGTCTCCCACTGGACTCCAGAACCCGGTTACTTGTGCTCCCCTCCTTGGGTCTATCCTAGTGCGGAAAAGTAAATAATATACAAACGGTGACATCTTCCGCTACCTGGAAGTGCCCCAATAAAAGAATATTACATACAAGTTTTTACATGAATGAAAATGAAAAACACTCATCTCACATAAAAACCCCCGGCTATTCAAACACGACGATCCAATATAACATATCCAGCAACACATAACATCACATGTCATCAACGTAAGTAAATATGCGCATCCCAATTGTCGTTGACATATAGCAACGAAACCGGCGATATCATATATTACACTTACGGTCACAGAAAAGAAAGTGTAAAACTACAACAGTTGGAATCCGCAACCACCTCAGACATCGTATGCCTGACCAAATGAATTTCTTTAGACATCGCATGCCTAATAATTATAAACCCCGCATTTTAGTCACATTATCGAAAACACTTTTCAATACCAAGTCGGGCAATTCAACAAGATTCCCGACATCCTGATCGAATGCTCGTCGCAAACTTCACTAGGCGACCGCACCCCTAACGCCGTCGACGAAGTGCACCAAGGCGGAACACCGCCACCGCGAGCACCCGAACGGATGCTTTCGGCGACGGGGTTCTCCTACTGTCACTTGGTCGGGGCTATGGGGCGAGGCTGTCTATTAAGTTTACCCGGCGAGTATCCGCGTACACTACGTGATTGCGACGGACTTTTGATCACATCAAAATTCCGTGGCAACCGATCAAGTGAGACTAAACTGCTATGTTTATAACATTCATTCAGTTATCTCATAACTCTTTGTGAATTCCAATTATTGTATCCCATTCCGGATAATTAGAAAATGATAAACTTTTCGATCGAACAGTCAAACACCCAAGTTTTCCCGATACAGCTCAACACATGAAATAAGTCTAACAACATTCAGTTCGTGCCTCAGTACCAACGGTCCAGCCGTAGAAGGGTCAAGCCAACGCCTCACATGTGGCACGCCGTACTGCCCCAAACCCTAAGGTTCAAAGGGCAGTTCAAGACGGTCACATAATCGAGTTAAGGTTTGTTGTCTTCTAGAGGGTCCATCGCGTTACTTGCACTACTTAGAACGTCGTTAAACTACGGAAAAATCCAACACTTGGAAATTTCCCGACAGGGAAAAAATTGGGTATTTATATCCGGTCGAACTTTTTAACATATTCTAAAATTATCCGGAAAGCCACATAGACAAAATCTGATACTCCGATCGAAACACCGAATCCCCAAAACAACCCAAAAAATAAAACTCTGGAATAAATATTAAAATATTCCCAGGAAAACCAGCACTGACTATTATTGATTATGGTGCAAATTACGATGAGCAATACGATAAAACTGCCGCGGATCCGCCGCACAAGCCATGCTCGTGCCGCGGATCCGCGGCGTTATGATGGAATTAGGTCATCAAAATTCACCGTAACTCTTAGATATCCCTGCTGATTTTTCTGCATATTTTTAATGTTGAAAAATCCCAGATTTTAGAAAAAGGACAGAGAGCATGTTTGGAATTGGGTTTCGGGTTCGTTCGGACTTCAAATTGCGTCTAGACTTCGCCTAAGGCTCTAGCTAGGCTCTGATACCACTGTAGGGTTCCTAGGCACCCTAATGAGGTCTCACAAGGCATCAACCATGCCAATTTCAAATTTAAACGGT
The DNA here is from genome assembly GCA_030015575.1 of Agapanthus africanus. Lineage (NCBI taxonomy): Eukaryota > Viridiplantae > Streptophyta > Magnoliopsida > Asparagales > Amaryllidaceae > Agapanthus > Agapanthus africanus. The sequence goes on from CM057342.1 coordinate 643,164,184, forward strand.
GCCGAGAAACCCTAGAACGGATCGTTGGCTAGATTTCTAGGCGACAAAGCAAACTAGTTAACACTTAACTACAAGAATACGGAAATACAACCTTTGTAGATCCGGTTCTCCACCTCCATAGCTCCGCAATGAAGTCTCCTCGCTGTCCTCATACAATCCCGGGCTCTAGCGTCGGCTTCATCGGAGAAAGAGCGGGCAAGGTCGTCGGCTTCATGCCGAAGATGATCTACGTCGAGGCATCGCTAGATCAAGCTCCAACTTCACCAAGTGATGAAACTTGTGAAGAAAACACACTCTACTACTTGGCAAGAGGTAGAGGATGAAGAAATAGGAAGTGGGTTCATTTTAGAATTGGATTTCTCACTCATTTCATCAATCCACCATTGATGAAGTGAAGCATTCTTCATTGAAGAAGATGATGAAGAAGAAGAAAGTGTTATGATAAGTTAATTGAAAATCAAAAGTAAATCAATACTTATCATAACATTAACTATAGTTAAGTGTAGAGAATTAACCAAGGTTAGTTGAATGGTTAGGGTTAGGAGAAGAAGACAAGAATGGTAGCTTTGGTCAAACCTTCATGAAGTTTCAACTAGAAACAAAGAAAGCCACCATTCTTCTCTTTAATTCTTTCTAAAAATAAATAAATAAATAAATAAGATAAGGAAAACCCTAATCATTAACTTAACCATGGTTTAATCTTTACACTTAACCAAGTTAACATGCATCATCAAACATGATACAATTAAGTGCACAAAAATATATCGCATATACAATGCGCACATCCGAGTGAGAAAATCTATCTTAAGTGAACCGATACTATTTAATGTAAAGTGATATATCAAATATATAATTATACATTAAATCATTAAATCAACACTTGATTTAACGATCCGGTCATATCGCATATAACCGACTAGTTTCAACAGTAACAACTTATCGAATCAACACTTGATCCGATAACCCGGCTATATCGCATATAACCGATCAATGTCACAAATCGCGAGAATCGTATACAGTATCACATACTGGTATCATTCTCGGTCCCGCACATATCTCATATGCGCTCCTATTTTGTTTCGCTTGAGCCAGGAAACCTCTGTGTAGGACTCTAAAGACTCGTCAATACGCCGACAGCAGATGATGATCATATCAAACACCCACAAGCCGCAAGCGGTCTGCTAAACGTAACGGCCACCCGGGTATTGAGCGATCTGAAGATCGACGAGCAAGCCCGGTCACACTCCAGTGAATCCAACCAGTAACACTTCCGTACAGTCCGGTCTGATCGTCTGATATGTCGCATATCTCGCCTAGGGGTGGTAAACGTCAGACCCCAATAGCTCGATAAGTCGTGTCGATATGAGGTCTATAACAATTCGAGAAACTACTGGTAACACTTACCAGTAAATCTCAGCAACCCTGGCCAGGGATTTCCTGTTATAGCCAATCGAACACAGCGCAACATCAACTCCCTATACCAGGAGAGACGAATCCCCTCCTATCGCTCATTGCCTCCATGTGATTCGGGACTGTACCCAAAAACCACCGTTTTGCACGCCCTCTTGGATGTGGTAAGATGGAAATCAAAGCACAGTGGGAACCACACAAGACTCTATGACGATCTCGGGTCAACAGACTACTCTGTACCAGTGTCACCAGAGAACTGCCATCTGACGTAAGGGATAATACCATCTGGGAGTTCTCGGCGAGTCCGTCCAGTGTACCCAGTCTCTACTGAGCACCCGTATATCATCTCTGATGTCAAACACCGATGGATATGGGATCATCCATCGCCCATCTGTATGGGTCGAGAAGGTATACGCTAGTCTACTCTGGTATATCGATGCCCCGTCTCGATACACCCACGACTAGGGACTTTGAAGGGTGTACTTATGGACTACCATGTCCCCACTAGTATGATCCGCATCATAGTCCAGGTAGTCAAGTACAGATCCTAAGGGCTTTACCAACATGTAACAGGGAGACAATCAGTGTACACGTTAAGGTAAAGATTAACCAGATAGCATACTATCATGTCGAGCAAGAAAGTCCTCCCTATATATGTCCCAGCATCCACTACAATATACATCCTATGTATAGTAATGGCCTCTAGGGCAAACATATAACTAACAAGGTTAAATTAGGGTTTTATGGTTAGATTAACTATATTATGTGTTGTTGGTGTCACTTAATCAAAGTCTTTTCACCTGATTACTCAAATGTACCATAATGTACCAAATTAGTGTTTTCTTAAAAAACGTTTCTAAACAAAATTATGGGATACGGTAAATCTGCTATAACTATGATTTTATTCTTGTTTTGCAAACATATACAGAATGATGTGCAGGAATTTTAGAGTGGTGTGTAGGATTTAGAGCCCGTTTCCCTACCCCAAATCCGGCGACTCCCCCTATATTTCCGATCTCGCCGGCCCCCTGTAGGAGTTTGGGCTTGGTTCCTTGCATGGGGGTTCCTGAGGGTGTTTCTTAGTGTTTGGTGTTGCTAGTTTAGTTAGTTTTTGCGTCAGGAGAAATCTGTGACCAACTACCTGAATTAGTGTTTTGTGACTTATGCGACTCGTACGTTACGAGGTGGGTCTGGTATTGCTGTGTGTCACAACGTGTTGCTGTGTGTCACAACGTATCGGGGAGGTTTTTGACGTGCACACACACATATTGGTATCACGTATACACACGCTTTTAGCTTGCGATGCTAATTCTCGTATAATCTTAATATTACGTTTTTGCAGGATTTTAGCTTATGTGTATTACTTTGTGTAATTTCTAGGCTCGCAGGCGGGTATTTCGGACGCCGCACAGAAGGGGAAGCAGGTGGTCAGCTACACTTAGCATGAGATCACGGTGAGTAGATGTAACATCTACGTGGGAAAATCGTTTGGATGGCGCAAGACACCCGATAGTTCAGACAATTTATAAACTTCTAGTAGTACTAGCATCTATGAGTATAGTGCCTAGTTAATCGTCTTGTTGCATTCACGATCCTATATATTTATGTAGGGTGACTAGGCATTCTAATAAGGTTCTACAAGGCATCAACCATGCCGGATTAAAATTTTAGCCGTGCCGAATAACTCTAAACAAGATCTTTGCTAAAAAATTAGGGTAAGACATGCAAGTTAAACTCTTTAACACTAAGTGAATACGAAATACAACCTTTGTAGATCAGTCCTTCATTTCTTAAGCTCCTTGTAGTAGTCCCTTCGCTGCGATCATCGAACACCCGGACTCTAGGACGGCTCCATGAGAAGAGGCAACGGTATTGCTTGAAGTCTTCGAGGCCGAAGATGATCTACGTCGAGGGAATACGAACTCAAGCTTCTACTTCACTAACTAGAGAATTAGTGAAGCAAACACCCTAAACTAAAGTGCTAGTCTAGTAGAGGATGATGAAATAGGAAATGGGTACACTTTAGAATTTCTTTTCTCACTTTGATTCTCTCTCTTTATCAAACCCTAGAATGAATTTGAAGGAGGAAGAAGATGAGCTCAAAAATGAGAATGAAACTAATTAAGAGAGTGAGAGAGCTAACCATGGTGAGTGAGTATTATATACTAACTCATGTAGAGACATTACCATGGCTAATTATAATGGTTAGGTTAACTAATATCTTAAGTAAAACAAAACTAGTGGAATAAGTCAATGCAACCATAAGCTTCATGAAGCTTCATGCATGTGAGCTCATTATCCATTTGTTTTAGAATTACTTTAGATATTAAAACCCTACTAATATAATTAGTATGGTGTATGTCTCATACACCCATGATAGTTGTATCAACAACCATGATACAAAATGTACACAAATAAATATATATCACATATATATTAAGTTGTGCACAAGTGAGAAAAATGAATGCTTAAGTGAACCAATGTTAGTTAATGCAAATTAGTATATCACATATACAATTATACACTAAATTATTAAATCAACACTTGACTTAATAATCCGGTTATATCACATATAACCGACTAACATCCAATTTATCGAGTTATCGAATCAATCCTTGATTCGATAACTTGGTTATATCGCATATAACCGATCGACACAAACATCACGAGAATAGAATATAGTATCGCATACACGCATTATTCTCGGTCCCGCACATATCACATATGCGCTCCTATTTCGTTTTGCCTGAGCCAGAAAAACCTCTATGTAGGACTCTAAAGACTCGTCAATACGCCGGCAGTAGGTGATGATCATATCAAGCACCCACAAGCCGTCAGCGGTACTAGCTGGACGTAAAGGCTACCCGGGTATTGAGCGATCAGAAGATCAGCAAGCAAGCCCGCTCTAACTCCTGCAAAAAACCTGACAGTGACACTACCGTACAGTCCGGTCTCCTCGTCTGATATGTCGCATATCAAGTCTAGGGGTGGTAAACGTCAGACCCCAATAACCGATAAGTCATGCCGATGTGAGGCTCATAACGGGTCGAGAAACTACTGGTAACACTTACCAGTAAATCTCTAAACCAGCCCTGGCCAGGGACTTCCCTGTTATGGCCAATCGAGCATAGCGCAACATCAACCCCCAATACCGGGAGAGACGAAACCCCTCCTATCGCTCATTACCTCCATGCAACTCGGGACTGTACCCAAAAACCACCGTTTTGTACGCCCTCTTGGACGTGGTAAGGTGGAAATCAAAGCACAGTGGGAATCACACAAGACTCTATAACGATCTCGGGTCTACAGAATAACCTGCACCAGTGTCACCAGAGAACTGCCATCTGACGTAAGGTATAATACCATCTGGGAGTTCTTGGGGAGTCCGTCCAGTGTACCCAGTCTCCACTGAGCACCCATATATCATCTCTGATGTCAAACACCGATGGATATGGGATCATCCATCGCCCATCTATATGGATCGAGAAGGTATACGCTAGTCTACCCTGGTATATCGATGCCCCGTCTCGATACACCCACGACTAGGGACCTTGAAGGATGTACTTATGGACTACCATGTCCCCACTAGTATGATCCTCATCATAGTCCAGGTAGTCAAGTACACATCCTAAAGGCTTTACCAACATGTAACAGAGAGACAATCAGTGTACGCGTTAAGGTAAAGAGGAACCAGATAGCATACTATCATATCGAGCAAGAAAGTCCTCCCTATATATGTCCAAGCATCCACTACAATATACATCACATGTATAGTAATGGCCTTTAGGGCATACATATAACTAACAATCTCCCACTTGCACTAGGGCCATCTGATAACAGTGGCTGAAGTATCTCATACTCAACCATCCCATAAAAGTCTCTCTCTGGGAAAAGGCCTTTGTGAGTGGATCCACCGTGTTGTCCTCTGAGTCTGCTCTCCTCGCCTCGATCCCCTGGAGATCAACCATCTCCATGATCTGGTGACACTGCCTTAGAATATGTCTGGATCATTGATGGGACGGACGTTCCTAGGCATAAGCCACTACTCCATTATCTTACAATGGTAGGAACGAAGTTCATCTCATGAACAAATATACACCCAGACTGCCTCTTTGGTAGCATCTTTGGTAGCGATGTATCTATCCTTTATCGTCTAGTATGCCACGGTATCTGTTTTGGAACACTTCCAAACTACCGTCCCTTTACTGAGGGTAAAGACAATGCCTGTGACTGACATTCAGTCGTCCTTATCACCCTGGAACCCTTCCAGCGATTCTCCCCAGGATCAATTGATACCATCTCACTACAGCTAGTGAGTATCCTAACATCCAATTAGATCTATCTCATAGATCCAAAACCCAGGATTTAGTAGGTATCACTTTGATCCTATGTGGAGAATCATTGTGATAAGCGGAGATTGACCGAGCGCAGCATAGGAAACTCCTTCCCCATCAAGAGTATGTCATCCACGTACTCTAAAAGGATCACCACCATACTCTCTACTACCTTTTTGTATATACAAGGATCATCTACCATTTTGATGAAGTCAAACTCTTTGACTACCACATCAAAACAGACGTTCCAACTCCGCGATGCCTGCTTTATCCCATAAAGCAACTTGTACACGCTTCCGCTGCTCCCACTGTCTACGAAGCCCTCTGGCTGTGTACTTATAGACGCTCCCTTCCAAATCAACATTTAGAAAAGCAGTCATGACATCCAACTGCCAGACATCGTAGTCATGGTATGTAGCCGTGGTAAGTAGGATCTGGATGGACTTAAGCATAGCTTTGAAAGTCTCAACTTTTCCATGTACACCAAGTAATCTTCTCAAGATATACTTGCTTCTGATGGGGATTTAACCCTTCAGATAAGGCAACCAAAGTCCATACTTTGTTGGTGTATAAGGATTCCATCTCAGATCGTTAAGCATCCAGCCATTCTTACAGAGTCCCACTCCTGATGGCCAGCTCGAAACTAGTTGGGTCATCATCTCATGATGCATTCCTCGCTCCCACTGTCATAGAGAAACCAAAGTATCTCTTAGGTGGGTGAGGAACCCTACTAGATCGGCGGAGAGGCTGAAGTTCGTTGGTTACTATTGAATCCTTTGGTTCTACCAAAACATCAGCTGCATTTTGTATAGCTGGAACTCCTTCCAGTTCTACCTCATGTCCACTAATTTCTTCACAAGAAATTTCCTTTCACAAAAGTGGCATGCTGAGAAACAAAACATCTTTTGTTCCTCAGTTTGGTAGAAGATATTCCCTTGCGAATGCTTGGGATATCCAACAAACTTCTACTGAACTGACTTTGCCTCGAGCTTGTCCGGATTATGCTTTTAGACATAGGCTGGACAACCCCAAATCTTAACTAACTTAAGATATAGGCTCTTCCCTTTCCATATCTCATATGAAGTGGTAGGCAACTGATTTGGTTGGAACGCCATTCAATAAGTATGCAGCTTCACAAGTGCATAACCCCCATAAGGAAATAGGCAACTCAGTAATACTCATCATAGAGCATACCTTATCACATAGGGTGTGATTGCTCCACCCCGATACACCGACGTCCTGTGGTGTATACAGAGGAGTAATGCTGAGAGAGAATCTTATTCTCCTTTAGAATAATCCAGAAATTTCGTGCTCAAGTATTCTCCTCCTTGATCACATCAAAGGACATAATACATATACCCGTTTTGGTTCTCTACTTCTAACTTATATTCTGTGAATATCTCAAAAGCTTCGGACTTGTGTTTCAACAGGAACATATGTCTGAATCTTGAGAGATCATCAGAGAATGTAATAAAGTACAAAGAATCGGTCTTGGCATATGTAGACTGGGGACCTTCATACATCAGCATGTATCAATCCCAAAAGTTCACCAACTCATTCTCTGTTTCCAATAAACTGAGCTGTGGTCATCTTATCTTTGTGACATGACCGACAAGTTTCAAGAGATGTAAATTCAAACTAATTTAAATATGCATCTATATGTAACTTCAGCTAGTCGGGTCGCATTGACATGACCTAGTCTACAATACCTCAAGAAGGATTCGTTCATTTCTGAACTCTTCCTCTTGTGTGTGTTCTGTATACTAAGAACTGTAGTTTGATTTAGAACATTTATGCTTTTAGATAGCGTGCCTGAACCGATCAACTCTTGATATAGGAAATGTTTAAAACATTATCCAACAATACAAAATTATATCCTTTCTTTACTAATAAAGAGATTGATATGATATTGTATATCGGGTTCGGTATCTAATAACATTCGTTCAGAATTAATGTATTCTGGTAATACAGGGTGATAGTGACCAACAGACTTTGGCTGCAACACTTGCACCGTTTTCTATCTCATGAAACTTATCACCCGTTCTCAGTTCCCTACCTATCTGTAGCCCATGTAACAAATTACATATATAGGATCCTGATTCGGTATCTCATACCCAGGACGTAAAGGTTACTGAGAAACAGTTCTCTGTAATGAACACACCCGAAGAAGATGCATCATCATGCACTTTTTCGTTTGGGCGGCACGGGAATTCTGGTAATCCCCTATTTCCTGCTCTGTCTTATAACAATTATAAGTTGGAGCGGGACCAACTTTCCCCAGCGCAGTATAACAAGCGGGTTCGGTCAATACATCCATATTATTATCTTGATTAAGGCGTGATATGGTCACTACCGGGAGAGAGAGAGAAGAAAACACTCTGCGTGCGCTCTTGCAAAATCAGATTGGTTATTATTTTATCTAATCAGGATGGCTCCCACTATTTTTATCAAATCTTCCTTCAAACCCTAAAAGGAAAGACTAGCCGGGATTAATTACACCCTACAATTTCGCCAATCTTTCAGCCAGGCCAGTGTCGGTACTTTGAGGGATGTTCCCCGTGCTTTCGCACGGACCTAATTAAAGTAAACCTCGTTTTCCCAGAGGCGTAACCCCGTTGACACCTTTCTAGACACCTACTTGATCGGCTAATTGTAATGTGTAAAACTCTCCCAGGAGTAACAATTACTCACAATGGGTATCGGGATCCAACTATCTCATAGAAGGTATGCAATCTCATTGCAAATTTCAACACTTGAAATTCCCGATAATTTTGCCCCTAACCTCCTATGACCTTGACAAAGGCCAACAAATCATAGGATGTTAGTCAAGTTCAACACGTCATTTCTTGATTGAATTAAACCCACCCGCATGACCCTTGACAAAGGCCAACAGGTCGTACGACTATCCTAACCCAATCTGCATCATATGCATAAGCAGATAAGCACTAGTCAGCTACCGCACACTACGCCTTGACAAAGGCCAACAAACGCAGCACAAATACTAACTACTAATCTGAAATGACGGAGGGCTACGACAGGTTTTTCTGAAAACCTATTGCGTAATGAACTTGATATCGTTGTAGAATCAAATGATTTTAAAAATGGAGTGTTTTTGAGGCTTTTACTAGTTTCGCTAAAGAGGTCACTCCTGGTGAAGGGATCTCGGCTCTTTCCTTATGGAATAAGGTGCAGGATATATCACATATATCACTATGCAAAGCAAAAACTCCAAAAGCAATCAAAAGACAAACCGAGTGTTGTAGCATCTGCCAATTATTGCTAAAGGGGCCATTCCCGGTGAAGGGATCTCGGCCCTTTCCTTATTGAATAAGGTGCAGGAAGTTCTACAAGGAACACCGCTATGCAAAGCAAGAACTGTAGCTACCTGTTTTTGAAAATTCGATTCCACAATATCTTTTAGGTTTCTTTTCTTTCATTAATCATATTAATGACGTCCCATCATTTAAGTCACCTAAACATCACAGATAAATACGACGTACACTTATGCCATCCGCATTCGCCTCGATGTCCCCTCGTGCACCGTTAGGTTAGGTAACTAACGACAGAGCGGGGCAGGGCTAGCGCGGGTGTAAAACACAAGTAATGTCTATATAATATATCATATATACTATATACAATATCTATCAACACATATCAAATGATCACATCACAGATATCACAGCAGAAGAAACATATGAAACATTGGATATACTAGGACGTCCATGTTTTATTTTGAGCCTCTATAAAACACGGATTCCACGGTCGCGATGAATAGCCAAACCCACACCCCTAGACCCCTATGATAGTGGCAAGCAACCCTACCAATTTTAGAGTTAGGAGACCCGGACTCGACTCCTCGAGTTGGTCTCCCACTGGACTCTAGAACCCGGTTACTTGTGCTCTCCTCCTTCGGTCTATCCTAGTGCAGAAAAGTAAATAATATACAATGGTGACATCAACCTCATCCCGGAAGTGCCCCAATAAAAGAATATTACATACAATGAATTTTATATGAATGAAAATAAAAAACCCTCATCTCACATAAAACCCCCGGCTATTCAAAACGTGACGATCCAATATAACATATCCAGCAACACATAACATCACATGTCATCAACGTAAGTAAATATGCGCATCCCAATTGTCGTTGACATATAGTAACGAAACCGGCGATAACACATATTACACTTACGGTCCCAGAAAAGAAAGTGTAAAACTACAACAGTTGGAATCCGCAACCTCCTTAGACATCGCATGCCTAACAATTATATATCCCGCATTTTAGTCTCTATATCGAAAAAACTTTTCAATATCTAGTCGGGCAATTCAACAAGATTTCCGATATGTGATCGAATGCTCATCGTAAAGTTTAGTAGACGGCCGCACTCCCGGATGCCGTCGACGAAGTGCATTAAGGCGGAACATGTTAGTTATATGTATGCCCTAGAGGCCATTACTATACATAGGATGTATATTGTAGTGGATGCTTGGACATATATAGGGAGGACTTTCTTGCTCGACATGATAGTATACTATCTGGTTGCTCTTTACCTTAACGTGTACACTGATTGTCTCTCTGTTACATGTTGGTAAAGCCCTTAGGATGTGTACTTGACTACCTGGACTATGATGCGGATCATACTAGAGGGGACATGGTAGTCCATAAGTACATCCTTCAAGGTCCCTAGTCGTGGGTGTATCGAGACGGGGCATCGATATACCGGAGTAGACTAGCGTATACCTTCTCGACCCATACAGATGGGCGATGGATGATCCCATATCCATTGGTGTTTGACATCAAAGATGATATACGGGTGCTCAGTGGAGACTGGGTACACTGGATGGACTCGCCGAGAACTCCCAGATGGTATTATACTTTACGTCAGATGGCAGTTCTCTGGTGACACTGGTACAGGTTAGTCTGTAGACCCGAGATCGTCATAGAGTCTTGTGTGATTCCCACTGTGCTTTGATTTCCACCTTACCACGTCCAAGAGGGCGTGCAAAATGGTGGTTTTTGGGTACAGTTCCGATTCACATGGAGGCAATGAGCGATAGGAGGGGATTCGACTCTCCCGGTATAGGGAGTTGATGTTGCGCTGTGTTCGATTGGCTATAACCGGAAATCCCTGGCCAGGGTTGCTGAGATTTACTGGTAAGTGTTACCAGTAGTTTCTTGAAATGTTATAGACCTCATATCGACACAACTTATCGAGCTACTGGGGTCTGACGTTTACCACCCCTAGGCGAGATATGCGACATTTTAGACGACGAGACCGGACTGTACGGTAAGTGTTGCTGGTTGGATTCACAGGAGTGTGAGCGGGCTTGCTCGTTGATCTTCTGATCGCTCAATACCCGGTTGGCCGTTACGTTTAGCAGACCGCTTGCGGCTTGTGGGTGTTTGATATGATCATCACCTACTGCCGGCGTATTGACAAGTCTTTAGAGTCCTACACAGAGGTTTCCTGGCTCAAGCGAAACGAAATAGGAGCGCATATGAGATATGTGCGGGACCGAGAATAATACCAGTATGTGATACTGTATTCTATTCTCGCGATATGTGACATTGATCGGTTATATGCGATATAGCCGTGTTATCGGATCAAGTGTTGATTCAATAAGTTGTCACTATTGATATTAGTCGGTTGTATGCAATATGACCGGATCATTAAGTCAAGTGTTGATTTAATGATTTAATGTATAATTATATATTTGATATATTACTTTATATTAACTAATATTGGTTCACTTAAGATGTTTTTCTCACTTGATTGTGCACATTGTATATGTGATATATTTTTGTGCACAAGATTGTATCATGTTTGATGATACATGCAAACTTGGGTATGTGTTTGTTTTAAACCATGTTTAGTTATGTAGGGTTCCTAGGCACTCAGTAGAGGTCTCACAAGGTATCAACCATGCCATTTTACAAAAATATGGTGCCGAGAAACCCTAGTTAACGGATCGTTGCTAGAAATCTAGGCGAAACTATAAACTAGTTAACACTTAACTAAAAGTTAGGATGCTACAACCTTTGTAGATCCGGATACCCACTTCCTTAGCTCCACGAGGGCTTCCTCTCGCTGTCCATCTTGAACCTTGGACTCTCGTGACGGCTTCATCGGAGAAACGTGCGGAATAGGTCGTCGGCTTCGTGTCAAAGACGATCTACGTTGAGGTTGCACAAGCTCAAGCTCCGACTTCACAAAGTTGTGAAACTTGTGAAGAAAACACCCAAAACAACTTGGCAAGAGGTAGAGGATGAAGAAATAGGAGGTGGGTTCACTTTAAATTTGGATTTCTCTCACTAAAACTCAAGTTGCCATTGATGTAGCAAGCTTGAAGAAGAAGAAAAAGATGATAGAATATGATAAAAAACCTTTTTAAAAATAGAAAAGAAAATGATATTTATCATATCCTAACCATGGTCAAGTGTAGAGAATTGACCATGGTTAGTGGGAGTGGTTAGGTTTAAGTATGAAGACAAAATAGCATCATTAGAAAATACTTCATGAAGCTTCACCATTCTTCATGATAAATGAAACCATTTTATTTTCATAAAACCAATTAATAAATAAAGAATGGATTAAATAATAAGTGAATAAATCATAAACCCTAACCACTCTCATAACCATGGTTCAATTCTTTTACACATAGTCAAGTCAACATGCATCATCAAACATGATACATTCAAGTGTACACAAAACATATCACATATACAATGTGCACACCAAGTGAGAAAAATCCGTTTAAAGTGAACCAATACTAGTTAATGCAAAGTAATATATCAAATATATAATCATACATTAAATCATCAAATCAACACTTGATTCAATGATCCGGTCATGTCGCACATGACCGACTAGTATTCTATGTATCGGCTTATCGAATCTATGATTCGATAACTAGGTCATATCGAATATAACCAATCGAAACATTTATCGTGAGAATGAAATGCGGTATCATATACACGCATTATTCTCGCTTCCACACATATCTCATATGCGCTCCTATTTCGTTTCGCTTGAGCCAGGAAACCTCTGTGTAGGACTCTAAAGACTCGTCAATACGCCGGTAGCAGATGATGATCATATCAAGCACCCACAAGCCGCAAGCGGTCTGCTAAACGTAACGGCCACCCGGGTATTGAGCGATCAGAAGATCGACGAGCTAGCCCGCTCACACTCCTGCGAATCCGACCAGTAACACTTACCATACAGTCCGGTCTCTTCGTCTGATATGTCGCATATCAAGTCTAGGGGTGGTATACGTCAGACCCCAATAACCGATAAGTCGTGCCGATGTGAGGCTCATAACGGGTCGAGAAACTACTGGTAACACTTACCAGCAAATCTCTGATCAGCCCTGGCCAGGGACTTCCCTGTTACGGCCAATCGAGCACAGCGCAACATCAACCCCCAATACCGGGAGAGACGAAACCCCTCCTATCGCTCATTGCCTCCATGTGACTCGGGACTGTACCCAAAGACCACCGTTTTGCACGCCCTCATGGACGTGGTAAGGTGGAGATCAAAGCACAGTGGGAATCACATAAGACTCTATGACGATCTCGGGTCTACAGACTAACCTGTACAAGTGTCACCTGAGAACAGCCATCTGACGTGAGGTATAATACCATCTGGGAGTTCTCGGCGAGTCCGTCCAGTGTACCCAGTCTCCACTGAGCACCCGTATACCATCTCTGATGTCAAACACCAATGGATATGGGATCATCCATCGCCCATCACATGGGTCGAGAAGCGTATACGCTAGTCTACTCTGGTATATCGATGCCCCGTCTCGATACACCCACGACTAGGGACCTTGAAGGATGTACTTATGGATTACCATGTCCCCACTAGTATGATCTGCATCATAGTCCAGGTAGTCAAGTACAAATCCTAAGGGCTTTACCAACATGTAACTATAAGACAGTATAAAGAGACTAGTGTACATGTTAAGATAAAGAGTAACCAGATAGCATACTATCATATCGAGCAAGAAAGTCATCTCTATATATGTCCAAGCATCCAATATAATATACATCATCTGTACAATACTGGCCTCTAGGGCATACATACAACTAACAATCTCCCACTTGCACTAGGGCCAGCTGCTGTAGTATCGCATACCGAGCATCCCGAAGAGTCTCTCAAACTGTATCTGGGGAATGGCCTTCGTGAGTGGATCCGCCGTGTTATTCTTCGTGTCAACCCTCCTGACCTCGATCTCCCGGCGATCAACTATCTCCCGGATCAGGTGATACCGCCTCAGAATATGCCTGGATCGCTGATGGGACCTGGGTTCCTTGGCCAAAGCCACCGCTCCATTGTTATCGCAATACAAAGGTATTGGATGCTCAATGGTTGGAACCACTCCAAGTTCAGTAATGAACTTCTTGATCCAGACAGCTTCTTTAGCAGCATCGTTGGCAGCGATGTATTCAGCCTCCATCGTTGAGTCTGCCACGGTTTCCTGCTTGGAACTCTTCCAGCTAACCGCCCCTCCGTAAAGGGTAAAGACAAAGCCCGACTGCGACTTAGAGTCGTCCTTATCACTCTGGAAGCTCGAATCGGTAAAGGACTCCACTTGGAGCTCTCCGTTACCATACACCAAGAACATATCTCTAGTCCTTCGCAAGTACTTGAGAATGCTCTTCACAGCTGTCCAGTGACTCTCTCCAGGATCAGCTTGATACCTGCTCACTACACTTAGTGAGTATGCTACATCGGGTCTGGTACATAGCATCGCATACATGATAGAGCCTACTGCCGAAGCATAGGGTATCCCTTGCATGCGAGCTCTCTCCAAATCAGTCTTGGGAGACATCTCTTTGGAGAGAGTGACTCCAGAGATCGTGGGCAAGTTCCCACGCTTGGACTCTTCCATACTAAACCTCTTTAGTATGGTGTCAATGTACCTGGATTGGGACAATCCCAAAATCCGTTTGGATCTATCTCTATAGATCCTAATTCCCAATATGCAGGAGGCATCACCAAGATCTTTCATCGAGAATCTTTATGATAAGAAGAGCTTGACCGATTGCAGCATAGGAATATCATTTCCTATCAATAGTATGTCGTCCACGTACAATACGAGGAAGACAACCTTACTCTCTGCCACCTTCTTGTAGATACAAGGTTCATCTGGCTTTTTGACGAAATCAAACTCTTTGATAACGACGTCAAAGCAGATGTTCCAACTCCGCGATGCTTGCTTTAATCCATAAATGGATTTAAGCAGCTTGCACACCTTCCCGCTGCTCCCACTGTCCACGAAGCCCTCTGGCTGAGTCATGTACACGCACTCTTCTAAATCACCATTTAGAAAAGCGGTCTTAACATCCATTTGCCAGATTTCGTAGTCATGAAAGGCAGCAATGGCAAGCATGATTCGGATGGATTTAAGCATAGCCACTGGAGAAAAGGTCTCGTCATAGTCCACACCTGGTCTTTGACGAAAACCCTTTGCTACAAGTCTAGCTTTGAAAGTCTCCACTTTCCCATCTACACCAAGTTTCTTCTTGAAGATCCACTTGCTCCCAATGGATTTTACCCCTTCAGGAGCAACTTCCAAAGTCCATACTTTGTTGGTGTACATGGATTCCATCTCGGACCGCATAGCATCCAGCCATTTCACTGAGTCCCTACTCGTGATGGCCTGCTCGAAGCTAGTTGGGTCATCATCCTCCATGATGCAGTCCTCGCTTCCACCGTCCATGAGAAAACCGTAGTATCTCTCAGGTTGGCGAGGAACCCTACTAGATCGGCGGAGAGGCTGGGGTTCGTCGGGAACTACGGAATCCTCTGGTTCAACCAAATCTTCTGTTGTAGTCTGTATTGCTGGAACCTCTTCCAGTTCTACCTCAATGCCACCTATCTGTTTCATAAGAAAACCTTTTTCTAAGAAAGTGGCATGCCGAGAAACAAACACTTTTTGTTCCTCGGAGTGGTAGAAGATATACCCTCGCGAATGTTTGGGATATCCAACAAACTTACATAGAACAGACCTTGCCTCGAGCTTGTCCGGATTTTGTGTTTTAACATAGGCCGGACAACCCCATATCTGAATAAAATTAAGACATGGTCTCTTACCATTCCATATCTCATATGGAGTGGTAGGCACTGATTTGGTCGGAACTCTATTCAGTAGGTATGCAGCAGTCTCCAGTGCATATCCCCAGAAGGAGATAGGTAACTCAGCTGTACTCATCATAGAGCGCACCATATCTAATAGGGTGCGATTTCTCCGCTCCGATACACCGTTGTGCTGTGGTGTATATGGAGGAGTCAGCTGAGAGAGAATCCCATTCTCTTTTAGGAAGTCCCGGAATTCATTGCTCAAGTATTCACCTCCTCGATCAGATCGAAGGATTTTAATACTCTTTCCGGTTTGGTTTTCGACTTCTTGTTTATATTCTCTAAATTTCTCAAAAGCTTCTGATTTGTGTTTCATCAGGAACACATATCCGAATCTAGAGAGATCGTCAGTGAATGTAATGAAGTACGAAGAACCATCCCTGGCATGTGTAGACATTGGACCGCATACATCACTATGTACTAGTCCTAAGAGTTCAGTAACTCTTTCTCCGTGTCCCGTAAACGGAGTTTTGGTCATCTTGCCTTTGAGACATGACTGGCAAGTGTCATAAGATGAAAATTCGAATGGTTTCAAATACCCATCCTTATGCAACTTAGCCAGTCGTGTCGCATTGATGTGACCCAGTCTACAATGCCACAAGAAGGATTCGTTCAGTTCAGAACTCTTCCTCTTGTGTGTGTTTGTTATGCTTAGAACTGTTGATTGGTTTAGAACATAAATGCCATTGCACAACGTGCCTGATCCAACCAACTTTTGGTTACGGAAAATGTTCATAACATTGTCCTGTAATACAAAATTATATCCCTCTTTACTCAACAAAGAAACCGATATAATGTTGCATATCAGGTTCGGCATGTAATAGCATTCGTTCAGAACCAATGTATTACCTGTTGGTAATACAAGGTGATATTCCCCGACAGTCTTAGCTGCAACAATTGCACCATTTCCAACTCTAATGTCTTTATCACCTTCTCCAAGTTCTCTACCTTTCCTAAGCCCATGTAATTGATTACATATATGGGATCCTGACCCGGTATCTAATACCCAGGACGTAGGGCAAATGGAGAAACAGTTCTCTGTAACGAACACACCCGAAGAAAATGCATCATCATGTACTTTCTTTATTCGGGTGGCATAGGAATCCTGGTATTCCCCTATATCCTGTTCAGTCCTATAACTTTTATAGGAAAGAACGAAACCAACGTTCCCCAGCACAGTATAATATGCGGATTCGGTCAATACATCCATATTATTATCTTTATTAAGGCATGAAATGGTCGCTACCTGGAGAGAGAGAGAAGAAAACACTTTAGCGTATGCTCGTGCAAGATCAGATTGGTTATTATCTTATCTAATCAGGATGGCTCCCACTGCTTTTTATCAAATCTTCCTTCAAACCCTAAAAGGAAAGACTAGCCGGGATTAATTACACACTACAAGTTCGCCAATCTTTCAGCCAGGCCAGTGCCGGTACTTTGAGGGAGGTCCCCCGTGCTTTCGCACGAACCTAATTAATGTAAACCTCGTTTTCCCAGAGGCGTAACCTCGTTAACACCTTTATAGACACCTACTTGATCGGCTAATTGTAATGTGTAAAACTCTCCCAGGAGTAACTCTTACTCGCAGTGGGTATCGGGATCCAACTATCTCATAGAAGGTATGCAATCTCATTGCAAATTTCAACACTTGAAATTCCCGATAATGTTTTGCCCCTAGCGTCCTATGACCTTGACGGAGGCCAAACAACCCATAGTCCGCTAGTCAAGTTCAACCCGTCATTTCCTGATTGAATTAAACCCACCCGCACGACCCTTGACGGAGGCCAAACAACGCCGTACGAATACCCTAATCCAATCGCATCATATGCTAGCAGATAAGCACTGGTTAGCTACCGTACACTGCGCCTTGACGGAGGCCAAACTACCGCAGCACGAATACTAACTAATACTTATCTGAAATGACGGAGGGCTACACAGGTTTTTCATAAAAACCATGAGCGTAATGAACTTGATATCGTTGTAGAATCAAATGAAGTTTTGAAATGGAGTGATTTTGAGGCTTTTCTAGTTTTGCTAAAGGAGTCACTCCCGGCGAAGGGATCTCGGTCCTTTCCTCGTCGAATGAGGTGCGGGATATATCATATATATCGCTGTGCAAAGCAAAAACCCAAAAGCAGTCAAAAGCAAACCGAGTGTGTAGCATCTGCCAGTTATTGCTAAAGGAGTCACTCCCGGTGAAGGGATCTCGGTCCTTTCCTCATCGAATAAGGTGCAGGATATATCATATATACCGCTGTGCAAAGAAAGAACTGTAGCTACCTGTTTTATTTTAAAATTTGATTCTACAACATCTTAGGTTTCTTATCTTTCATTAATCACATTAATGAAGTCCCATCATTTAAATACCTAAACATCACAGATAGATATGATGTACACTTATGCCATCCGCATTCGCCTCGATGTCCCCTCGTGCACCGTTAGGTTAGGTAACTAACGACAGAGCAGGGCAGGGCTAGTGTGGGTGCAAAACATAAGTAACGTCTATATAATATATCATATATACTATATACTATATCCATCACAGAGTCACAACACAGATATCACAGCAGAATCAACATATGAAATATTGGATATACTAGGACGTCCGTGTTTTCAATATGAGCCAGTATAAAACACGGATTCCACGGTCATGATGAATAGCCAATCCCACACCCCTAGACCCCTACGAGAGCGGCAAGCAACCCTGCCAATTCTAGGGTTAGGAGACCCGGACTCGACTCCTCGAGTTGGTCTCCCACTGGACCCCAGAACCCGGTTACTTGTGCTCCCCTCCTTGGGTCTATCCTAATGCGGAAAAGTAAATAATATACAAAGGGTGACAACTTCCGCTACCTGGAAGTGCCCCAAATAAAAGAATATTACATACAAGTTTTTACATGAATGAAAATGAAAAACACTCATCTCACATAAAAACCCCCGGCTATTCGAACACGACGATCCAATATAACATATCCAGCAACACATAACATCACATGTCATCAACGTAAGTAAGTATGCATACCCCAATTGTCGTTGACGTATAGCAACGAAACCGGGGATATGAACATACTACACTTACGGTCACAGAAAAGAAAGTGTAAAACTACAACAATTGGAATTCGCAACCTCTTTAGACATCACATGCCTAACAGTTACAAACCCCGCATTTTAGTCTCATTATCGAAAACTCTTTTCAATATCGTATGGGACTAAATTGCTAGATTTATAACATTCAATCAGTTATCTCATAACTACTTGTGAATTCCAATTATTGTATCACATTCCAGATAAACAGAAAATGTTAAACTTTCCGATCGAACAGTCGAATACCCAAGTTTTCCCGATACAGCTCAACACATGAAATAAGTCTAACAACATTCAGTTCGTGCCTCAGTACCGACGGTCCAGCCGTAGAAGGGTCAAGCCAACGCCTCACATGTGGCACGACGTACTGCCCCAAACCCGAAGGTTCAAAGGGCAGTTCAAGACGGTCACATAATCGAGTTAAGGTTTGTTGTCTTCTAGAGGGTCCATCACGTTACTTGCACTACTTAGAACGTCGTTAAACTACGGAAAAATCCAACACTTGGAAATTTCCCGACAGGGGAAAAATTGGGTATTTATATCCGGTCGAACTTTTTAACATATTCTAAAGTTATCCGGAAATCAACATAGACAAAATCTGATAACCCGAACGAATAATTGAATCCCCAAACCAACCCCAAAATACTCTTCTGTAGAGTCACAATAAAAATACCCAGAAAATATAATATCTGAATTCATGAATTACTGTGAAAAAATCACCAGACAAGGGGACAGTACGGCCGCGGAACCGCCGCGCATGCATGGAACATGCCGCGGTTCCGCGCTGGAAAAGTTGAATCATGCCCTCGAATTTCACAGTATTTCATATAAGACCCTGCTTGATTTTCTGCATATTTTTAATTGACAAAAATCCAAGATTTCAGAAATTTTCCAGAGAGCACCTTGGAATTATGGTTTCGGGTTCGTTCGGACTTCAAACTCCGTCTAGACTTCGCCTAAGGCTCTAGCTAGGCTCTGATACCACTGTAGGGTTCCTAGGCACTCAGTAGAGGTCTCACAAGGTATCAACCATGCCATTTTACAAAAATATGGTGCCGAGAAACCCTAGTTAACGGATCGTTGCTAGAAATCTAGGTGAAACTATAAACTAGTTAACACTTAACTAAAAGTTAGGATGCTACAACCTTTGTAGATCCGGATACCCACTTCCTTAGCTCCACGAGGGCGTCCTCTCGCTGTCCATCTTGAACCTTGGACTCTCGTGACGGCTTCATCGGAGAAACGTGCGGAATAGGTCATCGGCTTCGTGTCAAAGACGATCTACGTTGAGGTTGCACAAGCTCAAGCTCCGACTTCACAAAGTTGTGAAACTTGTGAAGAAAACAACCAAAACAACTTGGCAAGAGGTAGAGGATGAAGAAATAGGAGGTGGGTTCACTTTAAATTTGGATTTCTCTCACTAAAACTCAAGTTGCCATTGATGTAGCAAGCTTGAAGAAGAAGAAGAAGAAGAAGATGATAGAATATGATAAAAAACCTTTTTAAAAATAGAAAAGAAAATGATATTTATCATATCCTAACCATGGTCAAGTGTAGAGAATTGACCATGGTTAGTGGGAGTGGTTAGGTTTAAGTATGAAGACAAAATAGCATCATTAGAAAATACTTCATGAAGCTTCACCATTCTTCATGATAAATGAAACCATTTTATTTTCATAAAACCAATTAATAAATAAAGAATGGATTAAATAATAAGTGAATAAATCATAAACCCTAACCACTCTCATAACCATGGTTCAATTCTTTTACACATAGTCAAGTCAACATGCATCATCAAACATGATACATTCAAGTGTACACAAAACATATCACATATACAATATGCACACCAAGTGAGAAAAATCCGTTTAAAGTGAACCAATACTAGTTAATGCAAAGTAATATATCAAATATATAATCATACATAAAATTATCAAATCAACACTTGATTCAATGATCCGGTCATGTCGCACATGACCGACTAGTATTCTATGTATCGGCTTATCGAATCTATGATTCGATAACTAGGTCATATCGAATATAACCAATCGAAACATTTATCGCGAGAATGAAATGCGGTATCACATACACGCATTATTCTCGCTTCCGCACATATCTCATATGCGCTCCTATTTCGTTTCGCTTGAGCCAGGAAACCTCTGTGTAGGACTCTAAAGACTCGTCAATACGCCGGTAGCAGATGATGATCATATCAAGCACCCACAAGCCGCAAGCGGTCTGCTAAACGTAACGGCCACCCGGGTATTGAGCGATCAGAAGATCGACGAGCTAGCCCGCTCACACTCCTGCGAATCCGACCAGTAACACTTACCATACAGTCCGGTCTCTTCGTCTGATATGTCGCATATCAAGTCTAGGGGTGGTATACGTCAGACCCCAATAACCGATAAGTCGTGCCGATGTGAGGCTCATAACAGGTCGAGAAACTACTGGTAACACTTACCAGCAAATCTCTGATCAGCCCTGGCCAGGGACTTCCCTGTTACGGCCAATCGAGCACAGCGCAACATCAACCCCCAATACCGGGAGAGACGAAACCCCTCCTATCGCTCATTGCCTCCATGTGACTCGGGACTGTACCCAAAGACCACCGTTTTGCACGCTCTCATGGACATGGTAAGGTGGAGATCAAAGCACAGTGGGAATCACATAAGACTCTATAACGATCTCGGGTCTACAGACTAACCTGTACAAGTGTCACCTGAGAACTGCCATCTGACGTGAGGTATAATACCATCCGGGAGTTCTCGGCGAGTCCGTCCAGTGTACCCAGTCTCCACTGAGCACCCGTATACCATCTCTGATGTCAAACACCAATGGATATGGGATCATCCATCGCCCATCACATGGGTCGAGAAGCGTATACGCTAGTCTACTCTGGTATATCGATGCCCCGTCTCGATACACCCACGACTAGGGACCTTGAAGGATGTACTTATGGATTACCATGTCCCCACTAGTATGATCTGCATCATAGTCCAGGTAGTCAAGTACAAATCATAAGGGCTTTACCAACATGTAACTATAAGACAGTATAAAGAGACTAGTGTACATGTTAAGATAAAGAGTAACCAGATAGCATACTATCATATCGAGCAAGAAAGTCATCTCTATATATGTCCAAGCATCCAATATAATATACATCATCTGTACAATACTGGCCTCTAGGGCATACATACAACTAACAATTTAATGGTTAGGGTTTAGGGTTTTATTTTCTTTATTTATTTTGGTAAAAACTAAATGGTGGATTTTATTGTTTTGGCTTCATGCTTCATGAAGTTTCTAAGCATCTTTGAAAAAGTCTACCATTTTGTTTTTTACCTAAACCTAACCATTACCTAAACCCTAGTTTAATCTCTACATGATTTTACTAACCTATGGTTGCTATATGATAAGCATCACTTGAATTTTGTTTTGAAGATAATTGATTTTCTTTTCTTCTTCTTCATCTTCTTCATGAGTTGAAGAATGCTTACTAGAAAATTCTAAGTGATGAAATCAAGTGAGAAATCCAAATCCAAAGTGAATCCACTTCTTATTTCTTCATCCTCTACCACTTTCCATGTAGTAGAGTGTGTTATCTTCACAAGTTTCATGACCTAGTGAAGGTGGAGCTTGAGTTTGAGTCGCCTCGACGTAGATCATCTTCGGCATCGAAGTCAACGACCTAGCCCGTCCATTTCTCCGATGAAACCGACGCTAGAGTCCAGGATTCCGATGATCGCAGCGGAGGGACGTCAACATGGAGCTAGAGAAGTGGAGGACCGGATCTATAAAGGTTGTAGTCCCTTTCACTTAGCAATAAAGTTGTTTACTTGCATGTTTCGCCTAATCTCTAGTTAACGATCTAGCATTAGGGTTTCTCGGTACAAGAAAAATTTGATTTTGGCATGGTTGATGCCTTGTGGAACCTCTTGAGTGTGCCTAGGAACCCTACAGAAGACCGCTGCCGCGAGCACCCGAATGAATGTTTTTGGCGACGGGGTTCTCCTACAGTCACTTGGTCGGGGCTATGGGGCATGGCTGTCTATTAAGTTTACCCGGCGAGTATCCGCGTACGCTACATGATTGCGACGGACTTTCGATCACATCAAAATTCTGTGGCAACCGATCATTTGAGACTAAACTGCTAAGTTTATAACATTCAAATTAGTTATCTCATAACTACTTGTGGATTCCAAATATTGTACCACATTCCAGATAAATAGACAATGTTAAACTTTCCGATCGAATAATCAAACACCCAAGTTTTTCCAAATAGTTCTCAACACTTGAGGGGAGTTTAAAAATTCCAGAATACGTCACAGTAGCAACGGTCCAGCCGTAGAAGGGTCAAGCCAACGCCTCATATGTGGCACGCCGTACTGCCCCAAACCCTAAGGTTCAAATGCCAGTTCAAGACGGTCACATAATCAAGTTAAGGTTTGTTGTCTTCTAGAGGGTCCATTGCGTAACTTGGACGATTTAGACGTTCTTAAACTATGGAAAAATCCAACACTTAGAAATTTTCCAGGTCGGGAAAAAGTGAGTTATTGATATCCGTTCGAACTTTTTAATACTTTCTAAATATCCGGAAAACATAACGAATTTAAATTTTCCGATCGAGTCAACGATTACAAAATAAACCCCAGAACACTCAACACTAGAGTCAGATTAAAACTACCAAGAAAATATTAACAACAGATACAAGTATTACTGTGCAAAACACATGACCTAATCTCACTTTACGGCCGCGAATCCGCGGCCCAAGCAGAGTATGGCCACGGTTCCGCGGCGTTATGTACGGATTACGTCATCGAATTTCACAGTAATGCTTAGAAAACCCTGCTGAATTTTTTAGGTATTTTTAATGCAGAAAAATCACAGTTTTGAAAATTTTTCCCGAGAAGGGTTCAATATTGTCGTATCGGGGTTCGATCGGAGTTTTAACTTTGTAAACACGTCACCTAATGCTCTAGCTAGGCTCTGATACCACTGTAGGGTTACTAGGCACTCTAATAAGGTTCTACAAGGCATCAACCATGCCGGATTAAAATTTTAGCCGTGCCGAATAACTCTTGCTAGAAAATTAGGGTAAGACATGCAAGTTAAACTCTTTAACACTAAGTGAATACGAAATACAACCTTTGTAGATCGGTCCTTCACTTCTTAAGCTCCTTGTAGTAGTCCCTTCGCTGCGATCATCGAACACCCGGACTCTAGGACGGCTCCATAAGAAGAGGCAACGGTATTTCTTGAAGTCTTCGAGGCCGAAGATGATCTACGTCTTGGGAATACGAACTCACGCTTCTACTTCACTAACTAGAGAATTAGTGAAGCAAACATCCTAAACTAAAGTGACAGTCTAGTAGAGGATGATGAAATAGGAAATGGGTACACTTTAGAATTTCTTTTCTCACTTTGATTCTCTCTCTTTATCAAACCCTAGAATGAATTTGAAGGAGGAAGAAGATGAGCTCAAAAATGAGAATGAAACTAATCAAGAGAGTGAGAGAGCTAACCATGGTGAGTGAGTATCATATACTAACTCATGTAGAGACATTACCATAGCTAATTATAGTGGTTAGGTTAACTAATATCTTAAGTAAAACAAAACTAGTGGACTAAGTCAATGCAACCATAAGCTTCATGAAGCTTCATGCATGTGAGCTCATTATCCATTTGTTTTAGAATTACTTTAGATATTAAAACTCTACCAATATAATTAGTATGGTGTATGTCTCATTTACCCATGATAGTTGTATCAACAACCATGATACAAAATGTACACAAATAAATATATATCACATATATATTAAGTTGTGCACAAGTGAGAAAAATGAATGCTTAAGTGAACCAATGTTAGTTAATGCAAATTAGTATATCACATATACAATTATACACTAAATTATTAAATCAACACTTGACTTAATAATCCGGTTATATCATATATAACCGACTAACATCCAATGTATCGAGTTATCGAATCAACCCTTGATTCGAAAACTTGGTTATATCGCATATAACCGATCGACACAAACATCGCGAGAATAGAATACGGTATTGCATACACGCATTATTTTTTGGTCCCGCACATATCACATATGCGCTCCTATTTCGTTTTGCCTGAGCCAGAAAAACCTCTATGTAGGACTCTAAAGACTCGTCAATACGCCGGCAGTAGGTGATGATCATATCAAGCACCCATAAGCCGTCAGCGGTACTAGCTGGACGTAACGGCTACCCGGGTATTGAGCGATCAGAAGATCAGCAAGCAAGCCCGCTCCAGCTCTCGTAAAAAGCCTGATAGTCACACTACCATACAGTCCGGTCTCCTCGTCTGATATGTCGCATATCAAGTCTATGGGTGGTAAACGTCAGACCCCAATAACCGATAAGTCATGCCGATGCGAGGCTCATAACGGGTCGAGAAACTACTGCTAACACTTACCAGTAAATCTCTAAACCAGCCCTGGCCAGGGACTTCCCTGTTATGGCCAATCGAGCATAGCGCAACATCAACCCCCAATACTGGGAGAGACGAAACCCCTCCTATCGCTCATTGCCTCCATGCGACTCGGGACTGTACCCAAAAACCACCGTTTTGCACGCCCTCTTGGACATAGTAAGGTGGAAATCAAAGCACAGTGGGAATCACACAAGACTCTATGACGATCTCGGGTCTACAGACTAACCTGCACCAGTGTCACCAGAGAACTGCCATCTGACGTAAGGTATAATACCATCTGGGAGTTCTCGACGAGTCCGTCCAGTGTACCCAGTCTCCACTGAGCACCCATATATCATCTCTGATGTCAAACACCAATGGATATGGGATCATCCATCGCCCATCTATATGGATCGAGAAGGTATACGCTAGTCTACCCTGGTATATCGATACCCCGTCTCGATACACCCACGACTAGGGACCTTGAAGGATGTACTTATGGACTACCATGTCCCCTACTAGTCATACATTGCAGTTCGATTTGTTGATATTATAGGCATTCATTATCATTGACATGTGCACTTATGATGATTTTCTTGAGGATTTCAGCACTTGAGATTTATGAGATTTTGGGGAAAAGCCGCAAGGATTTAATAAACCTGATATTATTTTAAACATTGAAAGTTGCAGTTTTTCTCGTGATATGATACATGTGTCGTCCACCACGAGTTTTCTGTTGGTTTTCGAGACCCGTTTCGAGGAGTTGGATGAACCGTCTCGGGTACATGGTGGGCCCGGTAAGGTACCCCGGGGCAAGAAGATCGAGGTGTAGACGATGAGCCTGACAGGGGCAGACTACCTACCGGTGATTGCTGGCGCGGCGGATATCCAAAGG
Source organism: Agapanthus africanus (assembly GCA_030015575.1). NCBI lineage: Eukaryota > Viridiplantae > Streptophyta > Magnoliopsida > Asparagales > Amaryllidaceae > Agapanthus > Agapanthus africanus. The sequence goes on from CM057342.1 coordinate 643,190,503, forward strand.
ATACCGACCGTGGCCGTGAGATGTTGAGATATTGATACTTTGAGATGGGTCAGCCGGACGGCTGGGGCCTGAGATACTGTGATATGGATACATGAGAATTGAGATAGTTGTTTGAGGTGTCGATACTGGACACGGATTTCTGTTGATTCTATTGATATTATGCTGATATTTCGAAAGAGATTTCTAAGAAGAAAATAATGATTTCTTATGTCTACATATTCAGATCACGAGTTGATTCATGTTGCATACATACCTGCTAGTACATCATGCCAGATTAGTATTGTACATTGATTCATGTTGCATACATATCTGCCAGTATATCATGCCATATCTATATTGTTGATGTTATGACACTTGCGTGCATACTTACGATAGCCTCTATAGATGTTATTTATCACTCACGAGTTGGAAACTCACCCCCATTGTGCCACAGCCTTTTGCAGGTCCGCTCCGTCAGCACAGTAGCGGCGGACGCACTTGCTCCTTTTGCTCCTTTCGCCTGGACTTGTGGCTTTTGCTCGTAGGTGGATTGTGATATTATTTTTTTCCACCTTATATATTCGTTGTATCTAGAGTACTCCATCTACTGTATCTGTTATTGTATTGATATATATTGACCTAGACGAGGTAGTGCGATTTATGGACTTTTATGTTGTATTTTGGGGTCGAGCTCACTTGAGCCGACATGATGTTTATTACCAGTGCCTCTTTTTACTTATTTTGCACATTGCTGATTTACATTGCGTGGGATTTGAGTCCACTTCGGCGAAGAGCTAGCTCCCGCTTGGGGATGCCTTATTTCATGTTGTCTATATATTCTTGTTTTGTACCCGTTTTGGGGCCAGTTTTTACAAAGGAGACTCTGCCGAAATTTTTGGAAAAAATGGAAGTTGCTTTTAAAAAGCTTGAGATGGCTTATTTGATTAAAATCGCTTTCAATAAATTGGTTTTTCTTTCACTCTATTGCTTAAATGGGTTTTGATTTCTGGGATTTGGTTTACTTAGATTACGTACGCCTTGAGACGTTTCGTAATTTAAGTGCCAGTCACGTTCCGTACCCTTCGGGTCGTGACAATTTCACAATTATTGGTATATATTTATACCCTTTTTCAAAAACCCTAACCCCAATTTCGCGAATCGGGCAGTTTTCGGGAAATATATTATTTTAATATTAAATTCCAAAAATAATATTTTATATTTTCTGAAATGTTAAAATCTTCCCCCCTTAAATAAATTCGGTCCCCGAATTTAAATTTAAACCCCCAAAATCTAAAACATTTCCATAATCAGCTCAAAACAACGGGGCTCCGAAATCACGGAAGATATAGAAATAGCACAGCACATCGCGTGCGCCTGAAAATGAGTATAAAACTCAAAATCGAACTTCGTCAAGCGTCACGCAAATCATCGGATTTGCACGCATATTCTCGGAGTTACAATGAAGATACAGATCTCAAAATCCACTACTGAAATCCAATATACACAAGTCAAATACTATAATTCGTGTATAGTATGCATCCTTGAAAAACTTTCAAGAACTAAATAAAACTCATGCAAAATCTTTCTAAATCGCCGCGTGAATGCGTAACTCATCGTATAAGTGACGAACGCTCATTTTAAAATAATAATACATGTCCATATATGTTTTCCTAAATACATGTTCCGTCGTTTTCTAAATATCCCAATAGGTTTTCCTTTATAAACGTTCGTGTCGCTCGCGGACACGTAGGAAATAGCGAGGCTATAGCTCTTTTTCAGAAACCTTTTGGTAAACTTTTAATGCATGCAAAGTACTCAGGTACTGTCCTTAAATCAGTCCTGTTTGGCCACTATATAATATGGTGCCCATCAAGGAAACAAAGTGCTCAAAAGCAAAATCAGGCTCAAAAGGCGTATCCAACAATCACATGCGTCTGGTGCGCATGGAAATCAAATCCAAACACAGGTGCTATGATATGCACAAAAGCCAAAACTAATTGCAACGGGTGTGCACAAAAGTATCTGTCCAGTGCAATGGGTGTGCGCGACAATAATATCAAGTGCATCTAGAGTGCATCCGGTGCAAATAACATGCACGAATGAAAATCCCAATTGAATGCATCCGGTGTGCATAAAACCATATCTCATATCATGTGCCCAACATGAGCGAAATTCCAAATCAAGTGCATCCATCATGCACGAAAGAAATCTAATTCAAGTGCATCCAACATGCACGAGTAAAATCTCACTCAAGTGCATCCGATGCGCATAAAAATCCAAAATCAAGCGCTTAATATGCGCAAAAATCCAACCAAAGCGCATCGGGTCCGTAAAAGCATATAGTGCAGTAGCATGCACGAAAACGAACGGCAAGTGCCAACGCGCATGAAATTACAAATCTGGTAAAACGAATGCTCAAGGACATAAATCGGGTGCAACCAAGGTATGGAGTATAAATCCAGTGCGACAAATGCACAAATACCCGTCCGGTGCAACAAATGCAAGAAATGCAAATTTAGTGCAACTAATGTGCGAAATACGAATCTGGTGCAGCAAATGCACAAAATATAAATCTGGAGCGACAATTGCACGAAATGAAAACCTAGTGCAACAAATGCACGAAGTGCAAATCTGGTGTATCCAGTGCACGAAATACAAATACAGTGCATCCGGTGCACGAAATATGAATACAGTGCATCCAGTGCACGAAATACGAATACAGTGCATCCAGTGCACGAAATACAAATACATAACTCGAATACGTATAAAACCAACACCGAGTGTACCAAAGGGTATAAATAAAAAACGCGTGCAACTATGAGCACAAATCCGTATCAATGCACTACAAGCACATGTGAGCTATACCGAGTACAAAAATCACATCACTCGTATGAAATCCACGAAATCATAAACACATGCTACGAAGGTATAAAATCGACATCAAACGCAATGGATATGCACAAATCGCAAATCAACACAACGGTGTATAAAATATATATATCAGGTGCGATAACTATGCGCAAAATGTAAATACCCAGTAGGTGCAGTCATGGTGCACAAAAACGATATCATCAAACTCAATCATCAAAACTCAAATCCAAGCGATATAAACATGATACTCGGATCACAAACGCAATCGCAATAAATGACATCGAGGTACACCTCCTACAATGTCGAAAAAGAAAAAAAATGTCGGTGTGCCCAAACTGGCAGAGCAAGAACATCCGCTTGCCTCCTGCTCACGGTCTGGTATCTTCTGTCTCTGGATCCTCATTTTTTTCCTCGGATTACCAATCTCGCAATCCATCGGCTCATCGGCCCGGTCAGGTGTGCTAACGGGAACGATTCCGCTCTAGCACTTCTCTGGTCATCTCTCGGCCAATCATCACGACCACTCGTAAAGAAGCACATCACTGGCGTCGCCGTCTGGTCCCTGAATACACGTGACACAACTGATCCTGGGTGCAAATCTCATTGTAGCAGTGTCCTGGAAGGAATCCCGCTCAAGGTCTCTTCCGATCTCGCCTATGCCGAACTGTACGGAGGCTGGTACTCTTACATAATCTTTTCTCATTTTCTGAACACCTGCGTTCTCAGCACAACATTTCCTCGGGAATTGGCCGCATCCCAACGCCTCTGTATGCATATCAGATCCTTATCTCGACGGGGAGTAGCAACAACTCGTCAGCATCTCCCATGAACTTCTGGCTCCACTCGTCTGTATCATCGTCCACCTTGGCGTCATGTCATGCTATCTGCGTACTGCAACTGTTCTCGGCCACGGTCAATCCGAAGTCTCTCACACGGACTCGAAGTCACGAACTCGGTATCTTCATCACTCTGTAGAAGATATCTAACCGAACACGTCCTCGGGAACTCGTCCCAACCATCGGAGGAATACTCAATACTCATCCGTTCTTGATCAACTCACAACGCATCTGGGTGATGTCCTCTATCCAAAGCTGGTCAGCTTACTAGTCTCTTATCACATGATATCCGGACGACGCTAAGTTTTTCGATCGAGCCATCAATGTCCTAAAATTTCCCGAAACCTCAACACCTGAGCACATTCTAAAAATATCTGGTACATACCACAGTACCTCCCGACCAGCCGTAGAAGGGCAAACCCAAGCCTCACAGATGGCCCCACTAAACTACCGCAAACCCTAAGATTCAAAAGATGTTCCATGGTCATCATGTCGAGTTAGGGTTTCATTCTTCTAGAGAGTCCACAGAATTACCTGCATGTTCCTCCGAACACTTTAAACTTAGGAAAAATGGTTTTCTGACACTCGTTCGAACTTTTTAGCTTCGCTTATACAACATGTGAATACCCTTCATCCGCATGCTAAACAATGCCTCAATTCTCCAGGAAAGACGATACATCAACGGTCATCTCTGGATTGGTCTGCTCTAGATCTGAGTAAGACTTTCCACACTGGAAATTTTCAACTCAGCTGGGCCTACGTCGGCGCATCAATCTGACGAATCACCTTCGTTTCTCAACTCGGGGTAGAGTAGCTATCATCTGTCGCATTTCTGCCTGGAAGCTCCGGCAATCTCAGCTCGTAAGCTCTGGAAGCAACATCCTATCAATCTCAGCAACAGCTGGGTCTTCTGTCTGCACGGTAAGTGACCTCACAATTTCCAAGGTAGGCTGTACATCAACAGTCCTCTAGCAACTTGCAGCTCTAACAATGGCCCGATCATCAGGTGTAAAACCAAGCACTCGCCTCCACAGGAGGTCACACCATAACACTACATCGAGACGTTCCCATGCCACCCGAAAACACAATGGTCATCCCTTGTACCAGATGAGCTCGCCCTGACCGCATCACTAGCAGCAGCTCAATCTGCGCTCAAACCATGGTGATAGGAACATCAATCGTGTATCGAAGAAAGCAGATCAACGCATGAAGGGAAACGATAGATCCAGAATGGATACATAATCATAAGAAGGAACAACATCAATGAGAGTATGATCATGGAACAAATAGAATCGAGGATCTCAAATGGATGTATAATCATGGGTACGAAGAGAATCACTGATCTCAAAAATATGTACATCCTAAGGTTTCTTAAGTGGAGTATCGTATCGTAAATATGCCGTGGAACATACGTACGGTACGTCCACTCTACTCAAGCTACCTACTCCATCAATCAGGGTCAACTTATGAAACGAAAGTTCGGGTCTAATACCCCCCTGTTCAAGTCTAAGTTCTGTAAGGTCAAGCCTAGGTTCCGAAATACATACCCGCCCTAGACTCCGCATAGTCAAACTTAGACTCGAACCAAGGTTAAACCTAGCGCTCTGATACCAACTTTGTTACGAACCGAAATATTAGCTCGTGACCAGCACTTAAATCACGCAACGTCTAAAAGCGTAACGTAATTCAAGTAAGCTGAAAACCCAGAAATCTAAACCTTTTTAAGGAAATAAAGGAGGTGAATTTTTGAAATAACAGTATATTGAAATCAAGTTTTTTTAATGCATAAAAAAGGAACATAAAAATCGCAAGTGAAATTTATAAGTTTGAAAACGTGTTTCGTCTTTTTAAAAATTTGAGCATCACCTCATCTGTATTTTTTGATCCAAAACCACAAATACATAATGATGATAAAGGCATCCCCAAGCGGAAGCTAGTTCTTCACCAAACGGCGGATCACAATCACGCAAGACAGTATATGTAAGTATACGACACCCAACGGCGAAGTTCACCACAAAAGATAAAGAAATAAGCAAGACATCAACCACAAGTAGCGGAAAACCCCTCGCTCTAAGTCTCACAACCACAATCTCACTGAGTCTCATTACTTATACAATTTACTAATTTTGATTGATGGAGTTGACTAGATACAATATAAAATGTAGATACAAGAGTGGGTATGATACAAATGTTCCACCTACCAATGCAACACACCCGAATGCAACTGTGTGCCAGCGAAGCCGCTACTGATCCCTGCGGTCTACCTGCAAGAACTGTGGCACAACGGGGGTGAGTTGCCAACTCGTGAATAGAAATATATCAACAAGTAGAAATCGAATAAACAACGACTCCTAGGTCAACTATATCATGAAGGTAATACCATGATATCTAGGGTGACCGGGTCGTATATGTGCCAACAAAGTAATCAACACCTATGTGTATGCGGATATCATCCAACCATATACTCAATGTATGTATGCATGTGGATCCCGTCCAACCATATGATCAATGTCTGTATGCACGTAAATATCATAAATGAGTGTGCATGAAAGTATGAGGATATAAGTCAACGGTGTCCCTCGCGACACATCAAAATTATGGAACCGGAGTGTCCAGCATCGACACTCGAAACATCATGAAAACCGTGTCCAGCATCGACACGTAAATCCTCATATATCGGGCTCCGTCAGTCCGGATCGGCCCACGGGCTCCGTCAGTCCGGATCGGCCCATATCATCTCTCGACTCCGGTCGGTACCCTCCGGATATCCGCCGAGCCCAAATAATATCACCGGTAGGTAGTAGTCCCACTGCCAGGCTCACCGTCTGCAGTACAGCAATCCGTTCTCACCCCGGGGTACCATACCGGGTCCACCATGTACCCGCAATTGGTCTCATCCAGCTTCTCGAATCGGGTTTCATATGTCACACGTCTCAGAACCGAGAAAACGCATGGTAGACGCACTGAAATATTATATTAAGAGAAACCGGGTTTTTAAAACAACACATAATCTCTTTTAAAATGTCCACGGTTCTCAAATCCAGAAATCTCATGAAAACAGCATATCTCAATGCGTAAAATCATAGAGCATGATGTATGCGACATATAATAGAAATATAAGCATATCCGTATATCATGCAACATGGAATAGTGATATGACATATTAAGGGAAAACCGCTCTTTTAAATGATTCCGGTTTTTAAAATATAACATGTGGTTCCCAATTTCCCAATAAAACCAGTTATCCATGTAAGTACAATATGTATATGCGCAAGTATTGAGATACCAATATATGTGTGCACCAATATGGATATACAAATGTGCATGTGCACAAATATGGACGTATCAATGTATATGTGCACCAATATGGGTATACAAGCGGTATATAAGCAAGCATGTTATGCGAAGAGTCATATCATGATGCAGCAATCCTACTGAGTAGTGACATGGCAATTATCGATGATGAAGTGTGTGAGCCTACAAATTTGCGTACGTGTAACATACGCATCATCGATAATGGTGCAGGTGTACTAGCACAGGTATAAGCAATGCAATGAGGATAATATGAATGCAGCATAAGGTAAATCATATGCAAATGCTATAGGGTATACGTGTCTACAAGACCGAGTCGGTGAATCTATCAATCGGCATCTAGCCACACAACATCCCGTACGGTATACTCCATTGTACGGCATCCTCTAGTCAAGGGTATGGATCAAATCTCAAGTCAAACTCATCACGTACGGAAAAATCATCGTACGACGACATTAAAACATTTGGGATCCTATCATCCTATACGACAATGAGGGGTACGGACCTAACGTCTCGTACGATATATCACACATGATTCACAACATTCTATACATATCTATATGCCTATGTCCCAAGTCACATCCATAACAATCTCATATCAGGGGACCGGCAAGGTATCAGTCATCTCAATCAACTCGCATCCGTACACCAATATATCATCATATCAAATCGTATTCTCTTTTCATCGCATTTATATCTCACAGAGGTCAATTTTACAATACATTCTACCTTTACTATAAGCATAAGTATATAATCTAACATACACACCCGAACCATATAATCAGTTTTTAAAAGAAACGAATCGCAGTTTTGAAAGTAGGGGTTACGGTGTTTTTAAGGAAAAGATATCATTTGAAAATCCATAACATCTCTCAAGGTATATGTTTAAAAGATGCATACAATTCTTTAGTTTGGAAATAGGTATGGTTCGGATGACACATCTACGTCGGCTATCTAGTCCTATAATACCCTAAACGGCAATATTGTCAATCTCATCCTCAAGTTCCGTCATCACATACTAGTCGTATCATATCCCTTCTAACTATCCTTAGTTTATAATATGGTTTCACTAATTATCTTTTAACTCTAACCCTAGTTTCCTAATCTAGGTTTCCTTAACCATATTCTATAAATCAGTTTCCACCAAAACTTTGCAGGGGTGCTATACGCCATCCACCCGACTTCCCCCCATAGATATAGATCTACTCACCTTGGTCTTCACTTGCCGAAGTCGATGACATCACGCTCCGTCGCCTCGGAATCCATGCGAAGTTACCTACAATAACAACACATATCGCAACACTATAAAAATCAAGTTCTGAAATCCAAAACGGCACACAGATCGCCTATAGGTTAGAACCTATAGCCCACGTATGCAAAACCAACAAATTACCCCTGGTCGTTGATGTACAAACATCCAACAACCAAATACAAATCCAAATATCAAAACTAAACATTTCAAAATATGGAAACATAGCCAAAAACCACACTAAAGTGTTCCCAGATTTTGACTCAGGCCAAGACAAGGTGCACAAACAATACTGGGGTGCTATATATGGTGCATACGAGCTATGGAAACAACATGGACACCCCTACCTACCAAGTGGCCGGCCACTTCCTCAAAAAATCCGGCCTCCTCGGGTCTCCCTGCTCAGATTGAGTCCGTCTCGTCAAGGTGGTCTCCTATTGATCAAATTTGGTCTCTGGTATTGTTTGCTACTCTCAAAAATCCCCCGGGTTGCTCCAGATTTCCCTGCACGCCCTATATCCTCACAAAATCGTCATTAACTAAATCCTAAATCCGTATTTTGGTTTCCCATACTCATTCCCAAGTCTTAAACAGCTACTCAAGTATCACCAATCCACAATTTCACTCAAACCCTCACTAGGATTTCTAAGTATCTCCAATCCATCACTAAACGAACTCTAACTTAAACAAAAAAGCTAGGAAAACTTGAAACTAAACTAATGGAAGAAATTATACCTCATGTATGTCACTTAAGCAAACCCTAAAAGTCCCAAAGCTGTCAAAATCCCATTTTGCTTGGTTCAATGTGTAGAGGAAGAGATGGGAATTAATTTTTGTGAAGGGAGTATAAGGTTTTGGGGATTATTTGGAGATGGATATAGGGTTAGAAGTGGAGGGATGTGAGGTTGGAGGAAGATTAAGAAGGAGAAGAAAATGAATAATGGTGGAGGGAATATGTGGCTGCCCACTCTCTCTCTCTCCCCTTTATTCTCACCCACTCACTTTCCAAGTCATCATTATGTCCCCTCTCTCTCCCCAACTCATCATTACACCTTTTTCCTTTTTTTCTCACCAAAAATACATACTCCCAAATGAAACAACACAAATGAAATAACATGTAACATGTCATGGTGCACTAGCCATGAAAAACTGTAGAAACACAGATTTGGCTTAATCGCGATTAGCAGTGCACTAATCGGGTTTTTATCCAAATTACATATAATAAATTTTAAAAATGCCAAATCCTTTAAATATATTATCAAATGAATAAATCATTTTAATTTCCATTTATTTCACAATTATTGGTATATATTTATACCCTTTTTCGAAAACTCCAATTTCGCGAATCGGGCAGTTTTCGGGAAATATATTATTTTAATATTAAATTCCAAGAATAATATTTTATATTTTCTGAAATGTTACAACCAGCTCAAGCTATCCCTTCTCTAATCTCATTAGTGAAGGCAAAAATCCACATCAAATTGCTAATCTAATGTGAGATGGTGAAGTAGGGGTTTATTTTGCTCACTAGGATTTTCACAAGTTCAATGATTCACATCACATGTGAGGGTTTGAACTTGGAAGGGAGGTGAAGAAAATTATGGAGAGCAAGAGGAAGCAATAGCTCAAGAAAAAAAATGGCTAAGGCATGAAGAATGAAAATGATGAGACTAAACTCAAAATGGCTCACTCTTTCCCCACTTATTCAAGCATGGAATAAAATTGCAATTCTAAATTGCAACCATACTTGAATAGTGAGTCAAGACTAATATACAAATAATAAAACCCATGCCTTGCCCATTCCATAAATATCTCCACAATTTACACCTCATTTTTGTATTTTCTAAAAATAGAAAAACATGCCATACTTCATATATATATATATAGATTTATATATATCAACTATACATTAATACATACATACATACATACATACATACATACATACATACATATATATATATATATATATATATATATATATATATATATATAAAGCAATTAGTGAGCTAATTATATTAGTTAAGATATAATTATATCACATATAATATATATCACATTATTAAATCAACACTTGATCTAATAATCCGGTTATATAACATATAACCGACTAATATCATTAATCTGAATATCACATTATCAAACCAACACTTGATTCGATAATCTGGGTATATCATATATAACCCAACCGACATCAAATAACCGCCAGATTATAAAACGATATCACATACTCATATTTAATCAGGCCTATGCACATATCAACATATGTGCCCTACTTCGTTTCGCTCGAACCAGAAAACTTCTGTGTGAGACTCTAAATACTCGTCAATACGCCAGCAGTAGGTGATGATCACATCAATCACCTACAAGCCGTCAGTGGTACTAGCTGGACGTAACGGCTATCCGGGTATTGAGCGATATTAAGATCAACAAGCAAGCTCATCCATACTCTCCATGAAGCCTATCAGTAACACTACCGTATAGTCCGGTCTCTTCGTCTGATATGTCCCATATTAAGTCTAGGGGTGGTAAACGTCAGTCCCCAGTAACGTGATAAGTCATGCTGATGTCTGGCCTATAACGGTTTGAGAAACCACTGATAACTCTTATCAGTAAATCTCAGCAGCAACCCTAGCCAGGAATTCCAGTTATAGCCAATCGAGCATAGCGCAACATCAACTCCCAATACCGGGAGAGACGAAACCCCTCCTATCGCTCATTGCCTCCATGTGACTCGGGACTATACCTAAAATCCACCTGTTTGCACGACTCCTTTGAGCCGTGGTAGGGAGGAAATCAAAGCACAGTGGGAGCCACATAAGACTCTATGACGATCTCGGGTCTACAGACTAACCTGTACCAGTGTCACCAGAGGACTGCTATCTGACGATATGTATACTACCACATAGGAGTCCTCGGCGAGTCCTGTTCAGTGTACCCATTCTCCAATGAGCACCTGTGTACAATCTTTGATGTCACACACCAATGGTTGTGGGATCAACCATCGCCCTCTAAGGGATAAGAAACGTACACACTAGTCTATACTGGAATATTAATGCCCTGGTCTCGATATTCCCATGACTAGGAACTGATTAAAGGATGTACTTATGGACCACCCTGGCCCCACTAGTATGATCTCATCATAATCCTGGCAGTCAAGTACATATCCTAAGGGCTTTATCAACATATGAGAGCAAGAAAGTAAAGAATACCAGTCAACATGTTAAGATAAAGAGTAACCAGATAGCATACTATCATGTCAAGTAAGAAAGTCCTCTATATATATGTCCAATCATCCACTATAATATACATCACATGTACAATAATGGCCTCTAGGGTATACATATTCCTAACAATCTCCCACTTGCACTAAGGCCATGTGTTGTAGTATCTCATACCCAACATCCCAAAAAGTCTTTCAAACTGTATCTGGGGAAGGGCATTCGTGAGTGGATCCGCTACGTTGTCCTTCGTGTCAACTCTCCTGACCTCGATCTCTCGGCAATCTACTATCTCTCTGATCAGGTGATACCACCTCAGAATATGTCTGGATCTCTGATGGGACCTGGGTTCCTTGGCCAAAGCCACCGCTCCATTGTTATCACAATACACAGGTATTGGATGCTCAATAGATGGAACCACACCAAGCTCAGTAATGAATTTCTTCATCCAGACAGCTTCTTTGGCAGCGATGTATTCAGCCTCCATCGTCGAGTCTGCTACGGTGTCTTGCTTGGAATTCTTTCAACACACCGCCCCTCCATTGAGGGTAAAGACAAAACCCGAGACCGACTTACTGTCGTCCTTATCACTCTGGAAGCTCGAATCGGTAAAGGACTCCACCTGGAGTTCACCGTTACCATATACCAAGAACATTTCTTTAGTCCTTTTCAAGTACTTAAGAATGTTCTTCACCGCTGTCCAGTGTTTCTCTTCAGGATCTGATTGATACCTGCTCACTACACCTAGTGAGTAAGCTACATCTGGTCTGGTACATAACATCACATATATGATAGAGCCTACTGCCGAAGCATAGGGTATCTCTTGCATGCAAGCCCTCTCCAAATCAGTCTTGGGAGACATCTTTTTAGAGAGAGTGATTCCTGAACAAGCGGGTACATTACCTTGCTTGGAATCTTCCATACTAAACCTCTTTAGTATAGTGTCTATGTACCTGGATTGGGACAATCCCAAAATCCGTTTAGATCTATCTCTATAGATCTTTATCCCCAGGATGTAGGAGGCATCATCAAGATCTTTCATGGAGAACTTGAGTGATAAGAAGAGCTTGACCGAGTGTAGCATAGGAACATCGTTTCCTATCAAGAGTATATCATCCACGTACAATACGAGGAAGACCACATTACTTTCTACTGCCTTCTTATATATACAAGGTTCATCTATATTTTTGATGAAGTCAAACTCTTTGATAGCTTCATTAAAACAGATGTTCCAACTCCGCGATGCCTGCTTTAATCCGTAAATGGATTTAAGCAGCTTGCACACTTTTCCGCTGCTCCCACTGTCTACGAAGCCCTCTGGCTGTGTCATGTACACGCTCTCTTCTAAATCACCATTTAGAAAAGCGGTCTTGACGTCCATCTGCTAGATTTCGTAGTCATGGTATGCAGCAATGACAAATAGGATCCTGATAGACTTAAGTATAGCGACAGGAGAAAAGGTTTCATCATAGTCGATACCAGGTCATTGATGAAAACCTTTTGCTATAAGTCTAGCTTTGAAAGTCTCAACTGTTCCATCTACACCTATCTTCTTTTTGAAGATCCACTGCTCCCAATGGGTTTTACCCCTTCAGGAGTAACTTCTAATGTCCATACTTGGTTGGTGTACATGGATTCCATCTCGGATCTCATAGCATCCAGCCATTTCATAGAGTCTCCACTTGTGATGGCCTGCTCAAAACTAGTTAGGTCGTCATCTTCCATGATGCAATCATCGCTCCCACCGTCTATGAGAAAACCGTAGTATCACTCAGGTGGATGAGGAACCCTACTAGTTCTGCGGAGTGGCTGGGGTTTGTTGGGCACTATTGGATCATCTGGTTCCACCAAATCATCAGTTGTAGTTTGTGCTGCTGGAACTTCTTCCAGTTCTACCTCATTGCCACTAATTTCTTTAACAAGAAATTCTTTTTCTAAAAAGGTGGCATGTCGAGATACAAACACCTTTTGTTCCTCTGTGTGGTAGAAGATATACCCTCGAGAATTCTTGGGATATCCTATAAATTTGCACAATACTGACCTTGCCTCGAGCTTGTCCGGATTTTGTGTTTTCATATAGGCTGGACAACCCCATACCTTAACATATTTAAGGTATGGTCTCTTTCCTTTCCATATCTCATATGGAGTGGTAGGCACAGATTTGGAGGGAACCATATTCAATAGGTCTGTAGCTGTTTCAAGCGCATATCCCCAAAAAGAAATAGGCAACTCAGCAGTATTCATCATAGAGCGCACCATATCTAATAGGGTGCGATTTCTCCACTCCAATACACCGTTGTGCTGTGGTGTATACGGAGGAGTAAGCTGAGAAAGAATCCCATTCTCTTTTAAATAGTCTCGGAATTCCCCGCTCAAGTATTCTCCTTCCCGATCAGATCGTAGGACTTTAATACTTTTTCCCGTCTGGTTTTCAACTTCGCACTTATATTCCTTGAATTTCTCAAAAGTTTCAGACTTGTGTTTCAACAAGAACACATGTCCGAATCTTGTGAGATCATCGGTGAATGTAATAAAATACGAAAAACTATTCCTGGTATGTGTAGACATAGGACCTCATACATCACTATCTATCAATCCTAAGAGTTCAGTAGCTCTTTCTCTGTGTCTAGTAAACAGAGTTTTGGTCATCTTGCATTTGAGACATGACGGGCAAGTTTCATAAGGTGAAAATTCGAACGGATTCAAATATCCATCTTTATGCAAATTAGCCAGTCTTGTCGCATTGATATGACCTAGTCTATAGTGCCACAAGAAGCCTTCGTTCATTTCTGAACTTTTCTTTTTATTTGTGTTCTGTATGTTAAGAACAGTACTTTGATTAAGAACGTATATACCGTTACATAACGTACTAGATCCAATCAACACTTGATTCTGGAAAATTTTCATAATATTATCCTCTAATGTGAGATTATATCCTTCTTTAGTTAGCAAAAAAACCGATATAATGTTGCACATCATCTTTAGTATGTAGTAACAATCATTCAGATTCAATGTATTACCAGTTAGTAATATAAGGTGATAATCGCCAACTGCCTTGGCTGCAAAAATTGCACCATTCCTTACTGTTATGGATTTATCACCCTTTCCCAGTTCTTTACCTTTCTTTAGCCCATGTAACAAATTACATACGTGGGATCATGATTCGATATCCAATACCCAGGATGTAGAACAAACTGAGATACAGTTCTCGGTAACGAACACACCCGAAGAAGATGCATTAACATGCTTTTTCTTCGTACGGGTGGTATGGGAATCCTGATACTCCCCTATCCCTTGCTCAGACTTATGACAGTCATAAGATAGAGCGAGACCAACGTTCCCTAGTCCTGTATAAAAGGAGGGTTCGGTCAATACATCCATTTTATTATCTTGACTAAGGCGTGACATTGGTTGCTGCCTTGAGAGAGAGAGAAGGAAACGCATTAGCGTGCGCTCTTTGCAAGATTAGATTGGTTATTATCTTATCTAATAAGGATGGCTCCCACTGTTTTTATCAAATCTTCCTTCAAACCCTAAAATGTAAGATTAGCCAGAATTAATTACACCCTACAAGTTCGCCAATCGTTCGGCTAGGAAGGTATCGGTACTCCGAGGGAGGTTCCCCGTGCTTTCGCACGGACCTAATTAAAATAAATCTCATTTTCCCAGAGGCATAACCCCAATGACACCTTTCTAGACACCTACTTGATCGACTAATTGTAAACTGCAAAATTCTCCTAGGAGTAACTCTTACTCGCAGTGGGTATCGGGATCCAATTATCATATAGAAGGTATGCAATCTCATTGCAAATTTCAACACTTGAAATTCTCGATAATAGTTTTTACCCCTAACGTCTTATGACCTTGACGCAGGCCAACAAACCATAGGGCATTAGTCAAGTTCAACCCGTTCATTTCTTGATTGAATTAAACCCACCCGCACGACTCTTGACACAGGCCAACAAAGTCGCACGACTACCCTAATCCAATCGCATTACATGCTGCAGATAAGCACTAATTCAGCTACCGCACATTACGCATTGACGCAGGCCAACAAACGTAGCACGAATACTAAAATAGCACTTCTCTGAAATGACGGAAGGCTACATAAGTTTTTAAGAAAACCATGAGCTTAATGAACTTGATATCATTGTAGAATCTAGTGATTTTTGAAAAGGAGTGTTTTTGAGGCTTTTGCTAGTTTCGCTAAAGAGGTCACTCCCGGTGAAGGGATCTCGGCTCTTTCCTTATCGAATGAGGTGCAGGATATTCAATAATACCATTATGCAAAACAAGAACTAGAGAAGCAATCAAAAACAAAACCGAGTGGGTTGTAGCATTGGTTAGTTTCACTAAAGAGGTCACTTCCGGTGAAGGGATCTCGGTACTTTCCTCATCAAATGAGGTGCTGGATATTTATCAAGGAATACCACTTTGTAAAGCAAGAACTAGAGATAATCTTTTTGAAAATTTGATTCTAAAACATCTTTTGGTTTCTTTATTTTCATTAATCACATTAATGAAATCCCATCATTTAATGTTTTCTAAACATCACAAAAAAATGAAACGAAAATAGAACATACGCTTATGCCATCCACATTCGCCACGGGGCCCCGTCATGCACCGTTAGGTTACTTAACTACCGGCAGAGCGGGGGCTGGACTAGCACGGGTGCAAAATATAAGCAACGTTTATTATATATCATATATACAATATTACATTCGTCTCACGCAGTTATATGATCAACATCACAGAATCAAGCAGCAAAAGCAGCAGAAGCAACATATGAAATATTCGATATACTAGGATGTCCGTGTTTTAAATTTAGCCAGTAATATAAAACACGGATTCCACGCTCGTGATTGATAGCCAAACCCACATCCCTAGACCCCTACGAGAGCGGCAAGTAACCCTGCCAATTCTAGAGTTAGGAGACCCGGTCTCAACTCCTTGAGATAGTCTCCCACTGGACTCTAGAACCCGGTTACTTGTGCTCCCCGCATTGGGTCTATCCTAATGCGGAAAAGTAAATAATATACAACAGTGGTGACATAATCCTCAACCCATAAGTGCCCCAATAAAAGAATATTACATACGGATTTTATATGAATGAAAATAAAAAAACTCTCATCGCACATAGAACCCCCGGCTATTCTTTCACGACGATCCAATAAATCATATCAACAGCAACACATAACATCTCAAGTCATCAATGAAAGTAAATATGCGTATCCTGAAACTCGTTGATATTTAGCAACCAGATAGGGATACCCCATATATTACCCTTACGGTCGTAGAAAAGAAAACAGAAAAATACAATAATTAGAATCCACAATATCCTTAGACATCATAATTCCGGAATATCTCATATTCCGGATTTCATGCCTAACTTATAAAACTTGCATTTTAGTCTCAAATTGAAAACTATTTTCAATTGGTTGTCGGATAATTCAACAAGATTCCCGACTTAGTGATCGCGTACAATACGCAATTGCGACGGAGTTTTGATCCGAATCAAAACTTCGTGGCAATCGATCAATTGAGACTAAACGGCTAGCTTTACAATATACTAACTAGTTTTCATAAAACTAATTAATCCGGATTCTAATAATTGTATCACACACATCACAAAGCTTGTAAAGTAACCGCGACATTAGAATTCCGCACGTAATTAGCAAACTTAACCAATTTTTCTAAGACTTGAAAAATCCAGTGAACTAAAGTTCCAAAACCGATCGTTTTAAGCCAATCCGGGAGTCGAAACGAACTCGAAACCCACCTGAATCTTCACGGGGGTGAAGATCACAAAATTAACTGTCGAATGGGGGGCCTCGGGGGGGTACCCATGTAGGGTTCCTAGGCACACTAATGAAGTCTCACAAGGCATCAACCATGCCAATTTCAAATTTTATGAGTGTCGAGAAACTCTAATACGGATCGTTAACTAGAATTTTAGGCGACAAAGTGAAACTAGTTAACTACTTAACTAAAAGAAAGATGCTACAACCTTTGTAGATCCGGTTCTCCACTTCCTTAGCTCCACGTAGACGTCCTCTCGCTGTCCGTCTCGAATCCCGGACTCAAGCATCGGCTTCATCGGAGAAATGGGCGGGCAAGGTCGTCGGTTTCGTGCCGAAGATGATCTACGTCGAGGTTACACAAGATCAAGCTCCAACTTCACCAAGTTGTGAAACTTGTGAAGTAAACACCCTTTACTACTTGGCAAGAGGTAGAGGATGAAGAAATAGGAGGTGGGTTCACTTTAGAATTAGATTTCTCACTCATTTGCTCAAGTTGCCATTGATGAAGGCAAGGTTTTTCTTGAAGAAGAAGAAGGAGAAGATGAAGAATATTATGATAAGTCTTTTAAAATGAAAAAGAAAATGAATACTTATCATAATGTAAACCATGGTTAGGTTTAGAGAATTGACCAAGGTTAGATGAATGGTTAGGGTTAGGCATGAAGACAAAAATGGTCACTTTGGTCAAAGCTTCATGAAGCTTCAACAAGCTTCAAGAATGAAAGCAACCCTTTTTGTTTTCTTTTGCCATTTCCTTTTTAATCCAAATTAAAAAGGATAAAAGAATGAATAAATAAAAACCCTAACCATTTACTTAACCAAGGTTTAATTCTTTACACTTAACCAAATGAGCAAGTATCATCAAACATGATACAAACATGTGCATAAAAGTATATCACATACACAACTTGCACATCAAGTGAGAAAAACCATTTAAAGTGAACCAATACTAGTTAATGCAAAGTAATATATCAAATATATAATTATACATTAAATCATTAAATCAACACTTGATTTAACAATCCGGTCATGTCGCACATAACCGACTAGTATACAATGTATCGATTTATCGAATCAACGATTCGATAAGTAGGTTATATCACATACAACCAATCGAAACATTCATCGCGAGAATGAAATACGGTATCACATACTCGCATTATTCTCGGTTCTGCACATATCTCATATGCGCTCCTATTTCGTTTCGCTTGAGCCAGGAAACCCCTGTGTAGGACTCTAAAGACTCGTCAATACGCCGGTAGCAGATGATGATCATATCAAGCACCCACAAGCCGCAAGCAGTCTGCTAAACGTAACGGCCACCCGGGTATTGAGCGATCAAAAGATCGCCGAGCTAGCCCGCTCACACTCCTGTGAATCCATCCAGTAACACTTACCGTACAGTCCGGTCTGTTCGTCTGATATGTCGCATATCAAGTCTAGGGGCGGTAACCGTCAGACCCCAGTAACCGATAAGTCGTGCCGATGTGAGGCTCATAACGGGTCGAGAAACTACTGGTAACACTTACCAGCAAATCTCTGATCAGCCCTGGCCAGGGACTTCCCTGTTACGGCCAATCGAGCACAGCGCAACATCAACCCCCAATACCGGGAGAGACGAAACCCCTCCTATCGCTTATTGCCTCCATGTAACTCGGGACTGTACCCAAAGACCACCGTTTTACACGCCCTCATGGACATGGTAAGGTGGAGATCAAAACACAGTGGGAATCACACAAGAATCTATGACGATCTCGGGTCTACAGACTAACCTGCACAAGTGTCACCTGAGAACTGCCATCTGACGTGAGGTATAATACCATCTGGGAGTTCTCGGCGAGTCCGTCCAGTGTACCCAGTCTCCACTGAGCACCCGTATACCATCTCTGATGTCAAACACCAATGGATATGGGATCATCCATCACCCATCTCATGGGTCGAGAAGCATTTACGCTAGTCTACACTGGTATATCGATACCCCGTCTCGATACACCCACGACTAGGGACCTTGAAGGATGTGCTTATGGACTACCATGTCCCCACTAGTATGATCTGCATCATAGTCCAGGCAGTCAAGTACACATCCTAAGGGCTTTATCAACATGTAACTATAAGACAGTTAAAAGAGACAAGTATACATGTTAAGATAAAGAGCAACCAGATAGCATACTATCATATCGAGCAAGAAAGTCATCTCTATATATGTCCAAGCATCCAATATAATATACATCATCTGTACAATACTGGCCTCTAGGGCATACATACAACTAACAATCTCCCACTTGCACTAGGGCCAGCTGCTGTAGTATCGCATACCGATCATCCCGAAGAGTCTCTCAAACTGTATCTGGGGAATGGCCTTCGTGAGTGGATCCGCCGTGTTGTTCTTCGTGTCAACTCTCCTGACCTCGATCTCCCGGCGATCAACTATCTCCCGGATCAGGTGATACTGCCTCAGAATATGCCTGGATCGCTGATGGGACCTGGGTTCCTTGGCCAAAGCCACCGCTCCATTGTTATCACAATACAAAGGTATTGGATGCTCAATGGATGGAACCACTCCAAGTTCAGTAATGAACTTCTTGATCCAGACAGCCTCTTTAGCAGCATCGTTGGCAGCGATGTATTCAGCCTCCATCGTCGAGTCTGCCACGGTTTCCTGCTTGGAACTCTTCCAGCTAACCGCCCCTCCGTAAAGGGTAAAGACAAATCCCGACTGCGACTTAGAGTCGTCCTTATCACTCTGGAAGCTCGAATCGGTAAAGGACTCCACTTGGAGTTCTCCGTTACCATACACCAAG
Organism: Agapanthus africanus; assembly: GCA_030015575.1. NCBI lineage: Eukaryota > Viridiplantae > Streptophyta > Magnoliopsida > Asparagales > Amaryllidaceae > Agapanthus > Agapanthus africanus. The sequence goes on from CM057342.1 coordinate 643,210,573, forward strand.
AGCATCTCTTTAGTCCTTCGTAAGTACTTGAGAATGCTCTTCACAGCAGTCCAGTGACTCTCTCCAGGATCAGCTTGATACCTGCTCACTACACTTAGTGAGTATGCTACATCGGGTCTGGTACATAGCATCGCGTACATGATAGATCCTACAGCCGAAGCATAGGGTATCCCTTGCATGCGAGCTCTCTCCAAATCAGTCTTGGGAGACATCTCTTTGGAGAGAGTGACTCCAGAGATCGTGGGCAAGTTCCCACGCTTGGATTCTTCCATACTAAACCTCTTTAGTATGGTGTCACTGTACCTGGATTGGGACAATCCCAATATCCTTTTGGATATATCTCTATAGATCCTAATTCCCAATATGCAGGAGGCATCACCAAGATCTTTCATTGAGAATCTTTGTGATAAGAAGAGCTTGACCGATTGCAGCATAGGAATATCATTTCCTATCAAGAGTATGTCGTCCACGTACAATACGAGGAAGACAACCTTACTCTCTGCCACCTTCTTGTAGATACAAGGTTCATCTGGATTTTTGACGAAATCAAACTGATAACGACATCAAAGCAGATGTTCCAACTCTGCGATGCTTGCTTTAATCCATAAATGGATTTAAGCAGCTTGCACACCTTCCCGCTTCTCCCACTGTCTACGAAACCCTCTGGCTGAGTCATGTACACGCACTCTTCTAAATCACCATTTAGAAAGGCGGTCTTAACATCCATTTGCCAGATTTCGTAGTCATGATAAGCAGCAATGGCAAGCATGATCCGGATGAATTTAAGCATAGCCACTGGAGAAAAGGTTTCGTCATAGTCCACACCTGGTCTTTGACGAAAACCTTTTGCAACAAGTCTAGCTTTGAAAGTTTCCACTTTCCCATCTACACCAAGTTTCTTCTTGAAGATCCATTTGCTCCCAATGGGTTTTACCCCTTCAGGAGCAACATCCAAATTCCATACTTTGTTGGTGTACATGGATTCCATCTCGGACCGCATAACATCCAGCCATTTCACTGAGTCCATACTCGTGATGGCCTGCTCGAAGCTAGTTGGGTCATCATCCTCCATGATGCAATCCTCGCTCACACCATCCATGAGAAAACCGTAGTATCTCTCAGGTTGGCGAGGAACCCTACTAGATCGGCGGAGAGGCTGAGGTTCATCGGGAACTACTGAATCCTCTGGTTCAACCAAATCTTCTGTTGTAGTCTGTATTGCTGGAACCTCTTCCAGTTCTACCTCCTTACCACTAATCTCTTTTTCAAGAAATTCCTTTTCTAAAAAGGTGGCATGTCGAGAAACAAACACCTTTTGTTCCTCGGTGTGGTAGAAGATATACCCGCGCGAATGTTTGGGATATCCAATAAACTTACACAGAATGGACCTTGCCGCGAGTTTGTCCGGATTTTGCGTTTTTACATATGCCGGACAACCCCATATCTTAACATAATTAAGACATGGTCTCTTTCCTTTCCATATCTCATATGGAGTGGTTGGCACGGTTTTGGTGGGAACCATATTCAATAGGTCTGCAGCTGTTTCCAGTGAATATCCCAAGAAGGAAATAGGTAACTCAGCCGTGCTCATCATAGAGCGCACCATATCTAATAGGGTGCGGTTCCTCCGTTCTGATACACCGTTGTGCTGTGGTGTATATGGAGGTGTCAGCTGAGAGAGAATCCCATTCTCTTTTAGGAAGTCCAGGAATTCTTTGCTTAAGTATTCACCTCCTCGATCAGATCGAAGGAATTTAATACTTTTTCCGGTTTGGTTCTCGACTTCTTGTTTATATTCTCTAAATTTCTCAAAAGCTTCTGATTTGTGTTTCATCAGGAACACATATCCGAATCTAGAGAGATCGTCAGTGAATGTAATGAAGTACGAAGAACCATCCCTGGCATGTGTAGACATAGGACCGCATACATCACTATGTATCAGTCCTAAGAGTTCAGTAACTCTTTCTCCGTGCCCCGTAAACGGAGTTTTGGTCATCTTGCCTTTGAGACATGACTGGCAAGTGTCATAAGATGAAAATTCAAACGGATTTAAATATCCATCTTTATGCAACTTAGCTAGTCATGTCGCATTGATGTGACCCAGTCTACAGTTCCACAAGAAGGATTCGTTCAGTTCAGAACTCTTCCTCTTGTGTGTGTTTGTTATGCTCAGAACCGTCGATTGATTTAGAACATAAATGCCATTGCACAACGTGCCTGATCCAACCAACTTTTGGTTACGGAAAATGTTCATAACATTGTCCTGTAATACAAAATTATATCCCTCTTTGCTCAACAAAGAAACCGATATAATGTTGCATATCAGGTTCGGCATGTAATAGCATTCGTTCAGAACCAATGTATTACCAGTTGGTAATGCAAGGTGATATTCCCCGACAGTCTTAGCTGCAACTATTGCACCATTTCCAACTCTTATGTCTTTATCACCTTCTCCAAGTTCTCTACCTTTCCTAAGCCCATGTAACTGATTACATATATGGGATCCTGACCCGGTATCTAATACCCAGGACGTAGGACAGATGGAGAAACAGTTCTCAGCAACGAACACACCCGAAGAAAATGCATCAACATGTACTTTCTTCATTCGGGTGGCATGGGAATCCTGGTATTCCCCTATGTCCTGTTCATTCCTATAACTCTTACAAGAAAGAACGGAACCAACGTTCCCCAGCACAGTATAACATGCGGGTTCAGTCAATACATCCATATTATTATCTTTAGTAGGGCATGACATGGTCGCTACCTGGAGAGAGAGAGAAGAAAACACTTTAGCGTATGCTCTTGCAAGATCAGATTGGTTATTATCTTATCTAATCAGGATGGCTCCCACTGTTTTTATCAAATCTTCCTTCAAACCCTAAAAGGAAAGACTAGCCGGGATTAATTACACACTACAAGTTCGCCAATCTTTCAGCCAGGCCAGTGTCGGTACTTTGAGGGAGGTCCCCCGTGCTTTCGTACGAACCTAATTAATGTAAACCTCGTTTTCCCAGAGGCGTAACCCCGTTGACACCTTTCTAGACACCTACTTGATCGGCTAATTGTAATGTGTAAAACTCTCCCAGGAGTAACTCTTACTCGCAGTGGGTATCGGGATCCAACTATCTCATAGAAGGTATGCAATCTCATTGCAAATTTCAACACTTGAAATTCCCGATAATGTTTTGCCCCTAGCGTCCTATGACCTTGACGCAGGCCAACAAACCATAGTGCGCTAGTCAAGTTCAACCCGTCATTTCCTGATTGAATTAAACCCACCCGTACGACCCTTGACGCAGGCCAACAAAGTCGCACGACTACCCTAATCCAATCTGCATCATATGCATAAGCAGATAAATACTAGTTAGCTACCGCACACTACGCCTTGACGCAGGCCAACAAACGTAGCACGAATACTAACTACTACTTATCTGAAATGACGGAGGGCTACGACAGGTTTTTCTGAAAACCTATTGCGTAATGAACTTGATATCGTTGTAGAATCAAATGAAGTTTTGAAATGGAGTGATTTTGAAGCTTTTCCAGTTTTGCTAAAGGGGTCACTCCCGGTGAAGGGATCGTCGGCCCTTTCCTCGTCGAATGAGGTGCGGGATATATCATATATATCACTGTGCAAAGCAGAAACTATAGAAGCAATCAAAAACAAACCGAGTGTGTAGCATCTGCCAGTTATTGCTAAAGGAGTCACTCCCGGTGAAGGGATCTCGGTCCTTTCCTCATCGAATAAGGTGCAGGGTATATCATATATACCGCTATGCAAAGCAAGAACTGTAGCTACCTGTTTTGTTTAAAATTTGATTCTACAACATCATTTAGGCTTCTTTTCTTTCATTAATCATATTAATGAAGTCCCATCATTTAAATACCTAAACATCACAGATAAATACGACGTACACTTATGCCATCCGTATTCGCCTCGATGTCCCCTCGTGCACCGTTAGGTTAGGTAACTAACGGCAGAGCGGGGCAGGGCTAGCGCGGGTGTAAAACATAAGTAACGTCTATATAATATATCATATATACTATATACTGTATCTATCACAGAACATCACATGATCACATCACAGATATCGCAGCTGAAGAAACATATGAAACATTGGATATACTAGGACATCCGTGTTTTCAATACGAGCCAGTATAAAACACGGATTCCACGGTCGTGATGAATAGCCAATCCTACACCCTTAGACCCCTACGAGAGCGGCAAGCAACCCTACCAATTCTAGGGTTAGGAGACCCGGACTCGACTCCTCGAGATGGTCTCCCACTGGACCCTAGAACCCGGTTACTTGTGCTCCCCTCCTTAGGTCTATCCTAGTGCAGGAAAGTAAATAATATACAAAGGGTGACATCTTCCGCAACCTGGAAGTGCCCCAATAAAAGAATATTACATACAAGTTTTTTACATGAATGAAAATGAAAAACACTCATCTCACATAAAAAAACCCCGGCTATTCAAACACGATGATCCAATATAACATATCCAGCAACACATAACATCACATGTCATCAACGTAAGTAAGTATGCATACCCCAATTGTCGTTGACGTATAGCAACGAAACCGGCGATATCGTCATACTACACTTACGGTCACAGAAAAGAAAGTGTAAAATTACAACAATTGGAATCCGCCGTTTTAGTCCTAACACTTATAAACCCCGCATTTTAGTCCCATTATCGAAAACTCTTTTCAATATCAAGTGAGACTAAAGCGCTAGATTTATAACATTCATTCAGTTATCTCATAACTGTGTGTGAATTCCAATTATTGTATCCCATTCCGGATAAATAGAAAATATTAAACTTTCCGATCGAACATTCGAACACCCAAGTTTTCCCGAAACCGTTCAACACATGAATTAGGTTCAAAGACATTCATTTCATACCTCAGTACCAACGGTCCAGCCGTAGAAGGGTCAAGCCAACGCCTCATATGTGGCACGCCGTACTGCCTCAAACCCGAAGGTTCAAAGGGCAGTTCAAGACGGTCACATAATCGAGTTAAGGTTTGTTGTCTTTTAGAGGGACCATCGCGTTACTTGCACTACTCAGAACGTCCTTAAACCACAGAAAAATCCAACACTTGGATATTTTCCGGCAGGGGAAAAGTTGGGTATTTATATCCGGTCGAACTTTTTAACATATTCGAAAATTATCCGGAAATCACATAGACAAAATCTGATAATCCGATCGAATCAGCGAACTCCCAAAACACCCCAGAAAATTCAACTCTTGAATAAATATTAAAAATTCCCAGAAAATCCAACACCTGAAGAAATCAGTTACTGTGCAAAAATTATATGATAATTCAATAAATTGGCCACGGAACCGCCGCAGAAGCAAGGCTTCTGCCGCGGTTCCGCCGCACTGTAGACACTTCATTAATTAATTTTTGCACCGTAATTCATAGATTTCCCTGCTGAATTTTTTAGCAATTTTTAATCTGGAAAAATCCCAGTTTTTGAAAAAAGTCCAGAGAGCATTTTGGTAGTTAGGGTTCCGGTTCGATCGGGTTTCAAACGTCGTCTACACTTCGCCTAAGGCTCTAGCTAGGATCTGATACCACTGTAGGGTTCCTAGGCACACTAATGAAGTCCCACAAGGTATCAACCATGCCAATTTCAAATTTTATGAGTGCCGAGAAACTCTAATACGGATCGTTAACTAGAATTTTAGGCGACAAAGTGAAACTAGTTAACTACTTAACTAAAAGAAAGATGCTACAACCTTTGTAGATCCAGTTCTCCACTTCCTTAGCTCCACGTAGACGTCCTCTCGCTGTCCATCTCGAATCCCAGACTCAAGCATCGGCTTCATCGGAGAAATGGGCGGGCAAGGTCGTCGGCTTCGTGCCGAAGATGATCTACGTCGAGGTTACACAAGATCAAGCTCCAACTTCACCAAGTTGTGAAACTTGTGAAGTAAACACCCTATACTACTTGGCAAGAGGTAGAGGATGAAGAAATAGGAGGTGGGTTCACTTTAGAATTGGATTTCTCACTCATTTGCTCAAGTTGCCATTGATGAAGGCAATGTTTTTCTTGAAGAAGAAGAAGGAGAAGATGAAGAATATTATGATAAGTCTTTTAAAATGAAAAAGAAAATGAATACTTATCATAATGTAAACCATGGTTAGGTGTAGAGAATTGACCAAGGTTAGATGAATGGTTAGGGTTAGGCATGAAGACAAAAATGGTCACTTTGGTCAAAGCTTCATGAAGCTTCAACAAGCTTCAAGAATGAAAGCAACCCTTTTTGTTTTCTTTTGCCATTTCCTTTTTAATCCAAATTAAAAAGGATAAAAGAATGAATAAATAAAAACCCTAACCATTTACTTAACCAAGGTTTAATTCTTTACACTTAACCAAATGAGCAAGTATCATCAAACATGATACAAACATGTGCATAAAAGTATATCACATACACAACTTGCACATCAAGTGAGAAAACCATTTAAAGTGAACCAATACTAGTTAATGCAAAGTAATATATCAAATATATAATTATACATTAAATCATTAAATCAACACTTGATTTAACGATCCGGTCATGTCGCACAAAACCGACCAGTATACAATGTATCGATTTATCGAATCAACGATTCGATAACTAGGTTATATCACATACAACCAATCGAAACATTCATCGCGAGAATGAAATACGGTATCACATACTCGCATTATTCTCGGTTCCGCACATATCTCATATGCGCTCCTATTTCATTTCGCTTGAGCCAGGAAACCCCTGTGTAGGACTCTAAAGACTCGTCAATACGCCGGTAGCAGATGATGATCATATCAAGCACCCACAAGCCGCAAGCGGTCTGCTAAACGTAACGGCCACCCGGGTATTGAGCGATCAGAAGATCGACGAGCTAGCCCGCTCACACTCCTGTGAATCCATCCAGTAACACTTACCGTACAGTCCGGTCTGTTCATCTGATATGTCGCATATCAAGTCTAGGGGCGGTAACCGTCAGACCCCAGTAACCGATAAGTCGTGCCGATGTGAGGCTCATAACGGGTCGAGAAACTACTGGTAACACTTACCAGCAAATCTCTGATCAGCCCTGGCCAGGTACTTCCCTGTTACGGCCAATCGAGCACAGCGCAACATCAACCCCCAATACCGGGAGAGACGAAACCCCTCCTATCGCTCATTGCCTCCATGTAACTCGGGACTGTACCCAAAGACCACCGTTTTGCACGCCCTCATGGACGTGGTAAGGTGGAGATCAAAACACAGTGGGAATCACACAAGACTCTATGACGATCTCGGGTTTACAGACTAACCTGCACAAGTGTCACCTGAGAACTGCCATCTGACGTGAGGTATAATACCATCTGGGAGTTCTCGGTGAGTCCGTCCAGTGTACCCAGTCTCCACTGAGCACCCGTATACCATCTCTGATGTCATACACCAATGGATATGGGATCATCCATCGCCCATCTCATGGGTCGAGAAGCATATACGCTAGTCTACACTGGTATATCGATGCCCCATCTCGATACACCCACGACTAGGGACCTTGAAGGATGTACTTATGGACTACTATGTCCCCACTAGTATGATCTGCATCATAGTCCAGGCAGTCAAGTACACATCCTAAGGGCTTTATCAACATGTAACTATAAGACAGTTAAAAGAGACAAGTATACATGTTAAGATAAAGAGCAACCAGATAGCATACTATCATATCGAGCAAGAAAGTCATCTCTATATATGTCCAAGCATCCAATATAATATACATCATCTGTACAATACTGGCCTCTAGGGCATACATACAACTAACAACCCACCCCCGGAGGCTACCACGAAGTAGCCCTCTAGGGTTGGCAGACCCGAGAGCACCAAGTTGGGGTGCTCTCGGGTCACCCACCCCTAAGGCCACCTTGTGGTGGTCTTAGGGTGTGGGTCCGGCCTATGGTCCCCCCGGGGTGTCCCCAGGGTGCGTACTCTCCACCCCGCGGCTTCTCGGTTCAAACCGTGAGCCTGTGTGGTATGCAAACAACTCAAAACAGCATTTCTGAAACTGTTTTTATCGGCAGTTTTTGCGCGACAAAAACGGCGGATTTCTAACGTCGCTACAAGCTACCCTAATATTCTAGCTTGGCTCTGATACCATGAAAGTCGACCTTACCACTACCATGAGGTTCTAGAGGCATCAATCATGCCAAATTTTAATTTTTATTTGGTGCTAAGCTAGACTAACAAGATCTTTACTAGATTATTTGGGTATGCCTTTGTGATGTGATGAACTAATGATAAGAAAAGAGCATACAACCTTTGTAGTTCGAGTCCTTCTCCTCAATAGCTCCGGGTTGAAGTCCATGCGACTCTACTAGGCTCCTCTTCGAGTTGAACGAACCTCCTTCGTGATTTTCGCGCCAAAGATGATCCACCCGAAGTCCACTAGCTCAAGCTAACTCTTCACTAATCTCATTAGTGAAGGCAACACTCCACATCAAATTGCTAATTTAATATGAAATGGTGAAGTAGGGATTTATTTTGCTCACTAGGGTTTTCACAAGTTCAATAATTCACATCACATATGAGGGTTTGAACTTGGAAGTGAGGTGAAGAAAATTGTAGAGAGCAAGAGAAAGCAAGAGCTCAAGAAAATAAATTGGCTAAGGCATTAAGAATGAAAATGATGAGAGTAAACTCAGAATGGCTCTCTCTTTCCTCACTTATTCAAGTATGGAATAAAATTGCAATTCTAAATTGCAACCATGGTTGAATATTGAGTCAAGACTAATATACAAATAATAAAACCCACGCCTTGCCCATTCCACAAATATCTCCACAATTTACACCTCATTTTTCTATTTTCTAAAAATAGAAAAACATACCATGCTTCATATAATATATATATATATATATTTATATATATCAAATATACATTAATATATATATATATATAAAGTAATTAGTGAGCTAATGATATTAGTTAAGATATAATTATATCACATATAATATATATCACATTATTAAATCAACACTTGATCTAATAATCCGGTTATATCACATATAACCGACTAATATCATTAATCTAAATATCATATTATCAAACCAATACTTGATTCGATAATCCGGTTATATCACATATAACCCGACCGACATCAGATAACTGCCAGATTATAATACGGTATCATATACTCATATTTAATCAGGCCCACGCACATATCAACATATGTGCCCTACTTCGTTTCGCTCGAACCGGGAAACTTTTGTGTGAGACTCTAAAGACTCGGGTACTCGCTGGACGTAACGGCTACTTGGGTATTGAGTGATATGAATATCAATAAGCAAGCTCATCCATACTCTCCATGAAACCTATCAGTAACACTATCGTACAGTCCGGTCTCTTCGTCTGATATGTTTCATATCAAGTCTTGGGGTGGTAAACGTCAGGCCTCAGTAACGTGATAAGTCAGGCCGATGTCAGGCCTATAATGGTTTGAGAAACTACTGATAACTCTTATCAGTAAATCTCAGCAGCAGCCCTGGCCAGGGACTTCCAATTATAGCCAATCGTGTATAGCGCAACATCAACCCCCAATACCGGGAGAGACAAAACCCCTCCTATCGCTCATTGACTTCATATGACTCGGGACTGTATCCAAAATCCACCTGTTTGCACGACTCCTTTGAGCCGTGGTAGGGATGAAATCAAAGCACAGTGGGAGCCACACAAGACTATGACGATCTCGGGTCTACAGACTAATCTGTACCAGTGTCACCAGAGGACTGCTATCTAACGATATGTATACTATCACATAGGAGTTCTCGGCGAGTCCTGTTCAGTGTACCCATTCTCCAATGAGCACCTGTGTACAATCTTTGATGTCACACACTAATGGTTATGGGATTAACCATCGCCCTCTAAGGGACAAGAAACGTACACACTAGTCTACACTGGAATATCGATGGCCTGGTCTCGATATTCCCACGACAAGGAACTGATTAAAGGATGTACTTGTGGACCATCCTGGCCCCACTAGTATGATCTCATCATAATCCTGGCAGTCAAGTACATATCCTAAAGGCTTTATCAACATGTGAGAGCAATACAGTAAAGAATACCAGTCAACATGTTAAGATAAAGAGTAAACAGATAGCATACTATCATGTCGAGCAAGAAAGTCCTCTCTATATATGTCCAAGCATCCACTATAATATACATCACATATACAATAATGGCCTCTAGGGCATATATATTCCTAACAGCAATCTCTTCGTCAAATGTGAACTTCTGATAGAGCAAGACCAATCTGTCAGCCTCCTCATCGCAAATCTCAACAATTGGATTGCCCCGTTTCTATGCACGGCGGGTCCCAAAACATTCCAAGAGCTGACCAGGAAAGTTCAGATGTTGGAGCGCTCAAAACAGGAGTTCTCCTCTGATTCCCAAAATAACAATAGGTTCTAGAGAAACCAAAAGGACGATAATCGAAAGGCGTAAGTTTTGACGATACTGAATCTTTTAATACTTCGGCTAATCGAAATAAGTGAGAGATGAGTAGGCCTAATGTCAATCGGTCTCGGAAGCCAGTGCTCGGAGAAGGAGGAGAATCTCTACTGAAAGAGAGGCTTGATAAGGTCTATTCCTTCAGAAGGGAAAAAGTCCGTAAAATATTCAAAGACACACTAAGGAATGGTCTATAATTGCCAGAATCAAAAAGACCGCAAGAACCGAATATGACCGACGATCTCAAATATTGCCCCTATCGCAGAGTGATAAATCATGCCATTGAGGACTGTTTCATCTTCAAAGACTGGGTCGAAAAACAGTACAAGGCAGGAGAGATAGAACTGTCTAAAGACGCGTTAACAAACAGCCAAGCCGTGACCGCCAATTTCATGCAAACGGAGACCGAAGTCCTTCGGAAACTTGATTCTCTCAGACATCTGCCTTTCTCTGAAAAGAGCGGACCAAGGCAACAAGCCAAAATCCCAACGAGCAACATTGCCGATGAAGAAGCAATAGAAATGGGGCCAAGCACGTGAGGCGCCGGTGCCCAGCGCCCGCGTGCCAAGCACGTGAGGCGCCCAGCGCCTGCGTGCCAGGCACGTGAGGCACCAGCGCCCAGCGCCCACGTGCTAGGCACGTGAGGCGCTGGCACCCACGCGTCCTTTGGACGCTATTCTTCCCCTTTTTTATATACACACACTCCACAACACCCCCGTAAAACTCTGTGGGGCCCCCGATGTATCCAAAACCCCTCAAAACACACATACGTACACTGCATATTGAGTTCGCATGACTTGTTTGACCCGTCAATCGGAGGTTCCCTTGCTCCAAAGGCGAGGGGTAATTAACGACAGCTTATTCCGTGGCTGCCAGAGGTTCGGATCCCCACAATCAATAAACCCCAGCCTTCCCTAGGCAGGGAGAATCTGTAGTACGCATGACAAGCGCACGCGTATTCCCATCTCAATGGGGGTGAGAAAAACACCCTACACATACATATCCAACAATCTCCCACTTGCACTAAGGCATGTAATTGGTGCAATAAATACCTACTGTCTGCACTAGACCCAGTTGATGGCGTACCGCATGCCCAATATTTCGTACAGTCTTTCGAAATGGATTTGAGGGATGGCCTTGGTGAATGGATCTGCAGTGTTGTCTTTTGTGTCCACTCTCCGCACCTCGATCTTCTGGCAATCCACAATCTTCCTGATCAGGTGATATCATCTTAAGATATGTCTGGATTTCTGATGGGACCGTGGTTCCTTAGCTAAAGCCATGGCTCCGTTATTATCGTAATACAAAGGTATTGGATTAGCAATGGATGGAACTACCTGAAGTTCAGAAATGAACTTCCTGATCCAGACTGCCTCTTTTGCGGCACCCCTCACATCGATATACTCAGCCTCCATCGTCGAGTCTGCTACGGTATCCTGTTTGGAACTCTTCCAATAGACTGCCCCTCCGTTGAGGGTAAACACATAACCCGAGACAGATTTAGAGTCATCCTTATCACTTTGGAAGCCAGAGGCCGTAAAACCCTCGATCTGAAGGTCCCCATTACCGTACACTAGGAACATCTCTTTAGTCTTTCTGAGGTACTTAAGAATGTTTTTTACTGCTATCCAATGTTTCTCACTTGTGTTAGACTGATACTTGCTTACCACGCTAATTGCATAAGCTATATCTGGTCTGGTATATAACAACACATACATTATTGACCCTACCGCCGAAGCGTAGGGTGCTATGCTCATGTGAGCTCTCTCCTCATCAGTCTTGGAAGACATGTCTTTGGAGAGGGTGATTCCGTGACAAGCAGGCAAATTGCCGCGCTTAGAATCTTCAATACTAAATCTCTTTAGTACGGTTTTAATGTATCTCGACCGTGAAAGTCCCAACATTCATTTGATCTGTCATGATAGATCTTAGTTCCCAGAATGTACGAGCCATCACCCAGGTCTTTCATAGAGAACTTCTGTGACAATAACAGCTTAGCCGATTGTAGCATAGGGATATCATTTCTTATCAGGAGAATGTCATCAACGTATAAAATGGAGAACACCACAGTTCTCCCTACAATCTTCTTATAAATACAAAGTTCATCCACATTTCTGATAAAGTCAAATTCTCTGACCGTCTTATCAAAACAGATGTTCCAACTCCGCGATGCCTACTTTAATCTATAAATGGATTTGAGCAACTTACACACCTTTCCGCTGCTGCCACTGTCTATGAAACCCTTTGGTTGATCCATGAAAACACACTCTTCTAAACTTCCATTTAAAAAGGCGGTTTTAACATCCATCTGCCAAATCTCATAGTCATGGAAGGCAGCAATGGCAAGTAGGATCCGAAAGGATTTAAGCATAGCCACTGGTTAAAAAATTTCGTCATAGTCCAATCCTGGTCTTTGACAAAAACCTTTAGCAACAAGTCTAGCTTTGTAGGTTTCTACCTAACCATCTACACCAATTTTCTTTTTGAAGATCCATTTGCATCCTATGGGTTTTACCTCAGTAGGAGCAAAATCCAAATTCTAAACTTTGTTTGTGTACATGGATTCCATCTCGGCTCGCATAGCATCCAGTCACTTCATCGAGTCTTTACTTTTGATGGCTTGCTGAAAACTAGTCGGCTCATCATCGTTGATGATGCAATCCTTTCGATTCCCGTCTACGAAAAAACCGTAGTATCTCTCGGGAAGATAAGACTGCCTACTAGATCTGCGGAGTGGCGTAGGTACGTCCTGTTCCATTGAAATCTTAACTTCTACTAAGTTTTCAGTAATAGTTTATAGTTCTGGAATTTCTTTCTGCTCCATCACGCTCCCACTTATCTCTTTTTCGAGAAATTGAGTTTTCATGAAGTGAGCATGATGAGTAACAAAGATCTTTTGTTCCTCAGCGTGATAGAAATAATACCCCCTAGAATTCTTGGGGTATCCCACAAACTTACACAGTACGGAACGTGCCTCGAGTTTGTACGGATGAACCTTTTTGACAAAGGCAGGACAGCCCCATATCTTCAAATACTTAAGACAGGGTTTCTTCCCACTCTACATTTCATATGGAGTGGTAGGCATAAACTTAGTTAGAACTTTGTTCAATATATATGCAGCAGATTCCAGTGCATAACCCCAGAAGGAGGGCGGCAACTCAGCATTACTCATCATGGAACGCTCCATATCAAGTAAAGTGCGATTCTGTCTTTCTGATACACTGTTGTATTATGGTGTGTATGGAGGAGTAAGTTGAGAGAGAATTCCATTCTCTTTTAGGTATTCGAGGAACTCAGCACTCAAGTATTCACCACCCCGATCGGAATGGAGCATCTTGATACTTTTGTCGGTTTGCTTTTCCGCTTCATTCTTATACTTTTAGAATTTCTCAAAGGCCTCGGATTTATGTTTCATTAAGAATACATGTCCATACCTAGAGAAATCATCTGTGAAAATAATGAAGTAGGAATAGCCACTTCGTGCATGTGTAGATATTGGCCCACACACGTCGCTGTGTATGAGTCCCAGAAGCTCAGTGGCTCTTTCTCCGTGTCCAGTAAACAGAGTTTTTGTCATCTTTCCTATGACACATGATTGATAAGTTGCATATGATTGATACTCAAATGGATCTAAGTGAAAGGTTCCTAGGCACCCTAGTGGGTTCTCACAAGGCATCGAACATGCCAAATTAAAATTTTTAGTGCCGAGAAACCCTAGACTACGGATCTTTAACTAGATGTTTAGGCGAAACTAAAAGCTAGTTAACTGTTGACTACTAGGATACGGATATACAACCTTTGTAGATCCGGATTTCCGCCTCCTTAGCTCCACGTGGTCATGTCCTCGCTGTCCATCATGAATCCTTGACTCGATCATCGGCTTCATCGGGAAAGCGAGCGGAATAGGTCGTCGGCTTTGTGTCAAAGACGATCTACGTCGAGGTTGCACAAACTCAAGCTCCGACTTCACAAACTTGTGAAACTTGTGAAGTAAACACCCAAAACAACTTGGCAAGAGGTAGAGGGTGAAGAAATAGGAGGTGGGTTCACTTTGGAATTGGATTTATCTCACTAGAACTCAAGTTGCCATTGTTGTAGCAAGCTTGAAGAAGAAGAAGAAGATGAAGATGAAGCAAGAATGATAAGTGTTCTATTTTAAAAAATAAAACTAATATGAATACTTATCATATCTTGACCATGGTCAAGTGTAGAGATTAAACCAAGGTTAGTAAGTGTGGTTAGGGTTAAGGATGAGATAAGGATGGTGGACTTTGTCAAAGCTTCATGAAGCTTCAACATAGCTCCAAAATTAGCCACCATTCTTAACTCAATCCTTTTAAATAAATAAACAAATAAATAAATGATAAACCAAAACCCTAATCATCACTTAACCATGGTTTAACCCTTTACACTTAACCACATTATCAAGTATCATCAAACATGATACAAAGAAGTGCACGAAAGCATATCACATATACAATGTGCATCAAGTGAGAAAAATCCGTTTAAAGTGAACCAATACTAGTTAATGCAATGCAATATATCAAATATATAATTATGCATTAAATCATTAAATCAACATTTGATTCAATGATCCGGTCATGTCGCACATAACCGACTAGTATTCAATGCATCGATTTATCGAATCAATGATTCGATAACTAGGTCATATCGAATATAACCAATCGAAACATATATCGCGAGAATGAAATGCGGTATCACATACATGCATTATTCTCGGTCCCGCACATATCTCATATGCGCTCCTATTTCGTTTCGCTTGAGCCAGGAAACCTCTGTGTAGGACTCTAAAGACTCGTCAATACGCCGGTAGCAGATGATGATCATATCAAGCACCCACAAGCCGCAAGCGGTCTGCTAAACGTAACGGCCACCCGGGTATTGAGCGATCAGAAGATCGACGAGCTAGCCCGCTCACACTCCTGCGAATCCGACCAGTAACACTTACCATACAGTCAAGTCTCTTCGTCTGATACGTCGCATATCAAGTCTAGGGGTGGTATACGTCAGACCCCAATAACCCGATAAGTCGTGCTGATGTGAGGCTCGTAACGGGTCGAGAAACTACTGGTAACACTTACCAGCAAATCTCTGATCAGCCCTGGCCAGGGACTTACCTGTTACGGCCAATCGAGCTCAGCGCAACATCAACTCCCAATACCGGGAGAGACGAAACCCCTCCTATCGCTCATTGCCTCCATGTGACTCGGGACTGTACCCAAAGACCTCCGTTTTGCATGCCCTCATGGACGTGGTAAGGTGGAGATCAAAGCACAGTGGGAATCACACAAGACTCTATGACGATCTCGGGTCTACAGACTAACCTGTACAAGTGTCACCTGAGAACTGCCATCTGACGTGAGGTATAATACCATCTGGGAGTTCTCGGCGAGTCCGTCCAGTGTACCCAGTTTCCACTGAGCACCCGTATACCATCTCTGATGTCAAACACCAATGGATATGGGATCATCCATCGCCCATCACATGGGTCGAGAAGCGTATACGCTAGTCTACTCTGGTATATCGATGCCCCGTCTCGAGATACCCACGACTAGGGACCTTGAAGGATGTACTTATGGACTACCATGTCCCCACTAGTATGATCTGCATCATAGTCCAGGTAGTCAAGTACAAATCCTAAGGGCTTTACCAACATGTAACTATAAGACAGTATAAAGAGACTAGTGTACATGTTAAGATAAATGGCAACCAGATAGCATACTATCATGTCGAGCAAGAAAGTCATCTCTATATATGTCCAAGCATCCAATATAATATACATAATCTGTACAATACTGGCCTCTAGGGCATACATACAACTAACAATCTCCCACTTGCACTAGGGCCAGCTGCTGTAGTATCTCATACCGAGCATCCCGAAGAGTCTCTCAAACTGTATCTGGGGAATGGCCTTCGTGAGTGGATCCGCCGTGTTGTTCTTCGTGTCAACTCTCCTGACCTCGATCTCCCGGCGATCAACTATCTCCCGGATCAGGTGATACCGCCTCAGAATATGCCTGGACCGCTGATGGGACCTGGGTTCCTTGGCCAAAGCCACCGCTCCATTGTTATCGCAATACAAAGGTATTGGATGCTCAATGGATGGAACCACTCCAAGTTCAGTAATGAACTTCTTGATCCAGACAGCTTCTTTAGCAGCATCGTTGGCAGCGATGTATTCAGCCTCCATCGTCGAGTCTGCCACGGTTTCCTGCTTGGAACTCTTCCAGCTAACCGCCCCTCCGTAAAGGGTAAAGACAAAGCCCGACTGCGACTTAGAGTCGTCCTTATCACTCTGGAAGCTCGAATCGGTAAAGGACTCCACTTGGAGTTCTCCGTTACCATACACCAAGAACATATCTCTAGTCCTTCGCAAGTACTTGAGAATGCTCTTCACAGCTGTCCAGTGACTCTCTCCAGGATCAGCTTGATACCTGCTCACTACACTTAGTGAGTATGCTACATCGGGTCTGGTACATAGCATCGCATACATGATAGAGCCTACTGCCGAAGCATAGGGTATCCCTTGCATGCGAGCTCTCTCCAAATCAGTCTTGGGAGACATCTCTTTGGAGAGAGTGACTCCAGAGTTCGTGGGCATGTTCCCACGCTTGGACTCTTCCATACTAAACCTCTTTAGTATGGTGTCAATGTACCTGGATTGGGACAATCCCAAAATCCGTTTGGATCTATCTCTATAGATCCTGATTCCCAATATGCAGGAGGCATCACCAAGATCTTTCATTGAGAATCTTTGTGATAAGAAGAGCTTGACCGATTGCAGCATAGGAATATCATTTCCTATCAAGAGTATGTCGTCCACGTACAATACGAGGAAGACAACCTTACTCTCTGCCACCTTCTTGTAAATACAAGGTTCATCTGGATTTTTGACGAAATCAAACTCTTTGATAACGACGTCAAAGCAGATGTTCCAACTCCGCGATGCTTGCTTTAATCCATAAATGGATTTAAGCAGCTTGCACACCTTCCCGCTGCTCCCACTGTCTACGAAGCCCTCTGGCTGAGTCATGTACACGCACTCTTCTAAATCACCATTTAGAAAGGCGGTCTTAACATCCATTTGCCAGATTTCGTAGTCATGAAAGGCAGCAATGGCAAGCATGATTCGGATGGATTTAAGCATAGCCACTGGAGAAAAGGTCTCGTCATAATCCACACCTGGTCTTTGACGAAAACCCTTTGCTACAAGTCTAGCTTTGAAAGTCTCCACTTTCCCATCTACACCATGTTTCTTCTTGAAGATCCACTTGCTCCCAATGGGTTTTACCCCTTCAGGAGCAACTTCCAAAGTCCATACTTTGTTGGTGTACATGGAATCCATCTCGGACCGCATAGCATCCAGCCATTTCACTGAGTCCCCACTCGTGATGGCCTGCTCGAAGCTAGTTGGGTCATCATCCTCCATGATGCAATCCTCACTACCACCATCAATGAGAAAACCATAGTATCTCTCAGGTGGACGAGAAACCCTACTAGATCGGCGGAGAGGCTGGGGTTCGTCGGGAGCCACTGAATCCTCTGGTTCCACTAAATCTTCAGTTTGAGTTTGTGTTGCTGGAATTTCTTCCAGTTCTACCTCATCGCCACTAATTTCTTTTGCAAGAAATTCCTTTTCCAAAAAGGTGGCATGGCGAGAAACAAACACTTTTTGTTCCTCTGTATGGTAGAAAAGATATCCATGTGAATGTTTGGGATATCCCACAAACTTGCATAGAACTGACCGTGCCTCGAGTTTGTCCGGATTTTGCCTTTTGACATAGGCCGGGCAACCCCATATCTTAACTCGTTTAAGACATGGTCTCTTCCCACTCCATATCTCATATGGTGTGGTAGGTACAGATTTAGATGGAACTTGATTCAATAGGTATGCCGCTGTCTCCAGCGCATGACCCCAGAAGGAAATAGGTAACTCAGTTGTACTCATCATAGAGCGCACCATATCTAATAGGGTGCGGTTCCTCCGCTCCGATACACCATTGTGCTGTGGTGTATATGGAGGAGTTAGCTGAGAGAGAATCCCATTCTCTTTTAGGAAGTCCAGGAATTCATTGCTTAAGTATTCTCCTCCTCGATCAGATCGTAGGATTTTAATACTTTTTCCGGTTTGGTTCTCGACTTCTTGTTTATATTCCCTAAATTTCTCAAAAGCTTCTGATTTGTGTTTCATCAGGAACACATACCCGAACCTAGAGAGATCGTCAGTGAATGTAATGAAGTATGAAGAACCATCCCTGGCATGTGTAGACATGGGACCACATACATCACTATGTATTAGTCCTAAGAGTTCGGTAACTCTTTCTCCGTGTCCCGTAAACGGAGTCTTGGTCATCTTGCCTTTGAGACATGACTGGCAAGTGTCATAAGATGAAAATTCAAACGGATTTAAATATCCATCTTTATGCAACTTAGCTAGTCGTGTCGCATTGATGTGACCCAGTCTACAATGCCACAAGAAGGATTCATTGAGTTCAGAACTCTTCCTCTTGTGTGTGTTTGTTATGCTCAGGACTGTTGATTGGTTTAGAACATAAATGCCATTGCATAACGTGCCTGATCCAACCAACTTTTGGTTATGGAAAATGTTCATAACATTGTCCTGTAATACAAAATTATATCCCTCTTTACTTAATAAAGAAACCGATATAATGTTGCATATCAGGTTCGGCATGTAATAGCATTCGTTCAGAACCAATGTATTACCTGTTGGTAACACAAGGTGATATTCCCCGACAGTCTTAGCTGCAATAATTGCACCATTTCCAACTCTAATGTCTTTATCACCTTCTCCAAGTTCTCTACCTTTCCTAAGCCCATGTAACTGATTACATATATGGGATCCTGACCCGGTATCCAATACCCAGGACGTAGAGCAAATGGAGAAACAGTTCTCAGTAACGAACACACCCGAAGAAAATGCATCAACATGTACTTTCTTCATTCGGGTGGCATGGGAATCCTGGTATTCCCCTATATCCTGTTCAGTCCTATAACTCTTATAGGAAAGAACGGAACCAACGTTCCCCAGCACAGTATAACATGCGGGTTCGGTCAATACATCCATTTTATTATCTTTATTAAGGCATGAAATGGTCGCTACCTGGAGAGAGAGAGAAGAAAACACTTTAGCGTAAGCTCGTGCAAGATCAGATTGGTTATTATCTTATCTAATCAGGATGGCTCCCACTGCTTTTTATCAAATCTTCCTCCAAACCTTAAAAGGAAAGACTAGCCGGGATTAATTACACACTACAAGTTCGCCAATCTTTCAGCCAGGCCAGTGTCGGTACTTTGAGGGAGGTCCCCCGTGCTTTCGCACGAACCTAATTACTGTAAACCTCGTTTTCCCAGAGGCGTAACCTCGTTAACACCTTTCTAGACACCTACTTGATCGGCTAATTGTAATGTGTAAAACTCTCCCAGGAGTAACTCTTACTCGCAGCGGGTATCGGGATCCAACTATCTCATAGAAGGTATGCAATCTCATTGCAAATTTCAACACTTGAAATTCCCGATAATATTTTGCCCCTAGTATCTCATGACCTTGACAAAGGCCAACAAATCACAGGATGCTAGTCAAGTTCAACCCGTCATTTCTTGATTGAATCAAACCCACCCGCACGACCCTTGACAAAGGCCAACAAGGTCGTACGACTACCCTGAAACAATCTGCATCATATGCATAAACAGATAAGCACTATTCAGCTACCGCACACTACGCCTTGACAAAGGCCAACAAACGCAGCACGAATACTAAACAGTCTTTATCTGAAATGACGGAGGGCTACGCAGGTTTTTCATAAAAACCATGAGCGTAATGAACTTGATATCGTTGTAGAATCAAATGATGTTTTGAAATGGAGTGATTTTGAGGCTTTTCTAGTTTTGCTAAAGGAGTCACTCCCGGTGAAGGGATCTCGGTCCTTTCCTCGTCGAATGAGGTGCGGGATATATCATATATATCGCTGTGCAAAGCAAAAACGCAAAAGCAGTCAAAAGCAAACCGAGTGTGTAGCATCTGCCAGTTATTGCTAAAGGAGTCACTCCCGGTGAAGGGATCTCGGTCCTTTCCTCATCGAATAAGGTGCGGGGTATATCATATATACCGCTGTGCAAAGCAAAAAACTGTAGCTACCTGTTTTATTTTAAAATTCGATTCCACAACATCTTAGGTTTCTTATCTTTCATTAATCACATTAATGAAGTCCCATCATTTAATACCTAAACATCACAGATAGATATGACGTACACTTATGCCATCCGCATTCGCCTCGATGTCCCCTCGTGCACCGTTAGGTTAGGTAACTAACGACAGAGCAGGGCAGGGCTAGCGCGGGTGTAAAACATAAGTAACGTCTATATAATATATCATATATACTATATACTAAATCCATCACAGAAACATCACATGATCTCATCACAGATATCGCAGCAGAATAAACATATGATTTATTGGATATACTAGGACGTCCGTGTTTTCAATACGAGCCAGTATAAAACACGGATTCCACGGTCGTGATGAATAGCCAATCCCACACCCCTAGACCCCTACGAGAGCGGCAAGCAACCCTGCCAATTCTAGGGTTAGGAGACCCGGACTCGACTCCTCGAGTTGGTCTCCCACTGGACCCCAGAACCCGGTTACTTGTGCTCCCCTCCTTGGGTCTATCCTAGTGCAGAAAAGTAAATAATATACAAAGGGTGACAACTCCCGCATCCTGGAAGTGCCCCGAATAAAAGAATATTACATACAAGTTTTTACATGAATGAAAATGAAAAACACTCATCTCACATAAAAACCCCCGGCTATTCGAACACGACGATCCAATATAACATATCCAGCAACACATAACATCACATGTCATCAACGTAAGTAAGTATGCATACCCCAATTGTCGTTGACGTATAGCAACGAAACCGGCGATATGAACATACTACACTTACGGTCACAGAAAAGAAAGTGTAAAACTACAACAATTGGAATCCGCAATCTCTTTAGACATCACATGCCTAACAGTTACAAACCCCGCATTTTAGTCTCATTATCGAAAACTCTTTTCAATATCGTATGGGACTAAACTGCTAGATTTATAACTTTGATTCAGTTATCACATAACTGTTTGTGAATTCCAATTATTGTATCCAATTCCGGATAAATAGAATATATTAAACTTTCCGATCGAACACTCGAACACCCAAGTTTTCCCGACACCGATCAACACATGAAATAGGTTCAAAGACATTCACTTCATACCTCAGTACCAACGGTCCAGCCGTAGAAGGGTCAAGCCAACGCCTCACATGTGGCACGCCGTACTGCCCCAAACCCGAAAGTTCAAAGGGCAGTTCAAGACGGTCACATAATCGAGTTAAGGTTTGTTGTCTTCTAGAGGGACCATCGCGTTACTTGCACTACTCAGAACGTCTTTTAACCACACAATAATCCAACACTTGGATATTCCGGCAGGGGAAAACCTGGGAATTTATATCCGGTCGAACTCTTTAACATATTCTACAATTATCTGGAAAAACACTTAGACAAAAATTTGATAACCCGATTGAATAAACGAATCCCCAAAGCAACCCCAAAATACTCTTCTGTAAAGTCACAATAAAATATCCCAGAAAACACAGCATTGAATTATATGAGTTACTGTGCAAAAATAATTATTCAAGGGAACAGTAAGACCGCGGAAGCGCCGCACATTCCTAGCATGTGCCGCCCTTCCGCGGTGGAAAAGTGGAATTAGCCCCTCGTGTTTCACAGTAATTCTAATAACACCCTGCTTGATTTTCTACATATTTTTAATTGACAAAAATCCGAATTTTTAGAAAAAGTCCAGAGAGCATTTTTAGGTTTTAGATTTCGGTTCGATCGGGTTTCAAACGTCGTCGGGACTTCGCCTAAGGCTCTAGCTAGGCTCTGATACCAGTGAAAGGTTCCTAGGCACCCTAGTGGGTTCTCACAAGGCATCGAACATGCCAAATTAAAATTTTTAGTGCCGAGAAACCCTAGACTACGGATCTTTAACTAGATGTTTAGGCGAAACTAAAAGCTAGTTAACTGTTGACTACTAGGATACGGATATACAACCTTTGTAGATCCGGATTTCCGCCTCCTTAGCTCCACGTGGTCATGTCCTCGCTGTCCATCATGAATCCTTGACTCGATCATCGGCTTCATCGGGAAAGCGAGCGGAATAGGTCGTCGGCTTTGTGTCAAAGACGATCTACGTCGAGGTTGCACAAACTCAAGCTCCGACTTCACAAACTTGTGAAACTTGTGAAGTAAACACCCAAAACAACTTGGCAAGAGGTAGAGGGTGAAGAAATAGGAGGTGGGTTCACTTTGGAATTGGATTTATCTCACTAGAACTCAAGTTGCCATTGTTGTAGCAAGCTTGAAGAAGAAGAAGAAGATGAAGATGAAGCAAGAATGATAAGTGTTCTATTTTAAAAAATAAAACTAATATGAATACTTATCATATCTTGACCATGGTCAAGTGTAGAGATTAAACCAAGGTTAGTAAGTGTGGTTAGGGTTAAGGATGAGATAAGGATGGTGGACTTTGTCAAAGCTTCATGAAGCTTCAACATAGCTCCAAAATTAGCCACCATTCTTAACTCAATCCTTTTAAATAAATAAACAAATAAATAAATGATAAACCAAAACCCTAATCATCACTTAACCATGGTTTAACCCTTTACACTTAACCACATTATCAAGTATCATCAAACATGATACAAAGAAGTGCACGAAAGCATATCACATATACAATGTGCATCAAGTGAGAAAAATCCGTTTAAAGTGAACCAATACTAGTTAATGCAATGCAATATATCAAATATATAATTATGCATTAAATCATTAAATCAACATTTGATTCAATGATCCGGTCATGTCGCACATAACCGACTAGTATTCAATGCATCGATTTATCGAATCAATGATTCGATAACTAGGTCATATCGAATATAACCAATCGAAACATATATCGCGAGAATGAAATGCGGTATCACATACACGCATTATTCTCGGTCCCGCACATATCTCATATGCGCTCCTATTTCGTTTCGCTTGAGCCAGGAAACCTCTGTGTAGGACTCTAAAGACTCGTCAATACGCCGGTAGCAGATGATGATCATATCAAGCACCCACAAGCCGCAAGCGGTCTGCTAAACGTAACGGCCACCCGGGTATTGAGCGATCAGAAGATCGACGAGCTAGCCCGCTCACACTCCTGCGAATCCGACCAGTAACACTTACCATACAGTCAAGTCTCTTCGTCTGATACGTCGCATATCAAGTCTAGGGGTGGTATACGTCAGACCCCAATAACCCGATAAGTCGTGCTGATGTGAGGCTCGTAACGGGTCGAGAAACTACTGGTAACACTTACCAGCAAATCTCTGATCAGCCCTGGCCAGGGACTTACCTGTTACGGCCAATCGAGCACAGCGCAACATCAACTCCCAATACCGGGAGAGACGAAACCCCTCCTATCGCTCATTGCCTCCATGTGACTCGGGACTGTACCCAAAGACCACCGTTTTGCACGCCCTCATGGACGTGGTAAGGTGGAGATCAAAGCACAGTGGGAATCACACAAGACTCTATGACGATCTCGGGTCTACAGACTAACCTGTACAAGTGTCACCTGAGAACTGCCATCTGACGTGAGGTATAATACCATCTGGGAGTTCTCGGCGAGTCCGTCCAGTGTACCCAGTTTCCACTGAGCACCCGTATACCATCTCTGATGTCAAACACCAATGGATATAGGATCATCCATCGCCCATCACATGGGTCGAGAAGCGTATACGCTAGTCTACTCTGGTATATCGATGCCCCGTCTCGAGATACCCACGACTAGGGACCTTGAAGGATGTACTTATGGACTACCATGTCCCCACTAGTATGATCTACATCATAGTCCAGGTAGTCAAGTACAAATCCTAAGGGCTTTACCAACATGTAACTATAAGACAGTATAAAGAGACTAGTGTACATGTTAAGATAAATGGCAACCAGATAGCATACTATCATGTCGAGCAAGAAAGTCATCTCTATATATGTCCAAGCATCCAATATAATATACATAATCTGTACAATACTGGCCTCTAGGGCATACATACAACTAACACTAAGTATCCTTCTTTATGTAACTTAGTCAGTCGTGTTTCATTGATATGACCGAATCTATAATGCCATAAGAAAGCTTGGTTTGATTCTGGAGCTTTTCTTTTTAGTGTGTTTTGGACGTTGAAAACTTGATGTTGATTGAGAATGTATATTTCGTTACTAAGTGTACCCGACCCAACCATTTCATGATTTAGGTGAATGTTGATAACATTGCTTACGAGTACAAAATTATATCCTTCATTTGACAATAAAAATACTGATATAATATTACACACCATACTGGGTACACAAAAGCAGTTATGCAATAACAATATATGTCCACTCGTCAGTCTAACGTGATATTCTCCTACTGCAACAGCATCCACACTGGCTCTGTTGCCAACCGTGAGGGTCATATCACCTTTTCTCAAAACACTAAGGCTTCTCAGCGCCTGCAAAGAATTAAAAATATAAGATCCCGACCCAGTATCCAATACCCAGAAAGTAGAGTTTATAAAGAAGCAATTTTCAATCATGAACACATCTGAAGTCGAAACCACAACTTGCTTCGTATCCTGATTCTTGGCCTTTAGGGCCCTGCAGTCCTTCTTCCAATGTCCCTTCTTCCGACAATAGAAACACTCTTCCTTTGTGGCTGCCCCCCAATCTTTTCCTTTCCCTTTTCCTGCACCTTCTGCACACCTCCCCTCGGCTTGGTAGGGACCTTATTTTTCTTCTCCTTGGCCATAGCCTTGGATCTAGCAGAAGAAGATCCTCCAACAAACAGAGCGGGTGTTTCCTTGCTTTTGCTCAATGTGCCATCTGCCATGCTCAACATGTTGAGGAGCTCAGGAAGTGAAACTTCCATATTATTCATATTGAAATTCAATATGAACTGGGCATAGCTGGAAGGAAGGGATTATAGGATCAAGTCGATGTACAATTCATTTTCCAATGTGGTTCCCAGGTCCGCGAGCTCTTCGATGAGAGAAATCACCTTTAGGACGTGGTTCCCGACAGATGATCCGATAGCCAACCTTGCTTGAAATAGTTTTTTTGAGGTCTCGTATCTTGCAATACGAGATTGCTCTTCATATAATTCTTTGGTATGGAGGAAGATGGAAGAAAGGTCCATCTTCTCGTGCCGCCTCTGATGTTCATTATCGATGGAGGACAGTACGAGGTACTTAGCTTTCGCACAATCAAGATCCCAGGTCTTACGGACCTCAATGTCCGCGACCGAGGATTCTGGACCGGGAACAGGGGAGCTTTCGCCATGAGGACGTATGTGACCTTATCATATGTAAGGGCCATTTGGACATTCCTTAGCTAGTCTTTATAGTTTGGTCCAGTGAGTTTATTTTTATCTAATTTTAGCTTAAGTCTCGTCATGATCGCTGCAATTAGGAGAGAGAGAAAAGAAACACTCAGTATATGCTCTTGCAAGTTTAGATTGGTTTTTAGTTTATCTAAACAGGATGGCTCCCACCGTTTCCTCAAATTCTTCTTCAAACCCTAAAAGTAGAATTAGTCAGGATTAATCGCACGTCACAATACTTGCTTAACCTTTCGGCCAGGCTAGTGTCGGTACTTCGAGGAAAGTTTTTCAATGCTTTCGCGAAGTTCCTTAATTATATAACCTCTTTTCCTTGGAGGCATAACCCTACAAACACCGTTCTAGACACCTACTTGATTTATAGCATTGATCGTTAAGTGAAATTATTTCCTGAAGAGTAGCGGATACTCACAGTAGGATCAGGACCCAACTATCATTGTGTGATGAATTTGAAGGAAGTCTACCAAAAACACCACAGTCAAGAAGGTATGCAGCACTAGAAAGTTTCCTTTATGTTTGAAACTCCCAATGTGATTTTTGCCCTGTGCGCTTATAATCCCGACAAAGGTCAAAATATCAGAAGTGGCAAGTCAAGTTCAACCCGTCATTATCCAGATTAACCTAGACCCATTCTTACAAGCCCTTGATGAAGGCCAAAACAGCTGTACACCTGTCCTAGATTAATGCATCTATCTATGCCACAGATAGCCACCCACTAGCTACCAAACACTATGCCTTGGCGAAAGTCAAAACAAATATCACGAATACTAGTAGATACCTATCTGAAATGACGGAGGGCTACGGCTGGTTTTTGGCGAAAAAACCGTTAACGTAATGAACTTGATATAGTTGAAGGAACCAGATAGCTTTTGAAAAGGAGTGGTTTAAGCTTCGCTTTTAAAAATGCATTTTGAAGAAAACCGAGTGGTTTTGTAATTGTTCCAACGACATCAGATTTTTGGTTTATTTCCTTGCATTAAGCGAAATCAATGTGGTCCCATCAATTAACCTTATCATTGCAGAAAAAGAAATGAAAATAGAACGTACGCTTATACCATCCGCATTCGCCATGGGGCCCCGTCATACATTGTTAGGTTACTTAATTAATGGCAGAGCGGGGGCTAGACTAGCGCGAGTGCAAAACATAAGCAATGTTTATTATATATTATATAGATATATAGTCATTCGTCTCACACAATAATAAGCATTCCAGATCACAGAATCACAGATGAATATATTGGATATATTAGGATTTCCGTGTTTCGTTTAAGCCTATAAAGAAACACGGATTCCACGGTCATGATGAATAGCCAAAACCCCACCCTAGACCCCTACGGGTGCGGTAAACTACCGGCTAAATTCCCGAAGTGAAGCAACCTCTCTCAATAAAATGAGTAGGTCACTCGGCACTTCAAGAACCCGGTAATTTGTGCACCCCTCCTTGGGTCTATCCTAGAAGCAAAAATAGTAAAAGAAATAATATAACGGTGGCTACAACCTCAACCCGGATGTGCCCCGCAAAAATAACATTACAACAATTTACAAATTTTACATGAATGAAAGAAAAGAAAAACACTTTTCTCACATCCCCCGGCTATTCATTCACGACGATCCAATATTCCATATACATAAACCATCACAGATTACAGATATGTGCAACCTCCATTAATCAACATATGGCGATTAGAAGATGTTTAGCAACACTTATATACAAACACAGAAAACCCACATTATCTAAATAACTTAAAATTTTGATCGAATCCTTTTTCCGTTTCTATTCCATATACAAAGCAGTACACAAACAATTCTGGGTAGAAATCAAAATATTCCAGAAGTCATATTCCCAAAAATAAGACCTACAAAAGAAATTTGGAGTGACTTGGCCCTGACTCGGCCGTGGTTCGGCGGCCAAACACTGAGTTTGGCCACGGTTTTGCGGTGGTCTCGGCAGATCACTGCCTGAAATTTCTTCTGTGTTCTTATAAAATCCTACTTGTATTTTTAAGGCCTCTGAAAAGATTTTTTGAACAGTTTAAAAATTCGACAGCAAGCATGGTCTGAAAATTGATTTCGGACAAAAACTATTTTGATCGAAGTTCTAACTATTTGATAACAAGCTAGTTATGGTTTACAAGAATGCCCTCACCGTATATACATACCCGTATTCTTATTCCAAAAAATACGAATACAATGAGACAAGAATAATCCAATAATATAATACTAGGATCCGGCTTAAACCAAATCCCACTAGTATTATTCGTCCGAACATCATCCGTGTAGCCAGTACATGTATGTGATCGAAACCCTGCCGTAAGACTATACGGCCTCTACACCGTCTCGCCTGAACCAGGGAAACCCTCTGTGTCGGACTCTAAAGACTCAACAGTATGCTAGCAATGGGTTTAACCACAAGTCTGTCAGCGGCACTAGATATACATAACGGTAACCCAGGTACATGTCGAAAAGAAGGCCGACGAGTGAACTCATCCGAACCCCTACTGAGTCTGTCCGTGACAATCTCCGTGCAGTCCGGTCTATTCGTCTGAGAGTATCGCATGTAAGGTCTAGGGGGTGGAAAATGTCAGACCCCTAATAACTAGACAAGTCGTGTCAGTATGGCTCAAGACCATGCGAGAATCTATAATCCAACTACCAGTAATTCTCAATTCGCCCTGACCAGGGACTTATGGTGTTGACCAACCGATCACTGCGCGATATTAACTCCTTATGTCGGAAGAGACGAATCCCCAACAGTCGCTCACTGCCTCCATGTGGCTCAGGACTATACCCAACTAAAACCTGTTTGCATAAATCAGTAGAGCCATGGTAGGGTAGTAATCAAAGCACAGTGGAAACTCACACGAGACAAGTGACGACCTTAACTTGACAGACTATCTGCACTCATGTCACCAGAGAATTGCTATCTGACACTAGGTATAATACCATCTAGTCAGTTCTGGGCAAGTCCTGTTCGGTGTACTCACACCCAGTGAGCACATGTATACAATCTTAGGTGCACCCCATCAATGGCTGCCGGACCAATCCATCGCCCCTCGTCAGGGTCTAAATATGTATACACTAGTCTACTCTGGAGAATCGATGCGTAGTCTCGATACTCCTGTGACTAGGGACACTTTTAATGATATGCCTATCGATTACCCAGCTCCCACAAGTATGATCGCCATCACAACGCTGGTAGTTAGGCAAAGATCCTACGAGTTTTATCAACATGTATACAAGGTATGAAATACAAGGTAAAACACATCACATGTTAAGATAAAAACAAACCAAATAGCATACTATCATATCGAGCAAGATTGTCCTGTATATATATATCCCTAACATCCTATAAAATGAAGGCCTCTAGGGCATACATATCCAACAATCATCAGGTAGAAATCGAATGCATAATGATCTACCTAAGTCATACTGTATAATAATATCCTGTTATGTGGTAATGAAAGTAAATGCGTGTGTGTGTAATATCGTGTCTGTATCAATATGTGGTAACATGTTATCCATAACATGTTTATATATATCATCCAATGAGTGTCCATCAACGATACTCGAAATCATCATAAATCACTGAGTGTCCAGTATCGACACTTTAAATCCTTATAAATCCCGTGTCCAACATCGACACGTAAAATCCTCATATTTTAGGTGTCGTCTCTCGGATTATCCCTCTCTCAGGCGCCGTCTCATCGGATCGACCCTCATATCCATCTATATCATATCACTTTGGTTGGTATCCTCCAGATATCTGTCGAGTCCCATACTATCACTGATAGGTAGTGTTCCCAGCCAGACTCAACACCTTTTTATATGATCTTCTTGCCCCTGGGTACCGTACCGGGTCCACCATGTATCCGCAAATGGTGACTCCTCACTTTTCGAATCGGATAATACCCATAGCTCAGAACCAAAAAAACTCATGGTGGACGCCGAAATATCATATCAAGAGAAAACCGCATTTTTAAAACATTCACAAGTTTTACAAAATCATATCCACGGTTTCTCAAATCTTAGAAATCCCATGAAAACACTATCTCATAAAAACATGGCAATAATGGAACAATATGGAACAGTACAGAACAGTAATATAATGCATGCTGATGTAAATTGAGCAGCAATCAAAGGTACTGGCAGAAATATAGTATGATGTGATATAGCATGGCAAGTGTGTTCAGATAAGCGTGTTCGTATAAGCAATATAAAGAAAGTACAATATCCGGAACAATACGTGGTGCTGGGTACTAAACAGTAATCTATAATGCTAATAGGGTATAGTGCGATATAGGTGATATAGCAACTACTATATGTGTACGTGGCATGGCAATTACCGATGAGGTATAGGTGTAACATGTGAGTATGTGCAAGTGCAACATGAAATCATCGGCAATGGTGTGCGTGTCCTAACAAATAAAGTTAAGTAAAATTAAAGGTATAAACGTGGTATATATCGTAAGAAATCAAAATGCGAGCGTATGCAGAATAATGAAATCGTAACGTGAACAAGTATTCAAATATCCAACTATGTATGAGCCATACAGTTATAGTTTAAAATAGCATGAAATATTGTTTTGTTATTAAGGGACTATGTTATTTTTGAAATAAATATTATTTGAAAAGTCGTAGTATACTCTTGACGTTATCATTTAAAAGTACGTAACGAATCGTTAGTTTTGAAAGTAAGTATGACTTTAAATATCATATAACTTCCATTTTGGGATTTGTAATACCCATTTCTTTTTGTACTCTAATATCCGTATTTAAATAAAATATTGTTTCCAAATAATTTACTCATTTATATTTTATTTATTGTATTTATTTTTCCTAAAACCTAATCTATTTTTTAATTCCCAAATTTTCCTATATATTTTCCTATTATTTTTCCTAACTTTTAAATTCTATTTTCTCCAAACCAAATCAATACCCTAAAACTAAATCCTACCCAAACCTAATATTCTACTCTAAACCCACAACCCAACACTCATTTTCCAAGCTCACACCAGACCAGCCCCACTCCTTCACCCACTTCAAAGCCCGACCCCTCCCCTTCCTTCTTTCTAGCTTAATAGTTATTTTCCCCCTTTATTTTCAAAACTTCACAATCCCAAACCGAAGGATTCCCCCTTTAATCTCCCATTAATCCTACTAACTCACTCAAATCTCACTCTCTCTTTTCAAATGCACAGAAAACACACACACACTCTCTCTCTCTCTCTCTCTCTCTCTCTCTCTCTCTCTCTATATATATATATATATATATATATATATATATATATATATATTCTCACCCTCTTCTTCTCTAAACTCACACTCTCTCTCCAACCACCAAGTCCTAAAACAGCCCATCACCTCTCACCACCTTGCTGCCACCATAGCCGTGCCAAGCTCACTGTCGCTGCCGTGCTGTGCTCGCCGTGATGTTTCTGTGTCATCGTCTCTGTCGTAATCGTTGATTCGTCGTAGGCAAGTGCACTCCACTTGCTTACATGCTATACGTATTAGATATATATGTTAGTTCGCTCGAATATGTAAAAACTACAAATTCATGTCTTAAATTAACCGTAAATTTTATCTACACCCTGTGATCTTTAGTGGTTCGGTTTGAGTATAATCGATCTATCACAACATGTTAGTATCAAGGGGAATTTGCTAGAATGAATTATCTTTTGGATCGATCAAGTGAAAATAATATTGTGATCGTATACGTGTATGCGTAACCTAGGTGTTCGATACAAACCTTATGCGAAAACAAAGTCTAAAATAGGTGAATTTATGATATTTAGATCTTAATGCTACTAACAAACACGTTGTAAAAATTTGGTGGCAAATCGATATCGTTTTAACCACAAAATGACGCCTCGCAGATTGATACGAAATCTGAACTTTCCAGTATAAGTTGTCTCGTAAAATCTATATTTAATTCCAAAAAAACGGATCGTTATATATTTGGGTTCATTACGAAGAGGACTGTTTAATATTTAAATTTATGGAAATAGTTGCTGGTTATAGTGTCATTTTGATAGCGAAAACAGAGGAGTATCTTGGCTCTGGACTGCAGTACGGAGCAGAATTCTTTACTTTTATCTGTTTCAAAACACCTGTGTCACCTTGTTTAAATATGCAAGATCATGGAACCATACATAGAAGCATAGAAAATTGAATTATCTTTCTAACGGTTCTGGTCCCATTCATTCCAGTATCGTTTGGTATTTATAACACATTTTAAACTATTGGTGTGTACGGAAGATTTCTGCAAATTCAGTTTACACCCTTCATCAGTAAACTGATCATAACTCTTAAACTAAGGTAACTATTGTTGATCCGTCTTCTGAGATATAGAGTTAACTCATAAACCTAAAAATAGTTGAACCGCATCATCGCCTAATTATGATCCTAATAGGGAGTAAAACGTGTTATGAAACGGACTTTCAGTTCAGAAACTGGATTTCCAGCAGTGAACACGTAAAATAGAATGACCATTACTCGCAAACTTGAAACCCAATTGACTTGAAACTAATTTGAAACTAATTTTCTTGGATTTCTATTTAATTTTACTTTCTACCCTATTTGTATCATTTAGCCTAATTATGATCGTACGATTTATTATGTTTTTCTGAACTCATAAGACACGTAGAAATTCATTTTATACATGACTTGATTCGCAGCATAATTCTCATATTTACCCGACCGTGATACCTTTAGTGATAGCGAATGCTCTTATTGATTCTTGGAGATTATTGCAATGTCGAACACGAGTAGTATTGGCTTAGTTGTGTCAAGTACGTCATTGAAAAGTTAATGATTCGTGAAAGTGAAAAGTGCAGTGAAAAGTGAATAAAACCAGGTTATTGGTGCGTACTTGTATACAACTAATCCCATACATATAGTTATTGAAACCTGGGGAAAAGGGAGAAATCAAAGTGGAATGGAACTTATATTTACCGAGATTTAGCGATTTAGAGGATGATCATTCAAACAACGTCTCTTATATATATTTTAGGTTATGGACTTAGCGGTCCGGTTGACAGGGTTATGTCCCGGGCAACAGTGGGCCATAGTCTCGGGTATGCACGAGACCCTCGTTAAACATGATCACTCTTTTCCACAATTCGATTTCAAATTTACCTAGCAACCAATAGGGGCATGGATCATATATTGCATTGCGTGTTGATACACTGATTACCTGCATACACTGTTTCCACTGTTATTACCTTTTGTTTCATGCTTTATTATACTGCTATTATATTATTGCTATTGCGTCGCCCTGACGACCTGAGTATGCATGCTAAAAATTTAGAGAGGAGGCCGCTCAGGAGTCAGATCTACTGTTCGAGATTGCACAGATCTAGACAGTTCATACTTTCAGTATTTTATTGCCTTCCCTAAAAGTAACCTTGCATTCGCACTTGGTTAATAGTTTTCTTTTCTGATGAACTATTGTAAATTGTGAGTAATGAAAGTTGATGTAATAAAGTAGTGATGTGTTTCCTTTACTTTTGCGTCGTGTTTACTGATTACCATGTAATGCTTGAAGCCAAAGTGTGACTACGGCGGGATTATTCCTTGACCATAGTAGCATGGTTAGCTTAGTCGCCTCCCGTATTCCGTATTTTAGGAAGCAGGGAGCGATATTGTTTTGTTGGTATCAAAGCGTCAGGTTTAGTATAAAGGAATAATGTAACATACGCTTTATTATGTTAATTTCACTTCACTATCCTTTACTTTCATTTTTGTATCTAATCCTATCATTTGATCTATTTTTCAGCGACTTGACCTCCCCGAACGACCACTCTTTGGACTGTAGTTCTCAGGATCACACAGAGAGGATCCTGAATGCACTAACGACTCTTGCGGAAGTTCAAGAGAGAAAGACTGACCTACTTATCGAGGGTCTCAGGGAAATTACCGCATTGGGGGGACCCTCAGCTCTTATTACCGCCCCCGAAGGGGTCGCTGCACCAGCTACGCTTACCAGGGCTGACACTATATCGGATTTCCGGAGACTACACCCGACTGTATTTACAGGGTTAGCCGAACCACTTGAGGCCGAGTAATGGCTAGTTAATGTGGAGAATCTACTGACGGCCGCACGGGTCCCCGATAAGGAGAAGGTAAACATGATAATGATTCAGCTAGAAAATGAGGCTCGTAATTGGTGGTCCATCGAAGAGAGCAGGTTAGATGAGCCGATTGAATGGATCAAGTTCAAAGAGTGTTTCTTGGACCACTACTTTCCCTCCACAACCAAAGCAGAAATGGAGGAAAGATTTATCTTGTTAAAGCAGAACGGCCGTCCCATTGATGTCTATGCGGTAGAATTCAACCGTTTGAGCTGATTTGCTCCCTATATGGCCGCTTCAGAGGCCACTAGGGCTAGACGTTTCTTACAGGGACTGGACTTTGAGCTGCAGCAGTTGATTGCATCTCTCGAGTTGCAGACTTTCGCACAAGTACTCAACGCTGCACGAATTCAGGAGAAGCTGATTAATAAATTCAAAGGCCCAAGCTCAACTGACAGGAGGCCTCTAGTAATCCCGGCACGTACTCATACATCATTCCGAGAGGTCATAGTAGTTCACAGGCCAGGAATGACGTAGATGAAGCGTCCCTTCATGCCCCAGCAGCAGCAATAGAGGAAGGATTTGGTCTGCGGTTACTGCCACAGGACCGGTCATATTCAGAAGGACTGTTGCCATGCCAAGGGACAGTGTTTGCTTTGCAGGTCCAGTCAGCACAGGGTTAGTGGTTGCCCTCAGCGAACAGAGTTACAGGGAGGATCTGGACCACAACAACAGAGATCGTTAGAGCAAAGGCAGACCAACATAGGTTGCGGTCAGGGATGGGTCTTTGCCCTAACTGCCGAGCAGGCATAG
Organism: Agapanthus africanus; assembly: GCA_030015575.1. Lineage (NCBI taxonomy): Eukaryota > Viridiplantae > Streptophyta > Magnoliopsida > Asparagales > Amaryllidaceae > Agapanthus > Agapanthus africanus. The sequence continues at coordinate 643,245,451 of CM057342.1, forward strand.
CCCTCGGGTGTAGTTGTTACAGGTTTTCTGCTCGTTCATTCTACACCAGCTAGAGTACTACTTGATTTAGGAGCATCACATTGTTTCATATCTGTACATATCGTCGACACACACTCCATACCACATGAACCATTAACCAAGAGATGAGAAATACATACGGGTAATAGTATCATAGTGTCTAGTCGAGAATATAGATCTTGTCTAGTTGTAGTTTGTGGCAGGTGTAGGGTGTTTTTCGTCACCCCATTAAGACGGGAATGCGCATCGCTTGTCAGGCGTATTACAGATTCCCTCTGCCTATGGTAGGCGGGGGTTTATTGATTATGGGGATCCGAATCTCCGGCAGCCGTGAACTAAGCTGCCGTTAATTACCCCTCGCCTTTGAAGCGAAAGAACCTTCGATTGACGGGTCAAACCGGTTATGCGAACTCAATATGCAGTGTTCGTGTGTTGTGTTTTAAGGGGTTTTGGATAAATCGGGGGCCTCGCAGAGTTTACGGGGGTCCCGCCACCCGGATAGTAGGTTGGGGGGTCAAGAGGGCTAGCAGCCCCCTAGAGGGGTGCGGGGCAGCGCCCCGTTAGAAATTTTTTCTAACGGGGAAAGTGTTGTGGAGTGTGTATGTGTATATATATATATAAGGTGAATAGCGTCCAAAGGATGCGTGGGCGCCAGCGCCTCACGTGCCCAGCACGTGGACGCTGGGCACCGTGCCACACACGCCCGGCACGTGGGCGCTAGGCGCCAGCGCCTCACGCACCCAGCACATGGGCGCTGGGCGTCTGCGGAAAAAGGGGCTTATCCCCTGTACTAGGAGTTGTACTCCCAATTGTAATATTTCAGTAAAATAAAATATTTTTTTGGGAATTTTTATAATTAAATATTAAATATAATGAATATTTTAATATTGTGGTATAATTAAATACCGATAAATGGGGAAAATTTGAAAATTTTTAGAAATTACTGAAATAAGAGTGCTTTATGTGATTCATGCAAATTATGAAAGTTTATGATTTATTTAACACTAATTAGTGCTAATCGCGATTAAAAATCTCTAATCGGGTTTTAAATGTGTTTTGTGCACATGACATGCACATGTCATTTTTAGCACTTGTTGCTTTTCCTTCATGGTTATTTCTTCATTCATGCATGGTTATTGATTTTAATAAAAGAGAAAGGAAAATGAAAAGAAAAGAAAAGAAAAGAAAAGAAAAAGGAAAACAATATTATATGAGGCATGGGCAAGCGAGAGAAAGAGAGGTGAGGGGTCTTCCATTGACCAAAACCATTTGTTTCATTCTCATCTTCATCCTTCTCTCTTCTCATCCCCCATGGCAGCACTCTTTCCTCCCCCATCTCAAAACCCTCACAACTCCATGAAAAATTCACTAAAATATTTTCTCCTCTTCACAAATTTTGTGCACAAGCTCATGGCAAACCCTTTGGACCAAGAAAGCTAGGATTTTGGAGACTTAGGGCAACTCAAGAAAATTCTTGAGTTGCTAAATGAGGTAATTATTCCATCATTAGTATAGAATTTCCATTGCTTTAGCACTCATGTTAGTTTAGAAGCGTTTTAATGCGGTTAAGTGAACATTGGAAATTCCATGTTAGGATTTGAGGAATCTTGAATTGGGATTGTGTAATTGAGGTTAGTAGAGCCTATACAACGCCTTTAGTGACAGCATATTGGACTAAACCATAAACTTAAACCCCAAAACATAAACTTAGAAACCCCGATATTGGATAATTGTGGATTCTGTGAGGGTATATTGACATTTGCTATCGCCCGGGACACCTGAAAAATATTTAGCGAAGACTGAGAGATGTGCAGGCAACCTAGAACTTATACCCAAAACCCAGGACCATATACTCATGTTAAGGCCGCAGTTTTACTCATTTTGGCCGCAATTTACTGCCTTGGTACTTTGGAATCGTCCCGTGCTTGGTCCATGGCTTCATTTTAGGCAAATTAGAACTACCCCATATGCAGAATTTGCTAATTTCACCTGAAACAAAATCTGGAAGTGTTTTACGAAGTTTTTGAATTCGTTTTGTAGGTTTTAATGATTTAGAATTTAGTATTTGATACTGTATTTCCGTCGTGTGGCGTTTGAACGCCAACGACTAGGGTTATTGGTTGGGTTTTGCACGCGAAGTTATAGGTTTTGACCTATGGGCGAAACGTGTGCCGTTTTGGTTTTCTGACTTTGTTTTAATACGCATTTGCGATTGTGTATTGGTTGTAGGTACCCCACGTAGACTTCGAGATAACGAGGATGAGCGTGGCGTCATCGACTCCAGCATGCGAAGAGCAAGGTGAGTAGATATATATCTACAGGGGAAGTCGGGTAGATGGCGTATAGCACCCCCGCAGTTCGAAGTATAGTTTGATATATAAATATATATATATATATATATATATGATATTGTTATGTGAAACATGGATTTTAAAGATAGGTTATAGGGTTCATGGGATGGTGTAGTGTAATTAGAAGTAACTTAGTTTAGCTTCTTAGTCGCGAACCCTAAAATAGTTGTTACACCCACACGCACACACACACTTGTATACATCTATTTTATTACATGTGCGTATATGGGGATATGGATATATATATACACATGGGTATGGGACTATGTGTGTGTGTGTGTGTGTGTGTGTGTATACATATACATGGATTTTGAGGATAGTACTTGGGATTGGTGATGAGTCGATGAGTTTGGGCTTGAGGCAGTGAGATCGGTGATATGGCGTGGTTCGTATTATGAGATACGACACGATGTTTAGCAGGTCCTTTAGGCGTGGTGTTTTCATACACACGCATGCATATACATATATGGTATCAGTATTGTACTAGACTTAGATCAGTACCCCCCGGATCATGATATATGATGAAAAGGATACCAGATGATTAATGAGATAATGTGATATTTGACCCGTGCCCTGATTTGGAATGTCGTACGATGGATTTACCGTACGAGCTATATATTGATGATAGATCCACACTCTTGACTCGAGAATGTCATATTATATTAGGGTATCGTATGGGATACTATTGAGGCGGGATCACCGACTATTATATATATATAGGTATCGACTCAGATGTTTAGTGGTTTCCTTATCTTTCGATCAGCCTGTTTAGTTTAGTCCTGTAGTTTACTTGTAAATGATAGATTAGACTCGAGTCATACCTATTTCGAAACTAACGAATCATGAGTATTTTAAAGACAGGCCAAGGGATTCTACGGATATTTCAAAGGACGTATCTTTTCTTAAAAAACACCGTAGCTCTTATTTTCAAAACACCACGATTCGTGTTATTTCAAATGAGAAGACTGTATGACTCATATTTATATAAATGCATATTAGTTATCATTGTGTTTATTATTCAGCTCCCGCATATTATTGCTGTTCGCATCGCATTTGCATGTTTATATTGTATTTCCATATGCCATTATTGAGATCATACTGTTAGGACACCAGCACCATTACCGATGATGCGTATGTTCCACATACACTTACTTGCCGTCTCACACACATCATCATCGGTAATTGCTATGTCACGTACATTTTAGAGAATATTACTCATTGACATAGCTTGTTAACTGATAGTTCGACATTGTATTAGCGTACTCGTCTTTATATGCTAGTTTAGACATTGCAGTTATTACTTGCTACTTCATGCATATTATTATTCACTGTTATGCAGTATTATGGAGTTTTATGCCGATATTCCCTGTTTACATGCTATTAATGATTGGATTTCGGATTTTCATGAGATTTCCTGGATTTGGGGGAAAACCGCAAGAATATATATAAACTTCTCTCTCTCTCTCTTTTTAAAATGAAAAGTGCGGTTTTCTCGTGATGTATGAGTCGTCCACCATGATGTTTTCTCGGTTATGAGATGGATTTCGTGACCCGATTCGAGGAGACATATGAACCGTCTCGGGTACATGGTGGACCCAGTATGGTACCCCGGGGCAAGAGTGATTTCATGGAGGATAATGAGCCTGGCAGGGGCAGACTGCCTATCTGTGAGTTTACCTGGTGCGTCGGATATCCGGAAGATACCGTTCGTGATCGTGTGATTGATGATATGGGCCGATCCGGACTGACGGAGCCCTAGATTTTGAGATTTGAGATATTGAGGTATTGAGATTTGATGATACAGGCCAGTCCGGATAGCCGGATCCTGAGATATTGGATACTGAGATTTATGTTTTCTGTTGATGCTGGACACTGATTTATATTGATTTATTGATGATACCTTATTTTAAAGTATAGAAATCTCACTCATGTCATTAGATTACATTCATACCTCATACATATGATACATTGCTACCTGAAGCACTGACACGAGCACATGGGATTACACTTATGTATAGATGTTTACCCTTGCCACCTTTTCATGCTTCAGACTTATCATTTTGAGGTTATATATTTATTAATCGTATTGACCTAGGATTGTGTCATACATTCAATTCTGCTCGGTGATGTTTTCTACTCACGAGTTGGCAACTCACCCCCGTTGTGCCACAGTTTCTTGCAGATTTTGCCGTACAGGTTTCATTACGGCTTTATCGGTACACTGCTTCCTTTCTGGGTGATTTGCTTTGGTAGGTGGGTTCACTTGCATCGTGACCACCATTGTACATATTTTATTCAGTTGTATCTAGAAACTCCATCAACCAGACATGTATATTTATTTCAGACTTAGAGACCAGTGATGTATATTCTTTCGACCTAGAGTCGCACATTGTATTATTTTGGTTTTTTCATGTTGTTTTTGAGTTCCTTTCAATTTTGATCCTCGCCCTTCGGTGTTGTATATTATATTGCTTGCGTGGTTGTTGCCGTCGATTGACGAAGAGCTAGCTCCCACTTTAGGATGCCTTTTATCATTATATATACTTTTATTATGTTGTACCCTATTCGGGGCCAGTATTTACAAAGGAAACTCTGCCGAAATTTTCAGAAAAGACTCGATATTTATAAAACGCATATTCGGCCTATTTTATCAAAACACTTTCTTTAAAAATGGTTTAGATTTCTTGGATTTTTTTGGCTTATTTGAATTAGATGGAGCCCTATAGACTTCATATGATTCAAGTGCCAGTCACGTGCCATTTCCGGGTCGTGACAAAGTTGGTACCAGAGCGCTAGGTTAACCTTGGTTCGAGTCTATGTTTGACATGGCGGAGCCTAGTGCGTTTAGACATATACGGAATCTAAGCTTGACCTTACGGAACGTAGACTTAGTCGAGGGGGTATGAGACCCGAACTTTCCTCTCATAGTTCGACCTTGGTTGATGGAGTAGGTGACTTAAGGAGAGTGACGTACCGTGTGTATGTTCCGCGGCATACTTACGATACGCTACTTCGCTTAAGAAGCCTTAGGATGTACATTTCCTTGCACAGTATTATATTCATTCATGATCTATCCTCATCGATATCGGTTTATGGTTTTGCTGCCATGATTACACGGGAAGAGAGAGATACGGCTAGAGTTGCTGTCAGCACGAGCTCGTTACAAACGAGGACTGACCAGGGCGTGATTTCAGTGACATATGATTGCATAGTGAGGCGTCGTTTTATTGTGTTCTCGAGCCATGAGCGTTTGATGGATCGCTTTTATGAGATTACTCGGACATGCAGATCAGCACCAGAGGATTGAGCCACTGATAGAGGCCAGCCAGAATGTGATGACCATTAATGTATCGCTTATTCATGATGATTGAAGCACTGTTCAGTGTGCAGACGAATGAGCTAGTTGCTGTTGCGAATGAAGAGATATCGCCCCAGATGTTGGAGCTATTGCAGTACGAGTTGTATTTAGAGATATGATAGCAGGTCGCTAGTCACCTAAGGATGAATGACTAGGACATGTGGTTCGTTCGCTTACCCCGATGCGAGGTCGTCAGATTGATTGATTCCAGCTTGAGGAGACTTCACACGGATACGTTGGGAGTCGATAGAGACGATCGAATGTCAGAAACCCATATTCCAAGTTTAAAGTATTTGAAGAAAACATGCAAGTAATTCTACGGACCCTCTAAAAGAATGAAACCCTAAGTTGATGTAATGACCATGTGAAAGCCTTTGAACCTTCGGGTTTGTGGCAGTTCCGCGGTGCCATTAATGAGGCTTGGGTTTGCCCTTCTACGGTTGGTCCATAGGTGCTGTGGTATGTACTCGATACTATTAAACTGTACCTAAGATGTTGAGCTATTGGGGGATTACGAGGTTTTAACGAATCGATCGAAAGGTTTGACTTCATTCGGATATCATGTGATGGGATGCATTGCTTGGGAAACTCCAGATACGAGTATAGCCGTTGGAGCACAGTCCATGCAGCCATGAAGAGACGAGTCCAAAGCAGTCGACATTAGATAAAAGTGGAGTAAGAGGTTCGTACGAGATCTTGATGAGATGATGTTCCACTCCGCCGACATCAGAGATGTGACATGCATACAGAGGCATTACATATGGATATATCTTCCAGAAGGAGTCGCGATGAGTATGCAGCCGTTCCGGAAAAGAAACAGATATAGTAAAAGATGTAACTTCTGGACAGTTCGGCAGAGATGAGATTTGGGAGAGACCTCGACAGGACCCTTCTGGAATAATTTACGAGAAGACTTGGACCCAGGAGCGGTCCTATTGCGCACACCCAGCAGGCCAGAGTTCGGCATCGTCGACGAGACATGTTATGAGTGACCACGACAGTTGGCCAGAGACTCTTAGAGGATGTGCTTGAGCGGGACTATTCCGCCATACTTGATTTCGGTATTTTTGGGCGATCTATTTACATGATTGAGTTTGGATGACCGAGTTTCATGATATTTATTTTCGTGCACCATGGTTGCACCTACTGGGTATTTATATTTTGTGCATAGTTATTACACTTGAGATATGCTTTATACACCGTTGTGTTGATTTATGATTTGTGATATCGTTTTGTGCCTTGGCTACACATATTTATGACTTCATGGATTTTATACAGTTGAGTTGATTTTGTGCATATGGTACGCACACGATTTGGTTTTTGCACTCGGTATAGTTCACATATGCTTGCAGTGCTTTGATACATATTTGTTCACCGTAGTTGCACTGGACTACGATATGATATCATTTGAGATATGGATTTTAATTGTGATACATGATATTTGTTTTGTACACCTGTTGGATTCTTGAACATATTGGACGCGCTTGGATTGGATTTTGCGCATGTTCGGCGCTTGATATTGGATTTTGTGATTTCGTGCATGATGGATGCACCTGATTTGGATTTTCATGCATGTTGGGCGCATGATATGAGATGCGATTTTGGTGCACGCCAGATGCACTAAATCAAGATTCTTCGTGCATATCAGATGCACCTGATTTTGCTGTCAGGCACACATGTTGCCTCTGACAAGTGTTTCGTGCACACCCGTTGCACTTAGATGTTGTTTCTGTGCACATGTATGGCACATTCATGGATTTTTATTTCCGTGCGCACCAGACGCACATAGCTTTCATATGCACATTTTGGGATTGATTTCTTATGGAGCAGTACGTTTTTATGATTTTTTTTATTTGGTATAGTAGCTGGACAGGACTAGTCCGGGGACAGAACCTGAGTATATTTTTGCATACTTTGATAGTTATCGAAGGGATTTCCATAAGGGAGCTATAGTCTCAGTATCTACCTACGTGTCTGATATGACACGAAACGTTTAAAATAAGAAAACTCTTCTAAATTGTTTTCAAAACGGCGGGACATGCATATTAAACAAAAGATATATACATATATGGTTATTTTCTTACAATAAACGTCCGCCCCTGTGTAGTGTTATGCGCATTACACAGCAACATGAAAGGTTTGGCATGCATTTCCTTCAAATGTTGACATGTATAGTTTTGATTTATATCATATTGGTTTTCGTATTGGATTTGACATTTGTGTCTTCACCATGACTCCGATGATTGCGGGATGCTTGACGGAGTTCTGATTTTGAGTTATCTGCTCATTGATCATGCGCATGCATTGCGCTACGATGGGTTTTATGTATTTATGATTTCGGAGCCCCGACTACTGGATCTTTTACTGAAATGTTTTAGTATTGAGGGGTTTAAATTTAAATTCGGGGACCGAATTTCTTTAATGGGGGAAGATTGTAACATTTCAGAAAAATAAAATATTTTTTGGGAAATTTTTATAATTAAATATTAAATATAATGAATATTTTAATATTGTGGTATAATTAAATACCGATAAATGGGGAAAAATTTGAATTTTTTTAGAAATTACTGAAATGAGGGTGCTTTATGTGATTCATGAAAATTATGAAAGTTTATGATTTATTTCACACTAATTTAGTGCTAATCGCGATTAAAAATCGCTAATTGGGCCTTAAGCGTGTTTTGTGCACATGACATGCACATGTCATTTTTAGCACTTGTTGCTTTTCCTTCATAGTTATTTCTTCATTCATGCATGGTATTTGATTTTAAGAAAATAGAAAGGAAAATGAAAACAAAAGAAAAGAAAAGAAAAGAAAAGAAAAAGGAAAACAATATTATATGAGGTATGGGCAAGTGAGAGAAAGAGAGGTGAGGAGTCTTCCATTGACCAAGACCATTTGTTTCATTCTCATCTTCATCCTTCTCTCTTCTCCTCCCCCATGGCAGCACTCTTTCCTCACCCATCTCAAAATCCTCACAACTCCATGAAAAATTCACCAAAACATCTTCTCCTCTTCACAAATTTTGTGCACAAGCTCATGGCAAACCCTTTGAACCAAGAAAGCTAGGATTTTGGAGACTTGGGGCAACTCAAGAAAATTCTTGAGTTGCCAAATGAGGTAATTATTCCATCATCAGTATAGAATTTCCATTGCTTTAGCACTTATGTTAGTTTAGAAGTGTTTTAATGCGGTTAAGTGAACATTGGAAATTCCATGTTAGGGTTTGAGGAATTTTGAATTGGGATTGTGTAATTGAGGTTAGTAGAGGCTATACAACCCCTTTAGTGACAGTATATTGGACTAAACCATAAACTTAAACCCCAAAACATAAACTTAGAAACCCCGATATCGGAGAATTGTGGATTCTGTGAGGGTATATTGATATCTGCTATCACCCGGGACACCTGAAAAATATTTAGCGAAGACTGAGAGATGTGCAGGCAACCTAGAACCTATACCCAAAATCCGGGACCATATACTCATGTTTAGGCTACAATTTTACTCATTTTGGCCACAATTTACTGCCTTGGTACTTTGGAATCATCCCGTGCTTGGTCCATGGCTTCATTTTAGGCAAATTAGAACTACCCCATATGCAGAATTTGCTAATTTCACCTGAAACAAAATCTGGAAGTGTTTTACGAAGTTTCTGAATTCGTTTTGCGGCTTTTAATGATTTGGGATTTAGTATTTGATATTGTGTTTCCGTCGTGTGGCGTTTGAAAGCCAACGACTAGGGTTATTGGTCGGGTTTTGCACGCGAAGTTATAGGTTTTGACCTATGGGCGAAACGTGTGCCGTTTTGGTTTTCCGACTTGGTTTTGATACGCGTTTGCGATTGTGTATTGGTTGTAGGTACCCCACGTAAACTTCGAGATGACGAGGATGAGCATGGCATCATCGACTCCAGCAAGCGAGGAGTAAGGTGAGTAGATATATATCTACGGGGGAAGTCGGGTGGATGGCGTATAGCACCCCCGTAGTTCGAAGTATAGCTTGATATATATATATATATATATATATATATATATATGTTACATATATGATATTGTTATGTGAAACGTGGATATTAAAGATAGGTTATAGGGTTCATGGGATGGTGTAGTGTAATTAAAAGTAACTTAGTTTAGCTTCTTAGTCTCGAACCCTAGAATAGTTGTTACACCCACACTCACGCACACACTTGCATACATCTATTTTATTACCTGTGCATATATGGGGATATGGATATATATATATATACACATGGGTATGGGACTAGGTATATATATATATACATACATAAACATATACATGGATTATGAGGATAGTACTTGGGATTGGTGATGAGTCGATGAGTTTAGGCTTGAGGCAGTGAGATCGGTGATATGGCGTGGTTCGTATTATGAGATACGACACGATGTTTAGCGGGTCCTTTAGGCGTGGTGTTTTCATACACACGCATGCATATACATATATGGTATCAGTATATTACTAGACTTAGATCAGTACCCCCGGATCATGATATATGATGAAAAGGATACCAGATGATTAATGAGATAATGTGATATTTGACCCGTGCCCTGATTTGGGATGCCGTATGATGGATTTACTGTACGAGCTATATATTGATGATAGATCCGCACTCTTGACTCGAGCATGTCATATTATATTAGGGTATCGTATGGGATACTATTGAGGCGTGATCACAGTTTGTTCAATCTAACCTATGTGTATTATTTTCATACCAGAATATTGCATTTTATACCGCCCATTCTTATGCTCGTGTGTTTATAGGTAGGTGCTTGTAATCCGTGTTTGTTACATATTTACAGAGTACAGGTTTCCAGTACAAATATTGCAAATCAAGACAAAATCTCCACAGTTACGCCAAAAGCAGAACATCTGTCACAACAGATAAAAGCCGGGTTCCGGTCATCCATATCCGTCCAGTGCCGAGTACCAGTTCCAGAGACAAGAAATATGGCAGTGGTCATTCGTGTCTCGGACATGCACAGAGCACGAGGGGGGCAGCACAAGAATCAATGGGTGCGCGGAGCTCGAGAGAGATAGAAGTCAAAAGTGAAGAAATGATAGCAATCTTGGACTAAGAAATCTGCAGATATTCTGGAAGACTTTTGTGCAGTTTGTAGTTGTCAAACACGAGGAAAAAAGGAACCAGGGATCCCCACAAAACCACACAGCCCAACTCCACTAAAGGGCCGCGGAACCGCGGCCAATAGGGGGTCTAGGCCGCGGTTCCGCGGCCATATAGTCACCTCTCTCTGTCGTTTTTCATGGGTAGTTTGGGTACTTCATATAGGGGCGGATTCTTGCCCTAGGTTTCCAGTTCCCTTCCTATAAATACTCCAGAACTGAGCTAAGCCAAGGGTCCAATTTTGTGAATTCTTTGTTTCTCTTTTTATTAGGATTTAGTCTTTTTCTTCTTCTTCTTCATTCTTTTCTCCATGAAAATTGTAGTGAGAGCTTTTTGAGTGGAAGATCAATGAAGATGAGGGTTTTTGTATCATTCTCTTTGGTTTAACTTCCCCTTGAGATTTTTGCATTCTCTTGATCTTTCAACCTCTTCATTGAGCTTGAAAGGTTAAGGGTTTGTTATTGATCTCAAGGGTCGTATTTTCTTATGGAATTAGCGCTTCATTTCACATGCGTTCTCTACCCTTCTCTTGATCTTGCAACCTCTTGATTGAGCTTGCAAGTTTAAGGGTTGGCTATTGATCCCATGCTTGTCTTGAGTTCTAGTTTCTAATTCTTTTTATTGCTTATTTATTACTTGCTTTTTATTTTCTTGCTTTACTTATTTGCAATTTAAATTCATGCACTTACTTACTTGTAATCTTTTCTTTTCTTTGTTCTTTTTGTTCTCTCTTTTTGGTTCTTTTTATGAATGAATGTAATTATTATTGTTAAGAAGAAATACGATATTATAAGTTAACGTTTCTTTGCTCATTTCCTTTTCCCGTATTTTCCATTGAACTCCGCCCAAACGATACGGAAGCGCTCCGTTAGGCACCCTACCCTAACAAGGTAACGGTGATTCCAAACCGCGACCGGTTGCGTTCGGTTTGGCCGGAGGCGAAAGCAAGAGACAAGAACGCTGCCAACAACAGATAAAACACGGGTCTCCGCTCTCTATCCGTATGTTGCCACATACCAGTTTAAGGGACAAGATGGCAAATCGATTGTCATGTCATGCACAAAGCTCTATGTCAACACAAGATCCAAGAAATCTACGCGGAGCTCGAGGAAATCATGGCAAAAGATCCACATCACATCACCTTTTGTTCTACTAAAATTCTGGAATAATTGTGAAGAGTTTCTGAGAAAAGTACTATACCACACTGAAGAGGACTACGAACCAGGGAAACCCACAAAAGCCCACAACCCAACTCCCCCATACGGCCGCGGAACCGCGGCCTAAGCAGGCTTAGGCCGCGGATCCGCGGCCAAGTAATGTCCTCTCTCAAATGGCGCCGTTGCCGGGGAGACGGTAGCGTATTTTCTTTCTTGTTATTCGGGTTAATATTCTTTTTGTATATATTTATAAAAAAAAAACTCTTTTTTTTTTTGATCATTTTTGTGGGCAAGTGTGCAGATTTTTTGCGTATTTGCAAACTGCAATTGTGGGGAGCAAAGTGTATGTTCAAGGTTAAGGTGATTACGAAGTACAGTGCCAAAGATCCGGGTAGTTTGACCCACGCAAGCGAACTTTTCAAGCTTACCGGATTTGATTCAACGGGGGTTTCCTAACCCAAAACTTAACGGTACGTACTTTACTAACACCTTCTTCTCAAATCCGACGCATCCAATATACTATTCTTTGCAGGATTCTTTGCAAGTTCGCTAGCAAACGCTAAAAATTGACTAACCCGTATTTGTTGCAGTGCCGCGCTTAAACTAAAAAACGATTGTTTGATTCTTTATAGAATTTTTATTGAATTGCGCATTGCATACATTAATACGGACTTAAGGGCAAGCGAACCCCACAATATACGGTAAAGGATTTCATCACCTTTTCCGTGGCCCACAAATCACGAACTTGAGCATAACGTTTACCCGCACAAAATTTAAAAGAAATTAGACTTTAAGCCTTAAGGACTTCGCGCTCACTAGGAGAAGTCAACTGTGTTTGGAACCTCGCTTAACGGTATATTGTTTACGGGGTGTCTAGGAAAGTGTTAACGGCGAAACCGCCAAAAGAGAAAGGGTTATTTAATTAAGGAACTTCGCGAAAGCGTTGGAAAACCTACCCTTATCTCTGCACTTACCTGGCCTCGTGATCATTGTATCTTGAGCCCGTTTCTCGACACAGTTTTACTTCGACAATCAAGTTCTGGAGCAGGTCTAGTTGACCTAGGTGAACCCTAGAACGATTAGGTGTGTGGTATTTTTGTGTCGTGATTGTTTTTTTGTCCAGTTTCTTTTTGTGTGTATATTTCATTCTTTTGTTAATATCTAACTAAAAAAAACATTCTTTTCCCCCCTCCTTTTCTCTTTCTTTCTTTCTTTCTCTCTTCATATCATGGGTACCCCACCTCGCAAAACTCTTGCCGAACTTTGGTACCCACAACCAGACATTACTTCTTACGGTTCTTGCTTTGGCCGAACGTCAAACGATCCCTCCATGCCCAAAATCTCTTTGAAAGATCGGATAGACGCGTCTAGGACAAACACTTGCCTTTCGCAATCCACTCTGTATCAACCTTTTCAACCTCCCCCACCCGCTTATGTTGATAACCCTTTTGCAAGTCGTCCTTTGTCCATCGCTGAACGTATTGAACAATCCCGTAGCCGGTCTTTCACTCCTTTCACCACTTCAAATTCTTGGGATCAACAATTCCATTCACCTTCCTATCCAAATGTTGATCCTGCTCCTATCCAGCCATTCAATTCCTACCAATCCTACCCTACTTTTTCACCTTCCCTAGACATTGCTTCAGAACCGCCATTTGGGAGTTTTCAGTATCCAAACAACTTTGAATTTTTTACTGAAACCCCTTCCCAACCCATGTCTAGTCTGGAACAGTCTTTGGAAGACTTTAGGTTAGCGTCGTACCAACAGATGATGGATTTGGATGCGTCCATGGCCGCCCTCATACAACCTAGTGACCCGGTAGCTAGTTTTCAACTAGCTCCGAATTTTCCAATGTATGAAGAGGCGGTTGGACAGGATGTGAATTTGAGTGGAGAGAGTGAGCTGTACCCCCTTCCAAATCAAACCTACCCGTTTCAAATTGAATCCCACAACTCCTGTGTTGAAAGTCTATCAAGTGTCCCAACTGAATTATCAATTGAAGATAGAATATTTAATGAGTTGTGCGACTTTGTAGGGTTTGATTTGCCAGATTGTGAAGGGACCTTGCCAAGTGAAACCACAAACAATCCTTTTGACCTCTACACCTCCATCTTAGAACCTGAATTGATTGAAATCCATGCTTTTGATGAGATGTCGGAGAAAATTGACTTTCACTTGATTAAGGATATTGACGCCGGGAATATTTTGGATGGTGAACCTGTAGATCTGGCAGAGTTTTTCTCTCCAATTCATCATCCCGAGTCATTAAATATTTTTCCCGAACCCCATATGCGTCTGGATTTTGAAGAGAAATGCATGGATGTGCTAAATTTGGAGGAGAATTTTGAGGATAGCTTTGAGGATGAACCAGTTTTAATTGATGAGTCGGATTTTCCAATTCATCCTGTTCCTTTCATTGACTGTGTACACCCTCCTGAACCTTTAACCGATGACCTTCCTCAATCACCTACCTCCATCCTTTCCATCGTTCCGACCTTGCAAGAACCCGTCTCACTTTCATTTCATATGTCTGGTTTACCAAGTTCGGCGTACCCATGGTTTCTCACGAATTTTGAGGGATTTGACCCCATTTCTCGACGGGTAAATATATTGGCACAATCGCTTTTCACACATCGATCATCACAAATTGTGCTAATCTATTTACTCCATTTGCACCCTCAAGTTCGTATTCCACTTCTTTTTCCCTTCCGCCATTCTTCTTCCTCTCATATACCGAGACCGTATACCACTTCTATCTCCATACGGTCTCGCGTATTCTCCATTTCTTTTCTCTACGCCTTCTTTCACCAGCCACTACTTTATCACGATAAGATCTTTGAATGGTTGGTACTAACTTTTGGCCTGTGTAAGGCCTTGTATAGCTTGATACTGTTCTCTTTCCCCCCTAATCCTGAACTTCAACGCTTAACAGTGAAAACACTGTTTTACTTAAGTTTGGGGGGACTCCTTTTTTGTATATATTTTTTGTTTTTCTTTTTTGTTTGTATATAATTTGTTTCTAGGGAGCGCCGACAATTTTGACCCTCTTGGTGTAGCCTGACAGTGAGGGCACTGTCAAGTTTAAGTTTGGGGGTGCGCTCGGTAAGCTTTCTTCCTTCGCATTCATTTGTATATTTTGCATTTGCATACCTTATTAAAAACCCACAAAAATTAAAAATTTTCCAAAAAAATATAAAAACTTTGTCGTCAAGTTAACTAATAGGGTAACTTAGATCTTTATTCCGAAAGTTTAGTTGATATGATAGAAATAACTAAATTCTAGGCTTAGGGATTGAAAACCCTAAAAATAACCCTCATTCTGTCTAACTTTGGTAAGTATACGTCCTTATAGTTTTTTTTTAAGAAATAGGTAATCTTGAGTTCAGTTCTTGAGTTAAGTCAAGATGAAGGGAAAGTATTGAAGCTTTACTGAAGGATAAGTCTGAAAAATAGTTTCTTTTCTTGAGTTCAAATTTAGAAAGTATATACCCTACAATTGCACTTACACGCACCTTGAAACTTGGGATAGTAGAGGATACCTTGAAATACTCTTGCCCGAAAGCCTAGTATGAAAGAAAAAACGGTATTTAAAGCTAAACACCAAAAGAGCATGTTGAAAAATATATCCGGTCTTGATCGGCCGTTAGTGCCTCAAGAAGCATTAATAGTCACATGAAAGGTGTGTGAGCAACACCATCCATCATTAAATGAAAAGAAGTAGTATTAGGTATTAGGACAAGGGTATTATAGCTTGAATTGAATTCTTGAGTGTAGGGGTGCAAATATACACACACGTATGGGTATACAATTGATGTTTGAATAAGAGATAGAAATAAAGAATAGGACTTGTGTTTTCTGTAAAGTTGATAAAAATCCCTGATTTGAGGCCGCACTTTAGAAGGAAAACTTAGGAGAACCAACATCTTTCTAAACTTTTTTGGAACGTATATGATCTAAAGTTAAAACAGATAGGAGGTGTGAAAAATAAGGGTCGGATATTTCTAACTTAGGATGATAGAGTTTCTAACGTAAATACTAAACTGTAGGAGTAGAGTCGATGTTAACTTATGACACTAGCTTGACGGGATTTTGTGGGTGTAATCCGCTGAAAACCCTCAGGAGACAACACTCCTCCTACTAGGGACACCTAGAGGTTTAACGGCTTGTTGCACGCGCTCAGTGCAATCGCGTTCCCTACGAAAGTGCGGTTAGGATTTTATTTTTGTGAATAATTGGTTTTTGCTCAGGACGAGCAAAAGTTAAGTTTGGGGGTATTTGTTCATACCAGAATATTGCATTTTATACCGCCCATTCTTATGCTCGTGTGTTTATAGGTAGGTGTTTGTAATCCGTGTTTGTTACATATTTACAGAGTACAGGTTTCCAGTACAAATATTGCAAATCAAGACAAAATCTCCACAGTTACGCCAAAAGCAGAACATCTGTCACAACAGATAAAAGCCGGGTTCCGGTCATCCATATTCGTCCAGTGCCGAGTACCAGTTCCAGAGACAAGAAATATGACAGTGGTCATTCGTGTCTCGGACAAGCATAGAGCACGAGGGGGGCAGCACAAGAATCAATGGGTGCGCGGAGCTCGAGAGAGATAGAAGTCAAAAGTGAAGAAATGATAGCAATCTTGGACTAAGAAATCTGCAGATATTCTGGAAGACTTTTGTGCAGTTTGTAGTTGTCAAACACGAGGAAAAAAGGAACCAGGGATCCCCACAAAACCACACAGCCCAACTCCACTAAAGGGCCGCGGAACCGCGGCCAATAGGGGGTCTAGGCCGCGGTTCCGCGGCCATATAGTCACCTCTCTCTGTCGTTTTTCATGGGTAGTTTGGGTACTTCATATAGGGGCAGATTCTTGCCCTAGGTTTCCAGTTCCCTTCCTATAAATACTCCAGAACTGAGCTAAGCCAAGGGTCCAATTTTGTGAATTCTTTGTTTCTCTTTTTGTTAGGATTTAGTCTTTTTCTTCTTCATTCTTTTCTCCATGAAAATTGTAGTGAGAGCTTTTTGAGTGGAAGATCAATGAAGATGAGGGTTTTTGTATCATTCTCTTTGGTTTAACTTCCCCTTGAGATTTTTGCTTTCTCTTGATCTTTCAACCTCTTCATTGAGCTTGAAAGGTTAAGGGTTTGTTATTGATCTCAAGGGTCGTATTTTCTTATGGAATTAGCGTTTCATTTCACATGCGTTCTCTACCTTTCTCTTGATCTTGCAACCTCTTGATTGAGCTTGCAAGTTTAAGGGTTGGCTATTGATCCCATGCTTGTCTTGAGTTCTAGTTTCTATTTCTTTTTATTGCTTATTTATTACTTGCTTTTTATTATCTTGCTTTACTTTCTTGCAATTTAAATTCATGCACTTAATTATTTGTAATCTTCTCTTTTCTTTGTTCTTTTCTTTTGCTCTTTTTGGTTCTCTTTGCGAATGTTGTAATTATTGTCGTTGTTAAGAATCAATACGGTATTGTAAGTTAAGATTTTCTTTGCTCATTTCCTTTTCCCGTTATTTTCCATTGAACTCCGCCCAGACGTTACGCAAGCGCTCCTTTAGGCACCCTACCCTAACAAGGTAACGATGATTCCTAACCGCGACCGGTTGCGTTCGGTTTGGCCGGAGGCGAAAGCAAGAGACAAGAACGGACGGACAAGGGTAAATAAGCCGGATTCCATGAATACCGCGCTTAAATCCCCTAATCCACGTTGTTGCCGATTGCTCTAGCTTCAATTGGTCAAGACTCGGCTCAAAGGTTTTGAGTACGGATTTCTTTAGCTTACATTATCGTATCTTTTCTTAGCAACTTTATACTTGCAAATAATACACATAGGTTAGATTGAACAAACTTATACTCATTCTTTATTGACTCGTCTAAAACAAGAAAGGACATACAACCATCTCCCTGTGGATCGACCCGTGCTCAACCGGCTAGCTGCATAGCGACACCGTCTTGATTGCGGTTAACTTTAATTCTTTCAATCAATCACCGACTATTATATATATATAGGTATCGACTCAGATGTTAGGCGGTTTCCTTATCTTTCGATCAGTCTGTTTAGTTTAGTCCTGTAGTTTACTTGTAAATAATAGATTAGGTTCGAGTCATACCTATTTCAAAACTAACGAATCGTGAGTATTTTAAAGACAGGCCAAAGGATTCTACGGATATTTCAAAGGACGTATCTTTTCTTAAAAAACACCGTAGCCCTTATTTTAAAAACACCACGATTCGTGTTATTTCAAATGGCAAGACTGTATGACTCATATTTATATAAATGCAGATTAGTTATCATTGTGTTTATTATTCAGCTCCCGCATATTATTGTTGTTCGCATCGCATTTGCATGTTTATATTGTATTTTCATATGCCATTATTGAGATCATGCTGTCAGGACACCAGCACCATTACCGATGATGCGTATGTTCCACATACATTTACTTGCCGGCTCACACACATCATCATCGGTAATTGCCATGTCACGCACACTTTAGAGAATATTACTCATTGACATAGCTTGTTAACTGATAGTTCGACATTGTATTAGCGTACTCGTCTTTATATGCTAGTTTAGACATTGCAGTTATTACTTGCTACTTCATGCATATTATTATTCACTGTTATGCAGTATTATGGAGTTTTATACCGATATTCCCTGTTTACTTGCTATTGATGATTGGATTTCGGATTTTCATGAGATTTCCTGGATTTGGGGGAAAACCACAAGAATATATATAAACTTCTCTCTCTCTCTCCTTTTAAAATGAAAAGTGTGGTTTTCTCGTGATGTATGAGTCGTCCACCATGATGTTTTCTCGGTTATGAGATGGATTTCGAGACCCGATTCAAGAAGACGTATGAACCGTCTCGGGTATATGGTGGACCCGGTATGGTACCCCTGGGCGAGAGTGATTTCATGGAGGATGATGAGCCTGGCAGGGACAGACTGCCTACCGGTGATTTTACCTGGCGCGTCGGATATCCGAAAGATACCATTCGTGGTCATGTGATTGATGATATGGGCCGATCCGGACTGACGGAGTCCTAGATTTTGAGATTTGAGATATTGAGGTATTGAGATTTGATGATACAGGCCAGTCCGGATAGCCGGAGCCTGAGATATTGGATATTGAGATTTATGTTTTGTGTCGATACTAGACACTGATTTATATTGATTTATTGATGATACCTCATTTTAAAGTACAAAAATCTCACTCATGTCATTACCTCATACATATGATACATTGCTACCTGAAGCACTTACACAAGCACATGGGATTACACTTATGTATAGATGTTTACCCTTACCACCTTTTCATGCTTCAGACTTATCATTTTGAGGTTATATATATATTGATCGTATTGACCTAGGATTGTGTCATACATACAATTTCTGCTCGGTAATGTTTTCTACTCACGAGTTGGCAACTCACCCCCATTGTGCCACAGTTTCTTGCTGGTTTTGCCGTACAGGTTTCATTACGGTTTTGTTGGCACACTGCTTCTTTTCCGGATGATTTGCTTTGGTAGGTGGGTTCATTTGTATCGTGACCACCATTGTACTTATTTTATTCAGTTGTATCTAGAAACTCCATCAACCAGACATGTATATTTATTTCAGACTTAGAGACCAGTGATGTATATTCTTTCGACCTAGAGTCACGCGTTGTATTATTTTGGGTTTTTCATTTTGTTTTTGAGTTCCTTTCAGTTTTGATCCTCGCCTTTCGACGTTGTATATTATATTGCTTGCGTGGTTGTGGCCGTTGATTGACGAAGAGCTAGCTCCCGCTTGGGGATTCCTTTTATCATTAAATATGCTTTTATTATGTTGTACCCCATTCGGGGCCAATATTTACAAAAAAAACTCTGCCGAAATTTTCAGAAAAGACTCGATGTTTATAAAACACATATTCAACCTATTTTATCAAAACACTTTCTTGAAAAATGATTTAGATTTCTGGGATTTTTTGGCTTACTTGAATTAGATGGAGCCCTATAGACTTCATATGATTCAGTGCCAGTCACGTGCCATTTCCGGGTCGTGACACCAATTGACTTTCGGAGTTAAACTCCTAAAAGAAGGACAAAGGGGCTTAGCTCTTGCAGCGGGAGTTGTACTCCCAATTGACTTTTGGAGTTGAACTCCTAAAAAGAAAGATTTATTTATATATATATATAAATATTTTTTTTGTGGTTTTAAACTCCTAAGAGATTTTCAGTGATGATGAAAGGGAACCCCTTTCTTCTCCCTTGATCCCTGGGTTTTCTTTTGAGCCTTAGATCTTTCCCAAAGTAGGATTTTTGAAGATGGGTCTCCTTCTTCCTCCTCTCTATTGGCTAGATTTTGGAGGAAAAAGGGAGGATGAGACTTAAAAATCATCCATTTTGGGGATTTGATGGGAGATCTGAGTTCCCTTTTAAGGGTTTTATGGTGAACATTTGTTTCTTTTTGGAAAAAGAAGAGTTAAACTCTTAATTTAATTCAAAAAAAGGAAGAAGGTTTAGAATCTTGAGGAAGGAGAAGGAGGCACAGAAACTCTAGATTTTGAGAGGAATGGATTATTATCTTTCATTTCATTATCGTTGCCTTATATAGGCTTACAAATTTACACATAGCCCCTTGGGGTTTAAAAAATGGCATTTTTCCCATCCCATGCCTAATGTGCTCATTTCTTTTGCACATGAGCCATGGGCTTTACAAAAATTTGGCTTTATTCCTATTTTTCTTACATTTATTCATAAAAATTACATCAAAATTATTTATTACATAATTTTCATATTGGCATGGGGGAGACTGGCCACGGGGCTCGACTTGGGCATGGGGCCACTTGACTTAGGCTTGGTCCCGTTTACTTGGGTTGACCTTAACTTTGACTTGGTCAGCCGGAGTGTAATTTTTGACCCCAACAAAGTGCCCTCCATCAATAAATGCACACCGCGTATATGAGTTGTGTCTATGAAATTGATGGATCTTGTTCTATATGGAACTTGATTTGGTTGGGTTCCTTTTTGACGACGAGAAGGGTCGATGCTGCCATTTTAGCGACTTGGATAGTCGATGCTTCCATTTTAGCGACGTGGACGGTCGGTGCTGCTATTTTAGCGACGTGGACGGTCGGTGCTGCCCTTTTTGCGACTTGGACGGTCCGTGCTGCCAATTTTGCGACTTGGACGGTCCGTGCTGCCAATTTTGTGACTTGGATGGTCAGTGCTGCCATTTTAGCGACTTGGACTGTCGGTGCTACCCTTTTATCGACTTGGATGGTCGGTGCTGCCATTTTTGCGACTTGGACGGTCGTTCCTGCCCTTTTTACGACTTGGACGGTCAGTGTTGCCCTTTTTATGACTTGGACGGTCAGTGCTGCTATTTTAGCGACTTGGATGGTCGGTGCTGCCCTTTTATCAACTTGGATGGTCGGTTCTGCCATTTTGTGATTTGGACGGTTGGTGCTGCCTTTTTTGCGACTTGGACGGTTGTTGTTGCCCTTTTAGCGACTTGGACAGTCGGTGCTTGATTTGACTTGCTCCGCTTCTTACAGTGTCAGGGATTGGATTTGACTTACTCCACTTTTTGTGGTGTCAGTGGTTGAAGTTGACTTGCTCCATTTTCTGTGGTGTCGAGATTCGACTTTTTTCCAAGGTGGAGCTTGATTCCGCTAGAGAGGTCGTTGGTTGTCTTGCTGACTTGATATGCTTTGAGTTGATATCAGCATCGCTACACTGGAATATGTTACCAGGAGCGAATCATCATTTTCCATGAGAGGATTTGGGGATTTTGGTTTTAGTTTGACATCAGCACCGCTACACTGGAATATGGTGTCAGGAGTGAATCATCATCTGCCGTGAGGGGATTTCCCTCATTCCCAGTTTAACGACTTAGGGGTCATCTGTTCCCAGTTTAACGACTTAAAGATCATATGTTCTTAGTTTAAAGACTTAGGGGTCTATTGGGTCGAAAGTTTGGAATTTTAGGGTTGGGGTCGGCATCGGCGTTGCTAACACCGAAGCACAGGTGCCAGGAGCAATTCATCATTTACCTTTGCCTGTTGGCGAGCGATGACTTAGAAGAAAGGTTTAGGTCCCAATCACATAAGACTTTTCAATTTTACGAGCCGTAAGGGTCCCATAAAAGCATTTTCTCCTTACGAGTCGAAAGGATCTCGTATGTGTACTTTCTCCTTAGGAGTTGTGGGGATTCCCAAGTGTGTTTTTCCTTTGTGAGTCGTAAGGATCCCATGAAAGTGTTTTCTTACGAGTCGAGAGGATCTCGTAAGTTTGTTATCCTCATGTATCGCGAGGACGCATGAGTGGGTTTTCCCAAATGGAGCATAATTCCAAGGGTGGAGACCGGCCTCGTGATTGGTGATTGTGGTGGGGCATGGGTGTGATGAGAATTATTTGATCCCGTGGATTGTATACGGTAGTCAATTCGGGGACCAACCATAGGGGTAGGAGAATTTTAGGACTTTGTTGGCGTCTGCATCGCTGCACTGGAATATGGTACCAGGAGCGACTCATCATTCGTCGTTGGGACATTCAGAGATATGAAATTTTGGTTGGAGTCCGCATCGCTGCAATGGAATATGGTACCAGGAGCGACTCATTATTCGCCATTTGGGGATTTGGATTTTGGTCTGCGTCTGCATCGTTGCACTGGAATATGGTACCAGGACCGAATCATCATTCGCCTACGGAGGTTTTTTTTATATTTTTTTTACCACGATTACTCTATCATTTCCGCTTTTCTTTTCGCGAAGGTCTCTATTGCCCTATCATTTCGGCTATTCATTCGCGGTTGCCCAATCATTTCGGCTGTTTATTTTCATTTTTATTTTACTCGTTGATTTTTATTGCGAGTTGCCCTATCATTTCGGCACTTTTTTATTTACATATTTTTTTACATCCCCGGTTTAACGACTTAGAGGTCGATTGTTCCCAGTTTAACGACGTGGTGGTCGAATGTTTCCAGTTTAACGACGTTGTGGTCATCTGTTGGAGCCTGGGCTTGATTCTGCAGGAACCATGGACTCCTTTGGCTTAATTGCATAAGCGGGCTTTCCGTCATCTAGACCGAGCCAGTGTTGGATGGGAACAACCACGTCATCGTCATGGCTATAAAGCGTAGGAGGACTTGTTCCTCTGGGCTCTCGTCATGTAGACCGTATGGGTTATGTACCCATCTACCGCTTCTTCATTGGCGATATTGCTCGTTTAGCTCTTAGCTTGTTGCCTTGGTCCGCTCTTTCTAGGGAAAGGCAGATGTTTGAGAGAATCAGGTTCCCGAAGGACTTCGGTCTCCATTTGTATGAAATTGGCGGTCGCAGTTTACCTGTTTGCTAACACGCCTTTAGACAATTCTATCTCTCCTGCCTTGTATTGCTTTTTGACCCAATCTTTAAAAACAAAGCAGTCCTCAATGGTATGACCTATCACTCTATGATAGGGGCAATATTTGGGGTCGTCGGTCATATTCGCTCCTTGAGGACTTTTTGATTCTGGCAAATGTAGACCGTTTCATAGGGCATCCTTGAATATTTTACAGACTTTGTCCCTTCTGAAGGAATAGACCTTATCCAGCTTCTCTTTCAGTAGAGATTCTCCTCTCTCCGAACACTAGCTTCCGAGGCCAATTAGCATTAGGCCTGCTCATCCCTTGCTTATTTCGGTTAGCCGAAGTGTTAAAAGATTCGGCATCGTCGGATTTTCCGCCTTTGAGATTATCGTCCTTTCGGTTTCTCTAGGATCTATTGTTATTTTGGGAATCAGAAGAGGACACCTGTTTTAAGCGCTCCAACATCTGAACTTTCCTAGTAAGCTCTTGGAATGTTTTAAGACCTGTGGTGCACAGGAAAGGTTTCATCCAATTGTTCAGATTTTCTATAAGAAGACTGACGGATTGGTCTTGCTCCAACGGCGGTTCACATTTGACAGAGAGATTACGCCATCGGACTATAAAATCCATGTTGCTTTCGTTGTTCTTTGGCCCGGTCCTTATGAGGTCGGCAATGGTGATTTTATTGCTGACGCTCATGAACCTTTGCTTGAACATGGATTCTATTTGAGCGAACGTCGTGATCGAGTCATCCGATATGCTTGCATACCAATTAAAAGCAATATCGGTCAAGCTATTGACAACCCATCGAGAAGGAGAGCATCATTGCCCCCAGTATTCATGCATGATGCTTTAAATTAGGCAATGTGCCGGTTCGCATTTCCCGTCCTATCGAACCTTTCAAATTTGGGGACGATATAGCCAGTGGGAAACTCCACAAGATCGTACCGAGCAGGATATGGTCTCCCGCTACTGCTGACATCTTTTTGCTCTCCGACTTTGGCTACCAATGTTTTGACTTTATTGGCGACCAAATCCATGATTTGATCTTGCATTAGCGGGTTGCTATCATCGGTGGTCAAGATATTTCCCGAGATAGGCTGCAGCTGACTTTCATGCGGCTCGCCCACATTTGGATTTGAGAGAATAGACGTCGGCTGTCTCGGGACACCGTTCCCCGATTCATGAGCAGAGCCCTGCGCTTGATTGGGCGGTTGAGAGGCGACTTGGGCCGTGAGCAGTAAGACGATATTTGTCAAGTCGTCAATCTTTGAGTAGAGCATGACCATCTCCTTGTCTTTGTTTCTGAGCTGCTTCTGGAGCTCTTGCAGAAGTTGCTGCTCTACGGTCTTGGGAAGGAAAATTGGCTCCTCTTTGCTTTCCGAGCCCGACTCCTCATGAACCGAGAGATCTCTCTGCTTATCAGCCTCATTGGAAGGGTTTTCATTACCTTCCAGAGGATGCTGGACTTGGGAAGTGGCGGCCACAGTCACACCCGATTGGATTTGAGATATGGTGGCCCCTTCCTTGCTCTTACTGCATGTGTCCACCATGTAGACAATGTGGACCACATATCCAGCCATCTTTTTATCTTTGGCGGCTGATTTTTCGGACCATCATAGTGGCCCTTCCTCTTCTGGAAAGGACATCTGACTGAAGACGGTTGGTCTGACTAGATCCTTGGGTAGCACTGTCTGGCTCGCAGCTTTCTTGACTCTTGCGGCCATGACATTCTTCTGGACCAATTTCAGTGGTTCAAAAGAGTTTGCGAGCTTTACAGCCGATTTAGCTGTTGTTGCGGGGTAATCCTGTTCTTGGAACCTCATGAAGTTCGGCCTAGCAGGAGCCCTAACCCTTTTGTTGGCTCTGTATCTAAGCCTTTTCTGTCTTAGCTTATCGATTTTGTGGGCTTGACGGGCATCCATCATCCAGGAAGCCATCGTGAATCGATTGACGGGAAGTTTAGAGAAGATACCCGATTGAGCAGTTGTCAAGGGCACCGTTGGATCTTGCCCGAGATGCCTTATTGCTTTGTCGGGGTTGATGGCCTTGCCCCCAGCTGGAGCAATGGAGAGTCGTTCAGAAACGGATTTGTTCTTGAGCTGATGTGCCTTCATGACCATGACATTTGGCTTTTTCCCTTTTGAGGCTGGTTTATCCATCACCGGGGCTTGAAGAGCAGGGACGACATTAGCTAGCATGAACAAAATAGAGCCAAATGGTAACATCGACTCCTCCTACTGTCGCCTAAGACTGTCCGGGAGGACCGTCCTGGCGTCCATCTTCATCGTGTAGGAGATGGGAGCTGTGTCGAGAGCTGATCTTGTCCTTGGAGACATTGTTGAGGCTTGATCGCTTGAAATCCTGCATGAAAGATCATTATTTTAGTATAAATATCGATATATATGTTGATTGAGTTCTCATGAACGTTTAACCCAAAATATGGGAGGAGAGAAAAGATCCCACCGGGCATGCCAGAATCTGTAGGGTGTTTTTCGTCACCCTATTGAGATGGGAATACGCATAGCTTGTCAGGCATACTACAGATTCCCCTGCCTACGGTAGGAGGGAGTTTATTGATTGTGGGGATCCGAATCTCCGGCAGCCGCGGTCTAAACTGCTGTTAATTACCTCTTTCCTTTGGAGCGAAAGAACCTCCGATTGACGGGTCAAACCTGTCATGCGAACTCAATGTGCAGTGTGCGTGTGTTGTGTTTTGAGGGTTCTTGGGTAAATCGGGGGCCTCACAAAGTTTACGGTGGTCCCGCTAGCCGGATAGTAGGCTGGGGGTCAAGAGGGATAGCAGCCCCCTTGGAGGTTGCAGGGCAGCGCCCCGTTAGAAATTTTTTATAACGAGAAAAGTGTTGTGGAGTGTGTGTGTGTCTATATATATATATAAAGAAGGTGAATAGCATCCAAAGGACGCGTAGACACCAGCTCCTCACATGCCCAGCATGCGGGCGTTGGGCACTGGGCGCTGGGCGCCAGTGCCACACGCGTCCGGCACATGGGCGCTGGTCGCCAACGCCTCACGCACCCAACACGTGGGCGCTGGGTGTCTGCGGAAAAAAAAGGCTTAGCCCTTGTACTAGGAGTTTGTTCAGTTGAAAATATTGCACTTTTGATATAACATTTTCCTTACTTTTGATAAATATTTAAAGGTGTTTATTATAAATATGAGGGTTTATCTGTAAAAATATCCATTGCCATATGTTTATGGATTATAATTAAAATTATAAAGGAAAATATATGCATATAATATTTATATAATATTTTTTGTATATCATATCAAATATTCTAATCAAGATTCTTAAAAGATATAACTTCATACAAATGGTTAGAATAATAGCTTTATACCAAATATTACTAACATTATTCATGGAGATATTATGCAAGACTTAGCTCAGGTCAGGAGATCGGGATATTGAGATATCGGGAATCAAAAAAATCTGCCGATAAAGTTAAATAAAATCGAAGAATCAATACTGGCAGAGACTCAGAGAACATATGAAGATTCCAGACATCACATAAATCTCCATGTGTCACAATGTAGAAGCCCCAGAATTTTGAAACCATAAATCGTCCAAACGACCGCGCTTCCGCGGCCATAAGCCCCAATAAGCGGCGGATCCGCGACGGATCCAACGAGTTAGGGTGTGGGATTTTTTTGGTAGGATCTTCACAACAAACCCTAATAGTTTGGATCTAGAGTTTCTGGGTTTGGGACTATATATAGGACCGAGAGCTAAACTTAAGAATCATCACCTTTTACACGAAGCAAATCACCGTCAAAAAACAAGTGATCCATGACAGGTCTGCGATTCGACGTGATAAGGCGACATGAGATTCGACGGAACATTTACTTCCTACGAGGCAGAGATCGAGAGCAACTACTTATTCCTCTTGTAATCTAAACTCGAAGAATTGTACTTGTGAAGTTGGTTAATAAAGGTAGATCATTAGATTAATTATTTAGTATTTAATTTCTGCATTATGAATTCCTTCTCTATCCGTTCTTCTTCTTCTATCTCCATCATGCGCGAGTAATTCTCCACTTGATAGGGTTCGTAGAATTAGGATAGAACAATGGATGAGAAAATATTATAACTTCTTTTAAGTCTTATGAAGTTTATAAACCTTAGCAAAAGAATTGTTAACATCCTTATCGGGCGTGCTACCAATTTATTGCTAGTCTTGATCGCAATTTAAGATCAGATTAACAATTGTTTTGTTAAGGGTTAGACATGAATAGAGATCAATGAAAGAAAAAGGGTCAATAGTGTGGAAACCCTAGTTTCTTCCAAGAACCCTAATCCTCATTCATCACTATCAATCTAGTTTTAAATATATCAAGATAAAAGGAGTCATTTTTAGTATTCATCCATGACTACTAAATCCTAACGAACCCTACAAGCCTCTTCTTTATAGATTCTACATCCGTATTTAAACTAGATCTTAAAACTATATATATTCTACATCCGTGTTTAATATAGATCTAGAATCTATTCTCTATTCTTCTTTTTTCTAATCAACTCGGCTAAAACAAGATTAAAAGTTCCACGCATCCCTGCGCACGACCCGTACTCATCTCGGCTATCTATACGCGGCACCGTTATTGATTGAGATCACTACACACTCTTTCAAAGAATCAATCAGAATTGTACTCCCAATTGACTTTTGGAGTTAAAATCCTAAAATAAGGACAAAGGGGCTTAGCCTTTGCAGTGTGAGTTGTACTCTCAATTGACTTTTAGAGTTGAACTCCTAAAAAGAAAGATTTATTATTTTATATATATATATATATATATATATATATATATTTGTGGAGTTAAACTCCTAAGTGATTTTCGGAGATGATGAAAGGGAACCCCTTTCTTCTTCCTTGAGTCATGGGTTTTCTCTTGAGCCTTGGATCTTTCCCAAAGTGGGATTTTTGAAGACGAGTCTCCTTCTTCCTCCTCTCTGTTGGTTGGATTTTAGAGGGAAAAAGGGGGGTGAGGCTTAAAAATCACCCATTTTGGGGATTTGATGGGAGATCTGAGTTCTCCTTCAAAGGTTTCATGGTGATAAACTATTTCTTTCTGGAAAAAGAAGAGTTAAACTCTTGATCCAATTCAAAAAAAAAGGGAAGAAGGTTTAGAACCTTCAGGAAGGAGAAGGAGGCACATAAACCCAAGATTTTGAGGGGAATGAATTATTATCTCTCATTTCATTATCATGTTGTTTTATATAGGCTTACAAATTTACACATAGCCCCTTAGGCTTTACAAAATGGCATTTTGTCCATCCCATGTCTCATGTGCTCATTTCTTTTGCACATGAGTTATGGGCTTTACAAGAAGTTGGCTTTATGCCCATTTTCTTACATTTATTCATCAAAATTATTTATTACATAATTTTCATATTAGCATGGGGAGGCTGGCCGTGGGGCTCAACTTGGGCATGGGCCCACTTAACATGGGCTTGGGCCTGTTTACTTGGGGTTGACCTTGACTTTGACTTGGTCAACCGGGGTGTAATTTTTTACCCCAACAGCAGGGAATTCTATGCGAGTTACCTTTTAATCAGGACATGCAGTTATGATGCGATTCTTGGGATGGATTGGATGAGTACATTCCATGCGACCATCGATTGCCGGGCTAAGAATGTGACTTTCTGCATCCCCAATCATCCTGAGTTTTTTTTCGAGGGTGGAAGCGAATCTTTGGAGCCAGCCAAGTATAGAGCTAAGCCGAAGGTATTGACGGCTATAGAGATTGATGAAAACCTAGCGCCAGAGATCGTTCGGGATTTCCTTGATGTGTTCCCTGAAGATTTACCAGGTCTAACACCTCCTCGCATCTTGGGATTCTCAATCGACCTAATTCCAGGTACATCACCAATTTCTCGGGCACCTACAGAATGACGCTAGTTGAATTGGCAGAATTGAAGAAACAAATTGGAGATCTTCTGGAGAAAGGATTTATTCGCCCAAGTGCTTCTCCATGGGGTGCACCAATCTTATTGGTGAAGAAGAAGGATAGATCGCTGCGGATATGCATGACAACCGTGAGCTGAACAGAGTAACGATAAAGAACAAGTACCCCATTCCGCGCATCGACAACTTATTTGATCAACCGAGTGGTGCTAAGGTATTTTCGAGGATGGATCTTTGTTTGGGTTATCACCAGATCAGGGTAACAGCTTGATATGTATGCAAGACGGCTTTCTGGACCTAATACGGGCATTATTAGTTTCTTGTAGTGTCGTTTAGTGTTACCAATGCTCCAGCAATATTCATGGATCTGATGAACATGGTCTTTGCTGTATACTTAGACACGTTTGTTGTTGTATTCATCGACGACATACTAGTCTACTCTAAGACTCGAAAGGAGCACGCTGAACATTTGCAAACTGTACTACAAATTCTGTGAGAAGAGAAGCTATACGCAAAACTGAGCAAGTGCGAGTTCTGGCTCAACAAAGTACAGTTATTGGGACACATTTTTTCGGGTGAAGGAATTTCAGCAGACCCAGCAAAGATAGAATCTATTAGAGATTGGCCAACGCTGAAGTCAGTGGCCGAGATCAGAAGCTTCTTAGGATTGGCATGATATTATCGGCGTTTCGTTCAGGACTTTGCACGAGTTGCTGAACCCTTGACAAAGCTTATGCAGAAGGAAGTGCTTTATGTGTGGTCAGAGAAATGTGCACAAGCTTTTGAGTTGTTGAAATAAAAGTTGACCACATCCCCTATTCTTATAGTGCCAGATAATTCAGGTGGTTTGGTGATACACAGCGATGCTTCAGGGAAAGGTTTAGGCTGTGTTTTGAAGCAGCACGGTTGGGTAGTTGCTTATGCATCACGATAGCTGCAGAATCATGAGAAGAACTACCTAACTCATGACTTAGACTTGGCTGCAGTAGTTTTCGCCTTGAAAATATGGAGACATTACTTATTGGGCAAAAATGTGGAAGTGTACATGAATCACAAGAGTCTAAAATACGTGTTCACTCAGAAATAATTGAATATGAGGCAACATCGATGGCTACAACTAATGGCGGACTATGACTTGAACTTACAGTACCATCCGGGGAAAGTAAATGTCATACCCAACGCTTTCAGTCGCAAGCCAGTGGTCATGATGTTGATCAGTCAGAGGTGCATCATTGAAAACCTTCAGAAGCTCGAACTAGAAGTCGTTACACCAAGTGCAATTGGGCAGCTTTGGTAATTACAGGTGCAGTCTTCACTTGTAGATGCATTAAGGATGCACAGGATGACGATCCTCGATTGCAGAAGTTCAAAGAGCAGGTGGAAGCCGGACTGAGCACAGATTTACT
Organism: Agapanthus africanus; assembly: GCA_030015575.1. Lineage (NCBI taxonomy): Eukaryota > Viridiplantae > Streptophyta > Magnoliopsida > Asparagales > Amaryllidaceae > Agapanthus > Agapanthus africanus. Next base: position 643,276,142 of record CM057342.1, read on the forward strand.
CATACATCGAGACGGTTCTTTGAGATTCGGTAGCAAACTTTGCGTTCCCAAGGGTGATGTTTCTCAATTGGAAGCTGCCATACCGGCACATATCCCTAGTAATATACCTAAGGGTGTGGAGGAGGCTGCCGAGGCTGCCATCCTACCGGTTCAAGGAGGGCAAAGTAGCAAAGGTAATCTTCCACATTTCGTTTTAACGATCCCTCTGTTATCTGAACCCTTCTTTCCTTCAGAATTGCGGGAATTGGCGGCTTCCATCATGGATCTATCTCCTAGAAAAACCTTCCAGCGTTTGCTCGATATGGCTGCCCCACAGGCGATACCCCTGCAAAGCATAGTCCTTTCTTTTGGGCAAGGTCGGTGTACTTTAAACTCTTTTGTATTATTATTATTTTTTATAATGATGCTAATATGCGCTCCACAGTTCTGGAAGCCGATGATGAAGTCAAGATCCTTGATGGGCCTGGGGATCTCTCAAACCCCCTTGCATGACTGTGGGTAAGTAAGGCTTTATCTTTGGCATTATTTTGTCTATCCCATTTTTGTAAATCTCACTGATTGCTCATAAATCTTGATAGCTCTGCCAATCCTAACCCCGTTTGAATCTCGGATCCCCATGCCACCAGGCTCCTATGCCCGGTGTGCGTCTGAAAGGATAGAGAAAGAAAGCATTTACTCCCTGACAGCTCTCATTGAAGACCTTCACGCTGGTAGCTCTGTCACGGCCGAAGAATTTGTTGTCGAAGCCAACGCTTCCTTATCCGTTCTCGCCACCTATCATGATGAAGCATTAGTGTGTGTCTGGGTTAATGACTGTCACCGAGTGGAGGTCTACCTACATGGGCTTGAGTGCATCCACCTTCCCTCCAACATCTTAACTGTAAAATCGAGTCTGCGCGGATGAATCGACCGGTGCGCAGCCAATCTAGAGTCATGCGAGAAGAGGCTCAACCGGAAGTTCTCGGAGAGGGAGTTGGCTTCAAACGCTTTAGGGGAGCTTCAGGCTCAGCTTACGGCCAAGACCACTCGCACGTACGAAATCTGGCGGGTGCTTCAAGAAACCATTACAGAGGTGGTAGCTCCTGACAAAGATGTTATTTTCACCCGTGAGATGGTCGAAGCCCATAAAGTCGCCGAAAGAGAGCTTGAGAGTCGGTTTGCTTCATACCAAACTCAACAGACTCAGGCGGGGACCCGTCTTGCCGTACTAACGGAGCTTGAAGCCGATGTCCAGCGGAGAAATGACGAACTTACTAGCCTGTTGCACCGTCCGCCGGCTTAAACAAATTTTTTCCGCTGTATATTCTCCTTCTTCTTCTTTTCTTTTTTGTATTCATTCATGAATAAGAGTATCTTGTATTCATTTTGATTCATGAATAAAATATATATTTTTCTTCATACTAGCGCTTTTCTTTCTTTTGCTGTCTTGGCTTAGCATAAAGTAGTTTATGTACTCATTTCGGAGTTTGTAGTTTATTCACTAATCCCGGAGTCTCTAGTTTATGAACTCATTTCGGAGCTTGTAGTTTATTCACTCATCCCGGAGTCTCTAGTTTATGAACCCATTTCGAAGCTTGTTTAGTTTACCTCACTTGGGCTTGTAGGCAAACTGGTCATAACGTCACAGTTAACCCCTGCTCTTTACGACAGAGATCCATTAGGGCTGATCCTGAGCCGCCATCCAAGCACGAATACCTTCATTTAATAGAATATTTTTGGTGTAGAAAGTCTAAAATTCAGGATCTTCCACTGCACGGATTTCTTGGTACTAGGGTTTTATCCGTCGTACCGCGTTGGCTGATGCATTCCTTGATATGCAATCTTTCTATTCGAGTAGCCCCGCGACTGTCATGTCTCCAATCCCTTCAGGGGCTGGACAAGACATTTTCAAGCAATCTCCCAGGTCATATTACCGTCGGAAGAGCAAGTGTTAGGGATTTTCCATATCGCTTTTTACTTAAGGTTGGCTCAGTTTGGGAGCCCCGATGAGTCATAACCACTCCGCGCTGGTGTGGGATGATCTTCGATAGTCTTTCAAGTTTTATTTGAGTTTTCGTCAAGACCCTGAAGTTAGGGAATTTCCTTTACTTCGTTTGCTGGCATTGCGTCTGCTGTAACGAGACGAATGTCGAGATTGTCTCTAGATTGTTTGTGAACCGTCGAGGCTTGGAACTAGGGACTTTGACATGGCTCCGAGGTAGTCTCTAGGTTGTTGGTGAACCGTCGAGGCTTGGAATTAGGGACTTTTCCATGGCTCCGTTGTTTTGACTCTGGGGTCGGTTGTTGACGTTGCATCTGCATCCTGTTGGAGTGAGAAGAAACGCCAATGTTGATCTCTAGGTTGTCTGTGAACCGTGGAGATCTGGAACTAGGGACTTTGCCATGGCTCCAAGGTAGTCTCTAGGTTGTCGGTGAACCGTCGAGATTTGTAACTAGGGTCTTTGCCATGGCTCCGAGGTAGTCTCTAGGTTGTTGGTGAACCATCAAGGCTTGGAACTAGGGACTTTGCCATGGATCCATTTGTTTTGACCCAGGGGTCGTTTGTTGACGTCGCGTCTGTATCCTGCTGGAGTGAGAAGAAACACCATTGTTGATCTCTAGGTTTTCTGTGAACCGTCGAGACCTGTAACTAGGGACTTTGCCATGGCTCCGAGATAGTCTCTGTCGGTGAACCGTCGAGATTTGGAACTACGGACTTTGCCATGGCTCTAAGGCAGTCTCTAGGTTGTTCGTAAACCGTTGAGACTTGGAACTAGGGACTTTGCTATGGATCCGAGGTTTTGACCCTGGGGTCGGTTGTTGACGTCACGTCTACATCCTGTTGGAGTTAAGAAGGAACGCCGCTGTTGATATTCTAGGCTGCAGATGTTACCGTTGAGATCCGACTCAAGCTTTGACAGAGCCTAGTGGGGAAATGTGGTTCCTTTTTCGTTTATACCCACGGATTGTATTCAGGGGTTGATGTGGACCCACCTGCCGGGCAAAAGTTTTATCATTCAATTTTTTTATTTCTTTCCGTGATACTCTACCATTTCAGCTTTTTATATCGCAAAAGTCATGATTGCCCAATCATTTCGGCTGTTTTATCGCGGTGCCCAATTATTTCGGCTGTTTTTTCTTTTTACTCGCTGCTTTTTATTACGAGTTGCCCAAATATTTCGGCTGTTTTTATATGCATATATTTTGCTCGCTGATTTTTATTTCGAGTTGCCCAATCATTTCGGCTATTTCATATGCATATATTTTGCTCGCTGATTTTTATTGCGAGTATGGAACTTGAGATCCGATACCAATCTTGGTATCAACACCACTGCGACTGAAATATTGCCAGGAGTGAATCATCATTTTCCTTGAAAGGACTTGGATTTGACACCCGTTCAGGCATCCGTATTGCTACGACTGGAATATTGCCAGTAGCGAATCATCACTTGCCTTGAAAGGACATAGAATTTGATACCAATTTAGGCATCAATATCGCTATGACTGGAATATTGCCAGTAGTGAATCATCATTTTCCTTTGCTGATTTTGAGGCTTAGTAGACAGGGTTAGGATCCTGTCGACTAAGGCTTTTGATTTTATGAGCCGTAAGAGTCTCATAAAGGGGTTTTCTCCCTTCGAGTCGAGAGGATCCTGTAGGTGTAGGTTCTTCCTAGAAGTCGTGAGCACTCCTAAGTGATATTTTTACTTGCAAGTCGTAAGGATTTTACAAGAGTATTTTCTCCTTACAAGTCAAGAGGACTTATAAGTGTCATTCACCGCATGAGGAATTCCTCATCATTGGTGGAACTTAGTGGGGCAAATCGTTTATTTGTGCCCATAGATTGTATACAAGAGCCAGCATTGTAGTGCATGTAGGGCAACTTGAGGAGTGTGATGGTTTAAGAACTGGTTCAGGTCCATGTATCTTAAAGCATTTGAATCCTATAAGCTGTGAGGGTCTCATAGGGGGGAATTCTCCTTACGAGTCGTGAGGATCTCGTAAGTGTAATTTCTCCTTAGGAATCGTGGGGATCCCTAAGTGTGTTGCTCCCTTATAAGTCGTAAGGATCTCACGCAGGTGTTTTCTCCTTACAAGGTTGAGAGGACCTTGCAGGTGTTTTTATTTTAACTAGATTGCGCCATTTTGGGTTTTCACAAATTTGCTGGTAGCCCTGATGTTTTTACTCATGGAGCCCTTTCGGGTTTTCATCCGTGCCCATTTCGCTTGTGTACATACCATTTTTTTTAACAATGAGATTGCGCCCTTTCAGGTTTTCACAAGCTCGCCGGTAGCCCTACTGTTTTTACTCACGACGCCCTTTCGGGTTTTTATCCGTGCCCATTTCGCTTATGGACGTACCGTTTTTTTTACCATCCCTCTTTTTGCCAATGGCACTTAGGGGGGACTTCACTACCGGGGTAGCTGTGTAGCCAGCGGGATTTGAGTTGCAGTCTTTTCCACTGGGACCTGTGGACTTGAATTCCACTATCGTCGTGTTTGAGGCGACGTATTAGTTTAAGGACATTACGGTCCATCGTTAGTTTAGGGACATCTCGGTCTATTGTTAGTTTAGGGACATCTTGGTCCACTGCTAGTTTTGAGGCGAAGTTTTGCCGGATATTACTTATAGAGTTTGGACTCAGGAGGACAGCGAAAGGACACGAGCATTGCCATCTATCATTAACCTGAGCTATGACTTGTCAAGCATCGTATTTCCTAAGGAACCAGCCGTTTATTGGCCGAATGGGTCTTTCGCCATGCATATCTATGAGAAAGTAGGCCCCACCTTGGTAGACCATGTCTATGATATAAGGACCTTCATAGTTTGGCTCGAATTTCCCCCGCTTTGCACGGTTGGGGATCATAGGTCTTTTGACAACTAGCACGAGTTCGCTTTGGCGGAACGTTCTTGGCCTAGTTAGTCTTTCATATGAGCGCGTCATCCTTCCTTTGTAAGCTTCCAGTTTTTGTTGCGCTATGAGACGAGTTTCATCGAAGGCATTGAGCTCCTCAAACCGAAGATGGGCATTTTCTTTATCTGTCAGCTCGTATCGAACTGCTACTCGTAGAGAGGGTAGCTCTATCTCCAAGGGAAGTACCGCTTCCGTGCCGAATACCAATGCGAATGGCGTTGTATTCGTGGCCATTTTGAACGTGGTTCGATATGCCCAGAGGGCTTCATACAGTCTCTCATGCCAGTCCCTTTTATTTTTGGACACCGTTTTCTTTATGATCTTCGTCAAGGTCTTGTTGAAAGCTTCAGTTAGACCGTTAGCTCAGGGATTATAGACTGAAAAGTATCTTCAATCTATATTATGCTGCTGTGCGAAGCGGCTGATCTTATGGCATCTGTAAGCCGGCCCATTATCCGAGATGGTTCGTCGCGAAGTGCCGAATCGGTAGATGACGTGTGTCCTGAAGAAATGGATGATGTTCTCCGCCTTCACCTCCTTTAGCGGTACTGCCTCTTCCCACTTAGAGAAGTAATCGGTTGTTAACTAATATGAACCGATGTCCCTTGGATGATACTGGTGTGATGGGCCCGATTATATCGATTCCCTACATTTCGAATGGCTAGCTAACCAATGTTGGGTGTAGCGGATTTGGATGCTGGTGGATGAAGTCCCCATGAATTTGGCACGAGTGACACCGCTTCGCATATTCGAGGCGGTCATGAATCATCGTGGGACAATAGTAACCCATTTTCTTGATCTTCAATTTCATCTTTGGTCCGGCTTGATGAGAACCGCAGAGTCCGTCGTGAGTTTCTTGTACGACCCTCCTTGCTTCCTCCTGTCCCAAGCATCTTAGGTACAAACTGTCGAACGATCTCTTATATAGAGTATCATTGACGAAGGCGAAGGATAGAGCTCGTTTCATGAACCGATATCTTTACGACGCGTCTTCGGGTTTTTGATGGGATTTGAAGTAGTCTGTGAAGACTTCTCTCCAATCCTTAGCCTTTTCTTCATTTTCTATTTGGAAGGGTGCTTGTTTGGTCGCTTCCTTTCCTTCAGTCGACTTCGAAGATATTTCTGTTGGCGCAAGAATCCGACGGCTTTGCACAATGATCCTTACGTCATCGAGGTTTTCGTCGGCTAGTTCTTTAGCAAGTTTGGATAATGCATCCGCCTTGCTATTTTCTGTACGCGGAATGCTTTCCAGAATGTAAGAGGGGATTTATGTCAGCAATTGCTACACTCTCTCACCATATTTTACCAACTTTGGTTTGCATGTCTGATAGTCACCATTTACTTGGCTAACGACTAGCTGAGAATCTCCATATATGACGAGGTTTTCGATTCCCATGTCGACAGCGATCTCAAAACCAGCTATCAAAGCTTCATACTCAGCCTCGTTGTTTGTCCTTGGCTTTGTTAAGGAAAGGGCGAAACGCATTATCTCTCCTTCCGGAGTTACGAAGATAAGGCACATCCTGGCTTTAATTATGGGGATGTTTTGCTTTCACTTTTTCATGGAAGATGCTCCATCGAAGTAGAGTTCCCATCGGGAATTATTTCCTTCCTCCTCCCTATCGATTGCGTCGAGCGCGTGTTCATCTGGCAATTCGCAATTTAAAGGAGAGTTGGCTGGTATTAGATGTTTGGTGAGGAAGTCAGCGATGGCCTGGCCCTTCACTGCTCTGAGGGTCGATAGATTATCGAGAACTCCATCAAGAGGAGGGCCCATTTGGTAAGCCTTCCCGTTAGTATGGCTCTTGACATCAAATATTTGAGAAGATCCACCTTTGATATTAGATGGACCTCATACTCCAAGGCATAATGTCGAAGCTTTGTTATCGCGAAGATCAGTGCCAGGCAATGCTTTTCGATGGGGGAGTAGTTGTTTTCTGCCCTCAGGAGAACTCGACTCAAATAATAGAGAGCTCTCTCCTTTCTCCGATCTTTCTCCTATGCCCATAGTGCTCCTAGAGAACCTTCAAGGGATGCTGTATACAGGATGAGGGGCTTTCCCTTGACCGGAGCGGTTAGTACCGGTGGATTCTGCAGATTTTGCTTGATTTCGTCTAGTACACTTTGGAATTTACGATCCTAAATGAACGGGGTCCCTTTCTTCATTAGATGGCTGTAGGGGCGGCATTTGCCGGGGAGGTTAGCTGTGAACCGTCGGATATACACGAGCTTTACTTAGAGAGACCGGAATTGTTTGAGAGTTCTTGGCGCTAGCATTTCTATAATTGCATTGATCTATGATGGGTCTATTTCGATGTCCCAGTGTTGAATGATGAATCCTAGGAATTTTCCTGAGGAGACTCCAAACGCGCATTTCAAAGGATTCATCTTTAGATTGTATTTCCGAAAACGCTGGAACACTATATTCAAATGTTCCTAGTGTTCCTCGTACGATTTGATTTTCACTACAAGGTCGTCAATATAACATTCGACAATCTCATGTATAAGGTCATCGAAGATCTTCGTTATGGCCCTCTGGTAGGTAGCGCCTGCGTTCTTCAAGCTGAAGGGCATCACTTTATAGCAGAATATGCCTAGCGGAGTTTGGAAGGCGGTGTGCTTTTGATCTTCAGGATACATTTTTATTTGATTGTAGCCTAAAGATCCATCCATGAAGGAGAAGAACTCATGAGTGGACGTGTTATCGATCATCAGCTCGGTAACAGGTACTGGGACGTCATCCTTCGGACAAGCCTTGTTGAGGCCCCGAAAGTCCACGCAGATGAGCACCGTCCTATTTTTCTTCATCACTGGGAAAATGTTGGCAATCTAGTCAGGATATTGAACTTCTTGGATGAAGCCGGAGTCGATTAGTTTCTTGACTTCGGCATTGATGCTCATCTCGAGTTCGAGCCGCATTCTTCTTGGCGCCTGTTTGACAGGTTTGACGTTTGGTGATATCGCCAGTTTATGCACGACTATTTCTGGATCTAGTCACGGCATCTCGGAATAGTTCCATGCGAAGTAGTCTTTATACTGCATAAGCACGTCCTTTAACGTGGCCACCTGCTTTTCGGACAACAGCTCACTAACGAACGTTGGTCTCGGTTCATTTTCCGTCCCCAAGTTGATTTTTCTCAGGTTGTCCGCTGTGGTGTGTGTCCCATCTTCCAGCTCTTTTGGCGCCGGTGGAAATTCTAAAACCACATTGTCCTTATCCTCATTTGCGAAGCACCGGGAGAGGTCGTCCATATTCTCGTGCTCTCCTTCTTTTGATAGTGTTATCATGTGGCAGGTACGAGTTCGTTTCCAAGCTCGATATTGATCTAGACTTTCCCTCGCAGTGTAGGTTGCTTTTGGCTCATGTTTTCGTGGTGGGGCTACCCTCCAACTGTTGGATAGAACAAACCTATTTTGCTGATACTGGTCTTCGACCCAGTTTTTGAAGGTGAAGCAGTCTTCAAGAGGATGTCCTACTGCTCGGTAGTAGGAGAAATAAGCCGGATGATGGACCTCGTTTATTTGCTCGGGGTGCCGAAACTCCAGGAGCGTCATCATTTGATGCTTAATGACAAGGCCAAATATTTTCCTTGTCTTATCTCGGGGGAAAGAGTATTCTCGACCCATCTTCTTCATAAAAGACGGGTTCCAGCTGACTTTTTCTCGATCGCGTGGCTTCTTGGATCCGCTTCGCTGTTTTTGAACGTCATTCCCGTTCTTGACCTTGTTGTTGCCTCTGCGTCGGACTTTTTCCTTACCATGAGAGTGCACAACAGGCCGAGAGTGAAGGGCATCATAGTCTTCTCTTTCCGTGGACTGCTGAATGAGACGTTGCGTCCTGGCTTTCTCGTAAATTGCCATTTCGCGGCTGTGGTCATCTCAAACCTTCTGACCGGCTTCTCTCATTAGCTTGTCAATTTGTTTTTCAAATGACGAACTTGGCATTCTTACGGCGGGATGTCGCTCTAGTTCAATATTAGCGCTGTCTGGAAATGCATTCGCTTCTCCACTGGAGTTATTTATGACATGGAAACCATAGAATCGCTCCCGTTTATTAGACCGAACGTATCTAAGCCCAGTCGCCTCCGTCCTCCCGTTGGGCATCTTTCGTTGGGTCCCGGGAATGTCCCAAATCTTGTTGTAGAACTGGGCTTGTCGAGCGGTTTGTTTGAATGTTATGCCTTGGCATCTTAATTGCCTTTTCAATCCTTCTGCATAATATCTGGGCAGACGGATTGGTTGAAGCCTGTCGAGCGCAAGTTCGGCACCATGCCAGACTTCTTTCTCCACTTAGTCTCCGCAGATCGATAGAAGAGGATCACCTTTTCACCTTTTCACCTAGGAGGGACGTAGAAAGTCTGCAGCTCTTGTATGCTGTATGTATCAAGCACATCGATTTCTTTATAATGCCGCTGCGGAACCATGGTAATTTGTAAACTCTGATCCGCTTCAGCGAAAGTCTGCATTAACGGGCGGATGGAGAACACTACGTTGGCCTCGTCTTCAGATTCACCTCCAAAGACCAAAATAGGAGTAGATGGACCTGGCCTGCTGTCTTGGGGTTGCCCCGAGAAGACTATCTCTTCATCCTCCTCGGTATCGCTCCAAAATATCGGGATAGTGGCGACGGCTTTTTGTTTATTCTCCGGTTTACGACATCTTTCTGTGTCTTCGAAGTCTGGTAAGAATTACTTGGCGTCTTTATATTTGCGGACTTCATTTACGGAGAATGAGTTCAGCTCCCCCGTAACTGTGTACTCGAGGTCGTCTTTGATGTACTTAATATACTGATGTTGTGTAGAGGGGATGATGTTGTACTCATGTAACCAAGGCCGGCCGAGCAGAGCGTTGTAGCAAGTCTTGGCGTCAATGACATGAAATTTGATGTCATTGATGAGCATCCCAAAGCGTAATGTCAATATCATGGACCCAAGCGTCCGTGATGATTGCGAGTCGAACCCGGAGATGGTAATTTTGCCCCGAGCCAGGTGATGAACGTTCATGCAGATCTCCTTCAGCACCTTCACGTTGAGAAGGTTGACAAAGGACCCGTTGTCGACCAGGATCTTCGCTATCTTAATGTCGTGGCAGTACCCGGTGACATATAAAGGACGGTTGTGCTCGCACGTTCCGAGGTGGAGATCTTCATCGCTGAATGTGATGTCAGCTGTATGAACCTCTGCCAGCTCGTCCTTCATTTTTTCTTTTACAAGGAAAGCTTGAAATTGATCGGGCTCCTGTAATGCCTTGATCAGTGAATCTCGTGCCTCTTTGGATAGGAGGAGAGCATCCAGTATGCTTAGTTGCAAGGGTATCTTTCTCAGACGTGTTAGGACATTATAATCTACCTTGTTTTTCTTAGGCGTGTCTTTGGCCGCGAGCTCTTTGACGACTCCATCATCGAGGGAAATTTCCTTAGGGACTTTCTCTTTCCCCTTGTCTCTTTTGTTAGAACCCTTGTTTGTAGGCTCGAGGTTCTTCTCAGGCAGCGTACGGTTACGTAACTGAATGTTCTCGCATTTCTTCGCCTCTTCTTCTGTTCCAGAGGTGGATTCTTTGAAGAGAGGGCCAAGTGTTATTTCTTTCTCAGAATCTCTCCCGAACATGAGAACCTGGGTTTTCCTTTTTTTCGAACTGGTATCAATCATATAACAGTTTCCAGTCGCTTTTCCGCGCTTCTCTGTCGCACTTTTTCATTGTCGACGAGCTTCACGCTTCATCCTCTTGAAGTGATGTCGGTGGGCAACGTATCCCTGCCACCACTTCTTGAAGGAACTGCACTCTTCGGTGGGGTATGTAACTCTCCGATGGTATAAGCAGTGGCTCGGATGTACATCCGCTTCATCGAGGCACGTACTCCCGAGAGTATTTTCTTTGAAAGGTGGCAGCTTCATTCCTATTGACAGGGCTTTGGCGAACCGTTTCCCCATCTTAAACTTGCTTTTGTCTGCCGCGGGTGTGCTTCGATCTGGTTGGAGTACTTTGTGACTCTTCTTGGCCGCAGCTTCTTCATCCTGACACCGACGCTTGGCCTTTTCGTATATGGTCGTTTCACGCTCTCGGTTAGCTTTGCTCTTTTGAAGGGCTTCGTTTAGCAACCTGTCAATCAAGTCGTCTGACAGCTCCAGGGATTTTTGCACCGGTCTTGCCCGCAGCTTTTCTGCACCGTTTTCTGACTCCGAGGGGGTCTCTTCGTTTTTTAACGACGAATAAGAGACCATGTGGCATCTTGCTACATAATCCTCGGGTTCTTCTGACAAGTCGTTCCCCTCATCATTGTCACTGTCTCCGTTCTCAAGGATATGGTTGAGAAACTCTTCGAGAGTGACTGGGATTCGCACCTTCTGGTTGTACTCCTCCAATGTGTCGATATATTTTTGCAGGTCCGTGCGCTTGTCGTTAGGCTATACGGTCTTCTTGGTCTTTTTCTTTCCCTTCGAAGACTTTGAAGGCTTGACCTGAGTGTCTTGCCCGTCATTAGCTGTTCTCGGTGTGGGACGCAGCTTCAGCACCCCTTCAATAATCTTAGGCTCCAGCGGGCTATTCCACCTGATCGCCGGACATGCTTGAAGATCTTTCAGCAATCTTTTAGTTTTAGCTGAAAGGACAACTTCCCATGGAGCATCTTCTATAAACGAGCATGATGCTCCTGGTGTGTCCACCTTTTTGGGAGCATGCTTCTGTGGCGGGTTCACCCTCCAGTTTTCGGACAGCGCAAACTTTCCTTGTTGGTATTGGTCCTTGACCCAGTTTTTGAAAACTTAGCAATCCTCAATTGAGTAGCCCACTACTCTGTGGCAGGAGAAGTAGTTGAGACTGTTGGTGTCGCCAGGCTGTTGTGACTGTCTCGGATCCGGCAGAGTGATAAGTCTGTTACGCACTGCTATTCGAACAGTCTCCTCATTTTATCCCGGGGAAACAAGTAAGGACGTCCTAGCTTCTCTTCGAGGGATCGGCGTGGGCGTGTGTCGCTTTGGCGAATAACTAGTTTCAGGTCAATTGTTTGCTGTTGAGTGTTGGCAACGAAGGTCGCTTTCCCTTTGCCCTTTTAATTCCGGGGATCTATTTTTGAAGAGGACGGCATGTGGCCCATCTGGTCCATTTGGGCCATCTTGTCGATCAAGGCCTGGAAAGTGATCGGTTTGAAGAACATCATAAATTAGGATATAGTCGCCTGAGGATCAAGAGTCCCTATGAACATACCCACGGCAGGAGCTTCTTCTATGCGTTATTCGCATTTTGACCATAGGTTCCGCCACCGAATTGCGTATTGAATCCAGGTCTCTCCTGGCTTCACCCTGGCATTGATTAATGCCGTGATTGGGGTACGCTCGCTTGCGCTTGCGAACCGCTGTGTGAATAGTAATTCCATCTCCGTGAATGTTTTGATAGAGTCATTTTGGAGCTCGGAGTACCATTCAAATGCCGTCTCCGACAAGCTACCAACAAACTGGCGAAGCAACAGTTTGTTGTCGCCTCCAGTATTATCGCACAAAGCTCTGAATTGAGCAACGTGCTGGTGTGGATTGCCCGTCCCCTTATACACATGGAACTTTAGGATCATATATCCAGGCGGGTACTTGATTTGATCGTACCAGCCTGGATAAGGTCGCCTGGTTCTGACGACTTGGCCAGCCACTTCACTCGCTTGATGAGCTCGTATTTGTTGAGCTATGTAGTCATCAAGGGCAGCCTTGGAGATCGTTTCTTCCTTGGCTGCTGAGAAAGCCGGAGGAGGGTTTGACGTTTCCCCTCTGTCGTCTTCGATGATTATCGGAGGTTTTTCGGCTGGAGATTCCAGCTGGATTATCATCCCAACCATGTCTTAGAACATGAGTGCCATCTGTTTTATATTAGCCGCTTGTTCCGTGCCCTCCTTGCCCTTTCTTTCTAGCACCCTCCGTAGGAACTCGATGGCGGTCTCTTGTTCCTAGCACTGCTCAGACGTTGATTCCAGGCTTTCTTTCTTCCCGGTGAGTGCTGGCATTTTCATCAACATTTCTTGGAGCTTTTGTTGCTGCTCCTGAACTTTTGTCAACGACCGAGTTTGTGGTCGATGACCCATGGAAGTACGGCTTTCCTCTTTCCCGGAAGCCACGTACACTGTGTGCACGATCATGCCTCCAGACTTGGGGCGCTTGGGTCCAGTGCCTTTGGAATTCACCGCAGGCAGTGGGGTTTTCTTCGGCCTTCTCCTTTTGTGGGAGGTTGAAGTCGGAGGGGCCGTTGTAACAGGCACCCATGTAGACGATGCCCTCCTTGGTATGACAGAAGGATGCTCCTCCTCTTGCCGAGCCTTCATTTTCTCCAGTCGACGAGAGTAGTTCTTGTTGATCACATAATCCTGGACTTTCCACCAGACTTTGTGGATTCGGGATGACAGCCGCTGAGGGGGCTGCTCCGGCTTCGCCTGTACCATGTTTTCAACATGTGGAGGTGATTTCTTCAGCACCGCGGTCGAAGAGTTCTTTCATACCATCCTAAGCAGATCAAAGCTGTTCCCGGTTGGAACAGCAGCGTCAACTTCCACCATTGGAGCTGGTGGAGTAAGTCCATAGGGGGAGTTGCCCCCAACTTTCCTCACCCGGCACCAGTGGAGACGTCAAACATGCCTTGCAGACAGGATTGCCTCAATTGTGGGCGTGGCTTCCTTATGCTCCCTGCTTTGGTGAAGGGTTGGTGTCAGCCTGTCGAAGACTAGCGTCCGTTGAAAGGGGACGGTCAATATTTCGAAGGCCGAACTTCTGGTAGGGGAATCATTTTTGACAACTTCACCCGTAGTAGGAATTGGAACGGCCAGTCTTGTGAAGACCGATCCTTTAGTAGGAGAAGCCCCTTTGACAACTTCATCTGCCGGAACTAGAATGGCTATCCGCTTAGGGATAACCCCTTCATGTATTGCAAGCCTCTTTACAGGCCCACTGGAGCTTTGGCTTAGTCTATTGAAGACTGAGGTGGATGACTTGGACGACCCATTGAGTGGACCCGTGGTGGCAGTAAGTCGATCGAAGACTGACTTCTTTGGAGCTTCTTGTGGTGGCACTGGGGCACTGAAGCTTGCTGGCGGGATCATGGTCCTAAAGAACGGTCCAGTGGTGGCTTGAGTCACCTGCTCTACTGGAATTGCAAAGATGGAGGCTACTTGGGGCCCATACGTCACTCTTTCAGCGGGGACGGAGCGGGAGTTGCTGTTGTAGGTACACTTAGAAGCCATTGATCTTCTTTTCTCTGCACAGGAGCAAGACACCAAATCTTAGTACCTCGAATCTAGGGGAAACCATAGCAAACCGTGATTTGTTCATGAACACGACACACGAAGTGTGGAGTGGAAAGAGGAAAAAGTCCCACTGGGCGTGTCAGAATCTGTTTACTGCCAAAAACGGAAACGAAACCGGGATGGATCGTCTTGCCTGAATTTGGGGGCAGATACTATTTGGATTTATCCGTCCACCTCTCCGAAGATGCCAAGTTGATTTATGGTACCGTGTATCAGTAGTTTGGATGGATGCGGCCGTTGTAGCAAACTTTGTCAGATTCCCCCTCGTTTGCGAGGGGTTTTTGATTATGGGGACGCTCTTCCCTGCAGGCGTAAGCCCCTGCAGTTAATTACATTACCGCATCGTGATAACCACTTTATCCTGCTCCAGATGTTCACTTTGTATCGCGTGTGTTTGTTTTATTTTTGGTTGCTTGTAGATTGTATACGGAGACTAATTTATGTTGTCACCCGTAGGGCGTGGATTAGTCCAAATCTGTATATTCTTAGATTTGGGTTTGGTTTGATTTAAGGATCGTTAATCTCGTTTGAGATTAAGATCAACTTAAATGTTTGTCAAGGATACGTTAGTCCAATTTTAGACTAAGATCTACTTAACAAGGTTCTAGGATCATTCAGATCCAACAAAAGGGCATTTGGGCTCTATTATTTTAGTTTAAGGACGTTTTGGTCCATTGTTAGTTTAAGGACTTTGCAGTCCGTAGCTAGTTTAAGTACGTTGCGATCCATTGTAGTTCAAGGACGTTGCAATCCGTATTGGGTTGTGCCCATCGGTGTAGGAGTGCACCAAAGAGTTGTTGGTTGTCGGGACCCACCATCTCTCTGAAGACGTTGAAGAATTACAATGACATGTATTAGAGGTGTGGAGAGATATACCATTGAACCAATTTCCAGATTGAGGGGAGATGTGGGATGAATATTCGTCGAAAGATCATTAGTCGTATTTGGGACTAGGATCAGTTTAAGAAGACATGAGCACGGGGGGGCTCGATTGATTGGAGATCAAAGAGGTTTTGATCTCAAGAAGACCTAGCCAACTTGATGCTAGAGTTGACTTCCCATAGTGTTAAGCACTAGTATACGTTCAACACTTATGTGTTCCCCACGTGAGCCTCTAAAGCAGTGTTAAATACTAAATTCCGGGGGTGCTCACATGTGGCACGTGAGGCACCTCAAAGTTGGCTCTGTTCATTGGGTTTAAGTCCCCGTTTATATATAAGTGTTAAACACTTAATTCTTGTGGCACTCACGTGTGAGCACGTGAGGCGCCCTAAAGTCGGATACTGCCATTTTGGGTTTTATTTCCCTCTTCTTTTATAAGCACTCGGCTCACGTGCGAGCACGTGAGGCACCCGAAATGGGAATTGTTCTTTGAATTTTATTTCTCTTTCTATTCTCTCTTCTTTCTCTCCTCCTTTTAACATGAAGTCTTGGGTTCTTTATATAGTGGAGATAAGTTTGTTAATTAGTTTTAGGAAATCTTTCATTGAGAGACTTCAATCGATTTGGGAGTTTTACCCGCTGTTGGATCTTTGATCCAAGGGTTTTGTCTCACAGAACATATTTTCTTGTTTCTTAAAAAAGATTAGGAAAATATTTTCCTGTACAGAATTTATTCTGTAGATTGGTGGTTTTTAATCACCGTTGGATTTTTAATCCAAGGGTGCTTGGTTTAATGGAGCACAATTTTTCTTTGTTTTAAAAAAAGATGAAAATATTTTCCGACTCATGGGATCTTTGATCCGCCAACTTTCTATTTAACAGAAAATATAATTTCCCATTTAAAAGTTCAATAGAATTTAATTCTATCATCATTGGATCTTTGATCGAACGTTTCCTTGTTGAGTAGGGAAGTGCCCTCACGTGTTTAACACGTGAGGCTTATTAGCTTGGCAATTGTTTTAATTGTTGTGCCTATTATCTTTGCGTATAGACACTCACGTGTTAAACACGTGGGGCTGTTTTAGCCTAGCAATTGTTTTAATTGCTGTGCCTATATGCGTTGCATATAGGCACTCATGTGTTAAACACGTGGGGCCGTTTTAATTGTTGTGCCTATATGCATTGCATATAGGCACTCACGTGTTAAACACGTGAGGCTGTTTTAGCCTAGAAATTGTTTAAATTGATGTGCCTTATGCGTTGCATATAAGCACTCACGTGTTAAACACGTGGGGTTGTTTTAGCCTAGCAATTGATTTAATTGCTGTGCCTATATGCTTTGCATATAGGCACCCACGTGTTAAACACGTGGGGCTATTTTAGTGAGGAACTTTTCCTGATCCCTTTTTTATAAGGGAACAGGTGATGTTCGAGAAGAAGTACTAGCTGAGGCTCACGGTTCAATTTATTCAGTGTATCTGAGAGGCACAAAGATGTACCGAGACCTGAGGCATCACTATTGGTAGAACGGGATGAAGCGAGAGTTTAACAACCCAAAACTTTCTGTACAATTTTTTTTCAAAAATACAGAAAGGGGTAATTTTTCCTGAGCACAAGTTATAAGTTTGTTTTGCTTTTGAACATGGTAAGACCTTGCACTGCTGAACCAAAGCGCCAGAGTTCAAATCCCATCAGCCACACATTATTTTTAATTATTTTTTTTAATCTTTTAGAAGCCTAAGAGTCTACACATGCACAATACGTAAAAACCAAGAGTCACACATAAAACAAACGGGTCCACGAGTGACGACCAAGCACTAGGGGACACATGGCAAGGAGAATCGGACCGACTCGGCCAACTCGGGCCGGTGACTCGGGTGAATCGGCCGCCGCCGCCGGCCTGACTTAACCCGATCCCAAATTTTCTTAAAATCCCAGCAACATTTGGTCTACCCCCACTCCCCCTACACTATTTAAATTCTCTGTAATTAAACAGAGAATTAAAATACCCTCTTTTAATTTTTTAAATACAACTTTTATCACACCCTTTCATTACCCTAAACCATAATTTTTCCTATAAATACCACACCTCAAATCACCCTTCCTCACTCACAAATCACTGCCCAAACTCTGAAGAAAATCCCAAGTCTTTTGCGTTCAAGTGGAGTTAGCAAAGGGCGAAGCCCCGACGAACTTCCGACGACGATCCGAGGAGATTCTGGCGACGAAACGATGTACCGGCGCCTCCCACTTCTTCCTTTTCCTCTCCTCTACCATACAATCCAGTAAGCCCCTTCTCCCCCTTCTTTTTACTATTCTAAAAATTTAGAATTCTAAAACCCGACAGAAGTGGAGTTAATCCGACTTCCGATTCGGTTTTTCCTTAAAAATCATATTTTTCTTGAAAACAATAATACCAAACCATCACAACATGATCATTAAATATTAGCAAAACATATTGACAAGTTTCATACCAAAAGAATTCCTATTTTACTTTTTATCGCAATTTTACAGAAAAGTACCATATAG
This sequence comes from Agapanthus africanus, assembly GCA_030015575.1. Taxonomy (NCBI): domain Eukaryota; kingdom Viridiplantae; phylum Streptophyta; class Magnoliopsida; order Asparagales; family Amaryllidaceae; genus Agapanthus; species Agapanthus africanus. Next base: position 643,293,725 of record CM057342.1, read on the forward strand.
TTTAGTTTCGACATAAATCTTATAATTCCTTGCAATACCTTTAGATAGTCCATGAGGTAAGGACCTACCGCCTCACAACACATATTTCTATCATAGCACGATGACTTTTGGAAACATAGAATACGGAAATACGATTTTACAAATAAATATCATAAACTACAAAACCATTTTCTACAAAAAGGGTATTTAATTTTCCAAGAAATTGTACCTCTACAACCCATGTTTGGGGAGCCCTATTTTTGGGATGATGCAGTTTATCGCACATCCTTGGGTCTAGTAGAGCGGAATTCAGACCTCCGCAAGGAGCATTCGGATTCCGATGGAAATTTTAATATCATTTTAAGAAAATGAGATTTCTAGAAAAATAATAAATTAAAATTATTATATATATATATGTATGTATGTATGTATGTATGTATCATGAAAATATCTAATTTTTGATATAATATAAATATTCCAACTTTTCTAAATCAAAAGAATCAATTTACATGAAAATACCAAGCAATTCCATACAAGTTCAATAATTTACAATTAAATACTATATATTATGAAATTAGGTTTTATTCACTAGAAATGTCACATACATAAAATATACATCTATGAAAACTCTAAAGACGATAATTAAATGCTTGAGGTGTATTTTGAAAATTATACAAAATTATTTTTACATAAAACCCCCTCAAGTTCTATAAATTACCCTAAAAACCCTAGTAAATATAGGTTTAAGCGAAACCAGTCTCTTGAACCTCAGAGAGTCGGAGATATGGGTGCTTGCCTATCTAAGGTAGACAACTTAATAACGGTGTTATCAATACGGTAATTGTCTTTGAAAAAGACACAAATCCTGCCGTCCATGTGCAGCAGTTACCGATAACACTAAAACTAATTCAGGATTTCAATTTCTTTTCTAATTTGTCTGACTCAGACTGAGTCTCAATATAATCAATCTGACTTGAATGAGATTCAAGTATATATAACAATTCAATATGAATCCATATATTCAATCTGTTCAATCTATCAATTTATACAACTTGACTAAACCGAACCATGGATATACATCCATCTACATGATTCTCTAGTTACATAAATTTACTAATATCATGGTTTCGGCAAGTCATCCATCTATACAATTCAAATTATAAGACAATACAATACAAACAATACAATCAAGACATCGCGGGGTTTATAAGGGGTAGATTGGTACGGAAGGTGTTAGAAGTGGCACGAAACTGCAACCATTAAGACACCTAACTTGAATTCAATTGCCGTTGTGCCGTGGTTGAACGGTTCCTTGTATTCTGTCCACCGTAGTCTCTGGTCTATTGAGACTCCTCTCGTATACACTGGCTTCTTCTGTACCAAGCTACAAACAATAACGTTAACATTAAATACAACATTATAACAATATAATACCACTTTAAAAGTTATACACACTCTCTCTCTGTCTATTCTACTTCTCCATTATCTTTGGGACTTACCGAGCGATTGTTCGCTGACGACATTCCCTCTTTTTCTTCTTTGGAATGTTGTCAGGTGGGTCAGACCTTCAGGAGATCGAGCCCACTAGCGAGGATTTGGACCAGTTAGCTTTCGACCTAGAGCTTTAGATTCCTTGTGCACATTTACATTCCGTATTTTTCATTTATGTTATGCCACTGTTTAGGCATCGCTTTATCACATATATTTACTTTTCAGATGTATTGTAAAAAGAATGTTAATAAATAAATTTACTGTTCATTTATATCTTGTCTCTTGTGTACATTACATTTTATATTGCTTAGTTATGCTTAGCGTATTTACTTCTGAGTAAATACGTAGCGGGCCTCGTCGCGCCCTCTGCCCGTACACTGGGAAGCGGGACGTAACAGGTTTTGTTGGTGGCCCATGCAGGTCAGAGCTATATGGAACCCTACCATGCAGTTCAGCACTGTATGGACAACCTAAGCAATATAACACAAGAACCAGTAACTGAAAACATTCTTTACAATTCATATTCCTTGAATCTTATCATTTCATATATTTTGAATCTATCCTAAACCAAATTTTTCTTTCAAGATTATGGATTCCCCAAACAACACCAGCACAAATATCAACAACACGCCCTCACCACTACCACTCAAACCTACCGCCGCTGCTCCGATCAACGAGCAGACGGTTCTGCTTGAGGCAATCAGAAGCCTCCTAGAAGGACTGCAACAACAAACTGCTATATTATTGAACCGACAAGAAGCGGAAGCAACCGGTTTAAAGTGCTCTGCCACCAAGATAGCAGGAGGAGCCTATCCTATACAACCTTCAAAACCCAAGAGACAGAAAAAACAATTAACCAGTCAAGTCCAGGTTTTTGTTTCTACTGCAAGAGGCATGGACATTTAGTTAAGGACTGTAGGTGCGCCAAAGGCCTGTGTCTAGTTTGTGGCGCATCCAATCACGGAATTGGAAATTGTTCTTATAAAAGCAACCCAGCTCACACACCCACCAACTACCCGCAGCGACCAGCTATCCAGGCTCCTGCACTTCGTCTTGCACTCCCTGCTGCACCACCAGCACAGCCTAATCGCTAATTCCATCAGGCTCTAAGGAACATGCCTCGAGAGCAGAGAAACATGCCCCAAAGACAAAGGAATGTGCCTCCAGTTAGGAGGAATGTACCACGGCGTCAGGCTTTCTTTTTAGCGGCCGAAGAAGCAGAGGCCGTAGACCAAGGTAAACCTGGTAATTTCCTCAACTCTTTTCAAATCTTTCGTTCATTCACATATTTTTCATACACTACCAATAGTTCTATCACCAAACTTTCCTTGAATCCCTTACACTTTCCTTTTATAAATTTCGAGGACGAAATTTTTTTAAGGAGGGTAGAATGTAACAACCCTAAACTTTCTGTACAATTTTTTTTCAAAAATACAGAAATGGATACTTTTGCCTAAGCATAAGTTATAAGTTTGTTTTACTTTTGAACAGCAAGAAGGAGCTTATAGCTCATTGGTAAGACCTTGCACTGCTGAACCTAAGCACCAGAGTTCAAATCCCATCAGCCACACATTATTTTTAATTATTTTTCTTTTAATCTTTTAGAAGCCCAAGAGTCTACACATGCACAATACGTAAAAACCAAGAGTCACACATAAAACAAACGGGTCCACGAGTCAAGACCAAGCACCAGGGGACACATGGGAAGGAGAATAGGCCCGACTCGGCCAACTTGGGCCGGTGACTCGGATGTATCGGCTGCCGCCGCCGGCCTGACTCAGTCCGATCCTAAATTTTCTTAAACTCCCAGCAACCTTTCGCCTACCCCACTCCCTCTGCACTATTTAAATTCTCTGCAATTAAACAGAGAATTAAAATACTCCCTTTTAATTTTTTAAATGCAAACTTAAATACAATTTTTATCACACCCTTTCATTACCCTAAACCTTAATTTTTCCTATAAATACCCCACCTCAAATCACTCCTCCTCACTCACAAATCACTGCCCAAACTCTAAAGAAAAATCCCAAGTCTTTTGCGTCCAAGTGGAGTTAGCAAAGGGCGAAGCCCCGACAAACTTCCGACGACGATCCGAGGAGATTCCGGCGACGAAACGATGCACCGGCGCCTCCCACTTCTTCCTTTTCCTCTCCTCTACCCTACAATCCAGTAAGTCCCTTCTCCCCCTTCTTTTTACTATTCTAAAAATTTAGAATTTTAAAACCCGACAGAAGTGGAGTTAATCCGACTTCCGATTCGTTTTTTCCTTAAAAATCATATTTTTCTTAAAAACAATAATACCAAACCATCACATCATGATCATTAAACATTAACAAAACATATTGACAAGTTTCATATCAAAAGAATTCCTAGTTTACTTTTTATCGCAATTTTACAGAAAAATACCATATAGTTTAGTTTCGACATAAATCTTATAATTCCTTGCAATACCTTTAGATAGTTCACGATATAATGACCTACCTCCTCATAATACACATCTCTATCATAGCACGATGTCTTTTGGAAACATAGAATCCGGAAATATGATTTTACAAATAAATACCATAAACCACAAAACCATTTTCTACAAAAAGGGTATTTAATTTTCCATGAAATTGTACCTCTACAACCCATTTTTTGGGAGCCTTGTTTTTGGGATAGTGCGGTTTATCACATATCCTTGGGTCTAGTAGAGAGGAATTCAGACTTCCGCAAGAACCATTCGGATTCCGATGGAAATTTTAATATCATTTTAAGAAAATGAGATTTCTAGAAAAATAATAAATTAAAATTATTTTATATAAATATATATATATATATCATCAAAATATCTAATTTTTGATATAATATAAATATCCCAACTTTTCTAAATCAAAACAATCAATTTACATGAAAATACCATGCAATTCCATACAAGTTCAATAATTTACAATTAAATACCATATATTATGAAATTTGGTTTTATTCACTGGAAATGTCACATAAATAAAATATACATCTATGAAAATTCTAAAGACGATAATTAAATGCTTGAGGTGTATTTTGAAAATTATACAAAATATTTTTACATAAAACCCCCCTCAAGTTCTATAAATTACCTTGAGGACCCTAGTAAATATAGGTTTAAGCGAAACCAGTCTCTTGAGCCTCAGGGAGCCGGAGATATGGGTGCTTGCCTATCTAAGATAGACAACTTAATAACTGTGTTATCAATACGGTAATTGTCTTTGAAAAAAACTCAAATACTGCCATCCATGTGCAGCAGTTAGCGATAACACTAAAACTAATTCAGGATTTCAATTTCTTTTCTAATTTGTCTGACTCAGACCGAGTCTCAATATAATCAATCTGACTTGAATAAGATTCAAGTATATATAACAATTCAATATGAATCCATATATTCAATCTGTTCAATCTATCAATCTATACAACTTGACTGAACCGAACCATGGATATACATCCATCTACATGATTCTCCAGTTACATCCATTTACTGATATCATGGTTTCAGCAAGTCATCCATCTATACAATTCAAATTATAAGACAATAAAATACGAACAATACAATCAAGATATCGTAGGGTTTATAAGGGGTAGATTGGTACAGAAGGAGTTAGAAGTAGCACAAGACTGCAACCATTAAAACATCTAACCTGAATTCAATTGCCGTTGTACCATGGCTGAACGGTTCCTTGTATTCCGTCCACCATAGTCTCTGGTCTATTGAGACTCCTCTCGTATACACTGGCCTCTTCTGTACCAAGCTACAAATAACAACGTTAACACTAAATACAATATTATAACAATATAATACCACTTTAAAAGTTACACACTCTCTCTGTCTATTCTACTTCTCCCTTATTTTTGGGTCTTCCTGAGCGATTGTTCGGTGACGACATTCCCTCTCTTTCTTCTTTGGAATGTTGTCAGGTGGATCGGAACTTCAGGAGATCGAGCCCACTAGCGAGGATTTGGACCAGTTAGCTTTCGACCCAGAGCTTTAGATTCCTTGTGCACATTTACATTCTGTATTTTCCATTTCTGTTATGCCACTGTTTAGGCATCGCTTTATCACATGTATTTACTTTTCAGATGTATTGTAAAAATAATATTATAAATAAAGTCGATGTTCATTTATATTTTGTCTCTTGTGTACATTACATTTTATATTGCTTAGTTACGCTTAGCGTATTTATTTCGAAGTAAATACGTAGCGGGCCTCGTCGCGCCCTCTGCCCGTACACCGGGAAGCGGGGCGTGATAAAGAGATTGCACGGTTTGTCTCTAAATGCTTAGTATGCCAACGGGTAAAAGAAGAACACCAGAGGACAGCTGAATTGTTGCAACCGGTTTCGATACCCAAGTGGAAATGTGAGCACATCACTATGGATTTCATGACGGCCTTACCACGGAGTCCATGAGGCAACAACGTTGTCTGGGTTATCATCGACCATCTTACAAAAGCAGCACACTTTATACCTTTCCGAGTGGGATAGTCGACAGAGTCACTTGTGGAGAAGTACATGCAGGAAATAGTGCAACTTAATGGAGTTCCGGTCAGCATAGTATCAGATAGAGACACCAGATTCGTTTCCTACTTTTGGAAGAGGTTACAAATGTCTGGGCACACGTCTCAAGTTCAGCACGGCTTACCATCCACAGACGGATGGACAGTCTAAGCGTACTATTTAGATGCTCGAGGATATGTTAAGAGCATGCATACTGGACTTTCAGGGTTCATAGGAGGGTCACCTTCATCTGGTCGAGTTTTCTTATAACAATAGTTTCTAAGCTAGCATCCAGATGGCTCATTTCAAAGCTCTTTACGGACGAAAATGTCGATCCCCTGTTTGTTGGGATGACGTTGGTGAGCGAAGGTTACTGGGTCCCGAGCTTATAGTTTAGACAGTGGAAAAGATTCAGATGATCAGGCAGCTCATCAAAACTGCTCAGGATCGACAGAAGAGTTGGGCAGATGCCAATAGGAGATCGTTAAAGTTTGAAGTTAGTGATCACGTATTCCAGAAAATTCCACCTACTCGCAGAGTGATCAGTTTTAGGAGTCGTGAGAAACTCTTTCCTTGATTCATCGGACCGTTCGAGGTGCTAGGGGAGGTGGCTTATCGACTTGCCTTACCTCCAACATTATCTGGTGTGCACAACACATTTCGTGTGTCATAGTTATGGCGCTACGTTCGAGACAACAATCATGTGCTCGATCATTCGGAGTTGACATTAGGTACCGACTTATCTTATATGGAGTAGCCAACCACTATCCTCGATCGTAAAGAGAAGATGCTAAAGAACAAGGTCATTCCGCTAATCCAAGTAGCTTGGGGTGGTCGTTTTCCAGGAAAGTCTATTTAGGAGGATATCCGTTCATGTTTTCTGCATCTTTTTGAGTAGTTGTTTGTTTGTTTGTTTCTGTTGTTTTCGTTCCTGTAATTTCGAGGATGAAATATTTGTAAGGGTGGTATGATGTAATACCCATTTCCTTTTGTACTCTAATTCCGTATTTAAATAAAATGTTGTTTCCAAATAATTTATCCATTTATATTTTATTTATTGTATTTATTTTTCCTAAAGCCTAATCTATTTTTTAATACGTAATTTTTCCTATATATTTTCCTATTACTTTTCCTAACTTTTAAATTCTATTTTCTCCAAACCAAGTTAATATTCTAAAACTAAATCCTACCCAAACCCAATATTCTACTTTAAACCCACAACCCAACACTCATTTTCCAAGCCCACACCAGACAAGCCCCGCTCCCTCACCCACTTCAAAGCCGACCCCTCCCCTTCCTTCTTTCTAGCTTAACAGTTATTTTCCCCCTTTATTTTCAAAACTCCACAAATCCCAAACCGAAGGATTCTTCATCAATTCCAATTAACTTCTTTAATCACCCATTAATCCTATTAATTCACACAAATCTCACTCTATCTTTTCAAATACACAGAACTCTCTCTCACTCTCCTTCTATCTATCTATTCTCACCATCTTCTTCTCTAACCTCACACTCTCTCTCTAACCACCAAGCCCCAAAGCCACGTCATCACCTCTCACCTGCTTGCCGCAACCGTAGCCGCGCCAAGCTCACTGTCACTGATGTGCTATGCTCACCATGTTGTTCCCGTGTCATCCTCGCTGTCGTAATCGTCGATTCGACGTAGGCAAGTGCACTCCACTTGCTTACATGCTATACATATTAGATATATATACTAGTTCGCTTGAATACGTTAAAACTACAAATTCATGTATTAAATTAACCATAAATATTATCTACATCCCATGATCTTTAGTGGTTCAGTTTGAGAAGAATCGATCTATCACAACATGTTAGTGTCAAGGGGAATTTGCTAGAATGAATTATCTTTTGGATCGATCGAGTGGAAATAATATTGTGATCGTAAACGTATATGCTTAACCTTGGTGTTCGATACAAACCTTATGCGAAAACAAAGTCTAAAATGGTGGAATTTATGATATTTAGACCTTAATGCTGTTAACAAATACGCTGTAGAAATTTGGTGGCAAATCGATATCGTTTTAACTACAAAATGACACCCCGCAGATTGATACGAAATTTGAACTTTCCAATATAAGTTGTCCCGTATATTCTATATTTAATTCCACAAAAGTCGGATCGTGGCATGTTTGGCCTCGTTACGAAGAGGAATGTTTAATCTTTAAATTTGTGGAAATAGTTTCTGGTTACATTTTGATAGCGAAAACAGAGGAGTATCTTGTTTCTAGACTACAGTACGGAGCAGAATTGTCTACTTTTATCTGTTTCAAAACACCTGTGTCACATTATTTAAATATGCAAGAGAATGGAACCATACATAGAAGCATATATAATTGAATTAAATTTCTAACGGTACTGGTCCCATTGCATTCTAGTGTCGTTTGATATTTATAACACATTTTAAACTATTGGTGTGTACGGCAGATTTCTGCTAATTCAGTTTACACCCTTCATCAGTAAACTGATCATAACTGCTAAATTAAAATGACTATTGTTGATCCGTATTCTGAGATGTAGAGTTAACTCATAAACCTACAAATAGTTGAACTGCAGTATCGCCTAATTATGATCTCAACAGGGAGTAAAACGTGTTACAAAACTGACTTCCAGTTCAGAAACTGGACTTCTAGCAGTGAACACGTAAAATGGAATGACCATCACTCACAAACCTGAAACCCGATTGACTTGAAACTATTTTTTTCGATTTCTATTTATGTTTACTTTCTACCCCAGTTATATCATTTTGCCTAATTACGATCATACAATTTATTGTGTTTTTCTGAACTCATAAGGCATGTAGAAATTCATTTTATACATGACTTGATTCGCGGCATAATTCTTATATCTACCCAAACGTGATACCTTTAGTGATAGCGAATGCTCTTATTAATTTTTGGAGATTATTGCATTATCGAACGCGAGTGGTATTGGATTATTTGTGTCAAGTACGTCAGTGAAAAGTGAATGATTCGTGAAAGTGAACAGTGCAATGAAAAGTGAATAAAATCAGGTTATTGGTGCGTACATGTACACAACTAACCCCATACATATAGCTATTGAAATATGGGGAAAAGAGGGAAATCGAAGTGGAATGGAACTTGTATTTAACGAGGTTTAGCGATTTAGAGGATGATCATTCGAACAACGACTCTTATATATATTTTAGGTTATGGACTTAGCGATCCGGCTGACAGGGTTATGTCCCGGGCAATAGTGGGCCGTAGTCTCGGGTAAGCACGAGACCCTCATTAAACATGATCACTCTTTTCGAAAATTCGATTTCAAATTGACCTAGTGACCAATACGGACATGGATCATATATTGCATTGCGTGTTGATATACTAATTACCTTCATACACTGTTTCCACTTTTATTACCTTTTATTTCATGCTTTATTATATTGCTATTATATTATTGCTATTGCGTCACTCTGACGACCTGAGTATGCTTGCTCAAAGTTTGGAGAGGACACCACTCAGGAGTCAAATCTACCGTTCGAGCTTGCAAAGATCTAGACGGTTCTTACTTTCAGCATTTTACTGCCTTCCCTAAAAGTAACATTGTATTCGCACTTGGTTAGTAGTTTTATTTTCTGTTGAACTATTTTAAATTGTGAACAATGAAAGTTGATGTAATAAAGTAGTGATGTGTTTCTTTCACTTCTGCGTTGTGTTTACTGATTACCATGTAATGCTAGAAGCCGAAGTCTGACTACAGCGGGATTATTCCTTGACCGTGGTAGCATGGCTGGCCTAGTCGCCTCCCGTATTCCGTATTTTGGGAAGCGAGGCATGACAGGATTTTTTAACAAGATTCCTCTAGTCGAAATAAATATCGGTCGTAATCAGCAATCAACCTCATCATATCACGTACGGAATGTTTCTTATACGATATCATCCAATCAACATGGTACTGATCTATAGTCGCGTACATCAACTCATCTCATATCATATCATGATATTTATATCGTTTAAATCCTCATGTCATATATATACTTATATCATAATAAGTACTTATATATATATATATATAGCTCAATGGCTAAGGAAAAGAAACTAGGTATATAATCTTCTACCAAGTATACTAATATATGCATAAGATTAGTCTAGGTATATGATTCTAATATATATACGGTATCCTAATTGCTACGGTTGCGGGGGTGCTAGATATACATCCACTCATCTAAATATGCTTCACCTTAGTCAAAGCCGGCGGATGCCTTGCCCTTCTCTGTCGTCCCGGACGTCGCCGCAATTATACCTACATTGAAACCATATCGTATCGCATAGAAATCCACATCAAAATAGAAATCACGAGCAAAGCGCACATAGGTTAGAACCTATGGTCAACGCGTGCTAAAACGACAAAATACCTCCGACGTCACCGTACGAACGTCGAACGACCGAGTCAAGACATAAAAATATGAAATCCAAGTTTTAAATATCGCAAAATATCGCTAAAATCAAGTCAAAATGCTCTCAGATTTTTACTCAGGTGATCTTGAACTATTTACCGAATAAGGTAGGCTTAGTTATCGAGTGAGTGAGCTACAGAACAAATCTCGAACCCTAATTCATCAACTTGGCCACAACTTGCGGCCCCAGGGAATAAATTTGCGGTTTGGGTTTGGAGATAGGGGTTCAAGCTTCTACAGTTGACTTCTACTGGTCCAAGTAACTCACAGTATCCTCTAATTATTTTTCAGAGATTCCTAGTTGCTCCAGATTCAATTCAAACATCAAAAACTCTATGGAAACCTTGATTTAAAACTTCAAAACTCAATAACACCAATGATACTTCCACGAAAACACTCTCACCTATCACTAATAAGGTTGTAATCACTAATTATCTCTTTATTACACCACCACTACAAGTTGTATCCATAAAAACTCACTTTTGAATTTTCAAGACTAGAAAACATACACTTGAGCTCTAAATCTAGAGTGTGAATGCATATAAACTTAAAACATAGCAAAAAAGGAAAATTTTACCTCTAGATGGGGATGAAGGAAAGTTCCAAGCTTGAAAGATGGTCTCAAAGTGGAGACTTGATCACCACATCATGTTTAGGATGAGGATATGAACATTTTTTCTTAAGGCTTCAATGTGCTTTGAGGAGATTTGTGGGGGTGTTTAGGGTTGAAGTTGATGGTGGAGAAGTATGAGAAGGAGAAGGAGAAGAAAAAGACGATGATGAAGGAGATGAGGAAAAAATGACATGAAGAAATAAGATGAGTGAGGCAACCATAACCTCTCTCTCTCTCTCTCGCCCATATTTTATTTTAAAATATTACTATACCTCCATGTCTCTCTCTCTCTCATTCTCATTTTCTTTTCTTTTCTTTTCTTTTTCTTTTGAAATTTATAAAACCATCATAAAAACACAAATGAAATGTTACCCCTCATAAACATGTCATGCACACTGAGCATGTTTTAGCAAAATTAATATTTGGTTTAGTATAGTAAATAGTAAAACACTAATTAATTTTAACCTTAAACTTGTATGGATATAATAATATACTAATTTATGAAAAACCCAATTAAATAAATAGTTTCATAAATAATAATTCATTTTAAATTCCAATTATTTTCCAAAAATAGAGGTATATAATTATACCAATTTACGAAAACTCAAATCCATATCCGGTATATATCTGTAAAGCTTATTATATTATTATTTAAATTCTAAAATAATATTTTCCATTTCCTGAAATGTTACACCAACCATGGCCAATCCTCTCTCGGGACATCCTGCGCTATGGCATCCATCACCGCGCTCTAATCCTCCTCAATCGCCGCGGCTCAGGGAATGTAATGATGCGTCTTTACGTCATTTCGGCGTCTCCTCCTGAGACCCTGACACTCATATATGACCTAAGTAATGGCGCGATGTGGATCGAACGGCATGTGCACGCCATCCTCGCTGATGATGCCGATGAATCTGTATTGTCCCTCAGCCTGAAATTACAAAATATTATATATATATATATATATATAAAGACGATTGAAATTTCAATGTATAAAAAGGTATGTGATACCGTGGCATTAATAAAAAACTGCCAAACTAACTCGGTTTCGTGCGTGGTCCACCTCTGATGGAGAGGGTACCTATAGTAAGTATGGATCTCCTCTCTCATGTAGTCCCCCAACATGGTCAAGTAATCACCAACATGCACACCCTGATTGTTCAACTCCAGAGTCTATGGACCAACGCATATGGCTAGTCTAGAGCAGGCGGGTGTTGCAGGACCCTTCTTCTTAATACTAGTGGAGCCTGCAAAAAGATAGATATACAGACACAATATTATAATATTTAGAATATGCATATAGCATTTAACAAATTTAAATTACATATGTTATTTAAAAGTTTTAAGCAATAACGGTTATACCTGCCATCTCTGGGGTGGCGCCAGAACCAGCGACAGACGCCAGCCCGTCAGTACTATGCGGACCTGCAAACAATAAACTATTAAATAATTCAATAGAATTATTTTAATAGATAACTAAAAATCAATAGATAACTATATACCTTGTGTAGAAGGAGTGATTGGAGTAGGAGGAACTGCTACCCCGCTAATAGGGTTAGGCAGGGGGTCCTATGGCGCTGTGGCTGCTGGGGTACCGGCGGTCCTGTGGCGCTAGTCGGGTCTGTTGAAGCTGTTGGGGCACTTATACGGGGGCATGGGTAGGGATAAGCGCTGCTGCTGCTGCTGCTGACCTCCTGCCAATCAGGCCTAGATTTTTTTCTTATGGAATTTGAAGCTTAAGCCACAGCATCCCATCAGACCTTATATATTTATCCAAATATTAAAAATTTACTTATAATCATTATAAAATTTTAAACATTTAGTTCAATTTCATTACCTAGCACGTTTGTTCGATGCATTAGCTAAAATTTTGTTAGGTGGATTATTGAAATCTTGATCTATGACAATCAATTGGCCGATGTCACGTATTACCAACGTTTCAATTGACGATTTAGCTACAAAGATTATCAGGGACCGAGAGCAAATGATCATAGCTAGGGAGTTGGATTCTTTTTCCAAGAAAGATGATGATGATGTTAAATGTTCTATATTGGACGTCAAGAGGAGAGGTCGTCGGGGGTAAGGCACCTATCCCATTAAGAATGTATAAAGCATGCATCCATTCACTTGTGTTTTCATCCGTTTTGAGAAAATTTTGGCAGCACGTGTTTAATCAAACTCTTGCGCGTATCCTTATATGTGCCCTACATAATTTTGCCTGTGCTAGAAAATCTCTGTATGGGACTCTAAGGACTCAACTATACACTGGCAGTAGGTTAGGATCATATCCATAGCCCACAAGCACGTCAGCGGTACTAGCTGTACATAACGGCTACCCAGGTATTGATCGAAAGAAGGTCAACGAGCAAACTCATCCGAACCTTGCAAAGTCTATCAGTGACAATCACCGTACAGTCCGGTCTCTTCGTCTAAGAGTATCGCATACTGGGTCTGGGAGGTGAAAAACATCAGACTCCCAATAACCCAATAAGTTGTGTCGATCATAAACGCATAACCATCCGAGAAACTACTGATAACACTTATTAGTAAATCTCAATTTCCATGGCCAAGGACTTATAGTTATAGTCGATCTGGCACAGCACGACCTCGACTCTCTATACCGGTAGAGACGAAATCCTTTCGATCGCTCACTGCCTCCATGTGCTTCGGGACTACACCCAGCTAAAATCTGTTTGCACGACTCAGTAGAGCTGTGGTAGGGTAGTAATCTAAGTACAGTGGGAACACACACAAGACACTATGACGATCTTTAGTCTACAGACTACCATGTACTCATGCCGCATAAGAATTGCTATCTGACGATAGGTACAATACCATCTAAGAATTCTCAGGTGAGTCCGTCCAGTGTAACTCATTCATTTAATGAGCATATGTATATAATCTTTGGTGTCAAACACCAATGGTTATGGGATCAACCATCGCCCCGTTCGTGGTCAAGAAACGTATACACTAGTCTAATATGGAGTATCGACACTCCTTCGACTAGGGACTTTTAAGAATGTGCTTATAGACTATCTAGGCCCCACTAGTATGATCCCTATCATAATCCTGAAAGTCAAGTAAAGATCCTATGGGCTTTATCATTATGTATTAGCGATACGTGATAACGAGTAAAACGTATTCACACGAATGATAAAGACAAACCAGATAGCATACTATCATCTCGAGTAAGATTGTTCTCTCGTATAGGTATTCTATAAATTACAATAATTGCCTTGAGGGTACCTATATCCAACAATCTCCCACTTGCACTTAAGGCCAACTATTGCGGTATCACATATCCAACTTCTCTACTAACAGTTTCACAAACTGTATTCGAGAAACAACCTCAGTGAGTAGATCAACTGCAATGAATCTATCTTTATCTCTCTATATCTCAATTTTGCGGAGATCAACTATCTCCCGAATCAAGCGATACTTGCCCTAGAATTTGCCTGGATAGACGATAGGACAAAGTTCATAAATGAACAATTTTATCCAGCAACTTCTTGGCCTGCATCCACAGCTGATTCATAATCAGCACCCAGTGCCATGACTATCCTAGTATCCTTCTTGGAACTCTTTCCAATATACTTGTGATGGACACTTTGTCTTTCATGTCATCTAGGAAACCAAAATCGGTAACTACCTCCTAATGGAGGCTTTCATTACCATACACCAAGATCATCTACATATGTTCTTCACTGATTTTCTTTGTTTCCCCGTGATTGGATTAATATTTGCTTACTATCTCAAGTGCAAAAACAACATCTGATCTTGGTACATGACATTGCATAATTGACCCAACTGCCGAAGCAAGTAAAAAGTCATTTGTGCGAGCCCCTCTCCTCATCAGTCCAAAAAACATCTCTTTAGAGAGGATGACTCTTCCACATATGGGTACACAACCACGCAATGGGTCTTCCATTCTAAACTACTTTAGAATGGTGTCATCTTGCCTGAGTTGGGACAATCCCAAAAACTCTTACTGGATCTACCTATATAGATTTAGTTACCAGAATCAGTTGATATATTATCCAAATCTTATATGGAGAGACATTTGTGACAACCATAGTTTGACAGAACTGTAGTATAAGAACTTCACTTCCTATCAGGAGTTTTTTATTCACATACAATATGAGAAACATGACAGTACTCCCTACACCCTTCTTACAAATACCAGATTCATCTATCATTTTGATGAAGTCAAACACGTTGACCGTAACATCAAAAACATATGATCCTTTCTCCGCTATGCCTGCTTTAGTCTACATATAGACATAAGCAACTTGCATACCTTCCGCTGCTCCCACTGATTATGATAACCCTTTAGCAGAGTCATGTACATGTTCACTTCCAAATCCCTATTTATAAAGACGTTATATTCATCCACCTGCCAGATATCATAGTCATGAAGAACAGCAGTGGCAAGTTATACCTGTATAGACTTCAGCACAAACTATTAAATAAAAGTTTCACTATCCACAACGAGAATTTGATCAAAATCTTTCACAACAAGTCAAGCCTTATTAGGTTAATACATTTCCATTTGCACTGATCTCAAATAATCTACTTGCTCCTTATGGGTTTTACCCCTTTCATGAGCACGCAACAAAATCCATACTTTGTTGCAGTACATTGAGTCCAACTTGGATAGCTTAGCCTCCAGCCATCAGTCGGAAATCACCACTTCCTATGGCCTGCTGATATAGTAGGGTCATCATCACATGATGCAAGCCTCCCTGTCACCGTCTACGAAGAAACCGAAGTATCTCTTGGGTGGCTGAGGTTACGTGCTAAATCTTCGGAGTGGCTAAGGTTTGTCAGGGTCAATTGAATCACCAGGTTCTACTAAATCTTCAGTAACCGTTTGTGATTCTGGAATCACATCCAGTTCTACCATACTCCCACTAATTATTTTTTTTGCAAGAAATTCATTTTCTAAAAAGGTGGCGTGTCGAGAAAAAAACAACTTTTAATTCCGAAAATGGTAGAAGTTAAACCCTTGTTAAAGCTTAGGATAACCCACAATCTTCCTATTACCGAAAAGTGCCTTGAGGTTGTCAGGATTGTGTTTTTAAGTATAAACCAGATAACTTCATATCTTAACAACCTTAAGATATGTTTTATATCACATATAGAATCACATGCACTAATTTAGATGGAACCATATTTAATTGGTATGCTACTGTTTCCTGTGCATATCCCTAAATGAAAAAGGCCACTCAGCATTATTCATCAAGGAGCGAACTCTTGGATGAGTAATCTGAGAGAGAATCAAATTCTTGATAACGAAATACCTAGCATAAGTATCCACATCTTCAAACACTTCGAAGAATCTTGATACTTCCGATATTTGGTTCTCTACTTTATTCTTATATCCTATGAAGTTCTCAATATATTTAGACTTTGCATTTCAATAAGAATGTGGGTCTAAAACCAGAGAACTCGGAGAAAAATGGAACGAACTATGAGTACCATCCCCTAGTCCATATGGACACCGGAAATTATACATCACTATGTATAAGTCCTATGAGTTCACAAAATCATACTCTGTGTGTTGTAATTTGAAAACTGTATTTTGGTTAAGAATGTATATCCCGTTATTCAATACACCTTACTGAATCATCAAATGATAAAGAAAAATGTTCATAACATGTTTTCAAAATTTATATCCCAGTTTATCAAATAAAGAGAGGGATATATGAGTTTTAAAATTGGTGCATTATAACAGTTATTCAAAACCACAAGTTTGGTGATAGGCAAAACCATGTGATTTCCTTAATAGCAACAATTGCTCTGATTTCCGATATTGAGAATTAAATCACCTTTCCCAATATTCTAATCCTTCTCAACATCTATAACAATTTACAGATGTGGGATATTAATTCGGTATCTATATACTCAGGAGTCAGAGTTAATTGGAAAACAGTTTTTGATTACAATTATATATAAAACATGAAACATCAAAATGTTTCAAGGGGTGGTCGGGTATTCTTAGTAACGCATCTTTCAATGCCCAGGGTCATAACAGTAGTTGAATTTTCCTTTCTGCTCACTTTGACCCCTTTTGATATCTCTCCATCTTACCTTCTGTATACCGGACTTATGCTAGTTGGTTTTCTTTTTACTCTTCCTTTCAGCTCCTATATCGGAATTAGAAGAAGACTATCCAACAAGCGTAACTGGTATATTCTCCTTATTTAAGGAGCTCTCAACCTTGAGATAAGGTGAAGAAGAGAGACAAATCAATTGTATCATATATAATTCGCTTTCTCTAGAACTAGTTGCTATCCTCGACTGAAACACTTTCCCCGAGTTCGTATGTAATTATACGAGATGGCCTTCTATGCAATATGGATCTTTGTATCTGATACAGAGTGTTCCGGAGGAAGCAGAAGGGGAAGTGGGATGGGTAAAGACATATGCGACCATGTCGTGAAATAGGGTAATCATGACATTCCAAAGCCATTAATTGTAAAAAGGTTCGGTTAACTTGGTTTACAAGTTTTAGTTTTAGGTTAGTCATGGGTCGCTGCCAGAGAGAGAGAGAAAAAAAATACTCAACATGCATTCTATCCTAAATTAGATTGGTTAATTAATTTATCTAATCTGATCTCCTACTGTTTTATCAAATTCTCCTTCAAACCCTAAAAGGAGAACTAGCCAGGATGATATCCCGAGAGCAATTATTACCCACAGTAGGAATTAGGACCCAAACTATCATAGCGTGATAACCTTGACGAATGCCAACAAGTCACCCTACTCCATAAAAAGTATGCAATCACATTGCAAGTTTGAACACTTGAAACTCTCGATATCGATTTTTATCCCTAACGGCTTATGACCTTGACGCTTGCCGACAAACCATAAGCCGCTAGTCAAGTTTTACCCATCATTTCTTGATCAACTCGAATCCACCCGCACAATCCCTTGACGCTTGCCAACAAAGCCGTTCGACTGTTACGGCTAATCGCATCACATGCAAACAAGAAGCACCACTTAGCTACCGTACACTATGCCTTGACGCATGCAAAAAAAATGCAGCATGAATATTAAGTACTCTACTTTCTGAAATGACAGAGGGCTGCGGCTGGTTTTGAAGAAAACTTTTAATGTAATGAACTTGATATCATTGAAGGAGCCAAGTGGTTTTGAAAATTTATAGTAACATAAACTTTTTTTTAAGAGTGAATTCCCGGTGAAGGGATAAAGGCCCTTCCCTTATCGAATGAGGTGCAGGATATTCTTAACTGAATATCACTGTGTAAAGCAAAAGAATACGGCTGTAATTTTTTTTTGTAAAATGTTGGTTCCATCAACGTATTCTAGGTTTGTTTTCTTTGCATTAATCCGAATTAATGCAATCCCATCAATTAGATAATCTCATATTATCAAGCATCTCCTCACACCATTACAGTTAAAGCATGATATGAAAAGAAAAATAGAATGCACATATACGCCTTCTGCATTGGCTACGGGGCCCTGGGTCTTCACCGTAAGATTACTTAACTTACGGTAGGGCGGGGGCAGGGCTAACGTGGGTGTAAAACGTATATAGCATTTATTTATATTTTTGTGGCGAAATGCATCCCTAAATCTATTTTACGATGCACATTAAAAACAATTTTTTGCGTGCTTCAAAAACCATTTCTTTTTAGTGTTTTCCCGAGGTTAATTGAAAGGTTCAATATGAAGTTAGAGGTGTTACGGAAGGTAGGAAGGGGCCACCCCCACCCGGGAGCACCAATTGGTGCTCTCGGGGAAGGGTGAACACCCGAGAGCACCATTATGGTTTTCACAGGTCAGCCATGACCCGAGCCAGTTTTCGGTGGGTTCGGGCCATGGTACCCATGAGCCTTCGAAATGTTTAATCGAATTCTTGTTTAACCTTCAAGTGCTCCATATTTGTGTTGGATTCCTTATAGGCTCCACAAAGTCCAGAACAAACTTACTCGGTGATCTCCTTACCGAAGATGATCCACCTTGAGATAACTCCATCACAAACTATAGCTTCATTTGATCATATCAAAATGAAGCAACTCACTAATCAAACTTACTAGGAATGATTAGTGAATATATAGATTATTATTGCTCATTAATTTTTCTTCTCTTTTATTTTCTTTCCTCGCTTTTGAAAAACTCAAGAGAGAGAGAGAGAGAGAGAGAGAGATGAAGATGATGAGAATAGCTTGCAAAAACTAATAAGATTAAATGATTAGCCATATTTATGATTCTAGATAAAACAAGAATGAGTCATGGTTTCTACACACAACTAAAGAAAATGACTCATTGTTTTTCCTAAAAAATAATAAGTAAATCCTTTGATCTCATCTTGTATTCAATGCAATTTTCATACACACAACAATCATGTATTAGCTAAACTTTTGTGTGCATCACATACACACAATACTCATGTATAAGCTAACATGATACTTATATTTATATCAAATATAAATACATTTAAAGAGAAGAAATAATAAAGTGAGCATAATATTAGTTTAATATATATCTATATCATATAAAAATATAATTCTAACTATTAAATCAACACTTGATTTAATAATCTAGTTATCTCATATATATACCGGCTAATATCATTAAACGCCCGATTAAAATACGTGTATCATATACACGTATTTAATCAAACTCTTGCATGTATCTCTATACATGCCCTACATCGTTTTTCCTGTACTAGGAAACCTCTATATGGGACTTTAAAGAATTAACAATACATTGGCGGTAGGTTAGGATCATATCCATAGCCCACAAGCACGTCAGCGGTACTAGCTGCTCGTAACGGATACCCAGGTATTGATCGAAAGAAGGTCAATGAGCAAACTCATCCGAATCTTGCAAAGTCTATCAGTGACAATCACTGTACAGTCCGGTCATTACGTCTAAGAGTGTCGCATACCAGGTCTGGGAGGTGGAAACTGTCAGACTCCTAATGACCAAATAAGTCATGTCGATCATAAACTCATAACCACCTGAGAAACTACTGATAACATTTATCAGTAAATTCAATTGCCTTGGCCAAGGATTTATGGTTATAGTCGATCTGGCACAACACAATCTCAACTCCCTATACTGGGAGAGATGAAATCTCTTCAATTGCTCACTGCCTCCATGTGCTTTGAGACTACACCCAACTAAAACCTGTTTGCACGACTCAGTAGAGCCGTGGTAGGGTAATAATCTAAGTACAATGGGAACACACACAAGACATTATGACGATCTTAGGTCTACAGACTACTCTGTACTCATGTCGCATGAGAATTGCTATCTGACGATATGTACAATACAATCTTGGAGTTTTCAGGTGAGCCCGTTCAGTGTAACTCATTCATCTAATGAGCACATGTATATAATTTTTGGTGTCAAACACCAATGGTTATAGGATCAACTATCACCCCAGTCGGGGTCAATAAATGTATACACTAGTCTAATCTAGAGTATCGATGCCTTGTCTCGATACTCTCTCGACTAAGGACTTTTAAAGATGTGCTTATAGACTACCCAGGCCCTACTAGTATGATCCCTATTATAATCTTGGTATTAAAGTAAAGATCCTACGGGCTTTATCATTATATATTAGCGATACGTGATAACGAGTAAAACATATTCACATGAATGATAAAGACAAACCAGATAGTATACTATCATCTCGAGTAAGATTTTTTTCTCCTATAGGTCCTCCATTAATTACAGTAATTGTTTTGAAGGTACCTATATCCAATAGCATCTTCCCGCTGTTCTCCGAGTACACTGTAATAGAAAAAATGATCATTTCAATACTATTAAACGACATTGAAACGAACATCTAATCTATCGTTGTACACGGAGAACCAGTGAAAATGTATTGACGAAATATCTTGAAATGAATGAAATACACAAGTGAATGCAAGTGTTTGCTTTATACATTCCTAACTTTTCCATATGGGAAAAATCTATCAGTTATCATACGATTGAATATTCTCGTCACATAGACTATACGGCGGTTGTTAAAACCGAATGATACCGTCCTATATTTAACAACTTTCATATAGTTTTATGTCACGACGAATATCAAACATATATTAACCGATAGACGAGAACTAAGTCGTGTTTTCATTTTCATATATGATTATCAATGAGAATATGAAATTTTCATATTATCATCGAGTATCATAATTTTAGATTTAATTTGAATTAGTTTTATGTTTACGTTTCAATTTCAAGACTTCGAAGTTTTTGGTTTTGGGTAGAGTTGTTAACGGTTATCTTAATCAAGCTTAATATTTTGGATATAGGGTTTTCTTAATGAAGTTTGATATTTTGGATTTAGGGTTAATTTTAGAATGGGATTTTACAAGAATTCAATGTAGAGGAGAATGATGATGAATTAAATTTTGGCCTTGTGTTAGAGAGAGAGAGAGAGACTGTGCGTGTGTGTGTGTGTGTGCGCGCGCGCGCGATTTTCAGTAAAATACCCATAACTGTTGTTGGTTTTTCTCTAAACCACCTAAACAAATTTAAATAAACAATTCATCTTCTTAAATTATCTAAATTACTATAAATTACACTAAAATATCCTTAGCTGTTGTTGGTTTTCCACTAAACTACATTCAAATTTTACTTAAAACCCTAATTTGCTCTATGTTACATTTTTACACTGAAATACCCTTAACTATTGCTGCAATTTCACTAAAATACCCTTAACTGCTATTGTTGTAATTTTACCCTAAAATACCCTAACACATAGTCCTATTCTTAATCCTAACTATGTTGGCTATAGTACCCTTAAGGCAATTATTGTAATCGCAGGCAAACGATTATGATGATTGAGAGAGGACCTATATGGATAGAACAGTCTTACTCGAGATGATATTAACTATCTGGATTGACTTTATCATTATGTGTTGTATTATGCAATATTATGGATCATTATTATATGTTGATAGAGCCCATAGAATTCTTACTTGACTACCAGGGTTATGATGGCGATCATACAAGTGAGGTTAGGTAGTCTATAAGAAAATTCATAAACGTCTCTAGTCGTAGAAATATCGAGACTGGGCATCGATATTTCAAAGTAGACTAGTGTATATGTCTCTTGACTCCGACGAGGGGCGATGGCTGGTCTAACAGCCATTGGTGTTAATTAGTCACCAAAGATTGTATATATGTGCTCATTGGGTTATGAGTTACACTGGACGGACTCGCCGAGAACATGCTAAATGGTATTATACATATTTTGAGGTAGCAGTTTTCTGGTAACATGAGTACAAGTTAGTCTGTCAACCTGAGATCATCATTTATCTCGTGCGAGTTCCCACTGTGCTTTGATTACTACCCTACCACGGCTCTACTGAGTCATGCAAACAGGTTTTAGTTAGGTATAGTCCCGAGCCACATGGAGGCAGTGAGCGGATCGTCAGGGATTCGTCTTTCCTGGTACTGGAAATAGATGTCGCGCTGTGCACGGTTGTTAGTGAGATATGCCCTAGAGCCCATTATTGTATCATATTGGATTGTATATTATATATTGGAAGCTTGGGATATTCACGGTTACAATAACAGTCTTACTCGAAATAGTAGTATGCTACTTGCATTCTACCTCAATATGTGCATGTATTTCTTTTAGCATGTCACTTATACAAATTGGTAGAGCCCTTAGGATGTTTGCTTGACTACCAGCATTCTGATGGCAGTCACACTAGTTGTAAGGTTCTGAAAATTCGATTAGGTTAATTGTGTATTAATTATTGATAATAAGTGTTTTCCGTAAAAACCAAGATATAATTATTTTTCCACATAGACTTAATTATACTTATTCTAGCTATGTAATTGCTAGTATTTGGTATTTAATTAGTCACTTACAAATTTCTAGTTTTATTAAATATTTTTCCTAGATTAATTATTTTTAAATATTGTTTTAAGCTTTCACTTATACATTTAATTAGTGTTAATTACAAATGAGAATGGGTTAATCATATATTAGTGAACCATGACCACTTAATACTAAGAGTGTAACATGTTCTCTCTAACTCTCATTTTGTCTCCATAATTCTAGAGAATTCTAGGAGGGAAAGTTAAATAAAATAAAATAATATAATATAATTATGAAATGACTTAATAGATGTAATAATTAGGGATGTTTCTACACACATCCACACACTTCACTCTCTCCCTCTCTTTCCCTAGCTGCTGGCCGAGCCTCCCCTGCAGCAAACCCCCCAATTCTCCATCTCATTTCCCACTTCAAAAATCATCAAATTCCATTAAAAATCCACATAAATTCCTACTAACTCATAATTGAACCTTCAACCCTTATTCTTTGGCCTAAACTAGTTTGGATCTAGGAGCAAGATAGATTGTTGGGAGGCTAAGTTTGCATGTTAGATCTCATGATTGTTGAGATATAATCTTAATCCAATAGTTAATTTGTTGGTTAATTATTTTAAATCAAACTTAATTAGGTATTTAAATGGTTTTAATTTCAAGATTCAGTTTTCAAGAGAAGGATTTGAATTTAAGTTAGGGTTTTTATCACTTGATCATGGTTGCAATGAGTAGTTTAACATTTTAAGACATGCAAAATCTAATCTAGTTGTTAAGTTGCTAATTGTTATTTTTAAATTGTCCTAATTAAACAATTTTGCAAACTAATTTCATGTTTAATCTAAAGTAGGTGAGATTAAAATCTAGTTATTAATTGTGTAGCCTAATTTCGATATTAAGTGAACATTGTGGCCACCGGATTTGTTCAAACAACTAGATTTGCACTAAAATGGTTAAGTGATACTTACTAGGTTTTTGGAATAAATCGATTTTAATTAAGTTTGAGGTTTTGATGATTTACTACCTATTCCCTAAAATATTTAATGTGTCGTGAATGCGTGATTGGGTTCTAAGCTTGGTAGTTTCCACGTATAGAGCCCCTTATTTCCCCAATCAGAGCAAAACTCTGTTCAAATTTTGAAATTTAAAATGAAGCAGAGCTTCATAGCAGCGCCTGCGCTAAGAGTCAAAGACTCTGATGCAGCGCTCACGTGCAAAGAACGAGAGCGCTAGCAGCGCCAACGCTGAGAGTCAAAGACTCTGAGGCAGCGCACCACGTGCAAAGCACGTGAGCGCTAGTGCTAAGAGCGCTGCACTCTAAGCAGCGCACCATGTGCAAAGCACGTGAGCGCTAGCGATAGAACAAAATGTTCTCGGCCTTTGGATCAAAAATCCAACGAACATGATTAAAAATCATCAATTGACAAGAATAAAATTCTGTTAAGGAAATATTTCTCAGAATCTTTCCAAACAGGAAAGATTATGCTCTGAAAATGAGAGCACCGTTGGATCAATGATCCAATGGTGATTAAAAATCACCAAAATACAGAATAAATTATGTATGGGAAAAGATTTCCCAATCTTGTTAAAAACAAGAAGATTGCCTTCTGTGAAACAGAAGCCTTGGGATCAAAGATCCAACGGTGGGAAACATCCCCAAATCAACTAGAGAAAAGATCTCTTCAACTGATTCAACAAATCAGCCTCTACTATACCCAAGACTTCAAGTCTCACAGAGAGGAACCACCCACAAACTTTGAGAAAGTTCAAAGAGAAGAGCAAGCTCTTGGCAGAAGAAGAATTTTTTCAAGGTAAAATAAAGAGATCGAAGCATCTCATCAGAAAAAAAACTTAGTTCTTATGCTAGATCATAAATCTATAAGAAAACTGTTTTTCACAAAAAAGATTATAACTTCTCATTATAAAATGGGGGAGAATAATTTAATTCTCTTAGGATCACAGATCCATAAAAGCAAAGCTTTTCACCAAAAACAGCTTTTCACCAAAAACATAAGAGATTGAAATATCTCCTATAAAATAAGAATTTTGTTCTTAGATCCATGAGACAAAGTCTCTTATAAGAGAGAATTTAATTCTCAAAGAGCAGAGTTGCATAAAAAGAGCCTTAGCGCTCCAATTAAAAGAAGCGCTTCAGCGCTCCAAAATCTAGCGCACGGCGCTGCAGAGCCTTAGCGCTCCAAATTTAAAGAAGCGCTCTGCGCTCATTGTCTGGCGCTCAGCGCCAAGCGTGCCATGTGCTCCTCACGTATGCGCTATTTCACAAGAAGCGCTCTACGCTCATTGACTGGCGCTCAACGCCAAGCGCGCCATGTGCTCCTCACGTGTGCGCTACTTAACAGAAGCGCTCTACGCTCATTGACTGGCGCTCAGCACCGAGCGCGCCACGTGCTCCTCACGTGTGTGCTACTTAACAGAAGCGCTCTGCGCTCATTAACTGGCGCTCAGCGCCAGGCGTGCCACGTGCTCCTCACGTGTGCGCTACTTAACAAAAGCGCTCTGCACTCATTGACTGGCGCTCAGCGCCAAGCACGCCACGTGCTCCTCACATGTGCGCTGAGGGAACATAAACTGTTCTTTAAATAAAGCTCCAGAGTTATAATGAGTGCTCAGCACTCAATGAAAGACAAAAACAATTGTCAGAACCCAAACCAATGCTCAGTATTGTTAAATGAAAAGGGACTGAGCCTAATTAAATGTCCAATATTTTAACTGAATGGGCCGAGCCCAAGTTGGACATAGATCCCTAATTCAGATTAATTGAGCCCATATGCTCATAAATCCTTGATCTTAGTCCCAAATTGGACTACAGATCTCTCAACCAATATTGGTTCAAGGGTACATCTCTTCACTCCTCTGATATTTGTCGTTGTAATCCTTCAACGTTTTCAGAGAGGTGACGGGTCTCGACAACCAGACATTTCATGGACTGTGGGGTCCTTAAACTCATGAACTATGATGTCCTTAAAATTTATAGACTATGATGTCTCTA
This sequence comes from Agapanthus africanus, assembly GCA_030015575.1. NCBI lineage: Eukaryota > Viridiplantae > Streptophyta > Magnoliopsida > Asparagales > Amaryllidaceae > Agapanthus > Agapanthus africanus. The sequence continues at coordinate 643,319,584 of CM057342.1, forward strand.
AACTACCACGGACTGTGGGGTCCTTAAACTCATAGACTATGATGTATTTAAACTTTACAGAGTATGACGTCTTTAAACTATGGACAATGATGTCCTTAAACTCCATGGACTATGAGGTCCTTAAACTTATGGACCGCAAAGTCCCTAAACTAAAACAATAGAGCCCAAATGCTCTTTTATTGGATTTAAATGATCCTGTTGAGTAGATCTTAGTCTAAAATTAAATTAATGTATTCTCAACAAACATTTAAATTAATCTTAGTCTCAAATGAGATTAACGATCCTTAAACCTAACCCAAACCCAAATCTAAGAAAATATAGATTTGGACTAATCCACGCCCCACGGGCGACAACGTAAATTTGTCTCCGTATACAATCCACGGGCAATCAAAAAATAAAACAAACACATACGACACGAAGTGACCATCTGGAGAAGGAGAAAGTTGTTACCGCGATGCGGTAGTGTAATTAACTGCAGGGGCTTGTTCCTGCAGGGAAGAGCGTCCCCACAATCAAAAACCCCTCACAATGAAGGGGAATCTGACAAAGTCTGCTATATCGGCCGCATCCGTCTAAACCTTCGATACATGGTGCCATAAATCAACTTGGCATCTTCGGAGAGGTGGACGGATAAAACTAAATAGTATCTGCCCCCAAATTCAAGCAAGACGTTTGTCTTCCCGGTCTTTTGGCGGAGAACAGATTCTGGCACGCCCAGTGGGACCTTTTCCTATTTTCACTCCACACTTCGTGTGTCGTGTTTCGCGAACAAGTCGTGGTTTGACATGATTGCCTTTGGATGTGAAGTACTAAGATTTGGTATCTTGCTCCGTCAAGAAAAATAGAAGATTAATGGCTTTCAACTGCACCAACTACAATAACTGCAACAACTCCCGCTCCGTCCTCGCAGGAGGAGTGACTTACGGGCCTCAAGCAGCATCCATTTTCGCGATGCCAGTGGAACAGGTGACACAAGCCACCACTGGGATGTTCTTTGGTACCATGCTCCCACCAATGAGCTTTAACGCCCCAGTGCCATCGCAAGAAACTCCGAAGAAGTCGGTCTTTGATCGGCTTACAACTACCGCGGCCCCTCTCAACGGGTCGCCCAAGTCTAGTGCCTCAGTTTTTAACAGACTGGGCCAAAGCTCAAATGGGCCCATGAATAAGCCCACGATACCTGAAGCGGCCATCCCAAAGCGGATAGTCATTCCTGTTCCTGAAACCATCAAAGTGACATCCCCTGCTAAGGAGTCGGTCATTGCAATACTGACCGTTTCAGGTCCCGTTCCAGGCGAAGTCATCAAAACTGCTCCCCCTGCATGAAATTCTGCCTTCGATAGATTGGACATCCCCACTCAGCGGACATCAGTCTTCAAGAGGCTAACGCCGGCAGCAACCCTCCGCCAGAACAGGGGGTATGATGAAGCCACCCCCATAACTGAACCGGTCCCATCTGCACGATATGCTCGCCGTCGTCACTGGAGCCGAGTAAGGAAGGCTGAGCACATCTCTCCTTCTGGACTGACTCCGCCAGCTCCGATGGTGGAAATTGATGCTGCTATTCCAACTGGGAACAGCTTTGAACCACTTAGGAGGGTATACAAGAACTCTCCGAAGGCCGTGCTAAAAAGATCTCCTCCACCTATGGAGAACGCTACAAAGGTGAAGCCAGAGTAACCCCCTCAGCGGCTGTCCTCTAAAATTCATAAAGTTTGGCGACAGGTCCAAGACTCGGTGATCAACCAAGACAACTCCTGCCAACCGAAGAAGATGAAAATTCGGCAAGAGAAGAACCACCCTGTCATACCACAGAAGGTGTTGTCTACTTGGGTGCCCGCTGCAATGGCCCCCTCAACTTCGACCGCCCACAAAAGAAGGAGGCCGGAGAAAGTCTGCAGGTCCGTAATGAATCTTAAGGACACTGAATCTAAACGCCCCAAGTCTGGGGGCATGGTGGTTCACACTGTTTATATGGTATCCGGGAAAGAGGATAGCCGTATCTCTACGGGCCATCGACCACTCACTAGATCCGTAACAAGGGCTCAGGAGCAACAACAGAAGCTTCAGGAAATGTTAACACAGATGGCCGCACTCACAGGGACAAAAGAAAGCCCAGAAACGTTGTCAGAGCAGCGTCATGAACAAGAAACCGATGCTGACTTCCTCCGTAGAATCCTCGAGAAGAAGGAAAAAGAAGCAGCGGAACAAGCTGCCAACATAAAACGAATGGCGCTTTTATTCCAAGACATGGTCGGGATGATGTTACAGCCGGACCCTCCAACCGAAGACCCTCCGATTATCCTTGAAGACGATAGGGGAGAGACATCGAACCCTCTTCCGGCTTGTTCAGCAGCCAAGGAAGAGACCATTTCCAAAGCCGCCCTGGATGACTATATCGCTCAACAGATACGAGCTCATCAGGCGAACGAAGCGGCCAGCCAAATTGTTAAGACTGGACGACCATATCCGGGTTGGTACGACCAAATAAAGTACCCGCCGGGATATACGATCCCTAAATTCCATGTATATAAGGGGACGGGGAATCCACACCAGCACGTTGCTCAATTCAGAGCCTTGTGCAGTAATACTGAGGGTGACGACAAACTGCTGTTTCGCCAGTTTGTTGGCAGCTTATCTGAGACAGCTTTTGAATGGTACTCCGAGCTCCCAAACGACTCCGTTAAGATATTTGCAGAAATGAAGTTACTGTTTACGCAGAGATTCACAAGCGCTAGCGAACGCACTCCAATCACGGCATTGATCAATGCCAGGGTAAAACTGGGAGAAACATGGGTTCAGTACGCAATCCGGTGGCGGAACCTATGGTCGAAATGCGAACAACGCATCGAAGAAGCTCCTGCGGTAGGCATGTTCATGGGTACTCTTGATCCGCAGGCGACCATATCCCAGTTCATGATGTTCTTCAAGCCAACTACTTTCCAGGTCTTGATTGACAAGCTGGTCTAAATGGATCAGATGGGTCATAGACCATCTTCTTCGAAGTTAGAATCTCGAAACGAAAAAGGGAAAGGGAAAGCGACCTTCGTCGCCAATGCTCAGCAGCAGTCCAGTGGTCTAAAACCAATCAATCGCCAAGACGATAGACAGCGATTCTTTAACGTGAAGCTGAAGCGCACTTATTCGTTTCCCCAGGATAAAACGAGGAGACTGTTCGACCTGGCGGTGTGCAATAGGCTCATTACCTTGCCGGATCCAAAATGCCCATTACAGCCCGGTGATGCCAACAATCCTAATTATTATCCCTATCACAAAGTGGTAGGCCATCCAATCGAAGATTGCTTCGTCTTCAAAGGCTGGATTGAGGACCAATACCAACAGGGCAAATTCGCACTGTCCGAGAATTGGAAAGTAAGCCCGCCTCAGCCGCACGCTCTTAAAAGGGGGGACACGCCGGGGGCATCATGCTCTTTTATAGAAGAAGCTCCATGGGAGGTTGCTCTTTCAGTCAAGACGAAAAGAATGCTGAAGGATCTCCAAACATGCCCGGCAATCAGGTGGAAAAGTCCGCTGGAACCCGAGATCATTGATGGAATGCTGAAATCGCGCCTGACTCCAAGAATTGGTAGCGATAATCAAAATGCTCAGGCCCAGCCGTCGAAGTCTTCGAAGAAGAAAAAGAAGACCAAAAAGCCCGTGAAGCCTGATGACAAGCGCACGGACCTGCAAAAACATATTGACGCGCTGGAGGAATATAACCAGAAGGCGCGAACCCCAGTCACACTCCAAGAGTTTCTCAACCACATCCTTGAAGATAGAGATGGCGATGAAGATGAGGGAGTGGACTCGTTAGACAAACTTGAAGATTATGTGGCAAGCTGCCACGTGATCCCTCACTCGTCAGTTAATGGTGAAGAAGCTCCTGCAACAGAGAAACTGGGGGCAGATTCCGAACCGGAACTCCTAAGACCGTCAGACGAGATGATTGACGTATTCTTGAACGAAGCTCTTCTGAAAAGCAAAGCTGATCAGGAGCATGAAATCGCCGTATACGAAAAAGCCAAACGTCAGCGACTGAACGAAAGGATTGAAATACCCCAACCGGATAGGAGCACTTCGGCCGCCAACAAAAGCAGGTTCAAGACAAGGAAAAGGTTCGCCAAAGCCATATCGATGGGAATGAAGCTGCCACCCTCTGAAGGAAACACTCCTGATAGGATACACCTTAACGAAGAGGATGCACATCCAAACTATTGCTTGTACCATTGGAGGACCACACACCCTACTGAAGAATGAAACGCCTTTAAAAATTGGTGGTAGGGATACATTGCTCATCGGCAGCATTTCAAGCGGATGAAGCGCAAAACTCGTCGGGAACAAAGAAGCACGACAGATGAGCATAAAAGAACTGCCAGTGAATGTCACATGGTTAATTCTGAGGGATCGCAAGTTCTCACCTTCGGGAGTGATTCTGATGAAGAAATAGCCCTCGTCCCTCTCTTCAAGGAATCCATCTCTGAAACAGAAGAGATGAAGACCTGCGAGAACATTCAGCTGCGCAATCACACACTACCTGAAAATAATCTCGGACCCGCAAACAAAGGATCAGAAAAAAAGGATAAGGTAAAGAAAAGGTCCCTGAGAATATCACTCTCGATGACCGAGTCGTCGAAGAGCTGGCAGCTAAGGACCCGTCCAAGAAAAACAAGGTGGATTATAACGTTCTGGCACACTTAAGGAAGATACCCTCACAGCTAAGCATTCTCGACGCCCTTCTGCTATCTAAAGAGGCGAGAGATTCTTTGATCAAGGCACTACAAGAGCCCGAGCAGTTCTAAGCTTTCCTTACCGAAGAAAAGATGAAGGATGAGCTGGAAGAAGTGCACACTGCTGACGTCACTTTCAGCGATGATGATCTCCTCCTCGGGACGTGCGAGCATAACCGTCCCCTCTGTGCTCCGAGTATTGCCATGACATCAAGATAGGGAAGATCTTAATTGACAACGGGTCCTCTGTCAACCTCCTAAATGTAAGGGTGCTAAAAGAAATCTGCATGAGCGTACAGCACCTTGCTCGGGATAAAATCACCATCTCCGGTTTCGACTCCCAGTCATCATGGACTCTCGGGTCTATGATACTGACATTACACTTTGGGCTGCTCGTCACTGACATCAAGCTTCACGTCATTGACGCGAAGACTTGCTACAATGCTTTGCTCGGCTGGCCTTGGTTACACAAGTACAACATTATCCCTTCTACACAACATCAGTGTATGAAGTATTTCAAAGATGGTCTCGAGTATACCGTGACAGAGGAGCTGAACCCATTCTCCGTGAATGATGTCCGAAAGTACAAAGATGCAAAGTACTTCTTACCAGACTTCGAAGACACGGAAAGATTTCATAAACCTGAGCATAACCAAAAAGCTATCACTACCATTCCGATCTTTGGGAGTGATACCGAGGAGGAAGAAGAGATAGTCTATTCGGAACCTCCCTGATACAACAAACCAGGACCGTCTACCCCTACTCTGGTCTTTGGCAGTGACTCTGAAGATGAGGTCAACGCAGTATTCTCGGCTCGTCCATCAGTGCAAGCCTTCATTGAAGATGAACAGAGTTTACAAATCGCTATGGTTCAGCGGCAGCACTACAAAGAGCTCGACGCACTTGATACCTATAGTGTGCAAGAATTGCAGACGTTCCACATCCCTCCCAGACGAAGAGATGAAAATGAGATCCTCTTTTATCGATCCACGGAAACCAAAGTGGAGAAAAGAATCTGGCATGGTGCCGATTCTGCACTTGACAGACTCCAGCCCATCCGTCTGCCCAGATACTACATAGAAGGATTAAAACGGCCTTTAAGGCGTCAAGGTGTACCTTTGAAGCATACCTCGCACGGAAAATAGCAAAGCCGATGCATTGGCCAAGCTCGCTAAAGAATTGGCTGATGAAAATCTCGATGACGTAATGATCGTTGTGCAAAGCCGTCAGGTTCTTGCACCGGTAGAAATATCTCCGGATTCGTCCGAAGAAAAAGAAGCAACCGAGCAAACGGCCCTACAAATAAAAGACCAGGAAAAGGCTAAGGATTGGAGAGAATTCTTTATAGACTACTTCAAATCCCGTCAAACACCTGAAGATGCATCCTCAATACATCAGCTCATGAAACGAGCTCTATCCTTCGCCTTCGTCAATGACACTCTATATAAGAGATCATTTGATTCTCTATGGCTAAGATGCCTGGGACCTGAAGAAGTAAGGAGAGTCGTCCAAGAAACTCATGACGGACTCTGCTGTTTTCACCAAGCCGGGCCGAAGATGAAAATGAAGATCAAAACGATGGGCTACTATTGGCCCATAATGATCCAAGACTGCCTCGAATACGCGAAATAGTGCTACTCGTGCCAGATGCACGTGGACTTTATCCACCAGCATCCAAATCCGCTACATCCAACGGTGGTTAGCCGGCCGTTCGAAATGTGGGGAACTGACATAATCGGCCCAATTGAACCAGCATCGTCTAGAGGACATCGGTTCATACTGGCGACAACTGATTACTTCTCCAAGTGGGCAGAACAAGTACCACTAAGAGAAGTAAAGACGGAGAATATCCTCCATTTCTTCAAGACACATGTCATCTATCGGTTCGGCACTCCGCGACGAATTATCTCCGATAATGGGCCGACCTACAGAAGTCACAAAATTATCCGCTTCACGCAGCAACATAATATAGACTGGAGATACCCTTCGGTCTATAATCCCCGAGCTAACGGTCTAGCTGAGGCTTTCAACAAGACCTTGACGAAGATCATGAAAAAGACGGTGTCCAAAAATAAAAAAGTCTGGCACGAAAGACTGTATGAAGCTCTCTGGGCGTATCGAACTAAATTCAAAACGGCCATAAACACAACGCCGTATGCATTGGTATTCGGCACAGAAGCGGTACTTCCCTTGAAGATAGAGGTAACCTCTCTATGAGTGGCGGTCCAATACGAGCTAACAGACGAAGACAATGCTCATCTTGGGCTTGAGGAGCTCGACGCCCTTGACGAAACCCGGCTCATGGCGCAGCAAAACTTGGAAGCTTACAAAGCAAAAGTGACGCGCTCATACGAGAGATTGACTAGGCCAAGAACATTCCGCAAAGGCGAACTCGTGCTAGTGGTCAAGAGACCTATGATCCCTAATCGTGCCAAACGGGGGAAATTCGAGCCAAACTATAAAGGCTCGTACATCATAGACAAAATCTACCAGGGTAAGGCTTACTTGCTTATAGATATGTATGGCGAAAGACCCTTCAAGCCAATAAACGGCCGTTTCTTGAAAAAATACTACGCCTAACCGAGACGTCTATAAACTACTACGGACCGCAGCATCCTAAGACTGACGCAAAAATAAAAAGAAAAACAAAAAAAAAAGAAAAAAAACGGTACATCCATAAGCGAGATGGGAACGGATGAAAACCAGAAAGGGCTCCGTGGGTAAAAACAGCAGGGCTACCGGCGAGTTTGTGAAAACCTGAAAAGGCACAATCTCGTTAAAAGACACTTGCAAGGTCCTCTCGACCCGGTAAAGAGAAAATACTTGCGTGTGATCCTTACGACTCACAAGGGAGCAATACACTTAGGAATCCCCACTATTCCTAAGGAGAAAACACGCTTACGAGATCCTCACGACTCGTAAAGAGAATTCCCCTTTGAGACCCTCACGGCTCATAGGATTCAAAAGCCTTAAGCTACAGGGATCTGAACCTGTTCTTAAGCCGTCATACACCCCGATTATTGCCCTACAAGCGTTTCAATATTGACCTTTGTATACAATCCACGAGCACGAATAAATATTTCCCTAACAAAGTCCCACCAGCGGTTAGGGATATGCTCACACGGTGAACGACCCTTATAAGTCCTCTCGACTTATAAGGAGAAAACACTCTTGTAAGATCCTTACGACTTATAAGAGAACATACACTTAAGAATTCTCACGATTTTTAAGGAGAAAACGCACTTACGAGATCCTCATGACTCGCAGGGATAAATACCTTTATGAGACCCTTACGGCTCGTAAAGCCAAAAGCATTAGTTAAAAGAATCCTAACCCTATTTGCTAAGCCACTTTTGTTCGACATCGACAGAGGCAAATGATGATTCGCTCCTGACAATATCCCAGTGGTAGCGATGCTAATGCCTAAATCGGTATCAAATTCCAAGCTCTTTCACGGCAAATGATGATTCGCTTCTGGCAATATTCCAGTCGTAGCGATGCTAATGCTGAGATTGGCACCAGATTCCAAGTTCCACACCCGCGATAAAAATTCAGCGAGCCAAAAATGCATATGAAATAGCATAAATGATGGGGAAACTTGCAACAAAATTAACAAGTAAAAATATATGCATACAAAATAACCGAAATGGTTGGGCAACTAGCAATAAAAAAGGGAGTAAAAAGAAAAAAATTGTCGAAATGATTTGGCACCGCGAAAAATAACCGAAATGATTAGGCAATCGCGACTTTCGTGATACAAAAAGATGAAATGATAGAGCATTGCGAAAAGAAAACAAAAATGAAATAAAAAATTTTTGCCCTACAGGTGAGATCACATCGATCCCTGTATACAATCCAGGAGCACAAACAAAAAGGGAACCATGTCATCCCACCAGGCTCCATCAGAAAGAGTGCCAAGTCTTGACGGCCACATCTACAGCCTGGAGACCTAAAACAGCATTCCTTCTCATTCCAGCAGAATTCGGACGCGACAATCAATCTCGGAGCCACGGCAGAGTCCCCGGTTCCAAGTCTCGATGGCCACATCTACAACCTGGAGACCTACAATAGAGTTCCTCCTCATTCCAGCAGAATTCAGACGTGACAATCAACCTCGGAGCTATGGCAAAGTCCCTAGTTCTAAATCTCGACGGTTCACAGACAACCTAGAGACCACCTCGACATTCGTCTCGTTACAGCAGACGCAACGTCAGCAAAGCAGAGCCATGGCAAAGCCCCTAGTTCCAAATTTTGAAGGTTCACAGAAAGCCTAAAGACTATCTTGGAGCCGCGGCAAAGTTCCCAGTTCCATGACTCGGCGGTGCACAGACAACCGAGAGTCAACTCCTGACCCCATATGGCTAAAGTCAATCCTGAACCCGTATGGCTAAAGTCAATCCTGACCCCGTATGGCTAAAGTCAACCCCTGACCCCGTACGGCTAAAGTCAACCCCTGACCCCGTCCGGCTAAAGTCAATCCTGGCCCCATATGGCTAAAGTCAATCCTGACCCCGTGGAACACGACCAAAGTCAACCCCTGACCCCGTGGAACACGGCTAAAGCCAATCCTGACCCCGTGGAAAACGGCCAAAGTCAACCCTCGACCTCCACGTCAAAGCAATGCTTTGATTCGAGAGTAGGTCAACTCATCAATCACTTACGAGTCCTCTCGACTTGTAAGGAAGAAAATTCTTTTGTGAGATCCTTACGACTCTCAAGAGAAAACACACTTAGGAATCCTCACAATTTCTGAGAAAATACACCTATGAGATCCCCACGACTCGTAGGGAGAAAAATCTTTATGAGACCCTCATGTCTCATAAAATTGAAAAGTCTTAGGCGGCAGATTTGAACCTGTTTGCTAAGCCATCGCTATCCTGCAAGGTGTCCAAGATGGACAGCTACCTACTATCTATAGGCCACACTTAATAAAATCACATGGCGACGATACAGCAAAGAGAAGAAAGCAACAGTGGGTGAGAAAAAAAATGTGTATATTTTATTCATGAATGCAATTGAGTACAAGACGAATCATATAAAAGAATAAAAAATGGATACATGTTATTAAAAGATTACAAATGTTTAATTGATACAAAGGCAGCTACTGAGAAGGAGGCATTTTCAATAAGTCGGCCAGTTACTCGCGCACTCCTCTCAACTCCTTTTCATGGTCAGCTGCTGCGGCCAGCTCCGCTTCAACTCGAGCCCGTTGCTGCAAACCAGACTAAAGTTTCTCATCGATTTCCTGTTGAGAAACTTCGCGGTTCTGCGTAACCCGCTCCAGAAGGTCGAGCTTTTGCCTTAGTGCTAGTCCGTCCGAAATGCATTATCGCAAATTGTCAAAGACAGCCCTCAATTGCCAGTGTTTGCTTCAACTTGGGCGCGCAGCCGGGCGAATTCACCTGAAGCTTCCTCGCGTTCCTTCTGCCTCAAGGTCTCTTCTTGTTCGAAATGGCGGAAGAAGGGAACACTCTGCTCAACCCATGCAGCCCGTTGAGAATTCAAATCCAACATTTCTGGAACGGGATGCCTGAGCTCAATCTTATGCAGACAGGCCTCGATCTTCCTGCAGTAGTTAAACCAAGACTCAACGACGCCCTTGCTATGGAAGTTCACAAGCATCGCCAACATGAGATTAACTTCGGCGGCAAAATCTGCAGCAGATGCGAAGGCCTTAGTGTCAAGGTCCTCGACAAACTCGCTTAACTTCTGCAGGCTATTTGCAGTACCCCTGGAAGAAGGGCGTTTAGCAAAAGGCCCTGCCGGCTTTGGAATCTGAGACTCGAAAGGAGCTGGAGTCGGTGTGATTGCTGCAAAACAAATCATAGTCACATATCGGCTTAAGAGATAAAGAAGATGCAAGAGCGATGAAGGCTACTATACCGGTTACGACAGGTGGCAAGGCTGGGAGCACTGGTGGTGCGACAATTCTCTCGTCCCCTCCTTCAATTCGTAGTGCTGTAATCAATTTAATGTTAGCAACGGCAGGGTCATCCGTTAAAGAAAAAAAGGACGTCGGTTAGAAAAGATATTCACCGGCACCAGTAGGCAAAGCGACTTCCAACTGGAAGGAGAAATGTGGGTTCAACACCTGATAAAGATGATCGAAGAGAACTCCTGTAAGGTTGCGACGATGCATGGTTAGTACAAGGGAGATGACAACCACAATTTAAATTAAACAAATCGCAAACCCATACCTTCCAGCATTTGAGAGGACACGAGAGAAGGCGAAGGGTCGGCGACCGTCAGAGTTGCAACCGGTGACGCTTCTTCATGTGGCACGACCTCAACGCTCACTACACCTGCATTAGAAACAAAAGAAATGCCATCAGAAGGGATTGAAAGGATTGCGGAATAAAAAGGAAAACAATGACCCAAGATCCACCTGATGAGTCGCCAATCGAAACCGTGACAAGAGCATCACTAGGCGCAGCGACTGCTCATTGGAAGGGTTTCGCCGCCCGTGGCTTCATCCCCTGATTCTACTAAAGCCGTCGTGACACTCGCAATGCCAGGAGATGGCAGGGAACCGCAAGGGGAAAGAGTGGCAGTTGGGGCAGTCCCGGACTCCTGAGAAAGAGTGGCCACTTCGGGCTCGGTGATTGCCGTCATCTCACCTACCACCTCCTCATCAGGACTTGGCCCTGCAGGTTATGATATATGAGAATCTGAAGATCAAACTCTAATAAAGGACCTAGTGTTACGTCACCTTGGGACGGCCTTTAAATTGCCTCCAGAGCCGCGCGTACCGCCTGTCTATGAGCGGTAGACAGGGCAGCCGGAGCACTCTCTGGAGAAATAAGGACAGGGGAAGCAGTGCTGGAGCCTGCACCTACAGCCAAGGCGGCATCACGTTCTTTCGCTGCACGCCTCTTGCGCTTCCTTTCAGCCTGAGCCGCGACCACCTCAGGACTTCCGATAAAGGTAGTCCATCATCTGAACCAAGTTCTGCCTCCGGCATCGTTACGACGTCCATCATCGGCTTCTTCTGCGAGACCCCTGGTGGTGACTTAGGGATAGCCGTGGCTGCAATGGCCGGCGCTAACGATGCTGCTGCGTCACCACTTGCGATCGACACTGCACTTGGAATAACCTGAGTCGAGGTAGTCCCTGTAATAAGATGAAAAAGAAGAGTTAGTTTACCCATAAAAAAGAGGAATGAAGGTACAGTGAACTGAAATATACGGAGGCCCAAGGAAGCACGAAGCCTTTCCTCCTCTTCGAAAGTCTTGAGGGAAGCTGCAAGAGCTTCTTCGGTGGAGATACCTGTTGAAGAGGAAAGCGTTAGTCAAAGCATAGTAATTAAAATGATCACGGAAAAATAAAACTGAAGTATACCTAATTGAGCAATCGTGATTGGTGCTGCCTCATTACGAGCCAATTGCGCTGAAACCGCGATAGACGCCTCCAGATCGGTATCATCCGGTGCCATGAATAAACCTTCATTGGTCCCATACTCACTCAAACCCTCTCTATAGGGAGCATGGGGCTCTTGACCAAGTACGACGTCGAGAGAAAACATCGACTTCTTTTTCTTCTGTGAGCGAGTGCCGGGAGCCGATAACATAAGCTTGCGCTTGGCGGGCAATTTAGGGTGACGAGTCCCTATCTCCGTACCCATACTGGACTCGGGTGACGCCGCATCTACCGTTTTTTCAGGCACATGGGATAAGGGCAGCTCACGTATAACACGTGGTACCACAGCCACAACGGCTTCTCTCAAGGGAGGATGGTCGATGGTCCGTCGCTTCAAAGGAACATTTGGATTACCCGCTGGGGCGGTGCCCTTATGGTCAAGCAGCAATCGCTTTTCTTCTCTAAAAACGGTGCCCATCGAATGCTGATACCATGCCACATATACGTTCAGGGCTTTTGGAACGCAGCTCGGCTCACTAATAAAGAAATTGGAGCCGGTGTTCAGCATAAAATGGTGCAACGCGCTCCGGATACCTTCTTCAGTAGAAACCGGTTCTGCCAAGAAGTCCTCGAGTGGGATGCCCTGATTATAGCTTAATTGCTGGGCGAAGCGATGCGGGTTGTACCTCATGAACAACGCCGAATCATTCTGCCTAAACACGAGAAAGCTCAGCCTGATGGAGTATAAATGAAGAATCTCCCAAGCTTTCAAGGTAGAGGCCCCGTCTTTAAAAATGTCCCGTAGTGGCTGCACCGTTTTTGCGGATTCTTTACCGATGGTTAGAACCTTATCGGTAAATGTTATTCCATCTCCAACCGTGCGCGGACGAAGGAGCAAACTCCTAGCTTCCCACTGTGTCAGATTTACAATGGACGCGTCAACTAGCCGTATAATCCGAGGGAAGTTATACTTGTCGTAGAAGCAAGGCCTTTTATGAGCGCCGAAAGCGCCGAGTACATGTAACTCGATCCATGACATAAAATAATGCATCGAGAAGTTCACGTGCTGCACCTCTGGTTCAGTAGTTTCTGCCGCCAAGTTGAGGCCATGATACAAATGGGCTAACCCAGCGATCCCGACGACCACTTGCATCCCAATAACCATTCGGTGAGCTGGATAAAAAAAGGACGGCCTCATATGGCGAGGGTGCATTGGAAGCACAAACCAGCTTAACCATAGCCCGAGGAACCCAAAAAGAACGCTTCTTCGTCGATCCCAGGAGCTGCAAGCTCTGTGAAAGAGATGACCGGGGGGTTAGGGAGAAAGAAACTCCTCTGATCCACCTCCGTTGCCGGCTAGTTGTCCAAACCAAAACCAAAAAGATCGTCAAGTTTGGAAAATTTCGCGGCTTCCTTCGACAGGACTTCTGAGCGGAGAAAACGGGCGATAAAATCAACCCCACAGCTTCCGGCTTCGAGAAAAAGGCTCTCATAGATATTCAACACCTTAATCAAACTAGGGAATTGATGTTGGATGGCGTTCTCCGGGATAAGGCCTGTCATCACTGACTTGGCATCAAAGACGTACTCGTCCGGAGGAAGCAGCTCCTCGTAGTGTTCTCCCCTAACCAGTAAGCCAGAAACCTCTGCAAACTCCTCTAAAGGGATTAAGACTTCTCGATCCAACAGAAGGAAGGTGTGGGTCGGAATATTCCATTGCTCCAGAAAAGCCTTGACCCACCAGGCAGGAGGCGTAGAATATTGAAAGAGAGAAGCATAAATCGCGGGATACAACCCGAGCTTCAGCAGCTGTGACTTCTTGGCTGACAAAATATAGCGGGCCCATTACCAATACCCAGCTGGATGATGGGGAGTTAAGCCTATGTTATACGGCTGTCCCTAAGGGCGCGACTCGCCTTGGCAGATACGTCGCCCCAAGGTATCCAAAGCCATTGGAGGCTGTACGGGTATTGCAGCCATAGAAGGCTGAAGGAGGCCCTCTGAAGTCCAGTTGACCTCCTCCACAGTATAGTTCACCGGGGGTGGGTCGGCGTAGTAGATCGCCGAAATAGGATCCGAAGGTGCTGCGCAAGAAAAGATACGCAGACCCCTGATGATATGATTGTACCACGTTCCCCATAAATGAAGGTTCTTTTGTTCCGGATCATGATCTTTGATCAGTTCAAACACTTCCCTATCAACAGGCGCTTCAGGGAATCCACTTTCCGAATGGACAAACGGGAAAGAAGTGTCGAAAGACATAGTACCTGTTCGGAAAAGAACAAAATTTTTAGCCGTCAATGCTACAGTTTAAGTTCTATCACTAGGTACTTTAAATTCGTACCGCACTGGTGGAAAGGTACCGGGGGGACCCACATAATCTGGATGACAGCTCATCATTAATAAAACAGTCTCATCATTTGATGAGACTGTCATTAAATGAGAAAATCCTAAAAGGATTCTCATTTAATGAGGGCCCTTGGGCCAAGGAGTAAATCTCCCATTGAGAGCAGCGCTCTACAACAAGAGTGACATCTGTCAACTCTGATGATGAAAGGAATAAAAATTGCTCAAGAAAAATTCTGAAGATCCATGCTCTGTAAATATGATGGAATAATCCATTAGAAAACTTAAAGTAAAGATTTTAATGAATTAAAAATTCCGAGATCTTCAAGATCTATGAACAAACTCAAAGAGTTCTTCATAAAAGATTAACAAATCTACATGATTTAAAAGAGCAAAGCTCTGTTAATAGGAGAAACCCTAGATTATAAAATAATCTCTTCAAAGATTTAATCTTTACCTAAATTTTTTACAGAGTTCTGTCTCTAGGAGAGTTCTTAAAACAGAGAGCTTTGCTCTAAAAAGAGAATTAATTCTCAGAAAAACAAGAAAGAAGATGAACAGAGGTCATCTCAAGGGCCAAAGGCCCTATTTATAGGCACTGAGAGCCGTTTCAACTTCTGAGGTTATCCAATGGCATAGAAGCTGCCACCGCTACACTCACGTGTAGGCCACATGAGTGCAATAGTGGGAGGCATTTGTTTCCCCAATCAAAGCGAAACTCTGTTCAAATTTTGAAATTTGAAATGAAGCAGCGCCTCATAGCAGCACCAGCGCTAAGAGTCAAAGACTCTGATGCAGCGCTCACGTGCAAAGCATGAGAGCGCTAGTGCTAGCAACGCCAACGCTGAGAGTCAAAGACTCTGAGGCAGCGCACCACGTGCAAAGCACGTGAGCGCTGCCGATAGAACAAAATGTTCTCGGCCCTTGAATCAAAGATCCAACGAACATGATTAAAAATCATCAATTGACCAGAATAAAATTCTGTTAAGGAAATATTCCTCAGAATCTTTCCAAACAGGAAAGATTATGCTCTGAAAATCAGAGCAACGTTGGATCAATGATCCAATGGTGATTAAAAATCACCAAAATACAAAATAAATTCTGTATGGGAAAAGATTTCCCAATCTTGTTAAAAACAAAAAGATTGCCTTCTGTGAAACAGAAGCCCTAGGATCAAAGATCCAACGGTAGGAAACATGCCCAAATCAATTAGATAAAAGATCTTTTCAACTGATTCAACAAATCAGCCTCTACTATATAAAGAACCCAAGACTTCAAGTCTCACAGAGAGGAAACCCCCCCTCCCCCCACAAATTTTGATAAAGTTCAAAGAGAAGAGCAAGCTCTCGGCAGAAGAAGAATTTCTTCAAGGTAAAATAAAGAGATCAAAACATCTCATCAGAAAAAGAACTTAGTTCTTATGCTAGATCATAGATCTATAAGAAAACTGTTTTTCATAAAAAAGATTATAACTTCTCATTATAAAAGGGGGGAGAATAATTCAATTCTCTTCGGATCACAGATCCATAAAGGCAAAGCCTTTCACCAAAAACATAAGAGATTGAAATATCTCTTATAAAATTATAACTTTGTTCTTAGATCCATAAGACAAAATCTCTTATAATAGAGAATTTAATTCTCAGAGTGCAGAGTTGCATAAAAAGAGCCTTAGCGCTCCAATTAAAAGCAACGCTTTAGCACTCCAAAATCTAACGCACGGCGCTGCAGAGCCTTAGCGCTTCAGCGCTCCAAAATCTAGCGCACAGCGCTGCAGAGCCTTAGCGCTCCAAATTTAAAGAAGCGCTCTACGCTCATTGTCTAGCGCTCAGCACCAAGCGCGCCACGTGCTTCTCACGTATCCTCTATTTCATAAGAAGCGCTCTGCGCTCATTGACTGGCGCTCAACGCCAAGCACGCCACGTACTCCTCATGTGTGCGCTACTTAACAGAAGCGCTCTGCGCTCATTGACTGGCGCTCAGCGCTGAGCGCACCACGTGCTCCTCACGTGTGTGCTACTTAACAGAAGCGTTCTGCGCTCATTGACTGGCGCTCAGCGCCAGGCGCACCACGTGCTCCTCACGTGTGCTCTACTTAACAGAAGCGCTTTGCGCTCATTGACTGGCGCTCAGAGCCAAATGCGCCACGTGCTCTTCACGTGTGCGCTAAGGAAACATAAACTGTTCTTTAAATAAAGCTCCAGAGCTATAATGAGTGCTCAGCACTCAATAAAAGACAAAAAACATATGTCAGAACCCAAACCAATGCTCAGTATTGTTAAATGAAAAAGGACTGAGCCTAATTAAATGTCCAATATTTTAACTGAATGGGCCGAGACCAAGTTGGACACAGATCTCTAATTCAGATTAATTGAGCCCATATGCTCATAAATTTTTGATCTTAGTCCCAAATTGGACTACAGATCTCTCAACCAATATTGGTTCAAGGGTACATCTCTTCACTCCTCTGATATTTGTCGTTGCAATCCTTCAACGTTTTCAGAGAGGTGACGGGTCCTGACAACCAGACATTTCATGGACTGTGTGGTCCTTAAACTCATAGACTATGATGTCCTTAAACTTTACAGACTATGATGTCTCTAAACTACCACGGACTGTGGGGTCCTTAAACTCATAGACTATGTTGTATTTAAACTTTACAGACTATGACGTCTTTAAACTATGGACAATGATGTCCTTAAACTCCATGGACTATGAGGTCCTTAAACTTATGGACCGCAAAGTCTCTAAACTAAAACAATAGAGCCCAAATGCTCTTTTGTTGGATCCAAATGATCCTGTTGAGTAGATCTTAGTCTAAAATTAGATTAACGTATCATCAACAAACGTTTAAATTGATCTTAGTCTTAAATAAGATTAACGATCCTTAAACCCAAACCAAAATCTAAGAAAATACAGATTTGGACTAATCCACACCTTACGGGCGACAACATAAATTAGTCTCTGTATACAATCCACGGGCAACCAAAAAATAAAACAAACACATACGACACGAAGTGACCATCTGGAGAAGGAGAAAGTAGTTACCGCGATGCGGTAGCGTAATTAACTGCAGGGGCTTGCGCCTGCAGAGAAAAGCGTCCCCATAATCAAAAAACCCTCACAATGAAGGGGAATCTGACGAAGTATGCTATATCGGCCGCATTCGTCTAAACCTTCGATACATGGTGCCATAACTAACTTGGAATCTTCGGAGAGGTGGACGGATAAAACCAAAGAGCATCTGCCCCCAAATTAAGACAAGACGTTTGTCTTCCCGGTCTTTCGGCGGAGAACAGCCCTAGTTGTGGTTTGTGGCGTTGTCGCGAGCGCGTTTTGTGCACCAAGTGCATGCGCGTCCAGTTAGTGCACGTTGGTTGTCTTGTATCATTTGTTTTCGCAATTATTTATATATATATCCTCTTATTTACTTATGTGTGATCCTAGAATTGGATGCAGAGGCGTCGGATGTGGCGCGGAAAGGCAAGGCTGAGATCGGATTATCCGAGGCGTCCCGGTGGGTAGATATACATATCTATGGGGGAATCATCTGGATGGCGCGAGGCGCCCGATAATTAGGAATGATGAGTAGTTCTTGCATCTATATGCATAGTCTCAAATCATCCATATTATGGTATATTCATATTCTTAATTATGATGTTATTCCTTAGGACACTTGCACCATTACCATTGGTTCATGCCGCACGTGCACTATTCATACGAACACACACACCATTGGTAATTGCTATGTCACGGACACTATAGAACTTGCTTAGAATCGATACCTGTGCATTTGCATCATATATGATATGTAGACTTGTAGTTGTATATTCATCTCATCAGGATTGGATACGTTAGATTGCTAATCATATGTATATACCTCATTGCACCATCGTTCATGCATAGTTTTCTAATCACACACCATATTTCATATTATTGATGCCATTGGCATTCATCATCGCCGACATGTTCATATATTGTGATTTTCTTGGAGATTTCGGTATTTACGAGATTCCTGGATTTTGGGGTAAACCGAAAGGATTTTATGAGCTAATTATCATTTTAAAAATGTAAGTTGCAGTTTTCTCATGATATGATGTATATGTCATCCACCATAAGTTTTCCTGATTTCTATTGGTTTTCGAGACCCGATTCGAGGAGTAGGATGAACCGTCTCGGGTACATGGTAGACCCAGTATGGTACCCCGGGGCGAGAGTGTTTTTGTGGGGATGACGATGAGCCTGGCAGGGGTGGAATACCTACCGGTGATTTCTGATGCAGCGGATATCCGGAGGATACCGACGTAGTCATGAGATTTGATGATATGGGTTGATCCGGACTGACGGAGCCCGAGATATTGAGACATTGAGATATTAGGATATGTATATATTGTGTCAATACTTGACACGGATTTTCTGTTGATTTCATTGGTGATATTTTAGCTTATTGCACAGAGGTTTTTCTAAGATAAGAATATATATTTTCTCATACCAGACATGTTTGAGTATGCATTTATGTTGCATTCATGCTAGTACATCATATCATATTAGTATATGTAGGCTGTGACGCATTTGCATGCATGCTTACGATAGCCTTATTAGATATTACTTACTACTCATGAGTTGGCAACTCACCCCCGTTGTGCCATAGTATCTTGCGGGTCTGACCCGTCAGCACAGTAGCGGCGAGCGTACTTCCTCTTTTTGCTTCATTGCATCGATTTGCAGTTTTGCTCATAGGTGGGTTGCGAGGATACTTTTATTCCATCTTGTATTTTTATTTGTATCTAGTGTACTCCATCTACCCTTGTATATTGGACTAGACTGTGAGACTCGTGAGACTTGTATTTGTGGTGTTTTGGTGTCGATGCTCACTTGAGCCGACGTGGTGTTTCTCATTTCTTGCTTTCTGATGCTTATTTCGCTCTTTTGATATACATATTGCATGTGGTTGTGATTCCGCCATTAGTGAAGAGCTATCTCCTTCTTGGGGATTCCTTTATTCATTATTTATGTGTATTTTCATGTGTTGTACCCGTTTGGGGGCCAGTATTTACAAAGGAGACTCTGCCGAAATTTTCGGGAAAATTTGATGTTTTTAAATGCTTAAATGTGACTTTAATTTACTACACCTCCTTTTTAAGCTAAGTTTTCCTTCACTCTTTTTGTTTAATGGTTTAGATTTCTGGGCTTAGCTTACTTAGATTTGCGTTACGCCTTTAGATGTTGCATAATTTAAGTGCCAGTCACGTTCCGTACCTTTGGGTCGTGACACTAGTGGGGGCTGGGTAGTCTATAAGCACATCCTTATACAGGTCCCTAGTCGTAGGATTATCGAGAAAGGGTATCTATACTTCATAGTAGACTAGTGTATATGCTTCTCATCCCAGCAGGGGAGATGGTTTGTCCCACAGCCATTTGTACGTCGTACTGGAGATAGTATGCAGGTGCTCATTAGGTTATGAATTACACTGGACAGGACTCGTTGGGAACTGCTGGTTGGTATTATACCTATCTTCAGGTAGCAGTTCTCAGGTGACATGAGTACAACTTAGTCCGTTGACTTGACATCGCACTTCGTCTCGAGTGTGTTCCCACTGTTCTTTGATTACTACCCTACCACGGCTCAAAAGAGTCGTGCAAATAGCTAGTAGTTGGGTGCAGTCCCGAAGCACTTAGAGGTAGTAGCGGTTAGATAGGATTCGTTTCTCTCGGTATTGGGGGTTGATATCGCGCTATGTTCGGAAAGCCATTACACAAATTCCCTGGCCAGGGAAAGCAAGATTTACTGGTAGGTACTCTAGTAGTTTCTCAAGATGTATTGGGCTCTACACCGGCATGACTTATTACGCTATTAGGGGTCTGACGTTTACCATCCCCCTAGGCACGATATGCGAGTATCTTAGACGAAAAGACCGGACCATACGGAGATTATCACAGATAGGCTCAGTAGGAGTTTGGATGAGTTTGCTTATCGGCCTTCTTATCGACAGATACCTGAATAGCCGTTACGTGCAGCTAGTACCGCTAACGTGCTTGTAGTTAAACCTATTGCTAGCGTACTGTCGAGTCTTTAGAGTCCCACACAGAGGGTTTCCCTGTTTCGGGCGAAACGATGTAGAGGCCGTATGGTTTTACGGCAGGATTTCGATCACGTACGTGTACTTGTGCACGGATGATGTTCGGACGGATATTACTAGTGGGCTTTGGTTTAAGCCGGATCCTAGTATTGTATTATTGGATTGTTATCATCTCATTGTATTCGTATTTTTCGGAATACGAATACGGGTATGTATATATGGTGAAGGCATTCTTGTAATTTGGCAAGACATGCTTCTAGAAGGGGACACCTCATTATTGATTTATCTATTTTTGTAAATGGATTAATGAAGTGGAATTGGAGATATATTTGTGGTATAGGTGTGAAGCATGGTTCACTCATTTGTTTATTTATTTGGTTACACTATTGAAGCATGGTGAGTTATTTTCTATGTGAAAATAATACATGCTTCATTATTGAAAGAAATGAACCATTCTCCACACAAGACTTCACTAGCTCATTTGCAAGTTTTCATTCTCTCTCTTCATTTTCTCTCCATCATCCTCAAGTGATCCTTACCCTCACATGTGTTGTGAAACAAACGATCTAATGAGATAAAACAATCTATTAGCTACTCTACATCACCTAGGGTACTTAGATTAGCGAACTAAGTACCCTAGTTACTTCGGTTTTGAAGTTGAAACTTGAAGCACATACTCTCGGGTGGATCATCTTTGACGCGAGGAGGCCAACGTTGCAACCTTCATCCGCTCTCCGAGGAGCTCAAGGAAAGGAGGCAAAGAAGACCCAAAGGACTGGTTCTTGGAGGTATAACTTTCTACCGAGTAGTTAGAACCTCCTAGTTAATTATTAGTTAAGGTTTTCGATTAGATCCTGGAGTTTAGTCGTTGTTGCGAGCTTTATGAAAATCGTTTTTTGAAAATTCTACCTCCCCGCGAACCAGCGGGGTGTGCGACATCGACTTACAGTAGCCATCACCAGAAATCCTTGGCCAAGGTGGATGGGATTTACTGATTTGGTTCGGTAGTTTTTCAGTGGGTGATGGGCTTCACACCGACATGACTTATCGCGTTATTAGGGGTCTGACTTTGTCCACCCTCTAGACCCGATATGCGATACTCTTAGACGAACAGACCGGACTGTACGAAGATTGTCACTTTCAAGATTAGTAGGGATATGGACCAGTTTGCTTGTCGACCTTCCTTTCGTTCAATACCTAGGTAGCCATTATATACATCCAGTGCCGCTAATGTGCTTGTGGTTAAACCCACTGCCAGCGTATTATCGAGTCTTTAGAGTCCCACACAGAAGGTTTTCCAGCTCATGCGAAACGATATAGTGTATGTATTTAGGTTTGATTAAAACACGTGTTCTTATACACGTACTTTTAATCGAACATTTTGTTAATACTAGCCTGTCTGAAAGATAGTCAGATTATCACATTTGGATGAAATGTGAGCTAGTATTATATATCTCTTTTAATATCTCTCTTTTCGATATTTGTATTTTGACAGAATACGGTATTTATATGAATACGAGTATTTGTATAAATACGTATATTTGTGTCTTGATATAAATACGGGTATTTGTATCTTGATACAAATACGGGTATTCGTATTTTATACGAATACGGATATATGTATTTGGGTACGAATACAGATGTATGTATTTGTAGTATATATTTATATTAGTGTGTGTGTGTGTGTGTGTGTTCATATGCAAGTATATGTGTACAAATGAGGTGGCCTTCTTTCTTTCTATCTCTTCTTACTTTTTCAAGAATGGTGTGGGCTTGTGACTCATCTTGTGAGTCGCAATTCCACTCATACCATTTCTTAAAAGAAAAGATAAAGAAAAGAAAGAGTATAGATTATCATTTGCCATGCTTGCTCATTTGGATGGGCTTCACCCATTGCTTTTCATCCTCCTCTCTTGGCTTTTTGAAAGTTGAGAATGGAAAAAGAAAAAGAGTGAACACTTAGAGATTAGCCACTACTACATCCTAGTGATTAATTCTTAGCAAGTTTTGATTACTAGTTGTTTCACTTTGCTTTTAGTGTGAAGATAGAGCCTAAGTTAGGGTTCTCTCGGGTGGATCATCTTGGACGAGGAAGACCGACTCCTGATTGATGTGAAAAACCGAGTCTTTGTATTTCCTAGTTACCGCAATGAATAACGGTGTCGCAATAGCTAGCCGATAGTGAGTACGGGCGTCCACAGGAAAATGGTAAACTATCTTTCTTAGTTTAGATGAATTAATAAAGATAGGTGGGATTTTTATCGTTTTATACTAAGGAGATTTGAAAATTTTATAAGAGAAGGGCTTGTATGGTTTTTCGGATTGAGTAGTTAAAGGATGGAGTTTTAAAAATAATTTTTTTATCTTTTAATTATTTAATAGTAGAAAAATAGCAATGAATGTGGATTAAAGTACTTGGAGGGATTAGAGTTTCCCTCTACTGACCCTTGTCCTTCCACTGATCCCTATTTATCTCAAGCTCTCAACAAAATAAGTATCAACGAATCTCAAATCGAGGTCATAACTATCATGAATTGATAGCATGGCCGAATAAGAGGGTTAAGACTCCCTTTATTGAAGTTTATAAAAACTAAAACATAAGAAGAAGTTAAGAGATTTTTTCATCCATTATACTATCCCATCCTATAAACTCTAACAAGCGAGAATTGACTCGCTCATTGGGGAAAACGACGAAAGGTAGAAAAATAAGAAACTCATAAGAAAAACAAAAATAAAAGTACGGAAAATAAATGCAGAAAGTAAATGTGGAAAGTAATGAGACAAAATTCAAAGGAAGAAACTATCTTTTATTGAAACTTTTGTATTACAGAATTTGATTGCTGAAAAACTAAAAGAATTAAAAACCTTAGTTTGCTCGATTGATCTAGATCGATCGATAGATAGATGATAAACATAGATTGCTCTCGGTCCTTTATATAGGTTCTGGAACTTGAAATCCTAGACGTCATCTTGAAGTATGTGAAAAGAAGATCATGCCCGTGAAAATTCACATCCAACGGCCGCTAAGTGACCGTGGTTCCGCCGCCTAAAGCCCCTTTTCACCGCAATTCCGCCGCCATTTAGTTTTATCGCACCGCCAGATTTTTTGTGCTTTGTTCTCTCGATTTTAGGAGATCCTTCTGATGAAATATATTTTGAAAATATCTCTTTCTCTCTGCAGTTGCGAGAATCTTCAATTTACTCCTAAAATTCGGTAGATTTGGTTTGCTAACTTGGTTTGATTTGATCTCTTACTTGTATTTGTAGTCCTGAACTGATTTGTCATTTTAACACCTGTACAATATCTCAAATCAAATCATTAGTAGATTTTGGTTTATTTAAGATAATATTCCAACCACTTTTAATTAAATTACAGATATGATATCTTAATAATAATGGTTAAGAATATTTGATATGACATGATATGTATATTTTAATAATTAAGAATCTCATGGATATTTTATTTAAATATGATGTGCATACATTCCCCCAATTATATCAATTTTAAATTAAGAAACATATTACAAAAATCTTCTTACAAATAAACCCACATATGTTCCTAAATTACAAATAATATTTTTTAGTAACTAATAATAATAGGAAAATGATCGTACAAATGTGCAATAAATATGACTGATCAACTCTCAAGCTCGTTCTCAATGGATCTAGGAGGTAAAGAAGTGGTATTGAAGACAAAGGACATGACTACAAAGGTAGTTAACCACTAACCGACTAGTTAAACTCCTTCGTTTCTAGTTTAGTGTTTGGATTCGATTCTAGGTCGTAAAGTACATGCTCTTGTGTTTGATATTTTTGTTTTGTATTCTGCTTTGGTCGCAAGTTAGCGGCACGAGTACGAATATCTACTAATAAATCGAACCCCCAACCTAAACCCTAGCCCTAACCCTAATCAACCCTAACCCTCAACCTAATCCTAACCCTAACCCTCAACCCTAACCCCAACCTTAACTCAATCCCTAACCCTATCCCTAACCCAAAACCCTGACCCTAACTCCTAACCTGCCCTAACCAAACCCTAGAAACAATAACAACAAATTAAACAAGTTAATTCCTAATTTTAAACCAAATTAATCAACAACAAAAATTTTAAAAATCAAAATTAACAAAATTTACAAATTAAAACACTAACCTCGAAAGAAAGGAGGCAGCTCCGAGATAGACACGAGAGGGAAGGAAAAAGATGAGATCAAGGACGAGGGCTTCGACGGTGAGGAGGCTTGAGGAGAGCACGAGAATATTCAACCGTCAAGGACGAGGAGGGGACGAGGGCTTCGACGGCGACTTCGAGCAGCAGGAGCTAGCTGCAGGCGCCGCAGGCGACGTCGACTCTGGAGGCACGACGCGTGGAACCAAACGAGGAGGATCAAGGAGGCGAGGCATGGATTTGGCGGGGCTTCGATCGTCGAGGACGAGGGCGGCAGGAGAAAATCGAGGGAAATGTGTGGGGGATGGTTTTGAGAGAGGGAGGGAAAAAGATGAGATTGGAGGGGGGAATCGGGGTTTGGTGTTTTAATGACAGTGGGTTGTCAGGCCCGCCTCATGTCTGATTTGATAACGGTTTAACCCGTTACCTAATTCCTTGAAACCGTTGCTCAAATATAGTAACGGATTTAGACGTTACCATTTCCTTGTTAATGAACCCCATATTCGTAGTAGTGAAGCAAGGCGAAAAAAGGTTATTTTTGTAAATGCACAACTAAAAAAAGCTACTATTAGCCATAAATCCGAAAATGCTCCACTTCTCACAAAATCAAGCCATATCCATAACATGTTTTATTTGATGTCTTTATATGGAAAACCTATTTCTATCTCTATAAATTTTTTAAAGATGATAAGAGCCTTCACCTAACAATATTGCGAAGTGTCTCAATAATTAGAGAGTGCATATTAGATGAGACATTGAGCCCTAGCTCACCTCATATGTACATTGATCAAACAAAACAAAATTGTAGGTACTCAAAACCATCAGTTTGGTATAATAAAAGAAGAATAGACCAAGATACAAGGGATCGTTCTTCACTGTAGATGAAACAGATCTCAATATCTTCTTATAAAGAAGTAAAATTTGTTAATTATATATACCATTTGTTGCAATTAAATGATGTGAAATCTTTTCTTTAGAATGCTGCATTCTATTTTTACTGCTTAAAGTTAATTCATGGATCATTTAAAAGGGAGCAGATTCTATGAGGTCCCGCCTCATATCTTATTTTGAGATCCACTTTTCCAACACACAATCCGTCATGTTTTTCATCGATCCGCACCGGCCATCATGATCTACACATGTTAGTCATGTTATGTAGTAAATTTTACGAGTTTTGGAGAACTTTAACTAATCTATCAAATAAATTAAAAAATCAACGACTTTAAGATGCATAAAAAACAAGATCGCTTGATAGATGTGTTAGAAATCTCCAAATCTTGTAAAATATTATACATAACCTATTTAACATGTGTAGATCATAATGGCCGGTGCGGATCGGTCAAAAAAACGCTGAATTGTGTCTTTGAAAAGTTGACCTCAAAATAAATAATGAGACCAGACCTCTTAGGATCAACTCCCTCGTTTAAATAGTTTACACATTAATTTATTAGGGGAAAAACTATAAACCGACAGCAAAACCTCAATGATCTGGTCTAAATATCATGCAATTATGCAAATATATAATGTATGTATAAGACAGCATTTATGCAAATGATTGAGGATGATTATTCCACTCAACAGTGTAATAAATCATCGATTGCAGGTTTTTGGTTTACTACATAAACTTGTAATATTAATTACTAAATTTCAACTTTCTATTATAAACATTGGTCAGTTTCTTCCAATAATATTTTGAACTTTTAAAATGATACATGATATGATACCATTTCAGAGATCTAGAAACTTCCTTACTGGCATTAACCGTAAATATGAGATGACTACATTATCCATCCCATATAATTAACCAAAAAATAAGGGTAAATTGTCAAAAAGCCCCCGGCCAACTTGAAATTTATGTAAAAATCCCCGGGATTTTTTATCTTATTAAAAAACCCCTAGGCCCAATCAAAACCCCCTTTGTACTGATTGCCTATAATATCTAAGCAGTTGCCCGCGTTGATAGAATATAAAGCCTAAATGAAATAAATCCTAAGGTTTTTCACAAATATTTTGAACAGTAGTCTCGTTTCAATAATTTCAAAAATTATAGGTGTTTTTAGACAACTTCCGAGTGGGCCGGGGTCTTTTTAATAATTTACCCAAAAAATAATAAACTCGCTACTAAAACCTACCTTTCGGCCGAAAGGGTTTTTTCCGAAATAGGGTGTTATAATATTAAAATTATTAAAATAATATCATTTATTTTATATTTAGCAGAGTAGGGCGGTTTCTATCCCACCCATGCCAGAGAGCGGGTTAATAGAACCCTCCCCCACCCTATTAAAGAAGAGGACGGTATCCGCCTTCTCCTTTATAGAGGAGAGGGCGGGTTAGAACCCGCCCTCTTCTAATAGACGGTGGAGGCGGGTTCCTAGAATCCGCCATATATTATATTAAAAAAAATAAATTAAAAATTGAATTTTAAAAATATCGTTTTAAAAAACTGAATAAATAATAAAAAAATCTAAATAAATAATAAAAAATCTAAATAAATAATAAGATTGTTGTTTTTGTTAAGGACGGGTGACAATTGTCATTACAGTTCATATAGAATTACTATAAAAATGAATCTTGTATACACTCCATTAACAAAATGAATCCGTCAAAATTATAATACAATTAGACATCCATTTGTAAAATTATACGATTATCGCTTTCCCTTTCCCTTTCCCTTTCCCTTTCTCTTTCTCAATCCGAGAAGGCTTGACATAAGCCTATGCCTATTGGGATGACTGGACGACCCTCCCGTTTCTTGGGTATATGGCGGCGGCGGCATTTGCTCTTCTGCTTCGTTTTCAGCATCGTCTTGGATAGGCTGTTGTTCCGCAATTCCTGAATGTGGGACAGGTGTCGGATATATGCTGCCTCCCAACAACTGTATGTAGGATGAAAAATCTGTATCCCAACTGGACTGTTGTTGCAAAAAATCTGTCCTTGTTTCATGCTGCTACTGTTGCACAAAACCTGGCCCCCATGGCTGCGCAAAACCTGTTCCCCAAGACTGTTATTGTTGCGCAAAACCTGACCCTCAAGACTGCTGTTGTTGCACAAAACCTGTCCCCCAAAACTGTTGTTGCTCTGGTTGTTGCGCTTGTTCAATATGCCAGGGTTGCTGCTGACAATATGGTGTTCCGAACCACTGATCCCGTTGCTCTGGATCTCCCTGATGATGCGGCTCTAGTTCTGGCTCATACTGCTGCTCTGGTGCCGGCTCAAGTTGCAGCTCTGGTGCCGACTCATGCTGCTGCTCTAGCGATGGCGATAAATGTGGAAGTATATTATATGAACTGAATATACCACCAATATATGAGTTTACAGTAGAAAATAAAGCCTAAATATCTGGACCAGTATCAGTCGGATATGGATCCTGTATCAATGATTATATATGATGCAACCCACGAGCCTGTCATTATATTAAAAATAAGATATAATTATTGACTCATACCGCCAGATGTTAAAAAGTAATATAATTTAAAGAATTTAACTTACAATTTCTTGTTCCACGTGGCCTCTAAGCTCGTACTGCCGGATGTTTGGAAAGTCGTTAGGGGGAGCAGAAAGATATCTTACAGTGACACGCTTATACCATTATAAATATGTTTCTGTAGCGTCGGTGGTTGTTTAGTCACCTATTTGCTATAAGGCAATATTACGCTGCATATCCTCCCATCTCAGCAAATATTGATGATGATGCTATCTCCAATCACGCTCCGCCTTTCCTCTTCACATGTCACCCTCTATTGTCATAGGCGCAGACGGCGGAACAGGAATATATTGCAATCTACTGAACTGTCGCAACACCCGGTCCGATAGGTGTATGACCAAGATATTAATGCATAGTAGTGAGCATGGAGCCCGCCAAACCGGTTCTCTTTCGATACAGATGCCGGGTAATCCTTACAGACGATCTGCTGTATAAGGTGTCCACGTGAACTGCGCAAATAACATAATACAAAAATTGTAATGAAGCTAATTTAAAAAATTTTAAACAAAATTAATGACCTAATGTATGGTTACCTGAGTCGCCTCCACGCGATCCAACTCATCTCTATAATACTTAAGTACTCGACGATGAGCTTTATAGGATTTCTTACCACTCCACCAAGAGCCGAGAGGCTTTCCAGGGGTATCCACGGCAGAAATATTAATGCAATCTGGTCTTCCCAAACACATGTGCTCCCATGACCAAATCTATATATAAAGTGTCAGATGTTAAGAGAAAGAACCAATATTACAATTTTGCAAATGTCTAGCTGTTAAAAAATATTATGTACTTGAAGTAATGTAATGAAGCCACAAATTTTATTCTTCGTAGGAGCACATGCCTTATCTAGTTCCTTATAAAAATAGGCCAGGACCCCTGCTCCCCAAGCATACTGGCCACACACATCAAAGTCCGTAAGAAACCCAAGGTATAAAAGATGGACATGCTTTGCCGATTAGTCCGGCATCAACCAAGAACCGATCATGTACAGAATGTAGGCACGTGCATGTCTATCCAAGACATCATCGGTAGCTTCATCAGAGATATTAGTAAATGTATCTTTGAGCCGGTTTAAACTGATCTTATACCCTTTAGTATAGCCTCCTGGTACCTGAATTTTACAAAAAATTGTTAATTAATATCACTGTAACATACTTAAACTTTTGGTTAAAAAAATTACGAATTATACCTGTCAGAGTGTTAGTTATATGTATACCCTCGAGGCTATTACTGTACATGCGATGTATATTGTAGTGGATGCTTGGACATATATAGGAAGGACTTTCTTGCTCGACATGATAGTATGCTATCTAGTTACACTTTATCTTAACATGTACATTTATTGTCTCTCTATTACATGTTGATAAAGACCTTAGGATGAGTACTTGACTACCAGGATTATGATGCAGATCATACTAGTGGAGACAGGGTAGTCGGTAAGTACATCCTTTAAATGTTTCTAGCCGTAGGAGTATCGAGACAGGACATCAATATTCCAGAGTAGACTAGCGTATACGCTTCTCGACCCATATATGGGTGATGGATGATCCCATATCCATTGGTGTTTGACATCAGAGAAGGTATACGGATGCTCAGTGGAGACTGGGTACACTAAACGGACTCGCCGAGAACTGCTAGATGGTATTATACCTATCATCATATAGCAGTTCTCTGGTGACACTAATACAGGTTAGTCTGTCGACCCAAGATCGTCATAGAGTCTTGTGTGATTCCCACTATGCTTTGATTTCCACCTTACCACGTTCAAGAGATCGTGCAAAATGGTGGTTTTTGGGTACAATCCCGAGTCACATGGAGGCAATGAGCGATACGAGAGGATTCGTCTCTCTCGGTATTGGGGGTTGATGTTGCGCTATACTTGATTGACCATAACAGGAAATCTCTGGCCAGGGTTGCTGAGATCTACTGGTAAGTGTTATCAGTAGTTTCTCGAACCGTTATGGACCTTGCATCGGCATGACTTATCAGGCTATTGGGGTCTGACGTTATACTACCCCCAGGCTGTGATATGCGACATATCTGATGAAGAGACCGGACTGTACGGTAGTGCTACTGATTGGATTCGCGGGAGAATGAGTAGGCTTGCTTGTTGATTTCTGATCGCTCAATACCTGGGTGACCGTTACCGTTTAGCAGACCGCTTGCGGCTTGTGGGTGTTTGATATGATCATCACCTACTGCTGGCGTATTGACGAGTCTTTAGAGTCCTACACAGAGGTTTCCTGGTTCATGCGAAACGAAGTAGGAGCACATATGTGATATGTGCGGGATCGAGATTAATGCGCATATGTGATACCGCATTCTATTCTCGCTATATGTGATATCGGTCGGTTATATGTGATATAACCGAGTTATCGGATCAAGTGTTGATTCGATAAGATATTACATTTGATATTAGTCGGCTGTATGTGATATAGTCGGATTATTAAATCAAGTGTTGATTTGATAGGTTAATGTATAATTATATATATGATATATTAACTTACATTAACTAATATTTGCTCACTAAACATTTCTTTTTCTCACTTGTATACACTTAGTATATATGTGATATATATTAATGTACATTATTTTGTGTCATACTAGATGCCACATGCTACATGGGTGTATGAGACTCACACCATGCTTATGATAATCCTAGGATTTTTATTTATCCAAGTAATTCAAAATGGTTGGAAAATTGTCATGGCTAGAAGTTTAGAGAAGCTTATGCTGACCATTGACTTAGTCCACTAACTTTGTTTTACTTGTAGATATTTATTAATCTAACCATTATTGTTAGCCATGATTTATTCTCTACATGAGTTAGTGTATGACACTAACTCACCCATGGTTGCTATTCTCACTTCATGAGTTTCATTCTCATCTCATCTCCACTTCATTTTCTTCTTCCTTATGAGAAAGTTTTCTAACTTTTCAAATGGTGAAGAAATATTGTGAGAAAAATAAATCTAAAGTGAGAAAAATTCCTACTTCATCATCCTCTACTATATTAGCCATTTAGTTTAGAGTGTTTGCTTCACTAATCTACTATTAGTGAAGAGGTAGCATGAGCTTGAGTCTGCTCGACGTAGATCATCTTTGGCCTCAAAGACTTCGAGCAAGCTTGTTCATTTCTTCATGTGAACCCTTACTAAAGTTTGGATGTTCACTACTTGGAGCGAAGGGACTACTATACGGAGCTTTAGAAGTGAAGGACCGATCTACAAAAGTTGTATTTCTCATTCACTTAGATGTAAAGTTGTTTACATTGTTGTTTCGTCTAAATCTCTAGTTAAGATTCTAGGGTTAGGGTTGTTTAGTACGGAAAATTTTGAAATTGGCATGGACGATGCCTCCCGAAACCTTGCTGCCGCCCTAGGAAACACTGCAGTGGTATCAGAGCCAAGCTAGAGAATTAGACGATGTTGTAGTATTACGAAACCGAAACAACTCCGAAACACCCGATACTAAGACCCAGTTTCTGTCGAAATTTTCAGAAAGTCTAAATTTTTTTTAAGCAATTGCAGAATGTTATATGAGATGTAACATGAACACAGTAGAAAATTCAACCCCCATCGCCGGAAAATGGCAGGACACATTGCTCCAAAAACCGGCCAGCACGGTTTTCTGTTGTCGTTCTGGGTTGAAATTTCTACGGTGTTCCAGGCTCTGGGTTTTGGTATTTCAGGTGTTGCTTGGTTTTGCTAAATTTGCATGTGATGTTATCTTTGTGCAAAGGCAATTCGGAGTGCTTCGTAGTCGTAATTCTAACATCAATTCGGGTTATTTAGACGACGTTAAAAAATTCAAACGGATATCAATAACTCATATTTTCCCTCGCTGGAAATTTTCCAAGAATTGGATTTTTTCCAAGTTTAAAATCTTCAGAAAATCATGCAAGCGATTCTGTGGACCCTCTAGAAAAAAGAAACCCTAATTCGATTTTGTGACCGTCGGAACCGCCACCAAACCCTAGGGTTTGTGGTAGTTCCGCGGCGCCATGGGTGAGGGAAGGGTTGACCCTTCTACGGTTGGTCCATAGGTGTTGTGGCATGTTCTGGGTATTGGATATATGTATGCCATAGAGGCCATTATATGATAGTGGATGTATTTATACATGTATATATATATATTCAGTGTACATTCTTGCTCGACATGATAGTATGCTATCTGGTTCTTCTTTATCTGACATTTTGATTTGATCATGCTTTTATTCATTCATACATGTTGATAAAGCCCTGAGGATATAGGCTTGACTACTGTGATTATGATGGAGATCATACTAGTGGGGCATCTGTAGTTTATAAGCATATCCTGAAATGTCCCTAGTCGTAGGTATATCGAGACAGGACATCGATATACCAGAGTAGACTAGCGTATATGATACTAGACCCATACGATGGGCGATGGATGTTCCCACATTCATCGATGTTTGACATCGAGATCATATACGGGTGCTCAGTGGTGACTGGGTACACTGGACGAACTCACCGAGAACTCCTATATGGAATTATATCTATCGTCGGATAGCAGTTCTCAGGTGACACTGGTGCAGATTAGTCTGTAGACCCGAGATCGTCATAGAGTCTTGTGTGTTCTCCCACTATATTTTGATTGCCACCCTACCACGGCTCTACTGAGTCGTGCAAACAGGTGGCCGTTGGGTACAGTCCCGAGACACACGAAGGCGATGAGCGATAGGAAGGGTTTCGTCTCTCCCGGTATTGGGAGTTGATGCTGTGTTGTGCTCGACTGGCTATATCAGTAAGTCCCTGGCCAGGGCTGTTGAGATTTACTGATAAGTGTTATCAATAGTTTCTCGATCTGTTATAGACCTTTCATCGGCACGACTTATTGAGTTATTGGGGTCGACGTTACCATCCCTAGACTTGATATGCAGCATATCTGACGAAGAGACCGGAATGTACGGTAGTGTTGTCGGTTGGCTCGACGGGAGTTGTAGCAGGTTCGCTTGTTTTCTTCTGATCGCTCAATACCCGGGTGGCCGTTACGTTTAGCTGACCGCTTGCGACTTGTAGGTATTTGATATGATCGTTACCTACTGCCGGCGTATTGACGGGTCTTAGAGTCCCACAATGAAGTTTCCTAGCTCAGGCGAAAAGATGTGGTGTGCATATGAGATATGCGCGGGGACCCGATTAAATACGGATATGTGATACCGTATATTAATCGGGCATTTTCTATTGGTCGGGTCGTATGTGATATGACCGGTTTGCAAAATCAAGTGTTGATTTAACAAATGACTTTTAGATTAATTCTTTAATCAAACTCTTTTCTATTTTTGTATGCATACATGTATGCACATGATGATGTGCATGGATACATACATGCATACATTGTATCATGGTTGTTGATACAAGTTTGGTGGCAATGCAACACTTACATTGTAGAATTATCTATTTATTTTTCATTTTGTAAAAAGGAAAGGATAATTCACAAGAGGTTAGAGTTTATCATCTTTGACCATGCATGAACCACTTATTAACCTTGAGTTAATTATCCTTTTACCTTTTAACTGACTTTGAAAAAGATCTAGATAATTCTAACTATGGTTGAAGTAAGAAGGATTAAGATATATTATTCTCTTCTCACTTCAATTATTAATCACTCTCTCATTTTTCTTTTTCCTTGTGTGAGAAAAAGCTTAGCCATCATCTTCTTCTTCCTCTCTTGATAATTTTCTTTAAGAGAGGTTGATAAAAGAAAGAGTTTTGATTATAGAAAAACAACCACATCATCATACTACACACATCTAGCCGGTTTGTGTAGGGTGTTTGCTCTACTCCATTGATACATCGAGTAAAGCAAGGAGCTTTGGGCAAAGGAGGTTCGGGTGGATCGTCATGGACATTAGAAGACCTCAAGCGAACCTTTTTCCAACCCTCAAGTGGCCAAGGAGTCTAGCGTAGGGAGCTACAAAGGTTATACTCTCAAAACCCTACCCTTTGTTACTTGTGATGCTGTTCAAGTTATGAAACCCTAATTTTCTAGAGATGATTCTTTATATGTGTTGGAGATAGTGCCCTCAGAGTCAATTATTGGATCACAGGCACGTGATTGCAATGATTGAGGGAGGACCTATCCCGGTACGACAGTCTTACTCGAGATGATAGTTTGCTATCTGGTTTACCTTTATCATCGTGTACTGGTTTAGGTGACCTGACAGGTCGCTATTGCACGTTGATAGAGCCCCTAGGATTCTTGCTTGACTGCCGGCAGTATGAGGGCGATCATATACGTGAGAGCTGGGGTCTACAAGCATATCCTTAAAAGGTCCCTAGTCGTGGGAGATTCGAGACAGGGCATCGTTTCTCCAGAGTAGACTAGTGTATACAGTCGAGACCCCGACGAGGGGCGGTGGCCGGTCTCACAAGCCACTGGTGTCAGTTGGTTCACCTAAGATGTATACAGGTGCTCATTGGGTTATGAGTACACCGGACAAAACTCGCTGGGAACATGCTAGTTGGTCTTATACCTGACGTCAGATAGCAGTTCCCAGGTGACATGTGTACAGGTTAGTTCATCGACCTGGGGATCGTCATTTGTCTCGTGTGAGTTCCCACTGTACTTTGATTACTACCCTACCACGGCTCAAAGGAGTCGTGCAAACAGGTTTTAGTTGGGTACAGTCCCGAGCCACATGGAGGCAGTGAGCGGATCTTCGGGGGTTCGTCTCTTCCGGTATTGGGGGTGAGGTCGCGTTGTGTCTAGGAGAGCCATTACACGAAGTCCTTGGCCAAGGCAGGAGATTTACTGGTAGGTATTCCAGTAGTATCTCAGGGTGTTCTGGGCTACACTCCGACACGACTTGTACCGCTTTTGGGGGTCTGACTTTTACCCACCCCCTAGGCCCGACATGCGATGCTCATAGACGAACGGACCGGACTGTACGGATATTGTCACTGACAGGCTCAGTAGGGTGTCAGGATGAGTTCGCTCATCGACGTCCCTTTTGGTCAATAGCTGGTGGCCCATCACGTATTGGCTTATACCTCTGACGTGCTAGTGGTTAAATCCACAGCCATAGTATTGACGAGTCTTTAGAGTCCACCACACTTTCTGTTACTCAAGTTTTCGGGCGAAACGCTGTAGAGGCCGTATGGAGATATGGCAGGGTCCGATCAGATACGTGCGGTATTGCACGGATCAGGATCGGACGGTTTGTACTAGAGGCCGTATAGGTATATGGCAGGGTTCGATCAGATTCGTGCGGTATTGCACGGATCAGGATCGGACGAACATTACTAGCCGGCTTTGGTTTAAGCCGGATCCTAGTTTAGTACAGTGTAGATTTTGTCTCATTGCATTTGTATCCGGACGGAATACAGATGCGGGTGTGTATGCACAGTATCGGGGTTTTCCTGTAATTTATTACGGGACCAGTTTTCTGGAGTTGCCAGTTTGCATTCCGTTCTGGCCGGTTTTCGTTTGTTCTTTCCCGGCCGGACTTTTTTGATGGAGGGGGTTATTTGCAAGTTTGCAAATAACACCTTGTGGAGGGGTTTCTTGCAAATGAGTGATTATGATATGATTAGAATCTTTCTTCCATGCTTTTGCATTAAAGAGAGGGTATGGTTTTGTTGTGCTTTAAGCATGGTTGATGTTTTTGGATATGGTCACCCCTTGCTTTCTACTACCATCACCTCCCTTCATGCATAAATTCCTTTCCCTCCACCATTCCAAAGAGGACTTGGCCGGCCACACACATTTGATGAGGGAAAATGGGAGAGCTTTGATTTTGGTGGTGTGGCAAAATTTCATTCATCTCTTTTTGATACAAGGAAAAATGAAAGCACCATTTTTCATACCTTCATTCCTCCATCTTCAAAAGGCAACCAATACCCCAAAGTGAGACATGCACTCTATACTACATTCTACAGCTCATCTTGGGCATGTCGACTTGCCGGCTTCATGCCCGAGTTGCCTCGGTAAACAGGCGGGAGCCCGTAAAAGAAACAGGCGATGTGGTGCCCTTCCGGCGAGGAGGCGACGACCGGAGTTTCCGCGAGGAGATCGGAGTGGAGATGAAGACCGGAGGACTCGGATCAGTCGGTACATCTCTTCCCTATCTTGTTAGTTAGCTAGGACAAGTTTAATGGCCCGATCCGGGGTTTAGTGCGCGGTGGTGCCGGTTTGCAAAGTTCGCAAAATTAAAGTTTATCACCGTTTCCGCATTTGGCCGTCGGATTGACGGCCGGGGCGCCGCCGTGCACTTACAGTGGTATCAGAGCCTCGCCATTAATTTCGTCTAGCTTCGTTTGATGTGTTTTGCATTTCCGATCGACCAAAATTCCAAAATCTACATTTTCCTTTACATCAGTTTTCTGTCAAAATTTTTTGAAGTCTAAAAATTTTTCAGGTTGTAGAAAATTGATGTACTAGAAGTTCTAAGAGTTCTGTAAAAATTCGAGACACTGATCTCTTCAGTGGAGCGCGGAACCGCGGCAAAACCCTACTTGTTGCCGCGGTTCCGCCGCAGTATGGAGGATTCAGTGGGTCGGGTTTTTACAGTGGGCTTCTGGGGTGATTTTAGGGGTTTTGGAATATTAATATTGGGCCCAGATTTTCTGTGAGTGCTACAGTATTGCTTGAGGGCCCACTTGTTAATTTTTGATCGATCGGATATTTTAAACACATTATTTCACAGTATTTACATTATATCTGCGACCGTGAATGTCACTCGATCGGTAAATCCGGTCTAACTGCTATAGCCCGGTTAGACGGATTTGCGAACGTGACTTTCACGTTGATATTCTGTGTTTTTGCTGTGATGTTGCGGATCGGTCGGTGGGGATAGCCTGGATGCAATGCTACTACTGTGTTGTTGTATTATGTACATTTGATATTGCGGGGCGAGCGTCCGACATGTGGACTGCCGTCACTGCCTGTTTGTATTATTATTTTGGGGCACGACCTGGTTGCGGTCGATGTACCCGTTGTATGTATATTTTACTTTCTGTACTAGGTTTACCCCGCGGTGGGGTGCACGGATAGCCAGGTTCTAGAGGGCAACGGGCCCGCATCTCAGGGCATTGAGACGGAGGGGCTTCAGTCTGGAATTGGCGGGCTATTCGCCACACTCGTAGGGGGTACAGGTTGACCCAGGAGGGGTGCCCAAGTCGCCGGATTCCGTGAAGTGCTGGGTGGTCCATTCACGGTGCTGAAGGGGACTGCCTTGCTTCAGGTTTTGGCGGGTAACTTGCCGCGCCCGTAGGGGTCTAGGTTTTCATTGCACAGGCTATCCACACGACCAGGGGAACGTCGGGTTTCAGTAGTGGCTCTGTGAATCCCGGGGATCCCAGATATCTGTATTGTTCTGTGATGCTGTACATTTCTGTGATGTTGCATTTTATTCACGCCTTGAGCGAATATAATATATTGGTATATATATTAGTAGATGTTGTATATGTTTTTCATCCGCGCTAGTCCAGTCCCCGCTCTGCCGTTAGTTAGCTAACCTAACGGGTGATGATGGGACCCAGTGGCGAATGCGGATGGCATATACGTACATTAGTATATTTTCGTTCTTTGTGGTGTGATCAATTGATGGGACTGCGTTGATTCGGATCAATGCAAGTTAAAACAAACCTATTCTGATGTTGTTGGAACACTTTTCAAAAAGCTGTTATTGCAAGGACGTTCACTTTTGTTTTGCATCGTGGTATTCATTTGGAATATCCTGCTCCTCAGTCGACGAGGCAAGGGCCGAGATCCCTTCACCGGGAGTGACCCCTTGGACAGAAGTTTGCGTCAGGGCATTTACTTCACTATAGCCGATCACTTTTGCTTTGCATCGTGGTATTCATTTGGAATATCCTGCACCCCATCCTACGGGGAAAGAGCCGAGATCCCTTCACCGGGAGTGACCTCTTTAGCGAAGGTTTTTCGTTACTATATTTTCTAAAAAAGCTATCCGTTCCTTCAACGATATCAAGTTCATTACGTTAAAGGTTTTCGCCAGAAACCATTCGTAGCCCTCCGTCGTTTCATATGGATAGTCAATAGTATTCAAGCTGTGTTTGTTGGCCATAGTCAAGGCACAGTGTTTGGTAGCTGTTGGTTATTCATATGCAGCATAGATAGATGCGTTGGTTTGGGACAGTCGTATAGCCTTGTTGGCCCTAGTCAAGGGCTTGTACGGGTGGGTTCAAATCAACCTGGATAATGACGGGTAGAACTTGACATGTGACTTATGATTTGTTGGCCATAGTCAAGGTCATAAGAGCATGGGGTAAAAATCCACATCGGGAGTTTCAAAAGAACTGAAACTTGCCAGATATGCGCATACCTTCTGGAGTGTGATAGCGTGAGCGGATTCCGTCACGTTATCATGCGATGATAGTTGGATCCCGATTCCCACTGATGAGTTGGTTTACTCCTCGGGTGACCCCGACTAATTCTTCTTTCAGGTTTGGAGGAGAATTTGAGGTACAGTGGGAGGTTTCCAGATTAGATAAATTGGTAACCATTCTGATCTTGGTTTAAGTGCACGCTGAGTGTTTCTTTTCTCTCTCTCTTGGCAGCGACCATTGACCCGACCCTAAGACTATGACTCAGTGACCAAGTTGACCGAACCTTCTTTACACTGGCTTTTGGATTGTCAGAGTTGCAGACCTCATTGCCACTCCTACTTTTACCCTTTTCTCCAGGACACCCCGTATTACTACGAACGTCCACTTCCATTGGACAAAACCATCGTATGGTTAGATACGAACTCGAAGGAATTCGAGGATGGTTTCCGGTTCTGAAGAAAACGGATAGGATCATTCAGTTGTCTTTTCCCTTTTACCTTCTCTCAAGTTGTGAGTACTACTTAGTTTAGGAGATAGTACACCTATTATGCAAATTGGATAGTCTTCTTCCAAACCTTAGGCTGGTGCCGACCGGTAGGGAATGAAGAAAACCAATTAGCCTAAACGGTGTGCAGAAGGTATTAAGATTAAGACAAAGCAAGGGATTAGTAAGAGAGCAAAGTAAATTGCGACTGATATTCACGACCAAACCAAGGATTTCTTCGCCAATCCTAAATCACCTTTGTATTCCTCCAGGACACTCCGTATCACTACGAAGATCCACAGTTTATTGGATACTCCATCGTATGGTTATATACGAACTCGAAAGGAACTTGTTCCAGTTCGGGGATGGATTCTGGTCCAGGAGAAACAGGAATAAGGTTTATTCGGTTGTCTTTTATCTTCACCTTCTCTCGCATTGCGAGTGCTCCTAGGATTAGGACAGTACACCCATTATGCTTATTGGATAGTCTTCTTCCAAACCATAGGCTGGTGCCGAACGGTAGGGAAGGAAGAAAACCATTTGGCCTAAGGGGTGTGCAGAAGGTAATGACTAAAGACATATAAAGGGATTTGGAGAGGTGGCAAAGAATTATGCGGTTATAGTTGTGAATCTGGATAATGGTAGAGGCATTACTAGGAATACCAGGATACCCCATCGAAACATTTCACTGTTTCAGTTCACTATGTACTATTAAAAGAAAACTGATTTCCCGATTAGATACTTACTCCAGGGTATGAATTTGCCAGGTATGATTCTCACATCTGTATGGTTTTTCAGATGATGAGTGGGAGTAAGTTATTGGGAATTGGGTGATCATCCTCATTATATCGGGATTCGTTGTAATCGGTGATATTTGAGGAGATCACCTGGGCTGTTTGCCGGTCGGCAAATGTTTGGTTTTGAATATCCGCTGTTATGCACCAATTTCAAATTGATATATCTGTACGTCTATTTTCATAGAGTGAGATATACCTTTTGATATTATGTCGATGACATTTACCTATATCAGTGGATGGTTAGGTAAGGAGCATTAAACAGCGGTGTAATTCTTCTTAACCATAAGTACAGTTTTCAACCTACGACACACAGTGAAAGAGTTGTTAGACTCGGCGGACTTATACAGAGTATTGTATGTTGTCCAGTGTCCTTTAGGACAGAGGGGTTGGTCCTCATACTATATTCTGTTTACTTTTAACTTCTCTAGTTCTTAGACATGTGTTTCGTAAAAACACATGGTCTAAATTTTGAGGAGTTATAGGTATTTGAATAGAGTAGAGAACCAGGTGTAGCAAGTATCGGGATTCTTCAAGGTGATCGAAGATGTAGATACTTGTATATGGTATTCAGTTGATAGTAATGATTAAGAGAACTTGCTTATCTTTCAGGTTACTCATAATTGGAAGCATTCCTAAGTTGAGTAACACTGATCGGCCTCCTTCCATTTAGTTGACATGCGCTGGAGACAGCTGCATGATTTGAATCTGGTTCAATTAAATCAGTGCCTCTGGTTCTATATTGGATATAGTACAGTTCATATCTTAACATTGCTAAGGCATGGGGAGTTGTCCGGCTTATGATTAAAACCAGACTCTGGATAACTCAAGGCACGTTTCTGTAATGGCTGTTTGTGGGTTGACCCAGGCTATGACGAGGGTTGACTTTCTACCATCTGGCAGATCAATAGAAATATTGTTCTAGACTCGCCACAGTTTTAATAAAAATGGATTTTTTCAAAAACAGTAGTGGGAGTATGGTAGAACTGGAAGTGATTCCAGAACCGCAAACGATTACTGAAGATTTGATAAGGAACCTAAAGATTCAATCTGATTTGACATTCCATTGGCCACTCCGCAGATAAGGTGGGTAACTTCAGGCACCCGAGAGGTACTCCGGTAGCCTCAAGGACGGTGACAGGGAAGTTCTTGTTTACCCACACTTGCCATTGTTGTTGTTCCAGGCTGCGAAACCCGGCAGGAGGATGAATATAGCATCGTTCTAAACTAGCTTTAGAAGTGCACGTCTATATGACTCTGCCAGAGGGTTGTCGTAGTCAGTGGGAGCAGCGGAAGCATTGGTGGACATCAGGCTTATGTCTATTTATAGACTAAAGCAGATATAGCGGAGATAGATCATCTATTTCTGATGTGACAGTCATAGGTTTGACGTCATCAGAATAGGGGATGGATCTGTTAAGATGGTAGTAGGGTGTGATATCCTGGTATTTGGATGACATACACAAAGTAGGAAGTGACATTCCTATACTACGATCGGTTATACTTTGGTCGTCACACAGTGTTTTCTCCGCATGGGACTTGGACATTATATCAGACATACTGGTTACTAGATCTATGGTTTTAGATCTAGATTTGGGTGGTTTCCCAATCAGGGTACTTTGACAGCATTCTAAGAGTATTTAGAATGGACGACTCTTGGCAGGGTAGTATACCTGCAGGTGATGGAGTCACCCTCTCTAAAGGTGTCTTATAGACTAAA
This sequence comes from Agapanthus africanus, assembly GCA_030015575.1. Taxonomy (NCBI): domain Eukaryota; kingdom Viridiplantae; phylum Streptophyta; class Magnoliopsida; order Asparagales; family Amaryllidaceae; genus Agapanthus; species Agapanthus africanus. The sequence continues at coordinate 643,361,053 of CM057342.1, forward strand.
GGGGAGAGGGATGCGCATGATTGGCAAATCACTTGCTTAGGCAATTGAGTCAATCATGAGATGTCAAGTACCACACCAGATGTTGTTCTTGCACTAGATGCAATAAGTTGACATTGATCCAATCCTGGAGAAACAGTCGGAAGCAGTTTTAGAACATAAGTGAATGTTCTAGGGATATGATAACGGCTGCCTCCTTTAGGAGACGGTTATCACTCCAGGCTTCCAAGGTGACATGGACGACAAGGAGGTTGTCAGAGTTATAGCTTTCCTTCTGACGAGGGGCAGTGTTTTGGATAGGTAGTCCAAGGCAATACTGAGGGTGGCATGGCGCAGGATACTGATTAAGTTCAGTTGACGATACAGTCTAAGAAGTTTGGATTTGGAGTTCATTTATGAGCTAGGTCCCATCAGACATCCAGACAGTCTAAGACAGGTATTGCTCATTTCGGGAGATGGTTTTCTCCGCGAACTTGAGATATAGAGAGACATAGAAAGAAACTTCAGAGCGGATCAACTCACTGAGGCTATTCCTCGAACGCAAGAGTTTCGCAAACAGGCTTTGTGAGACTGACTAGTAGAGGAGTTGGGTGTTCGGTATCACACGGGCTGTGAGTATGCGACATCGCAATAATTAGCCTTGAGTGCAAGTGGGAGATTGTTGGAGATAGTGCCCTCAGAGTCAATTATTGGATCACAGGCACGTGATTGCAATGATTGAGGGAGGACCTATCCCGGTACGACAGTCTTACTCGAGATGATAGTTTGCTATCTGGTTTACCTTTATCATCGTGTACTGCTTTAGGTGACCTGACAGGTCGCTATTGCACGTTGATAGAGCCCCTAGGATTCTTGCTTGACTGCCGGCAGTATGAGGGCGATCATATACGTGAGAGCTGGGGTCTACAAGCATATCCTTAAAAGGTCCCTAGTCGTGGGAGATTCGAGACAGGGCATCGTTTCTCCAGAGTAGACTAGTGTATACAGTCGAGACCCCGACGAGGGGCGGTAGCCGGTCTCACAAGCCACTGGTGTCAGTTGGTTCACCTAAGATGTATACAGGTGCTCATTGGGTTATGAGTACACCGGACAGGACTCGCTGGGAACATGCTAGTTGGTCTTATACCTGACGTCAGATAGCAATTCCCAGGTGACATATGTACAGGTTAGTTCATCGACCTGGGGATCGTCATTTGTCTCGTGTGAGTTCCCACTGTACTTTGATTACTACCCTACCACGGCTCAAAGGAGTCGTGCAAACAGGTTTTAGTTGGGTACAGTCCCGAGCCACATGGAGGCAGTGAGCGGATCTTCGGGGGTTCGTCTCTCCCGGTATTGGGGGTGAGGTCGCGCTGTGTCTAGGAGAGCCATTACACGAAGTCCTTGGCCAAGGCAGGAGATTTACCAGTAGTATCTCAGGGTGTTCTGGGCTACACTCCGACACGACTTGTACCGCTTTTGGGGGTCTGACTTTTACCCACCCCCTAGGCCCGACATGCGATGCTCATAGACGAACGGACCGGACTGTACGGATATTGTCACTGAAAGGCTCAGTAGGGTGTCAGGATGAGTTCGCTCATCGACGTCCCTTTTGGTCAATAGCTGGTGGCCCTTCACGTATTGGCTTATACCTCTGACGTACTAGTGGTTAAATCCACAGCCATAGTATTGACGAGTCTTTAGAGTCCACCACACTTTCTGTTACTCAAGCTTTCGGGCGAAACGCTGTAGAGGCCGTATGGAGATATGGCAGGGTCCGATCAGATACGTGCGGTATTGCACGGATCAGGATCGGACGGTTTGTACTAGAGGCCGTATAGGTATATGGCAGGGTTCGATCAGATTCGTGCGGTATTGCACGGATCAGGATCGGACGAACATTACTAGCCGGCTTTGGTTTAAGCCGGATCCTAGTTTAGTACAGTGTAGATTTTGTCTCATTGCATTTGTATCCGGACGGAATACAGATGCGGGTGTGTATGCACAGTATCGGGGTTTTCCTGTAATTTATTACGGGACCAGTTTTCTGGAGTTGCCAGTTTGCATTCCGTTCCGGCCGGTTTTCGTTTGTTCTTTCCCGGCCGGACTTTTCCGATGGAGGGGGTTATTTGCAAGTTTGCAAATAACACCTTGTGGAGGGGTTTCTTGCAAATGAGTGATTATGATAGGATTAGAATCTTTCTTCCATGCTTTTGCATTAAAGAGAGGGTATGGTTTTGTTGTGCTTTAAGCATGGTTGATGTTTTTGGATATGGTCACCCCTTGCTTTCTACTACCATCACCTCCCTTCATGCATAAATTCCTTTCCCTCCACCATTCCAAAGAGGACTTGGCCGGCCACACACATTTGATGAGGGAAAATGAGAGAGCTTTGATTTTGGTGGTGTGGCAAAATTTCATTCATCTCTTTTTGATACAAGGAAAAATGAAAGCACCATTTTTCATACCTTCATTCCTCCATCTTCAAAAGGCAACCAATACCCCAAAGTGAGACATGCACTCTACACTACATTCTACAGCTCATCTTGGGCATGTCGACTTGTCGGCTTCATGCCCGAGTTGCCTCGGTAAAGAGACGGGAGCCCGTAAAAGAAACAGGCGATGTGGTGCCCTTCCGGCGAGGAGGCGACGACCGGAGTTTCCGCGAGGAGATCGGAGTGGAGATGAAGACCGGAGGACTCGGATCAGTCGGTACATCTCTTCCCTATCTTGTTAGTTAGCTAGGACAAGTTTAATGGCCCGATCCGGGGTTTAGTGCGCGGTGGTTCCGGTTTGCAAAGTTTGCAAAATTAAAGTTTATCACCGTTTCCGCATTTGGCCGTCGGATTGACGGCCGGGGCGCCGCCGTGCACTTACAATATGTTCACTTAGCACCTAAAAAAATTTAATTTTGAGACATGTGATGCTTCCAAACCCTTCATTAGGTGTCAGGTAAACCTAACATTGGTATCAGAGCCGACCTAGAACTTTAGGCGACACTTTAATGAAGTTAAAACTCCGATCGAACCAAAATACGTACTTTTCGGACACTCTCTGGGCATTTTTTCAAACTGTGTTATTTTCAGAATTAAAAATATGTAAAAAAAATTCAGCAGGGAATTCTAAGAACCGCTGTAAAAAATGAAGCCCTAATCACTAAATCCCACCGCGGAACCGCGGCCAAAGCTTGCTTAGGCCGCGGCTCCGCGGCCGTACAGATATATTAAGGCCTCGTTTTTATACAGTGATCTTATTACCTGCTTATAGATGTTTTTGGGTATTTTTAATCTGGTTTCAGTGATATATGTTCTGGAGATTGTTTTGGATTCGGTGATTCGATCGGAATTTTAATCTCGTGCCTTTTTCGGATAATTTAGAAAGTATTAAAAGGTTCGAACGGATATCATTAACTCACTTTTTCCCGACACAAAAAATTTTCAAGTGTTGAATCTTTTCTCGAGTTTAAATCTTTCGGAAATGCGTGCAAGTTTTGTGGTGGACCCTCTAGAAGACAAAAAACCTTAACTCGATTATGTGACCATCTTGAACTGCCTTTTGAACCATAAGGTTTGGGGCAGTACGGCGTGCCACATGTGAGGCGTTGGCTTGTCCCTTCTACGGCTGGACCGCTACTACTGTGACACATTCTGGGATTTTTGAACTCCGCTCAAGTGTTGAGCTTTAGGAAATTTTGGGTATTTGATTATTCGATCGAAAAGTTTAATACTGTCTATTTATCTGGAATGTGATACAATATGTGGAATTCATATAGTTAGGCATGAAATGCGAAGTATGTGATATTTCGGATTTACGATGTCTAAAGAGAATGTGGATTCCAAATATTGTAGTTTTACACCTTCTTTTCTGTGACCGTAAGTGTAGTATGTCGCTTATCGCCAGTTTCGTTGCTATATATCAACGACAATCGGGATACGCATACTTACTTACGTTGATGATATATGATATTATGTGTTGCTGAGATATGATGTGCAGGATTGTCGCGATTGAATAGCCGGGGGGTTTTATGTGAGATGAGAGTTTTATTTTTCATTCATGTAAAATTCAAATGTAATGTAATATTCTTTTATTTGGGGCACTTCCGGGTTGAGGTTGATGTCACCAGTGTTGTATATTATTTACTTTTCCGCATTAGGATAGACCCAAAGAGGGGAGCACAAGTAACGGGGTTCTGGAGTTCAGTGGGAGGCCATCTCGAGGAGTCGGGACCGGGTCTCCTAAACTCCAAGATTGGTAGGGTCGCTTGCCGCTCTCGTAGGGGTCTAGGGGTGTGGGCTTGGCTATTCATCGCGACTGTGGAATCCGTATTTTCTATTGTTGGCTAGATACTAAATACGGACGTCCTAGTATATCACACATTATATATATGTTTCTGCTGCCTGTGTTCTGTGATATCTGAGACGAATGATATATTATATATGAGATATATAGTAGACGTTGCTTATGTTTTACACCCGCGCTAGTCCCGTCCCGGTATGCCGTTAGTTAAGTAACCTAACGGTGCATAACGGAACATTGCGGCGAATGCGGATGGCATAAGCGTACGTTGTATTTTCGTTTCTTTTCTGTGATTGGCTTAAGGACTTAAATGATCGGACTACATTAATATGATTAATGTAAAGAAAATAAACCTAAAAAGATGTTGTAGAATCGGATTTGAAAACCATTCGGCTCTTTATGAAAAAGCTACTTTTCAAAAACTGCGGAGCACAAGCCACTCCTTTTGAAAACCATTTGATTCTACGACGATATCAAGTTCAAAGCGTTAAAGATTTTCTTAAAAATCATCCGCAACCCTCCGTCATTTTAGAAAGTAGAGTACTTAGCATTCGTGCTACATTTGTTGACTATAGTTAAGGCGTAGTGTACGGTAGCTAAATGATGTCTTCCTACACTGCATATGATGCAAATTAATTAGGACATTCATGCGACTTTGTTGACCATAGTTAAAGGTCATATGGGTGGGTCTAATTAATCAAGAAATTGCGGGTAGAACTTGACTGGTGCTTATGATTTGTTGACCATAGTTAAGATCATAAGTACTAGGGGTAAAAATCACATCGGGAATTTCAAGTGTTGAGATTTGCAATGAGATTGCATACCTTCCATATGATGGTTGAATCCCGATCCCACTGTGGGCAATAGTTGCTCCTAGGAGAGTTTTGCAGTTTACAATTAGCTAACTCATTAGGTGTCTAGAAAGGTGTTAACGGGGCTACGCCTCTGGGAAAACGAGGTTTACTTTAATTAGGTCCGTGCGAAAGCACGGGGAACCTCCCTCAAGTACCGACACTGGCCTGGCTGAACGGTTAGCAAAGTTGTAGACTGTAATTAATCCTGGCTAGTTTTCTTTTTAAGGTTTGAAAGAAAAACTTGATTAAAGCAGTGGGAGACATCGATTAGACAAGATAATAATCAATCTGATCTTTGCAAGAGCTTTCGCTGAGTGTATTCTTTTCTCTCTCTTAATGGCAGATACCAATGACTGGACTCAAGCTTCTACTAGATAAAAATAAACTGAATGGGACCAATTATAAAGACTGGCTGAGGAATCTGAAAATAGCCTTGACTTATGATAAAGTATCATATGTCCTCACGGCTTCAGCCCCGCCCGTCTCAGGTCCAAAATCCTCAGTTGCGGACAAAGAAGTCCGCAAGACATGGGAAGCTGATTGTGCCACGGCCAAATGCCTCGCGCTTGCATCATTGGACAACACACATCAAAAGCAGCACGAGAATATGGACATTCAAGCCATATTTCTCCATACAAAGGAGTTGTATGGAGAGCAATCCCGCATATTACGATACGAAGCATCAAAGAAATTGTTTCAGATGCGAATGGCCCCTGGCACATTAGTAGGAGACCATGTTCTGAAGATGATAGCTCTCATAGAAGAGCTTGAGGACCTTGGATGGACGATGGACAATAAACAATATACGGATATTATTCTGCAGTCCCTCCCCTCCACCTTTGCTCAATTCATAGTTAACATCAACATGCACAACATGGAGAGGGAACTACCTGAACTCCTTAATATGTTAAGGAGTGCAGATAGCACACTGAAATCAGTGAAAACTCCCGTTATGACTGTTGGACAATCTTCCTCTTCTCGCCCAAAGGCTAAGGCCAAGGGAAAGAAAAAGAAGAAGCCCACCAATCCTAAGGGTGGAGTTAAAAAGGTTAAGGGGAAGGAAAAGTCCATAGCTGGAGAATCGGGGAAAGGGGAATGTTTTCATTGTCACAAGACAGGACATTGGAAGCGCAACTGCACCGAGTACTTGAATCTCAAGAAGAAGCATGGGGATGCTTCCGCTTCAGGTGTGTTTATGACAGAAAACTGTTTTTCAATAAACTCTGCTTCCTGGGTATTAGATACCGGTTCAGGTTCTCACATTTGCAATTCTATACAGGGGTTGAGAAATAGCAAGGTTTTGAAGACAGGTGACCATACTCTCCGCGTTGGAAATGGTTCCAATGTACATACAGTCGCAGTAGGAGAGTATCACTTGGGGTTGCCATCTGGGTGTATATTGGTTTTGAACCCATGTTATTTTGTACCAAGTATGCTTTGTAATATAATATCTATTTCTTTGTTAGACAATGAAGGATATAATTTTGTATTGCAGAACATGTTATGAACATTCACCTGAATCAAATGTTGGTTGGGTATGGTCCTAAATAACGGGATATACGTCCTAAATCAACACACAGTTTTCAGCATACAACACACTAATAAAAGAAAACTTTCAGAAATAAATGAAGCTTTTCTTTGGCACTGTAGACTTGGTCATATTAACGAAACAAGACTAAACAAGTTACACAAAGATGGATATTTAAACCCTTTTGAATATAAATCTTATGCGACTTGCCAGTCTTGTATCAAGGGTAAATGACCAAAACTCCGTTTACCGGACACGGAGAAAGAGCTACCGAGCTCCTAGGACTCATACATAGTGATGTATGTAGGCCAATGTCTACACAGGCTAGAGGCGGTTTTTCTTACTTCATTACTTTCACTGACGATTTCTCAACATTCGGTCATGTATTTTTATTAAAGCACAAATCCGAAGCTTTCGAGAAATTCACTGAATATAAACAAGAAGTAGAAAAACAAACCGGCTTGAGTATCAAGATGCTTCGATCAAATCGAGGTGGGGAGTACCTCAGTACAGAATTTGCAAACTTCCTAAAAGAGAATGGGATTCTTTCTCAACTCACTCCTCCTTACATACCACAGCACAACGGTGTGTCTGAACGACGGAATAGGACCCTATTAGATATGGTCCGTTCCATGATGAGTGATGCTGAGTTACCTGTCTCATTTTGGGGGCATGCATTGGAGACTGCAGCGTTTCTTTTGAACAGGGTTCCAACCAAAACCATGTCTACCACGCCATATGAGATATGGCATGGGAAGAGACCATCTTTTAAGAGAATTAAGATTTGGGGTTGCCCGGCCTATGTTAAAAAGCAGAATCCGGACAAACTCGAGACACGGTCAGTCATATATAACTTTGTGGGATATCCAAGGAACTCTTATGGATATCTATTCTACCACAAGGAGGAACAAAAGGTGTTTGTTTCTCAGTATGCCACATTCTTAGAAAAAGAGTTTTTCACAAATAAAGATGATGGCAATGTGGTGGATCTAGAAGAGGTTCTAGAGACACAAACTACAAATGACGACTTGGTTGAACCGGCTGTTGCAATAGAAACTGAGGAATCTCGGCCACTCCGTAGGTCTGATAGGACTTCTCGCCCATGTTGGGGTAAAAATTTAAACCCCGGTTAACCAAGTCAAAATCAAAGTCAACCCCAAGCCAAGTGGGCCCAAGCCCAGATCCAGTGAGCCCATGCCCGGGTCGAGCCCGAATATGAAGCGGCCGGCCTCCCCCCATGCCAAGATAAAAATTTTGTAATAAATAATTTTGTTGCATTTCTTTTATTTTATTTTATGGATAAATGTAAGAAAAATAGGCATAAAGCCAAATTTTTGTAAAGCCCATGGCTTATGTGCAAAAAGAAATGGCACATGAGCTATGGGATAGGCAAAATGCCATTTTGTGAAGCCCAAGGGGCTATGTGTAAAGTGTATAGCCTATAAAGGCAAAGATAATGAAAATATCTCACAACTTTTCTCTCTCCAAAATTTTTAGATCTGAAATCTTTTCTCCTTCTTCAAGATTCCAAAAATCTTCTTCTTTCTTTTGAATTAAATCAAGAGTTTTACTCTTCATTTTATAAAACAAAATAGTTTTTCACCACCAAACCCACAAAAGGGAACTTGGATCTGTCACTAGATCTCAAAAAGGAAAGATTTTTAAAAATCCCATATCTCTTGATCTTCAAGATCCAGCCAACAGAAGAGGAAGAAGAAGAACCCCCTTCATTAACCCAAAGCATCTTAGGAGTTTAAACTCCACCATATTTTCTCTTTAGAGAATTTCCGGGGCTAAAAGCCCCCTTTTCCTCGCCGGCACGCTAGCGCTCGAGCACAAAGCGCCCACGTACCGACACATAGCGTGCTTGCGCTCCAGCGCCCTGCGCTCGATCGCAAAGCTCCCACGTGCCGACATGTGGCGCGCTTGCGCTCCAGCACTCTGCGTTCGAGCGCAAAGCGTCCACGTGGCGCGTTTGTGCTCAAGTGCCCAGCGCCCGAACGCAAAGCGCCCACGTGCCGACACGTGGCGCACTTGCGCTCCAGCACTCTACGCAAAGCGCCCACGTGCCGACACGTGGCGCGCTTGCACTCCAGCACTCTGCGCTCGAGCGCAAAGCACCCACGTGCCGACACGTGGTGCGCTTGCGCTCAAGCGCCTAGGCGCTGGCCCCACACATCCTTTGGATGTCTTTTTCCCCTTTTATTTATTTATACATGTATATATATACATATGTATACATATGTACACATACACATACTCCACGACACCGTCCCTGTTAGAAAAAAATTTCTAACGGGGCGCTGCCCCGCACCCCGCAAGGGGGCTGCTGGCCCCCTTGACCCCCAGCCCGCTATCCAGGTAGCGAGACCCCCGTAAAAACTCTGCGTGGCTCCCGATATATCCAAAACCCCCCTTCAAAACACAACACATGTACACTGCACATCGAGTTCGCATGACCAGTTTAACCCGTCAATCGGAGGTTCCCTCGCTCCAAAGGCGAGGGGTAATTAACGGCAGTTTAGTCCGCGACTGTCGGAGATTCGGATCCCCACAATCATTAAACCCCGGCCTACCCTAGGCAGGGGGAATCTGTAGTACGCCTGACAAGCGTGCGCATATTCCCATCTCAATGGGGTGACGAAAACACCCTACAGCCCACCGGAGAGGTACTACGGTTTCCTCATTGATGGTGACAGAGAAGACTGCATCATGGAGGATGATGATCCTACCAGTTTTCAGCAAGCTATAACGAGTGGAGACTCTGTGAAATGGCTGGATGCCATGAGATCCGAAATGGAGTCTATGTACACCAACAAAGTGTGGACTTTGGACGTTGTACCCCCTGGGGTAAAACCTGTGGGGTGCAAATGGATCTTTAAAAGAAAGATTGGTGTAGATGGGCAGGTAGAGACATATAAAGCAAGACTTGTGGCGAAGGGTTTTCGTCAAAGACCAGGTTTGGACTATGACGAGACTTTTTCGCCCGTAGCCATGCTTAAATCCATTCGGATCCTACTTGCTATTGCTGCTCACTACGACTATGAAATCTGGCAGATGGACGTTAAAACGGCATTTCTAAATGGGGATTTAGAAGAATGCGTTTATATGGATCAGCCAGAGGGCTTCATTGACAATGGGAGCAGCGGGAAAGCATGTAGATTGCTTAAATCCATATATGGGTTAAAGCAGGCATCATGGAGTTGGAACATCTGTTTCGATGATGTTATCAAAGAGTTTGATTTCATCAAAAATCCAGATGAACCTTGTGTTTATAAGAAGGTTGTACGAAGAGGAGTCACATTCCTCGTATTGTATGTGGATGACATTCTTCTGATAGGAAATGACATTCCTATGCTACAGTCGGTCAAAGCTTTCTTATCACTAAGGTTCTCCATGAAGGACCTGGGTGATGCCACATACATTCTGGGCATTAGGATCTATAGGGATAGATCCAAGAGGTTGTTGGGATTGTCCCAAACCAGGTACATTAACACCATCCTAAAAAGGTTTAGTATGGAAGACTCCAAGCGGGGTGCCTTACCCGCTTGCCATGGGGTCACTCTCTCCAAGGATTCTTGCCCAAAGACCGATGAAGAGAGAGCTCGCATGAGCATTATACCCTATGCTTCGGCAGTAGGATATATAATGTATGCGATGTTATGTACACGCCCAGATGTAGCTTATGCACTTAGTGTAGTAAGCAGGTATCAATCCAACCCAGGAGAGAATCACTGGATAGCTGTGAAGAACATTCTTAAGTACTTGCGAAGGACTAAAGAATTGTTCTTGGTGTATGGTAATGGAGATCTCCAGATGGAGGCCTTTACCGATTCGAGCTTCCAGAGCGATAAGGACGACAGCAAATCTATCTCTGGGTTTGCATTTACCCTCAATGGAGGGGCGGTAAGTTAGAAGAGTTCCAAACAGGATACCGTTGCAGACTCTATGATGGAAGCTGAGTACATTGCTGCGAATGATGCCGCTAAGGAAGCCGTCTGGATGAGGAAGTTCGTCTCGGAGCTAGGAGTAGTTCCAACCATTATTGATCCAATACCATTGTATTGTGATAATAATAGGGCTATGGCGTTAGCCAAGGAGCCCAGGTCCCATCAGCGGTCCAGACACATCCTGAGGCGCTTTCATTTGATCCGGGAGATTGTAGATTGCCGCGAGATCGAGATTAAGAGAGTAGACACAAAGAATAACGCCGCGGATCTACTCACCAAGGCCCTCCCTCAGCCGCAGCATGAGCGACTTTTTGAGATGTTGGGTATGAGATACGCCAATAACTGGCCTTAGTGCAAGTGGGAGATTGTTGGATATATGTATGCCCTAGAGGCCATTATATGATAGTGGATGTATTTATACATGTATATATATATATATATATTCAGTGTACATTCTTGCTCGACATGATAGTATGTTATCTGGTTCTTCTTTATCTGACATGTTGATTTGATCATGCTTTTATTCATTCATACATGTTGATAAAGCCCTGAGGATATAGGCTTGACTACTGTGATTATGATGGAGATCATACTAGTGGGACATCTGTAGTTTATAAGTATATCCTGAAATGTCCCTAGTCGTAGGTATATCGAGACAGGGAATCGATATACCAGAGTAGACTAGCGTATATGATACTAGACCCATACGATGGGCGATGGATGTTCCCACATTCATCGATGTTTGACATCGAGATCATATACGGGTGCTCGGTGGTGACTGGGTACACTGGACGGACTCACCGAGAACTCCTATATGAAATTATATCTATCGTCGGATAGCAGTTCTCAGGTGACACTGGTGCAGGTTAGTCTGTAGACCCGAGATCGTCATAGAGTCTTGTGTGTTCTCCCACTGTACTTTGATTGCCACCCTACCACGGCTCTACTGAGTAGTGCAAACAGGTGGCCGTTGGGTACAGTCCCGAGACACACGAAGACGATGAGCGATAGGAGGGGTTTCTTCTCTCCCGGTATTGGGGGTTGATGCTGTGCTGTGCTCGACTGGCTATATCAGTAAGTCCCTGACCAGGGCTGTTGAGATTTACTGATAAGTGTTATCAATAGTTTCTTGATCTGTTATAGACCTTTCATCGGCACGACTTATTGAGTTATTGGGGTCGACGTTACCATCCCTAAACTTGATATGCAGCATATCTGACGAAGAGACCGGACTGTACGGTAGTGTTGCCGGTTGGCTCGACGGGAGTTGTAGCAGGTTCGCTTGTTTTCTTCTGATCGCTTAATACCCGGGTGGCCATTACGTTTAGCTGACCGCTTGCGGCTTGTAGGTATTTGATATGATCGTTACCTACTGCCGGCGTATTGACGGGTCTTAGAGTCCCACAATGAAGTTTCCTAGCTCAGGCGAAAAGATGTGGTGTGCATATGAGATATGCGCGGGGACCCGATTAAATACGGATATGTGATACCGTATATTAATCGGGCATTTTCTATTGGTCGGGTCGTATGTGATATGACCGGTTTGCAAAATCAAGTGTTGATTTAACAAATGACTTTTAGATTAATTCTTAAATCAAACTCTTTTCTATTTTTGTATGCATACATGTATGCACATGATGATATGCATGGATACATACATGCATACATTGTATCATGGTTGTTGATACAAGTTTGGTGGCAATGCAAGACTTACATTATAGAATTATCTATTTATTTTTCATTTTGTAAAAAGGAAAGGATAATTCACAAGAGGTTAGAGTTTATCATCTTTGACTATGCATGAACCACTTATTAACCTTGAGTTAATTATCCTTTTACCTTTTAACTGACTTTGAAAAAGATCTAGATAATTCTAACTATGGTTGAAGTGAGAAGGGATTAAGATATATTATTCTCTTCTCACTTCAATTATTACTCACTCTCTCATTTTTCTTTTTCCTTATGTAAGAAAAAGCTTAGCCATCATCTTCTTCTTCCTCTCTTGATAATTTTCTTTAAGAGAGGTTGATAAAAGAAAGAGTTTTGATTATAGAAAAACAACCACATCATCATACTACACACATCTAGCCGGTTTGTGTAGGGTGTTTGCTCTACTCCATTGATACATCGAGTAAAGCAAGGAGCTATGGGCAAAGGAGCTTCGGGTGGATCGTCGTGGACATTAGAAGACCTCAAGCGAACCTTTTTCCAACCCTCAAGTGGCCAAGGAGTCTAGCATAGGGAGCTACAAAGGTTGTACTCTCAAAACTCTAGCCTTTGTTACTTGTGATGTTGTTCAAGTTATGAAACCCTAATTTTCTAGAGATGATTCTTTGTATGTTCACTTAGCACCTAAAAAAATTTAATTTTGAGACGTGTGATGCTTCCAAACCCTTCATTAGGTGCTAGGTAAACCTAACACTGGGTATTTTTTAAACTCCGCTCAAGTGTTGAGCTCTTTAGGAAATTTTGGGTGTTTGTTGATTCGATCGAAAAGTTTAACATCGTCAAACTATCTGTAATTGTAATACAATATTTGGAATCCACATAGTTAGTTATGTGATAACTAGTTTGAATTTTATAAATCTAGCATGTTAGTCTCATTTGATCGGTTGCCACGGAATTTTGATGTGGATCAAAAATCCGTCGCAATTACGTAGTGTACGCGGATACTCGCCGGATAACCTTACTAGATAGCCACACCCCATAGCCCCGACCAAGTGACTGTAGGAGAACCCCATCGCCAAAATCATCCGTTCAGGTGATCGCGGCCGCGGTGTTCCACCTAAGTGCACTTCGTCGACGGTATCGGGGGTGCGACCGTCTACTAAAATTTCCAACAAGTATTCGATCAGTTTATCGGAAATCTTGTTGAATTACCCGACTGGTTATTGGAAAGTGTTTTCAATATCGAGACTAAAATGCGGGATTTATAATTGTTAGGGATGTGATGTCTAAAGAATTCATTTGGTTAGGTATGAAATCCAAAGTATGTGATACATTGGGTTTATGATGTCTAAGGTGGTTGCGGATTCCAATTGTTGTAGTTTTCACTTTCTTTTCTGCGACCGTAAGTGTAATATGTGGTGTATCGCCGGTTTCGTTACTATATATCAACGACAATTGGGATACGTATATTTACTTACGTTGATGACATGTGATGTTATGTGTTGCTAGGATATGTTATATTGGATCGTCGTGTTTTGAATAGCCGGGAGTTTTTATGTGAGATAAGAGTTTTTCATTTTCATTCATGTAAAAACTTGTATGTAATATTCTTTTATTGGGGCACTTCCGGGTTGAGAATGATGTCATCATTAATGTATATTATTTACTTTTCCGCATTAGGATAGACCCAAGACGGAGAGCACAAGTAACAAGGTTCTAGAGTCTAGTGGGAGACCATCTCAAGGAGTTGAGACCAGATCTCCTAACTCTAGAATTGGTAGGGTTGATTGCCGCTCTCGTAGGGGTCTAGGGATGTGGGTTTGGCTATTCATTGTGACCGTGGAATACGTGTTTTTTACTGGCTTAATTTAAAACACGGAATTCCTACCATATCCAATGTTTCATATGTGTATCTTCTGCTGCTATTTTTATGTGATGCGATCACTTGATATTCTGAAACGAATGCTTATATTATATATATGATATATAATAAATATTGCTGCTTTCGTTTCTTCTGTGATGCTTAGGAAGTATAATTGATGGGACTTCATTAATGAGATTAATAAAATAAAAGAAACCTAAAGATGTTGTGGAATCTTGTCTTAAAAACCGATAGCTCTAGTTCTTGCTTTGCATAGCGGTATTCCTTGTAGAATATCCAGCACCGTATTCGATAAGGAAAGATCCAAGATCTCTTCACCGGGAGTGATCTCTTTAGCAAAACTAGCAGATGCTACAACCCACTCAGTTTTGTTTTTGATTGATTTTTTAGTCCATGCTTTGCATAGTGGTATTTATGAAATATCCAGCACCTCATTCGATGAGGAAAGAGCCGAGATCCCTTCACCGGGAGTGACCTCTTTAGCAAAACTAGCAAAATCCTCAAAAACGCTCCTTTTCAAAATCACTCGATTCTGCAACGAGATCAAGTTCATTACGCAAAAGGTTTTCTTAAAAACCTGTCGTAGCCCTCCGTCATTTCAGATAAGTACTGCTTAGTATTCGTGCTACGTTTGTTGGCCTCCATCAAGGCATGGTGTGCGGTAGCTAACTGGTGCTTATCTGCCAACATATGATGCGATTGAGTTAGGATAGTCGTGCAACTTTGTTGGCCTCCGTCAAAGGTCGTGCGGGTGGGTTTAATTCAATCATGAAATGTACGGATTGAACTTGACTAGAGGCCTATGGTTTGTTGGTCTCCGTCAAGATCATAGGACGCTAAGGGCAAAATATTATCGGGAATTTCAAGTGTTAAAATTTGTAATGAGATTGCATACCTTCTATGAGATAGTTGGATCTCAATACCCACTGCGAGTAAGATTTACTCCTGAGAAAGTTTTACACATTACAATTAGCCGATCAAATAGGTGTTTAGAAAGGTGTTAACGGGGTTACGCCCCTGGGAAAACAAGGTTTATTTTAATTAGGTCCATGCGAAAGCACAGGGAACCTCCCTCAAACTACCGACACTGGCCTGGCCGAAAGATTGGCGAACTTATAGGGTGTAATTAATCCCGGCTAGTCTTACCTTTTAGGGTTTGAAGGAAGATTTGATAAAAACAGCGGGAGCCATCCTTATTAGATAAAATAATAACCAATCTGATCTTGTAAGAGCATACGCTGAGTGTTTTCTTCTCTCTCTCTCCTGGTAGCGACCATGTCACGCTTTAATCAAGATAATAATATGGATGTTTTGACCGAACCTGCTTATTATACTGAGCTGGAGAACGTTGGTTCCGCTCCATCTTATAATTATTATAAGTCCGAGCAAGAAATAGGGAAATACAAGAATTCCCATGCCACCCAATCGAAGAAAGTGCATGTTGATGCATCTTTTTCGGGTGTATTCATTACCAAGAACTGTTTCTCGGTATCCTCTACGTCCTGAGTATGCGATACCGGATTAGGATCCCGTATATGTAACATGTTACATGGGCTATAGAAAGGTAGGGAACTGGGAATGGGTGATATGTCTCTAATTGTAGAGAATGGTGCAAGTGTTGCAGTCAAATCAATTGGCAAATATCATCTTGTATTAATACATTGATTCTGAACGAATGTTATTACATACCGAACCTAATATACAACATTACATTGGTTTCTTTAATAAGTTAAAGAAGGATATAATTTTGTATTGATGGATAATGTTGTGAACATTTTCCTTAATCAAGAGTTGATTGGATCAAGCACGTTATGTAATGGCATATACGTTCTAAATCAAACCACAGTTCAAAATAATTAGAACACACACAAGAGGAGTAGTTCAGAAATGAACGAATCCTTCTTGTGTCATTATAAACTGGGTTATATCAATACGACACGACTAGCTAAATTACATAAGGATGAATATTTGAATCTGTTCTAATTTTTCATCTTATGATACTTGTCAGTCTTGTTTCAAAGGTAAAAATGACCAATACTCCGTTTACTGGAAACATAGAAAGAGTTACTGAACTCTTGGGACGGATACATGATGATGTATACGGTCCTATGTCTACAATTGCCAGGGTTGGTTCTTTGTACTTCATTACATTCATCGATGATCTCTCAAGATTCGGACAGGTGTTCCTGTTGAAACGCAAGTCTGAACCTTTTGAGAAATTCAAGAAATAAAAGTACGAAGTAGATAACCAAACAGGTAAATGTATTAAAATCCTTCGATGTGATCGAGGAGGAAAATACTTGGGCATGGTGTTCCTGGAGTTTCTAAAAGGAGAATGTGATTCTCTCTCAGCTTACTCCTTCGAGTACACCACAGCACAAACGGTGTATCGGGGCGGAGATATCGCACCCTATGAGATATGGTGCGCTCTATGATGAGTACTGCTGAGTTACATGTTTCCTTTTGGAGTTATGCACTTGAGAATCTGCATACCTATTGAATAGGGTTCCGACTAAATCAGTGCCTACCACTCCATATGCGATATAGTATGGAAAAAGACCATGTCTTAAACGAGTTAAAATATGGGGTTGTCCGGCATATATTGAAAAACAAAATCCGGACAAGTTCGAGACAAGGTCAGTTCTGTATAAGTTTGTTGGATATCCCGAACATTTGCGAGGGTATATCTCCTACCTAACTGAGGAGCAAAACGTGTTTTATTTCTCAGCATGCCACCTTTTTAGAAAAGGAATTTCTTGTGAAGAAATTAGTGGTCATGAGTGTCACGACCCGAAGGTACGGAACATGACTGTACAATTGATAAAACTGCACATTTAATATGACATTTTTCCTACTATTTCTATATAAAGAAAGGTGTTTATTATAATATATGATACATATGAAGGTTTATCTATAAAAATACTATTTTCATGTGTTTATATATTATAATTAACATTTGGTAGGAAAATGTAAGCATATAATATCTATGTAGCATTTGGCTCATTTAAAATATGCTTACTTTATTAAATACATTTGACCAAGTCTTAATGGTTAAGTTAATAAAACAAACTCTACTAATATTATTTGTTGAGTTTGTTGTGCAGAATTTTCAGGGCTGAAATCAAGAAAATCAAAGTTATTAGAACAAACCTGCCTAATTAAGAAAATAAACTAAAGAAATCAATTCTGGCAGTGACATAGAAAAGATTTTCAGTTTCCAGAGATTCAAAAGATCACCATGTGTCACCAGAAGAAGCCACAAGAAGAATGAGTCCAAGATCTCACCATTAGGCTGCGGATCCGCGGCCAAACCCACCTATTGGCCGCGGATCCGCCGCAGTTTAGAAGATTGGGAAGTTGAGATTTCTTTGTTAGGATCGTAACCTCTGGTTTCCAAATTAGGAAGCTAGGGTTCTGGCTTTGGGAATATAAATAAGGACCGATAGCCTCTTGGAAAAATCATCAAGCTGAAGAGATCACGAAGTCCACGACAGGCTCACGCATCCAGGCTGATCATCAACGGTTCATCTACCTCCTTAGAAGAGATCGAGAAGCAAACTAGTATTTGTAATCATTTTCTAAAGGAACAAAGTGTAAATGAATTTTGTTGATTAATAAAGATAGTTCTTTTTCATATTCTATTTCTTGTAGTTTCATTATGATTTTTCTCTCCATCTCTTATTCTCCCATCATGCGCAAGTAATTCTCCGCTTGATAGGGTTCATAGGATTAGGGTAGGTTAATGGATGATGAAGATCCTTAAACTCCTTTTAAGTCCGATAAAGTTTGTAAACTTTATCAAAAGAATAGTTAACATCCTAATCGGACGCGCTACCAATTCATTGCTAGTCTAGACCGCGATTAGAGATTAGATTAACTATTGTTTTGGTAAAGGCTAGATATAAACGGAGTTCCATGTCGAGATAGGGGTTAAGAGTGGGAACCCTTTTCCCTCCAGAAACCCTAATCTACAGGCATCACCGTCGTTCTATTTTTAAATCTATTAAAGGATAAAAAGAGTAAACTTTAATTAATCATCCATAACTACTAAATCCCAATGAACCCTACAAGCCTGTCACGACCCGCAGGGTACGGAACGTGACTGGCACTTAAGTTTACGAAACGCCTCAAGACGTCCGTAAAATAAGTAAGCCAAAGCCCAGAACCCAAAACCAAATAAGCAAAAGAGTGAAGAAAAACCAATCAATTGAAAGCGAGTTTATCAAATAAGTCATATAAAACCCTTTTTAAAAACAATATCAATTTTTCCGAAAATTTCGGCAGAGTCTCCTTTGTAAATACTGGCCCCCAAAATGGGTACAACAAGAATATATATGAATCCAACAAATAAGGCATCCCCAAGCGGGAGCTAGCTCTTCGCCACAAGGCGGTCACAAATCCCACGCAATATAAAGCAACAACAAGCGAAATAATCATAAGGAAGCATGAGAAAAACAGCATGTCGACTCAAGTGAGCTCGACCCCAAAATACAGCATAAAAAGTCCACAAATCTCACAGTCTCATCTCTATGTCAATATACAACAATACTGGTAGATACAGTAGATGGAGTACACTAGATACAAAGAATATACAAGGTGGTACAAAAATAATAATATAACCCACCTAAGAGCAAAACCTCGAGTCCAGGCAAAAGAAGCAAGTGCGCCCGCCGCTACTGTACAGACGGAGCGGACCTGAAAAAGGCTGTGGCACAACGAGGGTGAGTTGCCAACTCGTGAGTAATAAATAACATCTACACAGGCTATCGAATGCATGCACACAAGCATCCTAGCATCTATATTACAGGTATGGCAGGACATAATAGCAGGTATGTATGCAATATGAATATACTAGCAGGTATGAATGCAATGTGAATCAACTCATGATCTGAATGTGTAAGTATAAGAATCATGTTTTTCCTTTAGGAACCTCTTTTGAAATACCAGCATAATACCACTAGAATCAACAAGAACCTGTGTCCAGCAACGACACCTCAAAACTATCACAAATCTCATATATCCATGTCATAGTATCTCTGGCCTCAGCCATCCGGCTGACCCATCTCAATATCAATATCTCATCATCTCACGGCCACGGTCGGTATCCTCTGGATATCCGCCGTGCCAAACAGTCACCGGTAGGTAATCCGTCCCCTGCCAGGCTCAACGTCAACAACACATTCCTCTTGCCCCGGGGTACCTTACCGGGCCCACCATGTACCCGTGACGGTTCCTCCACTCCTCGACACGGATCTCGAAAACTACAACAAACTCATGGTGGACGACACTTTACATCACTAGAAAACCGCAATTTTGCATATTTTAAAAAGGGTAATAAGTTTTAGAAATTTTGCGGCTTTCCCCCGAAATACAGAAATATCATAAATCTCAAGAAATCATCATGAATGCATACGTCAATGATAATGAATGCATATGTATTAATGTTCAAGTTACAATGTAAGGCAGGAGCAAATGATATAATGATATACATGCACACGAATAGCAATTCTACGATGTTATTTTAAGGATTTAAAGGCAATAGCACAAGTTTAAGTATCAATTATAATAAAAGGTTTCAAATTATAAGTTATCTAGTGTGGTGGCATGGCAATTACCAGGGCGTGGGTGTAAGCATGAATAGTGCTCGTGCTGCATATAAAAACCCTGGCAATGGTGCAGGTGTCCTATAGAATGGGTTCGCATATGTATGTCAATATAAGGCATGAATGTAGCAAATAATCATACAAGTATTACACCCTTAATTACTAACATTACTAAGAATCTTTTAAGTTACTAAAACTATCGGGCGACTTGCGCCATCCAACGATAATCCCCCGTAGATGTTACATCTACTCACCGGAATCCCTAGCTAGTCACGTCCAATCACCGCTTTCCCCTTTCGTGCCGCGTCTGACGTCTCCGCGACCGAACCTGGAAATTACATCAATACCAAACATAAGGTTGCGTATCAAGAACGACGCAAAACCCAAACGAAAATACTAACGTTCACAAGCTAGGTACAACGTGCACAAGGTGCGCGGAACACACGCGAAAATCGCAAAAACTAACTAAAACGTCGATTTGGTCGTCCGGAAAAACTAAAACCTGAACACCCAAAAATCCGCACTCACACATCCTAAATGTCATAGGATATGCCAAAAATATCATCAAGATATCGCAATTAATTTATCACATACTTTTATCACAAAACTAGTAAGCACAAACATTCTAAAAAAAACGACGCAACATCGCCGTTATGCGATAAAGTGCTCACAATCCAACACAAACCTCCAACTAACCCACTAGATAGCCACTACAATAATTTTAAACCACTAGCAATGCTTAAAAACCTAATTTCCATAAACAAAACCTTTCTTGATTTTCATAATTAGAAATTTCAATCCGAAACTAAACATGACAATACCAAATTAACACTAATTTGAAGCCCACACAAATAAAGTAACCTCATTAACTTAGATTAGCAAACAACTAGATATCAAAATAGATTTAATTAACTAAATAAGGGTTTCTAAAACCCTAGTTAACTCAAACCATTAACTTTAAAAAAAACTAGAATGAAACTAACACTAAATTAACACTACAACAATTTAATTTAAGAAACTTGACCAAAAGAATTTAATTAGGAAGAATTTATACCTCAACTAGAGACCTAGCAAGAACAATTTGCCTCCAAAGATGCCTCCTTTCTCCAAGATTTAAACTAAAGTGGGTGTGAGAAGAGATGGATTAAGGTTTTGTGTTGAAATAGTGAAGGATTTGTTGATTTTTGTTGAATTTTGAGATGAATTTGTGAACAAAAGAGAGGGGAAAAATGAAGGGGGGGAAGCTGCTGGTTTCGGCCAGAGGAGGGAGGAGGGGAATGGTGTGGGGTGTGGGAAATGGTCACCAAGTCAAACCCCTCCAAAGTCAAATACACCATACCTCCAAAATACTATATTTTAAAACCTACACATCAACTCAAATCATTCCTAACAAAAGAGTTTTAAAACAAAAGAGAGGGGGAGAATTTTCTGCAGTTTAGGCCAGCCAAGGAGATGTGAGGATGTGTGTGTGAGAGTGCACAAAAAAAAATTTGCAAAAAGACCCCCTACAAGTCCAAAATTGCAAGTTTAAGTTTAAATTCAATAAATTTCGTTTACCATAATAAAAATTAGTTAAAACTTAAAATAAATTACTAAAAATTTATGTTACAACTAAATTTTAATTAACATGATTTTAAAGCCTAAATTTAGCCCATTTAAATTTGTATTTATCGCTAATTTAATGTATTTTCTTACCGGCTTAAAATAATATTAAAAATTGAAAAATTAGGGAAAATTTTTAAACGACCAGAATTTCATAAGTAACTCATTTGCTACTAAAAACAAGCAATTACCTATCCAAATTAGGTATAATTAGTCCTAAACTGCAAAATAATAAAAAGACGATTTACGGAAAAATACCACATTTTCACCGATTTTCGGGAAAACACCAAAACGACATTTCAAGGTGCTACAATCTTCCCCCCTTAAAGAAATTCGGTCCCCGAATTTAAAAATATAGCTACGCGTACCTTCAAAGAGATAGGGATATTTCTTCCTCATCTCGCCCTCGGTCTCCCAGGTAACCTCCTCGCTGCTCGGGCTACGCCAAAGGACCTTGACGGTTGGTATAATCTTCGATCTCAACTTCTTCACCTGCCGATCCAGGATGGCCACCGGCCGCTCTGCAAACGAAAGGTCGCGCTCCAGCTGGACTGTCGGGTGCTGAATCGCATGCGAAGGGTCGTGAAGGTACTTGCGGAGCATCGAAACATGGAAGACGGGGTGAACATCGGGAAAGCTGGGTAGAAGGGCCAAACGATATGCAACAGCGCCGACACGCTCGAGGATCTCGAAGGGACCTACGAATCTAGGGCTAAGCTTCCCCTTTCGCCCAAAACGCATCACGCCCTTCATCGGAGAGACTCCCAGAAAAACATGGTCGCCAACTGCGAACTCTAATCTGCGACGGCGCCTGTCCGCATACGATTTCTGCCTGCTCTGAGCCGCTCTCATCCGGTCTCGGATCAACTGTATCTTCGCTGTCGTCTCCTCAACAAGCTGCGGCCCCAAAATACTGCTCTCGCTGAGCTCTGTCCAACAGACGGGCGATCTGCATCTCCTCCCATACAATGCCTCGAAAGGTGCCATCTGAATAGTATCCTGGAAGCTGTTGTTGTAGGAGAACTCCACTAGAGGTAAATGACGATCCTAGCTACCGCCGAAGTCTAAAACGCACGCTCTGAGCATGTCCTCGAGAGTCTGAATGGTCCGCTCTGACTGTCCGTCGGTCTGCGGATGAAACGCTGTGCTGAAGCTCAAACGAGTGCCCAAAGCCTCCTAAAGTCTCTGCCAAAGTCGGCTGGTGAACTGGGTGCCTCGATCTGACACGATACAAGTCGGTACGCCATGCAACCGCACGATCTCGTCGATGTAAAGCTGGGCATACTGAGCGAAGCTGAAAGTGGTCTTCACTGGCAGGAAGTGAGCCGCTTTCGTCAATCGATCTACGATCACCCAGATGGAGTCATACCCTCGACTGGTCCTGGGTAGACCCACAACGAAATCCATCGAAATCTGCTCCCATTTCCACTCCGGAATGGGTAACGGCTGTAGCACTCCTGCGGGCCTCTGGTGCTCGGCCTTGACTTGCTGGCAAGTCAGGCATCTCGATACAAACTCCGCAATGTCCCTCTTCATCCCGTCCTACCAGTAGGTCTCTCTCATATCATGGTACATCTTGGTGGAACCGGGGTGGACACTATACACTGATCGGTGTGCCTCCTCAAGAATGTCGCGCCGCAATCCATCAGCATCTGGTACGCACAGTCTAGATCCATAGCGTAAAATCCCCTGATCGTCAATCACGAACTCGGAAAATCTGCCCTGTCCCATCTGTGCCATGATCTCTGAGCAACGGTCGTCACTGCGCTGTGCCTCATATATACGGTCAAGCAACTGTGGACGTGCACGAACATGCGCGAGCTGTCCCCCTGCCTGAGTGAACTCAAACTCAACTCGGCTGTCGCATAAAATCTGCCAATCTGCTGACGACTGCCTCTGCACTGCGTGCAAATAGGATAGACTACCCCCGGGCCTCCTACTCAACGCATCCTCCACTACATTCGCCTTGCCTGGGTGATATAAGATCTCGCAGTCGTAGTCTTTCACCAACTCCATCCAACGACGCTGTCTGAGGTTCAGGTCTCGCTGCTGAAATATGTATTTTAAGCTCTTGTGGTCTGTGAATATTTGGCACGACTCGCCATATAGGTAATGTCGCCAAATCTTCAATGCAAAGACCACTGCAGCCATCTCCAAATCATGAGTGGGGTAGTTCTATTCATGCTTCTTCAACTGCCGAGAAGCATAAGCGATCACCCGGCCATGCTGCATCAATACGCATCCTAATCCCACTCGCGAAGCATCACAGTAGACCACAAATCCGCCTGATCCCGAAGGCAAAGATAATACCGGCGCCGTAGTCAAACATGTCCGCAGCTGCTGAAAACTGCGCTCGTACTCCTCTGTCCAAACGAAAGGAACTCCCTTCCGGGTCAAACCGGTCAAAGGTGCAGCTATACGGGAGAAGTCCTGAACAAAACGCCTGTAGTAGCCCTCCAGGCCTAGAAAACTACGGATCTCAGTAACCGATGTAGGTCGGGGCCACTGCTGAACAGCCTCAATCTTCTTCGGGTCCACACATATGCCGTCTCTCGTAACCACGTGACCCAAGAATCCGATGCTGTCCAGCCAGAAAGCACACTTGGAGAACTTTGCGAACAGCTGGTGCTCCCTCGGAGTCTGTAACGTAATCTGCAAGTGCTGCTCGTGCTCCTCTCTGCTCCGGGAGTACACCAAGATATCGTCGATAAACACGATGATGAACAAGTCAAGGTACGGCCTGAATGTACGGTTCATCAAATCCATGAATGCTGCTGGGGCGTTGGTGAGTCCGAACGACATCACCAAAAACTCATAGTGGCCATAGCGCGTGCGGAAAGCTGTCCTCGGTATATCCTCCTGTCGAACTCGCAGCTGATGGTATCCTGATCGCAAGTCGATCCTCGAAAAGTACCCCGCACCCTGAAGCTGGTCGAACAAATCATTAATGCGTGGCAACGGATATCTGTTCCGAACGGTAACTTTGTTCAGCTGGCGGTAGTCGATACATAAGCGCAAACTTCCATCCTTCTTCTTGACAAACAGGACCGGAGCACCCCACGGTGAAACACTAGGTCGAATAAGCCCCTTCTCTAACAAATCCTGCAACTGATCCTTCAGCTCTCGAAGCTCTGCCGGGGCCATCCGATAAGGCCGTATAGAAATAGGCCCCGAGCCGGGAATCAAATCGATGCAGAACTCAACATCGCGCTCAGGTGGTAGCCCAGGTAGCTCATCAGGGAAAACATCAGGGAACTCACAAACAACCGGGACCCGGTCCAACGGAACCTCTGCAGCTCGAGTATCACAAATATACGCTAAGAATCCCTAACATCCCTTCCGCAAGAGCTGACCAGCGCGAAGAGACGAAATCAAGCTGGGAAGGGTGACGCTGCGGTCTCCCTGAATAACAAGGACTGGCTCTCCCGGAAAGCTAAATATGACTGCCTTCTCACGGCAGTCCACCGAAGCATAACAAGTGGCTAGCCAATCCATGCCCAGAAGCACATCAAAGTCCAGCATATCGAGGAGAATCAAATCAACCGATGAATCCCTCTCCCCGATACGAACGGAACACAAACGAAATACAAAACGAGCGACAAACGACTCGCCTACCGGAGTAACAACAAGCGGATGATCTAATGACGACGACTCACGGCCCAACATCGGTGCAAAGTGTGTAGAGACGTACGAATGTGTGGAACCTGGGTCGAATAATACCCGTGCGTCGAAAGAACAAACTGGCAAGGTACCTGTCACAACGGCATTGGATGCCTGCGCATCCTGCGGTGTCAAAGCAAATACTCAGGCCTGTCCTCCACCGATAGCGGGCTGACCTCGACCTCGGCCTCTGCCTCCTCGTCCTCTCTGAACAGGACCGCCGCGCCCACGGCCTCTGGGTGCACCTAACTGGCGTGGAGCATCGCCTGTGGTAGGAAGTAGGGCTCTCTGAGGAGGGGGTGGTGATGGTGGTAGGGTCACATGCGGAACTGTCGCTGCTCCCTGTCGTCGCGCCGGACAGTCTCTGACAAGATGGTGCGGACTCCCGCACCCAAAACACCCTGGCGACGGCTGCTGTCCCTGGGGATATGAACCATATAACTGTCCCCGTCCAAATCCTCTGCCAGGCCTATCTCTCGGAAAGAATCTAGCGCGCTGCCTCTGAGACGGTACATCGGTGCGAATCCTCTTCGGCCCAGAAACGGCCGAAGTCTGTGATATGCGTGCCTCCATCCGCAATGCCGTATCCATAGCAGCTGAATAAGTGTCGTAGTGCTGGGCGCCAATGGCAAGATATAGCTGGGCATCAAGTCCCTGTACGAACCTCTTCACCATCTTCTCTTCGGTATCCACCAAATACGGAGCATATCGGGATAACTGCGTAAACTGGATGCCATACTCAGACACCGTCATCCCAGGTGTCTTGACTAAGGCCTCGAAGCTACGAGCTCTGGCGTCACGAACGCTCTCTGGGAGGAAACGAGCTAGAAAGACCGCTGTAAACTCGGCCCAAGTCATAGGCGGTAGACCTACAGCTCGACCTCTCAAGACTGACTCCCACCATGTCCGCACGAGACCCTCTAGTCGGAAACTCGCAAGCTCCACCCATCGATCATCCGAACATCTCAGCGAACGGCAGATCCTGGCTAAACTGTCAAGGAACGTCTGTGGGTCCTCCGCTGCCTCGGTGCCAGTGAATACTGGAGGTCTCAGCCTCATGAAATCCTGTAGCGAAACCGGAATGGCCACGGTGGTAGTAGTAGGAGCAGGTATCATAGCAGTCTGGGATGTAGTAGGTGTGTCATCCGGCCTCGGTGTACGACTGGCTGCAACTAGGGATCCTACCATCTGACGTAGCTCCTGCATGCCCCCCATCATCTGTCGCAACTCCTCCATACCAGTCTCGAACCTATCCATACGGCCTGGGGAAGGTGGATCGGTCTGTCCCTGCGGCATAGGCATACCACCCTGCTCAGTCCTAGTCTCGGACGAGCCAGCTCGAATCTCGTCTCGGACGGCAGCCCTCTGTGCCCTCGTAGCCTTCGGCGGCATAGTGGCTGGTACAGGAAAAAGGATAATAAGAACAGTGCAATAGAATCATAGGATACACGGAATTGAAGAAGGAATTTTCAAGCAAGTATATCCTAAAGTCACTTAGGCGGAGTACCGTATCGCAAGTATGCCGCGGACATACACACGCTACATTACCCTACTTAAGTCACTTACTCCATCTACCAAGGGTCATCCTACACTCAACAAGGTAAAACCTATCGCTCTGATACCAACTTTGTCACGACCCGCAGGGTACGGAACGTGACTGGCACTTAAGTTTACGAAACGCCTCAAGACGTCTGTAAAATAAGTAAGCCAAAGCCCAGAACCCAAAACCAAATAAGCAAAAGAGTGAAGAAAAACCAATCAATTGAAAGCGAGTTTATCAAATAAGTCATATAAAACTCTTTTTAAAAACAATATCAATTTTTCCGAAAATTTCGGCAGAGTCTCCTTTGTAAATACTGGCCCCCAAAATGGGTACAACAAGAATATATATGAATCCAACAAATAAGGCATCCCCAAGCGGGAGCTAGCTCTTCGCCACAAGGCGGTCATAAATCCCACGCAATATAAAGCAACAACATGCGAAATAATCATAAGGAAGCATGAGAAAAACAGCATGTCGACTCAAGTGAGCTCGACCCCAAAATACAGCATAAAAAGTCCACAAATCTCACAGTCTCATCTCTAGGTCAATATACAACAATACTGGTAGATACTGTAGATGGAGTACACTAGATACAAAGAATATACAAGGTGGTACAAAAATAATAATATAACCCATCTAAGAGCAAAACCTCGAGTCCAGGCAAAAGAAGCAAGTGCGCCCGCCGCTACTGTACTGACGGAGCAGACCTGAAAAAGGCTGTGGCACAACGGGGGTGAGTTGCCAACTCGTGAGTAATAAATAACATCTACACAGGCTATCGAATGCATGCACACAAGCATCCTAGCATCTATAATACAGGTATGGCAGGACATAATAGCAGGTATGTATGCAATATGAATATACTAGCAGGTATGAATGCAATGTGAATCAACTCATGATCTGAATGTGTAAGTATAAGAATCATGTTTTTCCTTTAGGAACCTCTTTTGAAATACCAGCATAATACCACTAGAATCAACAAGAACCTGTGTCCAGCAACGACACCTCAAAACTATCACAAATCTCATATATCCATGTCATAGTATCTCTGGCCTCAGCCATCCGGCTGACCCATCTCAATATCAATATCTCATCATCTCGCAGCCACGGTCGGTATCCTCTGGATATCCGCCGTGCCAAACAGTCACCGGTAGTTAATCCGTCCCCTGCCAGGCTCAACGTCAACAACACATTCCTCTTGCCCCGGGGTACCTTACCGGGCCCACTATGTACCCGTGACGGTTCCTCCACTTCTCGAAACGGATCTCGAAAACTACAGCAAACTCATGGTGGACGACACTTTACATCACCAGAAAACCGCAATTTTGCATATTTTAAAAAGGGTCATAAGTTTTAGAAATTTTGCGGCTTTCCCCCGAAATACAGAAATATCATAAATCTCAAGAAATCATCATGAATGCATACGTCAATGATAATGAATGCATATGTATTAATGTTCAAGTTACAATGTATGATTAATAGACTAGGCAGGAGCAAATGATATAATGATATACATGCACATGAATAGCAATTCTACGATGTTATTTTAAGGATTTAAAGGCAATAGCACAAGTTTAAGTATCAATTATAATAAAAGGTTTCAAATTATAGGTTATCTAGTGTGGTGGCATGGCAATTACCAGGGTGTGGGTGTAAGCATGAATAGTGCTCGTGCTGCATATAAAAACCCTGGCAATGGTGCAGGTGTCCTATAGAATGGGTTCGCATATGTATGTCAATATAAGGCATGAATGTAGCAAATAATCATACAAGTATTACACCCCGAATTACTAACATTACTAAGAATCTTTTAAGTTACTAAAACTATCGGGCGACTTGCGCCATCCAACGATAATCCCCCGTAGATGTTACATCTACTCACCGGAATCCCTAGCTAGTCACGTCCAATCACCGCTTTCCCCTTTCGTGCCGCGTCTGACGTCTCCGCGACCGAACCTGGAAATTACATCAATACCAAACATAAGGTTACGTATCGAGAACGACGCAAAACCCAAACGAAAATACTAACGTTCACAAGCTAGGTACAACGTGCACAAGGTGCGCGGAACACACGCGAAAATCGCAAAAACTAACTAAAACGTCGATTTGGTCGCCCGGAAAAACTAAAACCTGAACACCCAAAAATCCGCACTCACACATCCTAAATGTCATAGGATATGCCAAAAATATCATCAAGATATCGCAATTAATTTATCACATACTTTTATCACAAAACTAGTAAGCACAAACATTCTAAAAAAAACGACGCAACATCGCCGTTATGCGATAAAGTGCTCGCAATCCAACACAAACCTCCAACTAACCCACTAGATAGCCACTACAATAATTTTAAACCACTAGCAATGTTTAAAAACCTAATTTCCATAAACAAAACCTTTCTTGATTTTCATAATTAGAAATTTCAATCCGAAACTAAACATGACAATACCAAATTAACACTAATTTGAAGCCCACACAAATAAAGTAACCTCATTAACTTAGATTAGCAAACAACTAGATATCAAAATAGATTTAATTAACTAAATAAGGGTTTCTAAAACCCTAGTTAACTCAAACCATTAACTTTTAAAAAAAACTAGAATGAAACTAACACTAAATTAACACTACAACAATTTAATTTAAGAAACTTGACCAAAAGAATTTAATTAGGAAGAATTTATACCTCAACTAGAGACCTAGCAAGAACAATTTGCCTCCAAAGATGCCTCCTTTCTCCAAGATTTAAACTAAAGTGGGTGTGAGAAGAGATGGATTAAGATTTTGTGTTGAAATAGTGAAGGATTTGTTGATTTTTGTTGAATTTTGAGATGAATTTGTGAACAAAAGAGAGGGGGAAAATGAAGGGGGGGAAGCTGCTGGTTTCGGCCAGAGGAGGGAGGAGGGGAATGGTGTGGGGTGTGGGAAATGGTCACCAAGTCAAACCCCCCCAAAGTCAAATACACCATACCTCCAAAATACTATATTTTAAAACCTACACATCAACTCAAATCATTCCTAACAAAAGAGTTTTAAAACAAAAGAGAGGTGGAGAATTTTCTGCAGTTTAGGCCAGCCAAGGAGATGTGAGGATGTGTGTGAGAGTGCACAAAAAAATTTTTGCAAAAAGACCCCCTACAAGTCCAAAATTGCAAGTTTAAGCTTAAATTCAATAAATTTCGTTTACCATAATAAAAATTAGTTAAAACTTAAAATAAATTACTAAAAATTTATGTTACAACTAGATTTTAATTAACATAATTTTAAAGCCTAAATTTGTATTTATCGCTAATTTAATGTATTTTCTTACCGGCTTAAAATAATATTAAAAATTGAAAAATTAGGGAAAATTTTTAAACGACCAGAATTTCATAAGCAACTCATTTGCTACTGAAAACAAGCAATTACCTATCCAAATTAGGTATAATTAGTTCTAAACTGCAAAATAACAAAAAGACGATTTACGGAAAAATACCATATTTTCACCGATTTTCGGGAAAACACCAAAACGACATTTCAAGGCGCTACAAAGCCCCCTTTTAATATTAAACTTACATCCATAATTAATCTAGATCTATATTTTGCATCCGTGTTTAATATAGATCTAGAATCTACAACCATTCTTTATTCTTCCTCCTTTCTTTCTCAACACGCCTAAAGTAAGAATAAAATATTCAACGTTTTCCAGAGGACGACCCGTACTCATCTCGGTCTAGCTACACGCGACACCGTTATTGATTGCGGTTATACTACAAACACTTTTACAGATCAATCAAATAGCGCCGTTGCCCGGAATACGTGCGTAATTTTTTTTTCTTACTATTCGTGTTGAATTCTTATTCGATCTATATCATAAAAATAAACAAAACTGCAAATTATATATTTAACGATTGTCGTGTGAATTTTGCGAGGGGATCTGGAGTCACAGAATTGAGAAAACAGAAAGACAGAGACATTCATCAAGATCCAGAGGAGTGCAGGAGGCCACGTAACAAAATTCATTACCTGATCTCTCTATTACGCTGCGGAAGCGCGGTGAAAGGAGCCTTTTGGCGGCGGAAACATGGCGGGATTAGGGAGTTAGGGGTCGTAACTTCTCTGGTAAGTTTCTCAACTCTTTCTCTCTCCTCTGAAATCCAATAAAATATCTTTTCTGCAGGATTCTTTGCAAAATTTTGCCGCTCAAAAATCTATTTGCAAGTTTTGTTTTGCGGTTTGTTTTTGCATATTTTAATACGGACTTTAAGGGCCAAGACCAAAATTCAGAATAGGTGGGAATTTTATCACCCTTCCTACGCCCCACATTTTAAATTAATTTCTAAAACCTAGTTTGCAAAATAGCATATTTATCACAATTTTAAAGTAAAAACTAGCAAACTAGTAACTAGATTAGTTTTTGCATTCAATTCACATGTTAATCTACCCATTAAAAGCATGAATAATTGATAAAAATTCTCACTAGAATTTTATCTCACCAATATATATATATTATAAAAACCTAGTTTGTAAAATTATCAAATTTTAATAACTTTGAAGTAACTCTTTACAATTTAACAACAAATCAAAATTTGTGCATATCTTAGGATGTTAAATTATACTTTATAACCATTAACAATTAATATCAACCCAAATTTGCTCACAAACCATTTTCTTGGATTTTCAAATTAACAACTAGCACAAAATTAACACTAAAATATGCTAGATTTAAGCAATTTATACAACAATTTCACTATAAGTTTAAGATTTATACCTCACAAAATTAAAGATCTAGAATGAAAATCTTGGCCTCCAAAATGGGTTCTTACTTCATGAATCCAAACTATATTGGTCAAGGAATAACGGGTAGGATTTAGATTAGGAGATTAATGAGGTTTTTATATGGATTTTTGAGGAAAAAATGATGAATTTTTTAGAGAAAATGAGAGGGGGAAAATGGGGGCAGCATGAGGGGAGGCTCGGCCACATCAAGGAAGGGAAAGAGAGAGAGGAAAAAGTGTGTAAAAATATGTAGAAAGCTCTTTAACTAAACATCTCCTTTAAGTCCTTTCATTAATATATTTATTCTATTTATTTTCTTTTCAAAAATTAAACCTAGAACAATCTAGAACCATGGAGTGATTTGAGAAAGAATTTTGCATGTTACACACTTGTTTTAAATTGTCATGGTTCACTTTGTAAAATTAACCCATTTCTAATTTATAATTTGCACTAATTTAATGTATAATTAAATCTTATATTAATATTTTAATTTAATTAATTTAGGAAAAATATTTTAGTAAACTATAAATTTACAAGTGACCAAATAAATACCAAATACTAGCAATTACATAATTAAAATAGGCGTATTTAAGTTTATATTGAAAAATAATTGTGGTTGGGTTTTACGGAAAGTACGGTTTATTTTACCGATTATCAGAAAATTCACCTAAAGGGTTTTATTTATTTAATTTTTTTTTAAAACGTTACACTCTTCCCCTCTTAAAGAAATTCGGTCCCCGAATTTAAATTAAAACTCCCCCCAAATACTAAAATATTTAGCAAAACACTCAAATCGTCGGGGCTCCGAAATCATCAATACATAAAACACATCTTAGCGTAATGCATGTGCATGAAAAACAAGTACATAACTCAAAATCAAAACTCCATCAAGTATAACGCAATCATCGGAGTTATGGTGAGAATACAATGTCAAAGTCCAATACGAAAACCAACATGATATACATCATAACTATAACTTATATATAGTGCGCATCGTAGTAAAATCGTCCAAATATCTAAATAAAGAAGCATGCAAAACACCTAGGTACTGGTCTCAGGACAGTCCTGCTCGATTATCAAACCAAATAGTAAATATCATAAAAACGTACAGCTCAAAATGAAATCAATCTCAAATACAGTATACGAGGTACTACGTGCGTCCGGTGCGCACGGAAATCGAAATCAAATACAGATGCCACGACTACGCACGGAAATAAAACTGAGTGCAACGGGTGTGCACTAAAAATATCTGTCAAGTACAACGGACGTGCACGACAATAATATCAGGTACATCTAATCTGTACGAAACCCCGATTTAGTGCATCTGGTGTGCACAAATCGCATCAAGTGCGCCAAGTGTGCGCAAGAATTTCAATCAAGTGCACATGGTGCACGAAAACATAAATCGAATATCCAAAATTATGTACAACCCATATGCACAAAATCAAATCAATATCTCAAAATGTATAAAACCAAATCAAGTGCACTGGGTATGCACAAAACAATATTAATACAACTGATATATGAAACACGAATAGAGTGTAATGAATGTACATATAGGAAATACCAATCATAGAACAAAATCCTCAAAATACCAAAATCAAATCAACGGAAATATGAAATTCAAATCACCAAATCGAAATCACTATCGTCAATGTGCGCCTTTTCTAATGTCGACTGATTCGGACTCATCTCCTCATAAATGTGCTGACTGCGCTACAAACGTCTATGCTCATATCTAGAGTCTCCCACGTAATCTATCCCTTCACCTGATATCTGAACTACGTTAAACTTTTCGATCGATTCATCAAAATCACATAATTCGCCAAGAGCTCAACACTCAAGTACAGTTTAAAAATATCCAGTACATGCCCCAGCATCTGCGGACCAGCAGTAGAAGAGCAAACCTAAGCCTCACTAATAGCACCACGGAACGGCCGCAAACCTTAAGGTTCACCAGCGTTCTCATGGTTATTATGTCGAGTTAGGCTTTCATTCTTCTAGAGGGTCTATAGAAATACATGTGTTCTTCTGAATACCTTAAACTTGGGAAAATGGGTTTTTGACATTCGTTCGAACCTTTTAAGTTCGTCTGGACGACATGGGAATACCCTTTGTCCGCAAGCTAAACAATGCCTCGATCCGCACGAATAGACGATACCCTAACGGTCATCGCATTCGGACCGCAGCTCTCTCTGCCCGTGCGACCGTGGTAATAGAAACCACCATCCGACATTGACGAAGATAGATAATAGGAACGAATAGAATACGATGCAAAGAAATGTACATGCTAAGGTTTCTTAAGCAGAGTAGCGTATCGTAAGTATGCCGCGGATCATACCCACGGTACGTCACTCTACCTAAGTCACCTACTCCATCAACCAAGGTCAACCTAGACTCGGACAAAGGTTAAACTTAGCGCTCTGATACCAACTTTGTCATGACCCGAAGGTACGGAACGTGACCTGCACTTAAATTACGAAGCGTCTAGAGGCACGACGTAATCTAAGTAAGCCGAAGCCCAGAAATATAAACCATTTAAAAGAAGAAATGTAGGAAAACAAGTTTAAAAGCAACATTAAATTTTCTCAAAAATTTCGGCAGAGTCTCCTTTGTAAAAACTGGCCCCAAACGGGTAAAAACAAGGATAATATATACAAGCAAAAAAAAGGCATCCCCAAGCGGGAGCTAGCTCTACACCAAAAGGCGGAAACAACCACACAATCCACTATAACATACAACGCCGAAGGGCGAGGCTCAAAACTCAAAAGAAAACCAAATCCACCGAAAACCATAATAATACAAGCGCGACTCTAAGGTCGAAATAAAAACAACTGGTCTTCTAAATCTATCAAGTAATACAAATCTGGTTGATGGAGCTTACTAGATACAAATGAAATAATAAAAGTACAACGGCGGTCCTGATACAAGTGAACCAACCTACCAAGCAAATCACCCTGAATGAAATGATGTGCCAGCAAGCTGCCAAGGAAAGCTGTACATCGAAACCTGTAAGAAAATTTGGCACAACGGGGGTGAGTTGCCAACTCGTGAGTAGAAGACATCTGCGAGTAGAAATCGCATGCACGATGCTCTCCTAAGTCTTATAATATACTTAACCTAATACTAGACAACTAATAGTGATAGAGTAATAATCTATACGTAAGTGCAATACTCAGTAGTCGTGTGAGTGCGTCAAGTAGTAACATGTCATGTGTTTGAGTATGCATGCACCATGAATCTAAAACAATCAACCATGAAATCTGGATATATCTGTATGAGAAATCTTTAACTTTTATCATAATAAAATTTGTATGGTAATCTGAAATATCATCAATGAAATCCATGGAAATCCGTGTCAAGTATCGACACAAAACATGTAAATCTCAAAATCTCAATACCTCATAGTCTCAATACCTCATAGTCTCAATATCTCGGGCTCCGTCAGTCCGGATCGGCCCATATCATCAAATTTCACGACAACGGTCGGTATCCTCCGGATATCCGCCGCGCCAGACATCACCGGTAGGTAGTCTTCCCCAGCCAGGCCCATCGCCATCCCTACAAAAACACTCTCGCCCCGGGGTACCGTACCGAGCCCACCATGTACCCGAGACGGTTCCTCCACTCCTCGAATCGGGCCTCGAAATCCAACATAAAACATGAAAACTCATGGTGGACGACCCATACATCACGAGAAAACCGCAACTTTACATTTTTAAAATGATAATAATAAGATTTTATTAAATTCTTGCGGTTTTCCCCCAAATCCAGAAATCTCATAGAAATCCAAAATTCCAAAATCATGAGTAAGTAAATAATGAGTATCGGCATAAGCCCCACAATACTGCATGATAATATGAATATGTGAATGCATGAAGTGTCAAGTAATAATGCAATGTCTAAACCAGCACATGAGAATAATCACACAATGTTTTATTAGACTAGCATTTAGCAGATTATATCAATAAAAGATAATATGTTCTAAAGTGTACGTGACATGGAAATTACCGATGATGATGTGTGTGAGCCGATAAATAAGTGTACGTGGAACATGCGCATCATCGGTAATGATGCTGGTATCCTAACAGGCAGAGTTTCATATTAGCTAAAGAAACATATGTGTGAACATGCAATGCGATGAATACAATATGAATATAACAGTGAATGTGTAGTAAATATATAACTAGAAAACACCTACTAATTACGAGTCATACAGTTTGTTGTTTTGAAAAAACACGA
Source organism: Agapanthus africanus (assembly GCA_030015575.1). Taxonomy (NCBI): domain Eukaryota; kingdom Viridiplantae; phylum Streptophyta; class Magnoliopsida; order Asparagales; family Amaryllidaceae; genus Agapanthus; species Agapanthus africanus. The sequence continues at coordinate 643,396,612 of CM057342.1, forward strand.
ATCGTGGTTTTTAGAAAATTAGGGGCTACGGGGTTTTTAATAAAAAATATGTCCTTTGAAAAATCCGTAGTATCCCTCAGGAAATCTTTAAAAATGCGCATGATTCGATAGTTTTGAAAATAAGTATGACTCGAGCCTAAACTAATATCTACCTAACCAGCTAAAGGACTAACTAAAGAAACTAGTCGAAAGGTAAGAAAAATCCTCCAAAAGTCTAAGTCGATGTCTCTAGTAGTCGGCGATCCAGCCTCAATAGCGTCACGTACATAGTACGACTTTCTCGAGTCAAGAGTGCGGATCAATCATCACATCTATGCCTCGTACGGTAAAATCCATCGTACGGCATCCCAAAATCGGGATACGGGTCAACTGTCACATATATACATCATCGTTCGTAAAGTATCGTCATCAAACAATATCATGATCAAGGGTATTGTACTATAATCGCATACATCCCAATATCATCAAGATATATTATCGTCTGTGTAAATATCCATCGTCAAATGATCCACTAAAATATCATGTCATATATCATATCGTGATTGAGTCACATATTATAATCCGGGTTCTATTCTAGAGCCTCGTACATTTCAATGCCATCATTACCTATTATCGTTTATGTATAAATATAAATTTTCCCATTTCCCAACTATCCGCTAATATCATAATACATCTCATATCATAACTCGATCGTATATCCAATATCTCACGGCATCATGCCCAGTCATATCGACTCATCCCCAAGTATCATATAATACTCTCATATCACGTGTATATGTTACACACACACACACACACACACACACACACACATACGAACCTACACACATTCATACACACACACACACATACACTCACACTCACATATACACCAAGTCAAGTGTATGTGTGTGTATGTCTACATGTAACCTACAAATTCCATCCAAGGCAATCATTCTCTGGTTAAGTCTTTCTAAATCAATCTAATCCAACTTAAAGTCTTCAATGGTACCCTACTCGCTAAGAATCTAAGGTCACGTCCGAATTTCAAATAATTATATGTAATATCCTTATTCTACGTTTGCGGGGGTGCTATACGCCATCCACCCGACTTCCCCCGTAGATATACATCTACTCACCTGGTCTTTGTCTGCCGAAGTCGATGCCGCCATTCTCTTCTTCATCGTCCGAAGTCCACGTGAGGGGTACCTATACGCAAACATATATAATATCGTAAACCGAAATCGCGGACAGAACCAAAACAGCGTACGAAACGCGCATAGGTTAAAACCTATGACCCGCTCATGCAAAATAACCAAATAACTCTCGACATCGGCGTACAAACGCCGATTAATCGAGAAAAACCCAAAAAACACCAATCGTGGTTTCACAATCACTAATTATAATATGAAATAGATTGCCACTCATCAAAAACTCAAAATAAATCAAATCGATTTATTTTCGAAAACCTAGAAAGCCTCAAATAACCGTTTTAATTCGAAACATGATGTTTTAATGAAACTAATGGCCATAATATTCACTAAATATCATAACTAAGTCATACAAACTATCACGATAATTTAATCTCATCAATTTACATTAAATCCAAAATTCTAGTTTGCAAAAATATCAAATTTTAACACTTTTTAAAGCAAAATTCACAATTCAACAACTAACCTAGATTTTGCATATTTTAAATTGTTAAACCACTCATGGAAACCTTAATGTGATAAAACCCTAACTAGATTTTTAATCCCACATTTTAAATTAATTTCTAAAACCTAGTTTGCAAAATAGCATATTTATCACAATTTTAAAGTAAAAAGTAGTAAACTAGTAACTAGATTAGCTTTTGCATTCAATTAACATGTTAATCTACCCATTAAAAGCATGAATAATTGATAAAAATTCTCGCTAGAATTTTATCTCACCAATATATATATATTATAAAAACCTAATTTGCAAAATTATCAAATTTTAATAACTTTGAAGTAACTCTTTACAATTTAACAACAAATCAAAATTTGTGCATATCTTAGGATGTTAAATTTCGCTTTATAACCATTAACAATTAATAATAATCCTAATTTGCTCACAAACCATTTTCTTGAATTTTCAAATTAACAACTAGTACAATATTAACACTAAAATATGCTAGATTTAAGCAATTTATACAACAATTTCACTATAAGTTTAAGATTTATACCTCACAAAATTAAAGATCTAGTATGAAAATCTTGGCCTCCAAAATGGGTTCTTACTTCATGAATCCAAACTATATTGGTCAAGGAATAATGGGTAGGATTTAGATTAGGAGATTAATGAGATTTTTATATGGATTTTTAAGGCAAAACTAATGAATTTTTGAGAGAAAATGAGAGAGGGAAAAATGGGGGCAGCATGAGAGGAGGCTCGGCTACATTAGGAAAGGGAAAGAAAGAGAGGAAAAAGTGTGTAAAAATGTGTAGAAAGCTCTTTAATTAAACATCTCCTTTAAGTCCTTTCAATAATATCTTTATTCTATTTATTTTCTTTTCAAAAATAAAACCTAGAAAAATCTAGAACCATGGAGAGATTTGAGAAAGAATTTTGCATGTTACACGCTTGTTTTAAATTGTCATGGTTCACTTTATAAAATTAACCCAATTCTAATTTATAATTTGCACTAATTTAATGTATAATTAAATCTTATATTAATATTTTAATTTAATTAATTTAGGAAAAATATTTTAGTAAACTAGAAATTTACAAGTGACCAAATAAATACCAAATACTAGCAATTACATAATTAAAATAGGTATATTTAAGTTTATATTGAAAAATAATTGTAGTTGAGTTTTACGGAAAATAAGTTTATTTTACCGATTATCAGAAAATACCCCTAAAGGGTTTTATTTATTTAATTATTTTTTTTTTAAAACGTTACAATCTTCCCCCCTTAAAGAAATTCGGTCCCCGAATTTAAATTAAAACTCCCCCCAAATACTAAAACATTTAGCAAAACACAAATCGTCGGGGCTCCGAAATCATCAATACATAAAACACATCTTAGCGTAATGCATGTGCATGAAAAAAAGTACATAACTCAAAATCAAAACTCCATCAAGCATAACGCAATCATCGGAGTTATGGTGAGAATACAATGTCAAAGTCCAATACGAAAACCAACATGATATACATCAGAACTATAACTTATATATAGTGCGCACATAGTAAAATCGTCCAAATATCTAAATAAAGAAGCATGCAAAACACCTAGGTACTGGTCTCAGGACAGTCCTGCTCGATTATCAAACCAAATAGTAAATATCATAAAAACGTACTGCTCAAAATGAAATCAATCTCAAATACAGTATACGAGATACTACGTGCGTCCGGTGCGCACGGAAATCGAAATCAAATACAGATGCCACGAATACGCACAGAAACAAAACTGAGTGCAACGGGTGTGCACCAAAAATATCTGTCAAGTACAACGGACGTGCACGACAATAATATCAGGTGCATCTAATCTGCATGAAACCCCGATTTAGTGCATCTGGTGTGCACAAATCACATCAAGTGCGCCAAGTATGCGCAAGAATCTCAATCAAGTGCACATGGTGCACGAAAACATAAATCGAATATCCAAAATCATGTGCAACCCATATGAACGAAATCAAATCAATATCTCAAAATGTATAAAACCAAATCGAGTAAACTGGGTATGCACAAAACAACATTAATACAACTGATATATGAAACACGAATAGAGTGTAATGAATGTACACATAGGAAATACCAATCATAGAAAAAATCCTCAAAATACCAAAATCAAATCAACGGAAATATGAAATTCAAATCACCAAATCGCAATCACTATCATCAATGTGCGCCTTTTCTAATGTCGACTGATACGGACTCATCTCCTCATAACTGTGCTGACTGCGCTACAAACGGCTATGCTCATATCTAGAGTCTCCCACGTAATGTATCCCTTCACCTGATATCTAGACTACGTTAAACTTTTCGATCGATTCATAAAAATCCCATAATTCCCCGAGAGCTCAACACTTAAGTACGGTTTAAAAATATCCAGTATATGCCCCAGCATCTGCGGACCAACCGTAGAAGGGCAAACCCAAGCCTCACTAATGGCACCGCGGAACTGCCGCAAACCCTAAGGTTCACCAGCGTTTTTATGGTTATTATGTCGAGTTAGGGTTTCATTCTTCTAGAGGGTCCATAGAAATACCTGTGTTCTTCCGAATACCTTAAACTTGGGAAAATGGGTTTCTGACATTCGTTCGAACCTTTTAACTTCGTCTGGACGACATGGGAATACCCTTCGTCCGCAAGCTAAACAATGCCTCGATCCGCACGAATAGACGATACCCTAACGGTCATCGCATTCGGACCGCAGCTCCCTCTGCCCGTGCGACCGTGGTAACATAAACCACCATCCGACATTGACGAAGATAGATCATAGTAACAAATAGAATACGATGCAAAGAAATGTACATGCTAAGGTTTCTTAAGTAGAGTAGCGTATCATAAGTATGTCGTGGATCATACCCACGGTACGTCACTCTACCTAAGTCACCTACTCCATCAACCAAGGTCAACCTAGACTCGGACAAAGGTTAAACCTAGCGCTCTGATACCAACTTTGTCACGACCCGAAGGTGCGGAACGTGACCGGCACTAAAATTACGAAGCGTCTAGAGGCACGACGTAATCTAAGTAAGCCGAAACCCTGAAATCTAAACCATTTAAAAGAAGAAGTATAGTAAAACAAGTTTAAAAGCAATATCAAATTTTCTCAAAAATTTCGGTAGAGTCTCCTTTATAAAAACTGGCCCCAAATGGGAAAAAACAAGGATAATATATACAAGCAATAAAAAGGCATCCCCAAGCGGGAGCTAGCTCTACGCCAAAAGGCGGAAACAACCACACAATCCACTATAACATACAACGCCGAAGAGCAAGGCTCAAAACTCAAAATAAAACCAAATCCACTGAAAACCATAATAATACAAGCGCGACTCTAAGGTCGAAATAAAAACAACTGGTCTTCTAAATCTATCAAGTAATACAAGTCCGGTTGATGGAGCTTACTAGATACAAATGAAATAATAAAAGTACAACGGCGGTCATGATACAAGTGAACCAACCTACCAAGCAAATCACCCTGAATGAAATGATGTGCCAGGAAGCTGCCAAGGAAACCGGTACATCGAAACCTGTAAGAAAATTTGGCACAACGGGGGTGAGTTGCCAACTCGTGAGTAGAAGACATCTGCGAGTAGAAATCGCATGCACGACGCTCTCCTAGGTCATATAATATACTTAACCTAATACTAGACAACTAATAATGATAGGGTAATAACCTATACGTAAGTGCAATACTCAGTGCTCATGTCAGTGCCTCAAGTAGTAACATGTCATGTGTTTGAGTATGCATCCACCATGAATCTAAAACAATCAACCATGAAATCTGGATATATCTGTATGAGAAATCTTTAACTTTTATCATAGTAAAATTTGTATGGTAATCTGAAATATCACCAATGAAATCCATGGAAATCCGTGTCAAGCATCGACACAAAACATGTAAATCTCAAAGTCTCAATCCCTCATAGTCTCAATATCTCATAGTCTCAATATCTTGGGCTCCGTCAGTCCGGATCGGCCTATATCATCAAATCTCACGACAACGGTCGGTATCCTCCGGATATCGGCCGCGCCAGACATCACCGGTAGGTAGTCTTCCACAGCCAAGCTCATCGTCATCCCCACAAAAACACTCTCGCCCCTGGGTAACGTACCGGGCCCACTATGTACCCGAGACGGTTCCTCCACTCCTCGAATCGGGCCTCGAAATCCAACAGAAAACATGAAAACTCATGGTGGACGACCTATACATCATGTGAAAACCGCAACTTTATATTTTTAAAATGATAATAATAAGTTTTTATTAAATTCTTGCGGTTTTCCCCCAAATCCAGAAATCTCATAGAAATCCAAAATTCCAAAATCATGAGTAAGTAAATAATGAGTATCGGCATAAGCCCCAGAAAACTGCATGATAATATGAATATGTGAATGCATGAAGTGTCAAGTAATAATGCAATGTCTAAACCAGCACATGAGAGTAATCACACAATGTTTTATTAGACTACCATTTAGCTGATTATATCAATAAAAGATAATATGTTCTAAAGTCTACGTGATATGGAAATTACCGATGATGATGTGGGTGAGCCGGCAAATAAGTGTACGTGGAACATGCGCATCATCGGTAATGATGCTGGTGTCCTAACAGGCAGAGTTTCATATTAGCTAAAGAAACATATGTGTGAACATGCAATGCGATGAATACAATATGAATATAACAGTGAATGTGTAGTAAATGCATAACTAGAAAACACCTACTAATTACGAGTCATACAGTTTGTTGTTTTGAAAAAACACGAATCGTGGGATTTAGAAAATTAGGGGCTACGGGGTTTTTAAGAAAAAATATGTCCTTTGAAAAATCCGTAGTATCCCTCAGGAAATCTTTTAAAATGCACACGATTCGTTAGTTTTGAAAATAAGTATGACTCGAGCCTAAACTAATATCTACCTAACCAGCTAAAGGACTAACTAAAGAAACTAGTCGAAAGGTAAGAAAAATCCTCCAAAAGTCTGAGTAGATATCTCTAGTAGTCGGCGATCGAGCCTCAATAGCGTCACGTACATAGTACGACTTTCTCGAGTCAAGAGTGCGGATCAATCATCACATCTATGCCTCGTACGGTAAAATCCATCGTACGGCATCCCAAAATCGGGATACGGGTCAACTGTCACATATATACATCATCGTTCGTAAAGTATCGTCATCAAACAATATCATGATCAAGGGTACTGTACTATAATTGCATACATCCCAATATCATCAACATATATTATCGTCTGTGTAAATATCCATCGTCAAATGATCCACTAAAATATCATGTCATATATCATATCGTGATTGAGTCACATATTACAATCCGGGTTCTATTCTAAAGCCTCGTACATTTCAATGCCATCATTACCTATTATCGTTTATGTATAAATATACATTTTCCCATTTCCCAACTATCCGCGAATATCATAATACATCTCATATCATAACTCGATCGTATATCCAATATCTCACGGCATCATGCCCAGTCATATCGACTCATCCCCAAGTATCATATAATACTCTCATATCACGTGTATATGTTATACACACACACACACACACACACACACACAGGAACCTACACACATTCATACACACACACACACACACACACACACACACTCACTCACATATACACCAAGTCGTGTGTGTGTGTGTGTCTACATGTAACCTACAAATTCCCTCCAAGGCAATCATCCTCTGGTTAAGTCTTTCTAAATCAATCTAATCCAACTTAAAGTCTTCAATGGTACCCTACTCACTAAGAATCTAAGGTCACGTCCGACTTTCAAATAATTATATGTAATATCCTTATTCTACGTTTGCGGGGGTGCTATACGCCATCCACCCGACTTCCCCCGTAGATATACATCTACTCACCTGGTCTTTGTCTGCCGAAGTCGATGCCGCCATTCTCTTCTTCATCGTCCAAAGTCCACGTGAGGGGTACCTATACGCAAACATATATAATATCGTAAACTGAAATCGCGGACAGAACCAAAACAGCGCACGAAACGCGCATAGGTTAAAACCTATGACCCGCTCATGCAAAATAACCAAATAACTCTCGACATCGGCGTACAAATGCCGATTAATCGAGAAAAACCCAAAACACACCAATCGTGGTTTCACAATCACTAATTATAATATGAAATAGATTGTCACTCATCAAAAACTCAAAATAAATCAAATCGATTTATTTTCGAAAACGTAGAAAGACTCAAATAACCGTTTTAATTCGAAACATGATGTTTTAATGAAAATAATGGCCATAATATTCACTAAATATCATAACTAAGTCATACAAACCATCATCATAATTTAAACTCATCAATTTACATTAAATCCAAAATTCTAGTTTGCAAAAATATCAAATTTTAACACTTTTTAAAGCAAAATTCAGAATTCAACAACTGAGCTAGATTTTGCATATTTTAAATTGTTAAACCACTCATGAAAACATTAATGTGCTAAAACCCCAACTAGATTTTTAATCCCACATTTTAAATTAATTTCTAAAACCTAGTTTGCAAAATAGCATATTTATCACAATTTTAAAGTAAAAAGTAGCAAACTAGTAACTAGATTCAGTTTTGCATTCAATTAACATGTTAATCTACCCATTAAAAGCATGAATAATTGATAAAAATTCTCACTAGAATTTTATCTCACCAATATATATATTATATAAAAACCTAGTTTGCAAAATTATCAAATTTTAATAAGTTTGAAGTAACTCTTTACAATTTAACAACAAATCAAAATTTTTGCATATCTTAGGATGTTAAATTACACTTTATAACCATTAACAATTAATAACAACCCTAATTTGCTCACAAACCATTTTCTTGAATTTTCAAATTAACAACTAGCACAAAATTAACACTAAAATATGCTAGATTTAAGCAATTTATACAACAATTTCACTATAAGTTTAAAATTTATATCTCACAAAATTAAAGATTTAGCATGAAAATCTTGGCCTCCAAAATGGGTTCTTACTTCATAAATCCAAGCTATATTGGTCAAGGAATAATGGGTAGGATTTAGATTAGGAGATTAATGAGGTTTTTATATGGATTTTTGAGGCAAAAATGATGAATTTTTGAGAGAAAATGAGAGGGGGGAAAATGGGGGCAGCATGAGGGGAGGCTCGGCCACATTAGGGAAGGGAAAGAGAGAGAGAAAAAAGTGTGTAAAAATGTGTAGAAAGCTCTTTAACTAAACATCTCCTTTAAGTCCTTTCATTAATATCTTTATTCTATTTATTTTCTTTTCAAAAATTAAACCTAGAAAAATCTAGAACCATGGAGAGATTTGAGAAAGAATTTTGCATGTTACATGCTTGTTTTAAATTTTCATGGTTCACTTTGTAAAATTAACCCATTTCTAATTTATAATTTGCACTAATTTAATGTATAATTAAATCTTATATTAATATTTTAATTTAATTAATTTAGGAAAAATATTTTAGTAAACTAGAAATTTACAAGTGACCAAATAAATACCAAATACTAGCAATTACATAATTAAAATAAGCGTATTTAAGTTTATATTGAAAAATAATTGTAGTTGAGTTTTACGGAAAATACGGTTTATTTTACCGATTATCAGAAAATTCACCTAAAGGGTTTTATTTATTTAATTATTTTTTTTAAAACGTTACAGTCTTCCCCCCTTAAAAAAATTCGGTCCCCAAATTTAAATTAAAACTCCCCCCAAATACTAAAATATTTAGCAAAACACTCAAATCGTCGGGGCTCCGAAATCATTAATACATAAAACACATCTTAGGGTAATGCATATGCATGAAAAACAAGTACATAACTCAAAATCAAAACTCCGGCATGCATAACGCAATCATCGGAGTTATGGTGAGAATACAATGTCAAAGTCCAATTCGAAAACCAACATGATATACATCAGAACTATAACTTATATATAGTGCGCATCGTAGTAAAATCGTCCAAATATCTAAATAAAGAAGCATGCAAAACACCTAGGTACTGGTCTCAGGACAGTCCTGCTCGATTATCAAACCAAATAGTAAATATCATAAAAATGTACTGCTCAAAATAAAATCAATCTCAAATACAGTATACGAGGTACTACTTGCGTCCGGTGCGTCCAGAAATCAAAATCAAATACAGATGCCACGAATACGCACGGAAATAAAACTGAGTGCAACGGGTGTAAACCAAAAACATCTGTCAAGTACAACGGGCGTGCATGACAATAATATCAGGTGCATCTAATCTGCACGAAACCCCGATTTAGTGTATCTGGTGTGCACAAATCACATCAAATGCGCCAAGTGTGTGCAAGAATCTCAATCAAGTGCACATGGTGCACGAAAACATAAATCGAATATCCAAAATCATGTGCAACCCATATGCACGAAATCAAATCAATATCTCAAAATATATAAAACCAAATCGAGTGCACTGGGTATGCACAAAACAACATTAATACAACTGATATATGAAAAACGAATAGAGTTTAATGAATGTACACATAGGAAATACCAATCATAGAACAAAATCCTCAAAATACCAAAATCAAATCAACGGAAATATGAAATTCAAATCACCAAATCGCAATCACTATCGCCAATATGCGCCTTTTCTAATGTCGACTGATTCGGACTCATCTACTCATAGTTGTGCTGACTGCGCTACAAACGGCTATGCTCATATCTAGAGTCTCCCACGTAATCTATCCCTTCACCTGATATCTGGACTACGTTAAACTTTTCAATCGATTCATCAAAATCCCATAATTCCCCGAGAGCTTAACGCTCAAGTACAGTTTAAAAATATCCGGTACATGCCCCAGCATCTGCGGACCAGCTGTAGAAGGGCAAACCCAAGCCTCATTAATGGCACCGCGGAACTGCCACAAACCCTAAGGTTCACCAGCGTTCTTATGGTTATTATGTCGAGTTAGGGTTCCATTCTTCTAGAGGGTCCATCGAAATACCTGTGTTCTTCCGAATACCTTAAACTTGGGAAAATGGGTTTCTGACATTCGTTCGAACCTTTTAACTTCGTCTGGACGACATGGGAATACCCTTCGTCCGCAAGCTAAACAATGCCTCGATCTGCACGAATAGACGATACCCTAACGGTCATCGCATTCGGACCGCAGCTCCCTCTGCCCGTGCGACCGTGGTAACAGAAACCACCATCCGACATTGACGAAGATAGATCATAGGAACGAATAGAATACGATGCAAAGAAATGTACATGCTAAGGTTTCTTAAGCAGAGTAGCGTATCGTAAGTATGCCGCGGATCATACCCACGGTACGTCACTCTACCTAAGTCACCTACTCCATCAACCAAGGTCAACCTAGACTCGGACAAAGGTTAAATCTAGCGCTCTGATACCAACTTTGTCACGACCCGAAGGTACGGAACGTGACCGGCACTTAAATTACGAAGAGTTTAGAGGCACGACGTAATCTAAGTAAGCCGAAGCCAAGAAATCTAAACCATTTAAAAGAAGAAATGTAGGAAAACAAGTTTAAAAGCAACATCAAATTTTCTCAAAAATTTCGGCAGAGTCTCCTTTGTAAAAACTGGCCCCAAACGGGTAAAAACAAGGATAATATATACAAGCAATAAAAAGGCATCCCCAAGCGGGAGCTAGCTCTACACCAAAAGGCGGAAACAACCACACAATCCACTATAACATACAACGCCGAAGGGCGAGGCTCAAAACTAAAAAAAAACAAATTCACCAAAAACCATAATAATACAAGCGCGACTCTAACGTCGAAATAAAAACAACTGGTCTTCTAAATCTATCAAGTAATACAAGTCTGGTTGATGGAGCTTACTAGATACAAATGAAATAATTAAAGTACAACGGCGGTCCTGATACAAGTGAACCAACCTACCAAGCAAATCACCCTGAATGAAATGATGTGCTAGCAAGCTGCCAAGAAATCTGTACATCGAAACCTATAAGAAAATTTGGCACAACGGGGGTGAGTTGCCAACTCGTAAGTAGAAGACATCTGCGAGTAGAAATCGCATGCACGACGCTCTCCTTGGTCATATAATATACTTAACCTAATACTAGACAACTAATAGTGATAGGGTAATAATCTATACGTAAGTGCAATACTCAGTGGTCGTGTCAGTGCCTCAAGTAGTAACATGTCATGTGTTTGAGTATGCATGCACCATGAATCTAAAACAATCAACCATGAAATCTGGATATATTTGTATGAGAAATCTTTAACTTTTATCATAATAAAATTTGTATGGTAATCTGAAATATCATCAATGAAATCCATGGAAATCCGTGTCAAGTATCGACACAAAACATGTAAATCTCAAAATCTCAATACCTCATAGTCTCAATATCTCATAGTCTCAATATCTCGGGCTCCGTCAGTCCGGATCGGCCCATATCATCAAATCTCACGACAACGGTCGGTATCCTCCGGATATCCACCGCGCCAGACATTACCGGTAGGTAGTCTTCCCCAGCCAGGCTTATCGTCATCCCCACAAAAACACTCTCGCCCCGAGGTACCGTACCGGGCCCACCATGTACCCGAGACGGTTCCTCCACTTCTCGAATCGGACCTCGAAATCCAACAGAAAACATGAAAACTCATGGTGGACGACCCATACATCACGAGAAAACCGCAACTTTACACTTTTAAAATGATAATAATAAGTTTTTATTAAATTCTTGCGGTTTTCCCCCAAATCCAGAAATCTCATAAAAATCCAAAATTCCAAAATCATGAGTAAGTAAATAATGAGTATCGGCATAAGCCCCACAATACTGCATGATAATATGAATATGTGAATGCATGAAGTGTCAAGTAATAATGCAATGTCTAAACCAGCACATGAGGGTAATCACACAATGTTTTATTAGACTAGCATTTAGCTGATTATATCAATAAAAGATAATATGTTCTAAATTGTACGTGACATGGAAATTACCGATGATGATGTGTGTGAGCCAGAAAATAAGTGTACGTGGAACATGCGCATCATCGGTAATGATGCTGGTGTCCTAACAGGCAGAGTTTCATATTAGCTAAAGAAACATATGTGTGAACATGCAATGCGATGAATATAACATGAATATAACAGTGAATGTGTAGTAAATGCATAACTAGAAAACACCTACTAATTACGAGTTATACAGTTTGTTGTTTTGAAAAAACACGAATCGTGGTTTTTAGAAAATTAGGGGCTACGGGGTTTTTAAGAAAAGATATGTCCTTTGAAAAATCCGTAGTATCTCTCAGGCTATCTTTAAAAATGCTCACGATTCGTTGGTTTTGAAAATAAGTATGACTCGAGCCTAAACTAATATCTACCTAACCAGCTAAGGGACTAACTAAAGAAACTAGTCGAAAGGTAAGAAGAATCCTCCTAAAATCTGAGTCGATATCTTTAGTAGTCGGCGATCCAGCCTCAATAGCGTCACGTACATAGTACGACTTTCTCGAGTCAAGAGTGCGGATCAATCATCACATCTATACCTCGTACGGTAAAATCCATCGTACGGCATCCCAAAATCGGGGTACGGGTCAACTATCATATATATCCATCATCGTTCGTATAGTATCGTCATCAAACAATATCATGATCAAGGGTACTTGATTGAGAGTTTTAATGCTTATGCGTATATTGTGATCAAAGAATTTACCGCAATCAAGAACGGCGTCGCTTAGTAGCTAGCCGGTTGAGTACGGGTCGGTCCACAGGGATTTTGTGTATTTTCTATTTGTTCTAACGAGTTAATTCTAATTGAGGTTGGATTGATTATCACTAAAAACTGAAATGAGTTTGATTAGGATTAAAACCTTGCTAAGGTTAGGTTTAGGTTAAGTTTGGAAATTCAATATTTCTCACCGCTTTCTATGCCCTAATTAAGAACTATTTAGGTGTTAAGATAATGGTTAACAAAGTGGATTAGTACCATCGGGAAGAAACTAGGTTTCTTCCTCTAGGTCCTTGTCCGTCCTTTCTTAACTCTTACCCTAACCTCCATGGAAAACATACACAACCGGTCTTTAACTACGTTATCACCGCTACCTCGTGGGATAGGGTGCCGTAGTGAGCGGTGTGTCTATATATGTATAGAGTCCTATTAAAATGTATGACGGGCAAGAAAGGGGTGAGAGATTTTCATCTCTCAAACATTTCCTATTCCTAACCCTAACAAGTGAGGAACTACTCACTCATTAGGGAATTGATAAAAAGAGACATTTTTTAGTTTGTTTTTAATAACCTAATTATCTAAACAACGGAAAATAAATAAAAGTTATAACTAGGGCAGATAAATAAAATTAACTAGGGCAGAAAGGAAAATTAACTAGTGTAAGGTAAAGAAAAAGACTTACTTTTTATTTGATGCACCCATCAAACATTACAAGTATTAAAATTCTGAATTTAAGAATTAAAATGAGGCATAGGAAGAGGCATGCTCCAAAATGAGCTATAGGGTTCCTACTTATAGATTATAGAAACTCTAGGGTTACATCTGATCCCTATCTGCATTTACAAAACTATCCTAAAAAGCTTAGTCAACGCACCGCCACCCACTGACAACTTTTTCACCGACACGTGCTCACCATGGCCGTGGAACCGCGGCTATATGCCCTGTTTGGCCGCGGATCCGCGGCCATATGGTGGAGTCATTAGCTCTGTTTCTTCTGGGGTTCTTTCTGTTGCTTTGTACTTGGCTTTTCTTCACTTGGTTCTTCAGAATGTTTTCTAGTTTCATCCAGATTTTCATAGTGCATAATGTCGTGGACTTTTACCGTTTTCTTCGTGTCGGAGTCTTAAACCTTGCGCTGCCTTTGTACTTTGTGAAATTGTTCATTGATCTTCATTTGTCCCTCAAACTGTAGGCATGATCAAGATTCTTCTATTTGTTGGTCGTAGTCTCACTTTTGTATCGTCTTTTCATCATTTTCACCGTTTTGTTCCGAAAACCTGTAACCTGCAACTATATAGCAGACATGGATCAAAAGCACTTGTTTATTTGTAAAATGAATAAGAATGGGTAATATAATAATGCAAAATTATGATATGAACAAATACCCCCAAACTTATCTTTTGCTCGTCCTCGAGCAAAAATAGTTTATTCTCGAAAAAGACCTAGCCTCACTTTCGCAGGGAAACGCGATTGCACTGAGCTCATGCAACAAGCCGTTAAACCTCTAGGTGTCCCTAGCAGGAGGAGTGTTGTCTCCTGAGGGTTTTCAGCGGATACTACCCACAAAATCCTATCAATTCGGCCTATTGACTTTTATTCTCCAATTCGGTTTTCTAACAAGAAATTCTATTATCTTCGACTCAGAAATTATCCACCCATATTTTCCACGCTTCCTTATCATTTAACTTAAGATTGTATATGTTCTGTAAATTCACTTAGCTTTTAGCATCTTTTGAATTTTCCTTCTAAGGTTCCATCTCAACTTAGGAATTTTTATTATCTCTACTAAACATATAAGTCCTATTTTTCATTCCTATCTCTCATCCAAACCCCAATCATATACCCCTACGTGGTGTATGAATCACCCCTACACTTGGAAATTCAATTCAAGCTCTTATACTCCTGTCCATCGTCCAAAGTACTTTTAGTTGGTGAATTTTTAGATGAAATTGCTCACACATCCTTCATGCGACCGTTAATACATCTTGAGGTACTAACGACCGATTACAAAATGTGTTTGCATATTAAGGCGTAATTCCAGTCTTATAACACCTAAGACTTTAGCAGTGACTCCCAAACCAATTGGTCTAAGGCACTAGGTGATAAAGCACCCTCGCTATATATATTTTTATTTTACGCAACCTTAAATAATTACAAAACCAGTGTTCATTTTTTTGTCTCTTTATTCACACTTATATTTTTATTTTCCTTCATACTAAGGACTTTAGACAAGAGCATTTCAAGGTCTCCTCCACTATTCCAAGTTTCAAGGTTCGTGTTTGTGTAAGTTGCAGATTATATATTTTCAGAATTTAGACTTAAGCTTAGGAATTATTTTTCAGACTTATACTTTAATAAAAATATCAATACTCTTCCCTTATTTTGATTTAGTCCAAGAAGTGAACTCAAAATTTGGCTATTTCTAAGTAAACTACAAAGACATATATTTTCTACCGTTAAATTTTTAAGAAAAGTTATTTTTAGGGTTTTAATTTACTAAGTTTAGGATCTAGTTTTTCCTAGCTAGTTAACCGTCTTGTCAAACTTAAACCAATTATGGCCAAAATTGAGTTTTTCAATTTTTTATAATTTTTAAAAATTTTCAATTTTTATGGGTTTTTAAAATAAGTATGCAAATGCAAAAATATACATATGAATGCGAAGGAAGAAAGCTTACCGAGCACACCCCCAAACTTAAACTTGACAGTGTCCTCACTGTCATGCCACACCAAGAGGGTCAAAATTTTCGGCACTCCCCTGTTTTTATTTTTTATTTTTATTAAAAGTGGAAATTTACAAAAATACCAATTTTTTTTTTATTTTATATTTACAAGTGGTAAACGTACCCCCAATCATACGGTTGGCTAAAAATCACTTTCTTTCTAGAGCCAACAAAATCTCCCCCAAACTTGAATTAAACAATATTACAAGTCAATGCCAAGTTTTGCAAAGACCAAAAGTCAACACCAACTATTTAAAGAATTTATCAGTGTAAAGTATCGGTCAGTGGAAGAACATGTTGTATAGAGGGAAGAAGAAGTGGGGAAGAGATAAGTGATGGTATGGACAGGGTTTGCGTGAACGTGAATATGAGGAGATAAAAGGTGATGATAAATAAGAACGAGAATGGGAATGTTCAATTATGAGTGGAATATTGGCATTCTCGTATTTTATTAGAAGAAACGGTGGTGGTTCAACTTCTATAGGTGGAGCTTGATTAGCCACAAAATCCTTGAGGGGTCTCTGTGGATCCTTTACTGGCATGGCATCATCCATCATATGTATATAATGTTCAACTATTAGGGGACTAATCCCCTTGATGTCCGCCATAGTCCAGCCAAAAGCTTACCGATTGTTTTGTAAGACCATAAAAAGGGCTTTCTCTTGCTCAAGAGCTAGAGATGCCGAGATGATAACAGGAAGGGTCTCATTCTCACCTAAGTGAGCATATTTAAGATGAGACGGCAACAGCTTGAGTTCAAGTTTTAGAGGTGAAACAATTGAAGGTAAAATTGGTGAAACTGTCTCGAACTCGAAGGATTCCATCAATGGTTCGAAAAGACTGTAAGCAACCGAGTCGGATGGTTCAACTAACTCATCCGAAAATTCAAAGGACTCAAACTCGGGCGGTGAGTCTTCAAAATCGTCCGAAAATGTGAAACACTCATAATCGTTATCGGTTGTGCAAACTGTGTCAGATTCAAGGAGGAACGCACTACTGGCGTCAAAACTGCTGTGATCGAACAAAAAATTTTCAAGCTCACAGTCCTCCTGCGTGATTTTGTGGATCGAGCAAACATCAAGTATATTGGCTTTAGGCACGGAGGGCGGACTTCCTATCTTGTAAATGTTGAACTCACTTGACATCTTCCCGAAGGATAGAGTCATAGAGCCGTTGCGACAGTTGATTACAGCATTGGAAGTGGCCAAAAATGGTCGACCGAGGATCACCGGAATTTGGTTCCGTAGGTTAGCCACAGGCTGTGTGTCCATAACAATGAAATCAACAGGGAATATGAAGTCCCCTACTTTGATCAACGCATCCTCTAACTCACCCCTAGGATGAGTGATGGATCGATCATCCATTTGTAGAGTGCAATGAGTGGGTTTCAACTCTCCAACTCCTAATTACTCATAAACGGAATAGGGAAGCAGGTTAACACTGGATCCAAGATCTAAAAGTGCTCGATTGATGTTCTTATCCCCAATAATTATTGAAATTGTAGGACAGTCGGGGTCCTTATGTTTTTGGGGTAAAGGTTGGATAAGAGCATCACTTACAGCACTAGCCACGAAAACTTTCTTTGGTACTTGTGACTTCCTCTTCTTGGTGCATAAGACCTTTAAGATTTTAGCGTAAGAAGGGACTTGTTGGATTGCATCCAAGAGAGGTATGTTTATGCTAACCTGTTTGAACAACTCCACAATCTTCTCCATTTGTGGAGTTGGTTTATTGGATCTCAACCTGTTTGGAAATGGAACATTTTGAAAATTTGTTGAGTCCAATGTTTGTGGAGTAGATTGCGGAGTTGGAACGGATCCCAGTGTTGGTGTGTTCCTGAAGTGAGATGTGGGTCCGTTCGAATTAGAAGAATTAGAGCCTTGTGAAGAATGAAGAATAGGCTCTAAAGTAGATGAAGATGAAGAAGAAGCAGAAGATGAAGAAGAAGCACCGGCAGGGGTGTCATTACTATTACCCACGTTATTGTGCAATACTCTTCCAGATCTCAACGTGGTCACAGCATTTACATTATGATTTTGTTGTTCATAAGCAACATGTGCGTTGTGTTTGTGACCGGGATTTGGAAATGGTTAAGACGGAAGCTTTCCCTTTTCTCGCTCACTCAACGCAGCATTTAGTTGTGCAATTTGGGCCTCAATTGATTTGATGCTTTGATCATGTGAAGCACTGTTTTGCACCGAAAATTGAATGGAAGTCTCCAACCTTACTGCGGATTGTGTAGATTGTTTTAAAAACGCATCTAGATTTTGTTCTAGCGAGAAAACCTTATCGTTATTTGGTTGAACAAAATTGTTTTGAGGATAAGAGTTGTTCGGCACAAAATTGTTCATTTGGTTTGGATAAGGTTGGAAAGGTTGCTGGTATTGAGTTTGTTGAGGTGCTTGTTGTTGTGGAGAAGGAGGCCTTTGAAAGTTGTTGCCTTGGAATTGTTGATTTTGATTCCAAGCAAAATTTGGGTGACTCCTCCAATCAGGATTATAAATCGAAGAGTATGGATCATTTCTTTGTCTTTGCTGAAAGGCAGCATTGACTTGATCTTGCCCTTGAACAGGTGGATTGTAAGGACACTCTTCAGTAAGATGGGATGGATCCGAACAACAAGCGCAAACAGCGTGTGGGGGTAAAGCAGGGGCAGGAGAAGGCGATGAGAATTTGCTCTCAATTGCTTCTAGATTTGTCGTAAGTGCGGCCATTTCGGCATTCATTGCAATCGACATGTCTAGTTGATGTATCCCTGCCCTAGACTGACCTGATGAAGAAGATGAGGTGGTCTTAGTGCTTTCCCACTGAAGTGTTTGTTCAGCAAGATCGTCGAGAAACTGCCAAGCTTCCTCGCTAGATTTTGTTAGAAAGTGACCTTGACAAATGGTTTCCAACAACTGCTTAGTTGCTGGGTTCAATCCTTCGTATAAAGTTTGGCAAAGTTGTCAATTCTCGATACCGTGGTAAGGGCATTGAACAAGTAGGTCTTTAAATCTTTCAAAACACTTCCAAAAAGGTTCGGAAGGAAGCTGGGAAAATTGAATAATTTCGTTGCGAATTCTCGCGGTCTTGTGGTGTGGGTAAAACTTTTTTAGAACAAACTCTTCCCAATTTTTTATCGAGTGTGATGCTGTGCTATATAACTATTTCTCGGCTAGGTCACATAAAGTGAATGGAATGACACGTAGCCTTATAGCATCATCAAAAAGTTGTGTTGTCTTCATCATTGCGCAAACATTCTGGAATTTGTTAATGAAGATATAGGCATCTTCGGATTCCAGTCCGTGAAATTTGGGCAACATGTTGATGAAGTGGGGTTTAATCTCAAAGTTATCCCCATTAGCCGGTGGAAATGAAAGACAAGTTGGTAAAGCGGTGCGGATAGGGTAGAAAAGATTCTGGAGCGCGATTCGTTAGGGCGCTTCAACAGGTGGGTGTTGTGGGTTATTCGTACCTAGCGGAGGTGAAATCAGTCCCGCGGGTAAGGGGTTGTTAGGATTAAATTCCGACATCTCCTTAAAAGACGAAGAATATGAAGGTGAAGGTAAAGAAGTGGAAGGAATTTCGACTTCGGAGTCGAAAGCGTCGTCAGTCGGCACTAACGAGACACGGACTAAACGGGCACTAGTGTCCCTAGTCCTATTGGAAATACACTGAAGAGGTGTAGTGTAGTCAAACGGTGAAAACAGAAGGTGGGGGTAAGAAAACGTCAATGAGAAGAAATGGGTAGAAGTGGGTGCAAGTGGGGTGCAATGGATTTCTTAGTGACAAGTGGCAAGCTTTTATAAAAAAAAATCTGTTTTGTGTTTTTTTTATAAGGAGGTTTTTGCAAAAAGATTTTCAATAAAAGGCTTAGATACGCGTTCAATCAATCACAAAATGCACAATCAAGCCTAGATCTAGGGTCACCTAGGTCAACTAGACTGCTCCTAACTGTTCCAAAGGGCAAGTCTCAAATCGCCTCTTCACCGCCAATTGTGGCCGGGTAAGCACAAGTAAGGAAAGGAGGGATCCGATCACGAATCACCGTGAGACGGGCATTTTAAAGTTACCTTTCCCCACCTGTCTAGCCTAGGCACCACAAAGTCTGGTTTAGATAAACGATCGATGCCTACAACTATTCCTTTGTCCTATTGAGCGCGACAGTCCTTAAGGCTGAGTCTAATCTTTTTTTAATTTAACTCGATGGTCAATGCAATATGCTTTTTGTGATTTTTAGGGTCCTAGGAAGGGTAATGAAATCCCCACCCAATCTGGATTGGTGTAAAAGCCCCTTAAAGTCAATTTTAAATATGCAAAGCAGTAAACACAATCAAACACTTGCCAAAATTTTTTTATTGTGGCGCAAAGAATCCTGCACAAGATTAAGTTATTGGAGAAGGGGAGAAGTTTTTGCGCAAAGAACCCTACAGGAAAATTTTTCAGAGGAGATAAGGGGGTTACAGAGAAGAAAAGAAGGCTTACAGAGGGTTTTTGAAATGATGACGTCACTACTGCGCGGCGGATCCGCCGCCAAAAGCAGCAAGTGACTGCGGTTCCGCGGTTGTAATGTCGGTTCAGATCCCAAATATTTTTCTGTTTCTCTGTTGTGGTACTCCTCTGTTTGTTCAGATCTTTTGTTTTCTGTTTCGCACTCTGGATTTTTCCAGATCTGAATTCGTTCGTCGATCCTGCACAATTCAAACGAAACACCCTTCAAAAAATAGCAAGATGATAAATTTTTATATTTTTTTTTCAGTTTTTATGAATTTTTTAGTTTTATATTAACCCGAAATTGCAAAAAGAAAATACCCCGGCAACGGCGCCATTTGATTGAATGTTTTAATGCTTATGCGTATTTTGTGATCAAAGAATTTACCGCAATCAAGAACGGCGTCACTTGGTAGCTAGCCGGTTGAGTATGGGTCGGTCCACAGGGATTTTGTGTATTTTCTATTTGTTCTAACGAGTTAATTCCAATTGGGGTTGGATTGATTATCACTAAAAACTGAAATGAGTTCGATCAGGATTAAAAGCTTGCTAGGGTTAGGGTTAGGTTAAGTTTGGAAATTCAATATTTCTCACCGCTTTCTATGCCCTAATTAAGAACTATTTAGGTGTTAAGGTAATAGTTAACAAAGTGGATTAGTACCATCGGAAAGAAACTAGGTTTCTTCCTCTAGATCCTTATCCGTCCTTTCTTAACTCTTACCCCAACCTTCATGGAAAACATACACAACCGGTCTTTAACTACGGTATCACCGCTACCTCGTGGGATAGGGTGCCGTAGTGAGCGGTGTGTGTATATATGCATAGAGTCCTATTAAAATGTATGACGGGCAAGAAAGGGGTGAGAGATTTTCATCTCTCAAATCTTTCCTATTCCTAACCCTAACAAGTGAGGAACTACTCACTCATTAGGGAATTGATAAAAAGAGACATTTTTTAGTTTGTTTTTAATAACCTAATTATCTAAAGTACGGCAAATAAATAAAAGTTACAAGTAGGGCAGATAAATAAAATTAACTAGGGCAGAAAGGAAAATTAACTAGGATAAGGTAAAAAAAAGACTTACTTTTATTTGATGCACTCTTCAAACATTATAAGAATTAAAATTCTGAATTTAAGAATTAAAATGAGGCATAGGAAGAGGCATGCTCCAAAAAGAACTGTAGGGTTCCTATTTATAGATTATAGAAACCCTAGGGTTACATCTGATCCCTATCTGCATTTACAAAACTACCCTAAAAAGCCTAGTCAACGCACCGCCACCCACTGACAACTTTTGCACCGACACGTGCTCACCATGGCCGTGGAACCGCAGCCATATGCCCTGTTTGGCCGTGGATTCGCGGCCATATGGTGGAGTCATTGGCTCTGTTTCTTCTGGGGTTCTTTCTGTTGCTTTGTACTTGGCTTTTCTTCACTTGGTTCTTCATAATATCTTCTAGTTTCTTCCAGATTTCCAAGGTGCATAATGTCGTGGACTTTTACCGTTTGCTTCGTGTCGAAGTCTTGAACCTTGCGCTGCCTTTGTACTTTGTGAAATTGTTCATTGATCTTCATTTGTTTCTCAAACTGTAGGCATGATCAAGATTCTTCTATTTGTTGGTCGCAGTCTCACTTTTGTATCTTCTTTTCATCATTTTCACCGTTTTGTTCCGAGAACCTGTAACCTGCAACTATGTAGCAGACATGAATCAAAAGCACCTATTTATTTGTAAAATGAATAAGAATGGGCAATATAATAATGCAAAATTATGATATGAACAGTACTGTACTATAATCGCATACATCCCAATATCATCAACATATATTATCGTCTGTGTAAATATCCATCGTCAAATGATGCACTAAAATATCATGTCATATATCATATCGTGATTGAGTCACATATTACAATCCGGGTTCTATTCTAGAGTCTCGTACATTTCAATGTCATCATCACCTATTATCGTTTATGTATAAATATACATTTTCCCATTTCCCAATGATCCTCTAATATCATAATACATCTCATATCATAACTTGATCGTATATCCAATATCTCACGGCATCATGCCCAGTCATATTGACTCATCCCCAAGTATCATATAATACCCTCATATCACGTGTATATGTTATACACACACACACATATAGGAACCTACACACATTCACACACACACCCCCCAAGTCAAGTGTATGTGTGTGTGCGTGTGTGTGTGTCTACATGAAACCTACAAATTCCCTCCAAGGCAATCATCCTCTGGTTAAGTCTTTCTAAATCAGTCTAATACAACTTAAAGTCTTCAATGGTACCCTACTCACCAAGAATCTAAGGTCACGTCCGACTTCCTAATAATAATATGTAATATCCTTATTCCACGTTTGCGGGGGGTGCTATACGCCATTCACCCGACTTCCCCCGTAGATATACATCTACTCACCTGGTCCTTGTCTGCCGAAGTCGATACCGCCATCCTCTTCTTCATCGTTCGAAGTCCACGTGAGAGGTACCTATACGCAAATATATATAATATCGTAAACCGAAATCACGGACAGAACCAAAACAGCGCACGAAACGCGCATAGGTTAAAACCTATGACCCGCTCATGCAAAATAACCAAATAAGCCTCGACATCGGCGTACAAACGCCGATTGATCGAGAAAAACCCAAAACACACCAATCGTGGTTTTACAAATCACTAATTATAATATGAAATAGATTGCAACTCATCAAAAACTCAAAATAAATGAAATCAATTTATTTCCGAAAACCTAGAAAGCCTCAAATAACCGTTTTAATTCGAAACTTGATATTTTAACGAAACTAATGGCCATAATATTCACTAAATATCATAACTAAGTCATACAAACCATCACCATAATTTAATCTCATCAATTTGCATTAAATCCAAAATTCTAGTTTGCAAAAATATCAAATTTTAACACTTTTTAAAGCAAAATTCACAATTCAACAACTAAGCTAGATTTTGCATATTTTAAATTGTTAAATCACTTATGGAAACCTTAATGGTGTGCTAAAACCCTAACTAGATTTTTAATCCCACGTTTTAAATTAATTTCTAAAACCTAGTTTGCAAAATAGCATATTTATCACAATTTTAAAGTAAACCTAGCAAACTAGTAACTAGAATAGGTTTTGCATTCAATTAATATGTTAATCTACCCATTAAAAGCATGAATAATTGATAAAAATTGTCACTAGAATTTTATCTCACCAATATATATATATTATAAAAACCTAGTTTGCAAAATTATCAAATTTTAATAATTTTGAAATAACTCTTTACAATTTAACCACAAATCTAAATTTGTGCATATCTTAGGATGTTAAATTACAATTTATAACCATTAACAATTAATAACAACCCTAATTTGCTCACAAACTATTTTCTTGAATTTTCAAATTAACAACTAGCACAAAATTAACACTAAAATATGCTAGATTTAAGCAATTTATACAACAATTTCACTATAAATTTAAGATTTATACCTCACAAAATTAAAGATCTAGCATGAAAATCTTGCCCTCCAAAATGGGTTCTTGCTTCATGAATCCAAGCTATATTGGTCAAGGAATAATGGGTAGGATTTACATTAGGAGATTAATGAGGTTTTTATATGGATTTTTGAGGCAAAAATGATGAATTTTTGAGAGAAAATGAGAGGGGGAAAAATGGGGACAGCATGAGGGGAGGGGAGGCCACATTAGGGAAGGGAAAAAGAGAGAGGAAAAAGTGTGTAGAAATGTGTAGAAAGCTCTTTAATTAAACATCTCCTTTAAGTCCTTTCATTAATATCTTTATTCTATTTATTTTCTTTTCAAAAATAAAACCTAGAAAAATCTAGGAGCAGGGAGAGATTTGAGAAAGAATTTTGCATGTTACACACTTTTTTTAAATTGTCATGGTTCACTTTGTAAAATTAACCCATTTCTAATTTATAATTTTCACTAATTTAATGTATAATTAAAACTTATGTTAATATTTTAATTTAATTAATTTAGGAAAAATATTTTAGTAAACTAGAAATTTACAAGTGACCAAATAAATACCAAATACTAGCAATTACATAATTAAAATAGGTGTATTTAAGTTTATATTGAAAAATAATTGTAGTTGAATTTTACGGAAAATACGGTTTATTTTACCGATTATCAGAAAATTCACCTAAAGGGTTTTATTATTTATTTATTATTATTTTTTTAAAACGTTACAATGAGGTAGAACTGGAAGGAGTTCCAGCTATACAAACTAGAACAGATGATTTAGTGGAACCAAAGGATTCGATAGTCTCCAACGAATCTCAGTCTCTCCGTGAATCTGGTAGGGTTCCTCATCCACTTGAGAGATACTACGGTCTTCTCGATGACAGTGGGAGTGAGGATTGCATCATGATAGATGATGACCCAACTAGGTTCAGGCAGGCCATCACAAGTGGAGACTTGTATGAAATGGCTGGATGCTATGCAATCAAAGATGGAATCCATGTACACCAACAAAGTATGACTTTGTCTGTTGCACCTGAAAGGGTAAAACCCATCGGGAGCAAGTGGATCTTGTGAAGATTCTTGGTATAGATGGAAAAGTTGAGACTTTCAAAGCTGTGCTTAAGTCCATCAGGATTAAAGCAGGTATCGCGGAGTTGGAATATCTGTTTTGATGTGGCAGTCAAAGAGTTTGACTTCATCAAAAAGGTAGATGAACCTAATTTATACAAGTAGGTTGTAGAGAGTAAGGTTGTCTTCCACGTATCAGTACGTAGATCACATACTCTTGATAGGAAAGGGTTTTCTATGCTACACTCGGTCAAGCTCCTCTTATCATGAGGATTCTCTATAGAAGATCTGGATGATACCTACTACATCTTGTGATTTATGATCTATGGTGATAGATCTTAGTGGATGTTGGGAGTGTCCCAAATCCAGGTACATTAACACCATACTAAAGGGGTTTAGTATGGAGGATTCTAAGCGTGGTGGTTCGCCCACTTACTCAGGAATCACTCTCTCTAAAAAGATATCTTCTGAGACTGATTTGGAGAGAGCTCGCGTGCAAGGGATACCCCATACTTCGGTAGTAGGCTCTATCATGTATGCGATATTATGTACCAGACTAAATGTAACTAAATCACTAGATGTAGTGATCAGGAATCAATCAAATCTTGGGAGAATCACTGGACAGCTATGGAGGACATTCTTAAGTACTTGAGAAGCACTAAAAGAATGTTCTTGGTTCGAGCTTTCAGAGTGATAAGGACGACTGAAAGTCAATCTCAGACTTTGTCTTTACCCTCAGTGAAGGGATGGTATGTTGGAAGAGTTCCAAGAAAGATATCGTGACATACTAGACGATAAAGGCTAAATACATCGCTACCAACGATGCTACCAAAGAGCTTATCTGGATATTTCTTGTTCATGAGATGAACATGATTCCTACCATTGAGCGTCCAATAATTGTTATTGTGACAACAATGGAGTTGTGGGTTTGGCCTAGGAACGCATATCTCATCAGCGTTCCAGACATATTCTGAGGACAGTATCATCTGATCAGGGAGATGGTTGATATCTAAGGGATCGAGATTATGAGAGTTGACACGAAGGATAACACGGCGGATTCACTCACAAAGGCCTTTCCCTAAAGAGGCTTCTATAGGACGTTGAGTATGAGATACTATAACAAATGGCCTTAATGCAAGTAGGAGATTGTTAGTTATATGTATGCCCTAGAGGCCATTATTGTACATGCGATGTATATTGTAGTGGATGCTTGGACATATATAGAGAGGACTTTCTTGCTCGACATGATAGTATGCTATCTGGTTGCACTTTATCTTAACATGTACACTTATTGTCTCTGTATTACATGTTGATAAAGACCTTAGGATGAGTACTTGACTACCAGGATTATGATGCAGATCATACTAGTGGAGACAGGGTAGTCGGTAAGTACATCCTTCAAATGTTTCTAGTCGTAGGAGTATCGAGACAGGGCATCGATATTCCAGAATAGACTAGCGTATACGCTTCTCGACCTATATGATGGGCGATGGATGATCCCATATCCATTGGTGTTTGACATCAGAGAAGGTATACGGATGCTCAGTGGAGACTGGGTACACTGAACGGACTCGCCGAGAAATCCTAGATGGTATTATACCTATCGTCAGATAGCAGTTCTCTGGTGACACTGGTACAGGTTAGTCTGTCGACCTGAGATCGTCATAGAGTCTTGTGTGATTCCCACTGTGCTTTGATTTCCACCTTACCACGTTCAAGAGATCGTGCAAAACGGTGGTTTTTGGGTACAATCGAGTCACATGGAGGCAATGAGCGATAGAAGGGGATTCGTCTCTCCCGGTATTGGAGGTTGATGTTGCGCTATACTTGATTGGCCATAACAGGAAATCCCTAGCCAGGGTTGCTGAGATCTACTGGTAAGTGTTATCAGTAGTTTCTCGAACCGTTATGTACCTTGCATCGGCATGACTTATCAGGCTATTGGGGTCTGACGTTATACCACCCCCAGGCTGTGATATGCGACATATCTGACGAAGAGACCGGACTGTACGGTAGTGTTACTGATTGGATTCGCAAGAGAATAAGCGAGCTTGCTTGTTGATTTTTGATCGCTCAATATCCGGGTGATCATTACGATTAGCAGACCGCTTGCGGCTTGTGGGTTTTTGATATGATCATCACCTACTGCCGACGTATTGACGAGTCTTTAGAGTCCTACACAGAGGTTTCCTGGTTCATGCGAAATGAAATAGGAGCGCATATGTGATATGTGTGGGACCGAGATTAATGCGCGTATGTGATACCGCATTCTATTCTCGCTATATGTAATATCGGTCGGTTATATGTGATATAACCGAGTTATCGGATCAAGTGTTGATTCGATAAGATATTACATTTGATATTAGTCGGTTGTATGTGATATAGCCGGATTATTAAATCAAGTGTTGATTTTGATAGGTTAATGTATAATTATATATATGATATATTAACTTACATTAACTAATATTTGCTCACTAAACATTTCTTTTTCTCACTTGTGTACACTTAGTATATATGTGATATATATTAATGTACATTATTTTGTGTCATGCTAGATGCTACATGCTACATGGGTGTATGAGACTCACACCATGCTTATGATAATCCTAGGATTTTTATTTACCCAAGTAATTCAAAATGGTTGGAAAATTGTCATGGCTAGAAGCTTGGAAAAGCTTATGCTGACCATTGACTTAGTTCACTAATTTTGTTTTACTTGTAGATATTTATTAACCTAACCATTATTGTTATCCATGCTTTATTCTCTACATGAGTTAGTGTATGACACTAACTCACCCATGGTTGCTATTCACTTCGTGAGTTTCATTCTCATCTCCACTTCATCTTCTTCTTCCTCATGAAAAAGCTTTCTAGCTTTTCAAATGGCGAAGAAATATTATGAGAAAATTAAATCTAAAGTGAGCAAAATTCCTACCTCATCATTCTCTAATATATTAGCCATTTAGTTTAGGGTGTTTGCTTCACTAATCTACCATTAGTGAAGAGGTAGCATGAGCTTGAGTCTCCTCGACGTAGATCATTTTCAGCCTCAAAGACTTCGAGCAAACTTGTTCATTTATTCATGTGAACCCTTACTAGAGTTCGGGTGTTCACTACTTGGAGCGAAGGGACTACTACACGGAGCTTTAGAAGTGAAGGACCGATCTACAAAGGTTGTATTCCTCATTCACTTAGATGTAAAATTGTTTACATTGTTGTTTCGTCTAAATCTTTATTCAAGATTCTAGGGTTAGAGTTCTTTAGTATGGCAAATTTTGAAATTGGTATAGACGATATCTTCTGAAACCTTGCTGCCGCCCTAGGGAACCCTGCACCGAGAGCAGACTCAATTTATGTATCCCAATATGCGTGCTCGGTATCTGGACCCACAATTGTACCTCCGACCAATACAAGGTCATTCACCCGTAAACCAAGTAAAAGGCCAATATCCTGGAGTATGATAGTAGCCTCACCCCATCTTAAATGAAAAGTGTGAGTCACTTTTCCTCAACGATCAATAAAAGAGGAAACGAGACTGTGGTCGATTTGGATATACGAAGCAATGAAGTTTCATAAAATCCGGCTTTTCGAATCCGCTCGATTATACGATAATCAGTAACTTGTCACTTGTCAGCGCTATGACTGACGACTGTAAGATTATCTCCACCCTGAAAATTTAATCATATTATTTTCAACCATTAGAATTAAAAAAATAGGGAATTAAAACAAATTTAATAAGTTTTGAATTTTTCCTCTCCGTGTAATATACGGAAAATGGTCGTTTTGATTTACGAGCAGCGATTTGTCGAATGGTTGATTCTCTATTAAAATTATTTTGATATTAAATTTCTGAATGATTGAAACGGTTGATGAGTTTAGAAGTGAATTTGGATAGAGATAGCGTAAATCAGAGCGAAGAGGGCGGGGTTTTATAGAGAAAGGAGGACGTGTTCCAAGAACCCGCCCTCATTTTTGCCCACAGAAAGCTTATGTTTTTCTTATCATGCTTTTGTTTTTACATATTGTGTTGTCAAATCTTACTTTTGAAAATTAATCATAGGTGTGTTGTCAAATCATACATTTTTTTTTAAAGTGTGTTGTCAAATCATACTTTTGTTTTTTTTAAAAGTGTGTTGTCAAATCTATTCCCTGATCCCGCTCTCTCATTTTGCAAAGGAGAGGGTGGGTTCTAGAAACATGCCCCCTTCAATAATTTTATGCCAGCGGATTCCTAAAACCCGCCCTCTAAATTAAAAATAAGGAATGTAAATAGCCCGTGACTCTTAACCCAATAGCCCATGACTCTGACCCATTGTATTGTCAAATCGAATTTGTCATAAGGGAATAGCGAGTTACAAGAATCCGCCCTCTCATTTAAAAAGAAGAGGGCGGGTTCTTGAAACCCGCCCTCTAAATTAAAAGTAAGTAATGTAAATAGCCCGTGCATTTTAACCCAGGCCGTGACTCTGACCCATTGTATTGTCAAATCGAATTTGTCATAAGGGAATAGCGGGTTACAAGAACCCGCCCTCACATTTAAAAAGGAGAGGGCGGGTTCTTGAAACACGCCATCCTTAATATTTTAAATAATTTTACTTAATCCAAGACAAACCCATGACCTATTTATCTCTCGTCAAATTTAAAAGGGGATAGCGGGTTCTAAGAACCCGTGACCCCTTTACCACCAAACACCTATAAAAACCCCTCTCTCTCCTCCCATTTGCTCTCCATTCTGCTCCGATTTACATCTGCACCTCCTACAAAATCTCATCTGCACACCCAGCATAAACGAATAGCGGGTTAAAAGTAATCACATGTATGTAAATTTAATTTAACGTTTATTTATTTTTAAATGAATATAATCATTATATAAGTTGTTAACGCTTTTTTTATTGTTGGGTTAATATTGTTTGATGCAATTAATGACAAGTTCAAGTTTATTTGTTATATGTAAATACGATGGCCAGATTGTGACAAATGCATAAGGTCCCGACTATATGGGCGGGTCCGCAAGAATTATGTGATTAGAACTATCAACGACTTATAATGAAATCGAGAATAAAGTGTTTAAAATCACGAAATACGATCCCCATGAAATTAAGCTTAAGTTAAGTTGCATATGGCCTATGTTTAGTGGAAATGCATTGGTTGAAATTATAGACGATACATCAATATCTTCGATGATAGATTTCGGTATGGCAAACACCCAGCATTCTTTTGAACTTTTAGTTCAGAAGAAACAATTGGAAGTATCAGATGTCGCTCTAACAGGTAATTTTGATGGTAATGCTGGAGGTAGTTTCTGGGGAGACATGTACATGGTTAACGATGATACCGTTAGTCTCTGTGGATACGACTATACACAACATTATTCAAACCTTAAAACTCAAGGGTAAACATTTTATAAATCCACATTTTGTAATACCAAAATACTAATATATTTTATATATTAAATACAGATTGTCCCAATCGACTGCTGCAATTGCATGCACCCCTGAAGAACAACAAGGATTACCACATACAACCTTCCAAAGGTAAATCAATCCGAAACAAGAGGTGATTATGTTTATATTCTTCATAATACGAAAATATTAAGGAAAAATTATATAAGAACAATTTATATACTAAACACAGATTTTCCCATATCTCCGCATCATTCCAATACGATCCAAGTAGCGCATTCCAAGCATGTCCGTCCACGTCTTTCCGGTCTTTTCGCCCCGAACCATCCACATTATACCGACCTCAACCATCATATATTGCACCCAAGCCTTATGTTGCTACAGGTGACATTGATATGGGTGACAGTGATGATGATGAAACTGGTGAAGGTCATCAAGGGAAGGATAGCGTGGATTATGCCGCTGAATTGAATGAATTGGTATTTATTGATGATATGGCTGCGAATAATGATTTTTTCGAACTAGAAGATTCCGGTCTCGATCTGATGGAAGATGATAGTTGGGTAGACTTAGCCGTGACAGAAGTAAATACTGAACACTATTTGGAAGCGACTGTAGCAAGCGAAGATTGCGCCACCGTTGGAGATATGTTTCAGGAAAAAAGAGATCTTATTTGTAAACTGAAGTCGTGGGCTTTTCAAAAAAAATGTTACATTTAAAACCGAAGAGTCAAATAAGACGTACAATACCGTGGTATGTAGGAAAGCTCCTGAATGTAAGTGGAGATTGCATGCATGTTGTTCCAAAAGTGGCAAAGCTTGGAAGGTCACGAAATACAACCAAGAACATACTTGTATCAATTCTATTATGTTAAAAGATCACAGGAATTGCACTTCATCTTATATTTGCTCACTAATCATGCCACTAATCCGTATAGATGTGGCGATGACTCCCTGAGAGATACATCTCTACGTCAGCGGAGAGCAAAAAATTCAGATTTCGTATGTGAAGGCATGGGATGCTCGTAGAAAGGAATTATGCAAGATATTTGGGGATTGGGAAAGCTCATACAACTCACTAGTCCCTTTTATGGAAGCCATGAAAGTATCAAATCCGGGGTCCGTATACCGATTAAAAACCACAGAAACAGATGTCGATGGCTGTGTCAGGTTTCAAAGAATTTTCTGGTGCTTTCCTCCTTGTGCGGCTGGTTTCACACACTGTCAGCCGGTATTTTGCGTGGATAGGACATATCTATATGGTAAGTACAGAGGTTGCATGTTAATTGCTACAGGTGTTGATGCTAATAATGGTATATTTCCGTTGGGATTTTCTATTGTCGAGGGTGAAAATATATCATCCTGGTCATGGTTTTTTCGTCAACTCAAAAGTATCCCATCTGTTATTGATAAAACAGATTTATGCATCATATCTGATAGACATTTACGAATACTAGCTGCAATGAGAGCTTTCTTTCCGATAACCCCACATAGGTTTTGCCTGCGGCACTTCAGACAAAATTTTGATAGAAAATTTAAAAATTCAGATTTACATAAGCTTATGTACAAAGCCAGTGAAGCGTCTGACCCTAATGTTCATGACATGTACATGACGCAAATTGGAGAGATGAGTCAAGCAGTGAAAGCGTGGTTAGATGAGTATCCAGTACGCATGTGGTCACGAGCACATGATAATGGATGCAGATATCTACTAATAACCACTAATATGTCTGAAAGGTTCAACGGGGTCTTTAAAAGTGTTAGCGACTTACCGATACAGGGGTTGATTGTTCAAACCTTTTTCAGAGTGAATACTTATTTTGTGCGAAGAAGGGAAAAGTCTTTGGCGATGGAGACTCCACTCAACGCGTATTACGAAGATATATTCTGGAAAAGAGACCGCATATCACAATACTGCAGATCTGAATGGTTTGACACAGCGGACTTTTAACTTACGGGGAGTAATGGGAATCAATATACCGTAAATTTTAGAGATGAAGGGCTATCTTCGTGCACATGCGGTATTTTCCAGCAACAACATTTACCTTGTATCCACGCAATTGTTGCTGCGAGCAGCATGCATAACTCACATTACAATTTTGCTTCCCGTTACTATACAGTTTCCAATTACCAAGGCGCATATGATCCAAAATTCCATTCTATACCAGACAGTCGCTATTGGCACTATTATACTGGGAACAGACAAACACCGACTGTATTACCGCCAGACAAAAATATAGGACCCGGAAGACCTAAGGTGCGTTGAGATCGAATGACAATGGATGCCGGTCCTCAGCAAAGTCACGGCAGATGTAGCCTATGCAAACAACCAAGTCATTATAGGACAAGATGTCCAGGACAGTCAACAGGGACATGACCTTCGAGATCGTGACAAGTGCACGGGAGGAAAATCGGTTAGCGCTTGTAAAGAAACTTGTACAATTTACATTTTAATATGATATGATTTTTTGTCTTATAACTTTGACGAGTTCATTTTGTTAATGGAGTGTATACAAGATTCATATTTATAGTAATTCTATATGAACTGTAATGAAAATTGTCACTCGTTCTTAACAAAAACAACAATCTTATTATTTATTTAGGATTTTTATTATTTATTCAGATTTTTAAAACAATATTTTTAAAATTCAATTTTTAATTTTTAATTTTTTTAAAATAATATATGGCGGGTTCTAGGAACCCGCTCTCTCCTTTATAAAGAAGGGGCGGATTCCTAGAACCCGCCCCCACCCTCTGTTAGAAGAGAGCGAGTTTCTAGAACCCGCCCTCTGGAGGGGGTGGAGGTAGAAACCGTCTTACTCTGCTAAATATAAAATAAATGATATTATTTTAATAATTTTAATATTATAATACCCTATTTCGATAAAGAACCCTTCGCTTAAACCCCAATGATCCTAGTTCTCTTTCTTCTCTCCTTGCTTTTGATCTCCCCAATTACTCGGGAAAAAAAAAACCTGGATCCAAGTCATGATTACTTGGAGAACACCTCTGCTTCGCTGTCATAGTTTTGATCTTCATTCTTCGAAGATCCCAAAGTCTTCAACTCTAAACTTAAGCCATAATCACATAATTTCGAATTGCTTGATGTTGTTGACGTTTGAAAGTGAAAGAATTTGGGTTAGAATTTATAAGTATATAGAAAAATAAAAGGAGGAAGAAGAATGGGGATGATATTAATTAAATAGAAATTGTAGGGTATTTTCATCTTCCCACAACAGTTGAAAAGTCAAACTTAACGGTTG
Organism: Agapanthus africanus; assembly: GCA_030015575.1. Classification (NCBI taxonomy): domain Eukaryota; kingdom Viridiplantae; phylum Streptophyta; class Magnoliopsida; order Asparagales; family Amaryllidaceae; genus Agapanthus; species Agapanthus africanus. The sequence goes on from CM057342.1 coordinate 643,430,412, forward strand.
ACTAACAGACATTAGTTTTATGAACTGAGCATTATATCATTTTATAAATTTAGGACCCTCGTTAGAAAGTGACCAAAGTTCATGTTAGTAAGTAGAACTTTGGTCGGTTATTAATATAAATTTTTTTCATAGTAAAAATGACATTTTTGCAGCATTAAAAAAAGTAAGTTAACATTTAACCAACATGTCTTGAAAGATCATCATATTTTAGCAAAACTAAAATATAAATAATTCAACAATCTCTGGGACCAAGGTCAGGGCCTTCTCTTGGATTTGATTTTAGTGAGGAGAAAGTTTGTTAGGGGTAGTTAGATGAGTGGGAGGTCTATTCGCTAGCGAAGAATGATGGTTCCTCCGTCTTTTTTACCTGACGTTTTAGAGAAATGCATACTGATTAAGAAAATCATTATCACTTTTTTAATTTCAGTAATTAATCTACTGTCATCACCACTAAAAAAATCATATCATTTCTGCCCTCTACCATTTACTCAATTAATCTACTGCCACATCACCACTAAAAATTTATTTTCTAGACTATTTTTGGTACTGTATTATTTATTGATATATTTGCCATTAATGATTTCTTCATTATTTCAAAACGGCGGAACATTTTTTTTCTCACCTAAAAAAGAACGGGAGAGTATTTTTTTTTATTGGGAAATTTGTTTCCGGGCCCAGTTTCATAATCCGATTTATTTTTAAACCCAAGAAGATCCAAAATTGTGGAAAACCCTAAAATTATACTTTGACGTTATTTTAAACCCAAATCTTGATTTGTATACGTATTTATATACGTGTTGCCTATAATACCCTGGTAAGATTTTCCAAGATGTTAGAACATAGGATTTTTAAGATTTCTCAAGATGTTAGAAAGTGAGCTTTTTGGTTACATATCTAAAGTTTCCCATGGCTTCTTTATGCTTTCCTGTTTATTATTTTCCCCTAATTTCTTCTCTCAACCCGTCTTCTTTCTAAATTTTGTAGGGAAAAAATGTTTCAGTCATCATATTTTCAATCTTCAAAGTAAAAAACCACTTTGATTATAGATATGTCATGATTTGTCAAGATATGTTATTATTTAAGGATATTGTTAATTGGTGTTGTAATTCTTTTTATTGGCCGATTGAGTCCAAATTTATACTGCATTTACCTCCGAGCAACAATGATATAATCATTAATGTCATGAACTTATGTCCGAACCGATTAAATAAATGAAAAGAATGTTGAGGAGAAAACAAGTAAATGTAATCATGATAAAAATATTAAAGATAAAATTTAGCAGCCTTTGCGGCATGTAATAAAATTTAGCAAATGAAGTATAATTTAGAGATGAAATACATAAAGAACCTACTTTGGCAAAAAAGATACATAAGGAACCTATAATAAAATTTAACAAATAAGCAACTAGAAAACTAAAATCAATAATTTATAATTTAGAAATTAAAATCGATAATTTAGATATTGAAATAGAAATTACAAAATGAGAAGTACTCTCAATATTGACCTTCTAAAAATCAGTTCACAAAGATATGCAAATAAGAGCACTCAATTTTGCTCAAGTGATTAAAAATCCCCTCTCTAGATGAAGATGGAGATTGGGATGATTTGGACATTTTAAAGAAATTTTAGGATTTGGGAACGGGTCTTTCTGATTAATTTCAGATTTAAGGACGGAACTTTAGGGTTTGGAGAAATTTTATTTGCGCTTAAGAGATTTGGAGAAAGAAGATGAAGAGGCATGAGAAGGAGAAGAAAGATATCTCATGAGATCTCTAGATTGATAGTCATCCCAATTTCTAAAGCATCTATATTTGCCGGGTAAATTTGGAATTTTGAAATAAACATCTCAAATATTATACATGTGATCCATATTGGGCTTGCAACATCCGTATTCTATAAGTATTTGGTTTTTCTACGATTTTGAAAATACGTGGGTTTAAAAATAAGCTGGTTCTAAAAACTAGGTCTGTAGACTATTTTCCCCATTTGGTTCAGGATGTTTCAAATGCGAGTAAAAAAAGATTCAGAGTTGAGAAGAATTAATTCCGACATCAGGATTTTTGTGCTGCAGCAGAACAGTGGTGGACTTCTTTAGTAGTTCAAGAAGATTTTGTCAAAAGATTTGTTGGCAGGTTAAGGCTACTCCGGCAAAAAGCGCGTGGAGAAAAAATATTTTTGGTAATACGGATTAAAAAAAGGAAGAGATATTGACCAAAATCAAGAAGCAGGACGACAACACTTCAGAAATAAGAAGAAATGTCAGAGTTACTGGTGGACTATCAAGATCTGCTGAAAAGATAGAGAGAAAAATATTTCATCAATAGTCTAGAATTTTCTAGATCAAGACAGGGGAGACATGAATCTGAACTCAATAAACTTCTAATAGATACATGAATATGACATGAATCCGATTTTTTCGTTATTGGCGCTGGTCCGTAAGTCCTTATCTATACACACAACACACCCACACACATCACACACAAGCACACAACACACACCTAGATGACTGGGGATGGTAATAGGACGACCGGGGATTTGCTTATCCCGTCCCCACCCTGCAGAGATGAAACCCCACCCAATCCCCGTCCCATTTTCTGCCGGGTAGACAAAATCTACCCCATCCCCATCCCATCGGGGAATCCAAGTCCTCGCGGGGACCCGTCCCGTCCCATCATATTTTTAATCATTCATTTTTCCAGTGTTTATTTTCAAATGATAAGACCAATTTTATCAAAATATTCATCCATAGCCATTAAAATTAATTCATGTAATAAGCAAAAAATATTGAAGTTTAATCCTTAAGTTTAAATAATATTATACATGAATACTATGGAGGGGTTTAAACTTATAAATGGGATAGAGGTACACAATATAAATAATATTAGCCAGGAAAGTATTTTAGTGATTGTCTATATTGCGGGACGGCTTCCCCGTCCCGTCCTCGCTAATTAGAGATCAGGTTTTTCTCATCTCGTCCCGTGTCCCGTTCAATAGTCAAAATCCTCGTCTCGATCGGGACGGTGCAAAATTTCCAACCCTATAAGAGACCCATGAATTTGCCCTGAAAGCGTTAATTTATGGCCAATTACCTTTTTGGGATTCCTGGGGTTCGAACCCCGCTCTCTTCCTAAAAGTGCTAGTGCCCATAACAACTAATACATGAATCTGAATTGATTGCAGTAAAAGTCTTCAGTAAAAGTCGCATTAAAATGCCTATCGGGGCCTGGCTGGTTGCAAAAGGAAAAAAATGATTGAATTGAGTTGTGTGACAAGTCAAGAATGTTTCTGTCCTCTTGAGTTGTTAGTCCAATATTTGTTTGATGGAGTGTAAAAATAGTTGAGTTGAGATATTTTGAGTCTTATATTTGTTTTACACAAATTTCATATTGAGCATGATTTTCTTCATTTATAAAATAGCCTAACGGTAACTTCATCTCTTAATTTTTTAATATTAAAAAATATACATGGAGCTAGACTTTGGGCTAAAATAAGCCTTGAAGACCTGTCCTCAATCCTTGGCGTTCAGTGGGGTGGTATGATGAAAAGGTAAAATCAATCATCCCAGCTCAAGTCTCAAACAAACAAGTTGGGCTTGACCAACAAACATGCTACGGTGTTTGTTCGCTCAAGTCAAGCCACTTAAAGCCCAATTCAAGAAAACAAATAGCCCTTCATGGCTCGTTGAACAGATAATATTTTCTATGCTTGGACTCAAGAAACGGTTCTACTTATGTGGTTTCCTATAAGAAGTTATGGTCAAAATACTATAGAGTAGGCATTAGATACTACATACATGCATACATACATATACACATACATATACATATATGGTTTTCCGGTTTTTTAAGCATATCTGAAGTAGTTTTTAAAGCATATGTGATTATGCATGACTGAAGTAGTTGTCCATCTCTCCGTTGGAAAAAAACTACTCTAGAAGGGCTTGCATGGTGCAAGCCCCTCTAGAGCCATTTGATGGGCTCCCCTTGCGAGTGGAGGGAGTCCATCGAAGGGCATGCAAGGGCTTGCACCATGCAAGCCCTTGCATAGTCGTTTTTTTCTCTCCATTCGCCATCATCTATCATCCATCAATAATGTGAGTGAGAGTTGATCCATAGTAAAATAATTCATGAAATGCCAATTGCTAAGAAGAACAAGACAAGCTTGAACACCTAGCTAGCTAAAAGGAGCAAAAGAGTTGTTAAATAAGAACAAGGAGTGCCAACTGCACTAACCAAGCTAGTAGCTAATTATTCTTTTTCTCTTGAATAAGAGACAAACCCCATGGTCTCCATCAAGCACCTAACTTGGCTAGTAATAGTGCGCTTTCATGCAAGTGGGATTGTAGAGCTTATAGCCTAGTCTAAGAATCAAGGAGCAAAAGCTGAGTAGAGAAAAATATATAATCAAGGAGTGCAAGTGTGTAGCAAAAAGTTTGTGGGAAATGTGGTGCCTTTTGAATGGACTCAAAAATGAATTTGGCCCACTAAAATTTTTTGTAGTGCAAAGCTGTTTTGAGTAAACTAAGCCTAGATTAAATATATATAACAAGACAATCATTAAATATTTCAAAATTAGGTTTGTTTTCAAACATTTAAATAGACATATGGATAATTTTTTTCCCAAGGTATAAACCAAGGAAATTGCTCCAAATCACGCACACACGCTCATAAGGATATGTACGGTCCAGAAAACAAAAGCGGAAGGTAATCCAACCAAAAAATACAGCACTACCACGATCAAAAGAACAATGCAATTGAAGACCGAATTACTATGGAACCGAAGGACCTAGAATCAGAACAAGAACCCGTGAACATGTTGAGCTTCAAAGTTGTTCGCATCTCGGTCTTCTTCTTCTCTGTCCCCACCGGCCATGCACAATCAAAAGAACAAAAAAATAAATGATATATTATTAATTGATCTCTGCTATTAAATTTGTAATTAACACAGCAAGTAGTGTAAGCATATCGATGGTCAAACTAGTAAAACCTTCTTCTTGCAAATAAAAATCCAATCAGAGAAAAATAATAAGACATTTTTTGGACTACAAGCAATACCAAATCTTTCAGAAAGAACAATACATACCGCAAGGACATATTGGATTACCAATCCAACCTCTATGAATGAGAATATATATAGAAAATATCAGAAGATTTTATTCATGAACACCAACCAAATAAAGAACTTGAGTTTCAAAGGCCGGTGGTAGTTAACAGTGAATTTTTTTTGCAGTTGTGATACTTATACGTAGAACTTATTGAATTTGATTTAGATTCGGGATTATTTTGGATTAGTTTAGATTTAAATCTAATATCTAGTTTAAATTCATATTCAAGATTTATATCTAATCTATTGGTTTAGATTTAAATCTAATATCTAGATTAAATTCATATTTATCTCTGGTTTAAATAAGAATTTATCTCCCAACATTCATTTACCCTATAAATATAAGGCTTTATCTAGCTTTTGTATATCCATAATTCTCTAATAATCTAAAATTTGATTAGAGTGGGAGAGAGCGGCCTAGCGCGGTCGCAGACAAAGAAAGATTTTGTAAGAGAGAGTATTTCTTTATAAAGGAGGGTAAGAAGTCGGCGTAATCTCTTATAATTCTTTTTCATAGTGGAAGTTCTCGTCGTGATTTGCAGGATTAGGTGTTAGTTGTACCGAATCTGGGTAAATCTTGTGTGTTGTTGTTGGTGTGTTCTTTTCATGTTTTGGTATCCGTCGAATAGTTCTTTTTCAATTTACGCTAAAACAATGGTCTTGGATTTTCCGTTGCGTATAGATACATAATCGTTACAACAAGTGGTATCAGAACGTTAAGTTCGCATTTTGGAGTTGATTGAGAAGATTGGCGTTTACAAGTTGCAAGATTGAAAAGTTCAATGGGTGCAATAAATTCAGTTTACGGAGATTGAAAATGACTGCGCTGGTAAAACAATAAGATATGCAAAAGACAGAGTTCCAGCGATAACCACTTTAGCAGAAAGTGAAGAGATAGAGGACAAAGCTCATAATTCGATCCAGTTTTCAATGGCCGATAAGATTCTTTGCAAAGTGATGCAAGAGACGACAGTGGTGGAATTATGGAACAAGTTGGATTTCGTTTACATAAAGAATTCTCTTACTGACCGTGACTGTCTAAAGCAGTCCGGAAAAAGCGTAGAGACTGCTTGATTCGATTTAGGAGGAGGGTTTGCTTCGCAGGAGTTCACAAGATTGTGCAGATCGGAGAGAATTGTGTATTAGTTCACCATGTTGGAAGATCTTTGGTCAGATGGCATTGCAGTGCGGATAGTTCGAACAGTTAGGAGGAACAGGGATTTACTGCTCACGGCTAGGTTTTTGAAAGAATTTCGGCCTGGAGCCTTATCTACTGCCGAGTACCTCATCGATCGGTCACCATCGATGGTAGTAGATATGAGAATTCCCAAAGAGTTATGGACCGAATGGGCCAGAGATTACTCAAGGCTTCGTGTTATTGGGTGCACCCTGGAGCCGAGGATCATAAGTTATTCTTTTGTCGGCTTAGCAGACAGAACAAAAGGGTACGGATCGTGGTATTCTGGGACCCAGAATGGAGTAATCAGCTAAGTGATATTCGTCTGCGATATTTCGAAGAAGATAAAATCGGTCAGATGGTGGACGGAGAATAGATATGCCGCCATCCGAGGTGGAGTTCGAAGTCCTAGTCTAGGTTACAAGAGATGAGGTGGTCGGTACTTCGATTTAGGTGGAGAGTTCAGTAGAACCAGTGGTGCAGAGGTCGAGAACAATTCGGCGCATAGAAGTGGCTAGGGATGAGTCTCTAAGGCAAAAGGATCGGGAGTTTGAAAGAAAGATTGCATATTTGATTCATGGCATAGAGAATGTCATGGATGGGGAGTTGCATCAGTTGCAGCAATATATCGAGCATGTTCTAGTTTGGTATGGGATGAAGGAGACTTGGTCTGTGTCTTCTCACTTAGAGACACACTTCGGGTTTTTGATGATGTTATCACCAGGCTCGGTTGCAAACAAAGATCATGTGTCTTTAGTTTCATATACGAGTGCAGAACTTGGTGTAGGATGCATGCAGTCGAGTATTACATAGGCAGTTGTAGCGGTCAGCAGATACTTGACTATTCCAGCGAAGAGCATTGGCAAGCTGTGGAGTGGATCATAGGATACTTGAGAGATAGTGAAGGGTTCGACTTGTTATTCAGTGGAGGCAGTGTTGATGGATGCATCATGACAGGGGATGGTGATAGGAGCAAATGGAGGTCGACAACGAATTACATATTTGGCACGGATGCAGTTTCAGGGAGATCGACGTTTCAGTCGGTTATCGCGGTTTCAATAATGAAGGCATGGTTGATAATCGTCATGGAGGCGGTTAGGGAGGCCATCGATTTGTGGAGGTTGTTGGGTTTTGGTGTTTTAGAAGAGGTAAGAGTGTTGATCTTCTTGGAAGCCAAGAAAAAGACATTGTCTCTTATGAAGATTGGTATCCTTGAGAATCCGGTGGACGCATTTTTAAGATGTTCTGGTCCAAGTTCAAACTTTGCATAGTAGATTGTTGAGGTGATTTCAGACACAAGGTGACAAGAACGGAGTTTCAAGATGTTGAGAAAGTGAAGAGATTATGACGAATTTGAATCAAGGTGAAGAATGTTGAAATTTGATTTAAATTCAGAATTAGATAAGATTTATATCTAATCTCTTTAGTTTAAATTTAAATCTAATATCTAGATTAAATTCATATTTATTTCTAGTTTAAATATGGATTTATCTCCTAGTATTTATTTACCATATAAATATAAGACTTTCTCTAGATTTTGTGTACCCATAATTCTCTAATAATCAAGGGTTTCATTAGAGTGGGAAAGAGCGGCCAAACGCGGTCGCAGATAGAGAGAGGTTTGATAAGAGAGGGTGGTTCTTTGTAAAGGAAAGTGAGAAGTCGGTGTAATCTTTTATAATTTTTTCATAGTGAAAATTCTCGTCGCGGTTTACAGGATTATATGCTAGTTGTGCCGAACCTGCGTAAATTTTGTATGTTGGTGGTGGTGTGTTCTTTTCGTATTATTTGGCATCTATTGGATAATTCTTTTTCAATCAATCCTAAAACAACGATCTTGGATTTTCCTCAGCGCAGAGATACATAATCCTTACAACAGAACTAACATTGAATTTTTAGCATAATAAGCAGACATGGATAATGTTAATTCTTAAACAAGAACTAATCTAAAAAAAATGGCGTCGCAACCGTGCTTTATATCGGGTTAATGCACCACATGAACTTCATGATGATTCCAGTTAGGAACAGGTTAGTTATATTTTTCTTGTAGTTACAAGTGCAAATTTCAAACTGAAAATATACAATATATTGAATTAAAAGAAGACTAACTCAATTTTCTTCTATTGATGCATTATATTTTCTCCCTGTAAGTTCCATGCAGCATATTATTAATTCACCGACAGTTTTACATCCCAATCTGTAAGAGACATAAGCGTCAATACAAGCATATCGGACCTGTTTTTCAGAGAGCGTCTTATTCTCCCAGTTACTCCTAATAATACGCATTGCGTAGCCCTTCAGCCCCCAATTGTTGCTTGCTCGGTTTCCCCATCATGTTCAGATAATTTTTGCGCTACACATCAAGGTCCGACCAATTCTCACTTTGTAGCTTGTAGTCATCATTAAGCTTCTTTAAGTCATACCCAATCCCTACGCCGACAAAATTGATGTTACTATCGGCCAAGAAACTACTAATAGACTGAGAAATCGAGTCCATGTACAAAAGTTGCAGAATGAGGCATTTGTCAGCAACACATAGCTGTAGTGTCGCGACCTTGTTGGATTGGCCACGAATGTAGTTGGGTTTCCATTCGCAGTCCAAACCGATGATGGCGCACTTTGGTTTGTGCTGCGAGCGAACAGTGTTCACCCAATTGTCCACGGCCGAGGCCTTGTTCGTCACCGTTGTTTGTATCGCCTGGCCTGAGAATTGAATTGTGTAGTGAGTGGACGTCATGGCAAGAGACTAGAGGGCGGAGAGACAGCGTCTTTGATGCATTGGGACACTGGGTGTGAATTCCTTTGTGCACTTTCTGGTCTTTCATAGCCCAAAAGCACTATTTGTGGACAAGTGAGCCATCAGTCTAGTAACAAATTCAGTATGTGACTGTTCATCTCCTAAAAAATCATCCATGACCCAATATCCAACTAAAAAGTAATCATCATCAATTTCTCTATAAAAACATGGGATCATCACCCCCCCCCCCCCCCCCCCCCCCCTCCAAAAAAAATGGGAAAAAAAAAACCAAAAAACAAAAGCAAAAGAAAAGACGAAACTAGAGTTCTTGGATGTGTATATAGTAGGTAGTAGGCACTGCAAATGTAAATGCTACATTGTGTCAAATGTATTGTTATGATTACTCTACATCAAACTAACAAAATTATTTGTTTTTCCTTTTTTTGTTCTACTTCACGTTTTGGCCACTTAAACCGGTTACTCAAGAATCACGATTCAAATCCAAACCTAATTCATAACCAAAGGTTACAACCCAATCTGTAAGAAACGTAAGCACCCATACAAGCATAACGGAACAGTTTTTTGGAAAGCGTCGCATTCTTCCAAATTTCTCCTAGTGACACTCGTTAGCTTTATCCAACCTCAACCCCCATTTTTCGCTTGAGATTTCATCATGAATTGAGGTCTTGTTTGGATAGAGTTGGAATTACTAAAGTTTATATTTTCTCCCTGTAAGGTCGCTGTGGAATTCATATTTGACATTTTTTTTTCTTGTAGGAACAAGTTATTCTCAAAATCCTTATACATAGGATTTGATTTTTCATTCAATCGTAGTCGTCCGTATAATATACCGTATAATATACCGTGAATGATGGATAACTTGCTTCTGCTTTTCTATATATCTAATCTCTCTATCTAAGTACTCCTATAAGCAAATTGACATTTTTTTGTCCGTATGTTTAGTTAAAATTTGGTATAAACTATAATAGCCATATAATAACAAATTCAATTATAAAATTTAAAATAACAAACGCACTACTATTTTAATATAAAAGTCTTTTTCTTTCTTCCAAATCTCTTTTCATTCTCACGCTTCGACAAGCCCCAACGAAAAAAGGAGATCCAGGCAGCAGACAGTGACCTTCCTCTTACTTTCTCATGCTGAGCGACTAAACCCTAAGAGGGTTTCAGAGCAAACAATTAATGATTTGAAGGCGGAAGCAGGAATTGTTCAAGAAGGTACATTTTTTACTTTTTGATAATTCGGTTTTTATTTGGAATAGAATTCGTAGTCTCTCACTGTTTATTGCGCTACTACATATAGTTAATATTAGAGACCGTATGAAACGATCTCTAAAAATTAATAAACGGTCGCTAATATGTATCAGCGACTGTTTAAATTGTAAACGGTCTCTAATACACGGTGGTCGCTAATACGTGAATTAGCGACCGTTCATGAACAATCGCTATTATGAACGGTCGCTAATATACGTATTAGCCATCGTTCATGCCAATCGCCAATAAGGCGACACATAGACTTTCCAACGATGTTAACGGTTTTCTCATATTAGCGAACGATCGCTGATAACGGTATTAGCGACCGTTCCTGTAGCTAGAACGGTTGCTAATACCTATTTTTTTTGGAAAAAAATTACAGAAAAATCCTATATTTCATATAATAATATACAAAATCACAATATATTACACCAAAATAGCGTTTCACATACAAATCAATATATATGCACAATCCACAATATATCCAACAATATCAACAACTCAAAAGAACACATACGCATACAAACCGACATATAAACACTATCCACGATATATCCGCCAAAATCAACGACTCAACCGAACACATATGAACTAAAAACTTAATAAACAACCATACATGAACTAAATTGTTTTAAATACAAACAACACAATACATACGCTATATATATGTCCAACAATACGAAAAATCTCCAAATCACACGCAATCCCAGCTCACTCAACCCTATGAATCCAAACAAATAAATATATAAGTGAACTCAAATCATAATTTTCAAAACAACGTTAGCTATGCGCGCGCGCGCACACACATATATCTTAATAACTCTCGCCACTTTCATTGCCAAAACATAATCCTTTTGCCGTTAACTTATAAGAACCCTATGAATATACAATATGAATTTTAAACATCAAAACCCAACACTGTTTAATTGTATACTCAAATTTCTGTAAATAATAATTATACGTACCTCACTAACTACCACCGCTGCCATCGCCACCAGAAGCTCGTCTTGAATAGTATCGATTCAGATCGTCAAAATCCACCTGCGAAAAAATGTGCCTAATAACCCTCCCTGTGGTGTCGGCTGATCAGGATTATACGGTTTCCTGTGCCGAAGGATGAGGGTAATAAGGATCGTGTGGCGGAGACGGAGGCCGAGAGTAGTACCCTCCTTGTGATTGCGGAAGAGGAGGATAAGGGTAGTACGGCGTTCCCTATGACGGGGAGGGTAATACGGTTGCTGCATCGGAAGAGGGTAATATGTCGGCTGCAATGGTCATGGATCCTGTGCTGACCACAGTTGCGAAGGTGGAACGTATTGTTGCGATAATTGTTCCAACCATACCTCCATTTGAGCTCTCCAAGCCGCTTCATCTTCCGTCCTCTTCTTATCTTCTTCATTCCTCCTCTCGAGCTACTTCTCTAGCTCGTTGATCCGTTGTGCTCAGCCATTTGTTGGTTGGAACGAGCGGTCGACAAACTTGAAGTTATTCTGGAACCGGACCGCGAAAGACTAACGAGACCATCGTATAAGGGAATACGACCGTGTCCTCTCGACTGAGGGAAAAAAAGCTCTATAATAAATATCTCGGCCTCCGTAAAAAGAGGATCGTCGGCCGGATATTCGGGATTTGATCCCCGATAGCTACTCTCCACCTCCTCGAAATCCTCCTTCAATAAATAAAACAATAATTAATTTTTTTATGAAGTTAACAAGTGTAACTAATTTACTTAAAAGAATTTTAAAATGCAAGCTTACCACATGTTGAGTGGCTATATCCATCCTTTCTTCTAGCATGCTCTCTCTCATATGCAATGCCTCCCAAGTCTCGGGGAGGCCCGACTTTTTCCCAGCTTTCTCCTATAACAGATATTTGATTTATTTATACGTGAAGATATGTAACGCTAAAATTAAAAAATCGAGCAATTATATAATTAAAGATAAACTAACCAAAGTAGCCATATACTGAACAGCAGGAACCGATCCACCATAATATTCATTCGTGGCTTTCCCTCGGTTTTTCTTATTCCTTTCTGATGCTTCCTGCTTATTCAGAAGATAACATATCTCAATTTAAATTAATCTAAATTCGTTATTCAAATTAATTAAATATATTTTTAATTACCTTTGTCTTGGGTGTATCCCAATACAATAGGAGAAACGCAAACTGATCTGTAGGGATGATGGGGGGAAGAGCAGCAAAACGTTCCCAATAATCCATAAATTTCTCCAACCGTTTGAATTTTTTCTTCAATTTTTGATGCCATCTCTTGAATATTTGTGACATCTCATACCGGACATGCATTCAATGTCCGCCTATATCATCTTGTAAGACGAAACATTTCTGTAATACAGATTAACAAATATATTATTTAATAAATTAATAGCATATAACATGTTTGGATGTAATGTTGAAATATGGTTAATTAAGTTATGTATTACCAAGAGTGAGCGCCAAATCCATACATATGCTTCCCAGGGGTTATCTGCAAACGTGAATTCCATGTTCTAAAAGTCTATGTTGCAGACGAGAATATCGATATAACCGTGAAAATGGGTAGCCCACATATCCGGACCTATGGACTTCCCACCTACCCATTGAAGAATTGCCCTTTAGCCACGCATATCGTATTTCATAATCTCGTTGGAAACACCTCTTCCGTGGTGTTCAAACCGGGCCAGATTATTCTCTGCAGCCCTTGCCTCATCGATACTCGTATCTGCTGCCTCTATCATCATATCGATTTGAGGACGAATAGCAGCCCACATCACCAGTGCCTTCGTATTGTCCCTATCTTGATAAGGATTTTCATTTTGTAAATCTTGAGGAAGAGGTGATGAGTAAATAAACTTATCGATGATGGGATCCGAGAACACCTTAAGTTCTCTACTTAAGTCCATACACTGCTCGTCTAAGTGTGCATACGGATCATACTGCACTGATGGACCTACATTCTCCTGATCAGATGTACCTACACATTTTAATTTATTATAATCAATACAATAGTTATATGAATAAAATAATTTGAACACGATTATTTAAAACTCGTAATATATAGCTCTAATCTCAGGATCAGGCTGTGTCGAGGAGGAAATATCTCGATCTCTTTTCTTTGAAGAAAATGCTCCGGCAAATTTTCCGAATATGCCTTTTCGTCCCATCTATTTCATGCAAGAGTAACGACGATACAAAATATATAATATTCATAAATTATTAAACTAACAAATCAATACATTTCAAGTGATTAGAACTGCAGAGTTTTTCATATATCAATAACATGCAAGTGATTAGAAGTGTTTACAACTGCAAAGTTTATAACATATATCAATTGTTTACAAGTGTTTACAACTACAAAGTTTATAACATATATATAAATTATTTCAACCGTAAGGTTTTTCATATATCAACCGGATCTGCTTTATCTAGATCAACCTCATCGGTAGAAATATCGAATAAGGATTTAGGAGGTGCCAGCAATACAATCCAAGCTTCTTCACGGTTAGGACCTTTGACATAGAAGCATTGCTCAGCTTATGAAGCTAACATGAACTTATTATGTCGATAAATTTCTTTATTGAGACTGACAAGCTGAAAACCGTACCCATCTATCTAGATGCAAGTACACCAACGAACTTTGAACATAACAAATCGTTCTTGCTCATTACTCCCGTAAAATGGCTCTATTAATCCTCTAGCTGACCATGGTATTCTTTTTTCCTCCCTGCGGTCTTTGATCACGGGAACTTGAGAAGCACGTTTGTTCAGACGGACAATAAATCCCATTATTTTGGGTAGTCAATTTCTCGGTTGTAAGAAATTTTAGGTTATTGATGTAATATGAACCGTGTCGATTCACTTTTGCACTAGGAATTTTAGATAGCCGTACGATTACATCCGGGAATTGCATCCCTTTTGCTATGTCATCTTCAATCTACAATACATTTACACGTAAAATGTATAAGCTATATGTGATACGTGAAATATACAAGACATACGTACGTGTTTACGGAACCACCGTGAAAAGTGTTTCTTATGTTCTTAATTAATCTTCCAATTAGCGCCCTTTTCGGAAATCGCATTTGTAAGTTTTTCAATATGTCGGCTAAAAGAATAAAAATATTAACTATTTAGGCATATCTAGCTATAGACACACAAAATATTGACGTGATTAAAAGTTTTAATTTATATATCTTATGTGATTGGCAGTAATTTCAACGTTATTAAGGATATATGAATGCGCTTGATCGAGCTACTCCCTCCGGTAGGATCGATCCTCTCCTTATGGATGGGATAGCTGATCATCGTTAATTTGAGAAGGATGGTTTGTAACACCCGAGCCCAATGCTACTATTTCTGTTACCGTTTAAACGTAGTATGGCAATTATTTCAGTTACCTAGCTTAATTGTTACTTGCTGTAAATTCTTTTACCCGGCAAATTCATTTCTGCATATAACAATTTTTGGCATCTAAAGTAAAATTAAAAATATTCATCATGGCCTACTTGACACCCCTAGCCTTGTGGTAGCGTCCGTGCATCGTGTTCTCGTCTCGTTCAGTGAAACGGGCGAGTTTGGACGGCTACGTGCACGTACGTGTGTCCGTCTTGGGGGTATGCTTTTTGACCATAAAACACTTCATTTTAAAATTTGGATCCTGCTTAAAATTCTATTATTTCAATTTCAATTTCAGGACCCAACCCGGGCGCGATTTGGAAATGGTTTATTTTGCGCCAAAACCCCAAAATTTAATATTTTATAACCATCGAATATTTCCTTAACCTTATATATTTTTTACTGTTCCCGTTAATCTTTAAAATCTTTATGCAAATCTTTTCTAACAAAACGTTTTCCCTCAACCAATCATATCCTCCTATCTTTCCGTGGGCCTCACTCCATTACTCTCTCTCTCTCCCCGTTTCCCTCTCTCTCTATCTCTCCCTCTCTCTCCCTCTCCCTCATCTCTCTCTCTCCGCCCTTATATCTCTCTCTCCCCACACATATTTCTTTTTCCTCACGCAGCAACCTAACCTCCCTCGCAACCCTAATCTCCGGCTCCCTCACCGCCGCAGCACCAACGGCGTCGCAAACTTCACCACCATCATCGCCTCCTCGCCCTCGTCGCAGCCGCTGCACCATTCCTTCCTCCTCTCCCTTCTCCCCGTGCACCCTGCACCAGCCGCGGCCGTGCACCCTGCACCAGCTGCGGCCGTGCACCCCCTGCACACGCGTTGCACCGCCGTGAGTAGCCGCCGGTGACCCACGTCCTCTTGTCCCGGGCCTCGCAAGCACCCCTCGGTGAGATCACATCCCTCCTCTCTTCCTTTCTTCTCTCCTTCTCTGCTAATGTATTTCTTGAATCGGCAGTTATCCCCGCGGTCACTGTAGGCCACCGTCGGAGCCCCGTCGACCTCGTCGTCGTTCTCATGTCTCCTCTCTGTAACCACAGAGCAGAACCTTGTAAGCCTCTTCTTCTTCTTCTTCTTTATTTTCCCTTCCTTTCTTGTTGCAAAGTTTTCTTGACATTCACTGTTCTTTCTTCGCCGGAATCCGGTGTTGCCGACGTCGCGTCCCGACGTTCCAGCGTGGTACCCCGACCCGTGTGGTTCCATTGTTCGTTGTTTGGGTTCATTCCGTGAACCGTGCGCCCGTCGCGAGTTTTCCCCGCCGACGGTTAACGTTCCGTTTTCCCGATTCGCGACCTGTCGAGGCAAGTACCCCTTGCTACATGCTATACAATATTTACATATTCATTAATGACACCCTAAACCTGTAAATTTAACTTTGGTACGATCATTTCTCAATTTCATGTATAATATTGTTATATATCATTTTATCTTGAAAATTGGAACCTACAGCTTACAATTGAACCTAATAACCACATTTTACCTGTTTAATCACCTTTTAATATTGACATAGCTTATGACATTCATCTCCTTAGTTTTGTTCCATTCGGACACTCGTATGCATTTTAACCGGTAACAACTGTATTGAACCTTTACATAAATCATTGCACCTCTAAAGTGCTCAAACTTGTTAACATGATTAAAAGGCCATAATTGTCTTACTGCATGCTTATATGGTTGAAATCCTATCTGTGACACAATTGATAATGGTATTGCTAATTGAATGAAACTGCCTATTGCTTACTTCATTGTTTATATCATGTCGATGAATACCATGCCTGATTGTATAACTGATTGTGAGCACACCCATGATATTATTTACATCTTGACCTGACTTGTTACATATATTTTGTTCTACCCGACATGGTACCGTATACTGTTTGACTTGACATGATGTACCATGACCTGATCCGTTACCCGATCTGGTGTCTAATGCCAACAAACCTGACATGTAGTCCTCATGGATCGTTCCTGTTGTCTATCCAGACAAACCTGTTTACCTGATCCTGTGTTGGCATTAGTTTCTTGATTTCGGAATACCTGACTTGACTTGCACATATAACTTGGGGGTATGTGGAAATCAAAGGTGAAACCTGACTTGTAACTCAACAGTTCACTACCTGTACTGATCAGTTTTAGAGGCCAGGCCCGCCTCGTGACGATGCTGCTGACATCGTTGGTCTTTATCCTTTCCCTGTTAGTGCCTAGCGACACGTTTCGGTTTCAGCCCGAGAGTCTTAGACCGTGGTCCCGGGCATGCACGGGATACTATTGAGTTGCATCGATGATTCATCAATTTGGTTTCAAAGACTTTAGAATAGAAAACCTGATAGAACAGTTTAGTTTACCCACTGCACACTACCCTGCACTGCTCTGCTTCATATTTTGTTACCCTTGCTTTATTCATGTTCATATTCACATTGCCTGTTTATTATGTTATTACTTGATGATTTGACGTGCTGACGTCTGGGTTTTGCATGGCCCAGATTCTGTACCACCGTCGCAGTCCGAGCAGGAGTACTTCAGCCAACAGGCTGAGCTGTGAGTGTTAGCCGTAGTTAGCTTTTCCTTCCTGCATTTTATTCCTGATGTGAGCCCGCATTATGGGACATATATTCCAGTTATTTTGTATTGGATCTTTCGCTTCCGCATTTATTTATTATTGACTCATGTTATCTTGGATTATGGACATGTTTTAGATAGTTTTATTGTGTTCTTGATATCTCTATAGCCGTAATGTGACTGTGGATGGATGCTTCATATCCACAGATAGCATGGTTGGCTATGTCACGTGCCCATTTTAGCGTACTCTGGGAAGCGGGGCGTGACATGGTTTAATCTTGTTTCAACTCCACGCAAGTAACGAGAAGTGAAGTTGAGGCATTCGTTGGAACAATAACCCTCAGCTATTGACCCTTCCGGTCGAGCTCGATTGCGCACTTGCCGTTTTAAGAATCCCAAGTATCTAAAACATTAATGAATACTTTAGACAGATATGAATATTATAATGAATTAAATAACACAATTGACTTAAAAAATATATTACCTTTCTACTTGATACATCCACCTATATGAGATTGGTCCAGCAATCATTGCCTCTGTAGCTAGATGCACAGAAAGATGAAACATGACGGTAAAGAAAGATGGTGGAAATATCATCTTCAAATTACAGAGGGTTTCAACAATACTCTTTTGCAACTCCTCGAATTTGGGCACATTTATAACTTTAGAACAAAGTTTATTGAAAAATTCACAATTCTCTATCAAAGTCTTGGTGACATTGGATGGCAAATTATGTCGAAGAGACACTGAAAGCAATTGATGCAGAATGATATGACAATCATGAGTTTTAAGATTCAAGAGCGTTGGTGGCTCGACCTGCACATTCTTTGCTATGTTGGAGGAGTAGCCATCTGGGGTTTTGACGTTTTTTAGCACCTCACAGAATCATTTCATAACCAATTTCGATATCGTGTGGCTCGATGCTGGTAATTCATAGACATCATCATCATGAAATACCGAATGTAATTCCTGTTGAATTCCAAGCTCCTCCAAGTACTCATAACCACTCAACTTATCCTAGGACTTAAAATCGTCATGTAACAATGTGCCATCAATATTATCAAACACTTTCTTCTCTACATGCATGACATCAATATTATGTCGAATCAACAGATGTTTCTAGTAAGGAAGATTCCATAATATACTTTTCTTCTTCTACACACTCAACAATTCGTTATCTACAGGCCGCTTCCATTTTTTTTTCTTTTTGAAGGAACCATCTGAGTTAAAATGATTAGAACCTTTCTGGAATTGACACGATGAAATCTGCTAAAAAATTTATATCCTTGACAACTATTTTGTCGACTGTTTCATCAAACTTACTTGCCATCTTTCTGTACGGACGATTCGCCGATAGCCACCTATGATGAAATCAGTAGCAAAACTTACCACGTGTCTTAAACTGTATGGCATTGTAATCAAGACTGCACGATGGACATGCATGTTTCGCGTAGGTAGACCATCCAGATAACATGCCGTATGCTAAAAAATCGTTGAATGTCCAAATAACAGCCGCTCGCATTCTGAACTTCTCCTCGGCGTACGCATCATATGTCTTTACTCCATGTTCCCAGAGTTTTATCAGCTCTTCAATTAAAGGTTCCATATAGACGTCGATGTTCTAGCCAGGTGAATATTTTTCAGGAATTAATAAGAAAAGAATCATATACGGTTGCTTTATACACATCCAGGGTGACAGATTGTAAGGTATAAGCAATACGGGCCATATGGACCAACTAGAGCTCATGAGTCCGTAAGGCATGAAACCGTTGGTTGCCAAATCTAGACGTACATTCCTCGGCCCATCCCCAAAATGATCAACATTGTTTAATTGCTTCTATATTTCTGCATTAGCCGGATGCTTCAGCTTCCTGTCTTTGATCCGACGATCAGAATGCTATCGCATGCTCTTTACCATGTCCTTTGAAATATATATAAATTTTGCAATCTCTTAGCCAGGGGAAAATAACGATGGACTATGGCTGAAGTTTTCTTGCTCTTTTTTATGACATCGGACGTTTCTGTGATTGAATTTCGCTTAATATTTTTCCACCTAAACAAGTTGAAAGTGGGACACTCATCGAGAGACGCGTAATCCTTACGATACAACATACAGTTGTTGGGACATGCATCGAGCTTCTCATACGAGGAACCAAATGTCTTAACAATCTTTTTTGCCTGAAAATGATTTTATGGAATGCTTTCCTTTCCTTTAGAAATTACCTTGCGTAGGAGATTAAGAAGCACGTCAAAGTATTCCTAGCCATCCCGCTGATCATCTTCAAATGGAGGAGCTTTATTACAAATGACAGCCTACTAAATTCCGTACAGCTTTCGTATAGATCTTGTTCATTTTTCTCCAGAAGTTTCTGCAATTACTCTACTTTACTGGTTCCTTCAGACGGTTCAACATTATTCATTTTCTCTCCAGCAAATAAATCTTCCAACATCTCATGCTTGTCATCTATCCTGTCACCTGTCAGCAATTCAGTTTGCGAAGCTGCGGTCTCATTATCCATTCTCGTTTCTTCGTCACGTATTCCTTCTCCATGGTAATTCCAATATGAGTAGTTCGATTCAAAACCCTCTATAAACACATGTTATTTTATCACTTCACGTCGAAAATGGATTTTATTCTTATATTTCTTACAAGGACAGAATAAAAGTTCATCTCGGCTACGTTTTGGGTTCATCTCTGCGTAATCTAAAAAAGTTTTAAGTCTATCTTTAAATCGAGTGTCTTTCAAACTATAACCATCTTTTTTTCTCATGTGCATAAACGATTTATCCGAAAGAATTTTCATCTGTTATCACACAGATAATAATTTGAATTTAACATATTTTATGAGTTTATTACAAGCCCATCATTAAATAAATTTTCAAGTCTTAAATTAGATTTCATGATGTGGACGCATCAAAGCATCTGAAGTCATTTAAGAATGGCGTAAGTACTCAGGGCAAAAGGTCGGGACAAATAATTAGTTTCACGGCTGTCAGAGCTAAATGTTGTAACACCCGAGCCCAATACAACTTTTCTGTTATTGGTTGAGCATTAAATATTACTCATTTTATTTATCTTGCTTGTTTGGGTCGTACTGTAAAAATTTCATCTGGCTAAGTCATTTCTGCACATAACAAATTTTAGCACCTAAAATAAAATTAAAAATATCTATCTTGGCCTACTCGTCACCCCTAGCCGCGTGGTAGCGTCCGTGCGTCGAGTTCTCATCCCGTTCGGTGAAACGGGCGAGTTTGGACGGCTACGCGCGTGTGCAAGTGTCCGACTTGGGGGCATGCTTTTTAATCATAAAACATTTCATTTTAAAATTCGGAACCCGCTTAAAATCCTATTATTTGAATTTCGAATTTTTGGACCCAATCCGGACGCGATTTGGAAATGTTTCATTTAGCGCCAAAATTCCAAATTATTAAAATAATCAAAACTATAATATATACGTAATCTTACTGTTAAATTAACTTTTAAAAAAATCTTTTATATATTTTTTTTTACCCACGAATCCTTTCCTCAGCCAATCAGCATGGAAATTTTGCCGTGGGCCCCTCCTTTAACTTCTCTGTCTCTCTCTCTCTACCTCTCACATCTCTTTCTCTCTCTCAAATCGTTCTCTATATATCTCTCTCTCTCTCTAGCTTTCTCTCTCCCCTTCATATTTATATTTTCCCTCCTCTTCATATTTTTCAACCACGAACCAGAACTCCTTCGCGAGAACCCATCGCGCCCTCAGCTCTAGCCACCTCCTCCGTCGCCGCCGCAACCTCGTCGCCGGCACCACCGTCACCCTCGCCTCCACCTCCTCTTTCCAACCTCGACGTCCCCTCCTTCTCCCCGTGTGCTCGGCGCCGCAACAGAAACCTCCGGCCAACCCATGCCTTCTCAGTTTGGCCGGAAAACCCCGTCGGCGACCCTCGTCGTCGTCACCTGCGCCACCGCCGACCACCTCCTCTTCACCTGCGCACCAGACCCGACCACTTCCTCTCCCTCTCCACGTTCTTTCCTCCTCCAGCACCCACAGCCCTAGCCTACCGCCTGCAGCATCCTCGCCGGCGCCCCATCGCCGTCGACCCCGTCGCTGTCGCAACCTCTGCATTCCCAGTAAGCCTTCCTTCATCTTCCTCCTTCCTTTTTCCCCCTCTAGTTTATCCTCGACTGTACATAGAGTTTCTAAACTTGTTGTGGCTGTTTTGCATCTCGCCGGAATCCGGCCGTACCGACGACTTGATCCGACATTCCAGCAAGGTACCCCGATCCGCGTGGTCCCATTGTTCGTTGTTTGGGTTCAATCCGTGAACCGTGCGTCCGTCGCGTGTTTCCCCGCCGACGTTACGTCCGTTTTTCCCGGTTCGCGAACCGTCGAGGCAAGTATCACTTGCTACATGCTATATTATACAGTTATATATGTTTTGACTCGTTAAACCTGCAAAACTTAACTCGGTATAGTTATTTTCTCATTTGGTTGCAATATGACATATATCATTTTACAGTTAACCTAAAATTACAGTTTGCCACTTTAACCCTAATAACGAAATTTACCCGTTAATCACATTTTACCGTTTAAAGGATGATAGCCTTTACACATGTAGCTCTATTACATTCTGATATTGATATAACGGTATTGCACCATCATGTGATCTATTGCACCGCAAAGGGGCTCAAAACCTGTTAATATGATAAAACGGATGTACTATATTAATGCACTATTGTGATTAAATGAACTGCTTATTGTTGTTTAATTTATTGCTTATTTCCTGCTGTTAATCCCCTGTTCGAATATATACCTGTCGTGGGCACACCCACGATATTGTTACATCTTGACCTGACCTTGCTACACATGATATATATACCGATGCACCTGACATGGTACCTTTTACTATCGACTTGACCTGATGTACCATGACCTGACCTGTTGCCTGATCTCATGCCTAATGCCAACAAACCTGACATGGAGTCCTCATGGACCAAGCTTGTTGTCTATCCAGACAAACCTACTGTTACCTGAACTTGTGTTGGCATTAGTTCTTGACTACTGAATACCTGACCTGACACATATAACTTGGGGGTATGGGGAAATCAAAAGGGTAATCTAAAGTGTAACTTAAAAGGGTATTACTTGATCCGTGGTCCCGGGGGGTAACGGGACAGAGCCATTCGTGACTCTTACATTTTCCTGATCCGTGGTCCCGGGGGGCAACGGGACAGAACCACTATTGGTTCCCATCTTCCTGATCCGTGGTCCCGGGGGGTAACGGGACATATCCTTTGAGTTACATGGAGGATTACTCGAATTGATTTCAAAGACTTTAGAATAGAAAACCTGATAGAACAGTTTAGTTATCCACTGCACACTACCCTGCACTGCTTGTTTCATACTATTGCTTATTCATGTTTATTTCTGCATTGCCTATTACACTGTTCACATTATATTATTGGTTGACATGACGCGCTGACGTCTGGGTTTTGCATGGCCCAGATTCTTTACCACTGTCGCTATCCGAGCAGGAGTACTTCAGCCAGCAGGCTGAGTTGTGAGTTCTGTAGTGGTCAGTTTTATTTCCTGCATTTTTATTTCCAGATGTGAGCCCGCATTATGGGACATACTTTTCTATTATTGTATTGGATCATTTGCTTCTGTATTTATTTATCATTGACTCTTGTTATTCTGGATTGTGGACATGTGTTAGATAGTTTTATCTTGTTCTTGATATCTCTACAGCCGTAATGTGACTGTGGATGGATACTTCCTACCCACAGGTAGCATGGTTGGCTATGTCACGTGCCCAATCTTGCGTACTCTGGGAAGCGGGGCGTGACATGGTTCTTTTGGTATCAGAGCCATAGGTTAGTTGGGTTGATTCTTTTGTAGTTGGGTATTGTACCCAATACACGAATCAGAATACCCGTGCTTAGGAAACATGTCCTACCACCTTGACCGTTTTACCGTTTTTGAATCACATTCTTCCTGATTATATGAACGTGCAAACTTACTTTGCATGTCGACTCAAAAACCTGATTTCTTGTTATCTCTAGGACTTAGGCGACTTGGGTGGAGTTAAGTAATTGTGGCTATGATACCGCGGCATAGTTACAATGCGGTACTCTATTTAAGTATCTTGGAGTTCTAGCCTTGATCTATATACTGAATCTATCATCATGCTAATGTTGGGTGTTTTTGATTTCAGGAAGATGGCAGATAAGAATTTCAAGACATATCAGAGGCGCATGGACGAAGCCGCCATGTTGGGAGTAATACGAGGAATGCTGGAAAATCAGAAGAGGCATACTGAGCTGATCCAGCAGCAAGCAGATTCATTTCAGGAGGGTTTGCAGGCCATTCGGCAGTCTGTAAACAACGCTGGAGCTAAACCAGTTGACCGGGTAGGGACCGTAGCAGATTTCATACGTTTGGGTCCGTCTACATTTACTGGTTTAGAGGAGCCGTTGCCAGCCGAGCAGTGGCTAGTTGACACGGAGAATTTGTTGATTGCGGCACAGATTCCAGATGACAAAAGAGTTGATGTGGTGCGCATTCAGCTAGTGGATTACGCCTGAGAGTGGTGGCTTGTGGAGGAGACCCGCTTGCCCAAACCGATCAAATGGGCGGATTTTTCTAAGAGTTTCCTGGAGAAGTTCTTTCCGCGAACTGCACGGGAGGAAATGGAAGAGAAGTTTATTGGGCTGAGGCAGAATGGAGCACCCGTGGATGTGCATGCAGCGGAATGGACGAGACTCAGCAGATTCGCTGGACCTTTAGTTGCCAACGATGCAGACAGGGCACGGAGGTTCATGCGCAGCTTGGATGTGGACATCCAGAGGCAGATTGTCTCCCCGGGTTTGACCACTTTCTCACAGGTTCTTACGGCAGCTCGGGAATAGCAGAGTTTATCTGGGATGAAAGGGAGCTTGCAGCAGACAGCAGTTGCGGCAAGGAAGCCCGCATTTGTACCTAACAGAGCTCATGGTCGCAGAGGTATTCCAGTGGACCGTCGAGGTGTAGCACCCATGAAGAAGCCTGTGGTCGTTGATCGAAGGAAAAGCGTGATTTGTGACTACTGCCGTTTACCTGGGCACATGCAGAAGGATTGTGAAGGAAGCTGGGACTTTGTTTGGTTTGTGGAGCGGCTGATCACGCAATTGGTGCCTGTCCGTCGAAGCTTCGCACGAGAGATGATATACAGAAGCCTCCGCAGAGACCGTTCCAAGGGCAGAAACAGCTGACTCAGGGACCTAATCAGGCTCGAGCTTTCACCTTGACGGCTGAGGAAACTAAGGCATCAGGAGAAGTGGTTTCAGGTACTTTACTCGTTCATGGTTTTCCCGCAGTGGCATTATTTGATTCTGGTGCATCCCATTGTTTTATGTCATCCAAGTTTATAACTACACACTCGATTGCCTGCACGACCCTGTCTAGTTTCTGGGACATACACACTGGGAATAGGAAGATCATAGCTAGTAGGGAATGTAGAGATTGTACAGTTGTTGTGTGCGGACGGGAACTCTTTGCCGATTTCTTGGTAATTGATACGGGCATCTATGAAGTTGTCTTGGGAATGGATTTTCTTGGCACTTTCCACGCCCACATTGACTGTAGGGCAAGGAAGGTAATTTTCCAGATTCCCGGACACCCTGAGTTTACCTTCACTGGGGGAAGCAGTTCCGTCGGGCCAGTCGAGTTTAGGGCTAGGCCGACAAACAGTGTTCTTGCAGCTATGGAAGTTGATAGTAATGAAGAGCCGGCAGTTGTTCGTGACTTTATGGACGTATTTGAAGATATATCGGGCTTACCGCCGAAGCGAGACGTGGAGTTCGCGATTGACCTTATTTCTGGCGCAGCGCCAGTATCTAAAGCATATTATCCAATGGCACCAGTGGAATTGGAAGAAGTTAAGAAGCAAGTCGCTGAATTGCTTGAGAAGGGTTGGATTCGAAGCAGCAACTCGCCTTGGGGAGCTCCAGTCCTTCTAGTAAAGAAGAAGGATGGCACGAGAAGGATGTGCATCGACTATCGAGAATTAAACCGGGTGACTATTAAGAACAAGTACCCGATCCCTCGCATTGGAGAACTTTTTGAGCAGCTTAGTGGCGCGAGGGTATTCTCGAAACTGGATTTGCGATCCGGATATCATCAGGTCCGAGTGAAGGCAGAAGATATTTGCAAGACGGCGTTTCGAACTCGGTATGGACACTACGAGTATCTAGTGATGCCCTTCGGAGTAACGAATGCGCCGGCGGTATTTATGGACTTGATGAACCGAATCTTTTCACCATTCTTGGACCAGTTTATTGTGGTATTCATTGACGATATTCTGGTTTACTCGAAGAGTTGTGAGGAGCATGCTGAGCATTTGAAGATCGCACTGCAGACTTTAAGACAGGAGAAACTGTATGCGAAGAGAAGTAAGTGTGAATTTTGGCTGGAAGAAGTGAAGTTTCTGGGGCATGTTGTGTCGGGCGACGGAATCGCCGTCGATCCCGAAAAGATTGCAGCAGTTCGAGATTGGCCTATTCCAAGGAATGTAGCTGAGATAAGAAGTTTCCTTGGATTAGCCGGATACTACAGGAGATTTGTGGAGAACTTCGCTCGTTTGGCAGAACCGTTGATCAAGCTTACGCGCAAGGGAGTACCTTTTGTATGGACGGATAAATGTGCGTTGGCTTTCGAGACGTTGAAGCAGAAGTTGATAACCGCCCCTATCCTGACCGTACCAGACGATTCCGGAGGACTGGTGATTCATAGCGACGCATCTGGGAAAGGATTGGGATGTGTTTTGATGCAGAATGGAAAGGTTGTAGCGTACGCATCGAGACAATTAAAGACCCACGAGAAGAATTATCCAACTCATGACTTGGAGCTTGCGGCTGTAATCTTCGCTTTGAAGATTTGGAGACACTACCTTTTGGGTGAGAGAGTCGAAGTTTTTACAGATCACAAGAGTTTGAAATATGTGTTCACTCAGAAGGAGTTGAACATGAGGCAGCGGAGATGGTTGGAGCTGATAGCCGACTACGACCTTGATCTTAAGTACCATCCGGGAAAGGTTAACGTCGTGCCGGATGCGCTTAGTCGGTTACCAGCAATTCAGGTGTTAACTACCCAGAGGGAGATCATTGCAGATTTTCGAAGATTCGACTTGGAGGTTGTGCTACCACATTCTACGGGACAGTTGATGCAGTTGCAAGTGCAGTCGTCCTTGGTTGAGAAGATTAAAGCGGCACAATCGCAGGATCCTAGACTGCAGAAGTATCGAGAGCAGGTTGAAGCCGGACTACGAACAGATTTACTGGTCCACGAAGATGGTTCGTTGAGGTATGGTAGCCGTGTGTGTGTGCCAAAGGGAGATGTGCGTGAAGAGCTTATGAAGGAGGCACATAGTTCAGCTTACTCTGTACATCCAGGAGGCACGAAGATGTACCGTGATATTCGACAGCATTTCTGGTGGGAAGGCATGAAACGGGAGATTGCTCGCTTCGTGGCTAAGTGCTTGGTATGTCAGCAAGTCAAGGCTGAACACCAAAGGGTTGCTGGTTTGTTGCAACCACTTCCGATTCCTCAGTGGAAGTGGGAACATATAACCATGGATTTCATGACGGCTTTACCGCGGAGTCCAAAGGGCAACAATGCAGTATGGGTGATTGTCGATCGGTTGACCAAGGCAGCTCACTTTATTCCTTTCCGGGTTGGTCAATCAACGGAGACCTTGGCAGAACGGTACATGCAGGAGATTGTAAGATTACATGGCGTACCGGTAAGCATCGTGTCCGATCGGGACACTCGGTTCTTATCACACTTCTGGAGGAGTTTACAGGAAAGTTTGGGGACTCGATTGAAGTTTAGCACAGCTTATCATCCTCAAACTGATGGTCAGTCGGAGAGAACGATCCAAACTCTTGAAGATATGTTGAGAGCATGCATGTTGGACTTCAAGGGTTCTTGGGAGGATCACCTACACTTGGTGGAGTTTTCCTACAACAATAGTTTCCAAGCGACTATTCAGATGGCTCCGTTTGAAGCTTTGTATGGTCGTAAGTGCCGTTCACCTGTTTGTTGGGATGATGTTGGTGAACGAAGATTATTGGGACCAGATTTGGTAGTACAGACCGTTGAGAAGGTTAACGCCATCAGAAAGCATATGAAGGCAGCTCAAGACAGACAGAAAAGTTGGGCTGACATGTCAAGAAGACCTCTAGAGTTCGCCGTGGGTGATTTGGTATTCTTGAAAATATCGCCGACTAGAGGGGTGATACGTTTTGGGAGTCGGGGGAAGCTTAGTCCTCGATTCGTTGGACCCTTTGAGATATTGGAGCGTGTTGGAGAGGTAACGTACCGTTTAGCGTTACCGCAGTCCTTGGCAGGCGTGCACGATGTGTTTCATGTATCTCAACTACGAAGGTATGTTCGAGATGAAACACACGTCTTGGATCATTCCGAGTTAACAGTACGGGAGGACCTAACTTTTGAGGAGCGACCGGTTGAAATCATGGATCGAAGGGAAAAAGTTCTTAAGAACAAGGTTATCCCCCTTGTGCTAGTTTCTTGGGGTAATCGATCGCATGGAGAATCCACGTGGGAGCGAGAAGACGAGATCCGACAGAAGTTTCCTCACCTTTTCCTGTAGTTTTCTATCTTGTATTCGTGGAATTTCGAGGACGAAATCCTTTTGTAGTTGGGTATAATGTAACACCCGAGCCCAATACTACTTTTCTGTTATTGGTTGAGCATTAAATATTACTCATTTTATTTATCTTGCTTGTTTGGGTCGTACTGTAAAAATTTCATCTGGCTAAGTCATTTCTGCACATAACAAATTTTAGCACCTAAAATAAAATTAAAAATATCTATCTTGGCCTACTCGTCACCCCTAGCCGCGTGGTAGCGTCCGTGCGTCGAGTTCTCATCCCGTTCGGTGAAACGGGCGAGTTTGGACGGCTACGCGCGTGTGCAAGTGTCCGACTTGGGGGCATGCTTTTTAATCATAAAACATTTCATTTTAAAATTCGGAACCCGCTTAAAATCCTATTATTTGAATTTCGAATTTTTGGACCCAATCCGGGCGCGATTTGGAAATGTTTCATTTAGCGCCAAAATTCCAAATTATTAAAATAATCAAAACTATAATATATACGTAATCTTACTGTTAAATTAACTTTTAAAAAAATCTTTTATATATATATTTTTTACCCACGAATCCTTTCCTCAGCCAATCAGCATGGAAATTTTGCCGTGGACCCCTCCTTTAACTTCTCTGTCTCTCTCTCTACCTCTCACATCTCTTTCTCTCTCTCAAATCGTTCTCTATATCTCTCTCTCTCTAGCTTTCTCTCTCCCCTTCATATTTATATTTTCCCTCCTCTTCATATTTTTCAACCACGAACCAGAACTCCTTCGCGAGAACCCATCGCGCCCTCAGCCCTAGCCACCTCCTCCGTCGCCGCCGCAACCTCGTCGCCGGCACCACCGTCACCCTCGCCTCCGCCTCCTCTTTCCAACCTCGACGTCCCTTCCTTCTTCCCGTATGCTCGGCGCCGCAACAGAAACCTCCGGCCAACCCATGCCTTCTCAGTTTGGCCGGAAAACCCCGTCGGCGACCCTCGTCGTCGTCACCTGCGCCACCGCCGACCACCTCCTCTTCACCTGCGCACCAGACCCGACCACTTCCTCTCCCTCTCCACATTCTTTCCTCCTCCAGCACCCACAACCCTAGCCTACCGCCTGCAGCATCCTCGCCGGCGCCCCATCGCCGTCGACCCCGTCGCTGTCGCAACCTCTGCATTCCCAGTAAGCCTTCCTTCATCTTCCTCCTTCCTTTTTCCCCCTCTAGTTTATCCTCGACTGTACATAGAGTTTCTAAACTTGTTGTGGCTGTTTTGCATCTCGCCGGAATCCGGCCGTACCGACGACTTGATCCGACATTCCAGCAAGGTACCCCGATCCGCGTGGTCCCATTGTTCGTTGTTTGGGTTCAATCCGTGAACCGTGCGTCCGTCGCGTGTTTCCCCGCCGACGTTACGTCCGTTTTTCCCGGTTCGCGAACCGTCGAGGCAAGTATCACTTGCTACATGCTATATTATACAGTTATATATGTTTTGACTCGTTAAACCTGCAAAACTTAACTCGGTATAGTTATTTTCTCATTTGGTTGCAATATGACATATATCATTTTACAGTTAACCTAAAATTACAGTTTGCCACTTTAACCCTAATAACGAAGTTTACCCGTTAATCACATTTTACCGTTTAAAGGATGATAGCCTTTACACATGTAGCTCTATTACATTCTGATATTGATATAACGGTATTGCACCATCATGTGATCTATTGCACCGCAAAGGGGCTCAAAACCTGTTAATATGATAAAACGGATGTACTATATTAATGCACTATTGTGATTAAATGAACTGCTTATTGTTGTTTAATTTATTGCTTATTTCCTGCTGTTAATCCCCTGTTCGAATATATACCTGTCGTGGGCACACCCACGATATTGTTACATCTTGACCTGACCTTGCTACACATGATATATATACCGATGCACCTGACATGGTACCTTTTACTATCGACTTGACCTGATGTACCATGACCTGACCTGTTGCCTGATCTCATGCCTAATGCCAACAAACCTGACATGGAGTCCTCATGGACCAAGCTTGTTGTCTATCCAGACAAACCTACTGTTACCTGAACTTGTGTTGGCATTAGTTCTTGACTACTGAATACCTGACCTGACACATATAACTTGGGGGTATGGGGAAATCAAAAGGGTAATCTAAAGTGTAACTTAAAAGGGTATTACTTGATCCGTGGTCCTGGGGGGTAACGGGACAGAGCCATTCGTGACTCTTACATTTTCCTGATCCGTGGTCCCGGGGGGCAACGGGACAGAACCACTATTGGTTCCTATCTTCCTGATCCGTGGTCCCGGGGGGTAACGGGACATATCCTTTGAGTTACATGGAGGATTACTCGAATTGATTTCAAAGACTTTAGAATAGAAAACCTGATAGAACAGTTTAGTTATCCACTGCACACTACCCTGCACTGCTTGTTTCATACTATTGCTTATTCATGTTTATTTCTGCATTGCCTATTACACTGTTCACATTATATTATTGGTTGACATGACGCGCTGACGTCTGGGTTTTGCATGGCCCAGATTCTTTACCACTGTCGCTATCCGAGCAGGAGTACTTCAGCCAGCAGGCTGAGTTGTGAGTTCTGTAGTGGTCAGTTTTATTTCCTGCATTTTTATTTCCAGATGTGAGCCCGCATTATGGGACATACTTTTCTATTATTGTATTGGATCATTTGCTTCCGTATTTATTTATCATTGACTCTTGTTATTCTGGATTGTGGACATGTGTTAGATAGTTTTATCTTGTTCTTGATATCTCTACAGCCGTAATGTGACTGTGGATGGATACTTCCTACCCACAGGTAGCATGGTTGGCTATGTCACGTGCCCAATCTTGCGTACTCTGGGAAGCGGGGATTTGATTGATTTTTTCTTTTATGGTAATTGGAAACCATGATGGATTTGATTGATTTTTGCTGATAAAGTTAACACCTTAACGTGAGAATTATGAATATTAAAGGAATAAGTTAGAAAATAAAGTGCCTTTAAGGGTCATTCTCTATATCTGAGTAAGAAATTGTTGCTCAAGATGAATCCACATATTTTATTTGTGTTATCTAGTTTTTTGAGAATAAAATTGAAATTCTTATTTGCATGTTTTCTCAATTTAAATCATTTATTATAAATTTTACAGGCTTTGGTTAAATACTACGAGTGAGAAAACGTTGAGAAGAATTCGATCCTTATAGTCCAATCATCCATCAATGGAATCAAATAAGGAAGGAATCAAATATCACTTATGGCTTGCATTATTTCGCTATTCATCAATCCCCTCTTCTACCTGCCAGAAATAAGAGAAGAATATTGTACATATATTTATCTCCCTCTCAAGTTAGCAACAATTTCATTCAGGCAATGTGGAGGCGGCACAGGCAGAGAGAGCTTGCAGATGAGTTCAAGACTGAGCGAGCAGCAACATTGTTCATAGGCAAGAGCTCGGATTTAGAAAATGAAGGTGGTATACTGTTAAGAAAGAGACGAAATCAAATATTTCAGAAATGAAGCATGCCAATCAACTAGATAACTCATTGTGTCATTTGATGTTTGTGTATGTACATCTAATTGTGTGTATAATACCAGCCTTAGCTTACGATACAATACTATGATATTGTGTACATGTATGTTTATGCGTGATGTCTTGATAAAATAATTGTATTTTCCATGTTTAAATATATAATGTCAATTAAAAAATACACATGACATCAAGTTAGAATTGAAGAGTTGAAAAATAATGTGTGTGTATAATACTAACTCCCTGAAATATTTCTTAGATCATCTATTGATGACCTATATTTTTAGTTAAATAATTCAAAAAATAAGAAAAAACTAAAAATATATTCTCTCATCAAGATACATCATCACAATTAACTTTTAAAATGCCTTTTGATACCATTATTTAAGTCATCCATTTTAATTTAAAGAGATACCTGTAACGTTTTGAAAATCGTTTCGGTGAAATTTCGGAAAATCGGAAAAATAAGGGGGTTTTCCGTAAAAAGTCAAAATATAAATATCTTTTAATATAAAATTAAATATACATATTCTAATTATGAAATAGCTATTATTTGGTGTTTATTGAGCCACTGGTAAAGTTTCTAATTTATTGAAAAATTTTCCGAAATTTATTATTTTAATATTATTTTAAGCCGTCACTAATACATTTAATTAGGGAAAATTACAAATTGGAATGGATTGAAACAAATTTTATGCATCATAACATATTAAACAAAATTTTAACAAGTTGTTTTTGAAATGAAATGAAATTGTTAAACGGTTTTAGAAAATATCGAAGAAAAATGCTTAAATAGTGAAATTAGTGTAAATAGATATTGGGGTATAACATTTATCATTTTTTCCTCACCCCCCACACACACCCACACTCACACACCCCTATTTTCCTCCCCATTTTCAGCAGCCCCTCTCCAAAGTTTTCCCCCATTTCTTTTGATAAAAGAAAAGAAAATATAAAGAAAAGTATAAGAAAAGAGGTATGGGTTGTGTTGACTTTGGACTTTCCTGACCTGGCAAGACTTTCCTCACCCCACTCTCTTTCCAATCACTCAATAGTGGCCGAGCCTCCCATTTCCTGCACAACAGCAGCCCCCCTCTTTGCTCATCACATTTCTCTTCAAAAAACTCATCAAAATTGCTTCATAAATCAACACAAAACCTCACAAATCCAAAATCCATTCTTTACCCATTATTCCTCGGACATTCAAGCATGGATCTTGGGGCAAAATTAGCATTTTGGAGGCTAAGTTTTTTTGCAAGTGTGGATCTCATTCCAAATGGTTTTTAGGTATAATCTTAACCCAATGTTTGCTTGATGTTTAATCACTTCAATTTAACTAATTTCGGTGCTTAATTGTAGTTTTAAGTGCTAATTTGAAAATTCAAGAGAAGGGTTTGAACTAAATTAGGGTTTATGTCAATTGATCATGGTTTAATGGTGTAGTTATTATGCTAAGCCATAGAAAACCTAATCTAGTTGCTAATATGTAAATTGTTGCATTTAAATTGTCCAAATTAAGATTTTTTTAAGCAAACTAGGTTTTTAGAAAATTAATTAAATAATTGAGATTTAAAATCTAATTAGGTTTTCATGACTTTTTTAACATTTTAAATTGTAGTTTAATACTTTAGTTCATGCAAAACCAAGCTTAATTGTTAAATTGTGAATTTTGTTTTGAAAATTGTTAAAATTGGATAATTTGTAAACTAGGTTTTTGGGGTTAATGAAATTAAATTGTGGAAATGGTTTGTATGGCTTATTTAAGATGTTTAATAAGTATTATGGCCATTAGAATTGTTAAAATATCAAGTGTTGTACTAAAACGGTAAATTTTGCTTGCTAGGTTTTCGGGAAAATGGCTTTTAAATTGAGTTTGGGGTTTTTATGAATTCTAACATATTTCATATTATAATTAGTGTTTGTGAATGTGCAAATGGGTGCATTTGGGTTTTTCTCGATGGGTTGATATTTGTACATCGACATCGAGAGTTGGTTTGGAAATTCTTGCATGCGTAGGCGATAGGTTTTGACCTATACGTGATACGCGTGCCGACTTGGTTTTCGTGCGTGACTTCGTTTACGATGCTATATATGACATGTAGGTACCCCCATGTGGACTTCAAGACGACAAGCAAGCACGTGGCGACGTCGGCACCGGCGAGCGAGAACCAGATGAGTAGATTTATATCTACGGGGAGAAGTGGGTGGATGGCGTATAGCACCCCCACAAAATTATGAGGAACGAGGTGATGCGGTAACAATATACTTTTATATGTTAATAGGAGAGATGAAAACCGAATAAGAGAAGCCTTAGGAGCTTATAGGTTTAAGGTTAGCGAAAATTGAAGAAAGGACTTTAGCGGATTTCTTAGTCACGAAACCTAGAGTAAGGATTTGTATACACGCACACATATACACTTGCATATATCATTTTTTTGTGCATATATGGGAATGTGTATATATGTATATACGCATGGATATGGGACTATGCATATATACATTCATATACACATGCATGAATGTTGAGGATATTGTATGATATTTGGAGATGGGTCGATGAGATTAGGCTTGAGGCCCTGAGATCGGTGATGTGATGTGGTCCGTATTTGAGATACGACATGATATTTTAGCGGGTTCTTTAGGCGTGGTGTTTTCATACACCCGCATGCATTTCATGGATGGTATCAGCATTGTACTAGACGTAGATCAGTACCCCGATCATGATATTTGATAACGAGAATACCACATGATTAATGTGATAGATGTGACATTTGACCCGTACCCAGATTTGGGAGGCCGTACGACGGATTTATCGTACAAGCTATATATTGACGATAGATCCGCACTCTTGATTCGAGAGTGTCAAATGATATGTTGTATCGTACATGATATTATTGAGGCGGGATCACCGACTATATATATATATATATCGACTAAGATGTAGGTGGTTTCCGTACCCCTTTTGATTAGTTGTTAGTTAGACCTGTAGTTTACCTAGTAGATGTCAGACTGGACCCGAGTCATACCTATTTCCAAAACTGACGAATCGTGAGAATTTTAAAGACATACCAAGGGATACTACGGATATTTTAAAAGACGTATCTTTTCTTAAAAACACCGTAGTACTTATTTTCAAACACCACGATTCGTACTATTTCAAACGGCAAAACAGTATAACACATGTATAGTAAGGTAGATTCCTTGTTGTTACGTTATTATTCATGTTCCGCATATTATTGTTGTATTTACTATTCATTTTCCATATTTTGTTGTTACCGCCGCATTGCATGCCATTGTGTACGTAGTAATTATAAAACCATGCTGTTAGGACACCAGCACCATTACCGATGACGCGTATGCTCCACGTACACTCGCTTGCCGGCTCACACACATCTTCATCGGTAATTGCCATGTCACGTACACTTTAGAAAATACCTTTTCTTTGACATAGCTTGATAACTGATAGTCGCAATATGTTATAGCTTCGATATGCTAGTTTAAATATTGCATTCATTGCATGATATTAGGTGCATTTATATATTCATTGGTTATGCAGTATTATGGAGATTTATTCCCGTATTCACCGTTTATTGGTATCATGATTTTGATGATTTCGGATTTACATGAGATTTCTGGATTTGGGGGAAAACCGCAAGAATTTAATAAAAACTTAGTATCATCATTTTTAAAATGCAACTTGCGGTTTTCTCATGATGTATGAGTCGTCCACCATGAGTTTTCATGATTGCTGTTGGATTTCGAGACCCGATTCGAGGAGTTGGATGAACCGTTTCGGGTACATGGTGGGCCCGGTATGGTACCCCGGGGTAAGAAGCTCGAGTTGTATTCGATGAGCCTGGTAGGGGAGCACTACCTACCGGTGATATTATTTGGACTCGTCGGTTATCCGGAGGATACCGGCCGGAGTCATGAGATGGTTATAGGCTGATCCGTTCTGCCGGAGCCCGCGGGCCGATCCCACAGATGATACGGATGCCTGAGATATTGATATTGAGATTTGAGATTTGAGATATTGAGATTTGATACCAAGACTCATGTTTTGTGTCGATGCTTGACACTGATTTCTCTGTTGCATTCATTGATGATACGTGATTGACATACATATAGAAATCTCATTAATTAAAGAAAACAGTTGTCTCACTCATGATATATTCTGTTTCCATTCGTAATGCATTCATACATCATATATCTGATATGTTGCTATCTGGGGAACGGACACGAGCATGTAGTATTACACTATACATAGCTGGACCATGATTTTTATTTTAGGATATTACCTGATATGACCTAGGATAGCGTTATGCATGCGATTTCTGCTCGTAGATATTTTCTACTTATGAGTTGGCAACTCACCCCCGTTGTGCCACAGTTCCTTGCAGGTTTTGCCATACAGGTTCATTGCGGCTTGCTGGCACACTGTTCTTTCCGGGTGATTGCTTTGGCAGGTGGGTTCTTTGCATCAGGACCACCATTGTTTATTATTATTTTAGTTGTATCTAGAAACTCCATCAACCAGATTGTATATTTGAGAGAGTTAGAAGAGCAGTTTGTTATTCTTTCGACCTTAGAGTCGCACGTTGTATTATTATGTTTTTCATGTTGTTTTGAGTTTCTTTTGAGTTTTGATCCTCGCCCTTGGCGTTGTATATTATATTGCTTGCGTGGTTGTGACCATCGATTGACGAAGAGCCAGCTCCCGCTTGGGGATGCCTTTTTATTGATTTCGTATACTATTCATGTTGTATCCCGTTTGGGGGCCGGTATTTACAAAGGAGACTCTGCCGAAATTTTCAGAAAATACTTGATGTTTTTAAAACGCACAATTCGGCTTATGCTATTAAAACTACTTGTTTTAAGTTGGTTTTTCCTTCACTCTACTGCTTCTTTGGTTTTGATTTCTGAGTTTTGGCTTACTTAGATTACGTCGCCTCGAGACGTCCGTAATTTAAGTGCCGGTCATGTTCCGTACTTTTCGGGTCGTGACAAAGTTGGTATCAGAGCGTTAGGTTTTACCTTCGGAGTGTAGGATGACCCTTGGTTGATGGATTAGGTAGCTTGAGTAGAGTGACGTACCGTACGTATGTTCCGCGGCATATTTACGATACGCTACTCCGCTTAAGAAGCCTCAGGATGTACATTTTTTTGCACAGTATTATATTCCTTCCTATGATCTAGCCTCATCATTAATAGTTATGGTTTTGTTACCACGGTTACACGGCGTGGAGAGCTACGACTAGAGTTGCGGTCAGCACGAGCTCGTCACGAACGAGGACTAACCAGGGCGTGATTCCAGGGACATACGATTACATAGGGAGGCGTCGTTTTATTGCGTTTTCGCGCTACGAGCGTTTGATGGATCGCTTTTATGAGATTTCTCGGACTTGTGATCAGCACCAGAGGATTGGGCTACCGCTAGAGGCCAGCCAGAATGTGATGTCCGTTAATGCACCGTATTTGATGATTTAGGCACTGTTCAGCGTGCGGACGAATGAGCCAGTTGCTGCTGCGAAGGATAAGATATCACCCCAGATGCTTGGAGCGATTGCAGCACGAGTTGTACTTAGAGATATGATAGAAGGTCGCTAGTCACCCGAGGATGAATGACTAGGACATGTGGTTCGTTCGCTTACCCCTATGCGAGGTCATCAGATTGATTGATTCCAGCTAGAGACGACTTCACGCGGATACGTTGAGAGTCGACAGAGGCGATCGAATGTCAGAAACCCATATTCCAAGTTTAAGGTATTCGGAAAGACATGCATGCAATTCTATGGACCCTCTAGAAGAATGAAACCCTAACTCGACATAATGACCGTGTGAAAGCCTTTGAACCTTAGGATTTGCGGCAGTTCCACGACGCCATTAGTGAGGCTTGGGTTTGCCCTTCTACGGCTGGTCCATCGATACTGTGGTATGTACTCGATACTATTAAACTGTACCCAAGATGTTGAGCTCTTGGGGGATTATGAGGTTTTGACAACTCGATCAGATGGTTCGACTTCATTCGGATATCAGGTGTGGGATGCATTGCTTATGAGACTTCAGATACGAGTATAGCCGTTGGAGTGCGGTCCATGTAGCCATGAAGAGACGAGTCCGAAGCAGTCGACATTAGAGAAAAGTGGAGTAAGAGGTTCGTATGAGATCTTGATGAGATGACGTTCCACTCCGCCGACATCAGAGATGTGATACGCATGCAGAGGCGTTGTATATGGATATATCTTCCAGAAGGAGTCGTGATGAGTATGCAGCCGTTCCGGAACACGATACAGATTTAGTAAGAGATGATAACTTCCGGGCAGTTCGGCAGAAATGAGATTGGGAGAGACCCCGACAAGATCTTTCTGGAAATACAAAACGAGAAGACCTGGACCCAGGAGCGGTCATATTACGCATACCCAGTAGGTCAGAGTTCGGCATCGTCGACGAGACATATTATGAGTAACCATGATAGTTGGCCAGAAGTCTTTAGAGGATGTGTCAGAGCGGACTGTTTCCGTTATCGTTTCCATAGTGGACCGTTGAGCCGAGGAGTTATGTACTTAGCAATTCGCAGTGAGAGACGAGAGCCTAAGGGCACCAGGCGACAGGCTATGATCAGAAGGCAAGTAGATATCTTGCTCTGCTGGCATTGGATGCACCGACACCTTTTCGACTTTGAAGGACGGACATATCGACGACAGTAATTATGATTTGTGATTTGGTGACTGACTATCACGTATCCATCACTTTGGATTTCAGTATTTTTGGGTGATTTATTTCATGATTGAGTTTTATGACCGAGTTTCATGATATTTGATTTCATGCCGAGGACATGCATATGATTTGATTTATGCTTTCAGCATAGTTTTCATGCACTTTTAGTATTTGATTTGCTTTTGTGCACTTGATTTGGATTTTGCGCGTACTTAAGGCGCTTGATGCGATTTAGGTGCACACCAGATGCACTAAATCGAGATTTTTCGTGCATATCAGATGCACCTGATACTGCTGTCAGGCATACACGTTGCCTTTGACAGGTGTTTCGTGCACGCCCGTTGCACTTAGATTTTGTTTATATGCACATGTATGGCACATTCATGGATTTCGATTTCCGCGCGCACCAGACGCACGTGGTATTCATATATATTTGGATTGATTTCATTTGGAGCAGTATATCTTATGATATTTGCTATTTGGTTTAGTACTGAGCAGGACTAGTCAGAGGACAGTACCTAAATATATTTTTGCATGCATTGATAGTTATCGAAGGGATTTCCAAAAAAGAACTATAGTCTCAGTATTTACCTACGTGTCCGAGATGACACGAAACATTTTATAAAGGAAACCCTTCTAAAATTGTTTTCAAAATGGCGGAACGTGTATGTTAAACAAATATATATATATATATATATATATATATATATATATATAGTTATTTTCTCAAAATGGACGTCCGCCACTGTGCAGTGTTGCGAGTATCGCACAGCGATTTGAAGAAGATTTGGCATGTATTGCTTCCAGATGTTTTAATGATCTATATCATATTGATTTTCGTTTTGGATTTAGACATTGTGTCTTCACCATAACTCCGATGATTGCGGGATGCTTGACGGAGTTTTGATTTTGGTTTATATATCTTTTTTTCATGCGCATGTATTGCGTTACGATGTGTTTTATGTATTTATGATTTCGGAGCCTCGACGACTTGATGGTTTTGCTGAAATGTTTTAGTATTTGGGGGGAGTTTTAATTTAAATTCGGGGACCGAATTTCTTTAAGGGGAAGATTGTAACGTTTTGAAAATCGTTTCGGTGAAATTTCGGAAAATCGGTAAAATAAGGGGGTTTTCCGTAAAAAGTCAAAATATAAATATCTTTTAATATAAAATTAAATATACATATTCTAACTATGAAATGGCTATTATTTGGTATTTATTGAGCCACTGGTAAAGTTTCTAATTTATTGAAAAATTTTCCGAAATTTATTATTTTAATATTATTTTAAGCCATCACTAATACATTTAATTAGGGAAAATTACAAATTGGAATGGGTTGAAACAAATTTTGTGCATCATAACACATTAAACAAAATTTTAACATGTTGTTTTTGAAATGAAATGAAATTGTTAAACGGTTTTAGAAAATATCGAAGAAAAATGCTTAAATAGTGAAATTAGTGTAAATAGATATTGGGGTATAACATTTATCATTTTTCCCTCACTCCACACCCACACCCACACTCACACACCCCCATTTTCCTCCCTATTTTTAGCAGCCCCTCTCCAAAGTTTTCCCCTATTTCTTTTGATAAAAGAAAAGAAAACATAAAGAAAAGTATAAGAAAAGAGCTATGGGTTGTGTTGAGTTTGGACTTTCTTGACTTGGCAAGACTTTCATCACCCCATTCTCTCTCCAATCACTCAATAGTGGCCGAGCCTCCCATTTCCTGCATAACAGCAGCCCCCCTCTTTTCTCATCACATTTTTCTTCAAAAAACTCATCAAAATTGCCTCACAAATCAACACAAAACCTCACAAATCCGAAATCCATTCCTTACCCATTATTCCTCGGACATTCAAGCATGGATCTTGGGGCAAAGTTAGCATTTTGGAGGCTAAGTTTTTTTGCAAGTGTGGATCTCATTCCAAATGGTTTTTAGGTATAATATTAACCCAATGTTTGCTTGATGTTTAATCATATCAATTTAACTAATTTCGATGCTTAATTATAGTTCTAAGTGCTAATTTGAAAATTCAAGAGAAGGGTTTGAACTAAGTTAGGGTTTATGTCAATTGATCATGGTTTAATGGTGTAGTTATCATGTTAAGCAATAGAAAACCTAATCTAGTTGCTAATATGTAAATTGTTGCATTTAAATTATCCAAATTAAGATTTTTTTTAAGCAAACTAGGTTTTAGAAAATTAATTAAATAATTGATATTTAAAATCTAATTAGGTTTTCATGACTTTTTTAACATTTTAAATTATAGTTTAATACTTTAGTTCATGCAAAACCAAGCTTAATTGTTAAATTGTGAATTTTGCTTTGAAAATTGTTATAATTGGATAATTTGTAAACTAGGTTTTTGGGGTTAATGAAATTTAATGAGATTAAATTGTGGAAATTGTTTGTATGGTTTATTTAAGATGTTTAATAAGTATTATGGCCATTAGAATTGTTAAAACATCAAGTGTTGTACTAAAACGGTAAATTTTGCTTGCTAGGTTTTCGGGAAAATGGCTTTTAAAGTGAGTTTGGGGTTTTTGTGAATTCTAACCTATTTCATATTATAATTAGTATTTGTGAATGTGCAAATGGGTGCATTTGGGTTTTTCTCTATGGGTTGATGTTTGTACATCGACATCGAGGGTTGGTTTGGAAATTCTTGCATGCGTAGGCGATAGGTTTTGACCTATACGTGATACGCGTGCCGACTTGGTTTTCGTGCGTGCTTCGTTTACGATGCTATATATGACATGTAGGTACCCCCTATGGACTTCGAGACGACAAGAAAGCGCGTGGCGATGTCGGCACCGGCGAACGAGAACTAGGTGAGTAGATTTATATCTACGGGGAGAAGTCGGGTGGATGGCGTATAGCCCCCCCGCAAAATTATGAGGAATGAGGTGATGCGGTAACAATATACTTTTATATGTTAATAGGAGATATGAACACCGAATAAGAGAAGTCTTAGGAGCTTATAGGTTTAGGGTTAGCGAAAATTGAAGAAAGGACTTTAGCGGATTTCTTAGTCACGAAACCTAGAGTAAGGATTTGCATACACGCATACATATACACTTGCATATATCATCTTCTTGTGCGTATATGGGAATGTGTATATATGTATATACGCATGGGTATGGGACTATGCATATATACATTCATATACACATGCATGAATGTTGAGGATATTGTATGATATTTAGAGATGAGTCGATGAGATTGGGCTTGAGGCCGTGAGATCGGTGATGTGATGTGGTCCGTATTTGAGATACGACATGATATTTTAGCGGGTTCTTTAGGCGTGGTGTTTTCATACACCCGCATGCATTTCATGGATGGTATCAGCATTGTACTAGACGTAGATCAGTACCCCGATCTTGATATTTGATAACGAGAATACCAGATGATTAATGTGATAGAAGTGACATTTGACCCGTACCCAGATTTGGGCGGCCGTACGACGGATTTATCGTACGAGCTATATATGAACGATAGATCCGCACTCTTGATTCGAGGATGTCATATGATATGTTGTATCGTACATGATATTATTGAGGCGGGATCACCGACTATTATACTTATATATATATATATATATATATATATATATATATATATCGACTAAGATGTAGGTGGTTTCCGTACCCCTTTTGATTAGTTGTTAGTTAGATCTGTAGTTTACCTAGTAGATGTCAGACTGGACCCGAGTCATAACTATTTCCAAAACTGACGAATCGTGAGAATTTTAAAGACATACCAAGGGATACTACGGATATTTTAAAAGACGTATCTTTTCTTAAAAACACCGTAATCCTTATTTTCAAACACCACGATTCGTACTATTTCAAACGGCAAAACAGTATAACACATGTATAGTAAGGTAGATTCCTTGTTGTTACATTATTATTCATGTTCCGCATATTATTGTTGTATTTACTATTCATTTTCCATATTTTGTTGTTACCGCAGCATTGCATGCCATTGTGTACGTAGTAATTATAAAACCATGCTGTTAGGAACCAGCACCATTACCGATGACGCGTATGCTCCACGTATACTCGCTTGCCGGCTCACACACATCTTCATCGGTAATTGCCATGTCACGTACACTTTAGAAAATACCTTTTCTTTGACATAGCTTGATAACTAATAGTCGCAATATGTTATAGCTTCGATATGCTAGTTTAAATATTGCATTCATTGCATGATATTAGGTGCATTCATATATTCATTGGTTATGCAGTATTATGGAGATTTATTCCCGTATTCACCGTTTATTGGTATCATGATTTTGATGATTTCGGATTTACATGAGATTTCTGGATTCGGGGGAAAACCGCAAGAATTTAATAAAAGCTTAGTATCATCATTTTAAAAATGCAAATTGCGGTTTTCTCATGATGTATGAGTCGTCCACCATGAGTTTTTATGATTGCTGTTGGATTTCGAGACCCGATTCGAGGAGTTGGATGAACCGTCTCGGGTACATGGTGGGCCCGGTATGGTACCCCGGGGCAAGATGCTCGAGTTGTATTCGATGAGCCTGGCAGCGGAGCACTACCTACCGGTGATATTATTTGGACTCGTCAGTTATCCGGAGGATACCGGCCGGAGTCATGAGATTGTTATAGGCTGATCCATTCTGCCGGAGCTCGCTGGCCGATCCCGCAGATGATACGGATGCCTGAGATATTGATATTGAAATTTGAGATTTGAGATATTGAGATTTGATACTGAGACTCATGTTTTGTGTCGATGCTTGACACTGATTTCTCTGTTGCATTCATTGATGATACGTGATTGACATACATATAGAAATCTCATTAATTAAAGAAAACAGTTGTCTCACTCATGATATATTCTGTTTCCATTCGTAATGCATTCATACATCATATATCTGATATGTTGCTATCTGGGGAACGGACACGAGCATGTAGTATTACACTATACATAGCTGGACCATGATTTTTATTTTAGGATATTACCTGATATGACCTAGGATAGCGTTATGCATGCGATTTCTGCTCGTAGATGTTTTCTACTCACGAGTTGGCAACTCACCCCCGTTATGCCACAGTTCCTTACAGGTTTTGCCGTACAGGTTATTTGCGGCTTGCTAGCACACTGTTCTTTCCGGATGATTGCTTTGGTAGGTGGGTTCTTTGCATCAGGACCGCCATTGTTTATTATTATTTCAGTTGTATTTAGAAACTCCTTCAAGCAGATTGTATATTTGAGAGAGTTAGAAGCCCAGTTTGTTATTCTTTCGACCTTAGAGTCGCGCGTTGTATTATTATGTTTTTCATGTTGTTTTGAGTTTCTTTTGAGTTTTGATCCTCGCCCTTGGCGTTGTATATTATATTGCTTGCGTGGTTGTGACCATCGATTGACGAAGAGCTAGCTCCCTCTTGGGGATGC
The DNA here is from genome assembly GCA_030015575.1 of Agapanthus africanus. Lineage (NCBI taxonomy): Eukaryota > Viridiplantae > Streptophyta > Magnoliopsida > Asparagales > Amaryllidaceae > Agapanthus > Agapanthus africanus. The sequence continues at coordinate 643,473,971 of CM057342.1, forward strand.
CTTTTTATTGATTTCGTATACTATTCATGTTGTATCCCGTTTGGGGGCCGGTATTTACAAAGGAGACTCTGCCGAAATTTTCAGAAAATACTTGATGTTTTTAAAACGCATAATTCGGCTTATGCTATTAAAATTACTTGCTTTAACTTGGTTTTTCCTTCACTCTACTGCTTCTTTGGTTTTGATTTCTGGGTTTTTCCTTACTTAGATTACGTACGCCTCGAGACGTCCGTAATTTAAGTGCCGGTCATGTTCCGTACTTTTCAGGTCGTGACAATACGTTTAAGACTTTATTTAAAATATATATATATGTATATTTAAATCACACCCATGTGGATCATGTGGATCGTACATGCAAGAAATTATTTCTTCTAGAGCCAGATTTGTAAACACAGCCACTTGATTCATATTAATTTGGATATTGTTAGGTTAAAGATAAAGTTTAAAATAATAGTTAGTTTATTGAGAATTTATATTGAATAGGATTTAATTTATATATTTGCTCAATTTATACATGATTACATATATTAGGATTAGATCATTTATGTATCTAAAATCTCATTGATTTTGATCTAAATATTTGAATTTTTTATTTGATTTTTGGAAATCAATTAAAATTATAACTCTCCCATCGCTGTAAATACAAATAATTTTTCTCGAATATTTAATTTGGATATTATTATGTTAAATATTAAAGATAAAGTTTAAAATAATAGTTAATTTATTAAGAATTTTAGTTTAAATATGGTTTGATTTATGTATTTACTATCTACTATATAAAAAATCATATGGCTATATTTTATATTACAAGATTCGACATATTGGGATTGATTCAAAATTTATAAATCTGAAATCTTATTGAATTTGATCTAAATATTTGAATGTTTAATTTGATTGTCAGGAATCAATTGAAATTATTACTTTCATCATCGCTATAAATACAAAACTTTTCTTGAATATTTAATTTGGATATTTTTAAGTTAAAGATTAAAGATAAAGTTTAAAATAATAGTTAGTTTATTAAAAAAATTAGTTTGCATATGATTTGATTTATGTAGTTACTATCTACTATATAACAAATCATATGGTTATATTTTACAATTAAAAGATTGAATTATATAGGATTAGATATATTAAGATTGGATCAAAATCGAAATAAATAAATTAGCTATTTATATCATTTTATAAAAATAACAATTGTAACTTTTTCTGTTACAATTTGTTCTTTCGTCTTTCGGATATTTTTTAATTTTTTAAACATATCCAAATTTAACAAATCTTGATAAGTCATACAACTATTTTTTTAAACAATAGAATTGATTGGAGAAATTTATTGCATATTTTCTACCCATAATTATCTTTTATTTTAATATTTTATGCTGTTTCGGGTATGTTTTATGAATTACTGCAGATTACGGGACTTATACGCAAAAGAAAGGAAAAGTATGCTAAAACAGATCACGTGCGTACAATGGATACTTAATGGGAGCTAAATCAAAAACAGAAATTCAATTAGCAATTTTGGAACAAACTTTGGAAATCTAGAGATCAATCAACAGAATATGCAAAAAACCAGAACAGCTAAATTCCAAAATTTTCGACCAAAACTTCCAGATTCACCATTTCAGCTGAAAATTTACAAGATATAGAGTCGGGATTTTTTGTGATATTTTGTATTTTCTGTATCTTTTAGAAATTTGTTCCAATTCTCTCAAAATACTATAAAAAGCTCTATATTGTCTAGGGTTTAGATATCTCTCTTGCTTTCTAATTAGGGTTTTCTTTTAAGAGATCAACTTTTGTAAGGTCTACTTTTTAATTAATGAAGTTTTATTTATTTATTTTAATCTTGTCTTTCTAATCATGCGTAACTAATTTTCTTCTTAGGGTTAGAATTGTTGTACTTCTATGGTTGGATAAATTAATTGTCTTCTTCTTTCTCTTGTTTTCATATGATTTCTAATGATTAAAAATTCTCTCTTTAAGTTTTTCATCTAAAAAACTAATCTTTATAATGAAAGTTGACTCCATGAATGGGATTAGGGAAAAGATGGTAACAACAATAAACTTATTAGATTAATGAAAGATTGATGTCTTAGAAATCCAATTAGGGAAGGTAAGATGAAAACTTTAGTTAAGAGAATTTAATCTATTTAATTAGGGTAATCTAAGTACACCAAAAATATGGTAGTTGTAGATCGGCCACCTATAAGTAATAATCAATGGATGATTCTCGATTACTATTAACTGATTAGAACTACTTGCTTTAATTAAATTTATAAATGATATTATGTACTTGATAGGTTAACATTAATAGTATGAATTATCCTTAAATATTTGTTTTATAATTCATTACTAAATTAATTTAATCTATACATTTACATAATTAATAGTTAATTAATTAAAGAGAAGATCTAGAGAAGAAGAAAAATCATATAACCCAATCATATTAGGTAAAACAATTCGACGTCCTAGGATTTCCTTTCTTATAAAAAAATCCCACTTTTATTTAACCTGCTTTTATTTTATGCACTTTAGTTTTATTGATCAAATCAACTTTTTATTTCTTTACGTGTTTTAGAATTAATTAAGATTCAACACCTCCCTGTGGATCGATTCTCAAGTATTATAATTGCACGACTGTATATTTGCAGTTTAATTTGTGAGAACAGAAAATCTCTATCAAGTTTTTGGCGCCGTTGCCGGAAGGCGTAAAATTTTTAATTAATTTTAGATTCAAGTTAATTTAGTTTATTTTAGTTTAGTTTTATTAGATTTGATTCTGAAGATTTTTGGTTTTTTATTTCAAGAAACAAGACAAACTTCTAGGAAGCTTGGATTTTCCAGAACAGGAGGAAAATTACTCGGAGGCTCAACTCAAAAAAATTTCAGGCAAAATCACACCTTAGGTAATTTCGGCCGAAATTTACAAGCATATCAATAAAGTATTTGTTGTAGGAAGAAGCAATTCTCTTCTACTTTCCAGAAGTTTATTCTATCATTGATGAAGTGCTAAGGGTGCACCAGAAATGAGGTAAATCCCCAACGATTCCGCCTACTTATTTGCAGTAATACGTGCTTCCACCATCTTTGGTCTAGGATCCTCGTTGTTGCTCGCCCACAAACAGATCTTTGGTCTTGGCTTTAGGTACGTTTTCATTCTTTCCTAATCTTTTTTTATTCCAAATAATAGTTTTTGCAGATTTCTTTGCGTCGCATATAAAAAATCCAAAAAAATTAGTTTTAGATTTTTTCTAAATGTTTTAGATTTTGTTTGATTTCCTTTTTATTTTACATATTTAAAAAAATTTTAAAGGGCAACAACCCAAATTAACATTAGGTGGGGATTTCATCACTGTTCCTAGGCCCGACAAATTACAACCGAGCGTACACATTCACCGCCCAATAACTAAAAAGATCTAGACTCAGCCCCCTAAGCACCTTTCGCGCTCATTTAGGACAGAAGAAGGTTGTAGGTAATCTACCATTTATCCACATCAAACGTGTGGTGTCTAGAATAAAGTAAGGCGGGAAGGTTATTTAATTAAGGAACTTGGCTAAAGCCTTAGTCAACTCTCCTTCTCCATCTATACTTATTTAGCCACGCGATTGGTAACAAGGCGTTAGAGGATCTATCCCGCAACTTTTCTCTTGGAAGTTGTTCCCCTCCGAAAGACGCGGCGGAGACGCGGCAGACGTCTTGCCTGAAATTCGGGGCAGATACTAATTGGTGCTATCCGTCCACCTCTCCGAATATACTAAGTTGATTTATGGCACCATGTATCGAAGGTTTAAACGGATGCGGACGATGTAGCAGACTTCGTCAGATTCTCCCTCGTTTGAGGGGTTTTTGATTGTGGGGACGCTCTTCCCTGTAGGCGCAAGCTCATGCAGTTAATTACGCTACCGCATGGCGGTAACAACTTTCTCCTTCTCCAGATGGTCACTTCGTGTCGTGGGTGCTTGTTTTGTGTTTGGTTTCCCGTGGATTGTATACGGAGACTAAGTTATGTTGTCGCCCGTAGGGCGTGGACTAGTCCAAATCCATATCTTTTTTAGATTTAGGTTTGAGGGTTTGGGTTTAAGGATACGTTAGCCTCATTTGAGACTAAGATCAACTTAAACGTTCGTTAAGGATACGTTAGTTTCATTTTAGACTAAGATCAACTTAACGGGATCGTTTAGATCCGACAAGAGAGCAATTGGGCTCTATTGTTTAGTTTAGTGACATTGCGGTCGATAATTAGTTTAAGGACATTACAGTCCATTGGTAGTTTAAGGACATCTCGGTCTAATGTTAGTTTAAAGACATCGCGGTCGAGGTTAAGGAGATCATAGTCCGTGAGTTTAGGGACCTCACAGTCCGATTTTAGTTTTAAGACATCACGGTCGAGATTAAGGACATCATAGTCCATGGGTTTAAGGACTCCACAGTCCATTGTTAGTTTTAAGACATCACGGTCGAGGTTAAAGACATCATAGTCCATGAGTTTAAGGACCCCACAGTCCATTGTTAGTTTTAAGACATCACGGTCGAGGTTAAGGACATCATAGTCCAGTTTAAAGACGTCATAGTCTGTGAAAGGTGTGGCTGTCGGGACCCGTCACCTCTTTGAAGACGTTGAGGAATTACAATGACAAATATCAAAGGAGTGAAGAGATGTACCCTTGAACCAAGGTGAATTAAATGATCTGTAGCCCAGTTTGGAACTAAGACCAATTAATTGTATTATGAGCACAATAGCTCAGTTAAGTCTGAATTGAGGACTTATGGCCAATTTGGGCTAAGTCCAATCAAGTTAAAATGTTTAACATTCGTTTTAGGCTGTTAAGCATTCGTTTGGGCTTGGCCCTTTTAACAATGCGGAGCATTGATTTAAATTCTGACAATGTTTGTCTTTTATTGAGTGCTAAGCATTCATCATAGTTCTGGGGCTTATCCAAAGAACAATTTATGTTCTGTCCAGGCGCACATAGAAGTGTGTAGCGCGCTTGGCACTAGCGCCAGTCGATGAGCGCAGTGCACCATGGTTAAAGCGCTAATGTGCTTGGCGCTTTGCGCCAGATGTTAAGCGCTAATGCGTTTAGCGCTTTGTGCTGAGTGAAGAACGCAGATGCGCTTAGCGCTAAATGAAGAGTGCTGATGCGCTATAATTGAAGCGTTGAGGCGCTTGGTGCTGATGGCAAATAATGAGCGCGAAGCGCTTTTAGTAATACAGCGCACACATGAAGAGCACGTGGTGCGCTCAGCGCTGAGCGCTAGCCACTGAGCGCAGTGCGCTGTTGTTTGAAGTGCTATGGCACTTCAGCGCTTTGCGCTAGATGAAGAGCACTAAGGCACTTTTAAGTTAGGAGCGCTAAGGCTCTTCTTAGGTTAACTTTGCACTCTGAAGATTATCTTCTTTGATAAGAGACTTTGTCTCAAGATTCCAAGAACAAAGTTCTTAACTTATAGGAGATACTTCAATCTCTTTTTGATGAAAGGCTTTGCCTTTATGGATCTGTGATCCCAAGAGAATTGAATAATTCTCCCCCCTTTATAATGAGATGTTCATGATCTCAGAAAGACAATTTGTCTTATAGATCTATGATCTGTGAAGTAAGTACTTCTTTGTTTTATGATAAGATCTTTTTGATCTCTTTATAAAAGACCTTGGTCTTTATAGATCTATGATCTTTTAAGAAGAGAATTCTTCTTTTTAATTATGAGATGGTTTCATCTCTTTATTCATCACCATTCTTTTTACCTTGAAGAAAAATCTTCTTTTGCCGAGAGCTATTTCTTCTTCTTGAAATTTTTTCAAAGTTTATGGGGGGTTCCTCTTTTTTAGACTTGAAGTCTTGGGTCCTTTATATAGGGGAAGCTGATTTGTTGAATCAATTAAAGAGATTTATTCTCCAATTGATTTGAGAATTTCCCCACCGTTGGATCCTTGATCTAAGGGCTTCTGATTTATAGAAGATAATCTTCTTGTTTTAACAAGATTGAGAAATCTTTCCTTTTTTACAGAATTTGTTCTGTATTTTAGTGATTTTTAATCACCATTAGATCATTGATCCAACGGTATTCCAAATTCAGGGCACAATCTTTTCTGTTTGGAAAGATTCAACAGAATTTTATTCTTGTTAACTGATGATTTAATCATATCCGTTGGCTATTTGATCCAACGGTGAGGAACATTTAGTTCCAGCACTAGCGCTTATGCGCTCTGCCCATGGTGCGCTTTGCCCATGGTGCGCTAATTGGAGTGCAGCGCTCCTAGAGTTAGTGCACACGTGCTTTGCACATGGTGCGCTACTTGGAGCACAGCGCATCTAGAGCTAGCGCCTATGTGCTTTGCACGGGGTGCGCTAGTTGTAGCGAAGCGCTTTTATAAAAGCGCAGCTTTAATTCAAATTTTGAATTCTAAACAGAGCTTTGCTCTAATTGGGGAAACAAATTCCCCCCCACCGTTGCGCTCATAGAGCCCATACGTGGGTGCAGCGGTGGCAACATCTCGACTCTTGGATCACCCACGGAATTGAAACGGCGCTTAGTGCCTATAAATAGGATCCTTGGCCCTTAAGATGACTTCTATTCATTTTCAATCCTTCTTGAAAATTTATTTTCTTCTTCAGAGCGCAGCTCTTCTTCTTAAGAACTTTTAAGGACAGAACTTTGTCGGATTAGGTAAAAGATTAAATCTTTTTGAGACATTTTCTAGGGTTTCACCCATTAACAGATCTTTGCTCTTCATAGATCTTTGATCTAAAGAAAATCCTTTTTAGGGTTTTATTAATAGAGCTTTGCTCTCTTGGAATCATAGATCTAAAAGGATTTTGCTTATGATTTCTTAATCCATTAATGGAGCTTTGCTCCTTTCAGATTATATAGAAGAACTCTTAAGAATTTGTTCATGGATCTTGAAGATTAAAAATGGAATTTTATTTTTGATGAGTTATATCATCTTCTCAGAGCAAGGTTCTCAGTGTTCTCGGGGAATTTCTTTAAATTCCCTCCATAATTGATTTCGACAGGTGTCACTCCTGTCTGCAGAGCATTGCTCTCGAGGAGTTTAACTCCCTGTGCCTGTTTTTAATAAGAATTTCGCTTAATCGATCTGTCCGCTAATTCTTGTTGATTTTCTTTTCCAGGAGTAATGGACGCTCATATGTATGACCTCGACGAGATTATCTCTTATGGAAACATCCGCTCACTCGGCCGTTTTCAAAATTGAGAATTCACAGACGCCGAGTGTGCCGAAATCATGAATCGCTTTGACGCATACGATGGTCGGCTGCTTCCTCGACGTTCCTCTCTCCTGAAGCTTGTTGTGGGAGCGATCTGGGAAGCGCTTCCTTTATTCTGTACCGGCGTGCCGCTTAGGGCATTGGATGCCGCCGAGGATAAGGTGCACTCGGTGTATCTGATGAGCCTAATCTCAAAGAGAAGGCGAGACAATCTTGTCGATCTCCTGCATCAGGCTTTTCAACAGTCGGCCATACTTGCTGCTTATCGGAGGGTGGAGGATATCCGTGGGGATCCCGACGCTTGTGATTGCGAAAGAAAGCATACTAGGATGGTTCGAAAGGCCTAGAAGATTCTAGACAAGGTCACTTTTGAATTCCTCAATCTATGCCCTGGGTTTGAGGTCTTGCCATTGTAACCATCTCGATAATGTTTTTATTTACCGCTTTGATGATTGTAAGAACTTTTTCGCAGTATGAATGGTAAATTTTTCATTTCAGCGTGTTTTATTTTATGTATTAAATCTTTTGCATATGCCTGAATGAGTATGCCTCGGACGCTTAATTAAATGCAAATCAGATATTCTTTCTGTCGCTTTCTTCTCCTTGCTGTGTTGTTGCCATGCGATTTTAGCAAGTGTGATCTGTAGATAGTATATAGCTATCAATCTTGTGCTCTTTGTAAGGTGGTGATGGCTTAGAAAACAGGGTTAGGATCTGTCACCTAAGACTTTTCAACTTTATGAGCCGTGAGGGTCTCATAAAGAATTTTCTCCCTACCGGTCGAGAGGATCCCGTAGGTATAATTTCTCCTTAAGAATCGTGAGGATTCCTAAGTGCGTTTTCTCTTGAAAGTCGTAAGGATCTCACAAGAGAATTTCCTCCCTTACAAGTCGTGAGGACCCGTAAGAGATGGGTGAAGTTGCCCTTATCCGCATTTCACGGAGCTAGGGGTTGCTCTGGATGCTTCCTACGGGTTCACTGCCGTGTTCTGCGACGACCAGGCTCCGCTCTGGATGTTTTCCAGGATATCGTAGTTTAAAGACATCGCGGTCGAGCTTAAGGACATCATAGTCCGTGGATTTAAGGACCCCACAGTCCGTCGTTGTTAGTTTTAAGACATCACAGTCGAGGTTAAGGACATCATAGTCCATGAGTTTAAGGACCTCATGGTCCGATGTTAGTTTTAAGACATCGCGGTCGAGATTAAGGACATCATAGTCCATGGGTTTAACGACCCCACAGTCCAATGTTAGTTTTAAGACATCACGGTCGAGGTTAAGGACATCATAGTCCATGAGTTTAAGGACCTCACAGTCCAATGTTAGTTTTAAGACATCACGGTCGAGGTTAAGGACATCATAGTCCATGGGTTTAAGGACCCCACAGTCCAATTTTTTCTCTGGATGCTTCCCATGGGTTCACTGCCGTGTTCGGCGAGGACCAGGCACCGCTCTGGATGCTTCACACGGGTTCACTGCCGTACTCTGCGAGGACCAGGATCCGCTCTGGATATTTTCCACGGGGTCAGGAGTGACATAATCCGCGTTCCACGTAGCCAGGAATTTTGCTCTGGATGCTTCCCACGGGTTCACTGCCGTGTTCGGCGAGGACCAGACTCCGCTCTGGATGTTTCACACGGGCTCACTGCCGTGCTCTGCGAGGACCAGGATCCGCTCTGGACGTTTTCCATGGGGTCAGGAGTGACATAATCCGCATTCCACGTAGCCAGGAATTTTGCTCTGGATGCTTCCCACGGGTTCACTGCCGTGTTCGGCGAGGACCAGGCTCCGCTCTGGATGCTTCACACGGGTTCACTGCCGTGCTCTGCGAGGATTAGGATCCGCTCTGGACGTTTTCCACGGGGTCAGGAGTGACATAATCCGCGTTCCACGTAGCCAGGAATTTTGCTCTGGATGCTTCCCACGGGTTCACTGCCGTATTCGGCGAGGACCAGGCTCTACTCTGGATACTTCACACGGGCTCACTGCCGTGCTCTGTAAGGACCAGGATCCGCTCTGGACGTTTTCCACGGGGTCAGGAGTGACATAATCCGCGTTCCACGTAGCTAGGAATTTTGCTCTGGGTGCTTCCCACGGGTTCACTGCCGTGTTCGGCGAGGACCAGGCTCCGCTCTAGATGCTTCACACGGGGTCATTGCCGTGCTCTGCGAGGACCAGGATCCGCTCTGGACGTTTTCCACGGGGTCAGGAGTGACATAATCCGCGTTCCACGTAGCCAGGAATTTTGCTCTGGATGCTTCCCACGGGTTCACTGCCATGTTCAGCAAGGACCAGGCTCCACTCTGGATGCTTCACCCGGGTTCACTGCCGTGCTCTGCGAGGATCAGGATTTGCTCTGGACGTTTTCCACGGGGTCAGGAGTGACATAATCCGCGTTCCACGTGACTAGGAAGGGTTGACTTTATCCGCATTTCACGGAGTCGGAGTTTGACTCTCGGTCATCTGTACACCGCCGAGTCATGGAACTGGGAGTTGCTGCTCTTCCGCTTTGCTTGATGTTGTGTCCGTTGTAATGAGACGAATGTTGAGATGATATCCAGACCATCTATGAACCGTTGAGATCTGGCTTCTTCTTCTGATGAAACCTGGGGAAGAAAGGCATGATTCCTTCTTTGTTTGCGCCCCTGGATTGTATACAGGGATTGACATGATATCACCTGTAGGGCATAAATTTCATTTTTTTTCTTTCCGCGATGCTCTATCATTTCAGCTTTTATATCGCGAAGGTCGCGACTGCCTAATCATTTCGGCTATTTTTCGTGGTGCCCAATCATTTCGGCTATTTATTTTATTTTTACTCGCTGTTTTTTATTGCGAGTTGCCCAATCATTTCGGCTATTTCACATGCATATATTTTTACTTGCTGATTTTGTTTGCGAGTTGCCCAATCATTTCGGCTGTTTCATATGCATGTGTGGCTTGCTGGCTTTTCGTTGGAAGCTTGGATTTAGACACTGATTTCGGCATCAGCACCGCTACAACTGGGATATTGTCAGGAGCGAATCATCATTTGCCTTCGTCGATGTCGAGCAAAGGTGGCTTAGTAGACAGGGTTAGGATTCTGTCGACTAAGGCTTTTGACTTCATGAGCCGTAAGGGTCTCATAAAAATATTTCTCCCTGTGAGTCATGAGGATCTCGTAGGTGCGTTTTCTCCTTAAGAATCATGAGGATCCCTAAGTGCATGTTCTCCTGTAAGTCGTAAGGATCTTACAAGAGGGTTTTCTCCTTATAAATCGAGAGGACTTATAAGGGTCGTTCACCATATAGACATATCCCTAATCACGGATGGGACTTCGCTAGGGAAATGTTTATTCGCGCCCATAGATTGTATACAAGGGTCAGCATCGAGCCGCTTGTAGGGCAGTATCGGAGGTTGTGGGGCTGCTTAAGAACAGGTTCAGATCTCTGTAGCTTAAGACTTTCAAATCTTATGAGCCGTGAGGGTCTCATAAGAGGGTTCTCCTTACGAGTCGTGAGGATTTCGCAAGTGTGATTTCTCCTTAAGAATCGTGGGGATCCCTAAGTGTGTTGCCCCCTTGTGAGTCGTAAGGATCTCACGCAGGTGGTTTCTCCTTACAAAGTCGAGAGGACCTTGCAAGTATCTTTTAACACGATTGCGCCCTTTCGGGTTTTCACAAAACTCGCCGGCAGCCCTGCTGTTTTTACTCACGGAGCCCTTTTGGGTTTTCATCCGTGCCCTTTTTGCTTGTGGACATACCGTTTTTTTTCTTTTCTTTTCTTTATTCTAACGAGGTTGCGCCCTTTCGGGTTTTCACAAGACTCGCCGGTAGCCCTGCTGTTTTTACTCACGGAGCCCTTTCGGGTTTTCATCCGTGCCCATTTTGCTTATGGACATACCGTTTTCTTTTTTCTTTTTCTTTTTTATTCTTTTTTTTTGTATCAGCTTTGGGATGCTGCAATCCACCGTAGTTTATCGACATCTCGGTCAATGGCTAGTTTTTAGGACATAGTGGTCCGTTGTTAGTTTTAAGCACGTTTCGGTCCGTCATTAGTTTAAGGACGTTTCGGTCCATTGTTAGTTTAAGGACGTTTCGGTCCGTTGTTAAGAAAGCCGGCTACTACTTACAGAGTTTGGGCTTAAGAAGATAGCGAGCGGACATAGTCGTCGTCATCTATCATTGACCTAGGCCGTGACTCGTCAATCGCAGTATTTTTTCAGGAAGCGACCGTTTATTGGCCTGAAAGGCCTTTCGCCTTGCATGTCCATGAGTAGATAGGCTCTACCCTGGTAGACCTTGTCTATGATATATGGGCCTTCATAGTTCGGCTCGAATTTTCCCCGCTTAGCGCGATTAGGGATCATAGGTCTTTTAACCACTAGCACGAGTTCGCCTTGGCGGAATGCTCTTGGCCTAGTCAATCTCTCATATGAGCGCGTCATCTTTGCTTTGTAAGCTTCCAGATTTTGTTGCGCGATGAGCCGGGTTTCATCGAGGGCGTCGAGTTCCTCAAGCCGAAGGTGAGCATTCTCTACGTTCGTTAGCTCGTAATGAACTGCCACTCGTAGAGAGGGTAGCTCTATCACGAGGGGGAGTATCGCTTCTGTACCGAATACCAATGCGTACGGCGTTGTGTTCGTGGCCGTCTTCAACGTAGTCCGGTATGCCCAGAGAGCTTCATGCAGTCTCTCGTGCCAGTCCTTCTTATTCCGGGACACCGTCTTTTTCACGATCTTCGTCAAGGTCTTGTTAAAAGCCTTAGCCAGACCGTTAGCTCAAGGATTATAGACTGAGGAGTATCTCTAGTCTATGTTATGCTGTTGTGCGAAGCGACTGATCTTGTGGCTTCTGTAGGCTGGTCCGTTATCGGAGATAATCCATCGCGGAGTGCCAAACCGATAAATGACGTGTGTCTTGAAGAAATGGAGGATGTTCTCCGTCTTCACTTCCCTCAGCGGTACTGCTTCTGCACATTTGGAGAAGTAATCAGTTGTCGCCAAAATGAACCGATGTCCTCTGGACGATGCTGGTTCGATAGGGCCGATTATGTCAGTCCCCCACATTTCGAATGGCCAGCTAGCTACCGTTGGATGCAGTGGATTTGGATGATGATGGATAAAGTCCCCATGAATCTGGCACGAATGGCATTGCTTTGCATACTCGAGGCAGTCTTGGATCATCGTGGGCCAATAATAACCCATCCGTTTGATCTTCAGCTTCATCTTCGGCCCGGCTTGGTGAGAACCGCAGAGTCCGTCGTGAGTTTCTTGGACGACTCTTTTTTCTTCTTCAGGTCCTAGGCATCTTAGCCATAAAGAATCAAATGATCTTTTGTACAGAGTATCGTTGACGAAGGCGAAAGATAAGGCTCGCTTCATGAGCTGATGTTTTGAGGACGCATCTTCAGGCGTTCGACGGGATTTGAAGTAGTCTATAAAGACTTCCCTCCAATCCTCAGCCTTTTCTTGGTCTTTTGTTTGCAGGGCCATTTGCTCGGTCATTCCCTTTTCCTTGGACGTCTCTGGAAATATTTCTGCCAGTGCGAGAACTCGACGGCTTTGAACAACGATCCTCACGTCATCGAGGTTTTCGTCAGCCAGTTCTTTAGCGAGCTTAGCTAATGCATCCGCCTTGCTATTTTCCGCACGTGGTATGCTTTCCAAGGTGTTGGAAGGTATTTGGGTCAGTAGTTGCTGTACCCTCTCGCCGTACTTTACCAACTCTGGCTTGCACGTTTGATAGTCGCCGTTTACCTGACTAACGACCAGTTGGGTGTCTCCGTATATGAGGAGGTTTTCGATTCCCATGTCGATGGCGATCTCGAGACCTGCTATCAAAGCTTCATACTCGGCTTCATTGTTTGTCCTCGGCTCTGTCAAGGAGAAGGGAAAGTGCATTATCCCTTCTTGTGGAGTTACGAAGATGAGGCCTACTCCTGATTTGATTATGGGCGTGTTTTGTTTACGCTTCTTCATGGAGGATGCTCCATCGAAGTAAAGCTCCCACCGGGTATCACCCCCATCGATCGTGTCAAACGCATGTTCATCTGGCAATTCGCAGTTCAAGGGAGAATTGGAAGGTATCGGATGCTCAGCGAGAAAGTCGGCAACGGCCTGTCCCTTCACTGCTTTAAGAGGCTGATACGTTATTGAGAATTCCATCAAGAGAAAGGCCCATTTAGTGAGCCGCCCTATCAATATGGCCTTTGACATCAAATATTTGAGAGGATCCACCTTCGATATGAGACGGACGTCATGTGCCAATGCATAGTGCCTGAGCTTCGTTATCGCGAAGATTAATGCCAGGCAGTGTTTTTCGATGGGAGAATAATTGCTTTCTTCCCCCAGCAGAACTCGACTCAAATAGTAGAGCGCTCTCTCCTTCCCTTGGTCGTTCTCCTGTGCCCATAATGCGCCTAAGGAACCTTCAAGGGCGGTTGTATACAGAATGAGAGGTTTTCCCTTGACCGGAACGGCCAGTACTGGCGGATTCTGCAGGTATTGCTTGATTTCGTCCAGCGCACTTTGGCATTTATGATCCCAGACGAACGGGGTTCCCTTCTTCATCAGGTGACTGTAAGGACGGCACTTGCCTGAGAGATTGGCTATGAATCGCCGGATATACGTGAGCTTCCCTTGGAGAGACCGCAATTGCTTGAGAGTCCTCGGTGGGGGCATCTCCATAATTGCCTTGATCTTTGACGGATCTATCTCGATGCCTCGGTGTCGGACGATGAATCCTAGGAATTTGCCCGAGGAAACACCGAACGCGCATTTGAGAGGGTTCATCTTCAAGTTGTATCGCCAGAGGCGTTGAAACACGATCTTCAGATGCTCTAAATGCTCCTCATATGATTTGCTTTTCACCACGAGGCCGTCTATATAGCATTCGACGATTTCATGTATGAGATCATCGAAGATCTTCGTCATGGCTCTCTGATAGGAGGCGCCAGATTTCTTTAGACCGAAGGGCATCACCTTGTAGCATAATATACCCAAAGGGGTCCGGAAGGCGGTATGCTTCTGGTCCTCGGGATGCATCTTTATCTGATTATATCCTGACGATCCATCCATGAAGGAGGAGACTTCGTGGGTGGATGTATTGTCTATGATCAGCTTGGTGACTGGTACCGGGAAGTCATCCTTCGGGCAGGCTTTATTAAGATCCCGAAAGTCCACACATATCCACACCGCCCTATTCTTCTTCATCACCGGGACGATGTTGGCGATCCAGTCAGGATACTGAACCTCTTGGATGAAGCCAGAGTCGATCAGCTTCTTGACTTCGGCGTTGATGCTCATCTCAAGCTCGAGTCGCATTCTTCTCGGTGTTTGTTTGATCGTCTTGACATCCGGCGATATCGCCAATTTGTGTACAGCAATCTCGGGATCTAGTCCTGGCATCTCGGAATAATTCTATGCGAAGCAATCTTTGTGCTGCATGAGCACGTCCTTTAGTGTAGCCACCTTTTCTTCAGACAGCAATTCGCTGACGAACGTCGGCCGCGGGTCACTTTTCGTCCCCAAATCAATTTTCTTGAGCTCATCTGCAGTGGTATGTATTCCATCTTCCAGCTCTTTCGGCGCCGGCGGAAACTCTGAGATCACCTCGTTATCATTGTTTTTGAAGCACCAGGGGAGATTATCCATACCGTCGGGGTCTTCTTCTGATAACGTTATTACGTGACAGGTACGAGCTGGCTTCCAAGACCGACGTTGATCTGGTTCTACCTTCGTGGATTTGGGTTCATGTTTCTGCGGCGGGGTTACCTTCCAGCTGTTGGATAAAGCGAACCTGCCTTACAGATACTGATCTTCGACCCAGTTTTTTAAGGTGAAGCAGTCTTAAATAGGATGTCCTATTGCCTTATGATAGGAGCAATAGTCTGGATGAGAGACTTCGCCAGCTTGCTCGGGGTGCTTGGACTCCGGAAGTGTAATCATTTGATGTCTTATGGCAAGATCAAGTATTTTCTTTGTCTTATCTTGGGCAAAAGAGTATGCTTGACCCATCTTCTTTATAAGAGATGAATCTTGGTTGCTTGGTTCTTGATCGCGTGGCTTCTTGGTCCCGCTCTGCCACTGTCGAAAGCCTTTCCCGTTCTTTAATTTGCTTCTGCCTCTGCGTCGGGCCTTTCGTACAACGGATTGACAGGGAGGAGCATTTCCATCTTTCGCAGCCTGTTAAAGATGGCGTTGCGTCCTGGCTTTCTCATAGATGGCCATTTCGCGATTGTGGTTGTCTCGAACCTTTTGACTTACTTCCCTTATAAGCTTGTCCATTTGTTCTTCGAATGACGAACTGGGCATTTTCACGACGGGATCTCTTTCTGGTTCAGGGTTAGCATCTTCCCACAGAGCATCACCTTCTTTATCAAAGTCATGTATGACGTAGAAGTCGCGGAGTAGCTCCCGTTTCTTAGATTGAACATACCCAAGCCCGGTCGTTTCCATTTTCCCGTTGGGCAATTTCCGCTGAGTTCCAGGGACGTTCCAGATCCTATTATAGAATCGTGCTTGTCGAGCAGTTTGTTTAAGGGGTACACCTTGGCGTCTCAAGAGTCTCCTTAGTCCGTCTGTGTAATATCTAGGCAAACGGATGGGCTGGAGCCTGTCGAGTGTGGAATCCGCGCCGTGCCAGATTTCCCTCTCTACTTTAGTTTCCCCGGATCGGTAGAATAGGATCGCTCTTTCACTTTCTCGCCTGGGAGGGACATAGAATGTCTGCAGCTCTTCCACATTGTAAGTATTAAGCGCGTCTAGCTCTTTATGATGCTTGGGCGGAACCATGGCAACTTACAAATTTTGCTCTTCATCAGCGAAGGTTTGTATTGAAGGCCGAGCAGAGAATATAGCATGGACCTCATCTTCCGAATCGCTGCCAAAGATCAACATAGGAGCGGACGGTCCTGGTTTGTTGTAATGGGGCGGTCCTGAATAAACTATCTCTTCCTCTTCCTCGGTATCACTCCCGAAGACCGGAATGGTGGTGATAGCTTTGTTCTCTGGTTTATGACATCTCTCCGTGTCTTCAAAGTCTGGTAAGAAGTATTTTGCATCTTCGTACTTTCAGACTTCGTTCACGGAGAATGGGTTCAGCTCTCCCGTCACAGTGTACTCGAGACCATCCTTGAAGTATTTCATACACTGATGTTGTGTAGAAGGGATGATGTTGTACTCGTGTAACCAGGGCCAACCGAGCAAAGCATTGTAGCATGTCTTGGCATCGATGACGTGAAATTTAATATCTGTGACGAGTAGTCCGAAGCGCAGCGTCAGTATCACCGACCCGAGGGTCCGTGATGACTGGGAATCAAAGCCGGAGATGGTGATTTTATCACGAGCGAGGTGCTGAATGCTCATGCAGATTTCCTTCAACACTCGCACGTTGAGGAGATTGACGGAAGACCCATTGTCGACCAGGATCTTGCCTATCTTGATATCGTGAATCAAAGCCGGAGATGGTGATTTTATCACGAGCGAGGTGCTGAATGCTCATGCAGATTTCCTTCAACACTCGCACGTTGAGGAGATTGACAGAAGACCCATTGTCGACCAGGATCTTGCCTATCTTGATATCGTGACAGTATCCGGAGACATAAAGGGGACGATTGTGCTCGCACGTCCCAAGGAGGAGATCTTCATCGCCGAAGGTGATATCGGCTGTGTGTACTTCTTCCAGCTCGTCTTTTATCCTTTCTTCGGCGAGGAAAGCTTGGAATTGCTCTAGCTCTTGTAGCGCTTTAATCAATGAGTCCCTTGCTTCTTTTGATAGTAAAAGAGCGTCGAGAATGCTGAGCTGCGAGGGTAACTTCTTCAAGTGTGCCAGAATGTTGTAGTCCACCTTACTTTTCCTTGGCAGGTCCTTAGCGGTTAGCTCTTTCATGACTTGGTCATATAGGGCGATATCTTCAGAGACTTTCTCTTTTCCTTTATCTTTTCTGTTCGCGGATCCGAGATTCTTTTCTGGAAGCGTACGATCGCGGAGCTGGATATTTTCGCAAGCCTTCGGTTCTTCTTCTTTTCCCGAAGTGGACTCTTTAAAGAGAGGGCCAAGAGCCATTTCCTCGTCAGAGTCGCTCCCGAATGTGAGAACTTGTGATCCCCCGGCGTTAATCACGCGACAATTGCCGGTGGTTCTTTTATGCTCCTCGGTCGTATTTCTTTGCTCCCGGCGAGTTTTGCGTTTCATCCGCTTGAAATGCTGCCGGTGAGCAACATATCCCTGCCACCATCTTGTAAAAGCGTTGCACTCTTCGGTGGGGTGCGAAATCTTTCGATGATATAGACAGTAGCTAGGATGTGTTTCTCCTTCATCAAGAGCGTTCGCTTCGGAGGGTGGTAGCTTCATCCCCATTGATATGGCTTTAGTAAACCTTTTTATCGTCTTGAACTTGTTTGTATCCGCGACGGATGTCCTTTGATTCGGTGGGAGTGTCTCGACCATTTCGTCCAGTCGCCGTCGTTTGGCCTTTTCAAATACGGCGATCTCACGCTCCCTATCGGCTTTACTTTTCAGAAGAGCTTCGTTTAGGAATGCGTCGATCATTTCGTTTGATGGCCCTGGAAGTTCCGGTTCAGGACCTGCCCCCAGTCTCTCGGTGCAAGGAGCTTTTTCATCGTCTATCAATGAGTGAGAGATCACATGACAACTTGCTATGTAATCCTCAGATCCATCCGAAGAGTCTTCTCCATCATCTTCGTCCTCAAGGACGTGACCGAGGAACTCTTGGAGCGTGATTGGAGTCCGCGCCTTCTGGTTATACTCTTCCAGCCCGTCGATCTGTTTCTGCAGGTCCATGCGCTTGTCGCCAGGCTTCACGGGCTTTTTGGATTTCTTCTTCTTTTTCGAAGATTTCGACGGCTGGGTGTGTGTGCTTTGGCTATCACCACCAATCCTTGGAGTCGGGCGCGATTTTAGCATTCCTTCGATGATCTGGGGTTCCAGCGGATTCTTCCACCTGATCGCCGGGCATGTCTGAAGATCATTCAGCATCCTTTTAGTTTTGGCCGAAAGGGCCACTTCCCATGGGGCTTCTTCAACAAAAGAGCACGTTGCCCCCGGTGTATCCGTCTTTTTAGGAGTGTGCGGTTGTGGTGGGTTTACTTTCCACTTCTCCCACAGCGCAAACTTACCTTGTAAGTACTGATCCTCGAACCATCCCTTAAAGACGAAGCAATTTTCGATCGGATGGCTTACCGTTTGGTAGTAAGGGCAATAATTGGGATTATTCACTTCGCCAGGTTGCGATGGTCGCCTTGGATTCGGCAAATTGATAAGCCTGTTGCGCATCGCTAGTTCGAACAGCCTCTTCGTTTTATCCCGCGGGAATGAGTAAGGGCGCTTCATTTTCTCATTATAATATCGCCGTCTCTCTTCCAGTTGATTCCTAGCTTTGGGGCACTGGGCTGCTGTTGGGTGTTCGCAACGAAGATCGCCTTCCATTTACCCTTTTCGTTCCGCGGTTCCGGTTTCGGGGGAGACGGTCTGTGACCCATTTGATCCATCTAGGCTATCTTGTCGATTAAAGCCTGGAATGTGGTCGGTTTGAAGAACATCATGAACTTTGAAATAGTTGCATGAGGGTCTAGGGTGCCCACGAACATGCCCACCACTGGTGCTTCTTCGATGCGCTGTTCGCACTTTGACTATAGATTCCGCCATCGGATCGCGTACTGAACCCACGTCTCGCCCGGCTTCACCCTGGCATTGATCAGTGCCATGACTGGGGTACGTTCGCTAGCACTTGCGAATTGCTGGGTGAACAGCAACTCCATTTCTGCAAAAGTTTTGACGGAGTCATTTGGAAGTTCAGAGTACCACTCAAACGCCATTTCCGTTAAGCTGCCGACGAATTGGCGGAGCAAAAGTTTATCATCGCCGCCGGTGTTGCCACAAAGAGCCCTGAACTGGGCGACATGTTGATGGGGATTGCCCGTCCCCTTGTACACATGGAATTTCGGGATCGTGTAGCCCGGCGGGTACTTTATCTGATCATACCAGCCTGGATACGGTCGCCCAGTTCTAACAATTTGCCCAGCCGCTTCATTCGCCTGGTGAACTCGTATCTGTTAAGCGATGTAGTCATCCAGGGCGGCCTTGGAAATAGTTTCTTCCCTGGCTGTTGAAAGAGCTGGAAGAGGGTTTGATATTTCCCCTCTATCATCTTCAATTATTACTGAAGGGTCTGGCTGGATCATCATGCCCACCATATCTTGAAATAAAAGGGCCATTTGTTTTATGTTGGCCGCTTGTTCCGCAGTCTCTTTGTCCTTCTTCTCAAGCATTCTCCGAAGGAATTCGGTATCAGTTTCCTGCTCACGGCGCTGCTTCGAGAATGTCTCCGGGCTTGCTTTTGGTCCTGTGAGTGCGGCCATAGTCGTTAACATCTCTTGGAGCTTTTGTTGTTGTTGCTCCTAAGCCTTAGTCATTGATCGCGTAAGCGGTCGATGACCTGTGGAGATGCGGCTATCCTTTTTTTCGGATGCCAGACGGTATGCACCACCATACCCCCAGACTTGGGGCGTTTAGGCTCAGTGCCTTTGACATTTGTTGCAGACATGGGGATTTTCTCCGGCCTTCTCCTCTTATGAGCAGTTGATGTTGAGGGGGCCGTTGCAATGGGCACCCAAGTAGCCGTCGCTTTCTGTGGCTTAACAGGACGGTTTTCTTCTTGTCGAACCTTTAGCTTCTTCTACCGGTGAGGATAGTCTTGATCGACCACTGACTCTCGGACTTGTTGCCAGATTTTGTAAACTTTGGAGGACAGCCGTTGAAGGGACTGATCCGGCTTTATTTCTGTG
Source organism: Agapanthus africanus (assembly GCA_030015575.1). NCBI lineage: Eukaryota > Viridiplantae > Streptophyta > Magnoliopsida > Asparagales > Amaryllidaceae > Agapanthus > Agapanthus africanus. The sequence goes on from CM057342.1 coordinate 643,493,986, forward strand.
ATAGTCTCCACCGGTGGTGGAGATCTTTTCAGTACGGCGGTAGGCGAGTTCCTGCGCACCTTATTCAGCAGCTCAAAGCTATTCCCGGTTGGAACAGCAGCATTAACTTCCACCGTTGGAGCTGGTGGAGTTAGCCCAGAGGGGGAGTTGCCCCCAGCCTTCCTTACTCGGCGCCAGTGGCGACGTCGAGCGTGTCGAAATGTTGGGGTCGGTTCGGCGATGGGGATGGCTTTATCTTGCCCCTATCCAGGTGAGGGGTTGTTGCTGGCGTCAGCCTCTTGAAAACTGATGTCCGTTGAGAAGCGGTATCCAACCGGTCAAAAACCGACTTCTGATCAGGGACAGGAACCGAAGCGGGAGCTGGAACAGCCAGTCTTGTAAAGACCGACCCTTTGGTAGGCGAAGCCGCCTTGACGACTTCGGGAGCAGGGTTGGTTACTCTTTTTGGGGTAACCTTCTCTTGAATTGCGGGCTTCATCTTGGGCACACAAGAACTTTGGCCCAATCTGGCGAGGAATGAGGCGCTGGAGCTGGACGACCCGTTGAGGGGGGCCGCTGTAGTTGCAAGCTGATCGAAGACCGACTTCTTGGGAGCTTCTTGCGATGGTACAGGGGCGCTGAAGCTCATCGGCGGGAGCATGGTCCCGAAGAACAACCCGGTGGTAGCCTGAGTCACTTGTTCCACCGGCATAGCGAAGATGGAGGCCACTTGGGGCCCGTAAGTCACTCCTCCAGATGGGACGGAGCGAGAGTTGCAGTTGCAGTTAGTGCGGTTTGAAGCCATTGATCTTCTGTCTTCTGCACGGAGCAAGACACCAAATCTTAGTACCTCGAACCCAAGGGCAACCATATCAAACCGCGATTCGTTTGCGAACACGACACACGAAGTGTGGAGTGGAAAGAGGAAAAGGTCCCACCGGGCGTGCCAGAATCTGTTCCCTTACGAAAGACGCGGCGAAGACGCGGCGGGCGTCTTGCTTGAAATTCGGGGCAGATGCTAATTGGTGCTATCCATCTACCTCTCCGAAAATACCAAGTTGATTTATGGCACCATGTATCGAAGGTTTAAACGGATGCGGCCGATGTAGCAGACTTCGTCAGATTCCCCCTCGTTTGTGGGGTTTTTAATTGTGGGGACGCTCTTCTCTACAGGCGCAAGCCCCTGTAGTTAATTACGCTACCGCATGGCGGTAACAACTTTCTCCTTCTCCAGATGGTCACTTTGTGTCGTGGGTGTTTGTTTTGTGTTTGGTTGCCGTGGATTGTATACGGAGACTAAGTTATGTTGTCGCCCGTAGGGCGTGGACTAGTCCAAATCCGTATCTTTCTTATATTTGGGTTTGGGGGTTTGGGTTTAAGAATAGGTTAGCCTCATTTGAGACTAAGATCAACTTAAACGTTCGTTAAGAATACGTTAGTCTCATTTTAGACTAAGATCAACTTAACGGGATCGTTTAGATCCGACAAGAGAGCAATTGGGCTCTATTGTTTAGTTTAGTGATATTGTGGTCGATAATTAGTTTAAGGACATTACGGTCCATTGGTAGTTTAAGGACATCTCGGTCCAATGTTAGTTTAAAGACATCGCGGTCGAGGTTAAGGAAATCACAGTCCGTGAGTTTAGGGACCTCACAGTCCGATTTTAGTTTTAAGACATCACGGTCGAGGTTAAGGACATCATCGTCCATGGGTTTAAGGACTCCACAGTCCATTGTTAGTTTTAAGACATCACGATCGAGGTTAAGGACATCATAGTCCATGAGTTTAAGCACCCCATAGTCCATTGTTAGTTTTAAGACATCACGGTCGAGGTTAAGGACATCATAGTCCAGTTTAAAGACGTCATAGTCTGTGAAAGGTGTGGCTGTCGGGACCCGTCACCTCTTTGAAGACGTTGAGGAATTACAACGACAAATATCAAAGGAGTGAAGAGATGTACCCTTGAACCAAGGTGAATTAAATGATCTGTAGCCCAGTTTGGAACTAAGACCAATTAATTATATTATGAGCACAATAGCTCAGTTAAGTCTGAATTGAGGACTTATGGCTAATTTGGGCTAAGTCCAATAAAGTTAAAATGTTTAACATTCGTTTTGGGCTGTTAAGCATTCGTTTGGGCTTGGCCCTTTTAACAATGCGGAGTATTGATTTAAATTCTGACAATGTTTGTCTTTTATTGAGTGCTAAGCATTCATCATAGCTCTGGGGCTTATCCAAAGAACAATTTATGTTCTGCCCAAGCGCACATAAAAGTGTATAGCGCGCTTGGCACTAGCGCCAGTCGATGAGCGCAGTGCGCCATGGTTAAAGCGCTAATGCACTTGGCGCTTTGCGCCAGATGTTAAGCGCTGATGCGTTTAGCGCTTTGCGCTGAGTGAAGAACGCAGATGCGCTTAGCACTTTGCGCTAAATGAAGAGTGCTGATGCGCTATAATTGAAGCGTTGAGGCGCTTGGTGATGATGCCATATAATGAGCGCGAAGCGCTTTTAGTAATGCAGCGCACACGTGAATAGCACATGGTGCGCTCAGTGCTAGCCACTGAGCGCAGTGCGCTGTTGTTTGAAGTGCTAGGGTACTGCAGCGCTTTGCGCTAGATGAAGAGCACTAAGGCACTTTTAAGTTAGGAGCGCTAAGGCTCTTCTTAGGTTAACTTTGCACTCTGATGATTATCTTCTTTGATAAGAGACTTTGTCTCAAGATTCCAAGAACAAAGTTCTTAACTTATAGGAGATACTTCAATTTCTTTTTGATAAAAGGCTTTGCCTTTATGGATCTGTGATTCCAAGAGAATTGAATAATTCTCCCCCCTTTATAATAAGATGTTCATGATCTCAGAAAGACAATTTGTCTTATAGATCTATGATCTGTGAAGTAAGTACTTCTTTGTTTTATGATAAGATCTTTTTGATCTCTTTATAAAAGACCTTGGTCTTTGTAGATCTATGATCTTTTAAGAAGAGAATTCTTCTCTTTAATTATGAGATGGTTTCATCTCTTTATTCATCACCATTCTTTTTACCTTGAAGAAAAATCTTCTTTTGCCGAGAGCTATTTCTTCTTCTTGAAATTTTTTCAAAGTTTATGGGGGGTTCCTCTTTTTTAGACTTGAAGTCTTGGGTCCTTTATATAGGGGAAGCTGATTTGTTGAATCAGTTAAAGAGATTTATTCTCCAATTGATTTGGGAATTTCCCCACCGTTGGATCCTTGATCCAAGGGCTTCTGATTTACAGAAGATAATCTTCTTGTTTTAATAAGATTGAGAAATCTTTCCTTCTTTACAGAATTTATTCTGTATTTTAGTGATTTTTAATCACCATTGGATCATTGATCCAACGATATTCCAAATTCAGGGCACAATCTTTTCTGTTTGGAAAGATTCAACAGAATTTTATTCTTGTTAACTGATGATTTAATCATATCCGTTGGCTATTTGATCCAACGGTGAGGAACATTTAGTTCCAGCGCTAGCGCTTATGCGCTTTGCCCATGGTGCGCTAATTGCAGCGCAGCGCTCCTAGAGCTAGCGCACGCGTTCTTTGCACGTGGTGCGCTACTTGGAGTGCAGCGCACCTAGAGCTAGCGCCTATGTGCTTTGCACGGGGTGCGCTAGTTGTAGCGAAGTGCTTTTATAAAAGCGCAGCTTTAATTCAAATTTTGAATTCTGAACAGAGGTTTGCTCTAATTGGGGAAACAGAAGTCTAGGAGCGGGTCTAGTTGACTTAGATGACCCTAGTGTTAGGATTTTCTTGCGCATTTGATTGTGGTTTGTTAAGTAGAATCTTTATTGCATTTTATTTTTCATAAAAAACATAAATTTATATTCTTTTCTTTTGGTGTATGCACGCTTGGGTTCGAGACGAAACATAGAGATTAATTCGTCTTGATTTATCAGACACTGTGACTGATATTATCCCCGATACACATACGCTACAGAATCGATGCTATCATGTACGTACATCCCTACCATCTTGCATAGTCTTACCGCTTGCTGCTGGTGACTATGAAATTAAACATTCCTTCATAAACTTGCTTCCCAAATTCCAAGATCTTGAGTCAGAAGACGCTTATATCTTTATAAGGGAATTTAAGGACTTGTGCTAATTGTTCAAATTGAAGCAATTAAATCAAGATGCTGTAAAACATAGACTTATACCATTTGCCCTCACTGATAAAACTAAGTATTGGCATACAGTGTGCCGGCCAACACTATTCGCACATGGGAGGAGTTTACTAAAACTTTCCTTAAAAATTCTACCCGCATTTAAAAACCGTTAAATTCATAAATGAAATTAGGGCATTTTCACAAAAAATGGGAGAATCTTTTTGGAAATATTTTGAACGTTTTAAAGACCTTCTCATTAAATACCCTCATTACAATATAACTAAGTGGGAATTATACCAGATAGCGTATGATGGTATGGAGTCTAAACTTATGATAGAGTCGATGTGTCAAGGAGACTTTATGATGAAAAAGGGAAAATGATGCGTGAGACTTTCTTGAAGAACTATCCGAAAAGATCATACAGTAGAGAGTCCTAGTGAGAGAGATGAAAGCCGAGTTAGCTGCAATAAAAAAATCAATAGAAAAGCTATCAACTCAACCATCCTCATCTAAAAAGTTAGCAAACCCTTTCCTTGTCTAAACCGTCAAGACTCTTTCCATCTTTCTGAAGAATATCCCCTTATGTGCGGTCCTCAAGGTCAGGAAATCGCAAATGCTGCATATCAACAATATAATAATAATCCTTACTCTCAAACATACAATCCAGGTTGGAGGAACCACCTAAATTTACAATGAAATCAAAGAAACACTAGTCAACAATTCCAAAGACAAAGTTCCCCAGCCAACCCAACCCAACACACAACAAGGGTATGGGAAAGAGAATAATAGACTTCATAAGGTTGATAAACAGATGGAAAATATTGAAAAGCAAATTGGCCAACTAGTTGCAGCATTGGAAGGACGAGAGATAGGCACATTACCTAGTTAACATGTTACAAATCCTAACGATCGTACAAATCCCACCCAAATAAATACTATAACCACTTTGAGATCGGGAAAATAGGTTGACAATTAAGTACGAATGCCCAACGACTCTGAAGAGACACCAGCTCATGAGGAGCAGCACACTTCCGATCCACCTACATAGCCGGCATCTACTTCTACCCCCGCTTCTACATCCTATCCTTCTTCTATTAATTACACTCTTGATCCTAAAGAACCATATCCGAAGTGTTTGAAGGCTAAGAAGTATGATGCTAAAGTAGGGATGATGATGGAGATGTTTAAACAAATTAAGGTCAACATCCCTCTACTAGATGTAATTGACCAAATTCCATCCTATGCTAAATTTCTTAAAGAACTTTACACTAAAAAGAGGCAAACACATGTGCCTAAGAAGTTTTTTCTAGCCAGTAATGTTAGTGACGTCCTACGTAATGCATTACCCATAAAATATAAGGACCCTGGTTGTCCCATAATTTCTTGCATTATAGGAGGTAAGGTCATTAATAGAGATTTATTTGATCTAGGCGCTAGCGTAAAACTTCTTCCTTTTTCGATCTATGAACAACTAGGGATAGGTGAGTTTGAACCCACAAAAGTCAATTTACAGTTGGCGGATTGTTCTATTAAGAAGCCAAAGAGAGAGATTAATGATGTGTTAATCAAAGTAGGTGGATTTATATTTCCTGTAGATTTCATCATTTTAAAAACACAACTTGTCTCTAACCCTAAAAATCAAATTCCGGTAATTTTAGGACGACCATTCCTAGCTACCTCTAACACTTTGATTAACTGTTGCAATGGTTCAATGAAAATTTCATTTGGAAACATGACAATTGATTTAAATATTTTCAATTTAGGAAGCCAAACTAGTGCTCCTTATGACTTATCATGTGACATCAACACTTTATTTGAATTTTCTAATGAGGAAACAAGTGATGATGATGAGTGTTTATTTGATTTTAAGGAATGTGATTCTTCATTTGATGGTATACATGTTTAACTTATTGATGCTTCTCCAAATCTTCATGATGAACTTAATATGGTAATGTCTTGAAATAATTTACTTGAAAATCAAATTTTGTTGTTAGAAAAGGAGAAAAAGGACTTGAGTTCTTTTAATTAAACTTTGAAAACCGAAAAAGAAAAGTTGATTTTATCTTGTAATTTTTTGAGAGAAGAAAATAATTGTTTAATTGAAATTTTTACTAGTGAAATGGATATTTTAAAATCTTCTAGTAGTTAACAAGAAGTTTTGAGAAATGATTTTTTGATTGATAGATTAGAAAAAGAGAAAAATGATTTTCTGGCATAAATTGATAAATTCAAGAAGGAGAAAATTGAGTTTCTTTCACAAATTGATATTCAATAAAAAACTATTGATGCTATAATGACCCTAAAATCTCTATATAATTGTAATACAGTCAATATATAGAAATGTGTATTTCAGCCCTGACAGTGAGTTATAAATTGAGTTTGTTAAATAAAAGTAAGAAACTTCTTATAGCTTACTGGTTAAGACTCTCTACTGTTGTTCTTTAGCCTCAAGTTCGAATCCCATCAGTCCTAATTATTTTTATATATATATTTTTTAAACTTTTCGGAAGCCCAAGAGATGCACGGGATTCACATGGGGTTACGAAAAGTAATCAAATAAAAGATATATAAAAATAGAACCTAGATCTTGGCTCGAACCTAAACCCAGAGCCTCGAGCACAAAGCTCGAGGCAGGGCCGAGTTTGGGCCGATATCTGCGGCCGGGGGTAGTCCAAAAGACTCCGTCTTTTGCACATAGGTCGTTTGGTTTCTCTCCAGCTCTTTTTGATAGCCTAAAACCACCAATTTAATCCAGAGACTCTACAACCTCTTCATCTATCCTATTAACCACACTTTAATTCATTTTAATTATCTTTTTAATTCACCATAATCTTACCTCAATTCCCTATAAATACCTACTCTCCTATCTTCATCCTCAATTCTGAAAATTCCTCTCAAAAGTCTTCATATACCAAGTTCAAGTCTAAGCCAACTTTTTCCCTCAAGATCATTTTTCTCGCCTCATCAACTCGCGAGCCTCATAGTCACGGTTCTTCCAACCTTCTTCGTCTCCTACTTCTTTGTTTCAAGCACAACCCATAAATCCCTTAGTTTTCCCTTCCCTCTCTATTTTTCCAACTCAAACTCTTCCTAAAAACGATATCGATAAAAAGTGGAGTTAGCTTATTCACAATCTCTTTAAAATACTTTTACTATCATTATTATGCTACATAAATCATAACAAACCTTTAACTACAACCTTAAAATATTATTATCTAATTAACTTTGCACATGTTTAGAATTTCTCGTTAAATAGAACGTATATTGAGTTTTACACAAAACTACCATGAGCTTTACATATACCCTTTTATCAATATCATGGCCTATACCTATAGAAAATTTACGGGGTAATGACCTACCCTACTCATATACACTATGCTTTCATAGCACGATATTTCAGGTACATGTTTTATTCTAAAAATACAATTTTCATTAAAATACCCTCACTTTATAAAAAACACGTTTTTAATCGCTATTTTAACACCTTTGCAATTATGTCTCTACAACTCTCGTTAGGTGACCCATTTGTGGACGGTACGGGTTATCGCACGTTCTTGAGATAGTAGAGCGAGATACAGAACTCCTCACGAAAAATTCGGTCTCAAAAGAAATAAAAATACGATTTTAAAGAATACGATTTTTTTTAAAAACAAACTAAATCATTGAAATTTATATAAATCATGAATCCGTATTTTCAATGAAAACAAATTATGAAAATTAGATTTTTAAATGAAAGATTTAAAGTTTTAATAAAATACCATCAGCTTTCCAAAAGTGGTATTTCATTAAAATACTATAAATTTTAAAAGCTAGATTTTTTACACTAAAATACCTCAAAACACAAAATACGTTTTCATAAAAAAAATCTTGACTTTTTAAACCACATATTTTTATTAAAAACTTATTTGAGACTTTAGGATGAATTAAAAACCCTCGAGAATTTTAAATAACATTTTTACTAAAATACCCTATACATCAAAAGACTGGTATATGTTACGTATTTAGATTGCAGATTAGTTTGAGTGGCATCTTCTCTTGTCAGTTGCCTCAGGATTGTCGGAGACATTGATGCTATTATATATGTATGCCCTAGATGCCATTATTGTATAGTACAGGTTTGTATATTACATTTTGGATGCTTGGGATATATATATGTACAGCACAGTCTTACTCGATATGATAGTATGCTATCTGGTTTGTTTTTATCTTAACATGTGTATATGTTCTTTTTTACATATCGCTGATACATGTTGATAGAGCCTCTAGGATCTTTGCTTGACTACTAGCGTTGTGATGACAATCATACTTAGGGAGGGTCGTCTATAAGCAAATCCTTAAATTGTCCCTAGTCGTAGGATTATCGAGACTGGGCATCGATAGTCCAGAGTAGACTAGTATATATATTTCTTATTCCCGTTAGGGTAGATGGCTGGTTCCACAGCCATTGGTATACGGTACCAAAGATAGTATACATGTGCTCATTGGGTTATGAGTTACACTGGACGGACTAACTGGGAATTGCTAGTTGGTATTATACCTATCGTCGGATAGCAGTTCTCCGGTGACATGAGTATAGATTAGTCCGATGACCTGACGACACCATTAGTCTCGAGTGTGTTCCCACTATACTTAGATTACTACCCTACCACGGCTTTAAAGAGTTATGCAAACTGATAGTAGTTGGGTACAGTTTCGAAGCACTTGGAGGCAGTAGGTGATAGAAGGGATTCGTCTCTCCCGGTATAGGGAGTCGATATCGCGTTTTGTGCAGTTGACCGATACCATAAGTCCCTGGCCATGGCAAGTGATACTTATTGGTAGGATTGCCATTAGTTTCTCAGGTGGTATTGGGTTCCACATCGACATGATTTATCGCGCTACTAGGGGTCTGACGTTTACCACCTCTTTGGCCCGATATGCGATACTCTCAGAAGAACAGACCGGACCATATGAAGAATGTCATCTATAGGCTCAGTAGGGGTTCAGAAGAGTCTTCTTGTCGATCTTCTTATCAACAAATACCTGGGTAGCCATTACGCACAGCTAGTGCCGCTGACGTGCTTGTGAGTTAGGATTTCGACGGTTAACTCACTCCCAGCGTATTGTCGAGTCTTTAGAGTCCCACACAGAGCTTTTCCCCCTTTGGCAAAATAATGTAGTGGCCGTACTGGATGCGTGCAGGGGTCCGTTTGCAATGTGTGTATTTTCATACACCAACGGCAATCGGATATTTCATAATGTTAACCGGTCTTTATATAAGATGGATATTAAATCAGGATGGATTTAATATATAATACATGTATTTTTAATATATGTATTTTCTAGCATTATGTCATATTCATCTCTTTTGTTCTCTTTAATGTTTTTAATGTGTAGATTGATAGTGCGCGCGCGCGCGCGTGCTTGTGTACATTTATTAGTGCATTTACATTAATATGTATATGTATAGATATTTATGTATAATACATAGTATTAATCTATTTGTTAATTAAGTTTGGTTTTAAGTGAGAGTTTTGTTAGTTATATGTATGCCCTAGAGGCCATTACTATACATAGGATGTATATTGTAGTGGATGCTTGGACATATATAGGGAGGACTTTCTTGCTCGACATGATAGTATGCTATCTGGTTACTCTTTACCTTAACGTGTATACTGATTGTCTCTCTGTTACATGTTGGTAAAGCCCTTAAGATGTGTACTTAACTACCTGGACTATGATGCGGATCATACTAGTGGGGACATGGTAGTCCATAAGTACATCCTTCAAGGTCCCTAGTCGTGGGTGTATCGAGACGGGGCATCGATATACCAGAGTAGACTAGCGTATGCCTTCTCGACCCATACAGATGGGCGATGGATGATCCCATGGTGTTTGACATCAGAGATGATATACGGGTGCTCAGTGGAGACTGGGTACACTGGACGGACTCGCCGAGAACTCCCAGATGGTATTATACCTTACGTCAGATGGCAGTTCTCTGGTGACACTGGTACAGGTTAGTCTGTACACCCGAGATCGTCATAGAGTCTTGTATGATTCCTACTATGCTTTGATTTCCACCTTACCACGTCCAAGAGGGCGTGCAAAACGATGGTTTTTAGGTACAGTCCCGAGTCACATGGAGGCAATGAGCGATAAGAGGGGTTTCGTCTCTCCCGGTATTGGGGGTTGATGTTGCGCTGTGCTCGATTGGCCATAACAGGGAAGTCCCTGGCCAGGGCTGGTTTAGAGATTTAATGGTAAGTGTTACCCGTAGTTTCTCGACCCGTTATGCGCCTCATATCGGCACGACTTATCGGTTATTGGGGTCTGACGTTTACCACCCCTAGACTTGATATGCGACATATCAGACGAGGAGACCGGACTGTACGGTAGTGTCACTGTCAGGATTTTTGCAGGAGTTGGAACGGGCTTGCTTGCTGATCTTCTGATCGCTAAATACCCGGGTAGCCGTTACGTCCAGCTAGAACCGCTAACGACTTGTGGGTGCTTGATATAATCATCATCTACTGCCGGCGTATTGACGAGTCTTTAGAGTCCTACATAGAGGTTGTACTGGCTCAGGCAAAACGAAATAGGAGCGCATATATGATATGTGCGGGACCGAGAATAACGCGTGTATGTGATACCGTATTTGATTCTCGCGAAGTTTGTATCGATTGGTTATATGCGATATAACCGGGTTATCGAATCAAGTGTTGATTCGATAAGTCGATACATTGATATTAGTCGGTTATATGCGATATGACCGGATCGTTAAATCAAGTGTTGATTTAATGATTTAATGTATAATTATATATTTGATATATTACTTTACATTAACTAATATTGGTTCACTTTAGATTGATTTTCTCACTTGATGTGCACAAGTTGTATATCCCGGCTAGTCTTTCCTTTTAGGGTTTGAAGGAAGATTTGATAAAAACAGTGGAAGCCATCCTGATTACATAAAATAATAACCAATCTGATCTTGCAAGAGCGCACGCTGAGTGTTTTCTTCTCTCTCTTTCCAGGTAGCGACCATATCACGCCTTAATCAAGATAATAATACGGATGTATTGACCGAACCCGCTTGTTATACTGAGCTGGGGAACGTTGGTCCCGCTCTAACTTATAAATGTTATAAGACCGAGCAGGAAATTTGGGGATTACGAGAATTCCCGTGCCGCCCAAACGAAGAAAGTGCATGCTGATGCATCTTCTTCGGGTGTGTTCATTACAGAGATTTGTTTCTCAGTATCCTTTACGTCCTGGGTATGAGATACCGGATCAGGATCCCGTATATGTAATCTGTTACATGGGCTATAGATAGGTAAAGAACTGAGAACGGGTGATAAGTTTCATGAGATAGAAAATGGTGCAAGTGTTGCAGCCAAGTCTGTTGGCCACTATCACCCTGTATTACCAGAATACATTGATTTTGAACGAATGTTATTAGATACCGAACCTGATATACAAAATCATATCAGTCTCTTTATTAGTAAAGAAGGATATAATTTTGTATTGTTGGATTATGTTTTGAACATTTCCTATATAAAAAGTTGATCGGTTCAGGCACGTTATCTAAAAGCATTGATGTTCTAAATCAAACTACAATTCTTAATATACAGAACACACACAAGAGGAAGAGTTCAGAAATGAACGAATCCTTCTTGAGGTATTGTAGACTAGGTCATATCAATGCGACCCGACTAGCTGAAGTTACATATAGATGCATATTTAAATTAGTTTGAATTTACATTTTGTGAAACTTGCTGGACATGTCACAGAGATAAGATGACCATAGCTCTGTTTAATGGAAACAGAGAAAGAGTTAGTGAACTTTTGGGATAATACATGTTGATGTATGAAGGTCCCATGTCTACATATGCCAAGACCGGTTCTTTGTACTTCATTACATTCTCTGATGATCTCTCAAGATTCAGACATATGTTCCTGTTGAAACACAAGTCCGAACCTTTTGAGATATTCACAGAATATCAGTTAGAAGTAGAGAACCAAAACGAGTATAAGTATTATGTCCTTTGATGTGATCAAGGAGGAGAATACTTGAGCACGGAATTCCTGGATTATTCTAAAGGAGAATGAGATTCTCTCTCAGGATTACTCCTCCGTATACACCACAGCACGTCGGTGTATCGGGGCAGAGCAATCACACCCTATATGATAAGGTGTGCTCTATGATGAGTACTATTGAGTTACCTATTTCCTTTTAGGGAGTTATGCACTTGTAAAGTTGCATATCTATTGAAGAGGGTTCCGATCAAATCAGTTGCCTACCACTTCATATATGATATGGTAAGAGAAGAGCCCATCTCTTAAGTCAGTTAAGATTTGGGGTTGTCCGGCCTATGTCTAAAGGCAAAATTCGGACAAGCTCGAGGCAAAGTCTGATCTGTGGAAGTTTGTTGGATATCCCAAGCATCAGCAAGGGAATATCTTCTACCAAACCGAGGAACAAAAATGTTTTGTTTCTCAACATACCACCTTTGTGAAAGGGAATTTCTTGAGAAAAATTAGTGGTCATGAGGTAGAACTGGAAAGAGTTCCAGCTATACAAACTAAAGCAGATTATTTGGTAGAACCAAAGGATTCAGTAGATTCCAACGAACCTCAGCCTCTCCGCCGATCTAGTAGGGTTCCTCACCCACCTGAGAGTTGCTTCAGTTTCTCTATGACAGTGGGAGCGAGGATTGCATCATGAGATGATGACCCAACTATTTTCGAGCTGGCCATCAGGAGTGGGACTCTGTAAGAATGGCTGGATGCTTAGCGATATGAGATGGAATCCTTATACACTAACAAAGTATGGACTTTGGTTGCTTTATCTGAAGGGTTATATCCCCATTAGGAGCAAGTATATCTTGAGAAGATTGCTTGGTGTACATGGAAAAGTTGAGACTTTCAAAGCTAGACTTGTTAAATGTTTGCATCATAGACCAGTTGTGGCTAATGATGAAAACTTTTTCTGGGGCCTATGCTTAAGTCCAGCCAGATCCTACTTGCCACGGCTACATACCATGACTACGATATCTGGTGGTTGGGTGTCATGACAGCTTTTCTAAATGATGTTTTAGAAGAAAGCGTCTATAAGTACACAGCCAGAGGGCTTCGTAGACAGTGGGAGCAGCGGAAACGTGTACAAGATGCTTTACAGGATAAAGCAGGTATCGCGGAGTTGGAACGTCTGTTTTGATGTGATAGTCAACGAGTTTGACTTCATCAAAATGGTAGATGAACCTTGTATATACAAAAAAGGTAGTAGGGAGTATGGTGATGATCCTCGTAGAGTACGTGGATGACATACTCTTGATAAGGAAGAGGTTTCCTATGCTACGCTCGGTCAATCTCCGCTTATCACAAGGATTCTCCATATAGGATCAAAGTGATACCTACTAAATCCTGGTTTTTGGATCTATGAGAATAGATCTAATTGGATGTTAGGATACTCACTAGCTGTAGTGAGATGGTATCAATCGATCCTGGAGAGAATCACTGGAATGGTTCCAGGGTGATAAGGACGACTGAAAGACAATCACAGGCATTGTCTTTACCCTCAGTAAAGGGATGGTATGTTGGAAGAGTTCCAAGCTAGATACCATGACATACTAGACGATTAAAGGCAAGATACATCGTTACCAAAGATACTACCAAAGAGGCTGTCTGGGTGTATATTAGTTCATGAGATGAACTTCGTTCCTACCATTGTGTGACAATGGAGTTGTGGCTTATGCTTAGGAACGCCCGTCCCATCAGTGATCCAAACATATTCTGAGGCAGTGTCACCTGATCATGGAGATGGTTAATCTCCAAGGGATCGAGGTCAGGAGAGTAGACTCAGAGGGCAACACGGCGGATCCACTCATAAAGGCTTTTTCTCGGAGAGAGACTATTATGGGATGGTTGAGTATGAGATACTACAACCACTGCTATCTGATGTCCCTAGTGCAAGTGGGAGATTGTTAGTTATATGTATGCCCTAGAGGCCATTACTATACATAGGATGTATATTGTAGTGGATGCTTGGACATTTATAGGGAGGACTTTCTTGCTCGACATGATAGTATGCTATTTGGTTACTCTTTATCTTAACGTGTATACTGATTGTCTCTCTGTTACATGTTGGTAAAGCCCTTAGGATGTGTACTTAACTACCTGGACTATTATGCGGATCATACTAGTGGGGACATGGTAGTCCATAAGTACATCCTTCAAGGTCCCTAGTCGTGGGTGTATCGAGACGGGGCATCGATATACCAGAGTAGACTAGCGTATGCCTTCTCGACCCATACAGATGGGCGATGGATGATCCCATATCCATTGGTGTTTGACATCAGAGATGATATACGGGTGCTCAGTGGAGACTGGGTACACTGGATGGACTCGCCGAGAACTCCCAGATGGTATTATACCTTACGTCAGATGGCAGTTCTCTGGTGACGCTGGTACAGGTTAGTCTGTAGACCTGAGATCGTCATAGAGTCTTGTGTGATTACCACTGTGCTTTGATTTCCACCTTACCACGTCCAAGAGGGCATGCAAAACGGTGGTTTTTGGGTACAGTCCCGAGTCATATGGAGGCAATGAGCGATAGGAGGGGTTTCGTCTCTCCCGGTATTGGGGGTTGATGTTGCGCTGTGCTCGATTGGCCATAACAGGGAAGTCCCTGGCCAGGACTGGTTTAGAGATTTACTGGTAAGTGTTACCCGTAGTTTCTCGACCCGTTATGCGCCTCATATCGGCACGACTTATCGGTTATTGGGGTCTGACGTTTACCACCCCTAGACTTGATATGCGACATATCAGACGAGGAGACCGGACTGTACGGTAGTGTCACTGTCAGGCTTTTTGCAGGAGTTGGAGCGGGCTTTCTTGCTGATCTTCTGATCGCTCAATACCCGGGTAGCCGTTACGTCCAGCTAGTACCGCTGACGACTTGTGGGTGCTTGATATGATCATCATATACTGCCGGCGTATTGACGAGTCTTTAGAGTCCTACATAGAGGTTGTACTGGCTCAGGCAAAACGAAATAGGAGCGCATATGTGATATGTGCGGGACTGAGAATAATGCGTGTATGTGATACCGTATTCGATTCTCGCGAAGTTTGTATCGATCGGTTATATGCGATATAACTGGGTTATCGAATCAAGTGTTGATTCGATAAGTCGATACATTGATATTAGTCGGTTATATGCGATATGACCGGATCGTTAAATTAAGTGTTGATTTAATGATTTAATGTATACTTATATATTTGATATATTACTTTACATTAACTAGTATTGGTTCACTTTAGATTGATTTTCTCACTTGATGTGCACAAGTTGTATATGTGATATATTTTTGTGCACAAGTTTGTATCATTTTTGATGATACATGCAAACTTGGGTGTGTGTATGACTTACACCATATTTAGGTTAAAGGTTTGGGTTTTTATTTATTTTGGTAAAATAAAATGGTGGATTGCTTTGTCTTTGCTTGAAGCTTCATGAAGCTTTCAAGTATCTTTGACAAAGTCCACCATTTTGTTTTGCATGTCATTTTCCTTAACCTAACCATTAACCTAAACTCAAGTTTAGTCTCTACAATAGTTTATCTCACCCATGGTTGCATTATGATAGACATCACTTGATAATTCATTTTGCAATTATTCTTATTCTTTTCTTTTCTTCTTCTTCTTCTTGAAGAAAAGAAAAAGCTTGCAAGAAAATTATCAAGTGAAGATTAAGTGTGAGAAATCAAAATTTAAAGAGTACCCATTTCCTATCTCACCATCCTCTACTAGACTAGCACTTTAGTTTAGGGTGTTTGCTTCACTAATTCTATGGTTAGTGAGGTAGAAGCTTGAGTCCGTATTCCCTCGACGTAGATCATCTTCGGCATCGAAGACTTCAAGCGATCCCGTTGCAATTTCTCAAGGGGCCGTCCGAGAGTCCGGGAGTTGGATGATCGCAGCGAAGGGACGTCGTCACGGAGCTTTGGAAGTGGAGGACCGGATCTACAAAGGTTGTAGTCCCTTCCCTTAGTGATAATTGTTATCTACTAGCTTTATATTTCGCCTAATCTCTAGTTAACGATCTTGCTTAGGGTTGTTAAGCACCTAAAAATTTTAATCCGGCATGGTCGATGCCTTGTAGAGCCTCATTAGTGTGCCTAGTAACCCTACAGTGGTATCAGAGCCTAGCTAGAGCATTAGGCGATGTGTTTACGAAGTTAAAACCCCGATCGAACCCGGAATCGACAAAATAAAACCCTCTCTGTACATTTTTTTAAAATCTGGGATTTTTCAGAATTAAAAATGCCTAAAAAAATCAGCAGGAAATTATAAGAAAAACTGTGCAAAACGACACTGTTTGGCGCTTAAAGCACTGCGGAACCGCGGCACGAGCATGACTCGTGTGGCGGTTCCGCGGCCATAAGATGACGCCACCATTTTCTTTTTCCACAGTAATGTTTCTATTTGATTTCCTGATATTTTATGGGTATTTTTATCTGACTCAAAAGTTGAGTATTTTTGGGGTTTATTTTGTGATCGTCGATTCGATCGGGAATTTTAAATTCGTTATTCTTTTCCGGATAATTTTAGTAAGTGTTAAAAAGTTCGACCGGATATCAATAACTTGCTTTTTCCCGACCAGGAAAATTTCCAAGTGTTGGATTTTTCCGTTTGTTTAAGAACGTCTAGATCGTCCAAGTTACGCGATGGACCCTCTAGAAGACAACAAAGCTTAACTCGATTATGTGACCGTCTTGAACTGCCCTTTGAATCTTAGGGTTTGGGGCAGTACGGCGTGCCACATGTGAGGCGTTGGCTTGACCCTTTTACGGCTGGACCGTTGGTACTGTGGCATGTGATGGATGTTTTTAAACCCCCCTCAAGTGTTGAGATCGTTTTGGGAAAACTTGGGTGTTTGATTGTTCGATCGGAAAGTTTAACATTTTCTATTTATCTGGAATGTGATACAATATTTGGAATCCACATGTAGTTATGTGATAACTAATTTGGATGTTATAAACATAGCTCTTTAGTCTCGAATGATCGGTTGCCACGGAATTTTGATGTAATCAAAAGTCCGTCGCAATCACGTAGCGTACGCGGATACTCGCAGGGTAAACTTAATAGACAGCCATGCCCCATAGCCCCGACCAAGTGACTGTAGGAGAACCCCGTCGCTGAAAGCATCCGTTCGGGTGCTCGCGGCAGCGGTGTTCCGCCTTAGTGCACTTCGTCGACGGCATCGTAGGGGTGCGGCCGTCTACTAAAGTTTGCGACGAGCATTCGATCTGGTTATCGGGAATCTTGTTGAATTGCACGACTACATATTGAAAAGTGTTTTCGATATAGAGACTAAAATGCGGGGTTTATAATTGTTAGGCATGCGATGTCTAAGGAGGTTGCGGATTCCAACTATTATAGCTTTACACTTTCTTTTCTGCGACCGTAAGTGTAATATGTGATATCGCCGGTTTCGTTGCTATATGTCAACGACAATTGGGATGCGCATATTTACTTACGTTGATGACATGTGATGTTATGTGTTGCTGGATATGTTATATTGGATCGTCGCGTTTTGAATAGCCGGAGGTTTTATGTGAGATGAGAGATTTTATTTTCATTCATGTAAATTTAATTGTATGTAATATTCTTTTATTGGGGCACTTCCGGGTTGAGGTCGATGTCACCATTTGTATATTATTTACTTTTCCGCACTAGGATAGACCCAAGGAGGAGAGCACAAGTAACCGGGTTCTGGGGTTCAGTGGGAGACCAACTCGAGGAGTCGAGTCTGGGTCTCCTAACCCTAGAATTGGAAGGGTTGCTTGCCGCTCTCGTAGGGGTCTAGGGGTGTGGGTTTGGCTATTCATCGCGACCGTGAAATCCGTGTTTTATAGAGGCTCAAAATAAAACACGGACGTCCTAGTATATCCAATGTTTCATATGTTTCTTCTGCTGCGATATCTGTGATGTGATCATGTGATGTGCTGTGATAGATACAGTTTATAGTATATATGATATATTATATAGATGTTACTTATGTTTTACACACGCGCTAGCCCTGCCCTGCTCTGCCGTTAGTTACCTAACCTAACGGTGCACGAGGGAACATCGAGGCGAATGCGGATGGCATAAGTGTACGTCATATTTATCTGTGATGTTTAGGTGTTTAAATGATGGGACTTCATTAATATGATTAATGAAAGAAAAAGAAACCTAAAAGATGTTGTGGAATCGAATTTTCAAAAACAGGTAGCTACAGTTCTTGCTTTGCATCGCGGTGTTCCTTGTAGAACATCCTGCACCTTATTCGATGAGGAAATGGCCGAGATCCCTTCACCGGGAGTGACCCCTTTAGCAATAACTGGAAGATGCTACAACCCTTGGTTTGTATTTTGATTGTTTCTATAGTTCTTGCTTTGCATAGTGGTATATATGATATATCCTTCAGCTCATTCGACGAGGAAAGGGCCGACGATCCCTTCACCGGGAGTAACCCCTTTAGCAAAACTAGAAAAGCCTAAAAAACACTCCATTTTAAAATCATTTGATTCTACAACGATATCGAGTTCATTACGCAATAGGTTTTCAGAAAAACCTGTCGTAGCCCTCCGTCATTTCAGATAAGTAGTAGTTAGTATTCGTGCTGCGTTTGTTGGCTTTTGTCAAGGCGTAGTGTGCGGTAGCTGACTAGTGCTTATCTGCTTATGCATATGATGCAGATTGGGTTAGGGTAGTCGTACGACCTTGTTGGCCTTTGTCAAGGGTCGTGCGGGTGGGTTTAATTCAATGAAGAAATGACGGGTTGAACTTGACTAGTATCCTATGGTTTGTTGGTCTTTGTCAAGGTCATAGGAGGTTAGGGCCAAAATTATCGGGAATTTCAAGTGTTGAAATTTGCAATGAGATTGCATACCTTCTATGAGATAGTTGGATCCCGATACCCGCTGTGAGTAAGAGTTACTCCTGGGAGAGTTTTACACATTACAATTAGCCGATCAAGTAGGTGTCTAGAAAGGTGTTAACGAGATTACGCCTCTGGGAAAATGAGGTTTACTTTAATTAGGTCCGTGCGAAAGCATGGGGCACCTCCCTCAAAGTACCGACATTGGCCTGGCTGAAAGATTGGCGAACTTGTAGCGTGTAATTAATCCCGGCTAGTCTTTCCTTTTACGGTTTGAAGGAAGATTTGATAAAAACAGTGGGAGCCATTCTGATTAGATAAAATAATAACCAATCTGATCTTGCAAGAGCGCACGCTGAGTGTTTTCTTCTCTCTCTCTCCAGGTAGCGACCATATCACGCCTTAATCAAGATAATAATACGGATGTATTGACCGAACCCGCTTGTTATACTGAGCTGGGGAACGTTGGTCCCGCTCCAACTTATAAATGTTATAAGACCGAGCAGGAAATTTGGGGATTACCAGAATTCCCGTGCCGCCCAAACGAAGAAAGTGCATGCTGATGCATCTTCTTCGGGTGTGTTCATTATAGAGATTTGTTTCTCAGTATCCTTTACGTCCTAGGTATGAGATACCGGATCAGGATCCCGCATATGTAATTTGTTACATGGGCTACAGATAGGTAAAGAACTGAGAACGGGTGATAAGTTTCATGAGATAGAAAACGGTGCAAGTGTTGCAGCCAAGTCTGTTGGTCACTATCACCCTGTATTACCAGAATACATTGATTCTGAACGAATGTTATTAGATACCGAACCTGATATACAAAATCATATCAGTCTCTTTATTAGTAAAGAAGGATATAATTTTGTATTGTTGGATTATGTTTTGAACATTTCCTATATCAAAAGTTGATCGGTTCAGGCACGTTATCTAAAAGCATTGATGTTCTAAATCAAACTACAATTCTTAGTATACAGAACACACACAAGAGGAAGAGTTCAGAAATGAACGAATCCTTCTTGAGGTATTGTAGACTAGGTCATATCAATACGACCCGACTAGCTGAAGTTACATATAGATGCATATTTAAATTAGTTTGAATTTGCATCTTGTGAAACTTGCTGGTCATGTCACAGAGATAAGATGACCATAGCTCTGTTTAATGGAAACAGAGAAAGAGTTAGTGAACTTTTGGGATAATACATGTTGATGTATGAAGGTCCCCTGTCTACACATGCCAAGACTGGTTCTTTGTACTTCATTACATTCTCTGATGATCTCTCAAGATTCAGACATATGTTCCTGTTGAAACACAAGTCCGAACCTTTTGAGATATTCACAGAATATCAGTTAGAAGTAGAGAACCAAAACGAGTATAAGTATTATATCCTTTGATGTGATCAAGGAGGAGAATACTTGAGCACGGAATTCCTGGATTATTCTAAAGGAGAATGAGATTCTCTCTCAGCATTACTCCTCCATATACACCACAGCACATCGGTGTATCGGGGCAGAGCAATCACACCCTATATGATAAGGTGTGCTCTATGATGAGTACTACTGAGTTACCTATTTCCTTTTAGGGAGTTATGCACTTGTAAAGTTGCATACCTATTGAAGAGGGTTCCGATCAAATCAGTTGCCTACCACTTCATATATGATATGGTAAGAGAAGAGCCCATCTCTTAAGTCAGTTAAGATTTGGGGTTGTCCGGCCTATGTCTAAAGGCAAAATCCGGACAAGCTCGAGGCAAAGTCTGATCTGTGGAAGTTTGTTGGATATCCCAAGCATCAGCAAGGGAATATCTTCTACCAAACCGAGGAACAAAAATGTTTTGTTTCTCAACATACCACCTTTGTGAAAGGGAATTTCTTGAGAAGAAATTAGTGGTCATGAGGTAGAACTGGAAAGAGTTCCAGCTATACAAACTAAAGCAGATTATTTGGTAGAACCAAAGGATTCAGTAGATTCCAACAAACCTCAGCCTCTCCGCTGATCTAGTAGGGTTCCTCACCCACCTGAGAGTTGCTTCAGTTTCTCTATGACAGTGGGAGCGAGGATTGCATCATGAGATGATGACCCAACTATTTTTGAGCTGGCCATCAGGAGTGGGACTCTGTAAGAATGGCTGGATGCTTAGCGATCTAAGATGGAATCCTTATACGCTAACAAAGTATGGACTTTGGTTGCTTTATCTGAAGGGTTATATCCCCATTAGGAGCAAGTATATCTTGAGAAGATTGCTTGGTGTACATGGAAAAGTTGAGACTTTCAAAGCTAGACTTGTTAAATGTTTGCATCATAGACCAGTTGTGGCTAATGATGAAAATTTTTTCTAGGGCCTATGCTTAAGTCCATCCAGATCCTACTTGCCACGGCTACATACCATGACTACGATATCTGGTGGTTGGGTGTCATGACAGCTTTTCTAAATGATGTTTTAGAAGAGAGCGTCTATAAGTACACATCCAGAGGGCTTCGTAGACAGTGGGAGCAGCGGAAACGTGTACAAGATGCTTTACAGGATAAAGCAGGTATCGCGGAGTTGGAACGTCTGTTTTGATGTGATAGTCAAAGAGTTTGACTTCATCAAAATGGTAGATGAACCTTGTATATATAAAAAAGGTAGTAGGGAGTATGGTGATGATCCTCGTAGAGTACGTGGATGACATACTCTTGATAAGGAAGAGGTTTCCTATGCTACGCTCGGTCAATCTCCACTTATCACAAGGATTCTCCATATAGGATCAAAGTGATACCTACTAAATCCTGATTTTTAGATCTATGAGAATAGATCTAATTGGATGTTAGGATACTCACTAGCTGTAGTGAGATGGTATCAATCGATCCTGGAGAGAATCACTGGAATGGTTCCAGGGTGATAAGGACGATTGAAAGTCAATCACAGGCATTGTCTTTACCCTCAGTAAAGGGACGGTATGTTGGAAGAGTTCCAAGCTAGATACCGTGACATACTAGACGATTAAAGGCAAGATACATCGTTACCAAAGATACTACCAAAGAGGCTGTCTGGGTGTATATTAGTTCATGAGATGAACTTCGTTCCTACCATTGTGTGACAATGGAGTTGTGGCTTATGCTTAGGAACGCCCGTCCCATCAGTGATCCAAACATATTTTGAGGCAGTGTCACCTGATCATGGAGATGGTTGATCTCCAAGGGATCGAGGTCAGGAGAGTAGACACGGCGGATCCACTCACAAAGGCTTTTTCTCGGAGAGAGACTATTATGGGATGGTTGAGTATGAGATACTACAACCACTGCTATCAGATGTCCCTAGTGCAAGTGGGAGATTGTTAGTTATATGTATGCCCTAGAGGCCATTACTATACATAAGATGTATATTGTAGTGGATGCTTGGACATATATAGGGAGGACTTTCTTGCTTGACATGATAGTATGCTATCTGGTTACTCTTTACCTTAACGTGTATACTGATTGTCTCTCTATTACATGTTGGTAAAGCCCTTAGGATGTGTACTTAACTACCTGGACTATGATGCGGATCATACTAGTGGGGACATGGTAGTCCATAAGTACATCCTTCAAGGTCCCTAGTCGTGGGTGTATCGAGACGGGGCATCGATATACCAGAGTAGCCTTGCGTATGCCTTCTCGACCCATACAGATGGGCGATGGATGATCCCATATCTATTGATATTTGACATCAGAGATGATATATGGGTGCTCAGTGGAGACTGGGTACACTGGATGGACTCGCCGAGAACTCCCAGATGGTATTATACCTTACGTCAGATGGCAGTTCTCTGTGACGCTGGTACAGGTTAGTCTGTAGACCCGAGATCGTCATAGAGTCTTGTGTGATTCCCACTGTGCTTTGATTTCCACCTTACCACTTCCAAGAGGGCGTGCAAAACGGTGGTTTTTGGGTACAGTCCCGAGTCATATGGAGGCAATGAGCGATAGGAGGGGTTTCGTCTCTCCCGGTATTGGGGGTTGATGTTGCGCTGTGCTCGATTGGCCATAACAGGGAAGTCCCTGGCCAGGGCTGGTTTAGAGATTTACTGGTAAGTGTTACCCGTAGTTTCTCGACCCGTTATGCGCCTCATATCGGCACGACTTATCGGTTATTGGGGTCTGACGTTTACCACCCCTAGACTTGATATGCGACATATCAGACGAGGAGACCGGACTGTACGGTAGTGTCACTGTCAGGCTTTTTGCAGGAGTTGGAGCAGGCTTGCTTGCTGATCTTCTGATCGCTCAATACCCGGGTAGCCGTTACATCCAGCTAGTACCGCTGACGACTTGTGGATGCTTGATATGATCATCATCTACTGCCGGCGTATTGACGAGTCTTTAGAGTCCTACAT
The DNA here is from genome assembly GCA_030015575.1 of Agapanthus africanus. Lineage (NCBI taxonomy): Eukaryota > Viridiplantae > Streptophyta > Magnoliopsida > Asparagales > Amaryllidaceae > Agapanthus > Agapanthus africanus. The sequence continues at coordinate 643,517,354 of CM057342.1, forward strand.
AGAGGTTGTACTGGCTCAGGCAAAACGAAATAGGAGCGCATATGTGATATGTGCGGGACCGAGAATAATGCGTGTATGTGATACCGTATTCGATTCTTGCGAAGTTTGTATCGATCGGTTATATGCGATATAACTGGGTTATCGAATCAAGTGTTGATTCGATAAGTCGATACATTGATATTAGTTGGTTATATGCGATATGACCGGATCGTTAAATAAAGTGTTGATTTAATGATTTAATGTATAATTATATATTTAATATATTACTTTACATTAACTATTATTGGTTCACTTTAGTTTGATTTTCTCACTTGATGTGCACAAGTTGTATATGTGATATATTTTTGTGCACAAGTTTGTATCATGTTTGATGATACATGCAAACTTGGGTGTGTGTATGACTTACACCATGTTTAGGTTAAAGGTTTGGGTTTTTATTTATTTTGGTAAAATAAAATGGTGGATTGCTTTGTCTTTGCTTGAAGCTTCATGAAGCTTTCAAGCATCTTTGACAAAGTCCACCATTTTGTTTTGCATGTCATTTTCCTTAACCTAACCATTAACCTAAACTCAAGTTTAGTCTCTACAATGGTTTATCTCACCCATAGTTGCATTATGATAGACATCACTTGATAATTCATTTTGCAATTATTCTTATTCTTTTCTTTTCTTTTCTTCTTCTTCTTCTTGAAGAAAAGAAAAAGCTTGCAAGAAAATTATCAAGTGAAGATTAAGTGTGAGAAATCAAAATCTAAAGAGTACCCATTTCTTATCTCACCATCCTCTACTAGACTAGCACTTTAGTTTAGGGTGTTTGCTTCACTAATTCTATGGTTAGTGAGGTAGAAGTTTGAGTCCGTATTCTCTCGACGTAGATCATTTTCGGCATCGAAGACTTCAAGCGATCCCGTTGCAATTTCTCAAGGAGTCATCCGAGAGTCCGGGAGTTGGATGATTGCAGCGAAGGGACGTCGTCACGGAGCTTTGGAAGTGGAGGACCGGATCTACAAAGGTTGTAGTCCCTTCCCTTAGTGATAATTGTTATCTACTAGCTTTATGTTTCGCCTAATCTCTAGTTAACGATCTTTCTTAGGGTTGTTAAGCACCTAAAATTTTAATCCGGCATGGTCGATGCCTTGTAGAGCCTCATTAGTGTGCCTAGTAACCCTATAAGTTTTGCTTTGCTTATGTTGCTCCATGGTTTATGTTATCATTTTGGGTTTGTAGGAGCTTGACACTTGGAAGGAAGAGTGTTGGATGGACACTTGGCTAGTTAGGTGAAGATGAAGGGCTAGAATGCATTCTTTGTGTATGCTTGATTTATTTATGCATACAACCTTTTCTTTTTCCTTCATTACTTTCTTTAAAAAACCTAACCTTCATCTTTACTAAAAAACTTAAGCCTCCTTCTTCTTTCTCTTTTCCTCTTTTAGCAAGAAAACTCTCACTTAAATCCTTTAGAATAACACAAAGAGAGTAGAAGAGAAGACTACATCATCTAGAGCCTCCAAATTAGCAACTTGGAGTTTCTAGTTTGATCTCTACTTAGAGATTGGTGAGCCAAAGCCTGGAGGAGCTCAATGTGGATCATCTTGGACCTCAACCACAACAAGAAGACTTCAAAGATCTCTAAGAGCTCAAGGAGTTCAAGTTCAACCTCTGCTTCTTTCAAGATTAGCTTAAGGATGTAAGTATAACCTGAACCAAGTAGCTAAATCTCTTCTGGTTTAGTTTCTAGCTTCAAGTTTCGATCTTTAGTTCATATTACCTCTTTAGTGGTAGTTTTGTTCACTAGATTTTTGAAAATCATGCATGCTTAGCCTCAAATATTATTTCAAGTGGGCAATTTTATACTAACATGGTATCAGAGTCACCTAAAGATCTTTACTTGATGATCTATCTACTACAATCAGTAAAATATCCCATTTTTCATATTAACCTAATCATATGCTTGACGTGTGGCGCCTACGGCCTCTTGGTTTGGACCAAGAGGCTATAGAAAGGGGGTAGAGATGATGGAGAAAGAACCAGGAAGGTTTGGGGCAACCCAAACCCGAGGCCACCTCTTGGTGGTCTCGGGTTTGGGGGCATCCCCAAACCCTCCCGGCCACCTCTCCAATATCGCTACCTCCCCGGTTATGTTTAGGCACAGTTTCAGGTTTTTTTAAGCACGTTTGAAAGCATCGGATTGGATTTTAGATAGCTGGGGTGCACGAATTTCAAAGTTGAAATTTCGTGTAGCCACCGAAAGGGTTTTTGATTAATTGCTAGTAGCGTGGATTGTGATTTTTGGTTATTTTTCTGCGACTGTAAGTGTAATATGTGATGGTATTCCCTAATCTCGTTGCTATACGTTAACGACATAATGGGTGCACATATTTACTTACGTTGATGATCTGTGTTTGGTTTGTGATGGCATGAAGTATTGGATCGTCGTGATGAATAGTCGGAGGTTGTGAGACGAGTGTTTATTTGTATATTCATTCATGTAATAATTGTTGTAATATTTATTTGTGGGATGCTTCTAGGTTGAAGAAGTCGTCACCGATTTATTATTACTTACATTTCTGTACCTAGGATAAACCCAAGGTGGGGTGCTCAAGTGACCGGGTTGTAGAGTCCAAAGGGTGGCCATCTCAAGCAGTGAGAACGGGTCACCTAACTCTAGGATTGGTAAGGTTGTTTGCCACACTTGTAGGGGTCTAGGGGATTGGGTATAGGCTGTTCATCATGACCGTGGAATCCATATTTCGTTCGAGGCTAAATCGAACCACGAAAATCCTAGTATATCCTCTATGCTCATTTTTGTTGCGTCTGCTGTAATTTGTGATGATTATCATTATTTGAGATGAATGTCTATATATATACTATATATAATAAATGTTGCTTATGTTTTTCATCCGCGCTAGTCTTGTCCCCACCCTGCCGTAAGTTAAATAACCTTACGGTGAAGATCCGGGACCCTGTGGCGAATGCGGATGGTATAAGCATACGTTCTATTTTCGTTTCTGCTGCAATGATATGGTAAATTGATGGGACCGTGTTAATTCTTATTAATGCAAAGAAACAAATCAAAAGTTTAACGTCGTTGGAAAATTTTTAAAACCACTTGGTTTTCTTTAAAAACCAACTTTTAAATGCGGAGCCTAAACCACTTCTTTTAAAAGCTATTCGGTTCCTTCGACGATATCAAGTTCATTACATTCACGGTTTTCGCCAAAACTAGCCGTTGCCCTCCGTCATTTCGGATAGGTATCCACTAGTATTCAAGATATGTATTTTGACCTTTGCCAAGGCATAGTAATTAGTAGCTAGTGGATATTTATTTGTTGCATAGATAGATGCGTTAATCTAGGACATGCATACAACCATTTTGGCCTTCGTCAAGGGTTTGTACGAATGGATCTAGATTAATCAGAACAATGACGGGTTGAACTTGACTTGCGACTTATGATATTTTGGCCTTCGTCAAGGTCATAAGCGTTTGAGGCAAAAACCACATCGGGAGTTTAAAAAAGAAGGAAACTTACTAGTTTTGCATACCTTTTGGAGTGTGGTGATTTTGGTAGGATTTCTTCAAAATTATCATACAATAATAGTTGGATCCCGATTCCACTGTGAGTAATTGTTATTACTCTTTAGGAGATTTTTCCACTTTACAATCGATGCAAAAAAAAACCCGGTAGGTGTCTAAAAAGGTGTCAGCGCGGCAACGCCTCCAGGGAAAAGAGATTATTTAATTAAGGAATATCGCGAAAGCGTTGTAAAACTTCCCTCGAAGTACCGACACTCGCCTGGCCGAAAGGTTAAAGCAAGAATTGTAGGGTGCGATTAATCCCGACTAATTCTTCTTTTATGGTTTGAAAGAGAATTCAAGGAAATAGTGACAGCCATCCTGTTTAGATAAACTAAAAACCAATCTAATTTTGCAAGAGCATCTATATTGAGTATTTCTTCTCTCTCTCCTAATTGCAGCAACCAAGATGACTGGACTTAAGTTACTATTAGATAAAAACATATTGACGGGACCAAACTATAAAGATTGGCTAAGGAATGTCCAGATGACCATCACTTATGATAAGCTAGGCTATGTCCTTACTGCTAAAGCCCCCGCTGTCCAAGGTCCAAATTCCACAGTCGCGGACATTGAAGTCCATAAGACTTAGGAAATTGACTGCGCAAAAGCCAAATGTCTCGTGCTGGCCTCGATGGATAAAGAACACCAGAGGCGGCACAAGAAGATGGACTTAACTTCCATCTTCCTCCATACCAAGGATTTATATGGAGAGCAGTCTCGTATCGCAAGATACGAGACCTCGAAGAAGCTTTTTTAGGCGAGATTGGCTATCGGGTCATCTGTAGGAGACCACGTCCTAAAGATGATTAGCCTCATTGAAGAGCTCACGGACCTTGGGACCACGTTGGAGAACGAGTTATACACCGACTTGATTCTACAGTCCCTCCCTTCTACCCATGTCCAGTTCATATTGAATTTCAATATGCAAGGAAAAGAAGTTACACTTGCTGAGCTCCTCAACATGTTGAGGAGTGTAGATGGCACCCTGAAGAAATCCAGGGAGACACCTGCTCTACTTGTTGGGGAACCTTCTTCCTTTAAAACCAAGGCTAAGGCCAAGAGGAAGATGAAGAAGGCCCCCACCAAACCGAAAGGCGGTGTCGTTAAGGTACAGCGGAAGGGCAAGGCAAAAGTTGGGATGCTAGCAGTAGCAAAGGAGGAATGCTTTTACTGCCATAAAAAAGGTCATTGGAAGAAGGACTTCTAGGCTTGGAAGGCCAAAAACCAGGATTCGAAGTAATGTGTGGTTCGGCTTCAGGTGTATTATAATTGAGAACTGTTTGTCAATAAACTCTACATCCTAGGTATTGGATACCGGTTCAGGATCTCATATCTGTAATTCTTTGCAGGCACTGAGAAGCCATAGAGTTTTGAAGGAAAGTGATATGTCCCTCAGGGTTACAAACGGAGCGAGCGTGGATGTTGTTGTTGTTGTGGAATATCACCTAAGATTGACAAGTGGAAACATTTTGTTTTTGCGTAACTGTTTTTTTGTACCTAGTATGACAAGTAATATCATTTTTGTATCTTTGTTATCTAAAAAAAGTTATGATTTTGCATTTGTAAATGATGTTGTTAACATTCACCTTAATCATGACTTGATTGGGTTCGGTACACTTGACAACGGTATATACGTATTAAATCAACATCAAGTATTCAATGTCCAGAACACACTTAAACAAAATACTCCAGAATTAAATTATGTTTTTTATGGCATTGTAGACTAGGTAATGTTAATGAAACACAGTTGAAAAATTTACATAAAGATGGATATTTTGATCCGTTTGAGTATCTATCTTATGCAACCTGTCAATCATGTATCACAGGAAAGATGACAAAGACTCCGTTCACTGGACACAGAGAAAGAGCTACCGAGCTCTTAGGACTCATACATAGCGACGTGTATGGTCCAATATCTACACATGTAAGAAATGGTTATTCTTATTTCATTACTTTTACCGATAATTTCTCAAGGTATGGACATGTATTCTTGATGAAACACAAATCTGAGGCCATTGAGAAATTCCAGGAGTACAAGAATGAAGTGGAAAAACAAACATGCAAAAGTATCAAGACACTTCGATCTGATCGGGGTGGTGAATACTTGAGTACTGAGTTCCTGAGATGTTTAAAAGAGAATGGAATTCTCTCTCAGCTTACTCCTCCATACACACCACAACACAACGGTGTATCGGAAAAGTGAAACCGCACCTTACTAGATATGGTGCGTTCCATGATGAGTAGTGCTGAGTTACCGATATCCTTCTGGGGTTATGGACTAGAATCTGCTGCATAACTTTTGAACAAAGTTCCAACTAAATCTATGCATACCACTCCATATGAACTGTGGAGTGGGAAGAAACCCTGTCTTAAATATCTTAAGATATGGGGATGTCCAGCTTTTGTCAAAAAGCAGCATGCAGACAAGCTTGAGGCACGCTCAGTACTGTGCAAGTTTGTAGGATACGCAAAGAATTCCAGGGGGTATATTTTCTATTATGCTGAGGGAACAAAAGCTTTTTGTTTCTCGACATGCCCACTTTCTGGAGACTCAATTTCTTGAAAAAGAAATGGGTGGGAGCGCAATAGAACTGGAAGAAATTCCAGAACCAAAATCTATTACTGAAACCTTAGTGGAACCCAATGTTTCAAAAGAAATGGACGTACCTATGCCACTCCGCAGATCTAGTAGGCAGTCTCATCCGCTCGAGAGATACTACGGTTTTCTTGTAGACGGGGATAGAGAGGATTGCATCATCAATAATGATGAGCTTACTAATTTTCAGCAGGCCATTACGAGTAGACTCAGTAAAGTGGCTGGATGCTATGCGGTCCAAAATGGAATCCATGTACACCAATAAAGTTTGGACTTTAGATATTGCACCTGCAGGGGTAAAACCCGTAGACTGCAAATGGATCTTCAAAAAGAAAATCGGTGTAGATGGACAGGTTGAAACCTATAAACTTAGACTTATAGCAAAAGGTTTTCATCAAAGACTTGGCTTAGACTATGACGAAACTTTTTCTCCAGTAGCTATGCTAAAATCCATCCGAGTCCTACTTGCCATTGCTGCCTTCCATAATTATGAAATCTGGTAGATGGACGTAAAAACCTCTTTTCTAAATGGAAATTTAGAAGAATGTATTTATATGGATCAGCCAGAGGGCTTCATAGAGAGTGGGAGCAGCGGAAGAGTGTACAAGTTGTTTAAATCTATTTATGGATTAAAGCAAGTATCGCGGAGTTGGAATATCTGCTTTGATGAGACGGTCAAGGAATTTGACTTTATTAAAAATGTAGATGGACCATGCATTTATAAAAAAATTGTTGCAAGAACTGTGGTATTCCTTATCTTGTACGTGGATGGCATTCTCTTGATAGGAAATGGCATTCCTACACTAAAATCGATCAAAAGCTTCGTGTCATAAAATTTCTCTATGAAAGACCTGGGTGATGCCTCCTACATTCTGGGGATCAGGATTTATCGTGATAAATCTAAGGACTTTCATAGTCCATGTATATTGACACCATGCTGAAGAGATTTAGTATGGAAGATTCCAAGCGCGATAACTTACCCGCTTGTCACGGAATCACCCTCTCCAAAGAGATGTCTCCCAAGACTGATAAAGAGAAGGTTCGCATGGGTATTAACCCTACGTTTCAGTAGTAGGATCTATAATGTATGCTATATTATGTACTAGACTAGATGTAGCATACACACTGAGCGTGGTAAGCAGGTATCAGTTAAACCCACGGGAGAAGTACTGGATAGCAGTAAAGAACATTCTCAAGTATCTAAGAAGGACCAATAAAATGTTCTTGGTATATGGCAGTTGAGACCTCCAGATCGAGGCCTTCACTGACTCCAGCTTCCAGAGTGACAAGGATGACTCTAAATCCATGTTGGGTTATGTATTCACCCTTAATAGAGGGGTGGTCTGTTGGAAGAGCTCCAAACAGGACACCGTAGCAGACTCGATAATAGAGGTAGAGTACATCGCTGCTAGTGATGCTGCAAAAGAAGCGGTCTGGATGAGAATGTTTATTACGAAACTTCAGGTGGTTCCATCCATTATTAATCCAATACCTTTGTATTGCGACAACAATGGGGCTATTGCTTTAGCGAAGGAACCACGGTCCCATCAGAAATCCAGACACGTCTTAAGACGGTATCACTTTATCAGGGATATCGAGGATCGCCAGGAGATAGAGGTGCGGAGAGTAGATATGAAGGACAATACTGCAGATCCACTCATAAAAGCCATCCCTCATACGCAGTTCGAGAGACTACTAGAGATGATAGGTCTGCGATACGCCAATACATGGTCTTAGTGCAAGTGGGAGATTGTTAGATATGTATGCCCTAGAGGCCATTATTATATAGTACAAGATTGTATATTACATTTTGGATGCTTGAGATATATATATGTACAGGACAGTCTTGCTCGATATGATTGTAGAGTGTTTTTCGTCACCCCATTGAGATGGGAATACGCGCACGCTCGTCAGGCACATTATAGATTCCCCCTGCCTAGGTTAGGCTGAGGTTTATTGATTGTGGGGATCCGAATCTCCGGCAGCCGCGGACTAAGCTGTCATTAATTACCCCTCGCCTTCGGAGCGAAAGAACCTCCGATTGATGGGTCAAACAGGTCATGCGAACTTAATATGCAGTGTCATATTTTGAAGGGGTTTTGGATATATCGGGGGCCCCGTAGAGTTTTTACGAGGGTCCCGCTATCTGGATAGCGGGCTGGGGTCAAGAGGGCTAGCGGCCCCCTTGCGGGGTGCGGGGCAGCGTCCCGTTAGAAATTTTTTCTAACATTGACAGTGCTTTTAGTGTGGGGTGTGTATAAAATGAGGGAAAAATGGTGTCCAAAGGACACGTGGGCGTGGGCGCCGGGCGCGAGAGCGCCCAGCGCCAGAGCGCCGGGCGCGAGAGCGCGTCCCTATGTGCCCGGCACGCGGGCGCTGTGCGCCAGAGAGCCAGCACCCCCACGTGCATGGCACGTGGGCGCTGTGCGCCAGAGTGCCAGCTCCCCACGTGCCTGGCACACGGGCGCTGTGCGCCAGAGCGCCAGCGCCCCATGTGCCTGGCCTACGGGCGTTGTGCGCCAGAGCGCCAGCGCCCTACGTGCCTGGCCCACGGGCGTCGGGCGCCAGAGCGCCAGCGCCCCACGTGCCTGGCACGCGGGCGCTAGGCGTCAGCAGCAAAAGGGACTTGGTCCCTGCACTGGGAGCTGTGCTCCTGAAAAGAAATATTTATTATTTTGTGTATATATATATATATATATATATATATATATATATATATTTGAGGAGTTGAACTCCTAAGATATTTTGGAGCTGATGAAAGGGGCTTCTCCCTTGAGCCCTGGATCATCCCCGAAGTGGGGTTCTTAGAAGTGGGTCTCCTTCTTCCTCCTCTGTTGGCCAGATCTTGAAGAACAAGAAGTATGAGATTTAAAAAAATCTCTCCTTTTTGAGATCTGATGGAAGATCTGAGTTTTCCTTTGTGGGTTTTGTGGTGAAAAACTATTTATTTTTAAGAAAGGGAGAGTTAAACTCTTGATTTGTTTCAAAAAAAGAAGAAGAAGGTTTAGAACCTTGAGGAAGGAGAAGGAGACAAAAAAAACCCTAACCTTTTTGAGAGGGATGAAAAAATTATTAGGTATTTTCATCATGTTTGCCTTTATAGGCTACAAAATTTACATATAACCTCTTGGACTTTACAAAATGGCATTTTGCCCATCCCATACCTCATGTATTCATTTCTTTTGCACATAAGCCATGGGCTTTACAAAAATTTGGCTTTATGCCCATTTTTCTTACATTCATGCACAAAAAATTACATCAAAATTATTTGTTACATGATTTTTATGTTGGCATGGGGAGGCTGGCCGCGGGCTCGACTTGGGCATGGGCTCGCTTGACCTGGGCTTGGGCCCACCTGGCTTGGGGTTGACCTTGACTTTGACTTGGTCAACCGAGGTGCAAATTTTGACACCAACAATGATAGTATGCTATCTGGTTTGTTTTTATCTTAACATGTGTATATGTTCCTTTTTACGTATCGCTGATACATGTTGATAAAACCCACCGTTGCCCGTCCCAAGTCCGGATGAGAAAAGGTGAGGGTTATGGTAGGCTTGTGACAGCCAACATAAAACTTTGTCACATTCTATGACATGAACCATAATAAGAATATCGTTGGGGCATCCCCTACTCAGCGACGCGCTACATCGGATCCCGGGTGTAGTGTTAAGTATGCTAGGGCTTCTAGGTCGTCATCCAGAAATGGCGCGCTACATCGGACCCCGGGTGTAGTGAAAAATAAGCAAGGGTCGTCGTCCAGAAACAGCGCGCTACATCGGACCCTGGGTGTAGTGACAAATAGGCAAGGGTCGTCGTCCTGAAACGGCGTGCTACATCGGACCCCAGGTGTAGTAACAAATAAGCAAGGGTTTCATAGGATCCGTCTAGCTTCCTAGATCATAGGTTCCCTTACGGGTAGACTAATAGAATTAGTGGAGGTGATGATTAGGAGGAGAGTTGGTATTATGCGTTTGCAAGAAACTAAGTGGGTAGGTGAAAAGAGTAGGGTCATAGAGCCTTGGGTTTATAAGCTTTGGTATACGGGTAGAGATAAAAATCGTAATGGGGTAGGCATAATCATAGATAGACGGTTGCTTAAGGATGTAGTTGAGATTAGGAGAAAAGGTGATAGAATTTTACTGGTTAAGCTTATTCTAGGTAGAGAGATCTTAATGTTATTAGTGCTTATTCACCACAGATAGGTCTTGATGACGCTAGTAAGCGTCTATTCTGGGAGGATTTAGACGAGATGGTGCAAAGTATACCTAGTGAAGAGAAGTTATTTATTGGTGGTGATCTTAATGGACATGTAGGTACTAGTCGTAGTGGGTTTGATATTATCCATGGAGGTTTTGGTTTTGGACAAAGGAATGAAGTAGGTGACTCGATTCTAGATTTTGCCTTATCTTATGACTTGATCTTAGCAAACACCTGGTTTAGAAAAAGAGAGTCCCACCTTATCACTTTTAGGTGCGGATCAAGTGCTAGTCAAATAGACTTTTTTCTGACGAGAAGAATAGATAGAGGTTGTTGTATCGACTGTAAGGTAGTGCCAGGTAAGAGTGTAACCACTCAACATAGACTTTTAGTTCTAGATTTTCGATTTAGAAGAAGACCTAGGAAGATTAGACGTAAGGTAGAGCCTAGAATTAAATGGTGGCGATTGAAAGAAGGTAACCAAAAAGTTTTTATAGATCGTGTAGCCCAAGAAGCGGATTAGCAGTCGGAAGATGATTCAGACAGAACATGGAACAAAATGGCTAGTTGTATCAAGAAGGTAGCTAGAGATCTACTTGGTGAGTCGAGAGGTGGTGCTCCACCATTTAAGGACACATCATGGTGGAATGAAGAAGTAAAGGCTGCTATTAAAATTAAAATGGATTCTTATAAAAATTTGAAGAAAAGTAGAGATGTGGAGAGATTTGAGAAGTATAAAATGGCTAAAAAGAAAGTTAAGAAAGCTGTTCGGGAAGCTAAATCTAAGGTCTACAAGGAGGTGTACTAGAAATTAGACACTAAAAAGGCTGAAAATGATATATACTGGATTGCTCAGATGCAGGCAAGGAAGACTACAGACTTATATGCGGTGAAGTGTATCAAAAATGAAAATCAGAAGGTTTTAGTTCGAGATGAGGATATCAAGGAGAGATGGAGAGATTATTTTGACAAATTGTTCAATGAGAACTTTAATGAGAATTTGGATGGACTTGTCATTCAATCTCAAGATATAAACCATGATTTCATGCGTAAAATAAGACTACCTGAGCTTAAAGAAGCTTTGAACATAATGAGTTTAAGAAAAGCGGTTGGTCCTGACGGGATTCCTATCGAGATTTGGAGATGCTTAGGAGAAATAGGCGTTAAATGGCTGACAGATTTGTTTAATAAGATTTGGCAGACAAAAAAGATGCCAAATGAATGGAGGAAAAGTATCCTTGTACCTATCTACAAAAACAAGGATGACATTCAAAGTTGCTCAAACTACCGTGGAATAAAACTTATGTGTCACACCATGAAACTTTTGGAGAGAGTGATTGAACACAGGCTAAGAAAGGATATTAAGATAACAGAGAACCAGTTTGGGTTCATGCCTGGATGATCGACGACAGAGGCTATTCATTTTCTTCGTCAACTTATCGAGCGTTTTCGAGAGAGGAGAAGAGATTTGCATATGATATTTATTGATTTAGAAAAAGCGTACGACAAGATACCTAGAGAGGTATTATGGGGGACAATGATGAAGAAGAGGGTCCCCGTCAAGTATATTGACATAATCAAGGATATGTACGATGGAGTAGTGGCAAATGTCAGAACTTATGGCGGCTTAACGAGTGATTTTCCGATTACAATTGGTTTATATCAAGGATCTGCATTAAGTCCATTTCTTTTTACCATCGTGATAGATGAGCTTACTAGAACTATCCAAGATGAGGTACCTTGGTGTATGCTATTCGCTGATGATATTGTTCTAGTAAATGAGACGAAAGCAGGAGTTAATGCCTAATTGGAATTATGGAGGCAAACATTGGAATCTCGGGGATTCAGATTGAGCAGGTCCAAGACAGCATATATGCATTGCAAATTTAGTAACCAGAGAAGTCAAAACCATATTGGTATAACATTGGAAGGGCAAGAGATATCACCGAGCGACCAGTTTAGATATCTAGGTTCCATCATCCAAAAGATTAGGGAGATCGATAGTGATGTTAATCAAAGGATCCAAGCCGGTTGATTGAAATGGAAGAGTGCAACAGGGATTTTGTGTGATCGTAACTTTCCATTAAAATTGAAAGGGAAGTTTTATCGGAGCGCTATTCGGCCTGCCTTATTATATGGTACAGAATGCTGGGCTCCTAAGAAGCATCATACACAGAAGATGCACGTAGCGGAGATGCGCATGCTTCGTTGGATGTGAGGTAACACTAAAAAAGATAAGGTGCGAAATGAGGATATTCGTGCAAAAGTTGGTGTAGCACCTGTAGAGGAGAAGATGCGACAAAACCGGCTAAGATGGTTTGGTCATGTGCGACGCAGACCTATAGAAGCACTGGTTCGACGAATAGATACTCTCGATATGGGCAATGGAAAAAGGGCAAAAGGAAGACCGAAGAAAACATGGATGGAGGTGATACGAAACGATATGGTTGCCAAAGGACTCAATGAAAGTATATTGTTCGATAGGAGTGAGTGGAGGCGGAGGATTCATGTGCTGGACCCGGCGTGATTCTCATGTTAGTTCATGTAGCCTACCCCATATGCTTGGGATAAAAGGCTCAGTTGTTGTTGCTGATACATGTTGATAGAGCCCGTAGGATCTTTGCTTGACTACCAACGTTGTGATGTAAATCATATTTATGGGGGTAGGTAGTCTATAAGCGCATCCTTAAATTATCCTTACTCGTAGGATTATTGAGACTGGGCATTGATAGTCCAGAGTAGATTAGTGTATACGTTTCTTATTTCCGTTAGGGGAGATGGCCGGTCCCACAGCCATTGGTAAACGGTACCAAAGATAGTATACATGTGCTCATTGGTTATGAGTTACACTAGATGGACTAACTAGGAATTGCTAGTTGGTATTATACCTATCGTCGGATAGCAGTTCTCCGGTGACATGAGTACAGGTTAGTTCGATGACCTGACATCACCATTTGTCTCGAGTGTGTTCCCACTGTACTTAGATTACTACCCTACCATGGCTTTAAAGAGTCATGCAAACTGGTAGTAGTTGGGTACAGTCCTAAAGCACTTGGAGGCAGTAGGTGATAGAAGGGATTCTTCTCTCCCGGTATAGGGAGTCGATATCGCGCTATGTGCGGTTGGCCGATACCACAAGTCTCTGGCCGAGGCAAGTGAGATTTATTGGTAGGATTGCCATTAGTATCTCAGGTGGTATTGGGTTCTACACCGACATGATTTATCACGCTGCTAAGGATCTGACGTTTACCACCCCTAGGCCCGATATGCGATACTCTCAGACGAACAAACCGGACTGTACGGAGAATATCAAGTATAGGCTAAGTAGGGGTTCAGACGAGTCTTCTTGTCGATCTTCTTATCGATAGATACCTGGGTAGCCGTTACGCACAGCTAGTGCCGCTGATGTGCTTGTGAGTTAGGGTTTCGACGGTTAATTCACTGCCAGGGTATTGCCGAGTCTTTAGAGTCCCACACAGAGCTTTTCTCCCTTTGGCAAAATGATGTAGTGGACATACTGGATGTGTTAGTTATATGTATGTCCTAGAGGCCATTACTGTACATACGTTTTATATTGTAGTGGATGCTTGGACATATATAGGGAGGACTTTCTTGCTCGACATGATAGTATACTATCTGGTTACTCTTTATCTTAACATGTACTCTGATTGTCTCTATGTTACATGTTGATAAAGCCTTTAGGATGAGTACTTGACTACCAGGACTATGATGCAGATCATACTAGTGGGGACAGAGTAGTCGCTAAGTATATTGTAATGACCCCAAAATCTTTATACATTTGTATTATCCCTCTTCAATAATATACCGTATTTATTTGTACTTGTTATTTTCCTTTTTCAATTAAATTTATTATTATTTTATTCCTCAATCTATTATGTATTTTTTTCTAGGTGCAAATTCTTTTTTCTTATATTTAAGTTTTTAACTTCTCATTCTTATTTTTCCTTTCATAAATATTTAACCCAAATCCATTATTCTTATTCTCCACAGCCCATCTAAAAAGCCCATTTTCTTTTTAAGCAACATCATATATTTAATTCTAATTAAATATATGCATGAACAACCTTGTATTCCATTGGTTAAGTCCTTGCATTGTTATTCCATAAGTCACATGTTCAAATCCCCATTCTTGCAATTATTTTTTATCATTTTTATTCTTCTCATAACCTACAAATGAGACCTTTCATTTCCAAAATGAATGGTGACCTTTCATTTCTCTTTTAATTCTCATGTTAAATGCATATATTATTATTCACCATTACACCATTTTATTTGTCCTCCTCTATCTTTTCCTTTCTCACATTTTTCTATCTCTCACTTCTTCCTCTTCACCTAGAGTCCAAGAAGAAAAACATGAAGAAGTCTTCAAGAAGGTCTCGCTACTAACGTGAGGCTATCGGCGGATAGACAAGCCCGGTGACAATACCGGCTTGTGCATGTAAGTCCCTTCTCTCTTTCTTTCCTCCATCTCTTTCTTTTTCTCTTTATATTTCTCTTGTTTTATATTACCATGAAAAACTTCCATTGACATATCATTGTTCCTAAATAATTAATTAAACGGATACATATATAAATAATGAATACACAAACATACACACATATATTGTTTGTAAAGTCTTTTTCATTACTCCCAATTCACATGTTAAGATTTCATAGTGACCAATTAGGATTGCATGTTTGTTGTTTTATTTTAAATCACTTTATTTAAAATTTGTATAAAAAAAAATGAAGTTACGAATAAATACCATGGTTTTCTCATTTCTCACATATGACATATCAATACCTTTAGTTTTAAAATAATTTTTATAAATTAATTTTTAATTCTGAAAATTTCATGAAATTTACATATAATATAATATATTATTTTATACACTCTGTAAAAATTTTAGATCGATCCGCATAACGGTTTAGGAATTACATCGTATTTATTCACTGATCGTAAAACAGAAAACTGCAGTTATCGGTCAACTTCTAAGACACATAACTTGGTATAACATTATCCAAATTGAGCAAACTCAGGTGTTTTTGATATTTACATCGAAATATATAGAATTTATTAGTTTTAAGTTTTTACTGAAAACTGACGTAAAATATAGAAAACTGCGTTACAATATTAAGTGACGGATCTGGACAGAATCTGTTCCGATTCGCACACTGTTTTTAAATTGGACATAACTCGAACACCCGATGTCCGTTTGTGACAAAATTTAGATGTGTAGATGCACCATTGATAGAACTATAATTTTATGTATATTATATTACTTAGGAATGCATGAAACAACCTAATATAGGCTTTGCAATAGAATATATAGTTGCTGTCCAGAAATCTGAATTTCTGTTTTAAATGCTGATATTAAAATGATCATAACTAGAGCTTCATAAATCCAAATCATATGAATCTTGGTGTTTTCGATAAGTACATCGAAATACCTACAATTTTATAATAATTTTCGTAAACTGAAACCTGATACAAATTAACTCAAACTGCGTTTTAAAAATATGTGACGGTGCCGAATAGATTCTGATCTGTTTTGCGCGACGATACGAAAACATATATATCTCTCAAACCGGTAGTCGTATTTAGGCGAAACTGGAACTCACGCATGAAAAACACTTAGAGCCATACTTTTGTTTATGTTCCACATTTGTTCAACTTGATTAATTAGTCGTACATAATATTTCTTTATAGCATTGTTTTTGGTAGTTACTCGGATAATATACTTGACTCACTTCATGCTATTCAAACATGTATACATATTTATCTTGATCATTAAATTGTTGTATGTACATAAATACGAGAATTAAATATTTGAGTTATATTTTGAAAACTATACAAAAATATTTTTACATAAAACCCCCTCAAGTTTATAAATTACCCTAAGGACCCTAACAATTATAAGACCACGATTCATAATTCTGATTGTCTGACTCGGGTTTGAGTCTGATTAATTTGACTTGAATCTGATTCAAGTCAACCTATAATCTACAAGATTCCAATTCAAAATGAACACATGAATCCATGAATACAATTATCAATTTATACAATTTGGCTGAACCGAACCATGGATATATTCCTTTTACATGATTCTCAGTATTCCATTTACATGACTCTACGGTTACAACCGTTTCCTGATATCATGGTTTCGGTCAGTCAGTCAATCAATCTATAATTACTACAATTTACAAGATAACAATACAAATAAGACTTCGCGGGGTTTAAGGGGTAGATTGGTACGGAAGGTGTTAAAGGTGGCACGAGGTGGTCAGATTTAATACACCTAACATGAATCCAGTTGCTGTTGTACCGTGGCATAAACGGTTCCTTGTACTATACGTGCCCTTAGTCTCTGGCATATAGAGACTCCTCTCGTATACACTGGCATCCTTCTGTACCAAGCTACAAAACTTGAATATGTTTCAAGTCAATCTATATTCTTTTATATTCCAACTCAAGATGAATACATGAATTCCAGATTCCAGTTAACAATCTATATAACTTGACCGAACCGAACCATGGATATTCCTTTTACATGATTTCCAGTATTCCATTTACATGACTCTACGGTTATAACCGTTTCCTGATATCATGGTTTCAGTCAGTCAATCAGTAAATCAGTCAATCAGTCAATCAAGTCAATCAAAGTCAATCAAGCAATCATTACAAGTTTACAAGATAACAATACAAATATGACATCACGGGGTTTAAAGGGGTAGATTGGTACGGAAGATGTTAAAAGTGGAATGAGGTGGTCAGATTAAGACACCTAACCTATATTCCGTTGCTGTTGTACCGTGGCATAAACGGTTCCTTGTACTATACGTGCCCTTAGTCTCTGGCATATAGAGACTCCCCTCGTATACACTGGCAGCTTTCTGTACCAAGCTACAAACAACATCGTTAAACAATATTCCACAATTTACTACAATACTTTAGAAAATACTATACTCTGTCACTCTTATTCTTCATTATCCTTCGGGACTTACCGAGCGACCTGTTCGCTGACGACATTCTATTTCTCTCTTCTTGGAATGTCGTCAGGTGCGTTGGACCAAGTTGAGACCGAGCCAACAAGTGAAGATTTGGAGAAATTCCAGGAAGACCCAGAGCTCTAGACTTTGTACTTGTTCTTCCCAGTACTTCCTTTTATTATTATTATGCCACTGTTTAGGCATTGCTTTTTCATTCCAGTTGTATTTTCATTTCATGCATTGTATAAAGAATGTTATTAATAAAAGTTGCTGTTATCTCAATTTCATTTGTCTCTTGTGATTATTTTATATTGCTTAGTTACGCTTAGCGTATGTACTTTTGAGTACATACGTAGCGGGCCTTGTCACGTCCACTTTGCCGTACACTGGGAAGCGGGGCGTGACATATATCCTTCAAATGTTCCTAGTCGTGGGGGTTTCGACACAGGGCATCGATACTCCAGAGTAGACTAGCGTATGCGCTTCTTGACCCATATGATGGGCAATGGATGATCCCATATCCATTGGTGTTTGACATCAGAGAAGGTATACGGGTGCTCAGTGGAGACTGGGTACACTGGACCGACTCGCCGAGAACTCCCAGATAGTATTATACCTCATGTCAGATGGCAGTTCTCTGGTGACACTGGTACAGGTTAGTCTGTAGACCCGAGATCATCATAGAGTCATGTGTGATTCCCACTGTGCTTTGATTTCCATCATACCACATCCAAGAGGGCATGCAAAACGGTGGCTTTTGGGTACAGTCCCGAATCACATGGAGGCAATGAGCGATAGGAGGTGTTTCGTCTCTCCTGGTATAGGGAGTTGATGTTGCGCTGTGTTCGATTGGCTATAACTGGAAATCCCTGGCCAGGATTGCTGAGATTTACTGGTAAGTGTTATCAGTAGTTTCTCGAACTGTTATAGACCTCATATCGACACGACTTATCAAGCTACTGGGATCTGACGTTTACCACCCCTAGGCGAGATATGCGACATATCAGACGAAGAGACCGGACTGTACGGTAGTGTTACTGATTGGACTCACAGGAGAATGTACAGGCTTGCTTGTTGATCTTCTGATCGCTCAATACCTGGGTGGCTGTTACGTTTAGCTGAACGCTTGCAGCTTGTGGGTGTTTGATATGATCATCACCTACTGCCGGCGTATTGACGATTCTTTAGAGTCCTACACAGAGGTTTCCTGGCTCAGGTAAAACGGAGTAGGAGCACATATGTGATATGTGCGGGATCGAGAATATTACGATATGAGATATCGTATTCCATTCTCGCGATATATGATATCGGCCGAGTATATGTGATATAGCCGGGTCATCGGATCAACTGTTGATTCGATGAATATATACAAATTATATTAGTCGGTTATATGCGATATAGCCGGATTATCGGATCAAGTGTTGATTTGATAATTTAATGTATAATTATATATGTGATATATTAAGTTACATTAACTAATATAAGCTCACTTAAAAATTCTTTTTCTCACTAGGATAATACATTGATATATATATGATATATGTTAATTGTATTATTTTATTTTGTTACAAAAATATATTATATATGTGATATATAATATTGTAACAAATTAGGGTTACAAATGCAACATGATTTGTGGAGTTTAACCAAGTTAGGGTTTGATTTGGGTTAGCATTCGGGTTAGCTTTTGCATGAAGTTTCATGAAGCTTCCTTTTGTTTTTTGCTTAGATATTTTGTGCTGATATTTATTAACCCAACCCAAACCCTTTACCCTAGTTTACTCTCTACAAGGTTTAAGCCTTCATGATTGACCCATGGTTGATTTGTAACAATAACAATAATTCATTATTCATCACAAATGAAATTCTTCTTCTTCTTGCTCTTGAAAAAAGCTTTCTAGCATTTTGTGATGTGATGAAATAAAGTGAGAAATTGAAAATAAAAGAGAGCTAAATTCCTACTTCATCATCCTTATCTATTCTAGCCACTTAGATTAGGGTGTTTTCTTTGCTAATACTTGATTAGTGAAGCATGAGCTTGGGTTTGAGATTCTTCAAGGTAGATCATCTTAGTTGTTGAAGATTGGAAGCAAGCTTGCATCTTTCTCTTCATGGAGCCTCTCTAGAGTCTGGGTACATGATGATCACGGCGAAGGGACCTCAACACGGAGCTTATGAAGCGAAGGAACGGACTACAAAGGTTGTAATCCCAAACTCTTAGAAGTAAAGTTGTTTACTTGATATGTTAACCCTAAAACTCTAGCAAAGTTCCTCGCTTTAGGTTGTTCGGCACTTGAAAAATTTAAATTCGGCATGGTTGATGCCTTATAGACCCTTGTGACAGTGTCTAGTAACTCTACAGTGGTATCAGAGCCAATCTAGAGTATTAGGCATTGTCTAGACGAAATTTGAAGTCCGATCGAACTCTGAAACCCCGATAAATCCCACTTTCTGGAAAAAATTTCAAAAGTTGAAAATTTTCATATTAAAAATACTCCGAAAATCATGCAGGGAATTCTAAGAATTACTGTGAAGTACGAAGCTACAACTCACTCAAGCGACCGCGGAACCGCGGCCAAACCATGCGTTTGGCGGCGCTTCCGCGGCCAACTTTGGGAGTTGGGGATAATACTTCAGGGGTATATTCTTGGGTATTTTTCATGCTTCTCGGAATTTTTAATTCTACTCAAGTGTTGAGCTTTCTGGGATATATTGGGAACTCATTGATTCGATCGGATAATTTAACTTCGTTTAACTTTTTCCGGGTAATTCAGAACGTGTTAAAAGGTTCGAACGGATATCAATAACTCACTTTTTCCCCTGTCGGAAAACTTTCAAGTGTTGGATTTTTCCTGAGTTTAAAACTTTCAGAAAATCATGCAAGCGAATCTGTGGACCCTCTAGAAGAACGTAACCTTAACTCGATTATGTGACCGTCAAAACTGCCACTGAACCATATGGTTTATGGTAGTTTAGCGTTGCCACATGTAAGGCGTTGGTTCGACCCTTCTACGGCTGGTTCATAGCGGCTGTGACATGTTCTGGGACTTTTTGAACTCTGCTCAAGTGTTGAGCTATTTGGGGAATCTTAAGTGTTTGTTTATTCGATCGGAAAATTTAACATTGTCTATTTATCTGGAATGTAATACAATATTTGGAATCCACAAGTAGTTATGAGATAACTAATTTGAATGTTATAAATCTAGCATTTTTTAGTCTCATTTGATCGGTTGCCACGGGATTTTGATGTGATCAAAAGTCCGTCGCAATCACGTAGTGTACGCGGATACTCGTCGAGTAAACTTAATAGATAGCCACGCCCCATAGCCCCGACCAAGTGACTGTAGGAGAACCCCGTCGCCAAAAGCATCCGTTCGGGTGCTTGCGGCAGCGGTGTTCCGCCTTAGTGCACTCCGTCGACGACATCCGGGGGTGCGGCCGTCTGCTAAAGTTTCTGACGAGCATTCGATCAGGATGTCGGGAATCTTGTTGAATTGCCCGACTAGATATTGAAAAGTGTTTTCGAGATCGAGATTAAAATGCGGGGTTTATAATTGTTAGGCATGGATGTCTAAGGAATTCATTTGGTTAGACATGAGATGTCCAAGGTGGTTGCGGATTCCAACTGTTGTAGTTTTACACTTTTTTTTCTACGACCGTAAGTGTAATATGTGGTGTATTGCCGGTTTCGTTGCTATACATCAACGACAATTAGGATACGCATATTTACTTACGTTGATGACATGTGATGTTATGTGTTGCTGTGATATGTTATATTGGATCGTCGTGTTTTGAATAACCGGGGGTTTTATGTGAGATGAGAGTTTTTCATTTTCATTCATGTAAAATTCATTGTATGTAATATTCTTTTATTAGGGCATTTCCGGGTTGAGGATGATATCACCATTGTATATTATTTATTTTTCCGCATTAGGATAGACCCAAGGCGGGGAGCACAAGTAACCGGGTTCTAGGGTCCAATGGGAGACCATCTCGAGAAGTCGAGACTGGGTGTCCTAACTCTAGAATTGGTAGGGTTTCTTGCCGCTCTCGTAGGGGTCTAGGGGTGTGGGATTGGTTATTCATCGTGACCATGGAATCCGCGTTTTATACAGGCTCGCATAAAACATGGAAATCCTAGTATATCCAATATTTCATATGTTATCTTCTGCTGCAATGTTCTGATGAGATCATATTACTGCCTGAGACGAATGTTTATATTATATATATGAGATATATATTATATTACTGATTTCGTTTCAAATGTGATGCTTATGAAGCATAATAAAATGAGACTTCATTAATGAGATTAATGAAACTAAAAGAAACCTAAACATGTTGTAGAAACTTGTCTCAAAAACTGGTAGCTCTAGTTCTTGCTTTGCATAGCGGTGTTCCTTATAGAACATCCAGCACCTTATTCGATAAGGAAAGAGCCGAGATCCCTTCACCGGGAGTGACCTCTTTAGCGAAACTAGCAGATGCTACAAACTCGGTTTGTCTTTTGATTGTTTTTATAGTTTTTGCTTTGCATAGTGATATTTGTGAAATATCCTGTACCTTATTTGATAAGGAAAGAGCCGACGATCCCTTCACCGGGAGTGACCTCTTTAGAAAAACTAGAAAAGGCCTCAAAAACATTCCAATAAAAATCACTCGATTCTACAACGATATCAAGTTCATTACGCAAAGGGTTTTCTTAAAAACCTGCCGTAGTCCTCCGTCATTTCAGATAAGTACTAGTTAGTATTCGTGCTACGTTTGTTGACTATGTTAAGGCGTAGTGTGCGGTAGCTGATTAGTGCTTATCTGTATAAGCATATGATGCGATTGGATTATTGGATATAGTGCCCTCAAAGTCAATTATTGGATCACAGGTACGTGATTGCAATGATTGAGGGAGGACCTATACCGATAGGACAGTCTTGCTCGAGATGATAGTATGCTATCTGGTTTGTCTTTATCATCGAGTACATGCTTTAGTTCACTATTGCATGTTGATAGAGCCCAAAGGATTCTTGCTTGACTGCCAGCAGTATGATGGCGATCATATACGTGGGAGCTGGGGTCTATAAGCACATCCTTAAAGTGTCCCTAGTCATGGGAGTTTCGAGACAGGGCATCGATACTCCAAGTAGACTAGTGTATACAGTCGAGACCCCGATGAGGGGCGGTGGCCGGTCTCATAAGCCATTGGTGTCAGTTGGTTCACCTAAGATGTATACATGTGCTCATTGAGTTTGAGTACACCGGACAAGACTTGCCGGGAACATGCTAGTTGGTATTATACATATCGTCAGATAGCAGTTCCCTGGTGACATGTGTACAGGTTAGTCTGTCGATCTGAGATTGTCATTTGTCTCGTGTGAGTTCCCACTGTGCTTTGATTACTACCCTACCACGGCTCAAAGGAGTCGTGCAAATAGGTTTTAGTTGGGTACAGTCCCGAGCCACATGGAGGCAGTGAGCGGATCGTCGGGGATTCGTCTCTTCCGGTATTGGGGATGAGATCGCGCTGTGTTTAGGAGAGCCATTACACGAAATCCCTGGCCAGGGTAATCGAGATTTACTAATAGGTATTCCAGTAGTATCTCAGGGTGTTCTGGGCTACTCTCCGACACGACTTATACCGCTATTGGGTGTCTGACGTTTACCAGTCCCCTAGGCCCTAAATGCGATACTCATAGACGAACAGACCGGACTGTACGGATATTGTCACTGTCAGGCTCAGTAAGGTTTCTGGATGAGTTCGCTCGTCAGCTTCCCTTCCGATCAATACATGGGCAACCGTTACGTACAGCTAGTATCTCTGACGTGCTAGTGGTTATACCCAGTGCCAGTGTATTGATGAGTCATTAGAGTCCCCCACAGAAAGTTTCCCAAGTCCGGGCGAAACGTTGTAGAGGCCGTATGGTTTTATGGCAGGGTTCGATCATATTCGTGCACTTGTGCACGGATCAGGATCGGACGGTTAATACTAGCGGGCTTTGGTTTAAGCCGGATCCTAGTATTATATTGTAGGAATATTTTTGTCTCATTGCATTTGTATTCAGACGGAATACAAATGCAGGTATGTATTTACAGTTGAGGGGTAATCCCGTAATTCGTTACGGGATTGCTTTCGGAGTTGCCATTTTCTTTTCTGGTTTTAGAAAACCTTGATCTATGATTATTTATTGTGAGCTTTGACCTCTTTCTTGCCATTTTGCTTGCACTGATTTTCAT
This sequence comes from Agapanthus africanus, assembly GCA_030015575.1. NCBI lineage: Eukaryota > Viridiplantae > Streptophyta > Magnoliopsida > Asparagales > Amaryllidaceae > Agapanthus > Agapanthus africanus. Next base: position 643,540,939 of record CM057342.1, read on the forward strand.
GTTGGGGGGGCTGCCCATTCCGAGGCATAGGAGAGCATGGATGTGTGATTGTGGTTGGTGGGGGGTTCCTTGCAATCCTGCAATTTCTTTTTGGAGGTTTTTTTTTGTGGTGATGGTTTTTGACTTGCTTGATATATATATTTTTCTTTTGCACAACACACCACTGTTTCCCCCAATCAGAGCAAGGCTCTGTTTGAATTTCAAAAATTCAAATTTTGAAGCAACGCTTCAGATCCTCTGCGCTGCGCGTAAAGCGCCACGTTTCAGAAGCTGATACGGTAGCGCAGCGCCTAAGGCAGTGCGCCCAATCAGAGCAAAGCTCTATTTTAAGTGAAATTAAAGGAAGCAACGCTTCAGTTGCGCAAGCACTGCGCTGCGCGACACGTGTCAGCGCAGATGCGCTAGCGTAGTCGCGCTGCACTGTGCGCTGCGCGACACGTGTCAGCGCAGTCGCACTGCGCGACACGTGTGGCGCCAAACAGAATTAAAATTCTAAAGAAATCTTTTCTGTTCTTGTTAAAACAAGAAGTTTTTCTTCTGTAAAACAGAAGCCCTTGGATCAAAGATCCAACGGTGGGGAAAATTCCCCAAATCACTCAGAGAAAAATCTCTTTAACAAATTTAACTAATTTATGGGCACTATAAAAAGGACCCCAAGCCTCAATTCAAAGGCATCAACATTTTCTGAGAGGAAAAAAAGAGTACTCTGAAGAATTCCTCAAGAGCAAAAAAGGTAAAAACCTTCAGAAAAAGAGAAAATTCTCTTAAAAACAGATCATTGATCGAAAAACAAGATTAATGATCTTCAATAAGAAAGAAAACTAACTAATAATAGTGCTTTGCACTTGCTTATGAACCATTGGTTCCTTGAAAACAAGAAAAACTTGTTTTCTTTGATTTAAAATCGATCAAAAGATAAAACAGTGCTCTGCACTTGCAAGAACTGCGCTGTTGCGCTCCTGTATTGGCGCAAGCCACCAGGAAGCGCTACGTGTCAGTAGCGCAGCGCACTGATATAGCGCACTGCGCTTTTGCGCTTGCGCTCGCCAGAGCGTGACACGTGTCACTACCATATGAGCTTGCGCTCATTACTTGGCGCAAAGCGCCTGACAAGCCACGTGGGGCACTGTCAAAGTACTTAATGCTTTGCATTATTAAAGAAAAGGGACATAGCCCAATTAAAAGGCCTAACAGGCCTAATCAAAAATGCTATGCATTTTAAAAAAGGGCAGAGCCCAAAAAAAATAGATGCTCTGCATCATTTATAAAGGGCAGAGCCCAACCAAAACAAAGGAAAATAATGCAGTGAAGGGGCAAGGCCCTAGCACAAGTCCAATAGGCAAAGACAAAAGAATATTGAAACTGGACTTAGCCCAGTCGTGGCCATAAGTCCTCAAATTAAATTGACTGAGCACAGCCGCTCCCTAAATCAATTTACATCCGGTTCGAGGGTACATCTCCGAACTCCTCTGACACCTATCGTTGTAATTCCTCAACGACGTCAGAGAGGTGACGGGTCCCAACGACCACACATGAATACGGACTGCGGGGTCCTTAAACTGATGGACCGGAACGTCCTTAAACTAATGTTGGACCGGAACGTCCTTAAACTAATATTGGACCGAAATGTCCTTAAACTAATGACGGACCACCACGTCCCTAAACTGGAGATGGACCAAAATGTCCTTAAACTAATGACGGACCACTACGTCCCTAAACTGGAATGCGGACCACCATGTCCCTAAACTGGAATATGGACCGCAATGTCCCTAAACTACCTATGGACCACTACGTCCCTAAACTGGAACAATAGAGCCTCCAAATGCTCTTTTGCCGGATCTAAACGATCCCTTTTAAGTTGATCTTAGCCCCCAAACACGGCTAACGTATCCTTAAACATTCAAATGGACTATAAAACTCCAAATCGACTTTGGTTCGAGGGTACATCTCTGAACTCCTCTGACACCTATCGTGGTAATCCTTCAACGACGTCAGAGAGGTGATGAGTCCCGATGGCCAGATATTAAATGGATTATCACGTTAAGTTGATCTTAGTCTCAAACAGGACTATCGTATCCTTAACGAACGTTTAAGTTGATCTTAGCCGCAACGCGACTAATGTATCCTTAAACAAAAATACCAAACCCAAATCTAAGTAAATACGGATTTGGACTAATCCACGTCCTACGGACGACGGCTTAACTTAGTCTCCGTATACAATCCACGGGCAACCACAAACAAAACAAACATCCACGACACGAAGTGAAATTCTGGAGAAGGAGAAAGTTGTTACCGCGATGCGGTAGCGTAATTAACTGCAGGGGCTTGCGCCTGCAGGGAAGAGCGTCCCCACAATCAAAAACCCCTCAAGCGAGGGGGAATCTGACGAAGTCTGCTACATCGGCCGCATCCGTCTAAACCTCCGATACACGGTGCCATAAATCAACTTGGCATCTTCGGAGAGGTGGACGGATAAAACCAAATAGCATCTATCCCGAATCTCAGCGTCAGGACATCGCAGTCTTGTGCGCCACCATTCGGAGGGGAACAGATTCTGGCATGCCCGGTGGGACCTTTTCCTCTTTTCACTCCACACTTCGTGTGTCGTCTTCGCGAACCAGTCGCGGTTTGTTAATGGTTGCCTTCGGATTTCAAGTTACTAAGATTTGGTCTTTTGCCTGGGGCAAAACTCAAGATTCAATGGCCTCTAATTGCACCAACTGCTCGAAGTGCCACTGCAATGGACGCTCCACCTCACTGGGAGGTGTAGCATATGGGCCCAAACGGCTTCCTTCCTCATTCTGCCAGTAGACCAGGTGACCCAGGCCACCACTGGCCTGTTTTTCGGGACCATGATCCCACCTACAAGCTTCTCTGAGCCAATACCTGCACCGGAAATGAACGAGAAGTCGGTCTTCGACCGGCTAACTGCTACGACGACCCCTGTCAACGGGTCGCCCACTACCAAACCGACAGCCTCTGTTTTCACCAGGCTAAATCAGAACTCTAAATTGGCTGTCCCAAGGAAAGCAATAACTGCTGCTCCAGAAGTCGTCAAGGCGGCTTCCCCTGTCAAAGAGTCAGTCTTTTCAAGACTGACGATTCCTGCTCCTGCCCATGCCCGAGGATCTGTCTTCGACAGGTTAAATATCACCCCTCAAAAGACAACCTCAGTCTTTAAGAGGTTAACACTAGCCGCGCCTCATTCAGACAGGGGGCAAAAGAAGCAACCTCTATCTCCGAGCCAGTCCCAACAGCTCGTCGTGCTCGACGTCGCTACTGGCAACGAGTAAGGAAGGCAGGGGGCAACTCCCCCTCAGGGCTAACTCCACCGGCTCCAGTGGTGGAAGTCAACGCTGCTGTTCCAACTGGGAACAACTTTGAACTGCTGAGAAGGGTACGGAAGAACTCTCCAACCGCTACATTGAAAAGATCTCCTCCGCCCGCGGAGAGAGTTCCGGAAACGAAGCAAGAACAGCTCCCTCAACGGCTGTCCTCAAAAATTTATAAAGTTTGGCGGAGAGTTCAAGACTCCGTGATTGACCCAGGTCAAACAGGAAAGGATGACAGTCGCTAGGGTGCCCACTGCAACGGCCCCTCCAACCTCAAAGGCCCACAAAAGAAGAAGGCCGGAGAAAACCCCCGCGCCTGCGGCAAATGCCAAAGGTGGTGAGCCTAAATGCCCTAAGTCTGGGAGCATGATAGTTCATACAGTTTATGTGGCATCGGGAAAGGAGGATAGCCGCTTATCAACAGGTCATAGACCGCGCACGAGGTCAGTGACCAAGGCTCAGGAGCAGCAGCAGAAGCTCCAAGAAATGATGAACGCCATGGCCGCACTTACAGGGCCAAAAGAAAACCCTGAAACGTCCTCGGATGAACGTCAGGAGGAAGAAACCGACGCTGAATTCCTTCGTCGGATATTGGAGAAGAAGGACAAAGAGGCTGCTGAACAAGCAGCCAACATACAGCGTATGGGCCTCCTCTTCCAAGACATGATAGGGATGATGATACAACAAGATCCTCCGACCGAAGATCCCCCGATTGTCCTTAGAGATGATAGGGGAGAGACATCAAATCCTCCGCCAGCCCTATCAACAGCTAAGGAGGATACAATCTCCAAAGCTGATTTGGATGAGTACATAGCCCAACAAATACGGGTTCATCATGCGACCGAAGCAGCCGGACAGGTCGTAAAAACGGGGCGGCCATATCCAAGTTGGTACGACCAAATCAAGTACCCGCCAGGTTACACAATTCCCAAGTTCCATGTCTACAAGGGGACGGGCAATCCTCACCAGCACGTTGCCCAGTTCAGGGCGCTATGCGGCAACACTGGTAGTGATGACAAGCTTTTACTTCGCCAGTTTGTTGGAAGTTTATCGGATACGGCGTTCAAGTGGTACTCTGAGCTCCCGAACGACTCTATCAAAACCTTCGCGGAAATGGAGCTATTGTTTACTCAGCGTTTTGCATGCGCCAGTGAACGTACCCCGATGACAGCACTGATTAACGCCAGGGTAAAGCCAGGCGAGACGTGGGTTCGGTACGCTATACGATGGCGGAACTTATGGTCAAAGTGTGAGCAGCGCATTGAAGAAGCTCCCGCGGTGGGTATGTTTGTAGGAACCCTTGATCCGCAAGCAACCATTTCACAATTTATGATATTTTTCAAGCCAACTACGTTCCAGGCCTTGATTGACAAACTAGCGCAAATGGATCAAATGGGCCATAAACCCCCTCTTCCAAGGCCGGACTCCCGAAATGACAAAGGGAAGGGAAAAGCGATCGTCGCCGCTAATGCTCAACAACAACCGAGCGACTCGAAGCCGGTTGCTCGTCAAAATAATATGCGCCCGTACGTACCCCTTGAGGATAGGATGGGACGTCCTTATTCCTTTCCCCGCGATAAAACAAGGAGGTTATTCGAGCTGGCGTTGCGCAACAGACTCATAAATCTGCCGGATCCAAAACGTCCGTTGCAACCATGTGACGTCAACGAGCCCAACTACTGTCCTTATCATCGAGTACTAGGCCATCCGATCGAAGATTGCTACGTTTTCAAGAATTGGCTTGAAAACCAGTACCGACAGGGCAAGTTCGCGTTATCTGACAAATGGAAGGTGAATCCCCCTTAGCCCCACACCTCTAAGGGGACGAATACGCCGGGGGAAACATGCTCCGTTATTGAAGAAGCTCCTTGGGAGGTCGTATTATCAGCCAAGACAAAGAGGATGCTGAACGACCTTCAGACATGTCCAGCGATTAGGTGGAAGAACCCGTTAGAACCGCAGGTCATTGAGGGGATGTTGAAGCCACGTCCAACTCCAAAGACCGATGGTAGTGGCTCAAGCACTCGCAACCACCCGTCAAAATCCTTGAAGAAGAAGAAAAAGAAGTCAAAGAAGCCCGTGAAGCCTGGCGACAAGCGCACGGACTTACAAAAGCAAATTGACGCGCTGGATGAATACAACCAAAAGGCACGGACTCCCATTACACTCCAAGAGTTCCTCAATCACGTCTTTCAAGAAAAAGATTAGGGAGAAAGTTCATCGGATGAATCCGAGGAATATGTGGCGAGCTGTCATATGATTTCCCATTCGATCACGAACGATGAGGAGACTCCTTGCACCGAAAAGCTGGGGGCAGATCCTGAACCAAAAGTTCTGGGGCCATCAGATGAAGTAATTGACGCATTCCTTAATGAAGCTCGGTTGAAAAGTAAAGCTGATCGGGAGCGCGAGGCGGCTATATTTGAAAGGGCCAAGTGCCAGCGACTTGATGAAGGAGCTGAGACGATCCCGTTGGAGCTAAACACCTCCGCTACCGACAAAAGCCAATTCAGGATGAGGAAAAAGTTTGCTAAGGCCATATCAATGGGCATGAAGCTACCATCCTCTGAAGGAAACATCACTGGTGAAATGGAAACGCACCCCTCCTATTACTTATATCATCAAAAGATTTCGCACCCCACTCAAGAGTGCAAAGCTTTCGATAGATGGTGGCAGGGATATGTTGCTCATCGACAACGCTTTAAGCGGGAAAAGCGTAAAACTCGTCGAGAGCAAAGAAATACGACCGAAGGGCTTAAAAGAACTGCTGGCGATTGTTGCATGGTTAACACCAGTAGATCACAAGTGCCTACATTCGGGAGTGATTCTGATGAAGAGCTAGAACTTGCCCCTCTCTTTAAAAAGTCCGCTTCAGGAAAAGAAGAAGAACCGAAGGTCTGCGAAAATATCCGGTTACGTAATCGCACGCTTCCCGAAAAGAACCTCGGACCCTCGAACAGAAAAGATAAAGGGAAAGAAAAGGCCCCTGAAGATATCGTCTTAGATGACCAAGTGGTGGAGGAGCTAGCTGCCAAAGACCCGCCAAAGAAGAATAAGGTGGATTACAACGTCTTAGCACATCTGAGGAAGCTGCCCTCACAACTCAGCATTCTTGACGCCCTTTTGCTATCAAAAGAGGCGAGAGATTCGTTAATTAAGGCACTCCAAGATCCGGAACAATTCCAAGCATGCCTGGCCGAGGAAAAAATGAAGGATGAATTGGAGGAAGTACACACAGCCGATGTCACTTTCGGAGACGAGGACCTTCTCCTTGGGACGTGCGAGCACAATCGCCCCCTCTATGTCTCGGGATACTGCCATGATATAAAGATAGGCAAAATCCTGATCGATAACGGATCTTCCGTTAATCTCCTTAATGTACGGGTCGTAAAAGAAATCTGCATGAGCGTCCAGCACCTTGCTCGGGATAAGATCACCATCTCCGGGTTCGACTCCCAATCGTCAAAGACTCTTGGATCTGTGATACTGACGCTACGCTTTGGGCTGCTCGTCACGGACATTAAATTCCACGTCATAGATGCTAAGACATGCTACAACGCTTTGCTCGGCTGACCATAGTTACACGAGTACAACATCATCCCTTCTACACAACATCAGTGTATGAAGTATTTTAAGGATGGTTTCGAGTATACCGTGACGGGAGAACTGAACCCGTTCTCTGTGAACGAGGTCCGTAAATATGAAGATGCTAAATACTTCTTACCGGATTTCGAAGACAAGGAGAAGTGTCACAAGCCGGAGAATAAAACTAACGCTACCATCCCTGTCTTCGGCAGTGATACTGAGGAGGAAGAGGAGATAGTTTATTCGGGTCCGCCCCAACACAACAAGCTGGGACCATCGGCTCCTACATTGATCTTTGGCAGCGACTCGGAAAATGAAGTCCATGCTGTATTCTCTGCTCGACCTTCAATACAAACGTCCGCTGACGAAGAGCAAAGTCTACAAGTCGCCATAGTGCCGCTTAAATACCATAAAGAACTAGATGCACTTAATATCTACAGTGTAGAAGAGTTGCGGACATTCTATATCCCTCCCAGGCGAGAGAGCGAGAAAGGAATTCTGTTTTACCGCTCTGAAGAAACCAAGGTAGAAAAAGAAATCTGGCATGGCGCGGATTCTACGCTCGACAGGCTTCAGCCTATCCGTCTCCCCAGATATTATACGGAAGGTTTGAAAAAGCTGCTGAAACGCCAGGGGATACCCTTCAAACAGACCGTTAGAAAGGCCAAATTCTATGACAGGGTCTGGAACGTCCTCGGGACTCAACGCAAACTGCCTAACGGGAGAATGGAAACAAAAGGGGTTGGATACATCCGGTCGAAGAAACGAGAGTTACTACCCGGCTGCTACGTTGTGCACGACTTCAATGAAGAAGCAGATGCTCAATGAAACAACGCTGATCCTGAGACAGTAAAAGTTCCTGATGCAAAAGTGCCCAGTCCGTCGTTTGAAGAACAAATGGACAAGCTTATAAGGGAAGCAGGTCAAAAAGTCCGGGACGACCATAACCGCGAAATGGACATCTACGAGAAAGCCAGAACGCAACGCCTCCTTCAACAGGCCGTGAAAGATGAAAATGCCGCTCCTTGTCAACCCGTTATAAAGAAGGCTCGGCGCAAAAGCAGAAATAAGTCGAAAGGCCAAAAAGGCGCTCAACAGCAACAAAGTAGGGCTAAGAATCCACGCAAACGGGAGTCGAGCGTTATTGATCTATCCCTCATGAAGAAAATGAGTCGAGCGTACTCGTTTCCTCGGGACAAGACGAAGAAGATACTTGATCTTGCTCTAAAACATCAAATGCTTACACTGCCGGAGTCCAAAAACCCCGAACAAGCAGGCGAAGTCTCTCACCCGGATTATTGCCCTTATCACCGAGTGATAGGGCACCCTCTCGAGGACTGCTTCACCTTCAAGAATTGGGTTGAAAATCAGTATCAGCTTGGCAAGTTCGCTCTGTCTGACAACTGGAGGGTAGCACCGCCACAGAAGCACGAGCCCAAGGCCACGAAAGAAGACCCGGTTCCACATTGGGATTGGAAGCGAATTCGCACCTGTCACATGATTACAATATTAAAAGAAGAGCCCGAGGACATAGATGAGCTCCCTTGGTGCTTCAAAAACAGCAGCAACGAGATAATCTCAGAATTCCCACCAGCGCCAAAAGAGCTGGAAGATGGAATCCATACCACTGCAGATAACCTCAAGAAGATTGAGTTGGGGACGGCAAACGATCCACGACCGACATTCATCAGCGAGTTACTATCTGAAGAAAGGGTAGCTGCGTTAAAGGATGTGCTTCTGCAGCATAGAGATTGCTTCGCGTGGAACTATTCCGAAATGCCGGGACTAGATCCAGAAATTGCTGTACACAAATTGGCGATATCCCCGGACATCAAGCCAGTCAAACAAGCACCGAGGAGAATGCGGCTCGAGCTCGAGATGAGTATCAACACCGAGGTCAAGAAGCTGATCGACTCTGGCTTTATCCAGGAGGTTCAATATCCTGAATGGATCGCTAACATCGTCCCGGTGATGAAGAAAAATGGGACGGTGCGCATATGCGTGGACTTTCGGGATCTCAATAAAGCTTGCCCGAAGGATGATTTCCCAGTGCCAATCACCGAACTGATGATAGACAATACATCCACTCATGAGGTTTTCTCCTTCATGGATGGCTCATCAGGGTATAATCAGATAAAGATGCATCCCGAAGACCAGAAGCACACCGCCTTCAGGATGCCTCTAGGTATATTCTGTTATAAAGTGATGCCCTTCGGTTTAAAGAATGCCGGTGCCACTTATCAAAGGGCCATGACAAAGATCTTCGATGACCTTATACAAGAAATCGTCGAATGCTATATCGACGATCTCGTGGTTAAAAGCAAATCATACGAGGAACATCTCGAGCATTTGAAGACCGTATTTCAACGCCTTCGGCAATACAACTTGAAGATGAACCCGCTCAAGTGTGCATTCGGAGTTTCCTCAAGCAAATTCCTGGGATTCATTGTTCGACACCGAGGTATTGAAATAGATCCGTCAAAGATCAAAGCGATCATGGAAATGCCTCTGCCGAGAACTCTCAAACAGTTGCGATCTCTCCAAGGGAAGCTCGCATACATACGGCGATTTATAGCCAACCTTTCAGGCAAGTGCCGTCCCTATAGCCACCTGATGAAGAAGGGAACCCCATTTGTCTGGGATCACAAATGCCAAGGCGCACTGGACGAGATCAAGCAGTACCTGCAGAACCCGCCGGTGTTGGCTGCTCCGGTCAAAGGAAAACCCCTCATTCTTTATACAACTGCCCTCGAAAGTTCCTTAGGCGCATTATGGGCACAAGAGAACGATCAAGGGAAAGAAAGAGCACTCTACTACTTAAGTCGAGTTCTGCTGGGAGCAGAAAGCAATTACTCTCCCATTGAGAAGCACTGCCTGGCGCTAATCTTTGCGATAACAAAGCTCAGACATTACGCATTAGCACATGAAGTCCGTCTCATTTCGAAGGTGGACCCTCTCAAATATCTAATGTCAAGGGCCATATTGATAGGTCGACTCGCTAAATGGGCTCTGCTCTTGATGGAGTTCTCGGTAACATATCAACCTCTCAAGGCAGTGAAAGGCCAGGCCATCGCCGATTTCCTCGCTGAGCATCCGATATCGGCTAATTCTCCTCTGAATTGCGATTTGCCAGACGAACATGCGTTTGACGCGATCGACGGTGGTGATACCCAATGGGAACTTTATTTCGATGGAGCATCTTCCATGAAAAAGCGCAAACAAAGTACCCCTCTAATCAAATCGGGGGTAGGCCTCATCTTCGTGATTCCACAAGGAGGGATAATGCGCTTCGCTTTCTCCTTAACAGAGCCGAGGACAAACAATGAAGCCGAATACGAAGCTCTGATAGCAGGCCTCGGGATCGCCATCGACATGGGAATTGAAAATCTCCTCATATACGGGGATTCTCAACTGGTCGTTAGTCAAGTAAACGGCGACTACCAAATGTGCAAGCCGGAGTTGGTAAAGTACGGCGAAAAGGTGCAACAACTGTTGACCCAAATTCCTTCCTACACTTTGGAAAACATACCGCGCGCAGAAAACAGCAAAGCAGACGCATTGGCCAAACTTGCTAAAGAACTGGCTGATGAGAATCTCGATAACGTTAGAATCGTGGTACAAAGCCGTCAAGTGCTTGCCCCAGCAGAAATATCTCCGGAATCATCCGAAGAGAAGGGAGCGACTGAACAGACGACCCTACAAATAAAAGAACGAAGAAAGGATGAGGATTGGAGGGAAGTCTTTATAGATTACTTTAAGTCCCACCGAATGCCCGGAGATGCGTCCACAAGACATCAGCTCATGAAACGAGCTCTGTCTTTCGCCTTCGTCAACGATACTCTGTACAAGAGGTCATTCGATTCTCTGTGGCTGAGATGCCTAGGACCTGACGAAGCAGAAAGAGTCGTTCAGGAAGTTCACGACGGACTCTGCGGTTCTCACCAAGCGGGCCCAAAGATGAAGTTGAAGATCAAACGGATGGGCTACTACTGGCCCACAATGATCCAGGACTGCCTCGAATATGCGAAGCAATGCCACTCATGCCAAATTCATGGAGACTTCATCCATCAGCATCCAAATCCGCTACACCCGACAGTGGCTAGCTGGCCATTCGAAATGTGGGGAACTGATATAGTCGGCCCCATTGAACCAGCATCGTCTAGGGGACATCGTTTCATCCTGGCAACGACTGACTACTTCTCCAAATGGGCAGAGGCAGTACCGCTGAGTGAAGTAAAGACGGAGAATATCCTCCACTTCTTCAAGACGCACGTCATATATCGGTTTGGAACGCCAAGACGGATCATCTCCGATAACGGGCCAGCCTACAGAAGCCACAAGATCCGTCGCTTCGCGCAACAGTACAATATAGACTGGAGATATTCCTCAGTTTATAATCCATGTGCTAATGGTCTAGCCGAGGCCTTCAACAAGACTTTGACAAAGATCATAAAGAAAATAGTATCCCGAAATAAGAAGGACTGGCACGAAAGACTACAAGAAGCTCTTTGGGCGTATCGAACTACGTTCAAGACGGCCACGAACACAACGCCGTACGCGTTGGTGTTCGGTACAGAAGCAGTACTTCCCCTCGAGATAGAGCTACCCTCTCTACGAATGGCAGTCCACTACGAGCTGACTAACGAAGAAAATGCTAACCTTCGGCTTGAGGAGCTTGATGCCCTTGAAGAAACACGGCTCATAGCGCAACAAAATCTGGAAGCTTATAAAGCAAAGATGACGCGCTCATACGAAAGATTGACCCAACCGAGGACATTCCGCCAAGGCGAACTCGTGCTAGTGGTCAAAAGGCCTATGATCCCCAATCGCGCCAAGCGGGGAAAATTCGAGCCAAACTATGAAGGCCCGTACATCATAGATAAGGTCTACCAGGGTGGGGCCTATCTACTCATGGACATGCACGGTGAAAGGCCTTTCAGGCCAATAAACGGTCGCTTCCTAAAGAGATACTACGCTTAATGAGCCACAGCCTAGGTCAATGGTAGATGACGACGACTATGTCCGCTCGCTATCTTCCTAAGCTCAAACTCTATCAGCAGTAACCAGCCTTCTCAAAGTCGGACCGAAATGTCCTTAAACTAATAGTGGACCGAAACGTCTTTAAACTAATACCGCAGCATCCTTAGGCTGACGAGATGAATAAAAAAAATAAAGAAAAAATATAATAAATAAAAACGGTATGTCCATAAGCAAAAAGGGCACGGATGAAAACCCGAAAGGGCTCCGTGAGTAAAAACAGCAGGGCTACCGGCAAGTGTTCGTGAAAACCCGAAAGGGCGCGACCTCGTAAAAAAAAGAGAAAAAGAAAATAAAAAGAATAAAAAAAACGGTATGTCCATAAGCAAAATGGGCACGGATGAAAACCCGAAAGGGCTCCGTGAGTAAAAACAACAGGGCTACTGGCGAGTGTTTGTGAAAACCTGAAAGGGCGCAACCTCGTTAAAGGACACTTATAGGGTCCTCTCGACCTTGTAAGGAGAAACCACCTGCGTGAGATCCTTACGACTCACAAGGGAGCAACACACTTAGGGATCCCCATGATTCCTAAGGAGAAAATACACTTGCGAGATCCTCATGACTCGTAAGGAGAACTCTCTTGTGGGACCCTCACGGCTCATAAGAGTTGAAAGTCTTAAGTTACAGAGACCTAAACCTGTGCTTAAGCAACTCCCACAACTCCCGATATTGCCATACAAGTGGCTCAATACTGACCCTTGTATACAATCCACGGGCGCGAATAAACATTTCCCTAACCAAGATCCATCCGTGACTGGGGATATGTTCGCACGACCCTTGTAAGTCCTCTCGATTTACAAGGAGAAAACCCTCCTGTAGGATCCTTACGACTTACAGAGGAAACAAACACTTAGGAATCCTCACGATTCCTAAGAAGAAAATACACCTATAAGATCCTCACGACTTGTAGGGAGAAATAACTTTGTGAGACCCTTACGGCTCATGAAGTCAAAGCCTTAGACGACAGAACCCTAACCCTGGTCGCTAAGCTACCTTTGTTCAACATCGACGGAGGCAGATGATGATTCGCTCCTGGCAATATCCTAGTTGTAGCGGTGCTGATGCCGAAATCGGCTTACGGCGAAAAGCCAGTAGGCCGCACATGCATACGAAATAGCCGAAATGATGGGGCAACTTGCAATAAAAAGCAGCAAGTAAAAATGTATGCATGCAAAATAGCCGAAATGGTTGGGCAGCTCGCAATAAAAAGCAGTGAGTAAAAATAAAAATAAAAAAATAAAATAGCCGAAGTGATTGGGCAACTCGCGATAAAAAGCAGCGGGTAAAAATAAAATAAATAGCCGAAATGATTGGGCACCGCGAAAAATAGCCGAAATGATTGGGCAATCGCGACCTTCACGATATAAAAGCTGAAATGATAGAGCATCGCGGAAATAAAACAAAAAAAAAGGAAGATGATAAAACTTTGGCCCTACAGTTAAGATCACATCGATCCCTGTATACAATCTAAGGGCGTAAACAAACAAGAGGGAACCATACTTTCCCAACAGGTTCCGCCAGAAGACGAGGCCAAATCTCGACGGTTCAGTCCAACTTCGAAGAAACCAGTGTCTTCAGCAAATTCCTCGACTCACGGATACAAACACTCCTTGACGAGAGCCTCCTGATCCGCGTCGACTCGCAGAGCCACCAGCGCCTCTGTGGGAAATTCTCGACTCATTTCAACCCCAAGGAAACAAATAATCCTTGGCGCTTGGGAAACAAATAATCCCCAGCAAACTCTTCGACTCATGGATACAAACACTCCTTGACGAGAGCCTCCTGATCCGCGTCGACTCGCAGAGCCACCAGTGCCTCCATGGGAAATCCTCGACTCGTTTCAAACCCTAAGGAAACAAATAATCCTTGGCGCTTGGGAAAAAAATAATCCCTAGCGAACTCCTCGACTCACGGATACAAACACTCCTTGACGAGAGCCTCCTGATCCGCGTCGACTCGCAGAGCCACCAGCGCCTCCGTGGGAAATTCTCGACTCGTTTCAACCCCAAGGAAACAAATAATCCTTGGCGCTTGGGAAACAAATAATCCCCAGCAAACTCCTCGACTCACGGATACAAACACTCCTTGACGAGAGCCTCCTGATCCGTGTCAACTCGCAGAGCCACCAGTGCCTCCGTAGGAAATCCTCGACTCGTTTCAAACCCCAAGAAAACAAATAATCCTTGGCGCTTAGGAAACAAATAATCCCCAGCAAACTCCTCGACTCACGGATACAAACACTCCTTGACAAGAGCCTCCTGATCCGCGTCGACTCGCAGAGCCACCAGCGCCTCCGTGGGAAATTCTCGACTCGTTTCAACCCCAAGGAAACAAATAATCCTTGGCGCTTGGGAAACAAATAATCCCCAGCAAACTCCTCGACTCACGGATACAAACACTCCTTGACGAGAGCCTCCTGATCCGTGTCGACTCGCAGAGCCACCAGTGCCTCCGTGGGAAATCCTCGACTTGTTTCAAACCCCAAGGAAACAAATAATCCTTGGTGCTTGGGAAACAAATAATCCCCAGCAAACTCCTCGACTCATGGATACAAACACTCCTTGACGAGAGCTTCCTGATCCCCGTCGACTCGCAGAGCCACCAGTGCCTCCGTGGGAAATCCTCGACTCGTTTCAAACCCCAAGGAAACAAATAATCCTTGGCGCTTGGGAAACAAATAATCCCTAGCAAACTCCTCGACTCACGGATACAAATACTCCTTGACGAGAGCCTCCTGATTCGCGTCGGCTCGCAGAGAAACCAGTGTCTCCGCGGGAAAATTCCCGATTCGTCTCAACTTGCAAGATGAAGCCTTAGGCAGCAGGGATTAAAAAACTTGCTTCCTGAACAGTGGGACCCTGCAAATCGATCTAGACGATCTCTTTCATACTATTCACGGGTCTCACTCTTCAAAGTCGAATCTCGACAAGGAGGGAAACAACCGCTTACGGGTCCTCTCGACTTGTAAGAGGGAAGAATTCTCTTATAGGATCCTTATGACTTATAAGAGAAAACCACACTTAGGAATCTTCACGATTCCTAAGGAGAAAAACCCACCTACGAGATCCTCTCGATCCGTAGGGAGAAAAGTCTCTATGAGACCCTCACGGCTCATAGAGTTGAAAAGTCTTAGGCAGCAGATCTGAACTTGCGGCCTAAGCCATCGCTATTTCTTAAGAAAGTCAAGATGCGTGCTCTATTATCTGTTGACCATGTTTACTAAGGTGGCGTGCTGATAATAAAAGAAAGAAAAGGCGGAGAAATAACACAAGACATTACAGAAGATGTATATCTTTTATTCATAAACTTGGTTGAGTACAGGATACATTGTGCTAAAGAATAAAAAAGAAACATATATACATTTTTTTTATTCACAAGTACAAACGATACAAGGAGAATTACTGAGAAGGAAACATCTTGCATAGATCTAGCAATTGTTCGCGCAATTCTTTCCTCACTTTCTCCTGATCTGCTGTCACTGCCAGCTCCGCCTCCACTTGGGCCCGTTGCTGCAAGACAGATGCAAGCCGCTCCCTGACGGCCTGATAAGCAGCTTCCCGACCTGGAGTATCGCGCTCAGCTACATCAAGCTTTCTCTTCAAGTTTAGCCCATGGGAGATGCGCTCCAGAAGACCCTCGAAGATAGTCTTCACTTGGGCAGCATTCGCTTCAACCTCAGCACGCAGACAGGCCATCTCGCTCGAGGTCTCTTGGCATTCCTTTAGCTTTAAAGCTGCTTCTTGTTCCAAGTGGTGGACATAAGAAGCGCTTCCCTCGATCCATGCTGCTCTTTCATTGCTCGCGGCTAAAGTCTCGGGGGCGGTACGCATCGACTCCAGCTTATGCAGGCGAGCCTCGATCTCCATACAATGATTAACCCAAGATGCGATGATACCCTCGTTATAGAAATTCACGAGTATCACCAACATCGGGTTAACCACTATAGCGAAATCCGCAGCAGAAGTAGGGGTCTCGATGTCGAGCTCCTCAATGTAGTCGCTCAACATGCGTAAGCTGTTCGCGGCGTCTTTCGAAGATGGACATCTCAGGAAAGGACCTGCCGGCATGATGATGCGAGACTCGAAGGGCGCCGAGACCGGAACGACCGCTGAAAAGAAACAGGATGTGATTAGATAACTGTTCAGGGAATAAAAAAGGGGAAAGTCATCAATGTGATAGTCGCCATACCAGCTGAGACAGGTGACAAGGCCGGAAGGGCCGGTGGTGCAACCGATCTTCCTTTTCCCCCTTCGATTTGTAACACTGTAGTCAGGACAAGAGAGAGTTATAAATAATTCTACTACTGAAAAACAAAGATATCGCTCAGGGACGGTACTCACCAGCGCCACCAGAGAGAGAGGCAAATTCAGATGGGAAGGAGAAGTGTGGGAGCAACACTTGATAGAGATGGTCAAAAAGCACTCCTGAAAGACACAACAGTGTGACTTTAGTACACAAATTATGCGTCTGGAAGATAAGATTAATAAATTGCAAACCCATACCTTCCAACATCTTCGAGGGTATGAGAGAGGGTTGAGAGGTGACCACCGCCAAGGCAGTCGTTGAAGGCGCTCCCTCAAGCAGTGGGGCATCGGCGCTGGCTGCACCTGTGTTACAAGAAAAGTGAACTTGTCAGAAAGAATTGTAAAGTAAAGAAAAACAACAACTTGGGGTTTACTTGAGGAGCTCCCGGCTGAAACGGAGGCGACTCCCTCTTCTATCGACATGAGGCCGCCGCCCGTGGCCTCATCACCCGACTCGATGGGGACCGTCGTCGTGCTCGCGTGGCCAGGAGACAGCGGAAGATCGTAGACGGGAAGGGCAATGATCGGAGCATTGCCGGACTCTTGAAAGAGAGCGACTGACTCTTCCCCAAGAGTCGTGCCCATCTCACCCGCTACTTCCTCGGGCTCCGCAATCTCCATCAGCTTATCCGCCACCACCACAAGGTCGCCGGCCTCAAGCACCTCGTCCGCCACAACCACAAGGTCGCCGGCCTCAAGCACCTCGTCCGCCACCACCCTGGGCTCGGTTGTAATGATCATTTCATCTGCCGCCACTTCAGGCTCGGCATCAATGACCTTCTCGGCTACAGAGCCCCCAACCTCTATCTCAGGCTCCGAAGCCTCAGCGACGTTGCCCACCGTCGGCCCAGGTTCGGCAGGTGCCCCCTCCTCTGTTTCCTTGGGTTCAACGGTCTCCGCCTCCCCCTCGGTCGGACTTGGCCATGCAAGATAAGGTATATAAGAACCGACAGCTTTATGAGTCTTATAATGAAATTCTGAAAGAAGTGCTACCTGAGGCAGACTTGTCGTTAGCCTCTCTATTGGCGCGGATCGCCTGTCTATGAGCGGTAGACAAAGCGACCGGGGACTCTTCTGACGGAGTGTCGGCACGAGGGATGGTGCTTGGGCCCGCTCCCGTAGCCAAAGCAGCCCGGCGCGCCTTCGCCTCACGCCTCAGCCGCTTCCTTTCCTCTCGGGCCGTTGAAATTGACCTTACCAGAGCCTCTTTCATTGAGGCGTCCTCGTCTGTACACAGGGATGCCTCCAAATTCTTCAAGGCATCCCTCGTCGACTTGTCAAGTCGAGACTCTTGTGGCAGCCCCGACGAGACCGGAGCTCCAATAACAGGTTCAGAGAGGATCCCCTCATCGACTAGTATAACCCCTATAAAGAAACAAAGGAAGAAAGTTAGATTAACCATCGAAAAAGATAACGAAATTTGTTTTAAAAAAAAGGGGTGGGACATACCGGCGCCTGCTAAAGCGTGTTTCTCCTCCTCCTTTTGGAAGGTTTTCAAAGAGTCAGCAATAGCTTCTTCGGTAGAGACACCTGTTGAAAATGGGGAAAAGTATTAGTCAAGAATAATGATAAAAATGCAATGAAATGATGAAGAAAGCAGCTAATAATTACCTGACTCAGCGAGTTTACTCAACCACGCTTCAAGCCTCGCTGATCGCTCAGAAGCCGCAATGGCGGCCGCCAGGTCGGTGTCTGCGGGGTCTGCCGCGAAGCCCTTATTGCTGCCATATTCACTTATTCCTTCGGTAAGAGGGGCTTCAGGCTCTAAGCCAAGAATCGTGTCAAGAGAAAGGAGCGACTTCTTCTTCTTTTGCCCGCCAACTCTGGATGCATCCGGAACTGATTTGCGTTTAGCAGACACCTTGGGGCAGCGGGTCCCGATATCCGCGCCTACACCGGACTCCGGCGATACCACAGTTACCGTTTCCACTGGAGCACGGGGGGCTGGTGGCGGATCCACAGCATCGCGAAGCGGCAATCCGCGCCGGGGACTCAACACGCGCGGAGGTCCGCCTCCAGCACCTTTCAATGGAGGAATGACCGGAGTCCTCGGCCTTAAGGGAGCCTTGCGATCGCCGCCGGGAGGTGCACCCTTGCGGTCAACCAGCATACGTTTCTCCATCAAAATAACGGGCCCCATCGCATGCGCATACCAGGCCACGTACGCGTTGAGGACTTTGGGGACGCAGCTCGGCTCACTGATAAAGAAATAAGAACTTGTGTTAAGCCGCATAAAGTGGTGCATTGCATTCTTTATCCCCTCCCGGCTAACCACGGGCTTTTCCAAAAAGGCTTCCATCGGGATCCCCTGATTGTAGCTCGATTGCTGAGCAAACCGGTGAGGGTTATACCTCATGAAGAGTGCTGTCTCATTCTGCCTAAACACTAGGTAGCCCGGACGAATGGAGTAGAGGTGGAGGATTTCCCGAGCCTTCAATATGGAAGCCCCGTCCTTAAAATCATTGCGCAGTGGCACCACTGACTTAGTGGTCTCTGAGCCTATGGTTATGACCTTATCCACAAAAGAAACCTTCGCTCCGACCAGATGTGGACGAAGGAGCAGCCCCCTAGACTCCCGCGGGGATGCAACTACAATTGAAGCACCGACCAACCGCATGACTCTCGGGAGCCTGCATTTCTCAAAGAACGGAGGAATCTTATGGGCACCAAACACCCCTTGCACATGCATCTCCATCCAGGAGGTGAAGTAGTGCATCGGGAAGTTAGCAGGCTGTACCCCAGGCTCACTAGCGTCTGCCGCTACGCTAAGTCCATTATAAAGGTAAGCCAGCCCGGCGATTCCTACCGATAACTGCAAACCAGCCACCATCCGATGCGCTGGGTAAAAGACGGATGGCCGCATGTGGCGCGGGTGCATGGGGAGCGCAAAGCTGCATAGCCACAAGCCCAAGAACCCAGTAAAGAAGGTCTCCTCATCCATGCCCGGGACGGCGATTTCTAAGAAAGGGACGATGGCGGCGCCGGGGAGATAAAAATCCCTTTGATCATTCTCTGATACGGGTCGGCGGTCCAAACCGAAACCAAAAGGGTCATCGAGCTGGGCGAACTTCTCACTCCGCTCGGATAGGAACTCCGGGCGAATGAAGCGGGCAATAAAATCTGCGAAACTGACGCCCCGGTCGCCCGATTCCAGATGGAGTCCTTCATAGATCTCCAACACCTTCACCACGCCCGGATACTGATGCTGAATGGCGTTCTCCGGAGTCAGGTCAAACACCAGCGGCTTGGTAGCAAAGACGTATTCATCAGGAGGAAGCAGCTCCTCGTAGTGCTCCCCCCTCATTGGTAGACTCGAGACTTCAGCAAACTCCTCCAAGGAGATGGAGACTTCCCTATCCGTCATCAGGAAGGTGTGAGTGGGGATATTCCATTGTTCAATAAAGGCCTTGATCCACCACGTTGGAGGAGTGGGATACTCGAAAAGCGAGACGTAGATGGCCGAATATAGACCAATCTTCGTTAGATGAGTCCTTTTCGCCGATAAGATGTACCGGGCCCACTGCAAATATCCGGCAGGCGGTCGTGGGATCAGTCCAATATTTAAGCCTGTCCCCAAGGGCGTGCTTCACCCTGACAGATTCGCCTCCCCAGAATGTCTATTGCCGGCGGCGGCTGCACGGGGATAGCACCGATTGCAGGCTGGAGGAGGTCATCGGAATTCTAATTTTTAACCTCCACGGCATACTTCACCGGGGGTTCGTCCGCATAGGGGATCGTAATTATGGGCTCAGAAGGCGAGGCAGAACTGAAACTGCGACGACCCTGGATGATTTCACTGTACCACCTACCCCATAAGTGAAGGTTCTTGTACTCGGGATCATGGTCCTTAATAAGAGCGAACAACACCAGGTCCACTGGTGCATGGGGAAAACCTCCCTCCGAGCGAACAAATGGGAAAGACAGGTTGGCAGACATGTTTCCTGTAGAAAGACAAAAATAACCGTTAGTGTTCCCACGCTTGGCACTTTAAAATCTTACACCACACTGCAATGCAGTGGGTAGGGGACCAAAGGGGGACCCACAAAATCTGGATAACGGTGCATCATTTAATAAGACAATCCCATCATTAGATAAGACTGTCAATTCATGAAAAAAAAATCCCCAAGAGAATATCCTCATTGATGGGAAATCCCTAGAGACAAGGAGAAAATCTCCTCTTTTAGAGCAAAGCTCTGTCACAGAGTGACATTTGTCAAACTCTGGTATCAGGGGAACAAGATTCCTCAAAAGAGCACAGCTCTGTGGTAATAATAGAAAGATCCATCAATTTTTTTTTAACACTTAAAAGAATTAAAATCTTGAAAAATCCATGAAAACTTATAAAAAATTCTTCATCTTTTAGATCTAAAAAGATCTACATTTGATCCAAGAGCAAAGCTCTGTTCATGGGTTAAGATCCATGGACTAGATCTCTGTGGATCTGTAAGTTTTTGAGAGCAAGGCACTGTTGATGAAACCCTAAAGGGGTTTTCTTTAGATCAAAGATCTATAAGAGCAAGGCTCTTTTAATTAAATTAAATTTAATTTAATTTAAATTACCTAGAGTGGTTCTAAGTTCTAAACTTTGAAGTTCTTGGGGAAAGAACAAGAGCAAGGCTCTGAAAGTTCTTAAGCAAGAGCAAGGCTCTGAGAATAAAAAAATTCTTGAAAATTGTAAAGAATTTTCTAAGGACCAAGGGTCCTATTTATAGGCGCCTGCGCCCCTTCAACTTATCAGTTGATCCAAAGGCTGGGATCTTGCCACCGCTGCACTCACGCGCACGCCAAGTGAACGCAACGGTGGGGGGGCATTTGTTTCCCCCAATCAGAGCAAGGCTCTGTTTGAATTTCAAAAATTCAAATTTTGAAGCAACGCTTCAGATCCTCTGCACTGCGCGTAAAGTGCCATGTGTCAGAAGCTGATACGGCAGCGCAGTGCCCAAGGCAGTGCGTCCAATCAGAGCAAAGCTCTATTTTAAGTAAAATTAAAGGAAGCAACGCTTCAGTTGCGCAAGCACTGCGCTGCGCGACACGTGTCAGCGCAGATGCGCTAGCGCAGTTGCGCTGCGCTGTGCGCTGCGCGACACGTGTCAGCGCAGATGCGCGCTGTGCGCTGCACGACACGTGTCACGCGCTGGGGTATTTGCGCCAAACAA
Organism: Agapanthus africanus; assembly: GCA_030015575.1. Lineage (NCBI taxonomy): Eukaryota > Viridiplantae > Streptophyta > Magnoliopsida > Asparagales > Amaryllidaceae > Agapanthus > Agapanthus africanus. The sequence goes on from CM057342.1 coordinate 643,562,353, forward strand.
AATTAAAATTCTAAAGAAATTTTTTCTGTTCTTGTTAAAACAAGAAGATTTTCTTCTGTAAAACAGAAGCCCTTGGATCAAAGATCCAACAGTGGGGAAAATTCCCCAAATCACTCAGAGAAAGATCTCTTTAACAAATTTAACTAATTTATGGGCACTATAAAATGGACCCCAAGGCTCAATTCAAAGGCATCAACATTTTCTGAGAGAAAAAAAAGAGAACTCTGAAGAATTCCTCATGAGCAAAAAAGGTAAAAACCTTCAGAAAAAGAGAAAATTCTCTTAAAAACAGATTATTGATCTAAAAACAAGATCAATGATCTTCAATAAGAAAGAAAACTAACTAATAATAGTGCTTTGCACTTGCTTATGAACCATTGGTTCCATGAAAACAAGAAAAACTTGTTTTTTTTGATTTAAAATCGATCAAAAGATAAAACAGTGCTCTGCACTTGCAAGAACTGCGCTGTTGCGCTCCTGTATTGGCGCAAGCCACCAGGAAGCGCCACATGTCAGTAGCGCAGCAGCGCAGCGTACTGACATAGCGCACTGCGCTGTTGCACTTGCGCTCGCCAGAGCGTGACACGTGTCACCACCATATGAGCTTGCGCTCATTACTTGGCGCAAAGCGCCTGACAAGCCACGTGGGGCACTGTCAGAGTACTTAATGCTTTGCATTATTAAAGAAAAGGGACAGAGCCCAATTAAAAGGCATAACATGCCTAATCAAAAATGCTATGCATTTTAAAAAAGGGCAGAGCCCAAACAAAATAGATGCTCTGCATCATTTATAAAGGGCAGAGCCCAACCAAAACAAAGGAAAATAATGCAGTGAAGGGGTAAGGCCCTAGCACAAGTCCAATAGGCCCAAAGACAAAAGAATATTGAAACTGGACTTAGCCCAGTCATGGCCATAAGTCCTCAAATTAAATTGACTGAGCACAGCCGCTCCCTAAATCAATTTACATCCGGTTCGAGGGTACATCTCCGAACTCCTCTGACACCTATCGTTGTAATTCCTCAACGACGTCAGAGAGGTGACGGGTCCCAACGACCACACATGAATACGGACTGCGGGGTCCTTAAACTGATGGACCGGAACGTCCTTAAACTAATGTTGGACCGGAACGTCCTTAAACTAATATTGGACCGAAATGTCCTTAAACTAATGACGGACCACCACGTCCCTAAACTGGCGATGGACCGAAATGTCCTTAAACTAATGACGGACCACCACGTCCCTAAACTGGAATGCGGACCACCATGTCCCTAAACTGGAATATGGACCGCAATGTCCCTAAACTACCTATGGACCACTACGTCCCTAAACTGGAACAATAGAGCCTCCAAATGCTCTTTTGCCGGATCTAAACGATCCCGTTTAAGTTGATCTTAGCATCCAAACACGGCTAACGTATCCTTAAACATTCAAATGGACTATAAAACTCCAAATCGACTTTGGTTCGAGGGTACATCTCTGAACTCCTCTGACACCTATCGTGGTAATCCTTCAACGACGTCAGAGAGGTGATGAGTCCCGATGGCCAGATATTAAATGGATTATCACGTTAAGTTGATCTTAGTCTCAAACAGGACTATCATATCCTTAACGAACGTTTAAGTTGATCTTAGCCGTAACGCGACTAATGTATCCTTAAACAAAAATACCAAACCCAAATCTAAGTAAATACGGATTTGGACTAATCCACGTCCTACGGACGACGGCTTAACTTAGTCTCCGTATACAATCCACGGGCAACCACAAACAAAACAAACATCCACGACACGAAGTGAAATTCTGGAGAAGGAGAAAGTTGTTACCGCGATGCGGTAGCGTAATTAACTGCAGGAGCTTGCGCCTGTAGGGAAGAGCATCCCCACAATCAAAAACCCCTCAAGCGAGGGGGAATCTGACGAAGTCTGCTACATCGGCCGCATCCGTCTAAACCTCCGATACACGGTGCCATAAATCAACTTGGCATCTTCGGAGAGGTGGACGGATAAAACCAAATAGCATCTGCCCCGAATCTCAGCGTCAGGACATCGCAGTCTTGTGCGCCGCCATTCGGAGGGGAACAACCACCAATGATCATTCTCTCCTCTGCCATTTTTGGAATTCCCTGTGAACTTTTCTCTGTGGCCGAGCTCAAGGCAGTGGCCAAGCAATTCATTTGGGAATGGGCTGATTTCATCTTAGCATTGCAAAAATCATGTGCTCCATTTCTTATTCTAGTGGCAACTCCAATTTACCTTCACCCAAGTACTAGGGTGTCTTGAGACAAGATATTCTACACTTTCTCTACTTCATTCTTGGATATGTCGGCTAGTAAACTTCATGTCCGAGTTGCCTCGGTTCGAGGCGGGAGCCCGTATAAAGATTCAATGACGTGGTGCCACATCGACGAGCGAGATCGGGGAGCGGACTTCGTTGGCGCAGCAGCGGGGAGCTTGGTGCGGAGATTAAAGACCGAATGACACGGATCGATCGATATAATCTTTCCAAACTTCTTTTAGATTTTTCTAGCTTACGGTTAATGGAACGATCCGGGTATTTGGGTTGCGGTGGCGCCGGTTTCGTAAAATTTTTTTGTTCCGCATTTTGGCCCCGGTTAGACGGCTGAGGTGCCGCCGCATCCCAACATGGTATCAGAGCCAAACTATTAACCGCTTACTAGCTTGTTCTAACATGTTTAAAAGCCCGATTGAACAAAATTTCCGAAACCGCAATTTCAAAACTTAAGTTTCTGTCGAATTTGTAAACTGGTCTAAAAATTATTTTGGGCACGTCAGAAAATCAGGCAGGCTTTTGTTAGATCACTGTAGAAAATTAGGAAGTTGTTCCCTCAGGAACGCCGCGGAACCGCGGCCATACCCACGTATTGGCCGCGGTTCCGCCGCCGTTATGGGGATTCAATGCACCAAGTTTCTTCTGGGGGTCTTCATCTTGGAATTGGGGTTTCTGGAATTTTTATTTTTGGCCCAGATTATTTTGAGTACTGGATTTGTACTTGGGGCCTACTTCGGGAAGTTTTGTCGATCGAGATTTTAAATGTGTTAGTTTACAGTGGTTACATTATATCTGCGACCGTGAATGTCATTTGAGCGGTAAATCTTGTCTAATTGCTATAGTCCTTTTAGACGGGTTTTGCGAATGTGACATTCACGTTGATGTTCTATGTTGTGCTGTGATGTTGCGGATTTGTCGTGGTGGATAGTTCCTACGCAATGGTAGTGCTGTTTGGATTTATTTGTACATTTGATATTGCGGGGCGAGCGTCCGACATGTGGACTGCCGTCACTGCCTGTTTGTATATTATTCTTTTGGGGCACGACAGGGTTGAGGTCGATATACCCGTTGTATATATTTTCTTTCCTGTACTAGGATTACCCCGCGGTGGGATGCACGGATAGCCGGGTTCTAGAGGGCAACGGGCCCGCATCTCATGGCGTTGAGACGGAAGAGGCTTCACTCTAGAATTGGCGGGCTATTCGCCGCACTCGTAGGGGGTATAGGTTGACCCAAGGAGGGGTGCTCAAGTTACCGGATTCCGTGAAGTGCTGGGTGGTCCATTCACGTTGCTGAAGGGGGCTGCCTCGCTTCAGGTTTTGGCGGTTAACTTGCCGCGCTCGTAGGGGTCTAGGTTTTCATTGCACAGGCTATCCACACGACCAGGGGTACGTCGGGTTTCATTTGCGGCTCTATGAAACCTGGGGATACTAGATTATCTGTATTGTTCTGAGATACTTATTACTTTTCTGTGATGTTACATTTATCATACCTGGAGCGATTATTATATATTGATATATATACTACTAGATGTTGTATATGTTTTGCACCCACGCTAGCCCAGTCCCCGCTCTGTCGTTAGTTAAGTAACCTAACGGGTGATGGTGGGACCCAGAGGCGAATGCGGATGGCATACACGTACATCATATTTTCGTTCTTTTCTGGTGTGATCAATTGATGGGACTGCGTTGATTCTTATCAATGCAAGGAAAACAAACCTATATTTGATGTTGTTGGAACCAATTTTTCAAAAGCTGTTATTAAAAGGGTGTTCTCTTTTGTTTTGCACAGTTGTATTCGGTTATGAATATCCAGCACCTCATTCGACGAAGCAAGGGCCGAGATCCCTTCATTGGGAGTGACCCCTTGGACAGAGATTTGCGTCAGGGTAATAACTTCACTATAGTCGATTACTTTTTGCTTTGCATAGTGGTATTCAGTTTGGAATATCCTGCACCTCATTCGACGAGGAAAGAGCCGAGATCCCTTCACCGGGAGTGACCTCTTTAGCAAAGGTTTTCGCCACTATATTTTTATAAAAAACTATCCGGTTCCTTCAACGAGATCAAATTCATTACATTAAAGGTTTTTCGCCAAAAACCAGTCGTAGCCCTCCGTCATTTCTTACAGGTATTACTTAGCATTCATGCTGTGTATGTTGACCTCTGTCAAGGCACAGTGCTTGGTAGCTGGGTAATGCTTGTTTGTTGCATAGATATGCGATTATTTAGGACATTCGCACGGTCATTTTGACCTCTGTCAAGGGCACATGCGGGTGGGTCTAAATTAATCCAGGACAATGACGGGTTGAACTTTACTTACGACTTATGATATGTTGACCTCTGTCAAGGTCATAAGCAGCTTGGGGTAAAAATCACTTCGGGAGTTTCAAACATACATGAAACTTGCCAGGCTTGCGCATACCTTCTGGAGTGTGATGATGTGAGTGGCTTCCATCACATTATCATGCGATGATAGTTGGATCCCGATTCCTACTGATGAGTTGGTTTACTCCTCGGGTGATCCCGACTGATTCTTCTTTCAGGTTTGGAGGAGAATTTGAGAATACAGTGGGAGGTTTCCTGATTAGATAAAATGATTAACCATTCTGATCTAGGTTAAAGTGCACGCAGAGTGTTTCTTTTCTCTCTCTCTTTGACTGCGACCATGACCCGACCCAAGACAATAACTCAGTAACCAAGTTAACTGAACTTTCTTATAACACTGGCTTTTGGATTGTCTGAGTTGCATACATCATTGCCACTCCTTCTTTTACCCTTTGAGTTTCTCCAGAACACCCCGTATTACTACGAACATCCACTTCCATTGGATAAATCCATCGTATGGTTATATACGAACTCGGAGGAACTTCTTCGAGGATGGATTCTGGTTCTGGAGAGATTGAATAGGATTATTCAGTTGTCTTTTCCTTTTACCTTCTCTCAGGTTGTGAGGGCTCCTAGGATTAGGAGAGGGTACACTTATTACGTTTATTGGATAGTCTTCTTTCAAACCATAGGCAGGTGCCGAAAGGTAGGGAATGAAGAAAACCAATTAGCCTAAATTGGGTGTACATAAGGTAATAAGTAAAGACAAATAAAGGGATCAGAAAGAGGGCAAAGTAAATTGCGACTGTTAACATTCACGACCAAACCACGTATCTCATCACCACTCCTAATTCACCTTTGTATTTCTCCAGAACACCCCGTATCACTACGAACATCCAATTCCATTGGATAAATCCATCGTATGGTTATATATGAACTCGAAGGAACTTTTTCGAGGATGGATTCTGGTTCAGGAGAAATAGGAATAAGGTTTATTCAGTTGTCTTTTATCTTTACCTTCTCTCATGTTGCGAGTACTCCTAGGATTAGGAGAGTACACCTATTACACTTATTGGATAGTCTTCTTCCAAACCATAGGCTGGTGTTAAACGGTAGGGAAAGAAGAAAACCATTAAGCCTAACGATAGTGTACAGAAGGTAACGACTAAAGACAAATAAAGGGAATTGGAGAGATGGTAAGGAAATATACGGTTACAGTCATGAATCTGATAATGGAAGAGGCATTACTAGGAATACCCGGATACCCTTTCGAAACATTTTTATGTTTCAGTTTCATTGTGCATTGTTAATTGAAAGTTGATTTCCCAATTAGACACTTGCTCTAGGGTATGTATTTACCAGGTATGATTCTCACATCTGTATGGTTTTACAGATGATGAGTGGGAGTAAGTTATTGGGAATTAGGTGATCATCCTCATTATATCGGAATTCGTTGTAATTGGTGATATTTGAGGAAATCGCCTGGGTACAGTTTCAACCTACGACGCATAGAGTTTGAGTTATTCAACTCAGGGGACTTATATTGTATATTGTCCAGTGTCCATTAGGACAAAGGGGTTGGTCCTCGTACTGTATTCTGTTTACTTGTGACTTCTCAAATTTTAGTCAAGTGTTTCGTAGAAATACAAGGTCCAAGTTTGAGAATTTATAGGTACAGGAATAAAGTAGAGAACCATGTGTAGCAAGTATCAGGATTCTTCAAAGTGATTGAAGATTTAGATACTTGTGTATGGTATTCAGTTGATAGTAATGGTTTTAAGAAACTTGTTTCTCTTTCAGGTTACTCATAATTGGATGCACTCCTAAGTTGAGTAATGCTGATCGTCCTCTCTACATTTAGTTGATATGCAATGGAGACAGCTGCATGATTTGAATATGGTTCCAAATTAAATCAGTGCCTCTATTTTTATATTGTATATAGAATGGTTCATATCTTAACGTTGTTAAGGTACGGGGAGTTATCCGGCTTATGCTTAAAACCAGACTCTGGATAACTCAAGGCACGTTTCTGTAATAGCAGTTTGTGGGTTAACCCGGGCTTTGGCGAGGGTTAATTTTCTACCATCTGGAAGATCAATAGTGATATTGTTCTTGACTCGCCACAGTTTTAGTAAAATGGATTTTTTTCAGAAAACAACAGTGGGAGTATGGTAGAACTGGAAAAGATTCCAGAACCGCAAACGGTTACGGAAAATTTAATAGGACCTAAAGATTCAATCAGGATTGACATTCCGTTAGCCACTCCGCAGATATGGTGGGTAACCTCAGGCGCCCGAGAGGTATTTCGGTATTCTCAAAGACGGTGATAGGGAGGTTCTTGTTTACCCAAACTTGACACTGTTGTTGTTCCAGACTATGAGACCCGGCAGGAGGATGAGTATAGCGTCGTTCTAAACTAGCTTTAGAAGTGCACATGTATATGATTCTGCCATAGGGTTGTTGTAGTCAGTGGGAGCAGCGGAAGCATAATGGACAAGTAGCTTATGTCTATTTATAGACTAAAGCAGATATAGCGGAGATAGATCATCTATTTCTGATGTGACGGTCATGGGCTTTGACTTCATCAGAATAAGGGATGGATCTATTAAGAAAGTAGTAGGGTGTGAAGTCCTGGTATTTGGACGACATACACATAGTAGGAAGTGAAATTCCTACACTACGATCGGTTATACTATGGTTGTCACACAGTGTTTTCTCCACATAGGATATAGATATAATATCAGACATTCTGGTTACTGGATCTATGGTTTTAGATCTAGATTTGGGTAGTTTCCCAATCTGGGTACTTTGACAGTATTCTAAAGGTATTTTAGAATGAACGACTCCTGGCATGGTGGTGTACCTGCAGGTGATGGAGTCACCCTCTTTAAAGGTGTCTTATAGACTAAAAGGGAGAGGGATGTGCATGATTGGCAGATCACTTGCTTAGGTAATTGAGTTGATCATGAGATGTCAAGTACCACACCAGATATTGTTTTTGCACTAGATGCAATAAATTGATATTAATCTAATCTTGGAGAAACGTTCGGAAGTAGTTTTAGAACATAAGTGGTTGTTCTAGGGATTTGATAACGACGGCCTCCTTCGGGAGACGGTTATCGTTCCAGGCTTCCAAGGTGACCCGGATGACAGAGTGACTGTCAGAGTTATAGTTTTCCCTCTGACAAAGGACAGTAGTTTGGACAGGTGGTCCAAACGGATACTGAGGGAGGCCTAGTGCAGGATACTGATTAAATTTAGTTGAAAATACAGTCTAAGAAGTTTGCTGGATTTGGAGTTCATTTATGAACTGGGTCCCATCAGATATCCAGACATATTCTAAGATAGGTATTGCTCATTTCGGGAGATGGATTTCTCAGCGAACTTGAGACAAAGAGAGACATAGAAAGAAACATCAGGGTGGATCCACTCACTGAGGCTATTTCTCGAAAGCAATAATTTTACAAACGAGCTTTGTGAAACTGATTAGTGGAGGAGTTAGATATTTGGTATCACACGAGCTGTGAGTACGCGACATCGCAATAATTAGCCTTAAGTGCAAGTGGGAGATTGTTGGATATAGTGCCCTCAAAGTCAATTATTGGATCGCAGGTACGTGATTGCAATGATTGAGGGAGGACCTATACCGATAGGACAGTCTTGCTCGAGATGATAGTATGCTATCTGGTTTGTCTTTATCATCGAGTACATGCTTTAGTTCACTATTGCATGTTGATAGAGCCCATAGGATTCTTGCTTGACTGACTGCCAGCAGTATGATGGCGATCATATACGTGGGAGCCGGGGTCTATAAGCACATCCTTAAAGTGTCCCTAGTCGTGGGAGTTTCAAGACAGGGCATCGATACTCTAGAGTAGACTAGTGTATACAGTCGAGACCCCGACAAGGGGCGGTGGCCGGTCTCACAAGCCATTGATGTCAGTTGGTTCACCTAAGATGTATATAGGTGCTCATTAAGTTATGAGTACACCAGACAGGACTCGCCGGGAACATGCTAGTTGGTATTATACATATCGTCAGATAGCAGTTCCCTGGTGACATGTGTACAGGTTAGTTTGTCGACCTGAGATCGTCATTTGTCTCGTGTGAGTTCCCATTGTGTTTTGATTACTACCCTACCACGGCTCAAAGGAGTCGTGCAAACAGGTTTTAGTTGGGTACAGTCCCGAGCCACATGGAGGCAGTGAGCGGATCGTCGGAGATTCGTCTCTTCCGGTATTAGGGGTGAGATCGCGCTGTGTTTAGGAGAGCCATTACACGAAATCCCTGGCCAGGGTAATCAAGATTTACTGGTAGGTATTCCAGTAGTATCTCAGGGTGTTCTGGGCTACTCTCCGACACGACTTATACCGCTATTGGGGGTCTGACGTTTACCAGCCCCCTAGGCCCTATATGCGATACTCATAGACGAACAGACCGGACTGTATGGATATTGTCACTGTCAGGCTCAGTAGGGTTTCTGGATGAGTTCGTTCGTCAGCTTTCCTTCCGATCAATACATGGGCAACCGTTACGTACAGCTAGTACCTCTGACGTGCTAGTGGTTATACCCAGTGCCAGTATATTGATGAGTCATTAGAGTCCCCCATAGAAAGTTTCCCAAGTTCGGGCGAAACGTTGTAGAGGCCGTATGGTTTTATGGCAGGGTTCGATCATATTCGTGCACTTGTGCACGGATCAGGATCGGACGGTTAATACTAGCGGGCTTTGGTTTAAGCCGGATCCTAGTATTATATTGTAGGAATATTTTTGTCTCATTGCATTTGTAATCGGACGGAATACAAATGCAGGTATGTATTTACAGTTGAGGGGTAATCCCGTAATTCGTTACGGGATTGCTTTCGAAGTTGCCATTTTCTTTTCCGGTTTTAGAACACCTTGTTCTATGATTATTTATTGTGAGCTTTGACCTCTTTCTTGCCATTTTGCTTGCACTGATTTTCATGTTGGGGGGCTGCCCATTCCGAGGCATGGGAGAGCATGGGTGTGTGATTGTGATTGGTGGGGGGTTCCTTGCAATCCCGCCATTTCTTTTTGGAGGGTTTTTTTTGCGGTGATGGTTTTTGACTTGCTTGATATATATATTTTTCTTTTGCACAACACACCACCAATGATCATTCTTTCCTCTGCCATTTTTGGAATTCCCTGTGAACTTTTCTCTGTGGCCGAGCTCAAGGCAGTGGCCAAGCAATTCATTTGGGAATGGGCTGATTTCATCTTAGCATTGCAAAAATCATGTGCTCACATTTCTTATTCTAGTGGCAACTCCAATTTACCTTCACCCAAGTACTAGGGTGTTTTGAGACAAGATATTCTACACTTTCTCTACTTCATTCTTGGACATGTCGGCTAGCAAACTTCATGTCCGAGTTGCTTCGGTTCGAGGCGGGAGCCCGTATAAAGATTCAATGATGTGGTGCCACATCGACGAGCGAGATCGGGGAGCGGACTTCGTTGGCGTAGCAGCGGGGAGCTTGGTGCGGAGATTAAAGACCGAAGGACACGGATCGATCGGTATAATGTTTTCAAACTTCTTTTACATTTTGCTAGCTTACGGTTAATGGAACGATCCGGGTATTTGGGTTGCGGTGGCGCCGGTTTCATAAAAAGTTTTTGGCCTCGGTTAGACGGCCGGGACGCCGCCGCATCCCAACATGGATTAGGGTAGTCGTGCGACTTTGTTGACGATGTTAAGGGTCGTGCGGGTGGGTTTAATTCAATCGGGAAATGACGGGTTGAACTTGACTAGAACTTATGATTTGTTGACTATTTTAAGGTCATATAGCTGCTAGGGGTATAATATTATCAGGAATTTCAAGTGTTGAAATTTGCAATGAGATTGCATACCTCCTATGAGATAGTTGGATCCCGATACCCGCTGCGAGTAAGAGTTACTCCTGAGAGAGTTTTACACATTACAATTAGCCGATCAAATAGGTGTCTAAAAAGGTGTCAACGGAGTTACGCCCCTGGGAAAATGAGGTTTATTTTAATTAGGTCCGTGCGAAAGCACGGGGAACCTCCCTCAAAATACCGGCACTGGCCTGGCTGAAAGATTGGCGAACTTGTAGAGTGTAATTAATCCCGACTAGTCTTTCCTTTTAAGGTTTGAAGGAAGATTTGACTAAAACAGTGGGAGACATCCTGATTAGATATATTAATAACCAATCTAATCTTGCAAGAGCATACGCTGAGTGTTTTCTTCTCTCTCTCTCTCCAGATAGCGACCATATCACACCTTAATCAAGATAATAATACGGATGTATTGACCGAACCCGCTTATTATACTGAGCTGGGGAACGTTGGTCCCGCTCCAACTTATAATTGTTATAAGACAGAGCAGGAAATAGGGGATTACCAGAATTCCCGTGCCGCCCAAATGAAGAAAGTGCATGTTGATGTATCTTCTTCGGGTGTGTTCATTACCGAGAACTGTTTCTCAGTATACTTTACGTCCTGGGTATGAGATACCGGATCAGGATCCCGCAAATGTAATCTGTTACATGGGCTACAAATAGGTAGAGAACTGAGAACGGGTGATAAGTTTTAAGAGTTGGAAATGATGCAAGTGTTACAGCCAAGTCTGTTGGCAGTTATCACCTTATATTACCAGAATACATTGATTCTGAACGAATGTTATTAGATACCGAACCTGATATTCAACATCATATCAGTCTCTTTATTTAGTAAAGAAGGATATAATTTTGTATTGTTGGATAATGTTTTGAACATTTCCTATATCAAGAGTTGATCGGTTCAGGCACGTTATCTAAAAGCATAGACGTTCTAAATCAAACCACAGTTCTTAACGTACAGAACACGCACAAGAGGAAGAGTTCAGAAATGAACGAATCATTCTTGAGACATTGTAGACTAGGTCAAATCAATGCGACCCGACTAACTGAAGTTACATAAAGATGCATATTTAAATTAGTTTGGATTTACATCTTGTATAACTTGCCTGTCATGTCACAAAGATAAGATGACCACTGCTCCGTTTATTGAAAACAGAGAAAGAGTTAGTGAATTCTTGGGATTGATACATGATGATGTATGATAGTTCCATGTCTACATATGCCAGGACAGGTTCTTTGTACTTCATTACATTCACTGATGATCTCTCAAGATTCAGACATATGTTCCTGTTGAAACACAAGTCCGAACCTTTTGAGATAATCACAGAATATAAGTTAGAAGTAGAGAACCAAAAACGGGTATAAGTATTATGTCCTTTGATGTGATCAAGGAGGAGAATACTTGAGCACGAAATTCCTGGACTATTCTATAGGAGAATGAGATTCTCTCTCCGCATTACTCCTCCGTATACACCACAGTACGTCGGTATATCGGGATGGAGCAATCGCACCCTATGTGATATGGTGTGCTCTATGATGAGTACTACTGAGTTGCCTATTTTCTTTTGGGATTATGCACTTGAGAAGTTGCATACCTATTGAAAAGGGTTCCAACCAAATCAGATGCCTACCACTCCATTTGTGATATGGTATGGGAAGAGCCCATCTCTTAAGGAAATTAAGATTTGGGGTTTGTCTGGCCTATGTCAAAAGCAAAATCTGGACAAGCTCGAGGCAAGGTCAGTTTTGTGGAAGTTTATTGGATATCCCAAGCATTCGCAAGGGAATATCTTCTACCAAACTGAGGAACAAAAGATATTTTGTTTTCTCAGCATGCCACCTTTGGAAAAGGGAATTTCTTGTGAAGAAATTAGTGGTCATAAGGTAGAACTGGAAGTAGTTCCAGCTAAAACAAACTGCAGTTGATGATTTGGTAGAACCGGAGGATTCAATAGTTTCCAACGAACCTCAGCCACTCCGCCGATCTGATAGGGTTCCTTATCCACCTGAGAGATACTTCGGTTTCTCTACGACAGTGGGAGCAAGGATTGCATCATGAGATGATGACCCAACTAGTTTCGAGAAGGCCATCAGAGTGGGGACTCTGTGAGAATGGCTGGATGCTTAGCGATCTGAGATGGAATCCTTATACACCAACAAAGTATGGACTTTGGTTGCTTTATCTGAAGGGTTAAATCCCCATCAGGAGCAAGTATATCTTGAGAAGATTACTTGGTGTACATAGAAAGGTTGAGACTTTCAAAGCTATGCTTAAGTCCATCCAGATCCTACTTACCACTGCTACATACCATAACTAGGATATCTGGCGGTTGGGTGTCATGACTGCTTTTCCAAACAGTGATTTGGAAGAGAGCGTCTATAAGTACACAGCCAGAGGGCTTCGTAGACAGTGGGAGCAACGGCAATGTGTGTAAGATGTTTTATGGGATAAAACAGGCATCGCGGAGTTGGAACGTCTGTTTTGATGTTGTAGTCAAAGAGTTTGACTTCATCAAAATGGTAGATGAACCGAGTATATACAAAAATGTAGTAGGGAGTATGGTGGTGATCCTCGTATAGTACGTGAATGATATATTCTTAATAGGAAAGGAGTTTCCTATGCTATGCTCGGTCAATCTCCTCTTATCACAAAGATTCTCCATATAGGATCAAGGTGATACCTCCTAAATCCTGGGTTATGGATCTATGAGATAGATCTAATTGGATGTTAGGATTCTCACTAGTTGTAGTGAGATGGTATCAATCGATCCTGGGGAGAATCACTGGAAAGGTTCCAGGATGATAAGGACGACTAAATGTCAGTCGCAGGCATTGTTTTTACCCTCAGTGGAGCGACGGTATGTTGGAAGAGTTCCAAGCTAGATAACATGACTTACTAGACGATTAAAGGAAAGATACATCGTTACCAAGGATGCTACCAAAGAGGCAGTCTGGATATATATGAGTTCATGAGATGAATTTCGTTCCTACCATTGTGTGACAATGGAGTTGTAGCTTTGGTCTAGGAACCCCCATCCCATCTGTGATCCAAACATATTCTTAGGAAGTATCACCTGATCATGGAGATGGTTGATCTCCAGGGAGATCGAGGTTAGGAGAGTAGACACCGAGGACAACAGCGCAGATCCACTCACAAAGGCCTTTATCCCAGTAGAGACTTTTATGGGATGGTTGAGTATGAGATACTTAAACCACGGCTGATTGTTGGCTATGCGATACAACAACAGATGGCCCTAGCGCAAGTGGGAGATTCTTAGTTATATGTATGCCCTAGAGGCCATTACTGTACATACATTGTATATTGTAGTGGATGCTTGGATATATATAGGGAGGACTTTCTTGCTCGACATGATAGTATGCTATCTGGTTACTCTTTATCTTAACATGTACTCTGATTGTCTCTATGTTACAAGTTGATAAAGCCCATAGGATGAGTAATTGACTACCAGGACTATGATGTAGATCATACTAGTAGGGACAGATTAGTCGCTAAGTACATCCTTCAAATGTTCCTAGTCGTGGGAGTACCGAGACAGGGCATCGATACTCCAGAGTAGACTAGCGTATGCGCTTCTTGACCCATATGATGGGTGATGGATGATCCCATATCCATTGGTGTTTCACATCAGAGAAGGTATACGGGTGCTCAGTGGAGACTGGGTACACTGGACGGACTCGCCGAGAACTCCCAGATGGTATTATACCTCACGTCAGATGGCAGTTTTCTGGTGACACTGGTACAGGTTAGTCTGTAGACCCGACATCGTCATAGAGTCTTGTGTGATTCCCACTGTGCTTTGATTTCCATCATACCACGTCCAAGAGGGCGTGCAAAACGGTGGCTTTTGAGTACAGTCCCGAATCATATGGAGGCAATGAGCGATAGGAGGGGTTTCGTCTCTCCCGGTATAGGGAGTTGATGTTGCGCTGTGTTCGATTGGTTATAACTGGAAATCCCTGACCAGGGTTGCTGAGATTTACTGGTAAGTGTTATCAGTAGTTTCTCGAACTGTTATGGACCTCATATCGACACGACTTATCAAGCTACTGGGGTTTGACGTTTACCACCCCTAGGCGAGATATGCGACATATCAGATGAAGAGACCGGACTGTACGGTAGTGTTACTGATTGGATTCACAGGAGAATGTACAGGCTTGCTTGTTGATCTTCTGATCGCTCAATACCTGGGTGGCTGTTACGTTTAGCTGACCGCTTGCAGCTTGTGGGTGTTTGATATGATCATCACCTACTGCCGGCGTATTGACGATTCTTTAGAGTCCTACACAGAGGTTTCCTGGCTCAGGCAAAATGGAGTAGGAGCACATGTGATATGTGCGGGACCGAGAATATTACGATATGAGATATCGTATTCCATTCTCGCAATATATGATATCGGCCGGGTATATGTGATATAGCCGGGTCATCGGATCAACGGTTGATTCGATGAATAGATACAGATTATATTAGTCGGTTATATGCGATATAGCCGGATTATCGGTTCAAGTGTTGATTCGATAATTTAATGTATAATTATATATGTGATATATTAAGTTACATTAACTAATATAAGCTCACTTAAAGATTCTTTTTCTCACTAGGATAATACATTGATATATATGTGATATATGTTAATTTTATTATTTTATTTTGTTACAAAAATATATTATATATGTGATATATAATATTGTAACAAGTTAGGGTTACAAATGCAACATGATTTGTGGAGTTTGAACAAGTTAGGGTTTGATTTGGGTTAGCATTTGGGTTAGCTTTTGCATGAAGCTTCATGAAGCTTCCTTTTGTTTTTTGCTTAGATATTTTGTGTTGTATTTATTAACCCAACCCAAACCTTTTACCCTAGTTTACTCTCTACAAGGGTTAAGCCTTCATGATTGACCCATGGTTGATTTGTAACAATAACAATAATTCATTATTCATCACAAATGAAATTCTTCTTCTTCTTGCTCTTGAAAAATGCTTTCTAGCTTTTTGTGATGTGATGAAATAAAGTGAGAAATTGAAAATAAAAGAGAGCTAAATTCCTACTTCATCATCCTCATCTATTCTAGCCACTTAGATTAGGGTGTTTGCTTTGCTAATACTTGATTAGTGAAGCATGAGCTTGGGTTTGAGATTTTTCAAGGTAGATCATCTTAGTTGTTGAAGATTGGAAGCAAGCTTGCATCTTTCTCTTCATGGAGCCTCTCTAGAGTCCGGGTACATGATGATCGCGGCGAAGGGACCTCAACACAGAGCTTATAAAGCGAAGGAACGGACTACAAAGGTTGTAATTCCAAACTCTTAGAAGTAAAGTTGTTTACTTGCTATGTTAACCCTAAAACTCTAGCAAAGATCCTCGCTTTAGGTTGTTCGGCGCTTGAAAACTTTAATTTCGGCATGGTTGATGCCTTATAAACCCTTGTGACAGTGCCTAGTAACCCTACAGGATGCGTATAGGGGTCCGTTTGCAATGCGTATATTTTTATACACCAATGGCAATCAAACATTTCATAATGCTAGCCGGTCTTTATATAAGACGGATATTAAATCAGGATGGATTTAATATATAATACATGTATTTTTAGTATATGTATTTTATAGCATTATGTCATATCCATCTCTTTGGTTCTCTTTAATGTTTTTAATAAGTAGATTGATAGTGTATGTATGTATGTGTGTGTATACCGTGGAATGGAAGAAGAAAATCCGTTACCAGGTTTTACATTAATATGTATATGTATAGATATTTATGTATAATACATAGTATTAATCTATTTGTTAATTAAGTTTGGTTTTAAGTGAGGGTTTGATTTGCTTATCTTGCACCATGGTTTATGTTATCATTTTGGGTTTGTAGGAGCTTGACACTTGGAAGGAAGAGAGTTGGATGGACACTTGGCTAGTTAGGAGAAGATGAAGGGCTAGGATGCATTCTTTGTGTATGCTTGATTTATTTAAGCATGCAACTCTTTCTTTTTCCTTCATAACTTTCTTTAAAAAACCTAGCCTTCTTTTTTACTAAAAATCTTAAGCCTCCTTCTTCTTCCTCTTTTCCTTTCTCTTTTAGCAAGAAAACTCTCACTTAAATCTATTAGAAAAACACAAAGAGAGTAGAAGAGAAGACTACATCATCTAGAGCCTCCAAATTAGCAATTTGGAGTTTTTAGTTTGATCTCTACTTAGAGATTGGTGAGCCAAAGCTTGGAGGAGCTCAAGGTGGATCATTTTGGACCTCAACTACAACAAGAAGACTTCAAAGATCTTTAAGAGCTCATGGAGTTCAAGTTCAACCTCTACTTCCTCCAAGATTAGCTTAAGGATGTAAGTATAACCTGAACCGAGTAGCTAAACCTCTTATAGTTTAGTTTCTAGCTTCAAGTTTCGATCTTTAGTTCATATTATCTCTTTAGTGGTAGTTTTGCTCACTAGTTTTGAAAATCATGCACGCTTAGCCTCAAATATTATTTCAAGTAGGCAATCCTAGACTAACAGATGCACCACTTGCCTCTCCCTAAATATAGATCGTTATCTCAGGGGGGAAATTATCAATGATAATCGTCTTTGAAAAAAATACAAATCCTGCCGTATATGTGCAGCGGTTATCGATATTTTCCGAACTCAAGAAATTCACAAGATTAAATCCATTAATAAGATATGACTATAATCTGAACACAAACTTGAACTTGGTTTGAACTCGAACTCGAATCCAAACTCTAACCTAGTTTTGAACTTGAACACTTGAACTTGAACTTGAATATCCAAACTTGAACTTGAACACTTGACCTGACTTGACCGAACCATGAATATAACTTAATATGAACTTCACATGAATACCAAAATACCTGATTACAACTTGAACCTGAACTTATACTCTTTATATTCATGGATTCAGCCAAGAACTGTAAATTTGAACTATACACTAAAATACTCGAAGATAAGGGGTAGGTTGGTACGGAACGTATGTCGTGGCACGAGGGGTCTGTTAGTTGTGTATATGCCCTAGAGACCATTGTTGTACATATGATGTATATTATAGTGGATGCTTGGATATATATAGAGAGGACTTTCTTGCTCGATATGATAGTATGCTATCTGGTTTCACTTTGTCTAAACATGTTGACTTTTATTGGTTTACTGTCTTGCTCTCACATGTTGATAAAGCCCTTAGGATTTGTACTCGACTACTAGGACTATGATGCAGATCATACTAGTGGGGCCAGGGTAGTCAAAGAGTATATCCTATAACTGTTCCTAGTCGAGGGTGTATCGAGACAAGGCATCGATACACCAGAGTAGACTAGCGTATACGCATCTTGACCCATATGATGGGCGATGGATGATCCCATATCCATCGGTGTTTGACATCAAAGATGGTATACGGGTGCTCAGTGGAGACTGGGTACACTGAACGGACCCGCCGAGAACTCCTAGATGGTATTATACCTATTGTCAGATAGCAGTTCTCCGGTGACACTGGTACAAGTTAGTATGTAGACCCGAGATAGTCATAAAGTCTTGTGTGATTCCCACTGTGCTTTGATTTCCACTTTACTACGTCCAAGAGGGCGTGCAAAACGGTGGCTTTTGGGTACAGTCACGAATCACATGGAGGCAATGAGCGATAGGAGGGGTTTCTTCTCTCCCGGTATTGGGGGTTGATGTTGCGCTGTGTTCGATTGGCTATAACTGGAAGTCCCTGGCCAGAGCTGTTATGGAGATTTACTAGTAAGAGTTATCAGTAGTTTCTCGACCTGTTATGAGCCTCACATCGACACGACTTATCGGTTACTGGGGTCTGACGTTTCCCACTCCTAGACTGGATATGCGACATTTGAGACGAAGAGACCGGACTGTGCGGTAGTGTTACTGATTGGCTCGACGGTAGTTTTGACAACTTCGCTGGTTTTCTTCTGATCGTTCAATACCCGAGTGGCCGTTACGTTTAGATGACCGCTTACGGCTTGTGGGTGTTTGATATGATCATCACCCACTGCCGGCGTATTAACGAGTCTTAGACTCCCACACAGGAGTTTTCTAGCCCAGGCGAAAAGATGTGGTGTGCATATGAGATATACGCGGGGACCCGATTGAATACGACTATGTGATACCGTATGTTAATCGGGCATTTTTCTATTAGTCGGGTTGTATGTGATATGACCGGATTGTTAAATCAATTGTTGATTTAACATTTGACTTTTAGTTTTATTCTTTATCAAACCCTTTTTCTTAAAGAATATGTATGCATGTATGTATGCACATGTTGATGTGCATGTATGTATGCACATGTTGATGTGCATGTATGCACATGTTGATGTGCATGGACACATACATGCATAGTGTCATGGTTGATGATACATCATTGGTGGCAATACAAGACTTACATGGTTCAATATACATACATACATACATACATATATTTTTATTTGGAAAATAAAAGGCAAATGGAAATTAAATCATTAATAGTTTTTTCCACACACTTCTTTGCTTTGACCTTGGTTTAGTTTCCATTTGGACTTTAACCCCAAAAGAAAATATCTAGATATTATTTGAACCATGGTTTGTAATGACAAATAGAAAATATATATACTATCTTTTCTATTTTTCATTAGGCTTTTTATCATTGTCTTTTGACAAAAGCTTTAGCCACCATTATCTTCTTCTTCCTCCCTCTCTTGAGTTTTCATTTGAGTGAGTTAGTTAAAAAGAAAGGGTTTTGATTAGAGAATACAAACCACTTCATCATTCTACACACATCTAGCCCATTTGTGTATGGTGTTTTGCTACACTTCATCATAGATCAAGTAAATCAAGGAGCATTGGGCAATGGGACTTCGGGTGGATCATCGTGGACTTGGAAGGTTGTTAGCGATCCGTTCCAAACTCTCAAAGGTCCAAGGAGTCATCAAAAAGAGACTACAAAGGTTGTAATCTCTACTTTTAGTGATAGATTGTTCTTTGTATATGATACTATACTTGTAACCCTAATAATTCTAGTTAAGATTCATGGATTGTTTGCTTTGCACCTCTCTAAATTTTAAAGTGGCATGAGTGATACTACCAAACCCTAGACTAGGTGCAAGGGAAACCCAACAGTGGTATTAGAGCTAAGCTAGAATTTTAGACACGGTGTTAAAATAAATACGAAAATGAAATCGACTCCGAAATACGGTAATATGGAACCCTCATTTTGCTCTCTGTAAATTTTCTAAAAAGTCCTTTAAAATTTTTTCAAATAGGTGCAGAATGTAGTATGGGAGAACATAAGAACATGGGTGAAATATGGGGAGTGGTGATCGGATTTTGGCCGAGCACCAAGGCACAAATTCCGGCCTGGCCGGCCCCTTAGGCTCCTCTGCACTCTGTATTTCTCCTGTGCTCTTTTCTTCTGTATTTGGGGTTTCTAGTATTGTTTATTTAGCCCAATTTTCATGTGATGATTGTTTTGACCTGGGGCTAATTCGTAGTGCTTCGTAGTCGTATAATTTAACACTGTAATGGTAACCTTGACTATATTTAGCAGTTCGATCGAACTTCGAACACCACATTTTGTACCCCGCTGAAATTTCCAAGTGTTGTAATTTTCCGAAGTTGATTATATTCGTAAAATCGTGCAAGTACCCTTATGGACCCTCTAGAAGACTATACTAACCTTAACTCGATTCTATGCCCACGGAACCGCGATCGAACCTTATGGTTTGCCGTTGTTCCGTGGTGTCATAGGTGAGACATTGGTTAACTCCTACGGCTGGTCCACAGACACTGTGGCACGGTTTTTGAGTGTTATGACTTTGCTCAAGTGTTGAGCTCACGGGGGTAATTTGTGTGTGTATGTTGATTCGATCGAAACGTTAAACATCGTTTTGTATTATTGTGAATGTGATACAATATGTGGAATTCAGATTGTTAGGCATGAAATCCGTAATATGTGATATTTCGGGTTTACGATGTCTAAGGTGTTTATGGATTCCAAATGTTGTAGTTTTTCACTTTTCTTTTCTGCGACCGTAAGTGTAGTATGTGGAGTATTGCCGGCTTCGTTACTATACATCAACGACAATCGGGATACGCATTCTTGCTTACGTTGATGATATGAGATATTATGTGTTGCTGTGATATGTTATATTGGATTGTCGTGTTCTGAATAGCCGGGGGTTTTATATGAGATGAGGGTTTTTATTTTCATTCATGTAAAATTCATTGTATGTAATATTCTTTTATTGGGGCACTTCCGGGTTGAGGATGATATCACCATTGTATATTATTTACTTTTCTGCATTAAGATAGACCCAAGGATGGGAGCACATGTAACCGGGTTCTAGGGTCCAGTGGGAGGCCATCTCGAGGAGTCGAGACCGGGTCTCCTAACCCTAGAATTGGTAGTGTTACTTGCCGCTCTCGTAGGGGTCTAGGGATGTGGGTTTGGCTATTCATTGAGACCGTAGAATCCGTGTTTTATACAGGCTCGAAATAAAACACGGACCTCCTAGTATATCCAATATTTCATATGTTTCTTCTGCTGCTAATATAGTGTGATGTGATCATATTAAATACGTGAGACGGATGCTTTATTATTGTATATATGATATATAATAAACGTTACTTATGTTTTACACCCGCGCTAGTCCCGTCCCGGTATGCCGTTAATTAAGTAATCTAACGGTGCATAACGGAACATTGTGGCGAATGCGGATGACATAAGAGTACGTTGTATTTTCGTTTCTTCTGTGATGCTTAGGAAGCATAAATGATGGGATTTATTAATGAGATTAATAAAAGAAAAGAAACCTAAAATATGTTGTAGAATCAAATTTTCAAAAAGGGTAGCTACAGTTGTTGCTTTGCATAGTGGTATATGTGGTATACCCTGCACCTTATTCGATGAGGAAAGAGCCGAGATCCCTTCACCGGGAGTGACCTCTTTAGCAAAACTGGCAGATGCTACAAACTCACGGTTTAGTTTTTAATTGCTTCTATAGTTCTTGCTTTGCACAGCGGTATTTATGAAATATCCTGCACCTTATTCGATAAGGAAAGACCCGAGATCCCTTCACCAGGAGTAACCTCTTTAGCGAAACTAGAAAAGCCTCAAAAATACTCCTTTTCAAAATCACTTGTTTTTACAACGATATCAAGTTCATTACGCAATAGGTTTTCTGAAAAACATGTGTAGCCCTCCGTCATTTCAGATAGAGACTAGTTAGTATTCGAGCTGCGTTTGTTGACCTTAGCCAAGGCGTAGTGTACGTAGCTAATTAGTATTTATCTGTTAAAATATGAGATGTGATTGAGTTAGGGTAGTCGTACGACTTTGTTGACCTTAGCCAAGGGTCGTACGGATGGGTTTAATTCAATCGGGAAATGACGGGTTGAACTTGGCCAGCGCTTATGATTTGTTGACCATAGCCAAGGTCATGAGTTGCTAGGGGCAAAAGTATTATCGGGAATTTCAAGTGTTGAAATTTGCAATGAGATTGCATACCTCTTATGAGATAGTAGGATCCTGATACCCACTGCGAGTAAGAGTTACTCCTGGGAGAGTTTTACACATGACAATTAGCCGATCAAGTAGGTGTCTAGAAAGGTGTTAACGGGGTTATGCCTCTGGGAAAACAATGTTTATTCTAATTAGGTCTGTGCGAAAGCACGGGAAACCTCCCTCAAAATACCAACACTGGCCTGGCCGAAAGATTGGCGAACTTGTAAGGTGTATTTAATCCCGGCTAATCTTACCTTTTAGGGTTTTAAGGAAGATTTGATAAAAAGCAGTGGGAGCCATCCTGATTAGATAAGATAATAACCAATCTAATCTTGCAAGAGCATACGCTAAAGTGTTTTCTTCTCTTTCTCTCCAGGTAGCGACCATATCAGGCCTTAATCAAGATAATAATATGGATGTATTGACTGAACCCGCTTATTATACTGAGCAGAGGAACGTTGGTCCCGCTCCCACTTATAATTGTTATAAGTCCGAGCAGGGAATAGGAGAATATCTGGATTCTCACGCCACCCAAATGAAGAATAAGCATAATGATGCATCTTCTTCAGGTATGTTAGTTATCGAGAACCGTTTCTCAGTTCACTCTACGTCCTGGGTATTAGATACCGGATCAGGATCCCATATATGTAATATGTTACATGGGCTACGAAAAGGTAGGGAATTGGGAGAGGGTGATTATTCCGTAAGAGTTGGGAATGGTGCAAATGTTGCAGCCAAAGCAGTTGGCGAATATCACCCTATGTTACCAAATGGTAATACATTGGTTCTGAACGAATGCTATTACATTCCGACCATGATATGCAATCTTATATCAGTTTCTTTATTGAGTAAAGAAGGATATAATTTTGTAGTACATGATAATGTTATGAATATCTTCCTGAATCAAAAGTTGATTGGATCAGGATCGTTAAATAATGGCATATACGTTCTTAACCAAACTACAGTACTTAATGTACAAAACACGCACAAGAGGAAGAGTTCAGAAATGAACGAATCCTTCTTGTGGTATTGTAGACTAGGTCATATCAATGCGACACGGCTAGCTAAGTTACATAAAAATGGATATTTGAATCCGTTTGAATTTTCATCTTATGATACTTGCTAGTCATGTCTCAAAAGCAAGATGACCAAAACTCCGTTTAGTGGACACGGAGAAAGGGTTACAGAACTCTTGGGACTGATACATAGTGATGTATGTGGTCCCATGTCTACACATGCCAGGAACGGTTCCTCATACTTCCTTACATTCACTGACGATCTCTCAAGATACGGACATGTGTTCCTGTTGAAACACAAGTCTGAAGTTTTTGAGAAATTCAGAGAATATAAGCACGAAGTAGAGAACCAAACGGGAAAAAGTATTAAGATCCTACGATCTGATCGAGGAGGAGAATACTTGAGCAATGAGTTCCTAAATTATCTAAAAGAGAATGGGATTCTCTCTCAGCTTACTCCTTCCTATACACCACAGCACAACGGTGTATCGGAGTGGAGGAATCGCACCCTATTAGATATGGTGCGCTCTATGATGAGCACTGCTGAGTTGCCTATTTCCTTTTGGGGGTATGCGCTTGAGACAACCATATACCTATTGAATAGAGTTCCAACCAAATCGGTGCCTACCACTCCATATGAGATATGGAATGGGAAGAGATCATCTCTTAAACGAGTTAAGATATGGGGTTGTCCGGCCTATGTTAAAAAGCAAAATTCGGACAAGCTCGAGGCAAGATCAATTCTTTGCAAGTTTGTGGGATATCCAAGCAATTCATATGGATATCTATTCTACCATGGTGATCAACAAAAGGTGTTTGTTTCTCAACATGCCACCTTTTTAGAAAAGGAATTTCTTGTTAAAGAAATTAGTGGCGAAGAGGTAAAGCTGAAAGAAGTTCCAGCACCACAAACTACAACTGATGATTTACTGGAACCCGAGGATTCAGTAGTACCTGAAGAACCCCAGCCTCTCCGCCGATCTAGTAGGGTTCCTCATCCACCTGAGAGATACTACGGTTTTCTCATAGATGGTGGGAGCGAGGATTGCATCATGGAAGATGATGACCCGACTAGCTTCGAGCAGGCCATCACAAGTAGAGACTCTGTGAAGTGGCTAGATGCAATGCGATCTGAGATGGAATCCATGTATACCAACAAAGTATGGACTTTGGAAGTTTCTCCTGAAGGGGTAAAACCCATTGGGAGCAAATGGATCTTTAAGAAGAAACTTGGTGTAGATGGAAAAGTTGAGACTTTCAAAGCTAGACTTGTTGCAAAGGGTTTTCGTCAACGACCAGGTGTAGATTATGACGATACCTTTTCTCCAGTGGCTATGCTTAAGTCCATCCGAATCCTACTTGCCATTGCTGCATACCATGACTATGAAATCTGGCAGATGGATGTTAAGACCGCCTTTCTAAATGGTGATTTAGAAGAGTGCGTGTACATGACTCATCCAGAGGGCTTCGTAGATAGTGGGAGCAGCGGAAAGGTATGCAAGCTGCTTAAATCCATCTACGGGTTAATGCAGGCATCGCGGAGTTGGAACATCTGTTTTGATGTTGTAGTCAAAGAGTTTGACTTCAACAAGAACGTAGATGAACCTTGTATATACAAGAAGGTTGCAGAGAGTAAGGCCGTCTTCCTCGTATTGTACGTGGATGACATACTCTTGATAGGAACTGATGTTCCTATGTTGCACTCGGTCAAGCTCTTCTTATCACATAGATTTTCAATGAAAGATCTAGGTGATGCCTCCTGTATTTTGGGAATTAAGATCTATAGAGATAGATGTAAACGGATACTGGGATTGTCCCAATCCAGGTATATTGACATCATACTAAAGAGGTTTAGTACGGAAGAATCTAAGCGTGGGAACCAACCCACGATCTCCAGACTCACTCTCTCCAAAGATATGTCTCCCAAGACTGATTTGGAGAGAGCTCGCATGCAGGGGATACCCTATGCTTCGGCAGTAGGCTCTATCATGTACGCGATGCTATGTACCAGACCCGATGTAGCATACTCACTAAGTGTGGTGAGTAGGTATCAAGCAGATCCAGGAGAGAGTCACCGGACAGTTGTGAAGAATATTCTCAAGTACTTGAGAAGGACTAAGGAGATGTTCTTGGTGTATGGTAACGGAGAACTCCAAGTGGAGTCCTTTACCGACTCGAGCTTCCAAATTGATAAGGACGACTCTAAGTCACACTCGGGATTTGTCTTTACCCTAAATGGAGGGACGGTTTGTTGGAAGAGTTCCAAGCAAGAAACCGTGGCAGACTCGACGATGGAGGCTGAATACATCGCTGCCAACGATGCTGCCAAAGAGGCTATCTGGATGAAGAAGTTCATCACTGAACTTGGTGTGGTTCCGTCCATTGAGCATCCAATACCTTTGTATTGTGCTAACAATGGAGTTGTGGGTTTGGCCAAGGAACCCAAGTCCCATCAGAAGTCCAGACATATTCTGAGGCAGTATCACCTGATCCGGGAGATAGTTGATCACCGCGAGATCGAGGTCAGGAGAGTTGACACGAAGGACAACACTGCGGATCCATTCACGAAGGCCATACCCCAGATACAATTTGAGAGACTTTTCGGGATGTTGGGTATGAGATACTACAACAGCTGGCCTTAGTGCAAGTGGGAGATTGTTAGTTGTGTATATGCCCTAGAGGCCATTGTTGTACATATGATGTATATTATAGTGGATGCTTGGATATATATATAGAGGACTTTCTTGCTTGATATGATAGTATGCTATCTGGTTTCACTTTGTCTAAACATGTTGACTTGTATTGGTTTACTATCTTGCTCTCACATGTTGATAAAGCCCTTAGGATATGTACTCGACTACTAGGACTATGATGCAGATCATACTAGTGGGGCCAGGGTAGTCCAAGAGTACATCCTATAACTGTTCCTAGTCGAGGGTGTATCGAGACAGGGCATCGATACACCAGAGTAGACTAGCGTATACGCATCTTGACCCATATGATGGGCAATGGATGATCCCATATCCATCGGTGTTTGACATCAAAAATGGTGTACGAGTGCTCAGTGGAGACTGGGTATACTGAACGGACTCGCCGAGAACTCCTAGATGGTATTATACCTATCATCAGATAGCAGTTCTCCGGTGACACTGGTACAGGTTAGTCTATAGATCCGAGATCGTCATAGAATCTTGTGTGATTCCCACTGCACTTTGATTCCACCTTACCGGGAAGATTTCGAAAAAAATAAGTAAAATGGTGCGGTTATAACAAGGTATGTACTATAACACCATGAGGACATTGTTTAATTTAAGTGTGGGGGTTGGTGGTTTGTACAAAGTTTTTTATGTTAAAATTTTTTTATAGAAGATTTTGAAAATGGAAATGTAAAAGTGAAAAATGTATATAAAAAAAGAAAGAGATTTTAAGAAAAATAAGAAAAAGAGATGTGTTGAATGGATCTAGTAATAAGTAGTCTTGAGCCTGTTCCTAAAAGACGCGTGATATGAAGGATTTACTGGGTTTGAGGAAAGAAATGAAAGTGGAGCCTATTCTTGAGTCCTACCTAATAAATATACACCCTACATACTGCACATACACACATCCTCAAGCTTGGGATAGTAGAGAATACCATGACATATCATTGCTTGAAAGCCTCAATATGAAAGGGGAAAAACGGTATTTGAAGCTAACCACGGAAAAAAATCGCTAAAAAATATTATATATAAGTTTTGGTTGTAACTTACTTAGGGCTATAAAAAAGCATTAAAAAATATACAACGGGGGTGTTTTATCACCCAGTGCCTTAGACCAACTGGTCTGGGAGTCACTACTGAGCCCGAGATAGTTACAAGACTAAGCTTATATGTATAAAGTTATTTACGTCTTAAAATCACACATTAGGTAATCGGTTGATTAGTGTATAAGCAAGCATTAGTGGTCGCATGAAAGGTGTGTGAGCAAATCCATCCATCCTTAATAAAAAAGAAGTAGTACCGAGGTAATTAGTACAATGGTATGATTACTTGAATTGAATTCTTGGAGTGTAAGGATGACATTTTTACACACACGTAGGTGTATAGAATCGTTGTGTGGAAGAGAGATAGGTAGGAAAGATTGGAATGATAAGGAGGAAGTAACTTTCGGATTTGATCAAAACTATTAAGATATGGTTCATGAACACTGAAAAACTCTCGAAGTTTAAAACTCTTCATTTTCATATTTTTCTTGATCTGTTACTATCTTTGTGTGTAGTTTCACGTTTTTATTTTTGTTCCCCTTAATTTTTTTATTTTCTTTCATTTTTATTTTTGGGATTTTGTGGGTAGTATCCGCTGAAAACTCTCAGGAGAAAATACTCCTCCTATTAGAGACACCTAGAGGTTGAAAGGCTTGCTGCATATGCTTAATCCAATCACACCCCCATGAAAGGTGCATAGAAGCAGGAGTAGTTTATTTAGATTTTAGCTGAAAGAGTTATATGTTATTTTTAGCTGTTAGTTGAAAGTTTGAAAACCCTAGATTTGCTCAAGGACTAGCAAAAGATAAGTGGGGGGTATTTGATTGGAGCAATTTATTGCATATTTTCTAACCATGTTTATCTTTTATTTTCATATTTTATGCTGTTCCCGGTATGTTTTATGAATTATTGCAGCTTACATGATTTAAACACAAAAGAACGGAAAATTGTGTTAAAAACATATCATGTGCGTGTAATGGATACTTAATGGGAGCTAAATCAAAAACAGAAAATCAATTAGCGATTTTGGAACAAACTTTGGAAATGTAGAGATCAATCAACTGAATATGCAAAAAACCAGAACAGCTAAATCCCAAAATTTTCAGCCAAAACTTCCAGATTCACCATTTCGGCTGAAAATTTACAACATATCGAGTCGAGATTTTTTGTGATATTTTGTATTTTCTGTATCTTTTAGGAAGTTTGTTCCAATTTTCTCGAAGTACTATAAAAAGAACTGTATGGTCTAGTGTTTACATATCTCTCTTGCGTTCTAATTAGGGTTTTCTTTTGAGAGATTAACTTTTGTAAGTTCTAATTTTTAATTAATTTTATTTATTTTAATCTTGTAATCATTCGTAGCTAATTTTCTTCTTAGGGTTAGAATTGTTGTACTTTTATGGTTTGATAAATTAGTTGTTTTCCTCTTTCTCTTGTTTTCATATGATTTCTATTGATTAAAAGTTCTATCTTTAAGTTTTTCATCTAAAAAACCAATCTTATAATGAAAGTTGACACCTTAAATAGGATAAGGTAAAAGACGATAACACCAATAAACTTATTAGATTAATGAAAGATTGACGCCCAAGAAATCTAATTAGGGAAGGTAAGATGAAAATTTTAGTCAAGAGAATTTAATCTATTTAATTAGGGTAACTAAGCACACCGAAAATATGGTAGTTGTAGATCGGCCAGCTACAAGTATTAATCAAAGGTTGTTTATAGATTACTATTAATTAATTAGAACTGCTTGCTTTAATTAAATTTATAAATGATATTAATTAGAATTACTTTCTCCGTCTATACCCCCAAACTTATCTTTGGCTCGTCCCGAGCATAATAAAATCCTAATCTCAGTTTCGCAGAGAACACGATTGCACTGAGCCCGTGTAACAAGCCATTCAACCTCTAGGTTACCCTAGAGGAGGAGTTTTTTCTCCTGAGGGTTTTCAGCGGATTACACCCACAAAATCCTGTCGAGCTAGTTTTGTGAAATAATGGCCGATTCTAATCCTATGGTTCAGTATCTGAGATAGAAATTCTATCATCCTAAGTTAGAAATATCGGACCTTTATTTTTCACACCCCACTTCTTATTTAACTTAAGATCATCTACGTATTTATATGTATGTGCAAATAGCGTCGTTACATTTCAAAAACATCGATTAGAGTCATAATGTCACAAATACGGACCATTCAAAACTTCAAAAGGATCACGCGAGTTCATAAAGAGTTGAGCTTTTTTCAAGTTTCATTATTCAGCAAAGTTTCAAATTCAGAATTTCTTTCATCTTTAACAGAAACTAAGCATTATTTTTCACTCCACCTTTTACTTATTTTTGTTCGTACACACCTTCGTGAACGTGCAATAGTCTTTATCGTCAATTAAAAATCTTCATATCTCTGTTAAAAATATTTTTATAAGAACAATTCGTCTTCAGCCAAGATTATTCTCATATAAAGAAACGTGGGGAATTTTAATTCGGAGAGAACACTTGCTTGACTTTGTTTTAAATTAGATTTTCTTGGTTTTTTAGTGAGCTTTGGGCTAATGCACCATAACCAGTTGGTTTTAGGGTATTAGGTGTAAAAACACCTCAGCGGACTTAGTTGCCCAAGTCACCTAGGCCCTAAAACAAAAGGACTCATTTTAGTGTGAAAATCATAAGAATTCAATATGAACGGAGAAATAGCCAGTTGTTCATCTATTTTTTTATATCAAAGACGTGTTTGTGTAGATCAGGTATGTAATTACTCCAATCAAGTTCCAGATTGGTTATTTTTCAGACTTAAACTCCATTAAAACTTTCAATAATATCTTTTCATATCTACTTCACTTTATAAATTATTCTTGATATTACTTATTTCAGAAAAAACTTGTTTGATCCTAAAGAAGTTTATCAATTTAAAAGAGTTTTAAAACATATCAAACTTGTCATCTAATTTTCAAAACTCACGACACGTGTAGTGTGATGCAAAGATGTATATTAGTTACGGTTAAACTCAAAAGAGGGTTATCTTTCGGGATTTCAATATCTAAAAATAGGATTTAGTTGTTTTTATCTCATCAAACTAAACCGTCAATATTTCTAATCTAAGTTTTCCCACTAGCTAACTTGATGACAAAATTTTTCTATTTTTTTTGGAAGTTTTTTCAAGTTTTATGGGTTTTTAAAATATGTATGCAAATGTGGAATTTACAAATGAATGCAAAGCTGGAAAGCTTACCGAGCATACCCCCAAACTTAAATTGGACAGTGTTCTTGCTGTCAAGCCATACAAAGAAGATCAAAAAAATTTGGAGGTCGCAAAAACATGTCGAGGAGCTTTTTTTAGCTTGACAAGGGAATTTCACCAGACAAGAAATTGATATATACATACCCACACTTTATTTGAAACAGTGTTTCCACTGTTTTTGGCTGGAAAAGTAGAGTGTAAATGATAGACGGAGGAAGATCAAGTAAGGTAAACCAGCTCCTAAAGTAACAGAAGCTCCTCCGATGGCTCTGCGGTGAAGAACGGTTTTAATCTGTGTCCGTTTACTTTGAATAGTGAGTTGTCCCTTGGATTTTCCAAATCTACCGCACCGTGCGGGTATACACACCGTACCTTGAATGGTCCCGTCCAGCGAGATCGCAACATACCCGGATAAGATGCAGTCGGATATCGTACATAAGGACATGTTGTCTTGGTGTGAACGTTTTGTGCACAAAGTGTTTATCATAAAACACCTTCGTGTTATTCTTTATGATAACCGCATTATCATACGCTTCATCTTGAAGCTCTCTTAATTTGTTCATTTACAGCTTCTGAAAGCTGCCCGCTTGGACCAGGTTAAAGTTCAGCTCCTTGATCGCCCACATCGCTTGATGTTCGATCTCAATGGGGAGATGACAAGCCTTTCCAAATACAAGCCGATAAGGAGACATGCCAAGACCGGACTTATAAGTAGTACAGTATGCCTAAAGAGCATTACTTAATTTCCAAGACCAATCCTTACGGTTCTTAGAAACCGTTTTCTCCAAAATCTACTTGATTTTCCGATTAGAAATCTCAGCTTACCCGCTCGTTTGAGGATAATAGGACGTTGACAGTTTGTGGTTGATCGCGTACTTCCGCATCAAGGCCTCAAGATACCGATTGCAAAAATGTGTCTTGTTGTCGCTAATGATAGCGCGAGGGTGCCCGAACCGAGAAAAGATGATTTCTTTGAGAAATTTAATAAAAAACTTGTTATCGTTAGTTCGGCTTGGGATGGCCTCAACCCACTTTAAGACATAATCAACAGCTAACAGAATCTATAAGTTCCCAAAAGAGTTGTGAAATGGGCCCATGAAGTCTATCCCCTAAACATCAAAAATCTCAACAGTTAAAATTGGTTGGAGCAGCATTTCGAGATTCGGCCTAGGTGTTGACACCAGGAGAAAGTCTTGCAATGTTCGTGTGCATCTTTTAATAGCGTCGGCTAGTTAAGCCACATTGAAGGACTTTTTCCACGGTTTTTCTAAGGCCAAAGTGTCCGCCACATGCTTGATTGTGGTAGAAAGACAAGATACTCCTGAACTCAGTGTTTGGGATGCATCGACAGATGATTTAGTCTGGACAATATTTAAATAAGTAGGGTTCGTCCCAGTAAAAGTATTTTACTTGGGATAGAAATCGGTATTTGTCATGACTTGACCATTCGCTGGGTACAGGTCCAGATGCTAAATAGTTCACAATATCTGCAAACCATGGTTTGCAAGATATGGTTAAGAGGTGCTCATCAGGAAAAGAATCATTTATAAGCAGTGGAAACGTCGACGAAGAAGGAAGTCGAGAAAGATGGTCGACAACTACATTTTCACATCTTCTTTTTTCCTTAATGACAATGTTAAGTCCTTGCAATAAGAGAATCCAACGTATTAACTGAGATTTGGCATCCTTTTTTGTGAAAAGACGCCTCAAGGCAAAATGATCAATGTAGATGATGACTGAGGAGCCAATGAGATATGGCCTAAATTTTTCTAAAGCGAAAACAATAGCCGAGAATTCCTTCTCGGTTGTTGTATAGTTCATTTGCGTGTCATTCAGGGTCTGGCTCGAATAGTATATCACATACGACATTTTATCGATATGTTGTCCTAAGATCGCACCGATGGCAAAGTCGGATGCATCCCACATAATCTCGAAAGGATGAGTCTAGTAGGGAGAAAAAAGAAAGAGAGCGGTTATGAGTAAGCTTCATAAGGATTCAAAGGCAGTCAAACAGTCTGAGTTGAAATAGAATGTTGTATCCTTGGCCAAAAGAAGAGTCAAGGGTCTAGCAATTTTGCTAAAGTCCTTGATGAACCGTATATAGAAACCATCATGGCCAAGGAAATATTTGATATCTCTGACGCATTTTGGAGGAGGGAGGTTAGAAATGACATCAATCTTTACTTTTTCAACCTTAATGCTGCTTCGTGAAATGATATGTCTTAAGACAATACTTTCCCGAACCATGAAGTAGCATTTCTCCCAGTTTAAAGTAAGATTTTTATCCTTACACAAGGTAAGGATAGCGTAAGGAATCTCCAAAGATGGAGAAATCATCCATGAATATCTCTAGAAACTTCTCGACCATGTCGGAGAATATCTCCATCATACACCGCTAAAATATAGCAGGAGCATTACATAACCCGAAGGGCATGCGGCGGTATGCGAACATGCCGAAAGGACAAGTGAAAGTGGTTTTGTCCTGGTCTTTTTCGGTGATGAGAATCTAGTTGTAACCTGAGTAACCGTCCAGAAAACAGTAGCACTCATGCCCAGCTAATCGTTCAAGCATTTGGTCAATAAAAGGGAGCGGGAAGTGATCCTTCTGCGTTGCGGCGTTGAGTTTCCGGTAATCAATGCACACTCGCCACCCGGTTTAAGTACGAGTTGGAATCAACTCGTTCGCCTCATTGGTGATGACTGTTATGCCCGACTTCTTAGGGACAACATGTATTGGACTTACCCACTAGCTGTCGGATATTAGGCAAATGATACCACTAGCCAAACATTTGACGATTTCCTTTTTCACAGCCTCCTTCATGACGGGATTTAATCATCTCTATGGATCCCTGCATGGCTTGGCATCATCCACCAGATGAATATGATGTTCAACGATCATGAGAATAATCCCGCTGATGTCCGCCATAGTCTAGCCAAACGTTTGCCTATTTGATTGCAAGACAAAAAGAAGGGCTTTCTCTTTCTCTAAAACTAGAGAAACCGAGATGATCACTGGAAGCATCTCATTCTAACCTAAGTAAGCATACTTGAGGTGAGACGGCAAGGTATTGAGTTCGAGTGTTGGTAGAGAGACAATTGACGGCAAGATCGGGGAACGAGTCTCGAACTCAAAGGATTCCATGAGGGGCTCAAAGTGAATGTAAGCAACAGAATCGGATGGTTCAATTAACTCATTCGCAAACTTGAAAGATTCCAACTCAGGGGGTGACTGTTCATCACAAAAGATTGCATTTTTACACCGCTCATTCGTTATCATTTTTGTGAATATCGGTTCTATTAATCTGCATCAGCTCAATAAGTGCAAGATATAAGTATTCATGATAAAACACTGGAAACACACTCTAAATATATGGATACGGAATAAGTGAGCCGATACTGCAAACTGAACGGAGAACCGATCTTTATTCAAGAAGATTTTGCAACAAAATAAGCGTGCACAACATTTTTATCCAAATGGTCCAACATGAAATGTTAGATACAAGTGTGAACACAAGTTGGGTGCATGAACCAGCCTTGATATGTTGTGTGAACACATTGAGCAAGTGGTGATGCAAGTGGGCTTGGTATAATGACTTGGAAAGTTTTGATGTGATGTTTTTAAAGTTTGCAATTTCCCTCCAAATATACAGATTAAAACCAATGAAGCTACAAAAGAAAGAAACAAGACCAAAGAGATGGTGGAGCTGCCATGTGATCACACAACAAGAACGAGTCCTTCATCCGCCAAAGTGGCCGCTAATTAATTCATTATAGCCGCAATTGGCGGCCCCCATTGCCGCATATGGCTCCAATTTTCTTCTGGTCGTTCCTCCTCGCCACATCATTTCATTTTTATAGTTTGTTTTTGTTGATGAAGTTCCTATAAATAACATATCAGTAAGCAAGCTTTGGATCCTACTTTTGGCAACTTAGAATACAATGTTTAGTTCCAAATTTGTACATAGTAGATAGGTTTAATCTTGAGTTCTTTACTTTTATCTGATCTTGCAACCTCTTAACTGAAATTGCAAGGTTAGATTTTAGTATTTTGAATTTATTCTCTTCTACCTTTCAATTGAACTTTAATGAAGTTTTCATTCCTTGCACTTTGGTTTCTAGTATCTTCTTACTTTTAATTATTTGCAATGTTTTCTTTGATGTCTTCTCTCTTATATTTCATTTTCATGTTTTGTGAGTATTTATCTTCTTGTTGGGGAATGGGAAAGGTGATGTTTTGAGTTAGAATTTTCTTTACATCTTGCTTTACACGACACCTTGCGAATTGAACTCCGTCGAAAACTCATGCAATCGCTCCGTTGGGCACCCTATCCTACCACGATAGCCGTGATTCCTAATTGTGATCGATTGCGTTTGGTTTGGCCAGAAGCGAGGGCAAAGAGACAAGAACTAAAGGAAAAGGGTCAATAAGTACGTGTTCACCACCGAGAACAGAGACCGAGACGTTGGGATGTCTGGCCTGAATTTGGGGGCAAATACTATTTAGATTTATCCATCTACCTCTCCGAAAATACCAAGTTGATTTATGGCACCGTATATCGAAGTTTTGGATAAATGCGGCCGTTGTAGCAGACTTCATCAGATTACCTCTCATTTTATGAGGGGTTTTTGATTATGGGGACGCTCTTCCCTGCAGGTGCAATCCCATGCAATTAATTACGTTATCGCATTACGATAACCACTTTCTCCTGCTCCGGCAGTTCACTTTGTGTCGTGTGTATATTTTGTTTGTTTTGGTTGCTCGTGGATTGTATACGGAGACTAGTTTATGTCGTCGCCCGTAGGGCATGGATCAGTCCAAATCCGTATATTTTTAGATTTGGGTTTTGGTCAAGGATTTGTTTGACGGGATCCACGTTAGTAGCTTGGTTTGCCAACGGGAGTGAACTTAGGATGCATATCTCATATAAATGAGGTCCATCAGTTCATGAGATATGTGAGTTTGATCTAAGGATCGTTAGTCATATTTGAGACTAAAATCAACTTAGAAGCAAATGAGCATATGGGCTCAATTATTTTAGTTTAAGGACATCACGGTCCAACATTCCCTATTTAGGACGAATGTTAGTTTAAGGACGTTTCAGTCCATTATTGCCGTATTTAGGGTGAATTTTAGGTTAAGGACATTTCGGTCCATTATTGCCATGATTGAGGTGAAATTTTAGTTTAGGGACATTTCGGTCCAACATTCCCATTTTGGGGACGAATGTTAGTTTAAGCATATCTCGGTCCATTATTCATCTTGCGCGCACGTGTATTTGTTACGTGGCTGAGTGAACGATGGTGATATGGAATGCATCCAATTTGGGGTGCGGTCTGATTTGAAGTGTGCACGTCAATTTGGAAGTGCATTAATATGGAATGAAAGGAATTGTTGGTTGTCGGGACCCGCCACCTCTCTAAAGACATTGAAGAATTACGACATATATCATAGGTGTGGACAATGACACACCTTAATCAAGATAATAATATGGATGTATTGATCGAACCCACTTATTATACTGGGCTAGGTTCCGCTCTATCTTATGAGTGTCATAAGTCTGAGCAAGGAATAAGGGAATATCAGGATTCCCAATTCACCTGAACGAAGATGGAGCATGCTGATACATCATCTTCGGGTGTGTTTGTAATCGAGAACTGTTTCTCAGTTTGCTCTACGTTATGGGTATTGGATACTGGATTAGGATCCCACATAAGTAATTTATTACATGGGTTAAGTAAAGGTAGAGAACTGGGAAAAGGTTATATGTCCCTCAGAGAAGGGAATGGTGCAATTGTTGCAGCCAAAATAGTTGGCGAATATCACCTTGTATTACCAAGTCCCGTATTTTAGGGAAAAGATTATGGTGGATCATCTAAAAATCATTAGCCTTATTTGAGACTAAGATTCCCTTAGGAGATGTGGGGTGAGTATCATTTTGGATATCATCAATGAGAGATCGTTAGTCATGTTTGAGGCTAAGATCAGTTTGGAAATCACGAGCATATGGGCACGGTTGATTTAAAATCAAAGAGGTATAACTTCAGGAAATTTAGCCAATTTGGGTTGAGATTGGGTTTCTGTACTTACCCAACAATGCTAAGCACTAAGACATGCAGCGCTCACGTGTGTTTCACGTTGGGCACTGGGTTAGTGCTAAGCACTAATGTTCTGTGGCGCTCATGTGTGAAATATGTGAGGCGCTCAGATATGGTCACCGCCCAATCAATGCTAAGCACTTTAGTCATTTTGACTGATCATAGAGTGCTAAGCACTTTGCATGGCCCACGTGAGTACTGAGCATTGATTTTGGGTTTTGTTTGTTCACCCATTTTTTCTTTAGATAGAAGTGTTAAGCACTTAGCTAGAGCTCTGGTGCTCATGTGTGAATCACGTGAGGCACTCAGCCTCTTTTTTGTTTCATGTGTATTTCATGTGATTTGCTTTATTTTTGGGGTGCTGGGTTGTTCTATTTGGCGGCCGCCCAATCAACCCAAATGAGTTTTCTTTTATTCTTTGGACGCTCACGTGGGAAGCATGTAATGCATTTTAGCTCCTTTTTTTTGTTTTAGGCACTCACGTGGGAAACACGTGAGGCGCTATGATAGTGCTAAGCACTAATTTTGCTCACGTGGGCTCCACGTGAGACACCAAGTTTTTGTTTACAGAGATGTTAGTCTCTGTTAATGACATTTTAGTCATTGATCATCATCAAGATCTCTGTTTTGAAAATCTTGGATCATTTTTTTATTGGAGAACTAAGTTCTTCTTTTATTTTTATAAGAACTAAGTTCACTATATAGGGTTAAACCCTAATTTTGGTGGAATTAAATTCACATATGTTCCTTTTCTTTCTCTATCATTTTGACCTAGTTCTTTTCCCTAAGTTTTGAGTCTGAAGAACAGAATCTCCCCGATGAAAATTAAATTCTCAACTTGTGGGGAGATTTGCTTTTGCAAATCTTAAACCAGAGAAAGAATTAAGTTCTTGTATGAAAGGTTAACTCTTATATCCATTATACTAGGCAAGAGGGATACTTTTAATATCTCCTTTGTTATTTATCTAGAGTGTTTTAAAGAAGTAAGGTCTTCTTTCTTTGAGAATTAAATTCTCTGTTCTCTCAAGAGCTCACTGTATTTTGGCATGAGCTTATAGGGTTTTTTTAGACTTGAAGACTTGGGTCCTTTATATAGTGGAGGCAGATTATTAATTGGTTTTGAGAAAATCTTTCATTGAGAGATTCCAATTGATATAATTGGTCTCAAAATTG
This sequence comes from Agapanthus africanus, assembly GCA_030015575.1. NCBI lineage: Eukaryota > Viridiplantae > Streptophyta > Magnoliopsida > Asparagales > Amaryllidaceae > Agapanthus > Agapanthus africanus. The sequence continues at coordinate 643,599,601 of CM057342.1, forward strand.
ATTTGCGGCATTTTACTCACCGTTGGATCTTTGATCCAAGTGTCTCTATTTTTACAGTATATATTATTCTTGTTTTTTAACAAGATTGGGGAAATATTCTCCCATATATAGAATAAAATTCTATTGAACGGTGATATTTTTATTACCATTGGATTTTTAACCCAAGAGTGCTCGGTTTAACAGAGCACAATCTTTCTTTGTTTAGAAAGATATAGGAAATATTTTCCATCTCATTGGATCTTTGATCCACTAATTTTCTGTTTAACAGAAAATATCCTTCTCAATAGAATTTAATTATATGCTTAACCACCATTGGATCCTTGATCCAACGGTTCAATGAGTAGAATTTAATTCTACGTAAGGAGGTGCCCTCACGTGTTTAACACGTGGGGCTTATTTAGCTCCTCTAATTTGGTGCCCATATGCCTTGCATATGGGCGCTCACGTGTTTAACACGTGCGTCCAATTTGGCCTATAGTTGTTTGACTGCAACGGCTATATGCTTTGCATATAGGCGCTCACGTGTTTAACACGTAAGGCTTATTTAGCCTACCAATTGTTTGATTGCAGCGCCTATATACTTTGCATATAGGCGCTCACGTGTTTAACACGTGAGGCTCATTTAGCCCATTAGTTATTTCATTGCAGCGCCTATATGCTTTGCATATAGGTGTAACAACCCCAATTTTCCTACACAACTTTCTGTACAATTTTTTCAAAAAATACAGAAAGGGGTATTTTTGCCTGAGCATAACTTATAAGTTTGTTTTGCTTTTTGATAGCAAGAAGGAGCTTGTAGCTCATTTGTAAGACCTTGCACTGCTGAACCAAGCCACCAGAGTTCAAATCCCATCACCCACATTATTTTTAATATTATTTTAAAGTTTTAGAAGTCCAAGGGTTTACACATGCATAACTCGTAAAAGCCCACTACACAAATAAAACAAACTGTCTCAGGAGAATACCCAACCGACGAGGAGCACGAGGCACCCCCGACTCGGCCGGAATCGGCCGAATCGGCCGGCGACTCGGCCGACTCGGGCAGCTTCCGCCGGCCGGACTCGGCCGGACCGCTGAGTCCCCAACATGAAAGTTGTGGCTTTTCATCTCCCCAGTACCTCTGCAGACTTAATTTCCTTGGATCGGTTCAAGGACCCTTTAAAACCCTGCTTACTCAATTTTAATACATTTTATTACAATTTAATACATTTTTTCTTTACACCCTTTCACCTACCCTAAACCCTAGCCTTACCCTATAAATACAACCCCTAGACACACTCCCCTCACTCCAAAATTCTGATCAAAACTCTCAAGAAATCCCTAGAAGTTTAGTGTGCAATTGAAGTTAGAAAAAGGCGAAAAGCTTCGGCGAAATTCCGACGACAACCTTAGGAGCTCCCAGCGACGAAACGATGCACCGGCGCCTCCTCCCGTTCCCTATTCCTCTCTTCTAACTCTAAACCCATAAGTCCCACCTCCCTCTTCTCTATTCTTTTCTAAAAACACGTATTTCTAAATACCGACGGAATTAGAGTTAATCCGATGTCCGATTCGGTTCTTCCTAAAAATCTCACTTTTTCTTAAATACAATCATACTAAACCCTTACATGTTGACTATTAAATATTAACAAGTCACATTGAATAAGTTCCATATCAAAAGGATTTCTATTTTAATTGTTATCGTATTTTTTCACTAAAATACCATGTAGTTTAATTCCGACATTTAAAACATTACAATCTTGCTATACCTTTAAATAGATCATGAGATAATGACCTACCTCCTCACACACTCATATGCAACATAGAACACAACCTTTCGGGAACATAGAATACGGGTAAACGAAACTTTACATATAAATACCACTAACTATTAAAACCGTTTTCTATAAGAATTCGTATTTTTTATAAATCTTTGGAAAGCACCGCAACAACCCATTTTGGGGAACCCGACTGGGATGGTGCAGATTATCGCACATCCCTGGGCTTAGTAGTGCGAGATGCAGACCTCCGCAAGGAGTATTCGGTCTCGAAAGATTTAAAATACAAATATCTTAAGAAAATGAGATTTCTAGAAATATAATATATATTAAAATTATTTTTATATAAATATGTATATATGTATCATTAAAACATCTATTTTGTGATAATATGAATATTCCAACTTTTTCCTAAAATCACAAGAATCACTTTACATTAAAATACCATGAATTCCATACAAGTTCAATGCTACAATTAAATACCATATATTATGAAAAATAGGTTATTTTCACTAGAAATATCACAAATATAAAATCTACATCTATGACAACTCTAAACGTGATAATTAAATACTTGGGGTGTATTTTGAAAATTATACAAAAGTATTTTTACATAAAACCCCATCAAGTTCTATAAATTACCCTAAGGACCCTAGTAAATATAGGTTTAAGCGGGACCAATCTCTTGAGCCTCAGGGAGCCGGAGAAGTGGGTGCTTGCCTATTTAAGGTAGACAACTTAACAACGGTGTTATCAACACGGTAATCGTCTTTGAAAAATACACAAATCCTGCCGCTCATATGCAGCGGTTACCGATAATATCAAAACAATCAGGCTTCAATTTCTTTTCTAATTGTTCTGACTCAGACTGAGTCTCATTATAAATAATCTGACTTGAATATGATTCAAGTATAATCTACAATCTGCAATCCAATATGAATCTATGAATCCATATATTCAATCTATATTGATTGAACCGAACCATAGATATACTTCCATTCACATGATTCTCCAGTTACATCCATGATTCTCCAGTTACAATCATTTACTGATATCATGGTTTCGGCAAGTCATCCAATTATACAATCTATACAAACAAGACAATACAATTTGCAATACAATACAAACAATACAACCAAGACATCGCGGGGTTTAAGGGGTAGATTGGTATGGAAGGTGTTAGAAGTGGCACGAGACATCAACCATAAGACGTAATTACATCCATGCCGTTGTTCCTTAGTATTATCGACGGAGCCTTGTACTTCCATTTGCCCTAGTCTCTAGCATATAGAGACTCCTCTCGTATACACTTTCATCTTTCTGTACCAAGGTACAAACAACAGCGTTAACACTAAATACAACATTATAACAATATAATACAACTTTCAAAGTTACACACACACTCTCTCTCTTTCTGTCTTTTCTATTTCTCCCTTATCTTTGGGACTTACCGAGCGATTGTTCGCTGACAACATTACTTCTCTTTCTTCTTTGGAATGTTGTCAGGTGATCTAGACACTCAGGAGATCGAGCCTACTAGTGAAGACATGATCAGCTTGCCTACAACCCAGAGCTCTAGCTTCATTGTACACATTTTTATTTCAGTTCTTTTCATTTCTGTTATGCCACTGTTTAGGCATTGCTTTCATTCAGTTGTATTTACTTTTCCATGTATTGTAAAAAGAATGTGAATAAATAAAGTTGTTGTTCAATTATACATATATCTTTGTCTCTTGTGCATTTTTATTTATATTACTTAGATACGCTTAGCGTATTTACTTCACAGTAAATACGTAGCGGCCTCGTCGCGTCCCCTTCACCGTACACCGGAAAGCGGGGCGTGATAATAGGCGCTCACGTGTTTAACACGTGAGGCTTATTTAGCCTACCAATTGTTTGATTGCAGCGCCTATATGCTTTGCATATAGACGCACATGTGTTTAACACATGAGGCTCATTTAGCCTATTAGGTATTTTGATTGCAGTGCCTATATGCTTTGCGTATCGGCGCTCACATGTTTAACATGTGAGGTTTGAGTTATAAGGAATTTTCTCCCCTTTTTCTTTTTTTATATGAGGGAACAAATTCCCCCAGCGTTGTTCTCACATGGGTTGCACGTGAGTGCAACACTGTCCATCTTTATCACTGTTGGATTGCTAGGGGAATGGGAAGCTGAACCGCTTCCCATCACGTCTTATAAAAGGGGCTTTTGGCCTTTGAGATGACCATTATTTTTTCATCTTCTTCCTTAACTCTTTTCTTGAGAATTTAATTCTCCTTTCAGAGCTTAGCTCTCTGCCCATAGAATTTCAGAGTTAAACTCTGCAAAAACTCTTCTTGGTAAGAATTATGAACAGAATTCATCTCTTAGGAAACCCTTTTTGTTCTTGCCTTGGATTTTAAATCCATCAACAGAGCTTTGCTCTTTTCTTGAACTGATCTCTTAGAGATATAAAAAAAACTATTTTTTTAAGTAGACTCCGGAGTCTTGAATCAATGAGGATTGTCAGTTCTCCTCTTAGGGTTTTACCCTACCAATGATCTTTGAAGATCCTTGGAATTTAATTCCATTTTCTTTGTTTTCCCATCATAGGGGTTTCTGGGATTTAATCCCACTATTAAAGGAATTCAATTCCGGTTTGTTCTACAGAGCTTAGCTCTGAGAAAATTTCTTTTGAAATTTCTTTTGGGAATTTTATTCTCTTTTCTTATTTTCTTTTTTAGGGTTCTTCTTGTAGATTTGAATCTGTTGTAGAACACGTTATTCGAGGCCATTGGGAATCTTGAACACCACTGTTCAATGAAATTTTTCATTAAATGAGAATCGTTTTGGATTCTCATAATGGGTGCATGTCTCATCACTAATGAGGCATCACCTTGATTTTGTGGGGGCCACTGTTTTTCTTCTAGATTGTAATGATTTTGGTATTTTGATTGCTAACCATTTACTGGTTTTTCTTTTCAGATACTATGGCTTCTCATCTGTATGATCTTGAAGTGATTATCTCTTATGAGGAGATTCGCATCCAAGACCGCTGTCAAGGCCAAGAGTTTACTGACGCCCAGTGCGCTGAGGTGATGTGTTGTTTCGACGATTACAATGGTCGATTGCTCCCCCACCGTTCTGCTCTTTGGAAGTTTGTCGTTGGGTCGATTTGGGAAGCACTTTCTGAGCTTGATGAGACTATGCCACTCGAGGCACTTGATGATGCTGAAGACAAGGTGCATTCAGTATATCTGATGGGCCTGATCTCAAAGAAGCGGAGAGATGATCTTGTCGCTGTTTTGTATCGCGTCTTCCAACAGAAGGCGATAATATCCGCGTACCAGAGGATGGACGACATCAGCGGGGATCCCGACGCTTGCATTCGTGAGAAAATGCATAAGAAGACGGTCAACGAAGCTAGAAGCACTGTACTCAAACTTGCCTCTAAATTCATGAATCCGTGTCCGGAATTCAGCGTCTTGCCATTGTAAATTTTCTTCTTCTTCTCACCAATGTATAAATTTTTTCGAAGTATGAATGACGCAGCTCCCCATTTTCTTTACGCCAATGTTCATATGTGCCCCCGTGAGGTGTTGTTATATATATATATATATATATATATATATATATAAAACTAGCGATGGTGTTTATGTGTCATACATGTGAGGCGCTGCTGATGGATTCAATCCTAAAAAGAATCAGCACCAGCGCTTCGCGTATCATGTACGTGGGGCGTCGGTGATGGATTTAATCCTAAAAAGAATTTGCGCCGGCGCTTTGCGTGTCATGCACGTGGGGCGCTGCTGATGGATTCAATTCTAAAAAGAATCAGCACCGACGTTCACGTGTTATACACATGAGGCGCTGCTGAAGGAGTCACTTCACTTTTAGCTCTGATTTTCATAAGTCAACTCTTTTTTTTCCCATGCCCCTTTTTGTCAGGCCTTGGAAATGGTTCCACCATGCAAAACATTTTCTGTGCCTAGACTTGAATGCTTCTCTTTAATCTGAATCTATGTTTTCCTCTTTCTTCATAAGGAGAGAATCATTTTTAACAAACCGAGGGTTATAGCTTGCAATCGTCTGCGTGCTCGTCGGCAACCGTGGGAGGTACCTATTGAGAGAATTGTTCCTCATTTTGCTGCGCGTTTAGTGGATCCCGTTCTCATATATGACCAATGTGACACGGTGATGTACGAGCTTCTGGCTCATAGAGGCTCTCTTCTTCCCATCGGCTTCATTTGGATCCAGATGATCTTCCTGTCTGTGCTTGCTGACATCCCTTCTCATCCAGCAGAAATGACTCCGGCGATGCTCGACGTAGCGGAGGACAAGATCGAGTGCTTTTATAAGGCATATTTGATTACCCAGCCTCTGAAGGACCGTTCTGTTCGGTCTCTAAGTCAGATGCGGGCTCAACGGGCCGTCATATCCGCCTTCGCTGATAGGCACAACGCTGATTGATGGGGAGCGACCCCTCGCGAAGATCGCCGCTTCGACATGGTAGAGAAGCCAAGGAGGGAGTTAGAGAATCTCTGGTCTCATATTTGGTGATCTTTTTTCTGTGGAATAAATAAAAAATTTGTTGACCGTTGAATGTTTCACCCCTAGCATATATCCATGTGGGCGTCTTGCCTCTGCGCGTATACTTTGTATTTTAACCTTAGAAGTTTCCGATGCATGCATCTAGACATAGGCGAGTACTGAACTGATGTGAACAAATGCTTCGCCCTACCATTTTTTGAAAGCGAACGGACACAAGCGTCGTCATCCATGATTAACTCAGGTCTCGATCCTTAAGAAACGTAATTCCGAGCCTCGAGGCCTATAAGTTGCGCCTTTCTGTTTCTTGTTGTCTTAATTTAGCGCTAATTAGTTTATTCACTCGTTTCGGAGTCTCTAGTTTATTCACTCGTTTCGGAGTCTCTAGTTTATGTACTCATTTCGGAGTTTGTAGTTTATTCACTCGTTTCGGAGTTTCTAGTTTATGTACTCATTTCGGAGTTTGTACTTTATTCACTCGTTTCGGAGTATCTAGTTTATGTACTCATTTCGGAGTGTGTAGTTTATTCACTCGTTTCGGAGTCTCTAGTTTATGTACTCATTTCGGAGTGTTTTTAGTTTACATCTTTTGGGTTTACATGCAAACTTGTCATATCGTTGTATGTAGATAACCCCTATTGTCACGCCCCGCTTCCCAGTATACGGGTAGAGGACGCGACGAGGCCGCTACGTATTTACTCTGAAGTAAACACGCTAAGCGTATCTAAGAAATATAAGTAAAATGCACAAGAGACAGTGACAATAGATATAATTGAACAACAACTTTATTTATTAACATTCTTTTTACAATACATCTGAAAAGTAAATATATGGAATGGAAAGCAATGCCTAAACAGTGGCATAACAGAAATGGAAAATACAGAATGTAAATGTATACAAGTAACTAGAGCTCCGGGTCGAAGGCTAGCTGATCCAAGTTCTCGAAGGTGGGCTCGATCTCCTGAGGGTCCGAATCACCTGATGACATTCCAAAGAAAAGAAAGAGAATGTCGTCAGCGAACAAATCACTTGGTAAGTCCCATAAATAGACAAGAATGGAATAGAAAGAATAGAGAGTATATTGTTATAATATTGTATTTAATATTAACGATGTTGTTTATAGCTTGGTACAGAAGAATACCAGTGTATACGAGAGGAGTCCCACTATTCCGGAGACTAAGGTATACGAAACACAAGGAACCGTTCAGCCACGGTACAACGGCAATTGAATTCAGGTTCGGTGTATTGTGGTTACAGTCTCGTGCCACTTCTAACACCTTCTGTACCGGTCTACCCCTTATAAACCCCGCGATGTCTTGATTGTATTGATGTATTGTTTGAAGTGTATATTGTACATAGATGGATGACTTGCCGAAATAATGATATCAGTAATAGAACGGATATAATGGATGATCATGTAGATGGAATATATCCATGGTTCAGTTCGGTCAATATAGATTGATATAGATTGAAAAGACGGATTCATAGATCTATGTTGTATTGTAGTTTGATACTTCAATCATATTCAAGTCAGATTGATTATATTGAGACTCAGTTTAAGTCAGACAATTAGAAAAAAAATTGAATCCTGAATTATGTTTTGGTGCTATCGGTAACTGCTGCATATGGACGGCAGGATTTGTGTCTTTTTCAAAGGCAATTACCGTGTTGATAACACCGTTTATTAAGTTGTCTACCTTAAATAGTCAAGCACCCATATCTCCGACTCCCTGAGGCTCAAGAGACTGGTCCTGCTTAAACTTATGTTTACTAGGGTCCTTATTGTAAATTAGTATGACTTGAGGGGGTTTTATGTAAAAATAATTTTGTTTAATTTTAAAAATGCACCTCTAGTATTTTATTATCGTCTTTAAAGTTTTCATGGATGTATATTTTATCAATGTGACATTTCTAGTGAATAAAACCTAATTTCATAATATATGGTATTTATTTGTAATATTGGTGTTGTATGGTATTTTCTTGTAAATGGAATGATTTTCTTGAATTTTGGAAATGTGGAATATTATAAATATCAAAAATAGATATTTTGATATTAATTACATATATATTTATTTATTAAAAATATAGGTTTTATTTATAATAGAAATCATATTTTCTAAAGAAAATTGTATTTTAAATCTTTCGAGATCGTATGCTCTTTGCAGAGGTCTGCATCTCACTTTAGTAGGCCCAAGGATGTGCGATAATCCGCACCATACCGAACGGGTTCCCCGAATTGGGTTGTAGATGCGCAATTGCAAAGATTTGTTAAAATACACTTCTTGTAGAAAAAGGTTTTAATAAGTCGGAGGTAGTTATGTGTAAAATCGTATTTTTCCCAAATCTATGTTCCCAAATTTCATCGTGCTATGTTAGATATGTGTGTTGTGAGGAGCTAGTTCATTACCTCGTGAGTTTTATAAGGTAATACGGTTGTTAAAATTCAAGCATGTCGAAATGAAACATGAAAGTATTTTAATGTAAAATTGCGATAAAAGATGCATATAATAATCTTTTGTGATGAAAATTGTTAAAGATGTTTACTAATTTTTAATGAACATTATGTGATGATATGAAGGTATCTTGATTAAGAAAAATTGTAGTTTTTAAAGGAAAACCGAATCGGAAGTCGGACTAACACCGCTTCCGTCGGATTTTAGTTTTGAAAGTTTTTAGAGAGAAAAGAGGAAGAAGTAGGGACTTACAGATTATTTGACTAGAAGAGAGAAGTAAGAAGAGGTGGGAGGTGCCGGTGCGTCGTTTCGTCCTCGGAATCTCCTCGGATTGCCGTCGGAAGTTCGTCGGAGCTTCACCCTTTTGCTAACTCCACTTGCACACAAAAGACTTAAGAATTTTTTTGAGAGTTTGGGCAGGAATTTGGGAGTGAGGAGGGGTGATTTGAGGGTGGTATTTATAGGAAAAATTAGGATTTTAGGGTAGTGAAAGAGTGCATTAAAAATTTGTATTAAAATGGATTAAATAGGGGTATTTTAATTCTATGGTTAATTGCATAGAATTTAAACAGTGCAGGGGGAGTGGGGTAGGCTAAGGGGTGCAGAGGATTAAAGAAAAGTCGGGATCGAACTGAGTTGGACCGGCGGCGCCGGCCGAGTCAACCGATTCGCCGGCCCGAGTCGAGCGAGTCGGGGCTCGTCTTGATGCCACGTGTCCCTGACGATTGGTCTAGCCTCATAGACCCGTTTGTTTATTCTGTAACTTACCCTATTATGTGTAGTGCACGTGTATACTCTTGAGCTTCTAAAAGATTAAAAGAATTTTAAATAAAAAATAATGTGTGGTTGATGGGATTTGAACTCTGGTGCTTTGGTTCTGCAGTGTAAGGACTTACCAATGAGCTACAAGCTCCTTCTTACTGTTCAAAAGTAAATCAAATACTTATAGTACTCACAGGAAATGTAAATACCCCAAGTATACATTAACTTTTAATCAATTTTACGTACACAAGAATTGGAGTTGTTACACCTATTCTTTACGACAAAGGTCCGTTAGGTTTGTGGTACTAGGGTTTTAGTCCATGGTACCGTCACGTTGGCACATATATTTCTCAATATGCAGTCTTTAAGCCACTGTTCGAGTAGGCCCGCGACTGTCATGTCTCTGATCCCTTCGGGGGATGGACAAGAGGTCTTCAAGTAATCCCCTTAGGTCATATTACTATCGAAAGAGCAAATGTTAAGAATTTTCCATGACGCTTTTTACTTGAGATTAGGCTCAATTTAGAGCCCCGATGAGTCATAACCACTCTGCTCTGGTGTGGGATGATCTCCGATAGTCTTTTAAGCTTTATATAAGTTGTCGTCGAGAACCGAAGCTGGGAATATGCCATCACTTCATTTTTTGTTTTGACGATGCCGTGCCGTTTCTTTGTTGAAGTAGGGTAGACATCTGTAGGACCTCTATGCTGTATCTATTGCAATCGAAGCTCGGAGCTAGGAATATGTCATTGCTCTGATTTTATTTAATAGTCGCGTCCACATCCTGCTGGAATGAGGGGAAACGCCGGGATAGTCTCTAGGTTTTATATGTACCGTCAAGACTTGGAGCCATGATTTTGCCGTGACTCCATTTCTATTTGACCCTTGGGTATTTGTTGACGTCGTGTCTGCACCCTGCTGGCATGAGAAAGAACGTTGGGATAGTTTCTAGGTTATATATGTACCGTCAAGACTTGGAGATAGGATTTTTCCGTGACTCCATTTATATTTGGCCCTTGGGTCTTGGTTGACGTCGTGTCTGCACCCTGCTGGCATGAGAAGGAAAGCCGAGATAGTCTCTCGGTTTTATATGTGCCGTCATGACTTGGAGTTATGATTCTCCCATTACTCCATTTTGATTTGGCTCCTTGGAGCTTTGTTGAAGTAGCGTCTGCACTCTGTTGGAATGAGAAGAACGTCGAGCTGATCTCTAAGCTGTAAATGTTGCCATCAAGCTCTGGCTCTCTCTTTGACGGAGCCTGGTGGGAAAATATGGTTCCCTTTTCATTTGTGCCCATGGATTGTATGCAGGGGTCAGTGTGGACTCACCTGCAGGGTAGAAAAGTTTCATTCATCAGCATTTTTTTATTATTACTTCTTTCCACGATGCTCTATCTTTTCAGCTTTTCATATTGCGAAAGTCACGATTACCCAATCATTTCGGATATTAATCGCGGTGCCCAATCATTTCGGCTATTTTTGTTTTTACTCGCTGCTTTTTACTGCGAGTTGCCCTATCATTTCGGCTGTTTTTGGTTTTACTCGCTGCTTATTTTCACGAGTTTGGGACTTGGTCTTGATACCCATTGTGGCATCTGCATCACTTCAACTGGAATATTTTCAGGAGCGAATCATCATTTGACATAAGGGGACTTGAAGTTTGACACCTGTTTAGGCATCAGTATCGCTTCAATTGGGATATTGCCAAGAGCGAATCATCATTTGCCTTTGTTAACTTGAACAAAGGTGGCTTAGCGAACAGGGTTAGGATCCCGTTGACTAATGCTTTTGACTTTATAAGCCGTAAGGATCTCATAAAGGTGTTTCTCCCTACGAGTCGTGGGGATACCGTAAGTGTATTTTCTCCTTAGGAATCGTAGGGATTCCTAAGTGATGTTATCTCATGTAAGTCGTAAGGATCTTCCAAGAGTGTTTTCTCCTTATAAGTCGAGAGGACTTACAAGTGCCATTCACCATATGGGGATATTTCTCGCCATTGGTAAAACTTGGTAAGAGAATATTTATTTGCGCCCGTGGATTGTATACAAGGGTCAATATGAACCGCCTGTAGGACAACGTGGGGGATGTGACGGCTTAAGAATAGGTTTAAAAACCTGTATCTTAAGGCGTCTGAATCCTATGAGCTATGTAGGTCTCATAAGGGGGAATTATCCTTACGAGTCGTGAGGATCTCACAAGTATATTATATATTATTTTTTTATGAGATTGCGCCCTTCCGGGTTTCCACAAGCTCGCCGGTAGTCCTGCTGTTTTTACTCACAGCGCCCTTTCGGGTTTTCATCTGTGCCCATTTCGCTTGTGAACATACTGTTTTTTAACGATGGAATACCCCAGAGTAGTTTTCGCCGCAGGTGCCCATTAATTTGTCGGTAGGACTTAGGGGTGGCTTCATTGCTGGAATAGTTGTGCAGCCAGTGGGACTTGAGTTGCAATCTTTGCTACTAAGACTTTGATTGCAATATAGATCCCAAAGGAGTGTATCGCCGTATTTGGGGCGATACGCTAGTTTAGGGACGTTCCGATCCATTATCGCCATGTTGGAGGCGACATTTTAGTTTAGGGACTTTTCGGTCCAGTATCGCCATGTTTGAGGCGGATAGTTAGTTTAAGGACATCTCGGTCTGATATGGCCATGTTTGAGGCGGAGTTCTAGTTTAGGGACATCTCGGTCCTATATCGTCATATTTGAGGCGAGGTTCTAGTTTAGGGACATCTCGGTCCGTTATCTCCATGTTTGAGGCGAATTCTAGTTTAAGGACTTTTCGGTCTTTCATCGCCATATTTGAGGCGACAGAGCTTCTTTGCATACTACTCTCAGAGTTCTGACTCAGGAAGATAGCAAGTGGATATGAGCGTCGTCATCTGTCATTAACCTAAGTCGTGACTCGTCAAGCCTAGTATTTTTTGAGGAATCGGTCGTTTATTGGCCGGAAGGGTCTTTCGCCATGCATATCCATGAGCAGGTAGGCTCCACCTTGGTAGAGTTTGACTATGATGTACAGGCCTTCATAGTTCGGCTCAAATTTCCCCTGTTTTACACGATTGGGGATCATAGGTCTTTTGACAACTAGCATGAGCTCACCATGGCGGAATGTTCTCGGCTTGGTCAGTTTTTCGTATGACCTCGTCATCCTTACCTTATAAGCTTCCAGATTTTGTTGTGCTATAAGGCGAGTTTTGTCGAGGGCTTCGAGCTCCTCAAGCAGAAGATGAGCGTTTTCTTTATCTGTCAACTCGTATCGAACCGCTACTCATAGAGAAGGGAGATCTATTTCCAGGGAAAGCACTACTTCCGTGCCGAATACCAACGCGTATGGTATTGTATTCATGGCCGTTTTGAACGTTGTTCAGTACGTCCAGAGAGCTTCTTGCAGCCTTTCGTGCCAGTCTCTTTTATTTCTAGACACGGTTTCCTTTATAATCTTTGTCAAGGTCTTGTTGAAGGTTTTAGCTAGACCGATGGCACGGGGATTATAGACTGAAGAGTATCTCTAATTTATCTTAAGTTGTTGCGCGAAGCGGTTGATTTTATGGCTTCTATAAGCTGGTCCATTATCCGAGATAATTCGTCGCGGAGTGCCGAAACGATAGTTGACATGTGTTCTGAAGAAATGGAGGATATTCTCTGTCTTCATCTCCCATAGTGATACTAATTCTGCCCACTTAGAAAAGTAGTCGGTCGTTGCCAGTATGGACCGATGTCTTTTGGACGATGTCGGTTCAATGGGGCCAATTATATCGGTTCCCCACATTTCGAACGACCAGCTAGCTACTATTGGGTGTAGTGGATTTGGATCCTGGTGGATGAAGTCCCCATGAATTTGGCACGAGTGACACTGCTTCGCATATTCGAGGTAGTCTTGAATCATTGTGGGCCAGTAGTAACCCATTCTTTTTATCTTCATCTTCATCTTTAGCCTAGCTTGATGAGAGCCGCAGAGTCAGTCGTGAGTTTCTTGGATGACTCTCTTCGCTTCTTCTGGTCCCAGGCATCTTAGCCACAGACAGTCGAACGATCTCTTATATAGAGTATCATTGACGAAGGCGAAGGACAGAGCTCGTTTCATGAGCTGATGTCTAGACGACGTATTTTTGGGCATTCGTTGGGATTTGAAGCAGTCTATGAAGACTTCCCTCCAATCCTTGATCTTTTCTTCGTCCTCTATTTGAAGGGCTACTTGTTCGGCCGTTTTTTTCTTTCGGATTGCACTATCAGGTCTCCTGAAGATATATTTGTCGGAGAGAGAATACTGTGGCTTTGCACAATGATCCTTACGTCATCAAGGTCTTCATCGGCCATTTCCTTAGCCAATTTGGCCAATACATTCGCCTTGCTGTTTTCTGCACACGGTATACTCTCCAGGATATAAGAGGGGATTTGTGTCAGTAGTTGTTGCACTCTTTCGCCATACTTTATCAGCTCTGGCTTGCACGTATGATAGTCACCGTTTACTTGGCTAACGATCAGCTGAGAGTCTCCATATATGAGGAGGTCTTTGATTCCAATGTCGACGACGATTTCGAGACCTGCTATCAAAATTTCATATTCAGCTTTGTTATTAGTCCTCAGCTCCGTTAAGGAAAGGGCATAACGCAATTTCTCTCCTTGCGGGGTCACGAAGATAAGGTCCATCCCGGCTTTGATTATAGGGGTGTTTTGCTTTCGCTTCTTCATGGAAGATGCTCTATCAAAGTAGAGTTCCCATTGGGAATTATTTTCTTCCTTCTCTCCTTCGATTGTGTCGAATGCATGTTCATCCGGCAACTCACAATTTAAGGGGGTGTCGGCTGGTATCGGATGCTCCGCGAGAAAGTCGGCAACGTCCTGGCCTTTCACTGCTTTAAGAGGTCGATACGTTATCGAGAACTCCATCAAAAGGAGGGCCTATTTGGCAAGCCTTCCTGTTAGTATGGCCTTTGACATCAGATATTTGAGAGGATCCACCTTTGATATAAGATGGAGCTTATGTGCCAAGGCGTAATGTCTGAGCTTTGTTATCGTGAAGATCAGTGCCAGACAATGCTTTTCGATGGAGGAGTAGTTGTTTTCTGCCCCGAGGAGAACTCGACTCAAATAGTATAGAGATTTCTCCTTTCCCTGATCATTCTCTTGTACCCATAGCGCACCTAGAGAACCCTCAAGGGCTGTTGTATATAGGATAAGGGGTTTTCCCTTAACCGAAGCAGTCAATACCGGCGGATTTTGCAAGTATTGCTTGATTTCGTCTAGCGCATTTTGGCACTTTTGATCTCAGATGAACGGGGTCCCCTTTTTCATTAAATGACTGTAGGGAAAGCATTTTTCGGAGAGGTTGGCTATGAACTGCCGGATATAAGCGAGCTTTCCTTGAAGATACCGCAGTTGTTTGAGGGTTCTCAGTGTGGGCATTTCCATAATCGCCTTGGTCTTTGAAGGGTCGATTTCGATACCCCGGTGCCGTATGATGAATCCTAAGAATTTTCCTGATGAGACTCCAAACGCGCATTTTAAAGAATTCATCTTCAGATTATACTTCCGAAGACTTTGGGACACTATTTTTAGATGCTCCCAATGTTCCTCGTGAGATCTGCTTTTAACCACAAAGTCGTTGATGTAGCATTCGGCAATATCATGGATGAGGTCATTGAAGATCTTTGTCATGGACTTCTGGTAGGTAGCGCCGGCGTTCTTCCAACCGAAGGGCATCACCTTATAACAGAATATGCCCAGTGGGGTCCGAAAGACGGTATGCTTTTGGTCTTCTGGATACATTTTTATTTGGTTAGATCCGGAAGATCCATTCATGAAGGAGAAGACCTCATGGGTAGACATGTTATCGATCATAAGTTCGGTAACGGCAACTGGGAAGTCGTCCTTCGGGAAAGCTTTGTTAAGGTACCGAAAATCCATGCAGATGCGAACCGTCCCATTTTTCTTCATCACTGGAACGATGTTGGCGATCCAGTCGGGATATTGGACTTCTTGAATGAAGCTGGAGTCAATTAGTTTCTTGACTTCAGCGTTGATACTCATCTTGAGTTTGAGTCGCATCCTTCTCGGCGCCTGTTTAACTGGCTTTATGTCCGGCGATATGGCCAATTTATGTACTGCCACCTTTGGATCTAGACCCAGCATCTATGAATAGTTCCATGTGAAGCAGTCTTTATATTTCATGAGCACGTCTTTTAACGTGGCTACCTATTTTTCAGATAGTATCTCACTGACGAACGTTGGCCTCGGGTTATTTTCCGTCCCTAAGTCAATTTTTCTTAGGTTGTCCACCGTGGTGTGTATCCCATCTTCCAGCTCCTTTGGTGCTGGTGGAAACTCGGAGGTCACCCCGTTCTTATCTTTAATTGCAAAGCACATGCAGAGGTCATCCATAGTCTTGTGCCCTCCGTTTTTTGAGAGTGTTATTATATGGCAGGGACGAGCTCGCTTCCATTCTTGATGTTGAGCCGGTCCTATCCTCACGGTATAGGTCCTCTTTAACTCATGCTTTTGCGGTGGGTTTACTTTCCAGCTGTCGGACAAAGCGAACCTGCCTTGTTGATATTGGTTTTCTACCCAGTCTTTAAAGATGAAGCAGTCATCGAGGGGATTGTTCCCGCCAAAATTTTCGGCCAAGAGCTACTTGTTCCCTTATAAAAAGGGGGGAGAGTCCTCAAAATTTAGTCTCACGTGTTAAACACGTGGGCGCTCATATGCAAAGCATATGGGCGCTGAAAATAAAATAATTAATGGCCAAACAGGTCTCACGTGTAAAACATGTGAGCGCTCATATGCAAGGCGTATGAGCACTGAATAAAACAATTAAGGGCCAAATAGGCATCATGTGTTAAACACGTGAGCGCTCATATGCAAAACGTATGAGCGCTGAATAAACTAAAGTTAAAGGGCCAAATAGGCCTCACGTGTAAAACGCCTGAGCGCTCATATGCAAAGCATATAAGCGCTGAACATAAATCACTAATGTCCAAACAGGCCTCACGTGTAAAACACGTGGGCGCTCATATGCAAAGCATATGAGCACTGAACATAAACAGATTAAAACCCACTGCAGGGGTCACGTTTTAAACACATGAGTTCTCTTGCCTCTCACATGCAAAGCATGTGAGCGCCCCAATTTAAAATGCTCATATCAAATTGTAGAATTAAATTCTATTTTGGGAAATATTTTCCTGATCTCTCTCAAACTAAAAAGATCTTCTCTGTTAAACAAAGGACCTTTGGATCAAAGATCCAACGGTGATCATCTGGTAGAATAAAGTTCTATCATAAGAAAATATTTTCCTAATCTTGTTAAATTAACAAGATATTCATATGATCAGAATTTTATGTTAGAATAAAATTCTAATCTTATTAAAACTAACGAGGTATCTATATGATAGAATTAAATTCTATATTAAGAAAATATATTTCTGATCTTGTTAAACTAAAAATATATGATAGAATAAAATTCTAATCTTGATTAAAACTAACAAGATATTCATAATCTTGTTAAACAAACAAGAAATCTTCTCTTTTAAATAGAGAGCCTTTGGATTAAAAATCCAATGGAGAATAAAATTCACCGATTGATCTAAAAGATCATGAAATCAATCATGATCTCTCAATGAGAGATTCCCTTAACAAATTGATTCTTTTTCTTCTCATATAAATAGAAGCAAGGAGAGGAGAAGAGGGATAGACACACAGAGGGAGAGAGGAAGAAAAATGGAGAAAGGAAGAAAAATGGAGAGAGAATTTAATTCTCTAAAGAAGAGGAACCCCTCCCAAAAGCTCCCACAAAAAGAAAATTTAATTCTCAAATCAAGAGTTTAACTCTTCTCAAAAAACTTAGTTCTTCCTTTGGTTAAGATCTGCAGAAGCAGATCTCCCCACAAGTTGAGAATTTAATTCTCATCGGGGAGATTCTATCATGCAGATTCAAAACCTAGGGGAAGAACTGAATTCAAAAGAGTTTAACTCTTACGAAACATATGGGAATTTAATTCCTTTGAAACTAGAGTTTAACCCTTTAAAAATAATTTAATCCATCAGCCCGGTGATTCATTAGCGTTCAACGCTACATAACAAAGCTCACGTGTTCCCACGTGAGCACCTCTGATGAACAAAAAGAATGACTGAGACTGAATCGCGTGCTCCCACATGACCCTTTAAAGAGAGTGCTCAGCAATTACATGAAAAAGGAATAAACCCGAAGACAGTTTCAATTTTAAGGTGCCTCACGTGTTCCTCCGTGACCCCCAAACAGTTGTATATAAAAAAAAGGAAAATTCCAAAGACAGCGCTCACATTTTGAAGGCGTCTCACGTGTCCGCACGTGACCTTTTGATGAACCAAGTGCTTAGCACTTATAAATGAAAGAGGAATAGAATCCAAAGAATAGTTCCCATCACGGGCGCCTCACGTGCTCACACATGAGCCAAGTGCTCAGCACTTTTATATATAAAAGAGGGAATAAACTCAGGGAACAGCGCCCACTTTGAGGCCCCTCACGTGTTCACACGTGAGCGCCTCCAAAGTCCGGTGTTTAACACTGATTCAGTATTTAGCACTGTGGGGTAACTAGGGGAAATCAACCTTAACCCAAATTATCCAAGTCTCCCGAGGCCAAGACCTTTTTGGTCACAAATCAACCGAGCCCCCATGCTCAGGTCTCCCCAAACCAATCCTAGTCCCAAAGATGACTAATGTTCTCCTAACAGATGGCATCTAAAATAACGTTCATCCCACATCTCTCCTCAATCTGGAATTTGGTTCAAGGGTACATCTTTTCACACCTTTGATACATGTCGTTGTAATTTTTCAACGTCTTCAGAGAGGTGGAGGGTCCCAATAACCAATAACTCTTGGCGCACCCCCAAACCAATAAGCCAAAACAACATGGACTATAATCTCCTTAAACATGGACTATGATATCCTTAAACCCAATGGACCACAACATCCCTAAACTAAACTCTATGGACTATGATGTCTTTAAACATGGATTATGATGTCCTTAAACCTGTTCCCCGCCGAAAACGCGGAGACGCGATAAATGTCTCGCCTAAATTTCGGGGCAGATGCTAATTGGTGCTATCCGTCCACCTCTCCGAAGATGCCAAGTTGATTTATGGCACCGTGTATCGAAGTTTTAAACAGATGCGGCCGATGTAGCAGACTTCGTCAGATTCCCCCTCATTTGAGGGGTTTTTGATTGTGGGGATGCTCTTCCCTGCAGGCGCAAGCCCTTGCAGTTAATTACACTACCGCGTCTCTGTAACAACTTTCTCCTTCTCCAGATGGTCACTTCATGTCGTGTGTGTGTTTATTTTGTTTTTGGTTGCCCGTGGATTGTATACGGAGACTAATTTATATTGTCGCCCGTAGGGCGTGGATTATTCCAAATCCGTATCTTCTTAGATTTGGGTTTGGGGGTTGGGTTTAAGAATACGTTAGCCTCATTTGAGACTAAGATCAACTTAAACGTTTGTTAAGGATACGTTAGTCTAATTTTAGACTAAGATCAACTTAACGGGATCGTTTAGATCCAACAAAAGAGCATTTGGACTTTATTGTTTAGTTTAGGGACATTGCGGTCGATTAGTTTAAGGACATTGCGGTCTAATGTTAGTTTAAAGGCATCTCGGTCCAATGTTAGTTTATAGACATCACGGTCGAGGTTAAGGACATCATAGTTCGTGAGTTTAAAGTCCTCACAGTCAAGGTTAAGGACATCATAGTCCGTGAGTTTAAAGACCTCACAGTCAAGGTTAAGGACGCCATAGTCCGTGAGTTTAAAGACCTCACAGTCAAGGTTAAGGACATCATAGTCCGTGAGCTTAAAAACCTCACAGTCAATGTTAAGGACATCATAGTCCGTGAGCTTAAGGACCCCACAGTCCGTAGAGTGTTTGGTTGTCGGGACCCGTCATCTCTCTGAAGACGTTGAAGGATTACAACGACAAATATCAGAGGAGTAAAGAGATGTACCCTCGAACCGGCATGAGTTGGTTGAAAGATCTATAGTCCAATTTGGGACTAAGATCTGTTAAAATATTCATGAGCAGATGGGCTCAATTAATATGAGTTGAGGACTTATGGCCAATTTTGGGCTAAACCCAATAAATGTTTAAGATTCTTATTTTGGGCTGTTGAGCCTTTATTTGGGCTTGGCCCTTTTAACAATATTTTTATCTTGTATTGAATGCTGAGCATTCATCAAAGCTCTGGGCTTATTAAAGAACAATTTATGTTCTGTCAGCACAACACGTGGTGCGCCAGGTGCTTTGCGCCAATCAAAAAGCGCAGTGCGCTACTGCTAAGTAGCGCACGTGTAAGCGACACGTGTCGCACTCAGCGCTTGGCGCTAGATGACGAGTGCATGATGCCAGTTTATGAGCGCTTAGCGCTAATCCATGGGCGTATTGCGCTTTCAGTTTAGTGGCGCACACGTGAGTGATACGTGGTGCGCTTGGCGCTGAGCGCCAGCCCATGAGCGCAGTGCACTATTTCAGAAGCGCAAGGTGCAAGTTGTTAATTGGCGCATGCGTGGTTGACACATGGCGCATTTGGCGCAGAGCGCCAGTCCAGAGAGCGCAGAAGCGCAGTTCAGGAGCGCAAGGCGCATTTCAAGAGCGCAAAGCGCATCTGATCAATTTTATGATCCGGGAACAAATTTATGTTCTTTTAAAAGAGACATTGTCTCAAGATCTATGAACAACAGTTCTTATTTTGCAGGAGATATTTACAATCCCTTATTTTGATGAAAGGCTTTGCCTTTATAGATCCATGATCTGTGAGAAGAATTATGTTCTTTTTTTATTTTATGATGAGATCTTTTGATCTCTTTGTGAAAGACTTTTTGTCTTGTAGATTTATGATCTTTTTAAAGAAATGAATTTTTCTTTTTATGAGATGATTTCATCTCTGTGTTCGTCATCCTTCATCTTTACCTTGAAGAAATATTTTCTTGCAAGAGCTTGCTCTTTATCTTTGAGTTTCTCAAAGTTTATGGGGGGTTTCTATATCAGACTTGAAGTCCGGGGGCTTTTATATAGGGAAAGCTGATTTGTTGAATCAGTTAAAGAGATCTTTCTCTGATTGATTTGGGGATGTTTCCCCACCATTGGATCTTTGATCTTAGGGCTTCTGTTTTACAGAAGGCAATCTTCTTGTTTTTAACAAGATTGAAAAATCTTTCCATAACAGAATTTAATTCTGATTAATTAATGATTTATCATTATTATTAGATCTTTTGATCTAACGGTGGGGAGTTTTTTAATTCCAACGCTAGCGCACCCGTGCTTTGCACGTGGTGCGCTGCTTAGAGCACAGCGCTCTTAGCGCTAGCGCACCTGTGTCTTACACGTGGTGCGCTGCTCGGAGCGCAGCGCACCCTGTGCTAGCGCACCCATGTTTGACACATGGTGTGCTGCTTAGTGCGCAGCGCACCTAGCGCTAGCGCACACATGGTGCGCTGCCCAGGGCGTAGCGCACTTGGCACTGCATCTGAAGCGTTGCTTCAATTTTGAAATTTGAATTTCAAACAGAGCTTTGCTCTGATTGGGAGAAACAAATGCCCCCCACCGTTGCGCTCACGTGGCCCACATGTGAGTGCAGCGGTGGCAGCATCTGCACCCTTGGATCAACTCAGATGTTGAAACGGCACTCGGTGCCTATAAATAGGACCTTTGGTCCTTTAGATGATTCTGTTCATCTTCTTCTTTATTTTCTGAGAATTTTTATTCTCCCATAGAGCATAGTGATTGGTAGAGTTTTTGTGTTCAAGTTTATTACCGCAATCAAGACGGTTTCGCTTGTGGCTAGCCGGTTGAGTACGGGTCGTCCGCAGGGAGATGGGAATCTTTTTCTATGTGCTTTAACGAGTTAAGTCCAAATGTCCAGATTTGTTTTGAGATTAACTATGTGCTAAAATGATATGTAAAGAGAGCTTGTTAGGGTTAGGATTATGTTAGTTTGAGTTAGGAGTCGCTCACTTCTTTCGTTGCTACTGTTAATATCGGTGTTACGGTAATCAGCAACAACGGGGATTAGCACGACTAGGAAGGAACTTGCGAGTATAAGCTAGGCTTTCCAACGCATAAGTTCTTCCTTTTGGTGCTTATCCGTCCGTTCTTGGCTCTTAGCCTTAACCTCCGGTTAATTCAACCACAACCGGTCTCACTACGGAATCACCGCTATCATGTAGGATAGGGTGCCGTAGGGAGCAGATTGTAGTTCAATTAACGGGAGTCCGATTTAAGATGTTGGGCAAGGAAAGAGTGAGAGAGATTTCCTTCTCTCAAACTTTCCTTATCCTACCCTAACAAGTATGAAAACTACTCACCCATTATAAGGAAAAGAAAATAAAACAAAGGAGGAAGATAGAAAGAAAGAGGTTAGAAGATTACAACTAGCTATTTGAGACCTCACCTTGGCAAGGATCAAGCTTAAGCATCATAGTTGTTTTAAGGATAAAGAAAACGAGAACAAGAAAGAAACAAGCAACAAATAACAACAACTAGATTAGCAAATGAAAAATACAAGCAAATACAATTAACAATTACAACAAGATAAGCATGGTAAGAACAAGAACTCCTTTATTCATTCTTCACTCACAAAAGCTCACTACAAGTTTTTAATGGAGAAGAGATGAGAGGAGGAAGAAGAACAACAACATATAAACTAAATCTAAATATAAGAATAAGCACCCTTGGCTTTGGCAAGTTCTGGACTATTTATAGGCAGGGAACTGGAAAATTAGGGCAACAATATGTCCATATGTGAAATTACCAATCTGCCCCCAAAAGTTGAACGTCTGCAGAGGCCGTACGGCCGCGGTTCCGCGGCAGTAGTAGGGAGTTGGGCCATCGGATTTTGTGGGGTTCCCTGGTTTGATGTTGTCTGCTGTTTGGTATATGTTTTTTCTCATAAACTCTTCACAATTTTTCCAGAATTCCAGCAGACCAAAAGGTGATTTGATGTGGATCTTTTTTTCATGATTTTCTCGAGCTCCGCGTAGATATGTTGGATCTTGTGTTGCCATTGAGCTTTGTGCATGAAAATGACATTGATTTGCCATTTTGTCTCTTTAAACTGGTGTGCGGCAACATATGGAGAGAGAGCGGAGACCCGTGTTTTATCTGTGGTTGGCAGTAATCCGGATTTTGTCGTGCTTTTCCATGAATTTCACCGTTTAGAGCCGAGAACATGTATCCTGCAATTGACTAGCAAACACGGCTCAAGAGTACCTACCTATAAGCAATGTGATAAAAATTGGGCGGTATAAAAAATGCAAAAATCTGATATGAACAAATACCCCCAAACTTATCATTTGCTCGTCCCGAGCAAAGCCAATTTATTCACAAAAAATTTCATAACCTCACTTTCGCAGGGAACGCGATTGCACTGAGCATGTGCAACAAGCCGTTAAACCTTTAGGTGTCCCTAGTAGGAGGAGTGTTGTCTCCTGAGGGTTTTCAGCGGATACTACCCACAAAATCCGGTCAAGCTAGTTTTGCAAAATAACTATGATTCAAATCCTAAAGTTTTGTTTCAGAAAATAACAATTCTATGATCCTAAGTCTAAACTATCGAACCTTTATTTTTCACACCTCGCTTCTTATTTAACTTAAGATTTTATATGTCTTTACGTGCAGTGCAAATAGTGTCGTTAAGTTCCAGAAGGATCGATTAAAGTCATCATGTCATACAATAAAGCCCAGATAAAAATTTTAAAAGGATCACATAAGTTTTATAAAGAGTTAAGCATTTTTCAAGTTTCGTTTTCCAGTAAAGTTTCAACTTCAGAATTTCTATCTTCCCTAACAGGAAACTAGGTCTTATTTTTCACTCCACCTTTTTCTTGTTTTCATTTCATACACACCTCTGTGAACGTGCAATAGTCTTTATCATAGAATAAAACCTTCATATCTCCGCTAGAAATATTTTTTATAAAAACATGTCTTTTGTCAAGATTATTCTCACACAAAGAACCGTTAGGAATTTTAACTCAGAGAGAACACTTGCTTGACTTTGTTTTAATCTGGACTTTCTAGGCTTCTTAACGAGCTTTGGGCCAATGCACCCAAACCAGTTAGTTTTAGGGCATTAGGTGTAGAGACACCCCAGCGGACTTAATTACTCAAGTTACCTAGGTCCAAAAACAAAAGACAATTTTAGCGTGAAAATCATGATGATTCAATACAAACGGAGATATAACTGGCAGTTCAATTATTTTTTTTTTTTTTGATAAAAGACGTGTTTAGTGGGTTCGGTGTGTAATCATTCCAATCAAGTTCCAGGTGGGTTATTTTTCAGACTTAGTTCCAATTAAGGCATCAATAACATTCCTTCATATTCACTTCACTTCATAAACTATTCTTGATATTACTTATTTCAGAACAAACCTATTTGATCCTCAAAAAATCATTTATCCATTTAAAAGTTTTTAGACATAAAAGACTTGTCATCTAATTTCCAAAACTCACGACACGTGTAGTGTGATGTAAAGACGTATATTAGCTATAGTTAACTTCAAAGGAGAGTTATCTTTCAGGTTTTCAAAATCTAAAAGTAAGATTTAGTTATTCTTATCTTATCAAACAAAACCGTCGAAATGTTGAATCAGAGTTCTCCCACTAGCTAACTTAACAGAAAAGTTTTTATGTTTTTCGAAAATTTTCTGATTTTTATGGATTTTATGGAAATATGCAGATGCAAAATATACATATGAATGCGAAGGTTAGAAATGCGTACCGAGCGTACCCCCAAACTTAAGCTGGACAGTGTTCTCACTGTCGTTGCATGAAGAGATCATTGAAGGGTCAAAATTGTCGGTTAAATATACACAATTTTTTTTTGTTTTTGTTTTTAAAGAAAAGAAAAAAAAGCAAAAATGGAAAAGAATATCCACAAATATATACAAAATGGTATATACATACCCCCAAACTTATTTGGAACAGTGTCCACTGTTCTTGGCTGGATAACCAAAGTTTGGTGGTAGGCAGAGGAAGATTATGCAGGGTAAACCGGCTCCTGTAAGACCAGGAGCTCCTCTGTTGGTTCGGCGCTAAGGTACGGTTTAAGTCGGTGTCCGTTTACTTTGAAAAATAAACCGTCCTTTGGATTCTCCAAATCCACAGCGCCATGCGGATACACATTCCGCACAAAATACGACCCTTTCCAGCGAGATCTGAGCTTTCCTGGATGGAAGTGTAGCCGGGTGTCGTAAAGCAGTACCTGTTGACCAGGTACGAAAGTTTTGCGCAAAAGGTGTTTATCGTGAAACACCTTCGTTCGGTTCTTAACGACAACCGCGTTGTCGTAAGCCTCATCCCTAAGCTCGCTCAATTCGTTCAACTGCAGCTTCCGATGGCTGCCCGCATCTTCGAGAGACAGATCCAGCTCCTTTATCGCCCAAAATGCGCGATGCTCTATTTCGACAGGGAGGTGGCAAGCCTTTCCGTACACAAGCCGATAGGGAGACATGCCAAGATCGGTCTTATAAGCGGTTCGAAATGCCCAAAGGGCATCAGTGAGTTTCAACGACCAATCCTTACGGTTCTTGGAAACCGTCTTCTCCAGTATCTGCTTGATTTGCCGATTTGAAACTTCGGCTTGCCCACAGGTTTGGGGGTGGTAGGGCGTAGATAGCTTATGATTAATGGAATATTTCCGCATCAAGGCCTCGAAAGTCTTATTGCAGAAATGAGTTCCATTGTCGCTAATGATCGCTCGGGGGTGCCCAAACCGGGAGAAAATGTTTTCCTTAAGAAATCTAACGACAACCTTGTTGTCGTTAGTCCGGCTGGGCACAACCTCGACCCACTTAGAGACGTAATCAACAGCGAGAAGGATGTACAAGTTCCCAAAAGAGCTGGGAAACGGCCCCATGAAATCTATCCCCCAAACGTCGAAAATCTCCACAACCAAGATTGGTTGGAGCGGCATCTCGTTCCTCCTGGATATCCGTCCCAAGTGTTGGCACCGGGAGCAAGTCTTGCAGTACTCATGAGCGTCTTTGAAGAGTTGTGGCCAGTAGAAACCACACTGCAAGATCTTCTCAGCTGTCTTTCTGGGGCCAAAATGCCCGCCACATGCTTGATCGTGGCAAAATGACAGCACACTCTTGAATTCATCGTCAGGGATATACCGACGAATAATCTGGTCGGGACAGTACTTGAACAGATAGGGTTCGTCCCAGTAAAAGGGTTTTACTTGGAATAAGAAGCGAAGTCTGTCCTAACTTGACCATTCAGTCCGTAGTAATCATGTGGCCAAATAGTTCACAATATCTACGAACCAGGGTTCGCAAGATACGGTCAAGAGCTGTTCATCCGGGAAAACGTCGTTGATCGGAATGTGAAGCGACGGCGAAGAAGGAAGTCGTGAGAGATGGTCGGCGACTACATTTTCACATCCTCTTTTATCCTTGATGACAAGGTCAAACTCTTGAAGCAAGAGGATCCAACGTATCAGCCGAGATTTTGCATCTTTCTTCGCAAAAAGATGGCGCAGAGCAGAATGGTCTGTGTAGACAATGACTGGAGAGCCGATGAGGTAGGGCCTGAACTTTTCTAAAGCAAATACAACAGCCAAGAATTCCTTTTCAGTTGTTGTATAATTAAGTTGGGCGTCGTTCAGGGTTCGGCTAGCATAATAGATTACGTGCGGCATCTTGTTGATGTGTTGTCCGAGGACAGCACCAATGGCAAAGTCGGATGTATCGCACATAATCTCAAATGGGTGCGTCCAGTCAGGAGAAGAAAGAACGGGAGCAGAAGTGAGTGAGCTTTTTAATGACTCGAACGCAGTCACACAGCTCGAGTTGAAGTCGAATGGCGTGTCCTTGGCCAGTAGAAGAGTCAAGGGCCTAGCAATCTTGCTAAAGTCCTTGATGAACCGTCTATAGAAACCGGCATGGCCAAGGAAGGCTCGGATGTCTCGGACGCATCTGGGAGGAGGGAGATTGGAAATGACCTCAATCTTTGCTTTGTCAACCTCTATGCCATTTTGCGAAATGATATGTCCTAAGACAATACCTTCGCGCACCATGAAGCGGCACTTCTCCCAATTCAAAGTGAGGTTCTTGTCCTTACATCGGGTAAGGACAGCGTCAAGATGCAGCAAACACTCGTTGAAGGAATCACCGAAGATGGAGAAATTGTCCATGAAGATCTCCAAGAATTTTTCCACCATGTCTGAGAAGATTCCCATCATACACCGCTGGAAGGTAGCGGGCGCATTGCATAACCCAAAGGGCATACGACGATATGCAAACGTGCCGAAAAGAAAAGTGAATGTGGCATTGTCCTGGTCTTTTTCGGCGATGGGAATCTGATTATAGCCGGAGTAGCCATCAAGAAAGCAGTAGTACTCGTGTCCGGCCAATCGTTCAAGCATTTGGTCAATGAAAGGTAGCGGAAAGTGGTCTTTCCGCGTTGCGGCGTTGAGTTTTCTGTAATCAATGCATACTCGCCACCCAGTTTGGGTGCGAGTAGGGATTAACTCGTTCGCCTCGTTAGTTATGACCGTTATGCCTGATTTCTTTGGGACAACGTGAATGGGGCTAACCCACTGGCTATCAGAGATAGGGTAAATGATACCACTATCCAGACACTTTACGATTTCCTTTTTCACAGCCTCCTTCATGACTGGGTTGAGTCTTCTTTGTGGGTCCCTGGCTGGTTTGGCATCATCCATCAGATGAATGTGATGTTCAACGATCAGGGGACTAATCCCCTTGATGTCCGCCATGGACCAGCCAAAAGCTTGCCTATTGCTGTGTAAGACCGCAAGAAGGGCTTTCTCTTGCTCTGAAGCTAGAGAAGCCGAGATGATAACAGGGAGGGTCTCGTTCTCACCCAAGTAAGCGTACTTAAGGTGAGATGGCAAAGTCTTGAGTTCGAGCGTTGGAGGTGAAACGATTGAAGGCAAGATTGGTGAAAAGGTCTCGAACTCAAAGGATTCCAGCAAAGGTTCAAAACGAGTGTAAGCGACCGAGCTGGATGGTTCAGGTAACTCATCCGGAAATTCGAAGGATTCAAACTCGGGTGGTGAGTGGCTAAGATCGTTCGAGAAAGTGTAACACTCGTAGTCATTGTCGGGCGCAGAAACAGCAGCAGGTTCGAAGAGGAACGCACTAGTGGCGTTAAGGTTATCGTGATCGAACAAAAACTCCTCGAATTCACACTCTTCTGGGGTGATCTCCTGGATCGAGCAAACGTCTAGTATATGAGCATTAGGTTCGGAGGGCTAATTCCCCAACCTAAAAATGTTGAGTTCAATTGTCATGTTTCCAAAAGATAGGTTCATCGAACCATTTTGACAATTGATCACAGCATTTGAGGTTGCAAGGAATGGGCGACCGAGTATCACCGGAATTTGATTCCGGGGGTTAGCTACAGGCTGCGTGTCTAAAACAATGAAGTCAACAGGGAATATGAAGTCCCCAACCTTGATTAACACATCCTCTAGCTCACCCCTAGGATGGGTGATCGATCGGTCGGCCATTTGGAGAGTGCAGTGTGTGGGTTTCAGCTCTCCTACACCTAGTTGCTCATATACTGAGTATGGAAGCAGGTTAACACTGGCACCAAGATCTAATAGTGCGCGGTTGATGTTCTTATCCCCAATGGTAATAGAAATCGTAGGACAGCCAGGGTCCTTCCATTTTTGCGGTAAAGATTGGGTAAGAGCATCACTCACAGCACTAGCTAAGAAAACTTTCTTGGGTACCTGAGACTTCCTCTTTTTCGTGCACAAGTCCTTTAAGATTTTCGCGTAGGACGGGACTTGTTGGACAGCATCTAAAAGGGGAATGTTGATGTTAACCTGCTTAAACAACTCCAGAATCTTCTCCATTTGTGGATTTTGTTTATTGGACCTCAACCGGTTTGGAAATGGAACGTTTTAAAAATTGGTTGAGTCCAATACTTGTGGAGGAGATTGTGGAGTTAGAACGGATCCCAGAGCTGGTGTTTTCGTGGAGTGAGAAGTGGGTCCGTTCAGAGCAGAAGAAGAAGAAGCGGAAGAAGAGACTTTTGACGAATGGAGAATAGGCTTAGAAGACGAAGGAGAAGAAGAAGAAGAAGCGGCTGGGGTGTCATCGTCGATCCGTGTGCCAATATTGTTTTGCAGCATCCTTCCCGATCTCAATGTAGTCACGGCACTCACATTATGGTTCTGTTGTTCAAGAGCAACATGTATATTATGTGGGTGACCGGGATTTGGGAGTGGTTGAGATGGAAGCTTCCCTTTTTCTCGCTCGCTTAACGCCGCATTCAGCTGTGCAATCTGGGCTTCGATGGTTTTGATGCTTTGCCCATGAGCGGCAGTGTATTGCACCAAGGACTGAATGGAAGACTGGATGTTGGCGGTGGATTGTGTCGATTGTTTAACGAACGCCTCCAGACATCGTTCGAGCGAGGAAACCTTATCGTTGTTTGACGGAACAAAGTTGTTTTGCGGAAAAGAATTGTTGGGTGCAAAGTTGTTCGTCTGATTTTGAAAAGGTTGGGGTTGGAAAGGCTGCTGAAACTGATGTTGAGTTTGTTGTTGCGCTTGTTGTTGCAGAGGAGAGGGCCTCTGGAAATTGTTGCCTTGGAATTGATGCTGATTCTGATTCCAGGCGAAATTGGGGTGGTTCCTCCAACCGGGATTGTAGGTGGAAGAGTATGGATCATTTCTCGGTCTTTGCTGAAATGTAGCATTAACCTGATCCTGTCCTTGAGATGGTGGATTGTAAGGACACTCTTCGGTTAAGTGGGAAGGATCGGAACAACAAGCACAAATGGTACGAAGGGGAAGAACAGGGGCAGGAGCAGGAGATGAAAATTTGCTCTCTATCGCTTCAAGTTTTCTCGTTATTGCAGCCATTTCAGCTTTCATCGCAATAGAGACATCAAGTTGGTGAATTCCTACCCTAGACTGACCAGTAGAAGTGGAGGAAGAAGAAGAAGAAGTTGGTTTGGTGCTCTCCCATTGAAGCGTTTGTTCTGCAAGGTTGTCGAAGAACTGCCACGCTTCCTCGTCAGATTTTGATAGGAAGTGGCCCTGACAAATGGTTTCCAACAACTGCTTGGTTGCTGGGTTCAGGCTCTCGTATAAGGTTTGGCAAAGTTGCCATTTCTCGATACCATGGTGAGGGCACTGAATAAGAAGGTCTTTATACCGGTCAAAGCACTTCCAGAAGGGTTCAGTAGGAAGCTGGGAGAATTGGTTGATTTCATTACGGATCCTCGCGGTTTTATGATTCGGATAGAATTTCTTGAGAAACGCTTTCACAAACTCGTCCCAACTGGTTATGGAGTGGGAAGCGGTGCTATACAGCCATTTTTCAACAAGATCGCACAAAGTGAACGGAATGACCCGTAGCCGTATAGCATCATCCGACAGCTGGGTGGTTTTCATCATGGCACAAACGTTTTGAAATTTGTTGATGAAGATATAGGCATCTTCAGATTCAAGCCCATGAAATTTCGGGAGCATGTTAATGAAGTGGGGCTTAATTTAAAAATTATCCCCATTGGCCGGTGGAAGGGAAAGACATGTGGGAAGTGCAGAACGGGTGGGATAGAAACGATCCTGGAGCGCGATTCGCTGTGGCTCTACGACAGGCGGTGGTGGTGGGTTATTCGCATCTATAGGAGGTCGAATCAATCCCGGGGGAGTTGTAGGGATGTTTGGGTTAAATCCTGACATCGCGGAAGAGGAGGTTGGTGCTGGTGAAGGTGAGGATGTATGAACAGAATTCCGGTCAACGTCGGGGTTGGCCGGCAAAGGTAAGGGTGAAAGAGGCATGGACGGAGTTTCGACGTCTGAGTTGATCGCGTAGTCGGTAGCGACTAACGTAACGCGGATTAAGCGGGCGCTAGTGTCCCGAGTCTAAGCGGACATACACTAAACGAGTTTTGGATAGTCAAAGCGGAGAAGGTGAGGGTAAGAAAACGTCAATGGAGAAATACGATGGGTGGTGGGTGAAAAATGAGATTTTGGCGACAAAGGGCAAGTTTTTATAAAAGTTTTTGGTTTTTTCCTTTTTTTCTTAGAAAGAGCTTTACAGAAATATGTACGGACTTACGGCTTTAAGCAATCACAAACAAGATATGCACAATCACACCTAGATCTAGGGTCACCTAGGTCAGCTAGACAGCTCCTAACTGTTCCAAAGGGCTAGAAATAGGACCTCAAACCGCCTCTTCTCCGCCAATTGCGGCCAGGTAAGTGCCAGGTAAGTGGGAGGCTCCCCACTACGTAAGTAGTGGTCCTAATTAAGTAACCACTTGCCTTGGACACACTTGCCTAGACACCGCAAAGTCAGGATAGGATAAACGGCTGATGCCTGTAACTAGTCCTCTGTCCTATTGAGCGCGAAGTCCTTAGGGCTGAGTCTAGTATTTTTTAATTTAAGCAATGGTCAATGCATATGCTTTTTGTGATTTCTGGGGTCCTGGAAAGGGTGTTGAAATCCCCACTCAATCTGGATTGGTTTCAAGCCCCTTAAAGTCCGTATTAATATATGCAAAGCAGTAACAATCAACTGCAATCAATTTTTATTTTTTTAAGCGCGGCGCAAATAATCCTGCACAAAAACAATTTATTGGAAGGGGGAAGAGAATTTGCGCAAAGAATGCTGCAGAAAACACAGTTCAGTGGAGTCCAGAGGAGTGGGGGAGAGACAAGAGACACTTACAGGGAATTTGGCACCCTGAGGGCACCAAACGGCCGCGGTTCCGTGGCCTAAGCTTGCTTATGCCGCGGTTCCGCGGCAAGATGGGTGAGTTGGGCCTTCAAATTTCTTACAGGTGCTGGTCTGGGAGTCCTCTGCTTGTCTGGATTTCCTGAATCTTGATTTTCTCACTGTATCTGCTCCAGATTTTTACAGTAGACCGTTGGCTCTTGTCTTGATCCGTCGCGGTGTAGCCGCGAGATATAAGTCTAACTTCCAACGTCTTTGGCACTGAACTCGACCGTCTTTTTATCCTGCACACTTGCACAAAAACTAATCAAAAATAACAAGATGGTTTTTTTTACAATGTATACTTTTTTTGTTTTGCTTTTTCGGTTATATTTATATTCACAAATTAACCCGAAATTACACAAAGAAATAAACTACCGTCTCCCCGGCAACGCCCCATTTGATTGGTAGAGTCTTTGCGTGTTCAAGTTTATTACCGCAATCAAGACGGTTTCGCTTGTGGCTAGCCGGTTGAGTACGGGTCGTCCGCAGGGAGATGGGAATCTTTTTCTATGTGCTTTAACGAGTTAAGTCCAAATGTCCAGATTTGTTTTGAGATTAACTATGTGCTAAAATGATATGTAAAGAGAGCTTGTTAGGGTTAGGATTATGTTAGTTTGAGTTAGGAGTCGCTCACTTCTTTCGTTGCCACTCTTAATATCGGTGTTACGGTAATCGGCAACAACGGGGATTAGCACGACTAGGAAGGAACTTGCGAGTATAAGTTAGGCTTTCCAACGCATAAGTTCTTCCTTTTGGTGCTTATCCGTCCGTTCTTTGCTCTTAGCCTTAACCTCCGGTTAATTCAACCACAACCGGTCTCACTACGGAATCACCGCTATCATGTAGGATAGGATGCCGTAGGGAGCGGATTGTGGTTCAATTAACGGGAGTCCGATTTAAGATGTTGGGCAAGGAAAGAGTGAGAGAGATTTCCTTCTCTCAAACTTTCCTTATCCTACCCTAACAAGTATGAAAACTACTCACCCATTATAAGGAAAAGAAAATAAAACAAAGGAGGAAGATAGAAAGAAAGAGGTTAGAAGATTACAACTAGCTATTTGAGACCTCATCTTGGCAAGGATCAAGCTTAAGCATCATAGTTGTTTTAAGCATAAAGAAAACGAGAACAAGAAAGAAACAAGCAACAAATAACAACAACTAGATTAGCAAATGAAAAATACAAGCAAATACAATTAACAATTACAACAAGATAAGCATGGTAAGAACAAGAACTCCTTTATTCATTCTTCACTCACAAAAGCTCACTACAAGTTTTTAATGGAGAAGAGATGAGAGGAGGAAGAAGAACAACAATATATAACCTAAATCTAAATACAAGAATAAGCACCCTTGGCTTTGGCAAGTTCTGGACTATTTATAGGCAGGGAACTGGAAAATTAGGGCAACAATATGTCCATATGTGAAATTACCAATCTGCCCCCAAAAGTTGAACGTCTGCAGAGGCCGTACGGCCGCGGTTTCGCGGCAGTAGTAGGGAGTTGGGCCATCGGATTTTGTGGGGTTCCCTGGTTTGATGTTGTCTGCTGTTTGGTATATGTTTTTTCTGTAAGCCCGCGGCGGCGCCCCGGCCGTCGATCCGACGCCGGAAACGCGGAAACAAAAACTTTGCAAAACTTGCAACCGGCACCACCGCGCACTTTTCACCCGGATCGGGCCATTAACCTAGCTAACTTGCAAATAAGAAAAGAGTAGAGAAGTTATACCAAGCGATCCGTGTCCTTCGGTCTTCATCTCCACTCCGATCTTCCGCGAAATCTCCGTCCATCATCGTCTCGTCGGAAAGGGCACCACGTAGCCGGAATCTTTTACGGGCTCCCACCTCTTGACCGAGGCAACTCGGGCGCGAAGTTGGCTAGCCGACGCGTCCAAGGGATGCTGTAGAATAGTGTAGTAACCATGTCTCTTTTGGGGTTTATGAGGTTGCCATTTATGGAGGAATTTTGCACAAGAATTTTCATGGATGGATGCTAAGAAAATTGAGCATCTCTGGAAAATGAGTTCGGCCACCCATTGAGAAAATGCTCTCAAAAGGGGGGGGGTCCACCAAAATAATATGAATGAATTATATCACACAAATTAAACCCCTTGCTCCCTTAAGAAATTAATCCCTCACTCACAAATAAACACAATCTTTTCTCTCTGGCAGGAATAGTGGCCGGCCCACTAGGAAAATGGGTGGATTTATTAATCAAAAATGCAAGGAAAAAAAATCACACCCAATCTAATCACATCCAATCTAATAAATGCAAAAGATTGATTCAAAGGGAATCTCATCATGAGAAATTTATCATAATGAATCCACAAAAACAATAAACCCCCTCCACAAAATGTTATTTGCAAACTGCAAATAACACCCTCCAACGAAATGTCCGGCCGTGAAGGAATAAAAGAAAACCGGCCGGAACGGAATACAAACTGGCAACTTCAGAAAACTGATCCCGTAATAAATTACAGGAAAAACCCGCTACTGCAAATACATGCCCGCATTTGTATTCCCACTGAACACAAATGCAAGGAGACAAAACTACACTATCTAATACTAAGATCCGGTTTAAGCCAAACCCGGCTAGTAAAAACTGTCCGATCACGATCCGTGCAATACCGCACGTATCTGATCGAACCCTGCCATATCTCCATACGGCCTCTACAGCGTTTCGCCCGAAACCTGAGTAACTGGGTGTGGTGGACTCTAAAGACTCGTCAATACTATGGCTGTGGATTTAACCACTAGCACGTCAGAGGTATAAGCCATACATGACGGGCCACCAGCTATCGACCAAAAGGGACGTCGATGAGCGAACTCATCCTGACACCCTACTGAGCCTGTCAGTGACAATATCCGTACAGTCCGGTCCGTTCGTCTATGAGCATCGCATGGCGGGCCTAGGGGGTTGGTAAAAGTCAGACCCCCAAAAGCGGTACAAGTCATGTCGGAGTGTAGCCCAGAACACCCTGAGATACTACTGGAATACCTACCAGCAAATCTCCTGCCTTGGCCAAGGACTTCGTGTAATGGCTCTCCTAGACACAGCACGACCTCACCCCCAATACCGGGAGAGACGAACCCCCGAAGATCCGCTCACTACCTCCATGTGGCTCGGGACTGTACCCAACTAAAACCTGTTTGCACGACTCCTTTGAGCCGTGGTAGGGTAGTAATCAAAGCACAGTGGGAACTCACACGAGACAAATGACGATCCCCAGGTCGATGAACTAACCTGTACACATGTCACCTGGGAACTGCTATCTGACATGAGGTATAACACCAACTAGCATGTTCCCGGCGAGTCCTGTCCGGTGTACTCATAACCCAATGAGCACCTGTATACATCTTAGGTGAACCAACTGACACCAGTGGCCTGTGAGACCGGCCACCGCCCCTCGTCGGGGTCTCGACTGTATACACTAGTCTACTCTGGAGAATCGATGCCCTGTCTCGAAACTCCCACGACTAGGGACCATTTAAGGATGTGCTTATAAACTACCAGCTCCCACGTATATGATCGCCCTCATACTGCTGGCAGTCAAGCAAGAATCCTAGGGGCTCTATCAACATGTAATAGCGACCTGTAAGGTCACCTGAAACAGTACACGATGATAAAGGTAAACCAGATAGCATACTATCATCTCGAGTAAGACTGTCCTACCGGGATAGGTCCTCCCCTCAATCATTGCAATCACGTGCCTGTGATCCAATAATTGACTCTGAGGGCACTATCTCCAACAATCTCCCACTTGCACTCAAGGCTAATTATTGCGATGTCGCATACTCACAGCCCGTGTGATACCGAACACCCAACTCCTCTACTAGTCAGTCTCACAAAGCTCGTTTGCGAAACTATTGCGTTCGAGGAATAGCCTCAGTGAGTGGATCCTCTTTGATGTTTCTTTCTATGTCTCTCTATATCTCATGTTCATAGAGAAAACTATCTCCCGAAATGAGCAATACCTGTCCTAGAATGTCTGGATGTCTGATGGGACCTAGCTCATAAATGAACTCCAAATCCAAACTTCTTAGACTGTATCGTCAACTGAACTTAATCAGTATCCTGCGCCATGCCTTCCCTCAGTATCCACCTGGACCACCTGTCCAAAATACTGCCCCTCGTCAGGGGAAAAACTATAACTCTGACAGCCACTCTGCCATCCAGGTCACCTTGGAAGCCTGGAATGATAACCGTCTCCTGAAGGAGGCTTCCGTTATCAATTCCCTAGAACATCCACTTATGTTCTAAAACTGCTTCCGACTGTTTCTCCAGGATTGGATCAATATCAACTTATTGCACCTACTGCAAGAACAACATCTGGTGTGGTACTTGACATCTCATGATTGACTCAATTGCCTAAGCAAGTGATCTGTCAATCATGCGCATCCCTCTCCCCTTCAGTCTGTAAGACACCTTTAGAGAGGGTGACTCCATCACCTGCAGGTATACTACCGTGCCAGGAGTCGTCCATTCTAAATACTCATAGAATGCGGTCAGAGTACCCAGATTGGGAAACCACCCAAATCTAGATCTAAAACCATAGATCTAGTAACCAGAATGTCTGATATAATATCCAAGTCCTTTGTGGAGAAACCACTGTGTGACGACCAAAGTATAACCGATCGTAGTATAGGAATATCACTTCCTACTCAGTGTATGTCATCAAATACCAGGACATCACACTCTACTACCTTCTTAACAGATCCATCCCCTATTCTGATGAAGTCAAACCTATGACTGTCACATCAGAAATAGATGATCTATTTCCGCTATATCTGCTTTAGTCTATAAATAGACATAAGCCACATGTCCACCAATGCTTCCGCTGCTCCCACTGACTATGACAACCCTCTGGCAGAGTCATATACACGTACACTTCTAAAGCAAGTTTAGAACGACGCTATACTCATCCTCCCGCCGGGTCTCGCAGCCTGGAACAACAGCAATGGCAAGTGTGGGTAAACAAGAACCTCCCTGCCACCGTCCTTGAGCATACCGAAGTACCTCTCGGGTGCCTGAGGTTACCCACCATATCTGCGGAGTGGCCAATGGAATGTCAAACCAGATTGAATCTTTAGGTTCTTATCAAATTTTCAGTAATCGTTTGCGGTTCTGGAATCACTTCCAGTTCTACCATACTCCCACTACTGTTTTTCTGAAAAAATCCATTTTTGATAAAACTGTGGCGAGTCAAGAACAATACCACTATTGATCTTCCAGATGGTAGAAAATCAACCCTCTTCATAGCCCGGGTCAACCCACAAACAGCCACTACTGAAACGTGCCTTGAGTTGTCCAGAGTCTGGTTTTAAGCATAAGCCGGACAACTCCCCGTATCTTAACAATGTCAAGATATGAACTGTTCTATATCCAAGAAACAGAGGCACTGATTTAATTGAACCAGATTCAAATCATGCAGCTGTCTCCAGTGCATGTCAACTAAATGGAAGAGAGGCCGATCAGCGTTACTCAACTTAGGAGTACTTCCAATTATGAGTAACCTGAAAGAGAAGCTAGTTCTCTTAATCATTACTATCAACTGAATACCATTCACAAGTATCTACTCTTCGATCACCTTGAAGAATCCCGATACTTGCAATATTTGGTTCTCTACTTTACTCTTATACCTATAACTCCTCAAAACTTAGACCCTGTGTTTCTACGAAATACATGTCTAAGAACTAGAGAAGTTAAAAGTAAACAGAATATAGTACGAGGACCAACCCCTCTGTCCTAATGGACACTGGACAATATACAATACTCTGTATAAGTCCCCTGAGTCTGGTGACTCATTCACTATGTGTCGTAGGTTGAAAACTGTACTTTTGGTTAAGAAGAATTACACCGCTGTTCAATGCTCCTTACCTAACCATCCACTGGTATAGCTAAATGTCATAGACATAATTTCAAAAAGATATGTCTCACTCTATAAAAATAGACGTATAGATATATCAATTTGAAATTGGTGCACAACAACGGATATTCAAAACTAAATATTTGCCGACCGGCAAACAACCCAGATGGCTTCTTCAAATATCACCAATTCCAACGAATCCCGATATAATGAGGATGGTCACCTAATTCCCAATAACTTACTCCCACTCATCATCTGTAAAACCATACAGATGTGAGAATCCTACCTGGTAAATACATACCCTGGAGCAAGTGTCTAATTGGGAAATCAGTTTTCTTTTAACAGTACACAGTGAAACTGAAACATTGAGATGTTTCGATGGGGTATCCTGGTATTCTTAGTAATGCCTCTTCCATTATCCAGATTCACAACTATAACTGTATAATTCTTTGCCACCTCTCCAAATCCCTTTATATGTCTTTAGTCATTACCTTCTGTACACCCCTTTAGGCCAAATGGTTTTCTTCCTTCCCTACCGTTCGGCACCAGCCTATGGTTTGGAAGAAGACTATCCAATAAGCATAATGGGTGTACTGTCCTAGTCCTAGGAGCACTCGCAATGCGAGAGAAGGTGAGGATAAAAGACAACCGAATGAACTTAATTCATAGGTGATTTAGGATTGACAAAGAAGTACATGGTTTGGTCGTGAATAGCAGTCGCAATTTACTTTGCCCTCTTACTAATCCCTTGCTTTGTCTGAACTTAATACCTTCTGTACACCGTTTAGGGTAATTGGTTTTCTTCATTCCCTACCGGTCGGCACCAGCCTAAGGTCTGGAAGAAGACTATCCAATTTGCGTAATAGGTGTACTACTCCTAAACCAAGGAGTGCTCGCAACCTGAGAGAAGGTAAAAGGAAAAGACAACTGAATAGTCCTATTCATTTTCTCCAGAACCTGAAACCATCCTCGAAGTCCTTCGAGTTCGTATATAACCATACGATGGTTTTGTCCAATGGAAGTGGACGTTCGTAGTAATACGGGGTGTCCCGGAGAAAAGGGTAAAAGTAGGAGTGGCAAAAAGGTCTGCAACTCTGACAATCCAAAAAGCCAGTGTTAAGAAGGTTCGGTCAACTTGGTCACTGAGTCATAGTCTAGGGTCGGGTCAATGGTCGCTGCCATAGAGAGAGAAAAGAAACACTCAGCGTGCACTCTAACCTAGATCAGAATGGTTATCACTTTATCTAATCTGGAAACCTCCCACTGTAACGTCAAATTCTTCCCCAAACCTGAAAGAAGAATTAGCCGGGATAACCCGAGGAGTAAACCAACTCATCAGTGGGAATCGGGATCCAACTCTCATCGCATGATAACGTGACGGAATCCACTCACGTTATCACACTCCAGAAGGTATGCGCATATCTGGCAAGTTTCAGTACTTTTGAAACTCCCGATGTGGATTTTTGCCCCATGCTCTTATAACCTTGACTTTGGCCAACATATCATAAGTCACATGTCAAGTTCTACCCGTCATTTTCCTGGTTAATTTGAACCCACCCGTACATACCCTTGACTTTGGCCAAATGGCAGTACGACTGTCCCAAACCAACGCATCTATCTATGCTGCATATGAATACCCAACAGCTACCAAACACTGTGCCTTGACTTTGGCCAACATACACAGCTTGAATACTATTGACTATCCATATGAAACGACGGAGGGCTACGAATGGTTTCTGGCGAAAACCTTTAACATAATGAACTTGATATCGTTGAAGGAACGGATAGCTTTTTAGAAAAATATAGTAACGAAAACCTTCGCTAAAGAGGTCACTCCCGGTGAAGGGATCTCGGCTCTTTCCCCGTAGAATGAGGTGCAGGATATTCCAAATGAATACCACGATGCAAAGCAAAAGTAATCGGCTATAGTGAAGTTACTGCCCTAACGCAAACTTTTGTCCAAGGGGTCACTCCCGGTGAAGGGATCTCGGCCCTTGCCTCGTCGACTGAGGAGCAGGATATTCCAACTGAATACCACTGTGCAAAACAAAAGAGAACGCCCTTGCAATAACAGCTTTTTGAAAAAGTGTTCCAACAACATCAGATTAGGTTTGTTTAACTTGCATTGATCCGAATCAATGCAGTCCCATCAATTGATCACACCACAAAGAACGAAAATATACTGACGTACGTATATGCCATCCGCATTCGCCACTGGGTCCCGTCATCACCCGTTAGGTTAGCTAACTAACGACAGAGCGGGGACTGGACTAGCGCGGATGCAAAACATATACAACATCTACTAATATATATACCAATATATAGTATTTCGCTCAAGGCGTGAGAAAATATTATCCCAAAACCCCTATTTACAAGTCTAAAGCCTACTTGGAAATTTTGGAGCAATGATCACACCTTCCCATCGCGGAACCGCGGCCAAACCAGGGGTTTGGCCGCGTTTCCGAGGTCGTACTAAGAGATCAGTGCATGAAAATTTACCAGAAGTCTTAGAATTCCATGCTTGTGTTTCTGCAGTGACCTGAAAAATTTTTAGAGCAGAAAAAAATTTCGACAGAAACACGATGTAGGAAAAATACGGTTTTTGGGAACTTTGTTCGATCGAGTTTTAAACACACTAGACCATGTTAGGCTAAGTTAATGGCGTAGCTCTGATACCAATGTAAGCCCGCGGCGGCGCCCCGGCCGTCGATCCGACGCCGGAAACGCGGAAACAAAAACTTTGCAAAACTTGCAACCGGCACCACCGCGCACTTTTCACCCGGATCGGGCCATTAACCTAGCTAACTTGCAAATAAGAAAAGAGTAGAGAAGTTATACCAAGCGATCCGTGTCCTTCGGTCTTCATCTCCACTCCGATCTTCCGCGGAATCTCCGTCCATCATCGTCTCGTCGGAAAGGGCACCACGTAGCCGGAATCTTTTACGGGCTCCCACCTCTTGACCGAGGCAACTCGGGCGCGAAGTTGGCTAGCCGACGCGTCCAAGGGATGCTGTAGAATAGTGTAGTAACTATGTCTCTTTTGGGATTTATGAGGTTGCCATTTATGGAGGAATTTTGCACAAGAATTTTCATGGATGGATGCTAAGAAAATTGAGCATCTCTGGAAAATGAGCTCGGCCAGCCATTGAGAAAATGCTCTCAAAAGGGGGGGTCCACCAAAATAATATGAATGAATTATATCACACAAATTAAACCCCTTGCTCCCTTAAGAAATTAATCCCTCACTCACAAATAAACACAATCTTTTCTCTCTGGCAGGAATAGTGGCCGGCCCACTAGGAAAATGGGTGGATTTATTAATCAAAAATGCAAGGAAAAAAAATCACACCCAATCTAATCACATCCAATCTAATAAATGCAAAAGATTGATTCAAAGGGAATCTCATCATGAGAAATTTATCATAATGAATCCACAAAAACAATAAACCACCTCCACAAAATGTTATTTGCAAACTGCAAATAACACCCTCCAACGAAATGTCCGGCCGTGAAGGAATAAAAGAAAACCGGCCGGAACGGAATACAAACTGGCAACTTCAGAAAACTGATCCCGTAATAAATTACAGGAAAAACCCGCTACTGCAAATACATGCCCGCATTTGTATTCCCACTGAACACAAATGCAAGGAGACAAAACTACACTATCTAATACTAAGATCCGGTTTAAGCCAAACCCGGCTAGTAAAAACTGTCCGATCACGATCCGTGCAATACCGCACGTATCTGATCGAACCCTGCCATATCTCCATACGGCCTCTACAGCGTTTCGCCCGAAACCTGAGTAACTGGGTGTGGTGGACTCTAAAGACTCGTCAATACTATGGCTGTGGATTTAACCACTAGCACGTCAGAGGTATAAGCCATACATGACGGGCCACCAGCTATCGACCAAAAGGGACGTCGATGAGCGAACTCATCATGACACCCTACTGAGCCTGTCAGTGACAATATCCGTACAGTCCGGTCCGTTCGTCTATGAGCATCGCATGGCGGGCCTAGGGGGTTGGTAAAAGTCAGACCCCCAAAAGCGGTACAAGTCGTGTCGGAGTGTAGCCCAGAACACCCTGAGATACTACTGGAATACCTACCAGCAAATCTCCTGCCTTGGCCAAGGACTTCGTGTAATGGCTCTCCTAGACACAGCACGACCTCACCCCCAATACCGGGAGAGACGAACCCCCGAAGATCCGCTCACTACCTCCATGTGGCTCGGGACTGTACCCAACTAAAACCTGTTTGCACGACTCCTTTGAGCCGTGGTAGGGTAGTAATCAAAGCACAGTGGGAACTCACACGAGACAAATGATGATCCCCAGGTCGATGAACTAACCTGTACACATGTCACCTGGGAACTGCTATCTGACATGAGGTATAACACCAACTAGCATGTTCCCGGCGAGTCCTGTCCGGTGTACTCATAACCCAATGAGCACCTGTATACATCTTAGGTGAACCAACTGACACCAGTGGCCTGTGAGACCGGCCACCGCCCCTCGTCGGGGTCTCGACTGTATACACTAGTCTACTCTGGAGAATCGATGCCCTGTCTCGAAACTCCCACGACTAGGGACCATTTAAGGATGTGCTTATAAACTACCAGCTCCCACGTATATGATCGCCCTCATACTGCTGGTAGTCAAGCAAGAATCCTAGG
This sequence comes from Agapanthus africanus, assembly GCA_030015575.1. Lineage (NCBI taxonomy): Eukaryota > Viridiplantae > Streptophyta > Magnoliopsida > Asparagales > Amaryllidaceae > Agapanthus > Agapanthus africanus. The sequence goes on from CM057342.1 coordinate 643,641,370, forward strand.
GGCTCTATCAACGTGTAATAGCGACCTGTAAGGTCACCTGAAACAGTACACGATGATAAAGGTAAACCAGATAGCATACTATCATCTCGAGTAAGACTGTCCTACCGGGATAGGTCCTCCCCTCAATCATTGCAATCACGTGCCTGTGATCCAATAATTGACTCTGAGGGCACTATCTCCAACATTTTCTCATAAACTCTTCACAATTTTTCCAGAATTCCAGCAGACCAAAAGGTGATTTGATGTGGATCTTTTTGTCATGATTTCCTCGAGCTCCGCGTAGATATGTTGGATCTTGTTTTGCCATTGAGCTTTGTGCATGAAAATGACATTGATTTGCCATTTTGTCTCTTTAAACTGGTGTGCGGCAACATACGGAGAGAGAGCGGAGACCCGTGTTTTATCTGTGGTTGGCAGTAATCCGGATTTTGTTGTGCTTTTCCATGAATTTCACCGTTGAGAGCCGAGAACATGTATCCTGCAATTGACTAGCAAACACGGCTCAAGAGTACCTACCGATAAGCAATGTGATAAAAATTGGGCGGTATAAAAATGCAAAAATCTGATATGAACACATAGCTCTTCATTTTAAGAAATTTTCAAGAGTCAAAACTCTGTCAAAATTTAGGTAAAGATTAAATCTTTTAATAATTTAGGGTTTTACCCGTTAACAGAGCCTTACTCTTCATAGATCTTTGATCTAAAGGAAGCCCTTTTAGGGTTTCATTACCAGAGCTTTGCTCTCTTGAACCCATGAAGAACTCTTAAGAGTTTGTTCATGGATCTTGAAGATCTTAAAATTTTAATTCATGTATAAAAATTGATTTCAATTTCTTTTTTTCTGATGGATTCTTTCATCATCATTTTTTCAGAGCAAGGCTCTTGACATTCTCGGGGAATTTCTTTAAATTCCCCTCATAATTGACTTCGACAGGTGTCACTCCTGTCTGCAAAGCATTGCTCTCGAGAAGTTTAACTCCTTGACCCAAGGGGTCGCTCATTAAATTAGATTCTTTTTTTAGGACTTCTCGCAAATTCAAATTTGTTAAGTGTTATAATTAGAATTTGTTTTCTCCATGGGGATATCAAGAGTCGTTTAAATTCCTGTGCCTGTTTTTAATAAGAATCTGCTTAATCAGTCTGTCCGCTAACTCTTGCTGGTTTTCTTTTTCAGGAGTTATGGACGCTCATATGTATGACCTTGATGAGATTATCTCTTATGGCGACATTCGCGTACTCGGTCGTTCTCAAAACCGAGAATTCACAAACGCCCAGTGTGCCAAAATCATGGATCGCTTTGACGCATACAATGGTCGACTGCTTCCTCGACGTTCCTCTCTCTTGAAATTTATTGTGGGAGCAATCTGGGGAGCACTTCCTCTATTCTGTGCTGGCATGCCGCTTAAGGCATTGGATGATGCCGAAGACAAGGTGCACTCGATGTATCTGATGGGCCTAATCTCAAAGAAAAGGCGAGACAATCTTGTTGATCTTCTGCATCAGGCTTTTCAACAGGCGGCAATACTCGCTGCCTATTGGAGGGTAGAGGACATCAGTGAGGATCCCGACGCTTGTGATCGCGAGAGAAAGCATACTAGGATGGTTCGAAAGGCCTGGAACATTTTAGATGGCCTTACTTTTGAGTTTCTCAATCCATGCCCTGGATTTGATGTCGCGCCTTTGTAAACATTCCAGTTATGTTTTTATTCGTTGTTTTTCTCAATGTAGGCATTTTCTGAAGTATGAATAGCAAGCCTTTTCATTTCTATGTGATTATTTTATACATCAAACTTTTTCGCACATGCATGAATGGGTATGCCTTGAACGCTTAACTGAATGTGAATAAAATGTTCTCCTCACTGTCGCTTTCTTCTCTTTTCTTTGTTGCCGTAGCCTGCATATGATAGAGAGAGCATTCTGTCTTGAACTCTTTGAGAGGTAGCGATGGCTTAGGAAACAGGTTAAGATCTGCTGCCTAAGGCTTTTCAACTTTATGAGCTGTGAGGGTCTCATAAAGACTTTTCTCCCTACAAGTCGAGAGGATCTCATAGGTGTATTTTCTCCTTAGGAATCGTGAGAATTCCTAAGTGTGTTTTCTCTTATAAGTCGTTAGGATCTTACAAGAGAGTTTTCTTCTTTACGGGTCGAGAGGACCCGTAAGTGATTGATGGTGTTGCTATTATCCGCATTTCACGGAGTCATGAGTTGCTCTGGGCGTTTCCCACGGGGTCAAGATTGACTTTAGCCGTATTCCACAGGATCAGGATTTTTGCTTTGGATGCTTCCCACGGGGTCATAGCCGTGTTCTGCGAGGACCAGGCTTCGCTCTGGATGCTTCACACGGGGTCATAGCCGTGTTCTACGAGGACCAGGATCCACTCTAGACGTTTCCCACGAAGTCAGGATTGACATAAGCCGCATTCCACGTAACCAGGAATTTTGCTCTGGATGCTTCCCACGGGGTCATAGTCGTGTTCTGCGAGGACCAGGCTCCGCTCTGGACGTTTCCCACGGGGTCAGGATTGACATAAGCCGCGTTCTACATAACCAGGAATTTTGCTTTGGATGCTTCCCACGGGGTCATAGCCGTGTTCTGTAAGGACCAGGCTCCACTCTGTACGTTTCTCATGAGGTCAGGATTGACTTTAAGCCGCGTTCCACGTGACCAGGAATTTTGCACTGGATGCTTCCCACGGGGTCATAGCCGTGTTCTGTGAGGACCAGGTCCGCTCTGGACTTTTCCCACGGGGTCAGGATTGACATAAGCCGCATTCCACGTAACCAGGAATTTTGCTCTTTATGCTTCCCACGGGGTCATAGCCGTGTTCTGCGAGGACCAGGCTCCGCTCTGGATGCTTCACACGGGGTCATAGCCGTGTTCTGTGAGGACCAGGATCCGCTTTGGATGTTTCCCACGGGGTTAGGATTGACTTTAAGCGACGTTCCACGTGACCAGGAATTTTGCTCTGGATGCTTCCCACGGGGTCATAGCCGTGTTCTGGGTGACTAGGAATTTTGCTCTGGATGCTTCCCACGGGGTCATAACCGTGTTCTGCGAGGACCAGGCTCTGCTCTGGATGCTTCACATGGGGTCATAGCCGTGTTCTGCGAGGACCAGGATCCGCTCTGGACGTTTTCCATGGGATCAGGATTGACTTTAAACCGCGTTCCACGTAATCACGAATTTTGCTTTGGATGCTTCCCACGAGGTCATAGCTGTGTTCTGCGAGGACCAGGCTCCGCTCTGGATGCTTCACACGGGGTCATAGCCGTATTCTGCGAGGACCAGGATCCGCTCTGGACGTTTCCCATGTTAGTGTATATGCCCTAGAGGCCATTACTGTATCATACTAGTTTGTATATTACTTAATGGAAGCTTGGGATATTCACCTTGTATAAACAATCTTGCTCAATATAGCAGTATGCTACTTGGTTTGTTTCTACTTCAATGTGTACACGTGTTTATTTTGCGATATCACCTATACGCATTAGTGGAGCCCTTAGGATCTTTGCTTGATTACCAGCGTTGTGATGGCAGTCACACTAGTGGGGGCTGGGTAGTCTATAAGCACATCCTTATACAGGTCCCTAGTCGCAGGACTATCGAGACAGGGCATCGATACTCCGGAGTAGACTAGCGTATACGCTTCTCATCCCAGTGTGGGAGATGGTCTGTCCCACAGCCATCAGTACGTCGTACTGGAGATAGTATACGGGTGCTCGTTGGGTTACGAGTACACTGGACAGGACTCGTCGGGAACTGACAGGTTGGTATTATACCTATCGTCAGTTATCAGTTCCCAGGTGACATGAGTACAGCTTAGTCCGCTGACTTGACACTGGCACTTCGCCTCGAGTGTGTTCCCACTGCACTTTGATCACTACCCTACCACGGCTCAAAGGAGTCGTGCAAACAGGTAGTGGTTGGGTGCAGTCCCGAAGCACTTGGAGGCAGTGACGGTTAGACAGGATTCGTCTCTCCCGGTATTGGGGGTTGACATCGCGCTGTGTCTAGGAGAGCCATTACACGAGTAGTCCCTGGCCAGGGCAAGCGAGATATACTGGTAGGCTTCCAGTGTTATCTCAGGGTGTTTTGGGCTTCACTCCGACACGACTTGTACCGCTATTGGGGGACTGACGTTTTACCGCCCCCTAGGCCCGACATGCGATGTATCAGACGAACAGACCGGACTGTACGGAGAATGTCACATTCAGACTCAGTAGGAGTTCAGATGGGGTTCACCTCGTCAGCCTTCTTGTCGGCATCTACCTGGGGACCGTTACGCACAGCTAGTGCCGCTTGCGGGCTGTGGTTAAACCCACTGCCAGCGTAGTGTCGAGTCTTTAGAGTCCCACACAGAGGGTATTCGCCTCTGGGCAAAATGAGTAGAGGTCGCATGGTTTTGCGGCAGGGTTCGTTCTCATCCGCGCACTTGTGCACGTTTGGAGTCCGGACGGATTATACTAGCAGGCTCTGGTTTGAGCCAGATACTGGTATATGTTTTGGGGTTGCTTTTATATCTTGGTATTCTTGTTCCTCGGAACGAGAATGCAGGTGTGTATGCACAGTTGCTTGAGGCGGAGGATGAGGTATTTCATTAGGGTTTCGGAACGGGTGCGTATGCACAATTAACAGTCGTCATTTTCCAAACCCTAATAGATTTATGAAATATCAATTAATAATAGTAATTAAATGAAATATTGTTATGGTTGATTTTGTTGACTTGTTGACCATGGTTGACTTGTTGACCATGGTTGAATGTTGACCACCATCATGCTTTGAAAGGATACTCCTTGATTCTTGCTTACACTCATTTATTGAAAGTTATGATAGTGGTCATTCCAAATACAACCATCAACTATTTCATTTTTGATTTATTATTATTAATTAGATAATTCCTTTTCTTTTAGTTATGGTTGCAAAAGAAAAGAGCTCATTCTATCATAATCATTCTCTCTCCTCAATTCATCTTCTTCTTCCTCAAGCTCAAGGTGATTCCTTCTCATGTGTTGAGAATCCCTCATCTTGAAAAAGAAAGCACCCCATAGATACTCTCTACTCTCTCTAGGGTTCAAGGTTTAGCAAGCCGGAGATCCTAGTTCACTCAAAGTTCGAGGAAGAGCCCGAAGGTTGAACCCTCAGGTGGATCCATCTTCGACGGAAGAAGGCGACGAGGAAAGAACCATCAACCTCTACAAAGTTTGAAGAAGAAGGAGTTCAAGTTTAGGTATAACCATCTTTCCGAGTAGCTAACTCTCTTTAGCAAGTTTGCTAGTTTTAGTTTAGGAAAAGATCCCGACTTTGTTTAGTCCATGTTGCCCCATGCGCCAAAAAAAAATTTGATTTTTATACCGTTTCCGCCTCCCCGTAAGAACCGGGGGTCGCAACGTGGACTTACAGTGGTATCAGAGCCTAACTAAACTTAAACTAGCTTGGTAGTGAAGTGTAACGAAGTTCGGAACCGAAAAAATCCAAAAACCAAACTTTTGCACAACCCTAGTTTCTGTTAATTTTTTTTCTGGTCAAAACAAGATTTGTTATACACCTAAATTCGGCTCAGGGTTTTGTGTGAACACCCAAGAAAAACGATCCCCTAATTCCTTCAAACCGCCGCGGATCCGCGGCCTCACCTATTCTTAGCGCCGCGGATCCGCCGCCGTTTAGAGTCTTCTGGTGATCGGGTTTCGTGCAGTGTGTCTCTGTGTTGGTTTTGGGATTTTTAAAATATGTTATATGTGCCCAGATTTTCCAGAACAGAAATTTACTTTTGGGGTCCTATAATTCCATATTTTTTTCCGAACTTCACTGCACTTTGACTATGATGGTTATATCTGTGATGTTTGCATGTATTGAACGTTGGCTAATCGCTATAAGTCGACTAGTCGGGGTTATACATCTCTGTGATCTGTGTTTGATATTGGAATGTGTATATGAATGTGTTGGACTGTCGCGGGTGAATAGCCGGGGTGGATGTGAGATGAGCTTTTGTTTTTCTTTCATTCATTTGTAAATGTAAATTGATGTAATAATATTATTTGTATGGCCGCACAACCGGGTCGGGGTTGTAGCCGTCATTGTATAATTCTTTTTACTGTTTTTGCTCCTAGGATAGACCCATGGAGGGGTGCACAAACTACCAGGTACTTGGCGGGTAGTTTGCCGCACCCGTAGGGGTCTTGGGTGGGGTATTTGCTATTCACCGCGACCGTGTAATCCGCTTTTCGTTGCAGGCTCGAACGGATTGCGGATCACTAGTATATCCAATATATTCATCTGTGATCTGTAATGTCTATCATTGCTTTATATTTAGGCGTTGCTTATGTTTTACAGCCGCGCTAGCCCAGCCCCCGCTCTGTCGTTAGTTAAGTAACCTAACGGGTGATGACGGGACCCCGTGGCGAATGCGAATGGCATAAGCGTACGTCATATTTTGGTTGTTTTCTGCAATGGTAGGATTAAATGATGGGACGCATTAAAAGAACTAATGCAAGAATATCACGCATTAAAAGAACTAATGCAAGATAATAAACCATGCTAAAGTCGTTGGAACACTTTCGAAAAACCACTCGGTTCTTTTCAAAACTAACTTTTAAATGCGGAGCTTGAGCCACTCCTTCTAAAAGCTATCTCGTTCCATCGATTATATCAAGTTCACTACGTTCACGGTTTCGCCAAAACCATTCGTAGCCCTCCATCATTTCAGTTAAATATACGGTAGTATTCAAGCTATGTATTTTGACCTCACGCCAAGGCATAGTGATTGGTAGCTACCGGATATTTATCTGTTGCATAGATAGAATGCGTTGGTTTGAGACAGTCGTACCGCCATTTTGGCCTACGTCAAGGGTAGATACGGGTGGGTTCAAATCAACCGGGATAATGATGGGAAGAACTTGACATGTGACTTATGACATTTTGACCTCACGCCAAGGTCATAAGAGCATGGGGCAAAAATCCACATCGGGAGTTTCACAAGTACTGAAACTTGCTAGATTTGCATACCATTTGGAGTGTGATGATTCTGGTAGGATTCCTTCAGTTTCATCACGCGATGATATTTGGATCCCGATCCTACTGTGAGTATATGCTACTCCTCGGGAAATTTCTCACTAAACGATCAATGCTATAAACCTAGTAGGTGCCTAGAAAGGTGTTAGCGGGGCTACGCCCCCAGGGAAAAGAGGTTCTTAAATTAAGGAACTTCGCGAAAGCGTTGGAAAACCTCCCTCGAAGTACCGACACTGGCCTGGCTGAACGGTTAAGCAAGTATTGTGCGGTGGGATTGATCCCGGCTAATTCTTCCTTTATGGTTTGAGGAGGGATTCGAGAGACAGTGGGAGCCATCCTGTTTAGACAAATTAAAAACCATTCTAAACTTGCAAGAGCATCGTGCTAAGTGTTTCTTCTCTCCCCCTGCAGCGACCAAATCGAAATGACTGGACTTAAGTTACTTCTAGATAAAAACATACTGACAGGGCCAAACTACAAAGATTGGCTCAGGAATGTCAAAATGGCAATCACTTACGACAAGCTGGGGTATCTTCTTACCACCAAAGCTCCCCCCGTCCCAGGTCCCACCTCCAGCGTCGCGGATAAGGAAATCCGTAAGACTTGGGAGATTGATTGCGCGAAGGCCAGGTGCCTCGTGCTTGCCTCTATGGACAACGATCACCAGAGGAGGCACGAGAATATGGACTTGGAGTCCATATTTCTCCATACAAAAGAACTGTATGGAGAGCAGTCTCGTATCGCAAGATACGAAGTGTCGAAGAAGTTATTTTCGACAAAGTTGGCCGTCGGATCATCGGTAGCGGACCACGTGCTTAAGATGATTGGCTACACTGAGGAGCTCGCGGAACTTGGGACCACGTTGGACAGTGAACTCTATACGGATTTAATTCTCCAGTCCCTTCCATCCACTTACGCCCAGTTCATACTGAATTTCAACTTGCAAGAAAAGGAAGTTGAACTTTCAGAACTCCTCAACATGCTGAGGAGCGCAGAGGGCACCCTACAGAAGGGTAGGGAAACACCCGCTTTGTTTGTAGGAGGATCTTCTTCCTCTAGGTCCAAGGCGAAAGCCAAGGGAAAGAGGAAGAAAGCCCCCGCCAAACCAAGAGGCGGTGTTAGTAAAGTGGGTACGAAGGGAAAGGAAAAGGCAACAAAGATTGCGAGGAAGCTTGTTGGTAAAGAAGAATGCTTCTATTGTCATAAGAGTGGACACTGGAAAAAGGATTGCAGGGCTTGGAAGGCCAGGACACAGGAACTGAAGCAGGTTGCGGCTTCAGCTTCAGGTGTGTATGTTATTGAAAACTGTCTTTCTATAAACTCTACTTCCTGGGTATTGGATACCGGATCAGGATCTCATATCTGTAATTCTTTGCATGCGTTGAGAAACCGTAGGGTTTTGAAGGCAGGTGACATGACCCTCAGAGTTGCGAATGGAGCTAGCATGGATGCTAAAGCCGTGGGGGACTATCACCTGGGAATGTCAGATGGGCATGTTTTGGTTTTGCGTAATTGCTTTTTTGTACCCAACGCAACTTGTAATATCATTTCTGTATCTTTGGTTTCTAAAGAAGGTTATGAATTTGCGTTTGTAAGTAATGTTGTTAACATTCACCTTAATCAAGTTCTGATTGGGTCAGGTATACTGAGCAATGGTATATACGTATTAAACCAACCACAGATTTTCAATGTCCAGAATACACACAAAAGAAAGTCTCCAGATATCAATCAGACTTTCTTATGGCATTGTAGACTGGGTCACATCAATGAGAGAAGGTTAACTAAGTTACATACAGAAGGATATTTGGATCCTTTCGAATATCAATCATATGCCACTTGTCAATCCTGTCTCAAAGGAAAGATGACAAAGACTCCGTTCACTGGACACGGAGTAAGAGCGAGCGAGCTCTTGGGACTCGTACACAGCGACGTGTGCGGTCCAATGTCTACACATGCGCGAAGCGGTTATTCTTACTTCATTACTTTTACGGATGATTTTTCAAGGTACGGTTATGTCTTCTTAATGAAACATAAGTCCGAAGCTTTTGAAAAATTCCAGGAATATAAGAATGAAGTTGAAAAACAAACCGGCAAAAGTATCAAGATTCTAAGATCGGATCGAGGTGGAGAATACTTAAGTGCCGAGTTCCTGAATTACTTAAAAGAGAATGGGATTCTCTCTCAGCTTACTCCTCCATACACTCCGCAACATAACGGTGTATCAGAGAGACGGAACCGGATCCTATTGGATATGGTACGGTCCATGATGAGTAACGCTGAGTTACCGCGATCATTCTGGGGGTATGCGCTAGAAACAGCTGCATACCTTTTGAACCGAGTTCCTACTAAGACTGTGCCTACCATACCATATGAGTTATGGAGTGGGAAGAAACCCTATCTTCAGTACCTTAAGATTTGGGGATGTCCAGCTTATGTCAAAAAGCAGCATACGGACAAGCTCGAGGCACGCTCAGTACTGTGCAAGTTTGTGGGATACCCAAAGAACTCCAGGGGGTATCTTTTCTATTACGCAGAGGAACAAAAAGTCCTTGTTTCTCGTAATGCCCATTTTCTGGAACATCAGTTCTTGGAAAAAGAAGTAAGTGGGAGCGCAATAGAACTGGAAGAAATTCCAGAACCTCAGACTATTACTGAAAGCTTAGTGGAACCAGAGGGTTCGAAAGAACAGGACATTCCTACGCCGCTCCGCAGGAGTAGTAGGCAGTCTCATCCGCCCGAGAGATACTACGGTTTTCTCATAGACGGGGATAGAGAGGATTGCATCATAGATTATGATGAGCCTACTAGCTTCCAGCAGGCCGTTCAGAGCGTTGACTCGGTAAAATGGCTGGATGCAATGCGGACCGAAATGGAGTCCATGTACACCAACAAAGTATGGACGTTGGACATTGCTCCAGACGGGGTAAAACCCGTAGGATGCAAGTGGATCTTCAAAAGGAAGATTGGTGTAGATGGACAGGTTGAGACCTATAAAGCTAGACTTGTAGCAAAGGGTTTCCGTCAAAGACCTGGCTTGGACTATGACGAAACCTTTTCTCCAGTGGCTATGCTGAAATCCATTCGGATCCTTCTTGCCATTGCTGCCTTCCACGATTATGAGATTTGGCAGATGGACGTAAAAACCGCTTTTCTAAATGGAAATTTAGAGGAGTGTGTCTATATGGATCAGCCAGAGGGTTTCATTCAGAGTGGGAGCAGCGGAAAGGTGTGCAAGTTGCTTAAGTCCATCTATGGACTAAAGCAGGCATCGCGGAGTTGGAACATCTGTTTTGATGAGACGGTCAAGGAATTTGGCTTTATCAAAAATCCAGATGAACCATGCATCTATAGTCGATTTGTAGCGAGAACTGTAGTATTCCTCGTTTTATACGTGGATGACATTCTCTTAATAGGAAATGACATTCCTATGCTACAATCTGTCAAGGGGTTCTTGTCACACAGGTTCTCCATGAAAGACCTGGGTGATGCCTCATACATCCTGGGGATCCGGATCCATCGTGATAGATCCAAGAGGATATTAGGACTTTCACAGTCCAGGTACATCGACACCGTACTGAAAAGATTCAGTATGGAAGATTCCAAGCACGGTAACCTACCGGCTTGTCACGGGATCACCCTCTCTAAAGAGATGTCTCCCAAGACTGATTTGGAGAGGGATCGCATGTCTATTATACCCTACGCTTCTGTGGTAGGCTCTATAATGTATGCGATGTTGTGTACCAGACCGGATGTAGCTTATGCACTGAGTGTAGTAAGCCGGTATCAGTCAAACCCTGGGGAGAAACACTGGATAGCAGTAAAGAACATTCTCAAGTACCTGAGAAGGACTAAGGAGATGTTCTTGGTGTATGGCGGAAAAGACCTCCAGATCGAGGCCTTTGCTGACTCCAGCTTCCAGAGTGACAAGGATGATTCCAAGTCCATGTCAGGTTTTGTCTTTACCCTCAATGGAGGGGCGGTGTGTTGGAAGAGTTCCAAACAGGAAACCGTTGCAGACTCGACGATGGAAGCGGAATACATCGCTGCATCTGATGCCGCAAAAGAAGCTGTCTGGATAAGGAAGTTCTTGAAAGAACTTCAGGTGGTTCCGTCCATTGTTGACCCAATACCTCTGTATTGCGACAACAACGGGGCTATAGCTTTAGCAAAGGAACCCAGGTCCCATCAGAGATCCAGGCACATCTTGAGGCGGTATCACCTGATCAGGGAGATCGTAGATCGCAAGGAGATCGAGGTTCGGAGGGTTGCTTCAGAAGAAAACACTGCAGATCCATTCACCAAGGCCCTACCCCAGACTCAGTTCGAGCGGCTGATCGAGATGATAGGTCTTCGATACACCAGTACATGGCCTTAGTGCAAGTGGGAGATTGTTAGTGTATATGCCCTAGAGGCCATTACTGTATCATACTAGTTTGTATATTACTTAATGGAAGCTTGGGATATTCACCTTGTATAAACAATCTTGCTCAATATAGTAGTATGCTACTTGGTTTGTTTCTACTTCAATGTGTACACGTGTTTATTTTGCGATATCACCTATACGCATTAGTGGAGCCCTTAGGATCTTTGCTTGATTACCAGCGTTGTGATGGCAGTCACACTAGTGGGGGCTGGGTAGTCTATAAGCACATCCTTATACAGGTCCCTAGTCGCAGGACTATCGAGACAGGGCATCGATACTCCGGAGTAGACTAGCGTATGCGCTTCTTATCCCAGTGTGGGAGATGGTCTGTCCCACAGCCATCAGTACGTCGTACTGGAGATAGTATACGGGTGCTCGTTGGGTTACGAGTACACTGGACAGGACTCGTCTGGAACTGACAGGTTGGTATTATACCTATCGTCAGTTATCAGTTCCCAGGTGACATGAGTACAGCTTAGTCTGCTGACTTGACACTGGCACTTCGCCTCGAGTGTGTTCCCACTGCACTTTGATCACTACCCTACCACGGCTCAAAGGAGTCGTGCAAACAGGTAGTGGTTGGGTGCAGTCCCGAAGCACTTGGAGGCAGTGACGGTTAGACAGGATTCGTCTCTCCCGGTATTGGGGGTTGACATCGCGCTGTGTCTAGGAGATCCATTACACGAGTAGTCCCTGGCCAGGGCAAGCGAGATATACTGGTAGGCTTCCAGTGTTATGTCAGGGTGTTTTGGGCTTCACTCCGACACGACTTGTACCGCTATTGGGGGACTGACGTTTTACCGCCCCCTAGGCCCGACATGCGATGTATCAGACGAACAGACCGGACTGTACGGAGAATGTCACATTCAGACTCAGTAGGAGTTCAGATGGGGTTCACCTCGTCAGCCTTCTTGTCGGCATCTACCTGGGGACCGTTACGCACAGCTAGTGCCGCTTGCGGTCTGTGGTTAAACCCACTGCCAGCGTAGTTTCGAGTCTTTAGAGTCCCACACAGAGGGTATTCGCCTCTGGGCAAAATGAGTAGAGGTCGCATGGTTTTGCGGCAGGGTTCGTTCTCATCCGCGCACTTGTGCACGTTTGGAGTCCGGACGGATTATACTAGCAGGCTCTGGTTTGAGCCAGATACTGGTATATGTTTTGGGGTTGCTTTTATATCTTGGTATTCTTGTTCCTCGGAACGAGAATGCAGGTGTGTATGCACAGTTGCTTGAGGCGGAGGATGAGGTATTTCATTAGGGTTTCGGAACCGGTGCGTATGCACAATTAACAGTCGTCGTTTTCCAAACCCTAATAGATTTATGAAATATCAATTAATAATAGTAATTAAATGAAATATTGTTATGGTTGATTTTGTTGACTTGTTGACCATGGTTGACTTGTTGACCATGGTTGAATGTTGACCACCATCATGCTTTGAAAGGATACTCCTTGATTCTTGCTTACACTCATTTATTGAAAGTTATGATAGTGGTCATTCCAAATACAACCATCAACTATTTCATTTTTGATTTATTATTATTAATTAGATAATTCCTTTTCTTTTAGTTATGGTTGCAAAAGAAAAGAGCTCATTCTATCATAATCATTCTCTCTCCTCAATTCATCTTCTTCTTCCTCAAGCTCAAGGTGATTCCTTCTTATGTGTTTAGAATCCCTCACCTTGAAAAAGAAAGCACCCCATAGATACTCTCTACTCTCTCTAGGGTTCAAGGTTTAGCAAGCCGGAGATCCTAGTTCACTCAAAGTTCGAGGAAGAGCCCGAAGGTTGAACCCTCAGGTGGATCCATCTTCGACGGAAGAAGGCGACGAGGAAAGAACCATCAACCTCTACAAAGTTTGAAGAAGAAGGAGTTCAAGTTTAGGTATAACCATCTTTCCGAGTAGCTAACTCTCTTTAGCAAGTTTGCTAGTTTTAGTTTAGGAAAAGATCCCGACTTTGTTTAGTCCATGTTGCCCCATGCGCCAAAAAAAATTTTGATTTTTATACCGTTTCCGCCTCCCCGTAAGAACCGGGGGTCGCAACGTGGACTTACATCCCACGGGGTCAGGATTGACATAAGCCGCGTTCCACGTAACCAGGAAGGGTTGACTTTATCCGCATTTCACGGAGTTGGGATTTGACTCTCGGTCATCTGCGCACCACCGAGTCATGGAACTGGGAATTGCCACGGTTCCGACTTGCTTGATGGTGCGTCTGTTGTGATGAGACAAATGTTGAGATGATCTTCAGGCTGCTTTGCGAACCGTTGAGATTTGGCTTCTTCTTCTGATGAAGCTTGGGGAGGGAAGATGTGATTCCTTCTTTGTTTGCGCCCCTAGATTGTATGCAGAGATTGAAATGGTATCACCTGTAGGGCATAAATTTCATTCATTTTTTTTTATTTCTTTCCGCGATCCTCTATCATTTCAGCTTTTATATCGCGAAAGTTGCGATTGCCCAATCATTTCGGCTATTTTTCGCGGTGTACAATCATTTCGGCTATTTGTTTTATTTTTTACTCGCTGCTTTTTATTGCGAGCTGCCCAATCATTTCGGCTATTTTGCATACATATATTTTTACTTGCTGATTTTGTTGCAAGTTGACCCATCATTTCGGCTATTTCGTATGCATGCGTGGCTTGCTGGCTTTTCGCTGCAAGATTGGAATTAGACACCGATTTTGGTATCAGCATCGCTGCAACTGGGATATTACTAGGAGCGAATCATCATTTGCCTCTGTCGATGTCGAACAAAGGTGTCTTAGCGAACATGGTTAAGATCCTGTCGACTAAGGCTTTTGACTTCATGAGCCTTAAGGGTCTCATGAAAGTATTTCTCCCTGCGAGTTGTGAAGATCTCGTAGGTGTGTTTTCTCCTTAGGAATCGTGAGGATTCCTAAGTGTACAGTCTCTGATAAGTCGTAAGGATCTTTCAAGAGTGTTTTTCTTCTTATAAGTCGAGAGGACTTACAAGGGCTGTTCACCGTGTAGACATATCCCTAGTCACGGATGTGACTTTGTTAGGGAAATGTTTATTCGCGCTCGTGGATTGTATACAAGGGTCAGCATTGAGCCGCTTGTAGGGCATCATTAGAGGTTGTGGTGGCCGCTTAAGAACAGGTTTAGATCCCTGTAGCTTAATACTTTTGAATTTTATGAGCCGTGAGAGTCTCATAAGAGGGTTCTCCTTACGAGTCATGAGGATCTCGTAAGTGTAATTTCTCCTTAGGAATCGTGGGGATCCCTAAATGTGTTGCTCCCTTGTGAGTCGTAAGGATCTCGCGCAGGTGGTTTCTCCTCACAAAGTCGAGAGGATCTTGCAAGTGTCTTTTAACGAGGTTGCGCCCTTTTGGGTTTTCACAAAAACTCGCCGGTAGCCCTGCTGTTTTTACTCACGGAGCCCTTTCGGGTTTTCATCCGTGCCCATTTTGCTTATGGACATACCGTTTCCTTTTTCTTTTTTTATATTCTTCCTTTTTGTGTCAGCCTTGGGACGCTGCAGTCTACAGTAGTTTATCGACGTTTCGGTCAACAGCTAGTTTTAGGACATAGTGGTCCATCGTTAGTTTAAGGACGTTTCGGTCCGACGCCAGTTTTAGGACATAGTGGTCCATTGTTAGTTTTAGGACATTTTGGTCCGACGCCAGTTTTAGGATATAGTGGTCCATTGTTAGTTTTAGGACATTTCGGTCCAATAGCCGGCTACTACTTATAGAGTCTGGGCTCAGGAAGATAGCGAGCGGACATAGTCGTCGTCATCTATCGTTGACCTAAGCCGTGACTCGTCAGGGATAGTATTTCTTTAGGAAGCGACCGTTTATTGGACTAAAAGGTCTTTCACCATGCATGTCCATGAGTAGGTAGGCTCTACCCTGGTAAACTTTGTCTATGATATACAGGCCTTCATAGTTCGGCTCGAATTTCCCCCGTTTAGCGCGATTGGGGATCATAGGTCTTTTAACTACTAGCACGAGTTTGCCTTGGCGGAACGTTCTCGGCCTAGTCAATTTTTCATATGAGCGCGTCATCTTTGCTTTATAAGCCTCCAGATTTTGCTGCGCCATGAGCCGGGTTTCATCAAGGGCATCGAGCTCCTCAAGCCGAAGGTGAGCATTCTCTTCGTCCGTTAGCTCGTAATGAACCGCCACTCGTAGAGAGGGCAACTCTATCTCAAGAGGGAGTACCGCTTCTGTGCCAAATACCAATGCGTACGGCGTTGTGTTTGTGGCTGTTTTGAACATAGTTCGATATGCCCAGAGAGCTTCATGCAGTCTCTCATGCCAGTCCCTCTTATTTCGAGACACCGTCTTTTTCGCGATTTTCGTCAAGGTATTATTGAAAGCCTCAGCTAGACTGTTAGCTCAGGGATTATAGACCGAAGAGTATCTCCAGTATATATTATGTCGTTGTGCGAAGCGGCTGATCTTGTGGCTTCTATAGGCCAGCCCGTTATTGGAGATGATCCGTCGCGGAGTTCCAACTGATAAATGACGTGCGTCTTGAAGAAATGGAGGATATTCTCCGTCTTCACTTCCCTCAGCGATACTGCTTCTGCCCATTTGGAGAAGTAATCAGTTGTCTCCAAAATGAATCGATGTCCTCTGGACGATGCTGGTTCAATGGGGCCGATTATGTCAGTTCCCCACATTTCAAACGGCCAGCTAGCCACTGTCGGGTGTAATGGATTTGGATGCTGATGGATGAAGTCCCCGTGAATCTGGCACGAGTGCATTGCATCGAGTATTCGAGGCAGTCTTGGATCATCGTGGGCCGGTAGTATCCCATCCTTTTGATCTTTAGCTTCATCTTCGGCCCGGCTTGGTGGGAACCGCAGAGTCCATCGTGAGTTTCTTGAACGACTCTCTTTGCTTCTTCAGGTCCCAGGCGTCTTAACCACAGAGAATCAAATAATCTCTTAAACAGAGTATCATTGAAGAAAGCAAAAGACTTCTCTCCCGTTTCATAAGCTGATGTCTTGAGGACGCATCTTCAGGTATTCGACAGGATTTGAAGTAGTCTCTAAAGACTTCTCTCCAATCTATAACCTTTTCCTGGTCTTTTATTTATAGAGTCGTTTGCTCGGTCGCTCCTTTCTCGTCAGACGACTCCGGAGATATTTCTGCTGGTGCGAAAACCCGACGGCTTTGCACAACGATCCTCACGTCATCGAGGTTCTCGTCGGCCAATTCTTTAGCGAGCTTTGCTAACGCATCCACTTTGCTATTTTCTGCATGCGGTATGCTTTCCAAGGCGTAGGAAGGGATTTGAGTCAACAGTTGTTGCACTTTCTTACCGTATTTCACTAGCTCTGGTTTGCACGTCTGATAGTCGCCGTTTACTTGGCTAACGACCAGCTGGGAGTCTCCGTATATGAGGAGGTTTTCAATTCCTATGTCGATAGCGATCTCGAGACCTGCTATCAAAGCTTCGTATTCGGCTTCATTATTCGTCCTCGGCTCTGTTAAGGAGAAGGCAAAGCGCATTATCCCTCCTTGTGGAGTCACGAAGATGTGGCCTACCCCTGATTTGATTATGGGCGTACTTTGTTTGCGCTTCTTCATGGAAGATGCTCCATCGAAGTAGAGTTCCCATTGGGTATCATTCTTTCTTCTCTCTTCGTCGATCGTGTCAAACGCGTGCTCGTCTGGCAATTCGCAGTTCAAGGGAGATTCGGCAGGTATCAGATGCTCAACGAGGAAGTCGGTGATGTCCTGGCCTTTCACTGCCTTGAGGGGTCGATAAGTTATCGAGAACTCCATCAAGAGTAGGGCCCATTTAGCGAGTCGTCCCGTTAAGCCTTTGACATTAAATATTTGAGAGGATCCACCTTTGATATGAGATGGACCTCATGTGCCAATGCGTAGTGTCTGAGCTTCGTTATCGCGAAGATCAACGCCAGGCAGTGTTTTTCGATGGGGGAGTAGTTACTTTCTGCCCCCAGGAGAACTTGACTCAGATAGTAAAGAGCTCTTTCTTTCCCTTGATCGTTCTCTTGGCCCACATCACGCCTAAATAACCTTCGAGGGCTGTTGTGTACAGGACGAGAGGTTTTCCTTTAACGGGAGCAGCCAGTACTGGCGGATTCTGCAGGTATTGCTTGATTTCATCCAGTGCGCTTTGGCATTTGCGATCCCAGACGAAAGGGGTTCCCTTATTCATCAGGTGACTGTAGGGACGACACTTGCCCGAAAGATTGGCTATGAATCGCCGGATATATGCGAGCTTTCCTTGGAGAGACCGCAGCTGCTTGAGAGTCTTTGGCGGGGGCATTTCCATAATCGCCTTGATCTTCGACGGTTCTATCTCGATGCCCCGGTGCCGTACGATGAATCCTAAGAATTTGCCCGAGGAAATTCCGAACGCGCATTTGAGAGGGTTCATCTTCAAGTTGTATTGCCGGAGGCGCTGAAACACGATCCTCGGATGCTCTAAATGTTCCTCGTATGATTTGCTTTTAACTACGAGGTCGTCAATATAACATTCGACGATTACATGTATGAGGTCATCGAAGATCTTTTTCATGGTCCTCTAATAGGTGGCACCGGCGTTCTTTAGACAGAAAGGCATCACCTTGTAGCAGAATATGCCTAAAGGGGTCCGGAAAGCGGTATGCTTCTGGTCCTCGGGATGCATCTTTATCTGATTGTACCCTGATGACCCGTCCATGAATGAGAACACTTCATGAGTGGACGTATTATCTATCATCAGCTCCGTGACCGGTACTGGGAATTCGTCCTTCGGGCAAGCTTTGTTGAGATCCCGAAAGTCCACACATATGCGCACCGTCCCGTTTTTCTTCATTATCGGGACAATGTTGGCGATCCAATCAGGATACTGAACCTCTTGGATGAAGCCGGAGTGGATTAGTTTCTTGACCTCGGCATTGATGCTCATCTCAAGTTCGAGCCGCATTCTTCTCGGTGCCTGTTTGATCGGCTTGACGGCCGGGGATATTGCCAACTTGTGTACAACAATCTATGGATTTAGTCCTGGCATCTCGGAATAGTTCTATGTGAAGCAATATTTATGCTGGATGAGCACGTCCTTTAGCGTAGCCACCCTTTCTTCAGACAACAGCTCACTGACGAATGTCGGCCGCGGGTCACTTGTCGTCCCCAAATCAATTTTCTTGAGGTTATCTGCAGTAGTATGTATCCCATCTTCCAGCTCTTTTGGGGCCGGTGGAAACTCTGAGATTACCTCGTCATCATCATTTTCGAAGCACCAGGGGAGGTCATCCATATTCTCGGGCTCTTGTTCTGAAAGTGTTATCATATGACAAGTATGAGATCGCTTCCAAGACCGATGTTTATCTGGTTCTACTCTCGTGGTCTTCGGTTCATCCTTCTGCGGCGGGGTTATTCTCTAACTGCTGGAAAGAGCGAACCTGCCTTGTTAATATTGGTCTTCGATCCAATTCTTGAATGTGAAGCAGTCTTCAATAGGATGTCCTATTGCCCTATGATAGGAGCAATAGTCCGGGTGAGAGACTTTGCCTACTTGCTCGGGGTGCTTGGACTCCGGGAGTGTCATCATCTGATGTTTTATGACAAGATCGAATATCTTCCTTGTCTTGTTTTGGGGAAAAGAATATGCTCGACCCATCTTCTTTATAAGAGACGAATCCGGACTGCTCGATTCTTGATCTCGTGGCTTCTTGGACCCGCTTTGTCACTGTCGAACGCCTTTCCCGTTCTTTGGTTTATTTCTGCCTCTGCGTCGGGCCTTTTGTACAACGGGTTGACAAGGAGGAGCATTTTCATTTTTCACAGCCTGTTGAAGGAGGCGTTGCGTCCTGGCTTTCTCGTAGATGGCCATTTCACGATTATGGTCGTCTCGAACCTTTTGACCTGCTTTCCTTATAAGCTTGTCCATTTGTTCTTCGAACGATGGACTGGGCATTTTCACGGCGGGAGCTCGTTCTGGTTCGGGGTTAGCATCTTCCCACAGAGCATCTCCTTCTTCATCAAAGTCATGTATGACGTAGCAGTCGCGGATCAGCTCCCGTTTCTTGGATCGAACATATCCAAGCCCGACCGTTTCCATTCTCCCATTGGGCAACTTCCGCTGAGTTCCAGGGACGTTCCAGATCCTGTTGTAGAACTGTGCTTGTCGAGCAGTTTGCTTAAGGGGTACACCTTGGCGTCTCAAGAGTCTTTTTAGTCCGTCTGTGTAATATCTGGGCAAACGGATGGGCTGGAGCCTGTCAAGTGTAGAATCCGTTCCATGCCAGATTTCTTTCTGCACTTTGGTTTCCCCGGATCGGTAGAATAGGATCGCTTTTTCACCATTTCTCCTGGGAGGGACGTAGAATGTCTGCAGCTCCTGTACACTATAGGCGTTAAGTGTATCGAGCTCTTTATAATGCTCCCGCGGAACCATGGTGATTTGCAAACTCCGATCATCATCAGCAAAGGCTTGTATTGATGGCCGAGCAGAGAATACGGCATTGACCTCATCTTTCGAGTCGCTGCCGAAGATCAACATAGGAGTGGACGGTCCCGGCTTGTTGCGCTGGGGCGGACCTGAATAAACTATTTCTTCTTCCTCCTCGGTATCACTCCTGAAGACTGGAATAGTGGTGATAGCTTTGTTCTTATCATCCGGTTTGTGACAT
Source organism: Agapanthus africanus (assembly GCA_030015575.1). NCBI lineage: Eukaryota > Viridiplantae > Streptophyta > Magnoliopsida > Asparagales > Amaryllidaceae > Agapanthus > Agapanthus africanus. The sequence goes on from CM057342.1 coordinate 643,661,419, forward strand.
CTTTCTGTGTCCTCGAAATTTGGCAGGAAGTATTTTGCATCTTCGTACTTTCGGACTTCGTTCACGGAGAACGGGTTTAGTTCCCCTGTCACGGTGTACTCGAGACCATCTTGGAAATACTTCATACACTGATGTTATGTAGAAGGGATGATGTTGTACTCGTGTAACCAGGGCCGGCTGAGCAAAACATTGTAGCATGTCTTGGCGTCAATGACATAAAATTTAATGTCTGTGACGAGCAACCCAAAGAGTAGTGTCAATATTAAAGACCCGAGCGTCCGTGATGACTGGGAGTCAAACCCGGAAATGGTGATTTTATCACGAGCGAGGTGTTGAACGCTCATGCAGATTTTCTTTAACACCCTTACGTTAAGTAGATTGACGGAGGACCCATTGTCGACCAGGATTTTACCTATCTTGATATCGTGACAGTATCCGGAGACATAAAGGGGACGGTTGTGCTCGCACGTCCCAAGGAGGAGATCTTCATCACCGAAGGTGATATCGGCTGTGTGCACTTCTTCCAGTTCGTCCTTCATCTTTTCTTCGGCGAGGAAAGCTTGGAATTGCTCTGGCTCTTGTAGTGCCTTGATCAATGAATCTTTCGCCTATTTGGATAACAGAAGGGCGTCGAGAATACTTAACTGCGAAGGTAGCTTTCTCAGGTGTGCCAGAACGTTGTAGTCTACCTTACTTTTCTTTGGCGGGTCCTTGGCTGTCAGCTTTTCGACGGCTTGGTCATCAAGGATGATACCCTGAGAGACCTTTTCTTTCCTCTTATCTCTTCTATTTGACCCACTATTCGAGGGCCCAAGATTCTTTTCGGGCAGCATACGATTGCGCAGCCGAATATTTTCACAGGCCTTCGGTTCTTCCTCTTTTCCTGAGGTGGACTCTTTAAAGAGATGGCCAAGAGTCATTTCTTCGTCAGAGTCGCTCCCGAAGGTGAGGACTTGCGATCCCCCAGCGCCGATCATGTGACAGTTGCCGGCGGTTCTTTTACGCTCCTCGGTCGTATTTCTCTGCTCCCGACAAGTTTTGCGTTCCATTCGCTTGAAATGTTGTCGGTGAGCAACATATCCCTGCCACCATCTTTTAAAAGCGTTGCACTCTTCAGTGGGGTGCGCAATCTTTCGATGATATAAGAGTAGCTAGGATGTGTTTCCGCTTCACGAAGAATGTTTCCTTCGGAGAGTGGCAGCTTCATTCCCATTGATATGGCTTTAGCGAACCTCTTCCTCATCTTGAACCTGTTTTTATTTGTGGTGGACGTACTTCGATCCGGCAGGAGTGTTTCAACCCTTTCGTCCAGTCGCCGGCGTTTGGCCTTTTCAAATATGGCCATCTCACGCTCCCGGTCAGCTTTGCTTTTTGAAAGAGCTTCATTCAGGAATTCATCAATCATTTCGTCTGATGGCCCTAGAAGTTCAGGCTCAGGATCTGCCCCTAATTTCTCTGTGTAAGGAGTTTCTTCATCGTCTATGAACGAGTAAGAGATCACATAGCAACTTGCCACATAATCTTCAGATTCATCCGACGAGTCTTCTCCATTGTCATCATCTCCATCCTCAAGGACGTGGCTGAGAAACTCTTGAAGTGTGACTGGAGTCCGCGCCTTCTGATTATATTCTTCCAGCGCGTCGATATATTTTTGCAGCTCCGTGCGCTTGTCACCGGGCTTCACGGGCTTTTTGGTCTTTTTCTTCTTCTTCGAAGACTTTGATGGCTGGGTATGAGTGCTTTGGCTATCACCACCAATCTTTGGAGTTGGGCACGGTTTCAGTATCCCCTCGATGATCTTAGGTTCCAGTGGATTTTTCCACCTAATTGCCAGACATGTGTGGAGATCCTTCAGCATTCTTTTAGTTTTGCCTGAAAGAGCGACCTCCCATGGAGCTTCTTCTACGAAAGAACACGATGCCCCCGGTGTATCCGTCTTCTTGGAAGCGTGTGGCTGCGGCGGGTTCACCTTCCAATTCTCGGACAGGGCAAATTTGCCCTGTTGGTATTGATCTTCAATCCAGCCTTTAAAGACGAAACAATCTTCAATTAGATGGCTTACCGTTTGATGGTAAGGGCAATAATTGGGACTATTAGCCTCGCCGGGTTGTAACGGTCGTTTTGGATTCGGCAGATTGATGATCCTATTGCGCACCGCCAGTTCGAACGGTCTCTTTGTTTTGTCCCGGTGGAACGAATAAGGACGCTTCATTTTTTCATTATAGTATCGCCATCTCTCTTCTAGTTGATCCGTTAGTTTTGGGGCACTAGGCTGCTGTTGAGTATTTGTGACGAAGGTCACCTTCCCTTTACCCTTTTCATTTAGCAGCTCCGGCTTTGGAGGAGACGGTCTATGACTCATCTGGTCCATCTGGGCCAGTTTATCGATCAAGGCCTGGAACGTGGTCGGCTTGAAAAACATCATGAATTGGGAAATAGTTGCCTGAGGGTCCAGAGTGGCCACGAACATGCCAACTGCCGACGCTTCTTCGATGTGCTGCTCACATTTTGACCATAAGTTTCGCCATCGTATTGCGTATTGCACCCACGTTTCACCTGGCTTCACCCTGGCATTGATCAATGCCATTATTGGGGTTCGTTCACTAGCACTTACGAAACGCTGGGTGAATAGTAGTTCCATCTCCGCAAAAGTCTTGACGGAGTCGTTTGGAAGTTCAGAATACCACTCAAATGCCGTTTCCGACAAGCTGCCGACGAACTGGCGAAATAGCAATTTATCATCACCTCTGGTGTTGCCATATAGAGCCCTGAACTGGGAAACATGCTGGTGGAGATTGCTCGTCCCTTTATATACATGAAATTTAGGGATCGTATATCCTGGCGGGTACTTTATTTGGTCATACCATCCTGGATATGGTCGCCCAGTTTTAACAATTTGGCCGGCCGCTACATTTGCCTAGTGAGCTCGTATTTGCTGAGCAATGTAGTCATCTAGAGCGGCTTTGGAGATGGTCTCCTCTTTGGCTGCCGAAAGAGCCAGAGGAGGGTTCGATGTCTCCCCTTTGTCGTCTTCAATGATGATAGGGGGGTCTTCAGCTGGAGGTTCCGGCTGTAACATCATCCCAGCCATGTCTTGGAATAAGAGAGCCATTCGTTTTATATTGGCTGCCTGTTCCGCAGCCTCTTTTTCTTTCCTCTCGAGCATTCTTCGGAGGAATTCAGTGTCAGTTTCTTGTTCCTGACACTGCTCCGAGGTCTCTAGATTTTCTTTTGGCCCAGCGAGTGCAGCCATTGCGGTCAGCATCTCCTGAAGCTTCTGTTGTTGTTGTTCCTGAGCCTTCGTTATTGACCGGGTAAGCGGTCGATGTCCCGTAGAAGCACAACTTTCCTCTTTTCCGGAAGCCATATAAACAGTATGCACCATCATACCCCCAGACTTAGGGCGTTCAGATTCGACATCCTTGCGGCTCACCGCGGTCACAGGGGCTTTCTCTGGCCTCCTTCTCTTGTGAGTAGTTGAAGTCGAGGGGGCCGTTGCAACGGGTACCCAGGTAGCTGTCGCCTTTTGTGGCTTGACAGGATGGTCCTTTTCTTGCCAAACTTTTATCTTTTTCTGTCGGCGAGAGTAATCTTGATCAATTACTGAGTCCTGAACCCGTCGCCAGACTTTGTAAATTTTGGAAGAAAGCCGCTGAGGGGGTTGTTCCGGATTCGCCTTCGGTGCATTCTCCACGGGTGGAGGAGATCTCTTCAGCACTGCAGTAGAAGAGTTCCTGCGCACCTTGTTAAGCAGTTCAAAGCTGTTCCCGGTTGGAACAGCAGCATCGATCTCCACCGTTGGAGCTGGTGGAGTAAATCCAGATGGAGAGCTGCCCCCAGCCTTCCTTACTCGGCGCCAGTGACGACGGCGAGCATGTCGCGCAGATGGTGTTGGTTCAGGTATGGGGACGGCTTTGTCATGCCCCTTGTTCTGGTGAGGCGCTGCTGGTACCAGCCTTTTGAAGATCGACATCCGTTGAGCAGCAGTATCCAATCTGTCAAAGACAGACCTCTGAGCAGGAACGGGAGCCGAAGTGGCCAGCCTCGTAAAGACTGATCCTTTGACGGGAGAAGATTCTTTAGTGACCTCGAGAGCAGGAATGGCTATCCACTTTGGGATGGCCGCTTCAGGTATTGTAGGCTTCCTGACGGGCCCATTGGAGTTCAGGCTTAGCCTATCGAAGACTGATGCTGTTGGCTTGGCATTGGATGACCCGTTGAAAGGGGCTGTGGTGGTAGTGAGCCGATCAAAGACCAACTTCTTCTGTGCTTCTTGCGGCAGCGGGATGTTAACGCTCACTGGTGGGAGCATGGTCCCGAAGAACAACCCGATGGTAGCCTGCGTCACCTGCTCTACCGGCATTGTGAAAAGGGAGGCCGCCTGGGGCCTTTAAGTTACACTTCCAGATGGGGCGGAACGGGAGTTGCAGTTGCAGCTGCAGCTGGAACATTTTGTGCAGGTAGACACCATTGATCTTTCGTTTTCTGCACCGAGCAAGACGCCAAATCTTAGTATCTCGAACCAAAGGGCAACCATATCAAACCGCGATTCGTTCGCGAACACGACACACGAAGTGTGGAGTGGAAAGAGGAAAAGGTCCTACCGGGCGTGCCAGAATCTGTTCCCCACCGAAAACGCGGAGACGCGATAAACGTCTCGCCTGAATTTCGGGGCAGATGCTAATTGGTGCTATCCGTCCACCTCTCTGAAGATGCCAAGTTGATTTATGGCACCATGTATCGAAAGATTAAACGGATGTGGACAATGTAGCAGACTTCGTCAGATTCCCCCTCATTGAGGGGTTTTTGATTGTGGGGACACTCTTCCCTGCAAGCGCAAGCCCTTGCAGTTAATTACGCTACCGCGTCGCGGTAACAACTTTTGCCTTCTCCAGATGGTCACTTAATGTCTTGTGTGTGTTTATTATGTTTTTGGTTGCCCGTGGATTGTATACGGAGACTAATTTATGTTGTCGCCCATAGGACGTGAATTAGTCCAAATCCGTATCTTCTTAGATTTGGGTTTGGGGGTTGGGTTTAAGGATACATTAGCCTCATTTGAGACTAAGATCAACTTAAACGTTTGTTAAGGATACGTTAGTCTAATTTTAGACTAAGATCAACTTAACGGGATCGTTTAGATCCAACAAAAGAGCATTTGGACTCTATTGTTTAGTTTAGAGACATTGCGGTCGATTAGTATAAGGAGATTGCGGTCCAATGTTAGTTTAAGGACATCTCGGTCCAATGTTAGTTTAAAGACATCACGGTCGAGATTAAGGACATCATAGTCCGTGAGTTTAAAGACCTCACTGTCAAGGTTAAGGACATCATAGTCCGTGAGTTTAAAGACCTCACAGTCAAGATTAAGGACGTCATAGTCCGTGCGTTTAAAGACATCACAGTCAAGGTTAAGGACATCATAGTTCGTGAGCTTAAAGACCTCACAGTCAAGGTTAAGGACATCATAGTCCGTGAGCTTAAGGACCCCACAGTACGTAGAGTGTTTGGTTGTCGGGACCCGTCACCTCTCTGAAGACGTTGAAGGATTACAACGACAAATATCAGAGGAGTAAAGAGATGTACCCTCGAACCGGCGTGAGTTGGTTGAAAGATCTGTAGTCCAATTTGGGACTAAGATCTGTTAAAATATTCATGAGCAGATGGGCTCAATTAATATGAGTTGAGAACTTATGGCTAATCTTGGACTAAATCCAATAAATGTTTAACATTCTTATTTTGGGCTGTTGAGCCTTTATTTGGGCTTGGCCCTTTTAACAATATTTTTATCTTGTATTGAATGCTGAACATTCATCAGAGCTTTGGGCTTATTAAAGAACAATTTATGTTCTGTTAGCGCAACACGTGGCGCGCCAGGCGCTTTGCGCCAATCAAAAGCGCAGTGCGCTACTGCCAAGTAGCGTACATATAAGGGACACGTGTCGCGCTCAGCGCTAGGCACTAGATGATATGCGCATGATGCCAGTTTATGAGCGCTTAGCGCTAATCCATGAGCGCATTGCGCTTTCAGTTTAGTGGCGCACATGTGAGTGACACGTGGCGCGCTTGGCGCTGAGCGCCAGCCCATGAGCGCAGTGCGCTATTTCAGAAGCGCAAGGCGCAAGTTGTTAATTGGCGCATACGTGGTTGACACGTGGCGCATTTGGCGCAGAGCGCCAGTCCAGAGAGCGCAGAAGCGCAGTTCAGGAGCGCAAGGCGCATTTCAAGAGCGCAAAGCGCATCTGATCAATTTTATGATCCGGGAAAAAATTTATGTTCTTTTAAAAGAGACTTTGTCTCAAGATCTAAGAACAACAGTTCTTATTTTGCAGGAGATATTTCCAATCCCTTATTTTGATGAAGGCTTTGCCTTTATAGATCCATAATCTGTGAGAAGAATTATGTTCTTCTTTTATTTTATGATGAGATCTTTTAATCTCTTTATGGAGGACTTTTTGTCTTGTAGATCTATGATCTTTTTAAAGAAATGAATTTTTCTTTTAATGAGATGATTTCATCTCTGTGTTCTGTTGGAGATAGTGCCCTCAGAGTCAATTATTGGATCACAGGCACGTGATTGTAATGATTGAGGGAGGACCTGTCCCAGTAGGACAGTCTTACTCGAGATGATAGTATGCTATCTGGTTTATCTTTATCATCGTGTACTGCTTTAGGTGACCTGACATGTCGCTATTACACGTTGATAGAGCCCCTAGGATTCTTGCTTGACCACCAGCAGTATGAGGGCGATCATATAAGTGGGAGCTGGGGTCTATAAGCACATCCTTAAAAGGTCCCTAGTCGTGGGAGTTTCGAAACAGGGCATCGATACTCCAGAGTAGACTAGTGTATACAGTCGAGACCCCGGCGAGGGGCGGTGGCCGGTCTCACAAGCCACTGGTGTCAGTTGGTTCACCTAAGATGTATACAGGTGCTCATTGGGTTATGAGTACACCGGACAGGACTCGCCGGGAACATGCTAGTTGGTCTTATACCTGACGTCAGATAGCAGTTCCCTGGTGACATGTGTACAGGTTAGTTCATCGACCTGGGGATCGTCATTTGTCTCGTGTGAGTTCCCACTGTACTTTGATTACTACCCTACCATGCTCAAAGGAGACGTGCAAACAGGTTTTAGTTGGGTACAGTCCCGAGCCACATGGAGGCAGTGAGTGGATCTTCAGGGGTTCGTCTCTCCCGGTATTGGAGGTGAGGTCGCGCTGTGTCTAGGAGAGCCATTACATGAAGCCCTGCCGAGGCAGGAGATTTACTGGTAGGTATTCCAGTAGTATCTCAGGGTGTTCTGGCCTACACTCCGACACGACTTGTACCGCTTTTGGGGGTCTGACTTTTACCAACCCCCTAGGCCCGCCATGCGATGCTCATAGACGAACAGACCGGATTGTACGGATATTTTCACTGACAGGCTCAGAAGGGTGTCAGGATGAGTTCGCTCATCGACGTCCCTTTTGGTCAATACCTGGTAGCCCGTTACGTATTGGCTTATACCTCTGACGTGCTAGTGGTTGAATCCACAACCAAGGTGTTGACGAGTATTTAGAGTCCCCCACATTCAGTTGCTCAAGTTTCGGGCAAAACTTTATAGAGGCCGTATGGAGATATGGTAGGGTTCGATCAGATACGTGCGGTATTGCACGGATCCGGATCGAATGGATATTACTAGCCGGCTTTGGTTTAAGCCGGGTCCTAGTATAGTACAGTGTAGATTTTGTCTCATTGCATTTGTATTTCGGTCGGAATACAAATACGGGTGTGTATACACAGTATCAGGGTTTTCCTGTAATTTATTACGGGACCAGTTTTCTGGAGTTGCCAGTTTGCTTTCCGTTTCGGCCGATTTCCTTTGTATCGTTCATTGGCCGAAGATTGGTGGAGGAGGGCTTATTTGCATTTGTGCAAATAAGTATTTATGGAGGGTGGTCTTTGCATATTCTTGTGTCATGATGGTTGCACCATTCTTTGACCTTGACTTCTTCTTCTATCATGATGGCTTGACCTTTGAAGCAATCATGGTTGTTGATTGGTTGGTGGAGTGAGGGTTTTGCTTTGTGATCATTGCTTGTTATCATCACCCTTTCTCTCTCTTGCTTGATTATTTGGCTCTCTCTCTCACATCTTCACTCCCTCTCTGATTCTCTCCATTCCATATGCATGGCCGGCCAAGTTAGAGGGAGGGCTGTCCAATTTTTGGGTGTGGTTCTTTGTTGATATCATATCAATTTTCCTCACCAAAAATTCCCAAGAAAAACTCTATGGTTCATACCTCCACCATATGGCAATTCCACAAACCCCAAAGTGAGACATGAGCTCTACACCACATTCTACAGCAAATCTTGGGCACGTCGACTCGCCAGCTTCGTGCCCGAGTTGCCTCGGTATAGAGGTGGGAGCCTGTAAAAGAAGCCGGCGACGTGGTGCCCTTCCGGCGATGAGGTGGAGACCGGAGATTCCGCGGGAGATCGGGACGACGACGAGAAGACCGGAGGACACGGATCGCTCGGTATATCTCTCTTCCCCTTCTTGTAGTTAGCTAGGACTAGTTAATGGCCCGATCCGGGTTTTAGTGCGCGGTGGTGCCGGTTCAAGAAAATTAAAGTTAACCATCGCTTCCGCATTTGGCCTCAGGATGGAGGCCGGGGCGCCGCCGTGCACTTACAGTGGTATCAGAGCCTCGCCATTAACCTAGTCTAGCTTTGCCTAATGTGTTTTACATTTCCGATCGAACAATTTTCCAAAAACCGTATTTTTCTTCACATCAGTTCCTGTCGAAATTTTTTGGAGTCCAAAAATTTTTCAGGTTGTCTCAGAATGATGTGCAGGGAATTATAAGAATTCTGTAGAAATTTGATCACGTGATCGCTCCATACGACCGCGGAACCGCGGCCAAACCCATGCTTGGGCCGCGGTTCCGCCGCAGTATATGCAGATCGGTGTGCCAAATTTTTACAAAGGCCTCCTGAGTGGAAAATAGGTTTTCTGGAATGTTATTTTTGGGCCCAGATTTCTTGATGTGCTACAGTAGTATTTGGGGGCCCACTTGGTAAAATTTGATCGATTGGATATTTTAAACACATTAGTTCACAGTATTTACATTATATCTGCGACCGTGAATGTCACTTGATCGGTAAATCCAGTCTAACTGCTATAGCCCGGTTAGACGGATTTGCGAACGTGACTTTCATGTTGATGTTCTGTGATTGTTCTGTGATGTTGCGGATTGGTCGTGGGGGATAACCTGGTTGCAGTGGTAGTACAGTTTTGTTGTATTATGTACATTTGATATTGCGGGGCGAGCGTCCGACATGTGGACTGCCGTCACTGCATGTTTGTATTATTATTTTGGGGTACGACCAGGTTGCGGTCGATGTACCCGTTGTATGTATATTTTACTTTCTGTACTAGGATTGCCCCGCGGAGGGGTGCACGGATAGCCGGGTTCTAGAGGGCAATAAGCCCGCATCTCATGGCATTGGGACGGAGGGGGCTTCACTCTAGAATTGGCGGGCTATTCGCCGCACTCGTAGGGGGTACAGGTTGACCCAGGAGGGGTGCCCAAGTTACCGGATTCCGTGAAGTGCTGGGTGGTCCATTCACGTTGCTGAAGGGGGCTGTCTCGCTTCATGTTTTGGCGGGTGACTTGCCACGCCCGTAGGGGTCAGGTTTTCATTGCACAGGCTATCCACACGACCAGGGGAACGTCGGGTTTCAGTAGTGGCTCTGTGAAACCCGGGGATCCCAGATATCTGTATTGTTTCTGTGATGCTGTACATTTCTGTGATGTTGCATTTTATCACGCCTTGAGCGAAATATTATATATTGGTATATATATTAGTAGATGTTGTATATGTTTTGCATCCGCGCTAGTCCAGTCCCCGCTCTTTCGTTAGTTAGTTAACCTAACGGGTAATGACGGGACCCAGTGGCGAATGCGGATGGCATATACGTACATCAGTATATTTTCGTTCTTTGTGGTGTGATCAATTGATGGGACTGCATTGATTCGGATCAATGCAAGTTAAAAACAAACCTAATCTGATGTTGTTGGAACATTTTTCAAAAAGCTGTTATTTGCAAGGACGTTCACTTTTGTTTTGCACAGTGGTATTCAGTTGGAATATCCTGCTCCTCAGTCGACGAGGCAAGGTCCGAGATCCCTTCACCGGGAGTGACCCCTTGGACAGAAGTTTGCGTCAGGGCAATAACTTCACTGTAGCCGATTACTTTTGCTTTGCATCATGGTATTCAGTTGGAATATCCTGCACCTCATTCTACGGGGAAAGAGCCGAGATCCCTTCACCGGGAGTGACCTCTTTAGCAAAGGTTTTCGTCACTATATTTTTAAAAGCTATCCGTTCCTTCAACGATATCAAGTTCATTACGTTAAAGGTTTTTGCCAGAAACCATTCGTAGCCCTCCGTCGTTTCATATGGGTGGTCAATAGTATTCAAGCTGTGTTTGTTGGCCAAAGTCAAGGCACAGTGTTTGGTAGCTGTTGGGTATTCGTATGCAGCATAGATAGATGCATTGGTTTGGAACAGTCGTACTGCCTTGTTGGCCAAAGTCAAGGGTAGGTACGGGTGGATTCAAATTAACCTGGAGAATGACGGGTAGAACTTGACATGTGACTTATGATTTGTTGGCCAAAGTCAAGGTCATAAGAGCATGGGGTAAAAATCACATCGGGAGTTTCAAAAGAACTGAAACTTGCCAGATATGCGCTTACCTTCTGGAGTGTGATAGCGTGAGCGGATTCCGTCACGTTATCATGCGATGATAGTTGGATCCCGATTCCCACTGATGAGTTAGTTTACTCCTCGGGTGACCCCGACTAATTCTTCTTTCAGGTTTGGAGAAGAATTTGAGGTGACAGTGGGAGGTTTCCAGATTAGATAAATTGGTAACCATTCTGATCTAGGATAGAGTGCACGCTGAGTGTTTCTTTTCTCTCTCTCTTCGGCAACGACCATTGACCCGACCCTAAGACAATGACTCAGTGACCAAGTTGACCGAACCTTCTTATAAGACTGGCTTTTGGATTGTCAGAGTTGCAGACCTCATTGCCACTCCTACTTTTACCCTTTTCTCCAGGACACCCCGTATTACTACGAACGTCCACTTCCATTGGAAAAAACCATCGTATGGTTATATACGAACTCGAAGGGATTTATTCGAGGATGGTTTCCGGTTCTGGAGAAAACGGATAGAATTATTCAGTTGTCTTTTCCTTTTACCTTCTCTCAGGTTGCGAGTACTCCTTGGTTTAGGAGATAGTACACCTATTACGCAAATTGGATAGTCTTCTTCCAAACCATAGGCAGGTGCCGACCGGTAGGGAATGAAGAAAACCAATTAGCATAACGATGGTGTACAGAAGGTATTATGTAAAGACAAAGAAAGGGATTAGAAGGAGGGCAAAGTAAATTGCGACCGATATTCATGACCAAACCAGGTATTTCATTACCACTCCCAAATCACCTTTGTATTTTTCCAGGACATTCCGTATCACTACGAAGATCCACAGTTTATTGGATATTCCATCGTATGGTTATATACGAACTCGAAATGAACTTGTTCCAGTTCGGGGATGGATTCTGGTTCAGAAGAAATAGGAATAAGGTTTATTCGGTTGTCATTTATCTTCACCTTCTCTCGCATTGTGAGTGCTCCTAGGATCAGGACAGTACACCCATTATGCTTATTGGATAGTCTTCTTCCAAACCATAGGCTGGTGCCGAAAGGTAGGGAAGGAAGAAAACCATTTGGCCTAAAGGGGTGTGCAGAAGGTAATGACTAAAGACATATGAAGGGATTTGGAGAGGTGGCAGAGATTTATACGGTTACAGTTGTGAATCTGGAAGAAGCATTACTAGGAATACCAGAATACTCCATCGAAACATTTCAATGTTTCAGTTTCACTGTGTACTGTTAAAAGAAAACTGATTTCCCAATTAGTCCTTACTCCAGGGTATGTATTTACCAGGTATGATTCTCACATCTGTATGGTTTTACAGATGATGAGTGGGAGTGGGTTAGTGGGAATTAGGTGATCATCCTCATTATATCGGGATTCATTGTAATCGGTGATATTTGAGGAAATCACCTGGGCTGTTTGCCGGTCGGCAAATATTTGGTTTTGAATATCCGCTGTTGTGCACCAATTTCAAATTGATATATCTGTACGTCTATTTTTATAGAGTGAGATATATCTTTTTGAAATTATGTCTGTGACATTTACCTATATCAGTGGATGGTTAGGTAAGGAGCATTAAACAGCGGTGTAATTCTTCTTAACCATAAGTACAGTTTTCAACCTACGACATACAGTGATTGAGTTATCAGACTCAAGCGACTTATATAGAGTATTGTTTGTTGTCCAGTGTCCATTAGGACAGAGGGGTTGGTCCTCGTACTATATTCGGTTTACTTATGACTTCTCTAGTTTTTAGACAGGTGTTTCGTGCAAACACAGGGTCCGAATTTTGAGAAGTTATAGGTATTTGAATAAAGTAGAGAACCAGGTATTGCAAGTATCGGGATTCTTCAAGGTGATCGATGATGTAGATACTTGTGTGATAGTAATGATTAAGAGAACTTGCTTCTCTTTCAGGTTACTCATAATTGGAAGTACTCCTAAGTTGAGTAACGCTGATCGGCCTTTTTCCATTTAGTTGACATGCACTGGAGACAGCTGCATGATTTGAATCTGGTTCAATTAAATCAGTGCCTCTGGTCCTATATTGGATATAGAACAGTCGTATCTTAACGATGTTAAGGTACGGGGAGTTATCTGGCTTATGCTTAAAACCAGACTCTGGATAACTCAAGGCAAGTTTCTGTAATGGCTGTTTGTGGGTTGACCCAGGCTATGACGAGGGTTGACTTTCTACCATCTGGAAGATCAATAGCGATATTGTTCTAGACTCACCACAGTTTTATTAAAAATGGATTTTTTCAGAAAACAGTAGTGGGAGTATGGTAGAACTGGAAGTGATTCCAGAACCACAAACGATTACTGAAGATTTGATAGGAACCTAAAGATTCAATCTGGTTTGACATTCCATTGGCCACTCCGCAGATTTGGTGGGTAACCTCAGGCACCCGAGAGGTACTCCGGTAGCCTCAAGGACGGTGACAGGGAAGTTCTTGTTTACCCAGACTTGCCATTGCTGTTGTTCCAGACTGTGAGACCCGGCAGGAGGATGAGTATAGCGTCGTTCTAAACTAGCTTTAGAAGCGGACGTCTATATGACTCTTCCAGAGGGTTGTCGTAGTCAGTGGGAGCAGCGGAAGCATTGGTGGACATGTGGCTTATGTCTATTTATAGACTAAAGCAGATATAGCGGAGATAGATCATCAATTTCTGATGTGACAGTCATAAGTTTGACTTCATCAGAATATGGGATGGATCTGTTAAGAAGGTAGTAGGGTGTGATGTCATGGTATTTGGATGACATACACAGAGTAGGAAGTGATATTCCTATACTACGATCGGTTATACTTTGGTCGTCACACAGTGGTTTCTCCATACAGGACTTGGACATTATATCAGACATACTGGTTACTAGATCTATGGTTTTAGATCTAGATTTGGGTGGTTTCCCAATTAGGGTACTTAGACAGTATTCTAAGAGTATTTAGAATGGACGACTCCTGGCACGGTAGTGTACCTGCAGGTGATGGAGTCACCCTCTCTAAAGGTGTCTTACAGACTAAAGGGGAGAGGGATGTGCATGATTGGCAGATCACTTGCTCAGGCAATTAAATCAATCATGAGATGTCAAGTACCACACCAGATGTTGTTCTTGCACTAGATGCAATAAGTTAACATTGATCCAATCCTGGAGAAACAGTCGGAAGCAGTTTTAGAACATAAGTGGATGTTCTAGGATATGATAACGACAGCCTCTTTCGGGAGACAGTTATCATTCCAGGCTTCCAAGGTGACCTGGACGACAAGGAGGTTGTCAGAGTTATAGTTTTTCCTTCTGACGAGGGACAGTATTTTGGACAGGTGGTCCAAGGCAATACTGAGGGAGGCATGGTGCAGGATACTGATTAAGTTCAGTTGACAATACAGTCTAAGAAGTTTGGATTTGGAGTTCATTTATGAGCTAGGTCCCATCAGACATCCAGACACATTCTAAGACAGGTATTGCTCATTTCGGGAGATGGCTTTCTCCGCGAACATGAGATATAGAGAGACATAGAAAGAAACATCAAGGCGGATCCACTCACTGAGGCTATTCCTCGAACGCAATAGTTTTGCAAACGAGATTTGTGAGACTGACTAGTAGAGGAGTTGGGTGTTCGGTATCACACGGGCTGTGAGTATGCGACATCACAATAATTAGCCTTGAGTGCAAGTGGGAGATTGTTGGAGACAGTGCCCTCAAAGTCAATTATTGGATCACAGGCACGTGATTGCAATGATTGAGGGAGGACCTGTCCCAGTAGGACAGTCTTACTCGAGATGATAGTATGCTATCTGGTTTATCTTTATCATCGTGTACTGCTTTAGGTGACCTGACATGTCGCTATTACACGTTGATAGAGCCCCTAGGATTCTTGCTTGACCACCAGCAGTATGAGGGCGATCATATAAGTGGGAGCTGGGGTCTATAAGCACATCCTTAAAAGGTCCCTAGTCGTGGGAGTTTCGAGACAGGGCATCGATACTCCAGAGTAGACTAGTGTATACAGTCGAGAACTCGACGAGGGGCGGTGGCCGGTCTCACAAGCCACTGGTGTCAGTTGGTTCACCTAAGATGTATACAGGTGCTCATTGGATTATGAGTACACCGGACAGGACTCACCCGGAACATGCTAGTTGGTCTTATACCTGACGTCAGATAGCAGTTCCCTGGTGACATGTGTACAGGTTAGTTCATCGACCTGGGGATCGTCATTGTCTCGTGTGAGTTCCCACTGTACTTTGATTACTACCCTACCACGCTCAAAGGAGATGTGCAAACAGGTTTTAGTTGGGTACAGTCCCGAGCCACATGGAGGCAGTGAGCGGATCTTCAGGGGTTCGTCTCTCCCGGTATTGGGGGTGAGGTCGCGCTGTGTCTAGGAGAGCCATTACACGAAGCCCTCGGCCGAGGCAGGATATTTACTGGTAGGTATTCCAGTAGTATCTCAGGGTGTTCTGGGCTACACTCCGACACGACTTGTACCGCTTTTGGGGGTCTGACTTTTACCAACCCCCTAGGCCCGCCATGCGATGCTCATAGACGAATGGACCGAACTGTACGGATATTGTCACTGACAGGCTCAGTAGGGTGTCAGGATGAGTTCGCTCATCGACGTCCATTTTGGTCAATACCTGGTAGCCCGTTACGTATTGGCTTATACCTCTGACGTGCTAGTGGTTGAAACCACAACCAAGGTGTTGACGAGTCTTTAGAGTCCCCCACATTCAGTTGCTCAAGTTTTGGGCAAAACTTTATAGAGGCCGTATGGAGATATGGCAGGGTTCGATCAGATACGTGCGGTATTGCACGGATCAGGATCAAACGTATATTACTAGCCGGCTTTGGTTTAAGCCGGGTCCTAGTATAGTACAGTGTAGATTTTGTCCATTGCATTTGTATTTCGGTCGGAATACAAATGCGGGTGTGTATACACAGTATCGGGGTTTTCCTGTAATTTATTACGGGACCAGTTTTCTGGAGTTGCCAGTTTGCTTTCCGTTTCGGCCGATTTCTTTTGTATCGTTCATTGGCCGAAGATTGGTGGAGGAGGGCTTATTTGCATTTGTGCAAATAAGTATTTGTGGAGGGTGGTCTTTGCATATTCTTGTGTCATGATGGTTGCACCATTCTTTGACCTTGACTTCTTCTTCTATCATGATGGCTTGACCTTTGAAGCAATCATGGTTGTTGATTGGTTGGTGGAGTGAGGGTTTTGCTTTGTGATCATTGCTTGTTATCATCACCCTTTCTCTCTCTTGCTTGATTGGTTGGCTCTCTCTCTCACAACTTCACTCCCTCTCTGATTCTCTCCATTCCATATGCATGGCCGGCCAAGTTAGAGGGAGGGCTGTCCAATTTTTGGGTGTGGTTCTTTGTTGATATCATATCAATTTTCCTCACCAAAAATTCCCAAGAAAAACTCCATGGTTCATACCTCCACCATATGGAAATTCCACAAACCCCAAAGTGAGACATGAGCTCTACACCACATTCTACAGCAAATCTTGGGCACGTCGACTCGCCAGCTTCGTGCTCGAGTTGCCTCGGTATAGAGGTGGGAGCCCGTAAAAGAAGCCGGCGACGTGGTGCCCTTCCGGCGACGAGGTGGAGACCGGAGATTCCGCGGGAGATCGGGACGACGACGAGAAGACCGGAGGACACGGATCGCTCGGTATATCTCTCTTCCCCTTCTTGTAGTTAGCTAGGACTAGTTAATGGCCCGATCCGGGTTTTAGTGCGCGGTGGTGCCGGTTCAAGAAAATTAAAGTTAACCATCGCTTCCGCATTTGGCCTCGGGATGGAGGCCGGGGCGCCGCCGTGCACTTACATGTTCATCATCCTTCATCTTTACCTTGAAGAAATATCTTTTAAGAGCTTACTCTTTATCTTTGAGTTTCTCAAAGTTTATGGGGGGTTCTATATCAGACTTGAAGTCTGGGGGCCTTTATATAGGGCAAGCTGATTTGTTGAATCAGTTAAAGAGATCTTTCTCTAATTGATTTGGAGATGTTTCCCCACCATTGGATCTTTGATCCTAGGGCTTCTATTTTACAGAAGGCAATCTTCTTGTTTTTAACAAGATTGAAAAATCTTTCAATAACAGAATTTAATTCTGATTAATTAATGATTTATCATTATTATTAGGTCTTTTGATCTAACGGTGGGGAGGTTTTTAATTCCAGCGCTAGCGCACCCGTGCTTTGCACGTGGTGCGCTGCTTAGAGCGCAGCGCTCTTAGCGCTAGCGCACCTGTGTCTTGCACGTGGTGCGCTGCTCGGAGCGCAGCGCACCCTGCGCTAGCGCACCCGTGTTTGACACATGGCACGCTACTTAGTGCGCAGCGCACCTAGCGCTAGCGCATACATGGTGCGCTGCCTAGGGCGTAGCGCACTTAGCGCTGCATCTAAAGCGTTGCTTCAATTTTGAAATTTGAATTTCAAGCAGTGCTTTGCTCTGATTGGGAGAAACAAAACCTAATGGACCGCAACGTCCCTAAACTAAACTCTATGGACTATGATGTCCTTAAACCCAATGGACCGAAACGTCCCTAAACTAAGCTCCATGCACTATGATGTCCTTAAATCCAATGGACTGCAACGTCTCTAAACTAAACTCTATGAACTATGATGTCTTTAAACATGGACTATGATGTCCTTAAGCCCCATGGACCGCAACATTCCTAAACTATACTCTATGGACTATGATGTCCTTAAACATTGACTATGATGTCCTTAAACCCAATGGACCGCAACGTCCCTAAACTAAACTCTATGGACTATGATGTCCTTAGACATGGACTATGATGTCTTTAAACCCAATGGACCGCAACATCCCTAAACTAAACTCTATGGACTATGATGTCCTTAAACATGGACTATGATGTCCTTAAACTCAATGGACTGAAACGTCCCTAAACTAAACTCTATGGACTATGATGTCCTTAAACATGGAATATGATGTCTTTAAACTTAATGGACCGCAACGTCCCTAAACTAAACTCTATGGACTATGATGTCCTTAAACATGGACTATGATGTCCTTAAACTCAACGGACTGAAACGTCCCTAAACTAAACTCTATGGACTATGATGTCCTTAAACATGGACTATGATGTCCTTAAACTCAATGGACCACAACGTCCCTAAACTAAACTCTATGGACTATGATGTCCTTAAACCTAATGGACCGTAAAGTCCCTGAACTAAAATAATAGAGCCCAAATGCTCTTTCGTTGGATCTAAATGATTCTAAAACCTTGTTAAGTAGATCTTAGTCTAAAATTAGACTAACATATCCTTAACAAATATTTAAGTTGAGCTTAATCTCAAACGAGATTAACGATCCTTAAATCTACCCAAACCCAAATCTAAGAATATACGGATCTGGACTAATCCACGCCCTACGGGTGGCAACATAAATTAGTCTCTGTATACAATCCACGGGCAACCAAAAATAAAACAAACAAACACGACACGAAGTGAACATCTGGAGAAAGAGAAAGTGGTTATCGCTACGCGGTAACGTAATTAACTGCAGGGGCTTGCGCCTGTAGGAAAGAATGTCCCCACAATCAAAAACCCCTCACAACGAGGGGGAATTTGACGAAGTCCGCTACAACGGTCGCATCCATCCAAACCTCCAATACACGGTGCCATAAATCAACTTGGTATCTTCGGAGAGGTGGATGGATAAAACCAATTAGCATCTGCCCATAAAATTCAAGCCGGACGTCCCAACGTCCAGGTCGCGTCTTTCGGCAGTGAACAGATTCTGGCACGCCCGGTGAGACCTTTTCCTTTTTCTACTCCACACTTCGTGTGTCGTGTTTTTTCCGCGATCAAATAATCGCGGTATATATGTTTGTGGTTGCCCTTGGGTGATGGGATACTGAAGCCGGTATTTCGTCTCTATGAAGAATGGTGTTTTCTCCCACCCTAGCAACTCAGGCTTTGTCATATCCGGTGGAGTCAAGTATAGGCCACTTGAAGCCTCAAATCTCTGCAATCTGGCTCTTCAAGAAATCAACGGGCTTCTCTTTGGGTCGATACTTGCACCTCCCACCCTCAGTGCCTCAACGTCGATGAAGGAAGCCCAGTGGAAGTCTGTATTCTACAGGCTGGCTCCCCAAGTAGCATCTTTGCCGAAGGAATCAGTCCTCAAACAACTGGCACCTGCCAAAGACCAAGGTCGACACAGGGGGCAGAATATTCAAGCTTTCAAAGGAAACAGGGAACAGGATCGGCAAAATCCTGAGGCTAATCAAATCCCGGCCGTAAGAAACGATCGACGTCGATATCGGCATCATACAAAATGAGCTGGGGGCAGTTCTCCATATGGTCCTGTTTCAACCCCAGTGGTGAATGATGTTGTTCCAACTAGGAACAGCTTCAGACTGTTGTGAAGGGTCAGACAATATTTTTCTACCACAATATTGAAGAAATCTCTGCAGCCCATGGAGATTCCATGAGAGAAGAAGCCGGTTCGCTCTGTAAAACAACTTTCCTCATCTATATATAAGGTGTAGAAGTAGGTGAAGGTCTCTGTCGTCAACTACTGCTCTTCCCCTAGAAGTTGGCCAAATTCTGACAAATCCCCTTGCAAATACAAAGGAATTCATCCCAAGATGGATCCTGATATAGCGGTTCCTCCAAAACCAGAACGGCTTCTCAAAAAAAGAGGCCTATTAAAGCTCGAGTGTCCAGAGCAAACTCCAAACACCCTAAGCCTGGGGGTATGGTAGTTCACATAGTCTATGTGGTGAATTCCAAAGACGAAGTTCAAACTTCTACTAGTCACCAATCTCAAACTCGGTTCCTGACAAAAGCTCAACTGCAATGTGAAAAGCTGCAGGAGATGCTCGCTCAAGCGGCAGCAAACGCTAATCCATCGCCTAAGGAAAATCCCGAGGACGCACCCAAAGAAAGAATAGAGAAGGAGACGGAAATTGATTTCCTAAAGCGCGCTCTGAAAAAGGGAGATGCAGAAGCAGCAAAAATGTCCACTAAAATGAACCAGATGACCCTTCTGATTCAGAATATGGAAGGAATGATGTTTCAATCGGAACCACTGGCAGATGAACCGCCGGTAGTCGGTCTTAAAGATAAGGATGACATTTCAAATCCTCTACAAACCCCATCAACGGCTGAAGAGGATATGATTCCAAAAGCAAAGCTGGACACACATATCGCTCAGCAAATCAAAGCTCACTACACCAATGAAGCCGCAAATAGATTAATCAAGACTGGTCGACCGTATCCGACGTGGTACGATCAAATACGGTACCCGCCAAAGTACACACTTCCAACGTTCCACATGTACAAAGGAACTGGGAATCCTCGCCAGCACATTGCGCGATTTAAATCCATGTTCAGAAATACTGGAGGAAATGACATACTTTTCCTCTGACAGTTCGTCAGCGGTCTGGCGGGCATCACCTTCGTATAGTATGTGGAACTCCTGAATGACTCCGTAAATACCTTCGACGAGATGGATATGCACTTTTGTCAGGGATTCGCTAATGAGAACGAACATACTACCATGACGGCGCTGGTCAACAATAGGGTTATACCGAATGAGACTTGGGTTCAATATGTTACCCGATGGCGAAATCTCTGGTCAAATACAAGCAACGCATCGATGAAGTTGCAGCCATGGGAATGCTCATAGCCACCCTTGACCCAAATTCAAAGGCATCCTCGTATATGGACCTCTTCAAGCAGACGACCTTCCAAGAACTCATGGATAAAATGGCTCGATTGGATCAAATGGGTCAAGACTCTTTCTCATCCGATGATGACGAGTAAAATAAAAGCGGAGGCAAGATGGCGTTTGTCGCCTACCTCAACAAAAATAAGCGGCTCTAAAGCAACCTATCATCAAAATAGCGACGGTATGGGTACTCGTTCCCCCTGAGATATACACAGGGGGCATATTCCTTACTGGCGGAAGAATCTCTATGTAGAATGGTCCTTTCTTCTCAAAAGACAGGAAAGATATTAAGGGGCCTACAAACAGGTACCACAATCTAGTGGAATGCCCCCGCTTAGAAAAATAAGAAGAAAAAACGGTATGTCCATAAGCAAAATGGGCACGGACGAAAACCTGAAAGGGCGCCGTGAGTATAAACAGCAGGACTGTCGGTGAGCTTGTGAAAACCCGGAAGGGTGCAATCTCGCTAAAAAAAAGGTACGTCCACAAGCAAAATAGGCACGGATGAAAACCCGAAAGGGCTCCGTGAGTAAAAACAGCAGGGCTACCGACGAGTTTGTGAAAACCCGGAAGGGCGCAACCTCGTTAAAATAAATACACTTACGAGATCCTCATGACTCGTAAGGAAAATCCCCCTGTGAAACCCTCTTGGCTCATAGGATTCAAAAGCCTTAAGTTACAGGGATCTAGACCTATTCTTAAGCCGTCATATCTCTCAAATTTCTCTACAGGCATGGGCACGAATAAATATTTCTTTGCCAAGTTCTAAAAATGTCAAGAAATGACCCCATATGTTGAATAACACTTGTAGGTCCTCTCGACTTATAAGGAGGAAACACTCTTGGAAGATCCTTAAGACTTATAAGAGAAGACATCGGTTAGGAATCCCCATGATTCTTAAGGAGAAAATACTCCTACGAGATCCTCACGACTCGTAGGGAGAAAACCCTTTATAAGACCCTTACGGGTCGTAAAGTTAAAAAGCCTTAGTCGACAGGATCCTAATCCTGTCTACTAAGCCACCTTTGTCCAAATCGATAGGGGCAAATGATGATTCGCTCCTGGCACTATCCCAGTTGTAGCGATACTGATGCCTAGATCGGTATCAAATTCCGAGTCCTCTCAAGGTAAATGATGAGTCGCTCCTGGTATTATCCCAGTTGTAGCGATACAAATGCCTAAACAGGTGTCAAACATCGTAGCTAACCTCTCTGGCAAATGTCGTTTCTACAGTCATCTAATGAAGAAGGGGACCCCGTTCGTTTGGGATCGTAAATGCCAAAGTGCACTAGACGAAATCAAGAAATATCTGGAGAACCCACCGGTACTGACTGCTCCAGTCAAGAGAAAACCCCTCATCCTATACACAACAGCCCTTGAAGGTTCTTTAGGCACGCTATGGGCATAGGAGAACGATCAGGGAAAGGAGAGAGCTCTCTACTATTTAAGTCGAGTTCTCCTGGGGGCAGAAAACAACTACTCCCCTATAAAAAAACACTGCCTGGCGTTAATCTTCGGGATAACGAAGCTCAAACGCTATGCTTTGGCACATGAGGTCCATCTCATATCAAAGGTGGATCCTCTCAAGTATTTGATGTCAAGAGCCATACTAACAGGATAACTCGCTAAATGGGCCCTCCTCTTGATGGAGTTCTCGATAATCTATCGACCCCTCATGGCAGTGAAAGGCCAAGTCATTGTCGACTTCCTCGCTGAGCATCCGATACCTGGCGACTCACCTTTAAATTGCGAACTACCAGACGAGCACCCGTTTGACACGATCGACGGGGAGAAAGGAGGGAGTGATACCCGATGGGAACTCTATTTCGATGGAGCATCTTCCGTGAAGAAGCGACAGCACAACACCCCCATAATCAAATCTAGGGTAGGCCTTATCTTTGTGACTCCGCAAGGAGGGATAATGCGCTTTGCCTTTTCCTTAATAGAGCCGAGGACAAACAATGAAGCAGAATATGAGGTTTTGATAGTAAGTCTTGAGATCGCTGTTGACATGGGGATCGAAAATCTCCTTATATACGGAGACTCCCAGCTGGTCGTTAGTCAAGTAAACGACGACTATCAAACGTGCAAACCAGAGTTGGTAAAGTACGGTGAGAGAGTACAACAACTGCTGACTCAAATCTCTTCCTACACCCTAGAAAGCATACCGCGTACAGAAAATAGCAAAGCAGATCCATTAGCCAAACTCGCTAAAGAACTGGCTGACGAAAACCTCGATGATGTAAGAATCGTTGTGCAGAGCCGTCGGGTTCTCGCACCAGCAGAAATATCTCCAGAGTCGTCTAAAAAAAAGGAATCGACCAAGCAAACAGCCCTGCAAATAGAGGACCAAGAAAAAGCTAAGGATTGGAGAGAAGTCTTCATAGACTACTTCAAATCCCGTCGAACACCTGAAGATGCGTCCTCAAGATATCAGCTCATGAAACGAGCTCTGTCTTTCGCCTTCGTCAATGATACTCTATATAAGAGATCATTCAACTCTCTATGGCTGAGATGCCTGGGACCGAAAGAAGCAAGGAGAGTCGTTCAAGAAACTCACGACGGACTCTGCGGTTCACATCAAGCCGGGCCAAAGATGAAGCTGAAGATCAAAAGGATGGGCTACTATTGGCCCATAATGATTCAGGACTGCCTCGAATACGCGAAGCAATGCCACTCGTGCCAAATTTACGGGAACTTTATCCACCAGCATCCAAATCCTGTACACCCAACAGTGGCTAGCTGGCCGTTCGAAATATGGGGAACTGACATAATTGGGCCTATTGAACCAGCGTCGTCCAAAGGACATCGGTTCATATTGGCGACAACTGATTACTTCTCTAAATAGGCAGAAGCAGTACCGCTAAAAGAAGTGAAGACGGAGAGCATGTTAGTTATATGTATGCCCTAGAGGCCATTACTATACATAGGATGTATATTGTAGTGGATGCTGGGACATATATAGGGAGGACTTTCTTGCTCGACATGATAGTATGCTATCTGGTTGCTCTTTACCTTAACGTGTATACTGATTGTCTCTCTGTTACATGTTGGTAAAGCCCTTAGGATGTGTACTTGACTATCTGGACTATGATGTGGATCATACTAGTGGGGACATGATAGTCCATAAGTGCATCCTTCAAAGTCCCTAGTCGTGGGTGTATCGAGACGGGGCATCGATATACCAGAGTAGACTAGCGTATACCTTCTCGACCCATACAGATGGGCGATGGATGATCCCATATCCATTGGTGTTTGACATCAGAGATGATATACGGGTGCTCAGTAGAGACTGGGTACACTGGACGGACTCGCCGAGAACTCCCAGATGGTATTATACCTTACGTCAGATGGCAGTTCTCTGGTGACACTGGTACAGAGTAGTCTGTTGACCCGAGATCGTCATAGAGTCTTGTGTGGTTCCCACTGTGCTTTGATTTCCATCTTACCATGTCCAAGAGGGCGTGCAAAACGGTGGTTTTTGGGTACAGTCCCGAATCACATGGAGGCAATGAGCGATAGGAGGGGATTCATCTCTCCCGGTATAGGGAGTTGATGTTGCGCTGTGTTCGATTGGCTATAACCGGAAATCCCTGGCCAGGGTTGCTGAGATTTACTGGTAAGTGTTACCAGTAGTTTCTCGAATTGTTATAGACCTCATATCTACACGACTTATCGAGCTAATGGGGTCTGACGTTTACCACCCCTAGGCGAGATATGCGACATATCAGACGATCAGACCGAACTGTACGGTAAGTGTTACTGGTTGGATTTACAGGAGTGTGAGCGGGCTTGCTCGTCGATCTTCTGATCGCTCAATACCCGGGTGGCCGTTACGTTTAGCAGACCGCTTGCGGCTTGTGGGTGTTTGATATGATCATCATCTGCTGCCGGCGTATTGACGAGTCTTTAGAGTCCTACACAGAGGTTTCCTGGCTCAAGCAAAACGAAATAGGAGCGCATATGAGATATGTGCGGGACCGAGAATAATGCGTGTATGTGATACCGTATTCTATTCTCGCGATGAATGTATCGAATGGTTATATGCGATATAACCTAGTTATCGAATCGAGGGTTGATTCGATAAGCCGATACATTGGATACTAGTCGGTTATATGCGATATGACCGGATCGTTAAATCAAGTGTTGATTTAATGATTTAATGTATAATTATATATTTGATATATTACTTTGCATTAACTAGTATCGGTTCACTTTTAAATGGATTTTCTCACTTAAAGTTCACAAGTTGTATATGTGATATACTTTTGTGCACTTGATTGTATCATGTTTGATGATACAAGCTTACTTGAGTTTGTGTAAAGATTAAACCATGGTTATTTAAATGGTTAGGGTTTTGTTTTTCATATCTATTTATTCATTTATTTATTTATTTTCTTTTTGGAAAAAGAAAAGAAAAATGGTGGCTTTATTTGGATATATGTTGAAGCTTCATGAAGCTTTGACTTAGTCACCATTTTTGTCTTCATACCTAACCTAACCATTCACTTAATCTTAGTTTAATCTCTACACTTGACCATGGTTTACATTATGATAAGTTTTCATTTTCATTTTCTTATCATAACAATTAGCTTCTTCTTCTTCATCTTCTTCAAAGAAGAAAAGCTTGCTTCATCAATGGTGATTGATGAAAAAGAGTGAGAAATCCAAATCTAAAGTCTACCCACTTCCTATTTCTTCATCCTCTACCTCTTGCCAAGTAGTAGAGTGTGTTTCCTTCACAAGTTTTCATGGCTTGGTGAAGGTGGAGCTTGATCTAGTGATGCTTCGACGTAGATCATCTTCGGCACGTCGTCGATGACCTAGCCCGTCTATTCTCCGATGAAGCCGACGCTAGAGCCCGGGGTTCGACTTGGACAGCGAAGAGACTTCATTGCGGAGCTGTGGAGGTGGAGGACCGGATCTACAAAGGTTGTATTTCCGTATTCTTATAGTTAAGTGTTAACTAGTTTCATTTTCGCCTAAATATCTAGCCAACGATCCGTACACTAGGGTTTCTCGGCACCGTAATTTTTGAAATTGGCATGGTTGATGCCTTGTGAGACCTCTTAAGAGTGCCCAGGAACCCTACTGTGGTATCAGAGCCTAGCTAGAGCCTTAGGCGAAGTCCAGACGAAGTTTGAAACCCGAACGAACCCGAAACCCCAACTCAAAAGTGCTCTCTGGACTTTTTCTAAAAACATGGTTTTTTGTGAATTAAAAATTGCCAAAAAATTCAGCAGGGAATCCTATGAGTTACTGTGAAGCACGTGGCTCTAAATCGACCAAAGAGCCACGGAACCGCGGCCCCACCCTGGGTTTCGCGGCGGTTCCGCGGCCATGTTGGTGATTTATACCACGTGTCTTGCACAGTAATTCTTGTGTCAAAGTGCTGAGTCTTCTGGAAATTTTTATTTTTTATTCAAGAGTTGAATTTTTTGGGGTTGTTTTGGGGATTCGGTGTTTCGATCGGAGTATCAAATTTTGTCTGTGTGGCTTTCCGGATAAATTTTAGAATATGTTAAAAAGTTCGACCGGATATTAATACCCAATTTTTCCCCTGTCGGGAAATTTCCAAGTGTTGGATTTTTCCGAAGTTTAACGACGTTCTAAGTAGTGCAAGTAACGCGATGGTCCCTCTAGAAGACAACAAACCTTAACTCGATTATGTGACCGTCTTGAACTGCCCTTTGAACCTTCGGGTTTGGGGCAGTACGGCGTGCCACATGTGAGGCGTTGGCTTGACCCTTCTACGGCTGGACCGTTGGTACTGAGGCACGAAGTGAATGTTTTTTTAAACTAGTTTCATGTGATGAGATGTTTCAGGAAAACTTGGGTGTTTGAATGTTCGATCGGAAAGTTTAACATTTTCTAGTTATCTGGAATGGGATACAATAATTGGAATTCACAAGTAGTTATGAGATAACTGAATGAATGTTATAAATCTAGCGGTTTAGTCTCACTTGATCGGTTGCCACGGAATTTTGATGCGATCAAAAGTCCGTCGCAATCACGTAGCGTACGCGGATACTCGCCGGGTAAACTTAATAGACAGCCTCACTCCATAGCCCCGACCAAGTGACTGTAGGAGAACCCCGTCGCCGAAAGCATCCGTTTGGGTGCTCGCGGTGGCGGTGTTCCGCCTTGGTGCACTTCGTCGACGGTATCGGGGGTGCGGCCGTCTACTGAAGTTTGCGACGAGCATTCGATCAGGATGTCGGGAATCTTGTTGAATTGCCCGACTTGATATTGAAAAGAGTTTTCGATTTTGAGACTAAAATGCGGGGTTTATAATTGTTAGGCATGCGATGTCTAAAGAATTCATTTGGTCAGGCATGCGATGTCTGAGGTGGTTGCGGATTCCAACTGTTGTAGTTTTACACTTTCTTTTCTGTGACCGTAAGTGTAATATGTGATATCGCCGGTTTCGTTGCTATATGCCAACGACAATTGGGATGCGCATATTTACTTACGTTGATGACATGTGATGTTATGTGTTGCTGGATATGTTATATTGGATCATCGTGATCGAATAGCCGGGGGTTTTTATGTGAGATGAGTGTTTTTCATTTACATTCATGTAAAAACTTGTATGTAATATTCTTTTATTGGGGCACTTCCAGGTTGCGGAAGATGTCACCGTTTGTATATTATTTACTTTTCCGCACTAGGATAGACCCAAGGAGGAGGGCACAAGTAACCGGGTTCTGGAGTCCAGTGGGAGACCAACTCGAGGAGTCGAGTCCGGGTCTCCTAACTCTAGAATTGGTAGGGTTGCTTGCCGCTCTCGTAGGGGTCTAGGGGTGTGGGTTTGGCTATTCATCACGACCGTGGAATCCGTGTTTTATACTGGCTCGTATTGAAAACACGGACGTCCTAGTATATCCAATATTTCATATGATTCTTCTGCTGCGATATCTGTGATGTGATCATGTGATGTTCTGTGATAGATACAGTATATAGTATATATGATATATTATATAGACGTTACTTATGTTTTACACCCACGCTAGCCCTGCCCCACTCTGCCGTTAGTTACCTAACCTAATGGTGCACGAAGGGACATCGAGGCGAATGCGGATGGCATAAGTGTACGTCGTATTTATCTGTGATGTTTAGGTACTTAAATGATGGGACTTCATTAATGAGATTAATGAAATAAAAGAAACCTAAGATGTTGTAGAATCGAATTTCAAAATAAAACAGGTAGCTACAGTTCTTGCTTTGCATAAAGGTATATATGATATATCCAGCACCTTATTCGATAAGGAAAGGACCGAGATCCCTTCACCGGGAGTGACTCCTTTAGCAATAACTGGCAGATGCTACACACTCGGTTTGTCTTTTGATTGCTTTTAAGTGTTTTTGCTTTGCACAGCGATATATATGATATATCCTGCACCTCATTCAACGAGGAAAGGACCGACGATCCCTTCACCGGGAGTGACTCCTTTAGCAAAACTAGAAAAGCCTCAAAAACACTCCATTTTAAAATCATTTGATTCTACAACGATATCAAGTTCATTACGCAATAGGTTTTCAGAAAAACCTGTCGTAGCCCTCCGTCATTTCAGATAAGTTGTATATAGTATTCGTGCTGCATTTGTTGGCTTTCGTCAAGGTGCAGTGTGCGGTAGCTATATGCTGCTTATCTGCCAGCATACGATGCGATTGGATTAGGGTAGTCGTGCGGCTTTGTTGGCTTTCGTCAAGGGTCGTGCGGGTGGGTTTAATTCAATCAAGAAATGTACGGGTTGAACTTGACTAGCGGGCTATGGTTTGTTGGCTTTCGTCAAGGTCATAGCACGTTAGGGGCAAAATATTATCGGGAATTTCAAGTGTTGAAATTTGCAATGAGATTGCATACCTTCTATAAGATAGTTGGATCCCGATACCCGCTGCGAGTAAGAGTTACTCCTGGGAGAGTTTTACACATTACAATTAGCCGATCAAGTAGGTGTCTAGAAAGGTGTTAACGGGGTTACGCCTCTGGGAAAACAAGATTTACATTAATTAGGTTCGTGCGAAAGCACGGGGGACCTCCCTCAAAGTACCGACACTGGCCTGGCTGAAAGATTGGCGAACTTGTAGTGTGTAATTAATCCCGGCTAGTCTTTCCTTTTAGGGTTTGAAGGAAGATTTGATAAAAGGCAGTGGGAGCCATCCTGATTAGATAAAATAATAACCAATCTATTCTTGTAAGAGCGCACGCTGAGTGTTTTCTTCTCTCTCTCTCCAGGTAGCGACCATATCACGCCTTAATCAAGATAATAATACGGATTTTTGACCGAACCCGCTTGTTATACTGAGCTGGGGAACGTTGGTCCCGCTCCAACTTATAATTGTTATAAGACAGAGCAGGAAATTGGGGATTACCAGAATTCTCATGCCGCCCAAACGAAGAGAGTGCATGCTGATGCATCATCTTCGGGTATGTTCATTATACAGAACTGTTTCTCAGTATCCTTTACGTCCTGGGTATATGATACCGGATCAGGATCCCGCATATGTAATATGTTACATGGGCTACAGATAGGTAAAGAACTGAGAACGGGTGATAAGTTTCATGAGGCAGAAAACGGGGCAAGTGTTGCAGCCAAGTCTGTTGGTCACTGTCACCCTGTATTACCAATACATTGATTCTGAACGAATGTTATTAGATACCGAACCTGATATACAAAATCATATCAGTCTCTTTATTAGTAAAGAAATGATATAATTTTGTATTGTTGGATAATTTTTTGAACATTTCCTATATCAAAAAGTTGATCGATTTAGGCACGTTATCTAAAAGCATTAATGTTCTAAATCAAACTACAGTTCTTAGTATACAAAACACACACAAGAGGAAGAGTTCATTAATGAACGAATCCTTCTTGAGGCATTGTAGACTAGGTCATATCACTGCGACCCGACTAGCTGAAGTTACATGTAGATGCATATTTAAATCAGTTTGAATTTACATCTTGTGAAACTTGCCAGTCATGTCACAAAGATAAGATGACCAGAGCTCTGTTTAATGGAAACAGAGAAAGAGTTAGTGAACTCTTGGGATTGATACATGATGATGTATGTAGGTCCCCTGTCTACACATGCCAGGACTGGTTCTTTATACTTCTTTACGTTCTCTGATGATCTCTTTAGATTCAGACTTATGTTCTTGTTGAAACACAAGTCCGAACATTTTGAGATATTCACAGAATATAAGTTAGAAGTAGAGAACCAAAATACGGCTATAAGTATTATGTCCTATGATGAGATCAGGGAGAAGAATACTTGAGCACGGAATTCTTGGACTTTTCTAAAGGAGAATGAGATTCTCTCTCGGCATTACTCCTCCGAATACACCATAGCACGATGGTATATCGGGGTAGAGCAATCATACCCTATATGATAAGGTGTGCTCTATGATGAGTAATACTGAGTTACCTATTTCATTTTAAGGGGTTATGCACTTGAGAAGCTGCATACCTATTGAATAGGGTTCAAATCAAATCAGTTGCCTACCGCTTCATATGTGATATGGAAAGGGAAGAGCCCATATCTTAAGTTAGTTAAGATTTGGGGTTGTCCGGCCTATGTTTAAAAGCAAAATCCGGACAAGCTCGAGGCAAGGTCTGTTATGTAGAACTGGAAAGGTTCCAGCTATGCAAACTGAAGCAGCTGATTTGGTAGAACCAAAGGATTCAGTAGAAACCAACGAACCTCAGCCTCTCCGCCGATCTAGTAGGGTTCCTCACCCACCTGAGAGATACTTCTGTTTCTCTATGACAGTGGGAGCGAGGATTGCATCATGAGATGATGACCCAACTAGTTTCGAGCTGGCCATTAGGAGTAGGACTCTGTAAGAATGGCTGGATGCTTAGCGATCTGAGATGGAATCCTTATACACCAACAAAGTATGGACTTTGGTTGCTATATCTGAAGGGTTAAATCCCCATCAGGAGCAAGTATATCTTGAGAAGATTACTTGGTGTAGATGGAAAAGTTAAGACTTTCAAAGCTAGACTTGTTAAAGGTTTTCGTCATCGACCAGGCGTGGATAATGATGAAACCTTTTTCAGAGCCTATGCTTAAGTCCATCCGGATACTACTTGCCACGGCTACGTACCATGACTACGATATCTGGTGGTTGGGTGTCATGACTGCTTTTCTAAATGATGTTTTAGAAGAATGCTTCTATAAGTACACAGCCAGAGGGCCTCGTAGACAGTGGGAGCAGCGGAAACGTGTGCAAGATGCTTTATAGGATAAAGCAGGCATCGCGGAGTTGGAACATCTGTTTTGATGAAGTAGTCAAAGAGTTTGACATCATCAAAATGGTAGATGAACCTTGTATAAACAAAAAGGTAGTAGGGAGTATGGTGGTGATCCTCGTAGAGTACGTGGATGACATACTCTTGATAAGAAAGGAGTTTCTTATGCTACGCTCGATCAATCTCCGTTTATCACAAAGATTCTCCGTATAGGATCAAAATGATACCTCCTAAATCCTGAGTTTTGGATCTATGAGATAGATTTAATTCGATGTTAGGATTCTCACTAGTTGTAGTGAGATGATATCAAACGATTCTGGGGAAAATCACTGGAAAGGTTCCAGGATGATAAAGACGACTGAATGTCAGTCGCAGGCATTGTCTTTACCCTCAGTAAAGGGACGGTATGTTGGAAGAGTTCCAAGCTAGACGCCGTGACATACTAGACGATTAAGGCTGGATACATCGCTACTTAAGATGCTACCAAAGAGGCTGTCTGGGTGTGTATATATTGGTTCATGAGATGAACTAGGTTCCTACCATTGTGTGACAATGGAAGTGTGGCTTTGGCCCGGGAACCCCGGTCCCATCAGTGATCCTGACATATTCTAAGGCAGTATTACCTGATCATGGAGATGATTGATCTCCAGGGGATCGAGGTTTGGAGAGTAGACTCAGAGGACAACACAGCGGATCCACTCACAAAGGCCTGTTCCCAGAGAGAGATTATTATGGGATGGTTGAGTATGAGATACTACAACCACTGCTATCAGATGGGCCTAGTGCAAGTGGGAGATTGTTAGTTATATGTATGCCCTAGAGGCCATTACTATACATAGGATGTATATTGTAGTGGATGCTGGGACATATATAGGGAGGACTTTCTTGCTCGACATGATAGTATGCTATCTGGTTGCTCTTTACCTTAACGTGTACACTGATTGTCTCTCTGTTACATGTTGGTAAAGCCCTTAGGATGGGTACTTGACTATCTGGACTATGATGCGGATCATACTAGTGGGGACATGATAGTCCATAAGTGCATCCTTCAAAGTCCCTAGTCGTGGGTGTATCGAGACGGGGCATCGATATACCAGAGTAGACTAGCGTATACCTTCTCGACCCATACAGATGGGCGATGGATGATCCCATATCCATTGGTGTTTGACATCAGAGATGATATACGGGTGCTCAGTAAGGACTGGGTACACTGGACGGACTCTCCGAGAACTCCCAGATGGTATTATACCTTACGTCAGATGGCAGTTCTCTGGTGACACTGGTACAGAGTAGTCTGTTGACCCGAGATCGTCATAGAGTCTTGTGTGGTTCCCACTGTGCTTTGATTTCCATCTTACCACGTCCAAGAGGGCGTGCAAAACGGTGGTTTTTGGGTACAGTCCTGAATCACATGGAGGCAATGAGCGATAGGAGGGGATTCGTCTCTTCCGGTATAGGGAGTTGATGTTGCGCTGTGTTCGATTGGCTATAACCGGAAATCCCTGGCCAGGGTTGCTGAGATTTACTGGTAAGTGTTACCAGTAGTTTCTCGAATTGTTATAGACCTCATATCGACACGACTTATCGAGCTAATGGGGTCTGACGTTTACCACCCCTAGGCGAGATATGCGACATATCAGACGATCAGACCGAACTGTACGGTAAGTGTTACTGGTTGGATTCACAGGAGTGTGAGCGGGCTTGCTCGTCGATCTTCTGATCGCTCAATACCCGGGTGGCCGTTACGTTTAGCAGACCGCTTGCGGCTTGTGGGTGTTTGATATGATCATCATCTGCTGCCGGCGTATTGACGAGTCTTTAGAGTCCTACACAGAGGTTTCCTGGCTCAAGCAAAACGAAATAGGAGCGCATATGAGATATGTGCGGGACCGAGAATACTGCGTGTATGTGATACCGTATTCTATTCTCGCGATGAATGTATCGAATGGTTATATGCAATATAACCTAGTTATCGAATCGAGGGTTGATTCGATAAGCCGATACATTGGATACTAGTCGGTTATATGCGATATGACCGGATCGTTAAATCAAGTGTTGATTTAATGATTTAATGTATAATTATATATTTGATATATTACTTTGCATTAACTAGTATCGGTTCACTTTTAAATGGATTTTCTCACTTAAAGTTCACAAGTTGTATATGTGATATACTTTTGTGCACTTGATTGTATCATGTTTGATGATACAAGCTTACTTGAGTTTGTGTAAAGATTAAACCATGGTTATTTAAATGGTTAGGGTTTTGTTTTTCATATCTATTTATTCATTTATTTATTTATTTTCTTTTCGGAAAAAGAAAAGAAAAATGGTGGCTTTATTTGGATATATGTTGAAGCTTCATGAAGCTTTGACTTAGTCACCATTTTTGTCTTCATACCTAACCTAACCATTCACTTAACCTTAGTTTAATCTCTACACTTGACCATGGTTTACATTATGATAAGTTTTCATTTTCATTTTCTTATCATAACTTATCATAACAATTAGCTTCTTCTTCTTCATCTTCTTCAAAGAAGAAAAGCTTGCTTCATCAATGGTGATTGATGAAAAAGAGTGAGAAATCCAAATCTAAAGTCTACCCACTTCCCATTTCTTCATCTTCTACCTCTTGCCAAGTAGTAGAGTGTGTTTCCTTCACAAGTTTTCATGGCTTGGTGAAGGTGGAGCTTGATGTAGTGATGCTTCGACATAGATCATCTTCGGCACGTCGTCGATGACCTAGCCCGTCTATTCTCCGATGAAGCCGACGCTAGAGCCCGGGGTTCGACTTGGACAGCGAGGAGACTTCATTGCGGAGCTGTGGAGGTGGAGGACCAGATCTACAAAGGTTGTATTTCCGTATTCTTATAGTTAAGTGTTAACTAGTTTCATTTTCGCCTAAATATCTAGCCAACGATCCGTACACTAGGGTTTCTCGGCACCGTAATTTTTGTAATTGGCATGGTTGATGCCTTGTGAGACCTCTTGAGAGTGCCCAGGAACCCTACAGAGCATCCTCCATTTCTTCAAGACACACGTCATCTATCGGTTCGGCACTCCGCGACGGATTATCTCCGACAACGGGCCGGCCTACAGGAGTCACAGAATCAGCCGCTTCGCACAGCAACATAATATAGACTGGAGATACTCTTTGGTCTATAATCCCCGAGCTAACGGTCTGGCTGAGGCTTTCAACAAGACCTTGATGAAGATCATAAAGAAGATGGTGTCCAGAAACAAAAAGGACTGGAATGAAAAACTACATGAAGCTCTCTAGGCTTATCGGACTACGTTCAAAACGGCCACAAATACAATGTTATTCGCGTTGGTATTCGGCACAGAAGCGGTGCTCCCCCTCGAGATAGAGCTACCCTCTCTACGAGTGGCGGTTCATTACGAGCTAACAGATGAAGAGAATGCCCATCTTCGGCTTGAAGAGCTAGACGCCCTCGATGAAACTCGTCTCATGGCGTAGCAAAACCTGGAGGCTTAAAAAGCAAAGATGACACGCTCATACGAAAGATTAACTAGGCCGAGAATATTCCGCCAAGGCGAACTCATGCTAGTTGTCAAAAGACTTATGATCCCCAATCGTGCCAAACGGGGGAAATTCGAACCAAACTATGAGAGTCCATACATCATAGACAAAGCCTACCAAAGTAGGGCTTACTTGCTCATGGATATGCATGGCGAAAGACCCTTCTGGCCAATAAACGGCCGATTCCTTAAGAAATACTATGCCTGACGAGTCACAGCCCAGGTTAATGATAGATGACGACGCTTGTGTCCGCTCGCTATCTTCCTGAGTACCAAACTCTGTAAGTGCTATCTGGCAAAACTTAGCCGCGGACCGAAACGTCCCTAAACTAACAATGGACCGTAATGTCCTGAAACTAGCCACGGACGGAAACGTCCCTAAACTAACAATGGACCACAATGTCCTGAAACTAGCCACGGACCGAAACGTCCCTAAACTAACAATGGACAGCAATGTCCTGAAACTAGCTATGGACCGTAACGTCGTTAAACTACTACGAACCACAGCATTCTTAGGCTAACGCGGCAAAAAAAAAGGTATGTCCATAAGCGAAACGAGCACGGAGGAGAACCCAAAAGGGCTCCGTAAGTAAAAACAACAGGGCTACCGGCGAGTTTGTGAAAACCCGAAAGGGCGCAGACTCGTAAAAAATTTCCTGTGCACTTGGAGGGTCCTTTCGACCTTGTAAGGAGAAAATACCCGCGTGAGATCCTTACGACTCACAAGGGAGAAAAACACTAAGGAATCCTCACGATCCTTAAGGAGAAATTACACTTACAAGATCCTCATGACTTATAAAGAGAATTTCCCACCCCTCCTATGAGACCCCCACGGCTCACAGGATTCAAAAGTCTTAAGATACAGGGACCTGAACCTGTTCTTAAGCCATCATACCCCCCAAACTGCCCTATAGGCAATCAATATTGACCCTTGTATACAATCCACAGGCATAAATAAATGTTCTCTCGCCCAGTTCCACCAACGGTGTGAAATTCCCCTATCTTGGGAACAACACTTGTAGGTCCTCTCGACTTGCAAGGAGAAAATGCTCTTGTAAGATCCTTACGACTCTCAAGAGAAAACGCGCTTAGGAGTCCTCGTGACCCTTAAGGAGAAATTATACCTACGAGATCCTCATGACTCGTAGGGAGAAATAACTTTATGAGACCCTTACGGCTCACGAAGTCAAAAGCCTTAGTCGCAAGGTCCCTAACCCTGTTTGCTAAGCCAGCTTTGTTCGAACCGACAAAGGCAAATGATGATTCGCTCCTGGCAATGTCCCAATAGTAGCGATGCTGATGCCTAAATCGGTATCAAATTCTAAGTCCTTTCACGGCAAATGATGATTCGCTCCTGGCCATATTCCAGTCGCAGCGATACTGATGCTAAAATTGGTATCAGATCTCAAGTCCATACTCACAACAAAATCAGCGAGCCAAAAAGACATATA
The DNA here is from genome assembly GCA_030015575.1 of Agapanthus africanus. NCBI lineage: Eukaryota > Viridiplantae > Streptophyta > Magnoliopsida > Asparagales > Amaryllidaceae > Agapanthus > Agapanthus africanus. Next base: position 643,697,089 of record CM057342.1, read on the forward strand.
AAAATAGCCTAAATGATTGGGCAACCCGCAATAAAAAGCAGCGAGTAAAAAGAAAAATAGCCGAAATGATTGGGCACCGCGAAAAATAGCTGAAATGATTGGGCAATCGCAACTTTCGCGATATAAAAAGCTGAAATGATAGAGCATCACGGAAAAAAATGAAGGAATAAAATTTTTTCCCTACAGGTGAGTCCATACTGACCCCTGTATACAATCCAAGGGCATAAACGAAAAGAGAACCACATCTCCCAACAAACTCTGTCAAAGGGAGAGTCAGATCTCGACGGCAACATATGCATCCCAGAAAATCAACAGGGCGTTCCTTCCCGACACTGCAGAAAGCGGGGCAAGTCAGCCAATGACCTCCCTGCCGAAACAACGCTCCGTCTCGAAAATAAGTCAGCCAAGGACCACCCAGCCGGAATAACACTCCGTCTCGGAAACAAGTCAACCAATGACCTCCCTGCCGGAACAACGCTCCGTCTCAGAAACAAGTCAACCAATGACCTCCCTGCCGGAGCAACGCTCCATCTCGGAAACAAGTCAACCAATGACCTCCCTGCCGGAGCAACGCTCCGTCTCGGAAACAAGTCAACCAATGACCTCCCTGCCGGAGCAACGCTCCATCTCGGAAACAAGTCAACCAATGACCTCCCTGCCGGAGCAACGCTCCATCTCGGAAACAAGTCAACCAATGACCTTCCTGCCGGAGCTCAACCAATGACCTCCCTGCCGGAGCAATGCTCCGTCTCGGAAACAAGTCAACCAATGACCTCCCCGCCGGAACAATGCTCCGTCTCGGAATCAAGTCAACCAATAATCTCTTGATTCGTCTCAACTCGTAAGGAAATTAGTGTCCTTGCAAGAACTTCTCGATTCATCTCGACTCATAAGGAAATTAGTGTCCTTGCGAGAACTTCTCGAACCTCTCGACTCGTAGGGAAAACAATGTTCCTGTGAGAACTTCTCGATTCGTCTCGACTCGTAAGGAAAACAATATTCCTGCAAGAACTTAGGACTCATAAAGTTGGAAAGTCTTAGGCTACAAGGACCCTAAACTTGTCTCCTAGGCCATCAATTCTATGGTCACATATTACTTTGCACTATTTCACCCACGTACATACATACGTGGGCAAAGTAGTTGTGGCATTTGTTCCTGCCAAAATTTTCGGCCAAGAGCTATTTGTTCCCTTATAAAAAAGAGGGGAGAGTCTTCTAAATTTGGCCTCAAGTGATAAACACGTGGGCGCTCATATGCAATGCATATGGGTGTTGAAAATAAAACAATTAATGGCTAAACAGACCTCACGTGTAAAACATATGAACGCTCATATGCAAAGCGTCTGAGCACTGAATAAAACAATTAAGGGCCAAACAGGTATCACGTGTTAAACACATGAGCGCTCATATGGAAAGCGTATGAGCGCTGAATAAAATAAATTTAAAGGGCCAAACAGGCCTCACGTGTAAAACGCGTGAGCGTTCATATGCAAAGTATATAAGCGCTGAACATAAATCACCAATGTCCAAACAGGCTTCACGTATAAAACACGTGGGCGCTCATATGCAAAGTATATGAGCGCTGAACATAAACAGGTTAAAACCCACAGCAGGGGTCACGTGTTAAACACATGAGTTCTATTGCCTCTCACATGCAAAGCATGTGAGTGTCCAAATTTAAAATGCTCCTATCAAATTATAGAATTAAATTCTATTTTGGGAAATATTTTCCTGTTCTCTCTCAAACTAAAAAGATCTTCTCTGTTAAACAAAGGACCTTTTGATCAAATATCCAACGGTGATCATCCGGTAGAATAAAGTTCTATCATAGGAAAATATTTTCCTAATCTTGTTAAATTAACAAGATATTCATATGATCATAATTCTATGTTAGAATAAAATTCTAATCTTATTAAACTAACGAGGTATCTATATGGTAGACTTAAATTCTATATTAAGAAAATATATTTCTGATCTTGTTAAACTAAAAATATATGATAGAATAAAATTCTAATCTTGATTAAAACTAACAAGATATTCATAATCTTATTAAACAGATAAGAAATCTTCTTTATTAAACAGAGAGCCTTTGGATTAAAAATCCAACGGTGAATGAAAATCACCGATTGATCTAAAAGATCATAAAATCAATCATGATCTCTCAATGAGGGATTCCCTTAACAAATTGATTCTTTTTCTTCTCATATAAATAAAAGCAAGGAGAGGAGAAGAGGGATAGACACACAGAGGGAGAGGGGAAGAAAAATAGAGAGAGAATTTAATTCTATAAAGAAGAGGAGCCCCTCTCAAAAGCTCCTACAAAAAGAGAATTTAATTCTCAAACCAAGAATTTAACTCTTCTCAAAGAACTTAGTTCTTCCTCTGGTTAAGATCTGCAGAAGCAGATCTCCCCACAAGTTGAGAATTTAATTCTCATCGTGGAGATTCTGTCATGCAGATTCAAAACCTAGGGGAAAGAGCTGAATTCAAAAGAGTTTAACTCTTATAAAACATATGGGAATTTAATTCCTCTGAAACTAGGGTTTAACCCTTTAAAAAAAATTTAATCCATAGAAGAACAGCCTGGTGATTCATTAGCGTTCAACACTATATAACAAAGCTCACGTGTTCCCACGTGAGCACCTCTGATGAACAAAAAGAATGACTGAGAATGAATCACGTGCTCCCACGTGACCTTTTAAAGCGAGCGCTCAGCAATTACATGAAAAAAGGAATATACCCAAAGACAGTTTCAATTTTAGGGCGCCTCACGTGTTCCCATGTGACCCCCAAACAGTTGTATATAAAAAAAGGGAAAATTCCAAAGACAGCGCTCACATTTTGAAGGCGCCTCACGTGTCTGCACGTGATCGTTTGATGAAACGTGTGCTTAGCACTTATAAATGAAAGAGAAATAAAATCCAAAGAGCCAAGTGCTCAGCGCTTTTATATATAAAAGAGGGAATAAACTCAGGGAACAGCGCCCATTTTAGGGCCCCTCACGTGTTCACACGTGAGAGCCTCCAAAGTCCAGTGTTTAACACTGATTCGGTGCTTAGCACTATGGGGTAACCAGGGGAAATCAACCTTAACCCAAATTAGCCAAGTCTCGCCAAGACCTTTTTGGTCACCAATCAACTGAGCCCCCATGCTCAGGTCTCCCCAAACCAATCCTAGTCCCAAAGATGACTAATGTTCTCCTAACAGATGGCATCTAAAATGACGTTCATCCCACATCTCCCCTCGATCTGGAATTTGGTTCAAGAGTACATCTCTCCACACCCCTGATACATATCGTTGTAATTCTTCAACGTCTTCAGAGAGGTGGAGGGTCCCAATAACCAATAACTCTTAGCACACCCCCAAACCAATGAACCAAAACAACATGGACTATGATGTCCTTAAACATGGACTATGATGTTCTTAAACCCAATAGACCGCAACGTCCCTAAACTAAACTCTATGGACTATGATGTCCTTAAACATGGACTATGATGTCTTTAAACCCAATGGATCACAACATCCCTAAACTAAACTCTATGGACTATGATGTCCTTAACTATGGACTATGATGTCCTTAAACCCAATGGACCGCAACGTCCCTAAACTAAAATCTATGGACTATGATGTCCTTAAATATTGACTATGATGTCCTTAAACTCAATGGACCGAAATATCCCTAAACTAAACTCTATAGACTATGATGTCCTTAAACATGGACTATGATGTCCTTAAACTCAATGGACCGCAACGTCCCTAAACTAAACTCTATGGACTATGATGTCCTTAAATATGGACTATGATGTCCTTAAACTCAATGGACCGAAACGTCCCTAAACTAAACACTATAGACTATGTTGTCCTTAAACATGGACTATGATGTCATTAAACTCAACGGACCGCAACATCCCTAAACTAAACGCTATGGACTATGATGTCCTTAAACCTATTGGACCATACCGTCCCTAAACTAAAATAATAGAGCCCAAATGCTCTTTCGTTGGATCTAAATGATCCTAAAACCTTATTAAGTAGATCTTAGTCTAAAATTAGACTAACGTATCCTTAACAAACATTTAAGTTGAGCTTAATCGCAAACGAGATTGATGATCCTTAAATCAACCCAAACCTAAATCTAAGAATATACGGATCTGGACTAATCCACGTCCTACTGGCGGCAACATAAATTAGTCTCCGTATACAATCCACGGGAAACCAAAAATAAAACAAACACACACGAAACGAAGTAAAAATCTGGAGCAGGAGAAAGTGGTTATCGCTACGCGGTAACGTAATTAACTGCAGGGGCTTGCGCCTGCAGGGAAGAGCATCCTCACAATCAAAAACCCCTCACAACGAGGGGGAATCTGATGAAATCCGCTATAACGGTCGCATCCGTCTAAACCTCCGATACACGGTGCTATAAATCAACTTGGCATCTTCAGAGAGGTGGATGGATAAAACCAAATAGTATCTGCCCCTAAAATTCAGGTCGGACGTCCCAACGTCCCGGTCGTGTCTTTCGGCGGTGAATAAGGATGACCTATTGCTCGGTGGTAGGAGCAATAATCCGGATGATGGACCTCGTTTATTTATTCGGGGTGCCAAGACTCCGGGAGCATCACTATTTGATACTTCATGACAAGGTTGAATATTTTTCTTGTCTTGTCTTGGGGGAAAGAGTATTCCCGACCCATCTTCTTTATAAACGACGGGTTCCAATCAACATTTTCTCGATTGCATGGATTCTTGAATCCACTTTGTTGTTTTCGGACGTTGTTTGTGTCCTTTGCCCTATTTTTGCCTTTATTTCGGGCTTTTCCTCTGTCGCGAGAATGTACAGTGGGCTGGGGATGAAGGCCACTGTAGTATTATTTCTCCGCAGATTGCTGATTGAGACGTTGCGTCCTGACCTTTTTATAAATGACCATTTCGTGGCTGTAATTGTCTCGGCTCTTTTGACAAGCTTCTTTTATTAGCTTGTCTATTTGTTTTTCGAGCGACGTGTAGGGTTACTAGGCACTCTAATAAGGTTCTACAAGGCATCAACCATGCCGGATTAAAATTTTAGCTGTGCCGAATAACCCTAAACAAGATCGTTGCTAGAAAATTAGGGTTTCATATGCTAGTAAACTACGTTTATGACTAAGTGAATACGAAATACAACCTTTGTAGATCGGTCCTTCACTTCTTTAGCTCCTTGTTGAAGTCCCTTTGCTGCAATCGTGGTTCTCCCGGACTCTTTCATGGCTTCACGAGGCTAAAGAGCATCCTTGCTTGAAGTCTTCGAGGCCGAAGATGATCTACGTCGAGGGGATGCCAACTCAAGCTTCTACTTCACTAACTAGAGAATTAGTGAAGCAAACACCCTAAACTAAAGTGCTAGTCTAGTAGAGGATGGAGAAATAGGAAGTGGGTTCTCTTTAGATTTTTATTTCTCACGATCTTTCTCACTTTGGATCAAATCCTAGCAACCTTTTTCTTTTTAACAATGAAGAAGAAGAACAAAAGAAAGAGATGAGCATAATGATCAAGTGAGTAAGTTAACCATGGTGAGTGAGTATCATATACTAACTCATGTAGAGACTTAACCCATGTTTAATCCTTATGGTTGGGTTAACAAATATCCATAGTAAAAACAAACTCAAGTGGACTTAGTCAATGCATCCACAAGCTTCATGTATTTTGCTAATCCTCCATTAATTTTGTAATTACTTTAAATATTAAAACCCAACATAATAAATAGCATGGTGTAAGTCTCATACACCCAAGTCATGTGTATCATCAACCATGATACAATAAGAAAACACATTTTAATATATATCACATATATATTGAAGTTGTGTTCATGTGAGAAAAATCCATAAGTGAACAAGTGTTAGTAAATGTAAACTAGTATATCAAATATACAATTATACAATAAATTATTAAATCAACACTTGACTTAATAATCCGGTCATATCACATATAACCGACTAACATCCAATGTATCGACTTATCGAATCAACACTTGATTCGATAACCCGGCTATATCATATATAACCGACCGATACATAAAGTCGCGAGAATAGAATACGGTATCACATACACGCATTATTCTCGGTCCCGCACATATCACATATGCGCTCCTATTTCGTTTTGCCTGAGCCGGTAAAACCTTTATGTAGGACTCTAAAGACTCGTCAATACGCCGGCAGCAGGTGATGATCACATCAAGCACCCACAAGCCGTCAGCGGTACTAGCTGGACGTAACGGCTACCCGGGTATTGAGCGATCAGAAGATCAGCAAGCAAGCCCACTCCAACTCCTGTAAAAGCATGCCAGTAACAATTCCCGTACAGTCCGGTCTCCTCGTCTGATATGTCGCATATCAAGTCTAGGGGTGGTAAACGTCAGACCACAATAACAGATAAGTCGTGCCGATGTGAGGCTCATAACGGGTCGAGAAACTACTGGTAACACTTACCAGTAAATCTCTAAATCAGCCCTGACCAGGGACTTCCCTGTTACGGCCAATCGAGCACAGCGCAACATCAACCCCCAATACCGGGAGAGACGAAACCCCTCCTATCGCTCATTGCCTCCATGTGACTCAGGACTGTATCCAAAAACCACCGTTTTGCACGCCTTCATGGACGTGGTAAGGTGGAAATCAAAGCACAGTGGGAATCACACAAGACTCTATGAAGATCTCGGGTCTACAGACTAACCTGCACAAGTGTCACCAGAGAACTGCCATCTGACGTGAGGTATAATACCATCTGGGAGTTCTCGGCGAGTCCGTCCAGTATACCCAGTCTCTACTGAGCACCCGTATACCATCTCTGATGTCAAACACCAATGGATATGGGATCATCCATCGCCCATCTCATGGGTCAAGAAGTGTATACGCTAGTCTACTCTGGTATATCGATGCCCTGTCTCGATACACCCACGACTAGGAACATTAAAGGATGTACTTATAGAATACTCTGTCCCCACTAGTATGATCTGCATCATAGTCCAGGTAGTCAAGTACACATCCTAAGGGCTTTATCAACATGTAGCTATAAGACAGTATCAAGAGACAAGTATACATGTTAAGATAAAGAGCAACCAGATAGCATACTATCATATCGAGCAAGAAAGTCCTCTCTATATATGTCCAAGCATCCAATATAATATACATCATCTGTACAATACTGGCCTCTAGGGCATACATACAACTAACACGATGGACTTAACATTCTTAGAGTGGGATTTTGCTCTATTTCAACGTCACGGTCATTTAGAAAAGCGTTTTCCCCTTCGCTGGAGTTGTTTATGACGCAGAAATTGTGGAATCGCTCATGTTTCTTGGACCGAACGTATCCGAGCCCGGTTGTCTCTATCTTCCTGTTGGGCATCTTTCGCTGAGTCTCAGAAATATCCCAAATCTTTTTGTAGAATTGGGCTTATTAAACAGTTTGTTCAAGGGGTACACCTTGGCATCAACATCCTTTTCAATCCCTCCGCGTAGTATCTTGGCAGATGGATTGGTTGAAGCCTATCGAGTGTAAAATCGGCCCAATACCAGACTTCTTTTTCTACTCTGGTCTCCGTAGATCGGTAGAAGAGGATCGCCTTTTTACCCCTTCGCCTGAGAGGGACATAAAAAGTATGTAGTTCTTATACGCTGTATGTATCGAGCGTATCAAGTTCCTTGTAATGCCGAGGAGGAGCCATTGTGATTTGCAGACTCTGATATGCTCCGGTGAGGGTTTGCACTGACGGGCAGATGGAGAACACTAGTTGGCCTCGTCCTCAGAGTCGCTACCAAAGAGCAGAATAGGAGTAGATGGTCCGGGCCTGCTGTTTTCTTTCTGGGGTTGCCCCGAACAGACTATTTCTTCATCTTCCTCGGAATCGCTCCCAAAGATCGGGATGGTGACAACGGGCTTTTGTTTATCCTCCGGCATATGACACCTCTCCGTATCTTCGAAGTCTGGTAGGAAGTACTTTGCATCTTCATATTTTCGGACCTCGTTTACGGAGAACAGATTTAGCTCTCCCGTAATGGTGTACTCCGAGCCGTCCTTGAAATACTTCATACACTGATGTTGTGTAGAAGGGATGACGTTGTACTCATGTATCCAAGGCCTGCCGAGCAAAGCATTATAGCAAGTCTTGGCGTCAATGACATGAAATTTGACGTCAGTGACGAGCAACCCGAAGTGCAACGTCGGTATTACGGACCCGAGCGTTCATGACGACTGTTAGTCGAACCCGAAGATGGTAATTTTGTCTCGAGCGAGGTGCTGAACGTTCATGAAAATCTCCTTCAGCACTCTTAGATTGAGAAGGTTAACGGAGAATCCGTTATCGACAAGGATTTTCCCTATCTTGATGCAATGGCAGTACCCGGTGACGTATAATAGGCGATTATATTTGCACGTACCGAGGAGGAGATCTTCATCGTTGAATGTAGTGTCAGCCATGTGGACCTCTGCCAGCTCATCCTTTATCTTCTCTTTTGTGAAGAAAGCTTGGAACTGATCAGGCTCTTGTAATGCCTTGATCAGAAAATCTCATGCCTCTTTGGACAGGATGAGAGCATCCAATATGCTCAGTTGTGAGGGTATTTTCCTCAGATGTGTTAGGACATTGTAATCCACCTTGTTTTTCCTAGGCGGGTCCCTTACCATGGGCTTTTTGACAACTCCATCGTCGAGGGCAATTTCCTCAGGGATTTTTTCTTTCCCTTTGTCTCTTTTGCTCAAACCTTTGTTTGTAGGTCCGAGGTTCTTCTCAGGAAGCGTGCGATTACGCAGCTGAATGTTCTTAAGGTTCTTCTCCTCCTCTTCTTTTTTGGAGGTGGAGTCTTTGAAGAGAGGGCTGAGGGGTATTTCATCCTCAGAAATGCTCCCAAAAGTAAGAACTTAAGGTTTTCCCTCCTTCGGACTAGTATCAACCATGTGATAGTTGCCAGTCGTTTTTTCACGCGCATCTGTCGCACTTTTTTGCTGTCGACGAGCTTCGCGTTTTATCCTCTTGAAGTGTTTTTGATGGGCAACATATCCTTGCCACCACTTCTTGAAGGTACTGCATTCTTCGGTGGGATGGATAACCCTCTGATGATATCGGCAGTAGTTTGGATGTGAATCCTCTCCATCGAGGCATATGACCCCGGGAGTGTTCCTAATAAGAGCTGGCAGCTTCATCCCCATGGATAGGGCTTTGGAGAGCCGCTTCTATGTCTTGATCATGTCCTTATTTGTGGCAGGTGTGCTTTGGTTTGGTTGGAGTACTTTATGACTCATCATTGCTGCAGCTTCTTCATCCTGACGCTGACGCTTAGCCTTTTCGTATATGGTTGTTTCGTGTTCTCGGTCAGCTTTGCTTTTTCGAAAGTCTTCGTTCAACAGCCTATCGATCGAGTCTTCAGGAAGTTCCAGGGATTTTAGCGCCGATCCTGCCCCCAGTTCCTCTGCATTGTTTTCTGATGCTGGGGGAGTTTCTTCGTCGTTTAACGACGAATGGAAGACCATGTGGCAACTTGCTATATAGTCTTCGGTTTCTTCTGATGAGTCATTTTCCTCATCGTCGTCACTTTCTTCGTTCTCAAGAATATGCTTGAGGAACTCTTCGAGCGTGGCCGGTGTCCGCGCCTTCTGGCTGTACTCCTCCAGCGCATCGATGTACTTTTGTAGGTCTGTGCGCTTGTCGTCATACTCGGTAGGCTGCACAGGATTCTTGGTCTTCTTCTTTTTCTTTGAAGACTTTAGAAGCTTGACTTGGGGATTTTTCCATTTGTCAACAACTTTCGGTATGGGATGTGGTTTCAACATCCCTTTGATGATTTCGGGTTCGAAAGGGCTTTTCCACCTGACTGCTGGACATGCCTGTAGATCTTTCAGAATTCTTTTGGGTTTAGCTAAAAGAACAACTAACCATGGAGTTTCTTCTACGAGCGAGCATGATGCCCTTGGCGCATCCACCTTTTTAGGAGTGTGTTTCTGCGATGGATTTACCCTCCAGTTCTCAGACAGCGCACTGTTGATACTGGTCCTCGACCCAGTTCTTGAAGACATAGCAATTCTCAATTAGGTGGCTCACCATTCTGTGATAAGAGCAGTAATTAAGGTTATTCACGTCGCCGGGTTGCGGTGGACGCCGTGGATCTGGCAATGTGATGACTTTGTTGCGCACTGCCAATTCAAACAGTCTCCTCGTCTTGTCACAGGGAAACGAGTAAGCGCGTCCTAGCCTTTCTTTCAGGGATAGGCATGGACGCGCGCTGTTTTGGTGAGCAGCCGGTTTTGGGCTACTCGATTATTATTGAGTGTTGTCAATGAAGGCCGCTTTCCCTTTACCATTGGCATTTCGACGGTCCTTATTTGAGGAGGAAGGCCTGTGGCCCATCTAGTCCATTTAGGCCAGTTTATTTATCAGAGCCTGGAAGGTCGTTGGTTTGAAGAATGTCATGAACTGGGACATAGTCGTTAGAGGATCAAGGGTCCCGATGAACATGCCCACAGTGGGAGATTCTTCGATGCGCTGTTCGCACTTTAACCATAGGTTCCGCCACCGGATCGCATATTGGACCCAGGTCTCTCCTGGCCTTACCCTGGCATTAATTAATGTCGTGATCGGGGTGCGCTCGCTTGCGCTGGAGAATCACTGTGTGAACAGCAATTCTATCTCTGTGAATTTTCTCACGGAGTCATTTGGGAGCTCCGAGTATCATTCAAAGGCCATCTCTGACAGACTGCCAACGAACTGGAGAAACAACAGTTTGTCGTCGCCTCTAGAGTTGCCGCATAGAGCTATGAACTGCGCAACATGCAGGTGTGGGTTACCTGTCCCTTTGTACACATAGAACTTGGGGATCGTATATCCCTGTGGGTATTTAATTTGGTCATACCAGCCTAGATACGATCGCCCAGTTCTAACGATTTGGCTTGCGGCTTCATTAGCTTGATGAGCTCGTATTTGTTGAGCGATATAATCATCAAGAGCATCCTTGGAGATTGTTTCCTCCTTGGCTATTGATAAATCCGGAATAGGTTTTTATGTTTCTCCTCTGTCATCCTCGACAATTATCGGCGGATCCTCGGCTGGGGTTCTGGCTGGATCATTATTCCAACCATATCCTGAAACAAGAGCGCCGTCTGCTTTATGTTAGCGGCTTGTTCAGCGGTCTCTTTATCTTTTCTTTCAAGCACCCTTTGCAGGAACTCTGTATCGGTCTCCTCCTCTTGGCACTGTTCTGCTGTTGTGTCCTGGCTTTCTTTCTGACCGGTAAGTGCTGCCATTTTGGTTAGCATTTCCTGGAGTTTTTGTTGTTGCTCCTGAGCTTTTGTCAGCGATCGAGTTTGCGGTCGGTGACCTACGGAAGCATGACATTCTTCTTTCCCGGAAGCCATGTAGACCGTATGCACGATCATGCCCCCAGACTTAGGGCGTTTAGGTCCGTCGCCTTTGGAATTTTCCACCGGCGGTGGGATTTTCTCTGGCCTCATCCTTTTGTGGGAGGTCAAAGTTGAAGGAGTCGTTATGACAGGCACCTATGTAGAAGAAGTCCCTCGCTGTATAACAGAGGAGTGGTCTTCCTCTTGCCAAGCCTTCAATTTCTTCAGTCAACGAGAGTAATCTTTGTTGATCACAGAGTTCTGGACTTTCCGCCAGACCCTGTGAATTTGTGAGGAGAGCCGCTGATGGGGCTGCTCTGTCTTTGCCTGCACTATGGATTCTGCAGGCAGGGGCAACTTCTTTAGCACCGCCGTTGAAGAGTTCTTGCGCACCTTCCTGAGCAGATCAAAACTGTTCTCGGTTGGAATAGCAGCGTCAAGTTCCACCATTGGAGCTGGTGGGGTAAGTCCAGAGGGGGAGTTGCCCCCAGCATTTCTTGCTCGGCACCAATGGCGACGTCGAGCGTGTCTTGCAGACGGGGCCGCCTCAGTTTTGGAAGCGGCTTTGTTGTGCCCTCGGCTTTTCTAAAGGGCTATTGTTGGTGTCATCCTGTTGAAGACCGGCGTCCTAATTTAAGTTTGGGGAGAAACGACCAATCTTTTAAAGACCAAATTTCTGGTAGAGGAAGAACCTTTGACGACTTCATCTGTAGGAGGAGTTAGGAAGGCTATCCATTTTGGGGCAGCCCCTTTAGGTATTACGAGCTTCTTTGCAGACCCATTTGGGTTCTTGCTCAGCCTGTTGAAGAATAAGACGTCAGATTTGGACGGCCCATTGAGAGGGTCTGTTGTGGTTGCCAGCCGATCGAAGACCGACCTTTTGGGAGCTTCCTCTTGCAGCGCTGAGGCACCGAAACTCACTGGTGAGAGCATGGTCCCAAAGAACAATCTAATAGTGGCTTGCGTAACTTGCCCCACTGGCATTAAGAAAATAGAGGCCGTGTTGGGCCCATAGGTCACTCCTTTAGCTAGGGTGGAGCGAGTGTTGCTGTTGCATGTTGTGCAGTTGGAAGCTATCAATTTTATTTTTTTTTTGCACAGGAGCAAGACATCAAATTTTAGTATCTCGAATCCAAGGGCTACCATAGCGGACCACGATTTTGTTCGCAAAACAAGACACACGAAGTGTGGAGTGGAAAGAGGAAAAGGTCACATCGGGCGTGCCAGAATCTGTTCACCACTGAAAATAGAGACCGAGATGTTGGGACGTCTGGCCTGAATTTTGGGGAAGATACTATTTGGATTTATCCATCCACCTCTCTGAAAATACCAAGTTGATTTATGGCACCGTATATCAGAGGTTTGGATAGATGCGACCGTTGTAGCAGACTTCATCAGATTCCCCATCATTTTATGAGGGGGTTTTTTATTGTAAGGATGCTCATCCTTACAGGCGCAAGCCTCTGCAGTTAATTACATTACCGCATTGCGATAACCACTTTCTCCTGCTCTGGCAGTTCACTTCATGTCGTGTGTATATTTTGTTTGTTTTGGTTGCCCGTGGATTGTATACGGAGACTAGTTTATGTCGTCGCCCATAGGGCGCGGATCAATCCAAATCCGTATATTTTTAGATTTGGGTTTTGAGTCAAGGATTTGCTTGACGGGATCCATGTTGGTATCTTGGTTTGCCAACGAGAGTGAACTTAGAATGCAGATCTCATATAAATGAGGTACATCAGTTCATGGGATTTTGGGTTTGATCTAAGGATCGTTAGTCATATTTGACACTAAAATCAACTTAGAAGAAAATAAGCGTATGGGCTCAATTAATTTAGTTTAAGTACATCACGGTCCAACATTCCCTATTTGGGACAGAAGAAAATAAGCGTATGGGCTCAATTAATTTAGTTTAAGTACATCACGGTCCAACATTCCCTATTTGGGACAAATGTTAGTTTAAGAACGTTTCGGTCCATTATCGTCGTATTTGGAGCGAATATTAGTTTAAGGACATTTCGGTCCATTATCGCCATGTTTGAGGCGAATTTTAGTTTAGGAACATTTCGGTCTAACATTCCCGTTATGGGGACGAATGTTAGTTTAAGAACATTTCGGTCCATTATTCATCTTTGGCGCACGTGTATTTGTTACGTGGCAGAGTGAACGATGGTGATATGGAATGCATCCAATTTGGGATGCGGTCTGATTTGAAGTGTGCACGTCAATTTGGAAGTGCATTAATATGGGATGGAAGGAGTTGTTGGTTGTCGGGACCCGCCGCCTCTCTGAAGACGTTGAAAAATTACGACATATATCAGAGGTATAGAGAGATGTGCCTTTAAACCAAATCCCGTATTTTAGGGAAAAGATCATGGTGGATCATCTAAAAATCATTAGCCATATTTGAGACTAAGATTTCCTAAGAAGATATGGGGTGAGTATCATTGTGGATATCATCAATGAGAGATCATTAGTCATATTTGAGGCTAAGATCAGTTTAGAAATCACGAGCATATGGGCTCGGTTGATTTAAAATCAAAGAGATTTAACCCCAGGAAACATAGTCAATTTGGGCTGAGATTAGGTTTCTATACTTACCCAGCAATGCTGAGCACTAAGACATGCAGCGCTCACGTGTGTTTCACGTGGGGCGCTGGATTAGTGCTAAGCACTAATGTTCTATGGCGCATACGTGTGAAACACATGAGGTGCTCAAATATGGACACCACCCAATCAGTGCTAAGCACTTTAGTCATTTTAACTGATCATAGAGTGCTAAGCATTTTGCATGGCACTCATGTGGGAAACACATGAGTGTTGAGCATTAATTTTGGGTTTTATTTGTTCACCCCCTTTTTCTTTAAATAGAAGTGCTAAGCACTTGGCTAGAGCTCTGGTGCTCACGTGTGAATCACGTGAGGCACTCAGCCTCTTTTTTTGTTTCACGTGTATTTCACGTGATTTGCTTTATTTTTAGGGTGCTGGGTTGTTCTATTTGGCAGCTGCCCAATCAACCCAAATGAGTTTTCTTTTATTCTTTAGACGCTCACATGGGAAGCACGTGATGCGTTTTAGCTCCTTTTTGTTTGTTTTAGGCACTCATGTAGGAAACACGTGAGGCGCTATGATAGTGCTAAGCACTAATTTTGCTCACGTGGACTCCACGTGAAACGCCAAGTTTTTGTTTACAGAGATGTTAGTCTCTGTTAATGACATTTTAGTCATTGATAATCATCAAGATCTCTGTTTTGAAAATCTTGGATCATTTTTTTATTGGAGAACTAAGTTCTTCTTTTATTTTTATAAGAACTAAGTTCTCTATGTAGGGTTAAAACCAAATTTTGGAGGAATTAAATTCCCATATGTTCCTTTTCTTTCTCTATCTTTTTGACCTAGTTCTTTTTCGTAAGTTTTGAGTCTGAAGAACAGAATCTCCCCGATGAAAATTAAATTCTCAACTTGTGAAGCGATTTGCTTTTGCAAATCTCAAACAAGAGGAAGATTTAAGTTCTTGTATGAAGGGTTAAACCCTTATATCCATTATACTAGGCAAGAGAGATACTTTTAATCTCTCCTTTGTTATTTACCTAGAGTGTTTTGAAGGAGGAAAGTATTCTTTTTTGAGAATTAAATTCTCTGTTCTCTCAAGAGCTCACTGTATTTTGGAAGGAGCTTATAAGGGTTATTTTGAGACTTGAAATCTTGGGTACTTTATATAGTGGAGGCAGATTGTTAATTGGTTTTGAGAAAATCTCTCATTGAGAGATTCCAATTGATTTAATTGGTCTCAAAATTGATTTAGGGCATTTTACCCACCGTTGAATTTTTTATCCAAGTGTCTCTATTTTTACAGAATATGTTGTTCTTTTTTTTTTAACAAGATTGGGGAAATATTCTCCCATATATAGAATAAAATTCTATTGAACGGTGATATTTTTATCACCATTGGATTTTTAACCCAAGGGTGCTCGGTTTAACAGAGCACAATCTTTCTTTGTTTAGAAAGATATAAGAAATATTATTGTTAGTTATGTATATGCCCTAGAGGCCATTGTTGTACATATGATGTATATTATAATGGATGCTTGGATATATATAGAGATGACTTTCTTGCTCGTCATGATAGTATGCTATTTGGTTTCACTTTATCTTAACATGTTGACTTGTATTGGTTTACTGTTTTACTCTCACATGTTGATAAAGCCCTTAGGATCTGTACTCGACTACTGGGACTATGATGAGATCATACTAGTGGGGCCGCGGTAGTCGATGAGTACATCCTATAACTGTTCCTAGTCGAGGGTATATCGAGACAGGGCATCGATACACCAGAGTAGACTAGCGTATACGCATCTTGACCCATATGATGGGCGATGGATGATCCCATATCCATCGGTGTTGGACATCAGAGATGGTGTACGGGTGCTCAGTAGAGACTGGGTACACTGGACGGACTCGCCGAGAACTCCCAGATGGTGATATACCACACGTCAGATGGCAGTTCTCCGGTGACACTGGTACAGGGTAGTCTGTAAACCCGAGATCGTCATAGAGTCTTGTGTGATTCCCACTGTGCTTTGATTTCCACCTTACCACGTCCAAGAGGGCATGCAAAACGGTGGCTTTTGGGTACAGTCCCGAATCACATGGAGGCAATGAGCGATAGGAGGGAATCCGTCTCTCCCGGTATAGGGAGTTGATGTTGTGCTGTGTTCGATTGGCTATAACTGGAAGTCCCTGGCCAGGGCTGATATAGAGATTTACTGGTAAGTGTTACTAGTAGTTTCTCGACCCGTTATGAGCCACACATCGACACGACTTATCGGTTACTGGGGTCTGACGTATACCACCCCTAGACTTGATATGCGACATATCAGACGAACAGACCGGACTGTACGGGAGTGTTACTGGTTGGATTCACAGGAGAACGCACAGGCTAGCTTGTTGATCTTCTGATCGCTCAATGCCTGGGTGGCTGTTACGTTTAGCTGACCGCTTGCAGCTTGTGGGTGTTTGATATGATCATCACCTGCTACCGGCGTATTGACGATTCTTTAGAGTCCTACACAGAGGTTTCTTGGCTCAGGCGAAACGGAGTAGTGGCACATATGTGATATGCGCAGGAACGAGAATAATGCGATATGGGATACCGTATTATATTCTCAGGATATTTAGATATGAACCGGGTCATCGGATCAAGTGTTGATTCGATGAATCGGTACATGATATATTAGTCGGTAATATTCGATATAGCCGGATCATCGATTCAAGTGTTGATTCGATGATTTAATGTATAATAATGTATATGATATATTGTATTACATTATCTAATATTGGCTCGCTTTATTATTTCATTTTCTCAGTGGATGATACATTGATATATATGCGATATATGTTAATTGTATTATTTTCTTTTGTTGCAAATATATAATATATATGTGATATATATTATTGTGACATGTTATGATTAATTATTAAACATGTTTAAGGATGATTAATTGAGATTAGGGTTTGATTTGGGTTAGATGTTTCATGCATCTTCTAGAAGCTTTTCCTTTTGTCATTCTTAGGATATTTTGGATGACACTTTCTTTAACTCAACCAAACCCTAACTCTAGTTATTTCTCTACAAAATCTTGACCACTCATCCTTGACCATGGTTTACAATTCAATCATATGGTTTATATTCTATTCATCACAAAAGAAAGATATATCATTATCTTTTCATGATCATCTTCTTCCTTCTTCAAGAAAGCTTGCTAGTTTTTCTTTAAGTGATGAAATAAAATGAGAAAATGATTTAAAAAGAAAGCAAAATTACTACTCTCTCATCCTCATCTCATCTAGCCCATGGGATTAGTGTGTTCCTCTCTTTTGAGTGAGAAAGCTTGAGTCGTAGCAACTTCAAGGTAGATCATCGGAGATTTGGAATACTTCGAGCTAGCATGGATCGTTCGAGTCGTGGAGCCTCTCATGAGTCCGGGAGATCGTGGATCGCGGCAAAGGGACTTCTACTCGGAGCTTGTGAAGTGAAGGAGCGGACTACAAAGGTTGTAATCCCTCACACTTAGATAAAAGTTATCTTCTTGCATGTTAAACCCTAATAATCTAGCAAAGATCCCGGCTTTGGGTTGTTCGGCACGTCTAAATTTTTATCCGGGCATGTTTGATGCCTTTTGAACCTTCACAAGAGTGCCTAGAAACCCTACAGTGGTATCAAAGCCTAGCTAGAGCATTAGGCGATGTGTTTACGAAGTTAAAACTCCGATCGAACCCGAAACGACGCAAAAAGACCCCTCTCTGGAAATTTTTTAAATTTTGGGATTTTTCTGTATTAAAAATATGTAAAAAAATCAGCAGGGAATTCTAAGAATTACCAAGAAGCCTGAGGCCCCAATTCGATCAAACGGCCACGGAAGCGCGGCGCAAGCTTGCTTGCGCGGCGGTTCCGCGGCGGATTGATCGATTGGCGACACGTGGCTTCCTGGTAATAACCGTAGGTACTTGTTGACTTTTCTGGGTATTTTTAATCTGTTTCAGGTGTTTAAAATTCTGGGGTTTGTTTTGTAATCGTAGATTCGATCGGAATATTTAAATTCGTATTTCTTTCCGGATATTTAGAAATTGTTAAACTATTTGAACGGATATCATTAACTCACTGTTTCCCGGTACGGCAAACTTTCAAGTGTTGAAATTTTTTCGGGTTTAAATCTTTCGGAAAAATTGTACAAGTTAAGCGGTGGACCCTCTAGAAGACAACAAACCTTAACTCGATTATGTGACCGTCTTGAACTGCCTTTTGAACCTTCGGGTTTGGGGCAGTACGGCGTGCCACATGTGAGGCGTTGGCTTGACCCATCTACGGCTGGATCACCGGTACTGTGACATATTCTGGGATTATTTGAACTCCGCTCAAGTGTTGAGCAGTTTAGGAAATTTTGGGTGTTTGATTATCTGTTCGAAAAGTTTAATACTGTCTATTTATCTGGAATGTGATACAATATGTGGAATTCATAGAGTTAGGCATGAAATGCGAAGTATGTGATATTTCGGATTTACGATGTCTAAAGTGATTGTGGATTCCAAATATTGTAGTTTTACACTTTCTTTTCTGTGACCGTAAGTGTAATATGTGATATCGCCGGTTTCGTTGCTATATGTCAACGACAATTGGGATGCGCATATTTACTTACGTTGATGATATGAGATATTATGTGTTGCTGTGATATGTTATATTGGATCGTCGCGTTCTGAATAGCCGGGAGTTTTATGTGAGATGAGGGTTTTTATTTTCATTCATGTAAAATTCATTTGTAATGTAATATTCTTTTATTTGGGGCACTTCCAGGTTGCGGTTGATGTCACCAGTGTATATTATTTACTTTTCCGCATTAGGTAGACCCAAGGAGGGGAGCACAAATAACCGGGTTCTAGGGTACAGTAGGAGGCCATCTCGAGGAGTCGAGACCGGGTCTCCTAACCCTAGAATTGGCAGTGTTACTTGCCGCTCTCGTAGGGGTCTTGGGATGTGGGTTTGGCTATTCGTCGCGACCGTGGAATCCGTGTTTTATACAGGCTCGTATTGAAAACACGGACGTCCTAATATATCCAATATTTCATATATGTTCTTCTGCTGCAATGTTCTGTGATGAGATCATATTACTGCCTGAGACGAATGCTTATACTATATATATATGTTGATATATAAATATTACTGCTTTCGTTTCTTCTGTGATGCTTAGGAAGCATAAGCTGATGGGATTTTTATTAATGAGATTAATAAAAGAAAAGAAACCTAAAGATGTTGTATAATCAAAACTTTATAAAAAGGGGTAGCTACAGTTTTGCTTTGCACAGTGATATATATGATATATCCTGCACCTTATTCGATGAGGAAAGGACCGAGATCCCTTCATCGGGAGTGACTCCTTTAGCGAAACTGGCAGATGCTACAAAACGCGGTTTGTCTTTTGATTGCTTTTAATGTTTTGCTTTGCACAGCGGTATATATGATATATCCTGCACCTTATTCGATGAGGAAAGAGCCGACGATCCCTTCACCGGGAGTGATCCCTTTAGCGAAACTAAGAAAAGCCTCAAAAACACTCCTTTTCAAAACTTCACTCGATTCTACGACGATATCAAGTTCATTACGCTCAGGGTTTTCTGAAAAACCTGCGTAGCCCTCCGTCATTTCAGATAGATATTATTTAGTATTCGTGCTATGTTTTTTGACTTAGTTAAGGCATAGTGTACGGTAGCTAAGTAATGTTTATCTGCTAAAACATGAGATGTGATTGGATTAGGGTATTCGTACGGCCTTGTTGACTCAGTTAAGGGTCGTACGGGTGGGTTTAATTCAATCGGGAAATGTACGGGTTGAACTTGACTTGCGATTTATGGTTTGTTGACTTAGTTAAGGTCATAGATCGCTAGGGGCAAAATATTATCAGGAATTTCAAGTGTTGAAATTTGCAATGAGATTGCATACCTCATATGAGATAGTTGGATCCCGATACCCACTGCGAGTAAGAGTTACTCCTGGGAGAGTTTTACACAGGACAATTAGCCGATCAAGTAGGTGTCTAGAAAAGTGTTAACGAGGTTACGCCTCTGGGAAAACGAGGTTTACTTTAATTAGGTCCGTGCGAAAGCACGGGGAACCTCCCTCAAAGTACCGACACTGATCTGGCTGAAAGATTGACGAAATTGTAAGGTGTAATTAATCCCGGCTAATCTTACCTTTTAGGGTTTTAAGGTAGATTTGATAAAACCAGTGGGAGACATCCTGATTAGATAAGATAATAACCAATCTAATCTTGCAAGAGCATACGCTAAAGTGTTTTCTTCTCTCTCTCTCCAGGTAGCGACCATGTCATGCCATAATCAAGATAATAATATGGATGTATTGACTGAACCCAATTATTGTACTGAGCTAGGGAATGTTGGACCCGTTTTTTCTTATAAGAGTTATAAGACTGAACAGGAAACAGGAGAATATCTAGATTCTCACGCCACCCAAAAGAACATGCATGTTGATGCATCTTCTTCGGGTGTGTTAGTTATTGAGAACTGTTTCTCAGTTCACCCTACGTCCTGGGTATTAGATACCGGATCAGGATCCCACATATGTAAATTGTTACATGGGCTACGAAAAGGTAGAGAACTAGGAAAAGGTGATCATTCCGTTCAAGTAGGGAACGGTGCAAGTATTGTAGCCAAAGCAGTTGGCGAATATCACCTTGTATTACCAAGTCGTAATACACTGATTCTAAATGAGTGTTATTATATACCGAACATGATGTGCAATATTATATCAGTTTCTTTATTGAGTAAAGAGGGATATAATTTTGTAGTACAGGATAATGTTATGAACATATTCCTAGATCAAAAGTTGATTGCATCAGGCTCGTTACATAATGGCATATTCATTCTAAATCAGAACACAGTCCTGAATATACAAAACACACACAAGAGGAAAAGTTCAGATATGAACGAATCCTACTTGTGGCATTGTAGACTTGGTCATATCAATGCGACACGACTGGCTAAGTTGCATAAAGATGGTTATTTGAATCCGTTCGAATTATCATCTTATGATACTTGCCATTCATGTCTCAAAGGAAAAATGACCAAAGCTCCGTTTAGTGGACACGGAGAAAGAGTTACCGAACTCTTAGGACTAGTACATAGTGATGTATGCGGTCCCATGTCTACGCATGCCAGGAACGGTTCTTCCTACTTCATTACATTCACTGACGATCTCTCTAGATACGGACATGTGTTCCTGTTGAAACACAAGTCTGAAGCTTTTGAGAAATTCAGAGAATATAAGCACGAAGTAGAGAACCAAACAGGCAAAAGTATTAAGATCCTTCGATCTGATCGAGGAGGAGAATACTTGAGCAATGAGTTTCGGGATTATCAAAAAGAGAATGGGATTCTCTCTCAGCTTACTCCTCCTTATACACCACAGCACAACGGTGTATCGGAACGGAGGAATCGCACCCTATTAGATATGGTGCGCTCTATGATGAGCGAGGCTGAGTTATCTATTTCCTTTTGGGGATATGCGCTTGAGACAGCCATATACATATTGAATCTAGTTCCGTCTAAATCTGTACCTACCACACCATATGAGATATAGAGTGGGAAGAGACCATATTTTAAACGAGTTAAGATATGGGGTTGTCCGGCCTATGTCAAAAGACAAAATCCAGACAAACTCGAGGCACGATCAGTTCTTTGCAAATTTGTGGGATATCCTAAGAATTCTCAAGGATATATTTTCTATCACGCTGAGGAACAAAAGGTGTTTATTTCTCAATATGCCACCTTTTTAGAAAAGGAATTTCTTGGAAAAGAAATTAGTGGCAAAGAGGTAGAACTGGAAGAGGTTCCAGCACCACAAACCGCAACTGATGATTTGTTGGAACCAGAAGATTCAGTAGTACCAAACGAACCCCAGCCTCTCCGCCGATCTAGTAGGGTTTCTCGTCCACCTGAGAGATACTACGGTTTTCTCATTGATGGTGGAAGCGAGGATTGCATCATGGATGATGATGACCCGACTAGTTTCGAGCAGGCCATCACGAGTGGTGACTCTGTGAAATGGCTGGATGCAATGCGATCTGAGATGGAATCCATGTACACCAATAAAGTATGGATTTTGGAAAATGCTCCTGAAGGGGTAAAACCCATTGGGAGCAAGTGGATTTTTAAAAGAAAATTTGGTGTAGATGGAAAAGTTGAGACTTTCAAAGCTAGACTTGTAGCAAAGGGTTTTCGTCAACGACCAGGTGTGGATTATGACGAAACCTTTTCTCTAGTGGCTATGCTTAAGTCCATCCGGATCTTACTTGCCATTGCTGCATACCATGACTATGAAATCTGGCAAATGGATGTTAAGACCGCCTTTCTAAACGGTGATTTAGAAGAGTGCGTGTACATGACTCAGGCAGAGGGCTTCGTAGATAGTGGGAGCAGCGGAAAGGTGTGCAAGATGCTTAAATCCATTTATGGGTTAAAGCAAGCATCGCGGAGTTGGAACATCTGTTTTGATGTTGTAGTCAAAGAGTTTGACTTCATCAAAAATATAGATGAACCTTGTATCTATAAGAAGGTAGCAGAGGGTAAGGTTGTCTTCCTCGTATTGTACATGGATGACATACTCTTGATAGGAAATGATATTCCTATGCTGCAATCAGTCAAACTCTTCTTATCACAGAGATTCTCAATGAAAGATCTAGGTGATGCCTCTTGCATATTGGGAATCATGATCTATAGAGATAGATCTAAACGGATACTGGGATTGTCCCAATCCAGGTACATTGACACCATACTAAAGAGGTTTAGTATGGAAGAATCCAAGCGTGGGAACCAACCCACGATCTGTGGACTCACTCTCTCCAAAGAGATGTCTCCCAAGACAGATTTGGAGAGAGCTCGCATTCAAGGGATACCCTATGCTTCGGCAGTAGGCTCTATCATGTATGCGATGCTATGTACCAGACCCGATGTAGCATACTCACTAAGTGTAGTGAGTCGGTATCAAGCAGATTCTGGAGAGAGTCACTGGACAGCTGTGAAGAACATTCTCAAGTACTTGCGAAGGACTAAGGAGATGTTCTTGGTGTATGGTAACGGAGAACTCCAGGTGGAGTCCTTTACCGATTCCAGCTTCCAAAGTGATAAGGACGACTCTAAGTCGCATTCGGGTTTTGTCTTTACCCTCAATGGAGGGGCGGTATGTTGGAAGAGTTCCAAACAGGATACCGTTGCAGACTCAACGATGGAGGCTGAATACATCGCTGCCAACGATGCTGCCAAAGAGGCTGTCTGGATCAAGAAGTTCATTAATGAACTTGGTGTGGTTCCATCCATTGAGCATCCAATACCTCTGTATTGCGATAACAATGGAGTTGTGGCTTTAGCCAAGGAACCCAAGTCCCATCAAAAGTCCAGACATATTCTGAGGCGGTATCACCTGATCAGGGAGATAGTTGATCGCCGGGAGATCGAGGTCAGGAGAGTAGATACGAAGGACAACACAGCGGATCCATTCACGAAGGCTATTCCCCAGATACAGTTTGAGAGATTATTCGGGATGCTAGGTATGAGATACTACAGCAGCTGACCTTAGTGCAAGTGGGAGATTGTTAGTTATGTATATGCCCTAGAGGCCATTGTTGTACATATGATGTATATTATAATGGATGCTTGGATATATATAGAGATGACTTTCTTACTCGTCATGATAGTATGCTATTTGGTTTCACTTTATCTTAACATGTTGACTTGTATTGGTTTACTGTTTTACTCTCACATGTTGATAAAGCCCTTAGGATCTGTACTCGACTACTGGGACTATGATGAGATCATACTAGTGGGCCCGCGGTAGTCGATGAGTACATCCTATAACTGTTCCTAGTCGAGGGTATATCGAGACAGGGCATCGATACACCAGAGTAGACTAGCGTATACGCATCTTGACCCATATGATGGGCGATGGATGATCCCATATCCATCGGTGTTGGACATCAGAGATGGTGTACGGGTGCTCAGTAGAGACTGGGTACACTGGACGGACTCGCCGAGAACTCCCAGATGGTGATATACCACACGTCAGATGGCAGTTCTCCGGTGACACTGGTACAGGGTAGTCTGTAGACCCGAGATCGTCATAGAGTCTTGTGTGATTCCCACTGTGCTTTGATTTCCACCTTACCACGTCCAAGAGGGCGTGCAAAACGGTAGCTTTTGGGTACAGTCCCGAATCACATGAAGGCAATGAGCGATAGGAGGGGATTCGTCTCTCCCGGTATAGGGAGTTGATGTTGTGCTGTGTTCGATTGGCTATAACTGGAAGTCCCTGGCCAGGGCTGATATAGAGATTTACTGGTAAGTGTTACTAGTAGTTTCTCGACCTGTTATGAGCCACACATCGACACGACTTATCGGTTACTGGGGTCTGACGTATACCACCCCTAGACTTGATATGCGACATATCAGACGAACAGACCGGACTGTACGGGAGTGTTACTGGTTGGATTCACAGGAGAACGCACAGGCTAGCTTGTTGATCTTCTGATCGCTCAATGCCTGGGTGGCTGTTACGTTTAGCTGACCGCTTGCAGCTTGTGGGTGTTTGATATGATCATCACCTGCTACCGGCGTATTGATGATTCTTTAGAGTCCTACACAGAGGTTTCTTGGCTCAGGCGAAACGGAGTAGTGGCACATATGTGATATGCGCAGGAACGAGAATAATGCGATATGGGATACCGTATTATATTCTCAGGATATTTAGATATGAACCGGGTCATCGGATCAAGTGTTGATTCGATGAATCGGTACATGATATATTAGTCGGTAATATTCGATATAGCCGGATCATCGATTCAAGTGTTGATTCGATGATTTAATGTATAATAATATATATGATATATTGTATTACATTATCTAATATTGGCTCGCTTTATTATTTCATTTTCTCAGTGGATGATACATTGATATATATGCGATATATGTTAATTGTATTATTTTCTTTTGTTGCAAATATATAATATATATGTGATATATATTATTGTGACATGTTATGATTAATTGTTAAACATGTTTAAGGATGATTAATTGAGATTAAGGTTTGATTTGGGTTAGATGTTTCATGCATCTTCTAGAAGCTTTTCCTTTTGTCATTCTTAGGATATTTTGGATGACACTTTCTTTAACTCAACCAAACCCTAACTCTAGTTATTTCTCTACAAAATCTTGACTACTCATCCTTGACCATGGTTTACAATTCAATCATATGGTTTATATTCTATTCATCACAAAAGAAAGATATATCATTATCTTTTCATGATCATCTTCTTCCTTCTTCAAGAAAGCTTGCTAGTTTTTCTTTAAGTGATGAAATAAAATGAGAAAATGATTTAAAAAGAAAGCAAAATTACTACTCTCTCATCCTCATCTCATCTAGCCCATGGGATTAGTGTGTTCCTCTCTTTTGAGTGAGAAAGCTTGAGTCGTAGCAACTTCAAGGTAGATCATCGGAGATTTGGAATACTTCGAGCTAGCATGGATCGTTCGAGTCGTGGAGCCTCTCATGAGTCCGGGAGATCGTGGATCGCGGCAAAAGGACTTCTACTCGGAGCTTGTGAAGTGAAGGAGCGGACTACAAAGGTTGTAATCCCT
This sequence comes from Agapanthus africanus, assembly GCA_030015575.1. NCBI lineage: Eukaryota > Viridiplantae > Streptophyta > Magnoliopsida > Asparagales > Amaryllidaceae > Agapanthus > Agapanthus africanus. The sequence continues at coordinate 643,722,658 of CM057342.1, forward strand.
CACACTTAGATAAAAGTTATCTTCTTGCATGTTAAACCATAATAGTCTAGCAAAGATCCCGGCTTTGGGTTGTTCGGCACGTCTAAATTTTTATCCGGGTATGTTTGATGCCTTTTGAACCTTCACAAGAGTGCCTAGGAACCCTACAATATTCCATCTCATTGGATCTTTGATCCACTAACTCTCTGTTTAACAGAAAATATCCTTCTTAATATAATTTAATTCTATGCTTAACCACCATTGGATCTTTGATCCAACGGTTCATTGAGTAGAATTTAATTATACGTAAGGAGATGCCCTCACTTGTTTGACACGTGGGGCTTATTTAGCTCCTCTAATTTGGCGCCCATATGCCTTGCATATGAGCGCTCACGTGTTTAACACGTGAGGCCAATTTGGCCTATAGTTGTTTGACTGCAGCGCCTATATGATTTGCATATAGGCGCTCACGTGTTTAACACGTGAGGCTTATTTAGCCTACCAATTGTTTGATTGCAGCACCTATATGCTTTGCATATAAGCGCTCACGTGTTTAACACGTGAGGCTCATTTAGCCCATTAGTCGTTTGATTGCAGCACCTATATGCTTTGCATATAGGCGCTCACGTGTTTAACACGTGAGACTTATTTAGCCTACCAATTGTTTGATTGCAACGCCTATATGCTTTGCATATAGGCACTCACGTGTTTAACACGTGAGGCTCGTTTAGCCTATTAGGTGTTTTAATTGCAGCGATTATATACTTTGCATATAGGCGCTCACGTGTTTAACACGTGGGGTTTGAGTTGTAGGGAATTTTCTTCCCTTTTTCGTTTTTTTATATGAGGGAACAGTACGGATTTCGCGCACAATTGTAAATACCATACTTAAGCACCCTAATCCACATTGTTGCCGATTACCCTAGCATCAATAGTCAAGTGAGGCACAACGGATCTTCCTAACTTAAACTAGCCTAACTCTATCCCTAACAAGCATTCTTTTGCGTATACAAAACACTTAGGTTAGAAATGAACTTTCCGACTTTTGACTTGACTCGTGAGAACAAGAATTGAAAAACGTACCTTCTCTCTGCGGACGACCCATACTCATCTCGGCTAGCTACACGCAACACCGTCTTGATTACGGTATCTTTAAATTTAGTACAACATGATAAATCTCTACCAATCAAATGGCGTCGTTGCTGGGGACACGGTAATGCTTTTTTTCTTGTGATTTCGGGTTAACTTTTATATATCTTGTGCATACAACTAACTTCTTTCAGAAAACAAAACAAAAATTTGAATAAACTTCAAAAACCAAAAAAAAATTAACATTTTAAACTTTTTTTCTCTTTTATTTTGATCTGCTATCACTCTGCGATTAATTGGGAAATTCAAACTATAAAATTAGGACACTATTAGAACACTAAGAATACAGTAGAAAGTTGGAGCCCCAATTCAAATATTTGGCCGCCGGTTTATTAATTTTGGCCGTAATTGGCGGCCATTCTTGTCTTGATTGCTCTAAATTTTTTCTAGATGCTCTCTTGTTCTGTTAATATCTCATTTTTATACTTTGAATTTCATAATTGTGTGTGTGCAAGAGATTGGCCACATATACCGCTTTTTCTCCAATAATATCTGTTTTCTGACATTTGCAGATCTTACAGAATTGCGAACAGCGATCGTGCAGAGCAAAGTGCATTTTCAAGACCAAGGCGATAGTGAATTACAGTGCCGAAGATCTAGGTAGTTCGACCCGCACAGGCGAACATTCAAGCATTCGGGAATCACTTCGACGGGGGTTTCTAAACCCAAAATATCAGTACGTATTTTTCTATCACCTTCTTCTCAAATCGACGCGTCCAATATTCTATCTTTGCAGGATTCTTTGCAAGTTCACAGCCAAAAACTAAATTGACTAATTCGTATTTGTTGCAACGCCGCATTTAAAATTAAAAAAACTATTACTTGATGTTTTGAACAAACTTCTTATTGATTGTGCATTGCATCCATTAATATAGACTTAAGGGCAAGCGAACCCCACAATATACGATAAATAATTTTATCACCTTTCTCCGTGGCCCACAAATTACAAAATTGAGCATAACATTTACCCATAAAAATTTTAAAAGAAATTAGATTTTAAGCCTTTAAGCACTTGCGCTTATTAGGAGAAGTTAACCGTGTTTAGAATATCGCTTAACGCTATATCGTTCACGGGGTGTCTAGGCAAGTGTTCATGGCGCAACCGCCAAATGAGAAAGGGATATTCTAATTAAGGAATTTTGCGAAAGTATTGGAAAACCTCTCCTTATCTATGCACTTATCTGACTTCGTGATTAGTATATCTTGAGCCCGTTTCTCGACACGGTTTTACTTCGAAAATCAAGTTCTTTAGCAAGTCTAGTTGACATAGGTGAACACTACATTGTTTAGGTGTGTGGTTATTGTGTCGTGATTGTTTTTGTTTATACCTTTTTGTGTATAATTTCAATTCATTCTTTGGTTAATAACTAACAACGAAACAAACAACTTTTTCATCTCCTTTTCCATCCCTACTTCTTTTCACTATTCCATTAACGGGTACCCCAAAATGACCAACACTTGCCGAACTTTGGTACCCTCAACCAAATATTGCATCATACAGTTCTTACTTTGGTAGAACGTCCAACGATGCATCTATGCCCAAAATTTCTTTGAAAGATTGGATAGACTCTTCTCGACAAACCAATTGGACATCACAATCTACTTCCTATCAACTGTTTCAAACATTCACACCTTCTTATTTTGATACCCCTTCTAAGGGTAATGTGGCAACTCTTAAACCCATGTCCTTTGCTGAACATATTGAACAATCACGTTGCCAATCTTTCACTCTTTTAACTACTCCGAATTTTGTAGAACAACAATTCCAATCATCTTCCTATCAAAATGTTGATCCTAATCCTACCTAGTCTTTACATCCATTCAATTCCTATCAATCCTATCCGACTTCTACAGCTTCCTTAGACATTGCTTCTGAACATCAATTTGGGAGTTTTACGTATTCAAATGAGTTCGAATCTTTTATTGAAACCCTTCATAACTCATGTCTAGTCTTGAACGAACTGTTAGTGTATATGCCCTAGAGGCCATTACTATATCATACTAGTTTGTATATTACTTAATGGAAGCTTGGGATATTCACAGTTGTATAGACAATCTTGTTCAAAATGGTAGTATGCTACTTGGTTTGTTTCTACTTTAATGTGTACATGTGTTTATTTTAGCATATCACGTATACACATTAGTGGAGCCCTTAGGATCTTTGCTTGATTACCAGCGTTGTGATGGCAGTCACACTCGTGGGGGCTGGGTAATCCACAAGCACATCCTTATACAGGTCCCTAGTCGTAGGACTATCGAGACAGGGTATCGATACTCCGGAGTAGACTAGCGTATGCGCTTCTCATCCCAGCAGGGGAGACGGTCTGTCCCACAGCCGTCAGTACGTCGTACATGAGATAGTATGCGGGTGCTCGTTAGGTTACGAGTACACTGGACAGGACTCGTCGGGAACTGATTGGTTGGTACTATACCTATCGTCAGTTATCAGTTCCCAGGTGACATGAGTACAGCTTAGTCCGCTGACTTGACACTGTCACTTCGCCTCGAGTGTGTTCCCACTGTACTTTGATTACTACCCTACCACGGCTCAAAGGAGTCGTGCAAACAGGTAGTAGTTGGGTGCAGTCCCGAAGCACTTGGAGGCAGTAACGGTTAGACAGGATTCGTCTCTCCCGGTATTGGGAGTTGATATCGCGTTGTGTCTAGGAGAGCCATTACACAAGTAGTCCCTGGCCAGGACAAGCGAGATATACTGGTAGGTTTCCAGTGTTATCTCAGGGTGTTCTGGGCTACACTCCGACACGACTTGTACCGCTATTAGGGGACTGACGTTTTCCGTCCCCCTAGGCCCGCCATGCGATATGCTCAGACGAACAGACCGGACTGTACGGAGATTGTCACATTCAGGCTCAGTAGGAGTTCAGATGGGTTTCACCTCGTCCGTCTTCTTATCGGCATCTACCTGGGGGCCGTTACGCACAGCTAGTGCCGCTTGCGGTCTGTGGTTAAACCCACTGCCAGCGTAGTGTCGAGTCTTTAGAGTCCCACACAGAGAGCTATTCGCCTTTAGGCAAAAGAGTAGAGGTCGCATGGTTTTGCGACAGGGTTCGGTCACATCCGCGCACTTGTGCACGTTTAGTGACCGGGCAGTTATTACTAGCGGGCTTTGGTTTAAGCCAGATTCTAGTATACGTTTTGGGATTGGTTTTATCTCAGTTGTATTCGTGTTCCCCGGAACGCGGATGCGGGTGTGTATACACAGTTGACAGAGACAGAGGCAGAGGATTCTCATTAGGGTTGTTGACTGTTGACTTTTGCTTAACCCTAATGAGAATTAGAAATATGATTAACAATAATATTAATTAAGTATTATAGTGACATGGTTAGGGTTGAAGGGTTGACCTTGTTGATTTGTTGACTTTTGTTGACCGGTTGACTAGGTTGGACTTGTTGACCACCATCATGACAATGGCTATCATTTTTTTGCATTGACTTTAGCTTGCTTGTTTTGTTCAGCAATTGCATTTAATGCAAGAAATGATATTGCCATTTGATATGATAACAACCATCACATAATACTCAATTATCATTATTTGTTATCATGATTTTGGATTATGAGAGCTTGAATGGCAAAAGTCTTGCTCACTTTTCATTTTGCTTTCTCTCTCTTGAGCTCTCTCATCCTCAAGCTCTCCCTCTTCCTCTTGCTCTCTCTCTAGTTCATGGTTCTACTTGTCTCATGTGTTGAGAAGCAAGAACCATATAGATAAAACCCAAAACACTCCTCTACTCATCCTAGTTCACAAGGTCTAGCAAGCCAAGTGTTCTAGTTTCTTCAAGTTTGAAGTAGAAGCCAAAAGGTAGAAGCTTTCGGGTGGATCCATCTTCGGCGCAAGAAGACGACAAGGTGAGGCCGATCCGTACACCGCAAAGAGTTGAAGACGAAGGAGTTCAAGTAAGGTATAACCCCCTAACCGAGTAGGTAAAACTCCTAGTTAGGTTGTTAGGTAGTTGTTTAACAAAGATCCGTATTTTAAGTCCATGTTACCACCCAAAGAAAAATCGTTTTTCACCATTTCCGCAACCCCAAAGAACCGGGGAAGGGTAACGTGGACTTACACGAACATTAGAAGAATTTTTGGTAGCTTCTTGTAGACAGATTGATAAATTGAATGCATCCATGACCACACTCATACAACCTAACAAACAATTGGCTAGTTCCTAACTAGCTCAAAATTTTACCATGTATGATGTGGCAATTAGACAATTTGATAATTTGAGTAGTGAAAGAGAGCAGTGCACCCTTCAAAATCAAACCTACCCATTTCGGATTGAACTCCACAACTCCAATTCTGAAAATCAATCAAGTAAACCAAATAATTCACCAATTAAGGATAGTATGTTTGATGAGCTGTGCTACTATATAGTATTTGATTTACCCAATTGTGAAGGGACTCTTTCAAGTGAAACCACCACTATTATAATATCGGGATGTTTTATTTCTCGTCCAGACTTTCCATCAACCGTATGGAAAAAACTCTTTCTGTGAATAGCACAGAATAAACAATACAATTCCTTTCTGAAAAGGATGTGTTTAGATTCGAGAAGCATTATAAATACCTTCATGTAGGAGTTATTCAAGTGACTTTTAAACCTCTAACCTTATAGGGTCTCAATGCTTCTATTTTAACTTCCCTAAGAGATGCAAGATGTCTCGATTGGATATCCTCCCTGATGGGAATTATGCAGACTAGTCTGTATCATGGACCAGTCTACTTTGATATTTATCCTAATTTAACTGTCTTTGACCGATCCAAATGTTCTTGAGGCAGTCACAATAAATTTAAAGACAAATGGATACAATTTCATGAAGGGATCTAAAACTATCTCCATAATCTACGGAATCCATTTTAAGGTTCTAACCACCATGGCCCTAAAAATTAAGGCTAAAATGAAAGTGGTAAAACCACTTTAATTGAGACAAACTTACTGTCTTCTGGTATTGCGACCAGCAGAGTTATAAAATGGGAAGAAATAGATTTTCCTGAACTGTGGGTTTTAACTTCAGCAGTTCCTTCTAAACCAGTCATAGACACTGAGATCGATCAGATAATACAGACCGACGACGGAGAAATAGAAATAAAATTTGGTTCTAACAATATTACTAGAATATCTAGTAATCCGAACACAACCAGCACCTCTTCTATTTATAATGAAAGAAAATCTTTTTCTAGGCCTACCTCCTCTCATAAATCAGATAGTGAAGTTAGAGGCATTAATATTTCTGAGATGACTATTTCTCATCCAATATATGAGAAGAATAATAAAACTTCTTCCACCTCATCAAAGATGAGCTTTCATATGTAAGTTTTTATGGATCTTACACCAAATAGTTCTATTAAGATATTCCTTAATAAGGAATTCATGAAAAAGAAGCATATTGCTTTTAGAAATTGGTTTGCAAAATCCTTTTCTAAAGAACAACAATATTTTTACAAAGATCGGTTTTATAAATATCTTGAAGAAAACCAATGTATTATATACTTTGTTAATCGGTTCTTAGAATATTTTCTCAAAGAACAAGACAACAAAATTAATATTTTTGAGGAACATTATAAATAATGGGCAACCACAAGTGGTAAGATAGTTAGATCAATTTATCCTCCAGCTGAACCTCTTAGATTATCTGGAGTGTCTACCTCTAATTTAGAAGCAACGGCTTTTATAAAACCTTTGATTGATGATAGAATTGAAAATACGTTTAAAGAACTTCAGAAAGTTTCTCAGCAAAATAATTTTATGAATGTTTATATCTAAGTGATAGGCCAATAATTGACAAGGATAGAATCTACCCTTGAAAGCCTGATTAATAAACTACATGTACTTGCTATAGTAGAAACACCTACTATAATTAGGCCAGCTAGTAATACTAGATACATTCCTATCAAGCCATCTGCAGAAATTTTGGGATTCAAATTATCTAAAGATAAAAATATATCTTCAGACATTATAGCATCTTTAGAAAATAAGTTTAGTAATGCTAGACTTAATACTCTCGAAGGAAAACCTTCTGAAATATCAGAAGACGAGACTGAATGTGACATTGAGAGTAATATCTCTGAACCTCAGATTAATATTTCTGAGATCCAAAATGCTTTTGAAGAAGCAAATGTCAATGTTATCAAGTATCCTAAAAGAGTTCTTGATAAATATTATTATAAGAGACCGACTCCAATGGATGTTCTTTATGAAGAAAATGAAGCTGTTATAAAAAATTAATTTTCTAGAAAAACCATTTATTAATGAAACATTGATGGATTAGTAGATAAGCAAATCCATGATACTTTATATCGAATGATAATGTATGCTACAGTTACTAAACAGCATGGTAATATCGATGCTGATGTAGCCAGATTTATTTCGCGTGGTTTTATAGGAATCTTGAAAGGATGGTGGGATCGTTGTCTTGTCCCTACTAAAAAACTGAGATTTTTAGTGCAATCAAACTTGAAAATAATACCCAAGTTTCTGACGCAGTTTATACTTTGATACTTACAATTCTCGATTATTTTACAGGAGATATAAGTAATCAACCTGAGAAACTTATGACTTTATTGCAGAATTTAAGATGTCCAATTTTAACCCATTTTAGATAGTATAAAATTACTTTTCTTAGCATGGTTATATAACTTGAAGATGCCAACAATTCGCATTGGAAAACCAAATTTATAAGCAGCTTACCCAATCTATTTGCTAAGAAGGTTCATAAAAATTTATGAAATCAGCATGACGGAGTCATACCCTATAATATGTACACTTATGGTCGTTTAATAAACACCTGTGTACAAGAAGGCTTGAGTTTATGCAATGACATAAAGTTAAAAAATCAATTAAAAGACCAGAGATTGACTGGCAGAAAAGAATTAGATGAGTTTTGTAGCCAATTCACTATGGTTACTCCTCAAGAAGAAAGAAAAGAAAAGAGAACGAAAAAGAAATCCCTTTCCAATTATTTTTATAAAAAGAAAAGAAGTCCATCCTCCAAAAAGCCCAAAAATGATCGGGGAAAAATTATGGAAAAGGGCCTATTTATAAGAGGAGTTTAGATAAGTCTAAATCAAATACTTCTACCACTTGTTATAAGTATGGCATGATTGGTCATTTTGCCAACAAATGATATACAAAAAAAGAAGATTAATGAGATCGAAGATGAAGAGTTAAAAAAATATTTATATAGGATTATGATTAACTCCTCTGAATCTAAAATATCAGATTCCACATCTTTTTCAGATAGTGAAGAGGAGCCAGAATGCTCCACCAAATACTCCAATAAATATTGCAATATCAACAGAGATGATAATTATTGGAAAGCAATTGTTGATATGAATGGTTTAGGCATTAATGTTATCAGTAAAAATGACAAAAAAGCTATTCTAAAAATTATAGAAGATAATGATATTCAATCAGAGTTGAAATCTAAGTTGATTAAAGTTCTTCTAAAAGAAGAAAAGGAGAAATATTTTATACCAGAGAATGCGTATAGACTCTCTAAAGTTTTTAAAAGACAACAGCAGAGAGAAAGTAAGCCGGTGACTCTCTCGGCTCTACAAAAGGATGGTAATAACCGCAAAATTGAGATTAAAAATTTAAAAACTCAAAATGGAGTTTTTTTGTCCAGACTCTCTACCATTGAGAGCAAAACCTTAATGCAAGGTAGTTCTTCATATAAAGAAGAAACATCTGATAAAGAAAGAGGAAATTTTGAATCTGAAGAAGCTCTAAAGAACCTCTCAGATCAATTTCTTTAGACTATTGATTTAATATTAAATAAAAAATGGTATATAAGGGTAACTTTGATCGTTAATAAGGATTTAGTTATACCCAATTTAATTGCTCTTGTAGACAATGGTGCAGATTTGAACTGCATCAAAAAGAGAATTATTCCTATTAAATACTGCGAGAGAACTACTCAAATTTTGAGTACGGAAGATAATAGTGTCCTAACTACACCATATAAGGTGTCAAATATTAATATATGCAATGAAGACATTTGTCTTCCTTCTCCTTTTTATTATAGTAAAGGAAATAACTCAGCATATTATATTAAAGACCCCGTTCCTTAGTAAAATTATGCCTATGGAGAAAATAGATTCTTAAGGAATTTATACCAGTTATAAAGGTAAAAGGGTAATATTCCAGTTTATAACTGATCTCATGGTAAAAATTCTTAATGAGGTAAAAGACATTTACCTAAAAGAAAACCAAATAAATTTTATCAAAGAAGAAATATGTTTTATACAGATTAAGCAGCAGTTTAAGTCAATCCCAGTCAGAAGAAGGATCGAAAATCTTGAAAATGAGTTTATAACTCAAACATGCAGTGATCTTCTCAATACATTTTGGGATAGAAAACAACATATTATTTTTCTTCCTTATGTAGAGGAGTTTAATGAGAATAATATTCCTACTAAGACAAGGCCATGCCAGATGAATCAAGAATATCTTGAACTTTATAAGAAAGAGATTGAGAATCTCTTAGACAAGAAACTTATAAGAAAATCTTATTTCCGATGAAGCTGTACAGTATTTTATGTTAGCAATGCTGCTGAACAAGAAAGAGAAGTTTCTCGTCTTGTTATCAATTATAAGTTACTTAATAAAGTGCTTAAATGGATAAAATATTCCCTCCCTAATAAAAGGGACTTGCTAAATAGAATTAGCAAAGCTAAGCTCTTTTCAAAATTTGATCTTAAATCTGGGTATTGGCAAATTCAGATTAATGAATCTGATAAATATAAAACTGTCTTTACCATTCCCTTTGGGTATTTTGAATGGAACGTTATGCCGTTCGGTTTTAAAAATGCACCATCAGAGTTTCAAAATATCATGAACTCTATAGTTAATTCATATACGGAATTTATACTTTCCTATATTGACAATATTTTAATATATTCTGATAATATAGATCAACATTTTAAACATCTAAATATTTTTAAATATCTTATTATAAAAAACGAGCTAGTAATATCATCCCCAAAGATGAAATTGTTCCAAACCGTTATAACATTCTTGGGACACAATATTGATAATGGTACTATAATACCAATTGACAGAAATATTGAATTTGCTTCTAAGTTTTCAGATAATATTCTGGATACGAAGCAACTGCAAAGATTTTTAGGTGCTTTAAATTATGTGGCAGATTATTATAAAAATCTAGCCATATATGCAACCATTTTATATAATAGGCTCAAGATAAATCCTTCTCCTTAGACAGTTGATCATACAAACGCTGTACAAAAAAATTAAGCAAATGGTTAAAAACCTACTCTGTCTTCATATTGCTAATCCTACTTGGCAAAAAATTGTGAAGACGGATGTCTTTAATATTGGATATGGAGGTATCCTTAAGCAAGTAAATCCTAATAATAACAAGAAAATGCTTATTAGATTTATCTTTGGAAATGGAATCCAGCTCAGTTAAATTATTCAACTATTAAGAAAGAAATTCTTTCTATCATTAAATGTATTTATAAATTTCAGGATGATCTTTTAAATCAGAAATTCTTGTTTAAAATTGATTGCAGCGCTGCTAAAACTGTTTTAGAGAAAGATATTAAAAATTTTGCATCAAAACAAATTTTCGCCAGATGGCAAGCTGAATTAGCAATTTTTGATTTTGATATTGAATATATTATTAATTGCCTTCTTGATTTCTTGACCGGGAAATTCTTGCAGGACTCTAATGCAGAGTCCATCGAGGGGTCAAGGCCCAGTCAGGGACCGAGGACGGGAAAGGAATAATAATTCTTCCAACTCCCCTTGTTCAAATTGGTTGAAATGCAAAAGCCAAAACCAGTAAGATTCGAAATCGAATCTGAGGCGTCATACGCCCAGTTAGAATGAAGAACGCCTAATAAGACGATGAAAAGAAGTGTTCATAACACTCAAAACACTCAAAAAGTTACATTAGTTTAGAAGAATCATCCGGTTCAGGAAATATTTCTGGACAAATTCAGTCATTCAAAAAGGTTGTTAAAAGAGGACATGAAAATTATTACTTTCAGAAAAACACCTCTGAAACAATTATTTGTTTGGAGGGGAATGATATTCCCCAAATGCATGATTCTTGGTCTTTAAAAGAAAAATATATCGAGACCAGTTCATATGCTTTTCAAGCGGGAAAAACCCGACAGGTCTATAAAGCCTTGCTAACAGTTTCCAACTCAATGGAAATTAAGCATTATTACCCAAATGGGAAAGAAGGGGTGATATTATAAAATTCTCCAAAGCTGTTATTAAAAAAGGTTTATCAACCGCATGAGTGGACTCTACATCCCAACAGAGCTAGAATCTTTCAAAATTGGCGACATGTGCCATGAATGCAATTACTGCGATTACATCCAAGCATTCGAAAAAAGCATTCCTGGTTTCTTTTATAAATGCTTGGATGTAATCGCAGTAGTTGCATTCAAGACGCATGTCGCCAATTTTGAAAGATCTGGCTCTGTTGGGATGTAGAGCCCATTCATGCAGTTGATAAACCTTTTTAATAACAGCTTTGGAGAAGTTTATAATATCTCATCCTTCTTTCCTATTTGGATAATAATGTTTAATTTCTATCGAGTTGGAAACTGTTAGCAAGGCTTCATAAACCTATCAGGTTTTTCCCGCTTGAAAAGCATATGAACTGGTCTTGATATATTTTCTTTTAGAGACCAAGGATCATGCATTTGGGGAGTATCAACATTTATTTATTATTATTTTATTTAAATTCATATCATTTTAGTTTAAATTTTTGGAGTTTAAAATTTTGGAATTAAATTTTTTAAATATTTTAGATTTTTATTTATTTTCTGACTTGATAATTTCTTAAAGTTCTTTAACTAATTTTTATATTTTATTTTTGTATGTATTATAATTAAAGATAAAGATATATCGATTTCAAATCATTTTAGCTTCTATTATTATCATTTTTTAAATATGTCCTTTTTAATTATTAATTATTAAAAAATCTTCTTAGTTATTCAATTTTAGTAAAATCTTTAGAAATATTTTAATCATTTACATGTGCAAAATTATTGTGTATCTAGAAAAGATATACTTTCATAGATTAATTTTAGAAGAAGATATTCTCCTAATTATTCATTAAAAAGATATTTCTTTTAAAAATTGTCCTTAAATATTTGCATAATTTTTTGTATAGTTTCAAGAAAATTAAAAAAAATTCATATATTGCAAATACTTTTAGATTAATTTAATGCTTTTCAAATCTTTATATATCTTTTTTATTTTCTTTTTGGATTTTTAGTAGAAAGTGAAATTGGAACAAAATATAAATTTGCACTCTTCACTCCTAACAAAGTTATATATTTTAATCAAGAGGTGGAGGTTATATAAACAAAACAACTGGAACTTATCTTTTTAAGTTAACAAATCAAACAGTGTAAAATACGATGAACCAAAACTGGAAGAGTGTTATAGATAGATTATTTTTAGAATTAAAAATATTTTTAAATCTTTTTATATTTCTACTTTTCGATGTCTTCAAAAATAAAACTAAATATTTTCAGTCTTTTTCAACAAGACCTAGACCCAGAGGTTCGGCCTAGATCTCGTATTTCCCACATAGCTCGAAAGTAATAGAAAGAGTTTACATTTATTTATATTATTAGTAGCAGCAGTTGTAGTATTTTAATTCATATCATTTTAGTTTATATTTTCAAATTTAATTCTTCAAACTATTTTAGGTTTAAATTTATTGCTGACTTAATAATTTCTTGTAAATATTTTTATATTATTTTTGTATATATTATAAATTAAAGGTAAATCGATTTCAAATCATATTAGGTTTTACAAGGAAAATGTATGTTCTTTCCATTCTTTCATATATTTAACAAATATACCCAAACATACAATAACTATTTCTTAAATTCCTTAAACTTGCAAATATCCTCATCTTATTTCTTCACAATCTACAACATTTGCAACAATTAAGATTTGCCGATGAGATAAGACTTCCCTCTCAGAGAAGAGAGATAGTTGGAACAATTCTCACCTCATAGTATATAATAATCGTAATACAAAGCATATAAAAATTTAACAAAAGATAAAAAAAAAATAAACCTAATGAAACAATAAAATTAGCCAGGTCTAGACGGCGTGAACCTTTGCCTCAAAACTATTATTTATTGCAATTCATGATTGAAAGATTTATCAAAATAAAATTCAATAAAAATAAAAAATTTATCAAAATTCACATGCAAAAGGTACAATAAATATAAGTTAATCACATAAAAAAAAATTCAACTTTACATTGACCATGTTCTTTTCTTAGGGGTCTCCAACCTTTTCAAAGTCCTCCCAATCAAAATGAAACAACTCAAAATATCCATCAAATCCTAAAAATACAAATTAATAATATAAAATAGACAAGACATGAAATTGATAAAATCTAAATAACAAACGAGGAATGAACGAATACGATGAAGACTTATTCAAACTTTTCAGCCCTTGTTTTTCTTATCATGCTTTTACATTGTTTCCATTTTCATCCAAGACCCTGCATCAATTTAAAAACACTACTTATCACTCTCTATGAGGGTTAAAGATCAAACGAAAATTGCTTGCTGGATTATTTGACAAAAGAAAAAGGAAATTAAATAAGCATACTGATGATGCTCAATATTGGCGACCTTTCAGATCAGGACACGTGCCAGATGACGTGTCCCAAAACTCAGAAGAGAGGGCCCACAGGGGCTGATCAAGCCCGACCTACAAGCACAAAGCTGGCTCACCTCTGGGCCCTTGCAAAGGGGCCTCCTCGGTCTCTCAGCTCGCCTCCGAGCTACCGTAGGACAAAGATACCTCGGCCCTCTCGCTCGTTTTTGAGCTCTCCCGCCGAGACCATCTTCCTCGGTCCTTCCGACCGACCGACTCCACCACTCACAGGCGTAACCGCCGCTCCGCAAACCTCGCCATGGGCAGATTCTCCGCCGGCAACATCCCACGTTCTACGCCATCACGATCCCTATTAACGGGCGATCCGCTCTTTACGCGGGCGTGACGTCGGGAGCGTAACTGCCGGCGAGATTCTCGTGCCTGCTGCTGCATGCCACCACCGCTGTATAAACCCCCATCACAGAGGGGTCAAGGAAGCCATTTTTTACACTTTTATGCAGTTACTCTGCTCGGATCTCATCACTAACTTGAGCGTCGGAGGGTCCTTGGTGGTACCAAACCACCCCGGGACTTCTTTGCAGGTACTCGACAACAACTCTCTCACATCACCTCTTCCTCCAAAAACCCATTGAGACCCACACGCAATGAAGGATAATCAGCTAAGTTCACCGCGAGATCAACGGAAGACAACATCTGACGGAGGCCCGAAAAGGAGCTCCATCAGTTGGCGCCGTCTGTGGGAACCGAAACTCCACAAAAAAACAAAGTTGGCGTTCCGATCTCCATCCCTATGGCAAGAGATCATCCTGAAGATCCAGATACCAGCCGCCGCCTCCCCCTCACCGGAGGCGCGGATGAATCTCCTCCGGCGATCGTCATCAACGCTCTCGCCGGCCGAATAGACCGACGCCCCCTCCCTTGACGGGGTCGCACAGAGGGGGCTCGCCACGGCGGCTCGAGGGCCACCTCGCCCAATGATCTAAGCCATCACTAAGAGGCAGCCCAGCAGCTATCCTGTTCCCCTCCGAAGGACGGCGCACAGGACCGCGGTGTCCTGACGCTGAGATTCGGGGCAGATGCTATTTGGTTTTATCCGTCCACCTCTCCGAAGATGCCAAGTTGATTTATGGCACCGTGTATCGGAGGTTTAGATGGATGCGACCGATATAGCAGACTTCGTCAGATTCCCCCTCGCTTGAGGGGTTTTTGATTATGGGGACGCTCTTCCCTGCAGGCGCAAGCCCCTGCAGTTAATTACGCTACCGCATCGCGGTAACAACTTTCTCCTTCTCCAGAATTTCACTTCGTGTCGTGTGTGTTTGTTTGATTTGTGGTTGCCCGTGGATTGTATACGGAGACTGAGTAATGCCGTCGCCCGTAGGACGTGGACTAGTCCAAATCCGTATTTACTTAGATTTGGGTTTGGTGTTTTTAGTTTAAGGATGCATTAGTCGCGTTGCGGCTAAGCTCAACTTAAACATTCGTCAAGGATACGTTAGTCCTATTTTGGACTAAGATCAACTTGACGTGATAATCATTTAATATCTGGCTATCGGGACTCGTCACCTCTCTAACGTCATTGAAGGATTACAATGGCAGATGTCAGAGGAGTTCAGAGATGTACCCTTGAACCAAAGTCGATTTGGAGTTTTATAGTCCATTTAAATGTTTAAGGATACGTTAGCCGTGTTTGGGGGCTAAAATCAACTTAAACGGGATCGTTTAGATCCGGCAAAAGAGTATTTGGAGGCTCTATTGTTCCAGTTTAGGGACGTGGTGGTCCATATTCCAGTTTACGGACGTGGTGGTCCATATTCCAGTTTACGGACGTGGTGGTCCATTGTTAGTTTAGGGGCGTTTCGGTCCGATATTAGTTTAAGGACGTTTCGGTCCGATATTAGTTTATGGACGTTTCGGTCCGATATTAGTTTAAGGACGTTACGGTCCGATATTAGTTTAAGGACGTTTCGGTCCACGAGTTTAAGGACCCCGCAGTCCATATACGTGTGGTCGTTGGGACCCGTCACCTCTCTGACGTCGTTGAAGGATTACAACGACAGGTGTCAGAGAAGTTCGGAGATGTACCCTTGGACCGATGGTAAATTGATTTAAGAGAGCAAATTTGCTCAGTCAATTTAATTTAAGGACTTATGGCCGAAATTGGGCTAAGTCCAGTTGAAATGTTCAACATTTTATTTGTTTCTGCATTGCATTTCTTTTTTATTTTTATTTGGGCTTTGCCCAGAAGGATGCAGAGCATCAATTTGTTTTGGGCTCTGCCCTTTATAAATGATGCAGAGCATCAGTTTGTTTTGGGCTCACCCCTTTATAAATGATGCAGAGCATCAATTTTATTTGGGCTCTGCCCTTTATAAATGATGCAGAGCATCAGTTTGTTTGGGCTCTCCCCTTTATAAATGATGCAGAGCATCAATTTTATTTGGGCTCTGCCCTTTTATTGCTTTGCAATTTATTTTGGCATGCTTGGTCTTTTTGATTTGGGCCTGACCCTTTTAGGAAATGCGTTGCATTTATCAGGCGCTTTGCGCCAATCAGAGAGCGCAAGCGCCCAAGAGCGCAACAGTGCAGATTTATAAGTGCAAAGCACTATTAATTTGAGAATCTTTTTAGATTCAAGAACAGAAGTGCAAAGCACTGTTAGATTTCTTGATCTAATTTAGATCAAAGGAAAAGATAAGTTTTTTTTCTTATCTTAAAGAACCAAAGGTTCATGAAAAAGTGCAAAGCACTATTTTTATTTTTATTTATTCGTTTTATTTAGTTATGTTTAAAGATCAATGATCTTGTTTTTAGATCACTGATCTGTTCATAAGAGAATTTTCTCTTCTTTCAAATGTTTTTACCTTTTTTGTTCTTGAGGAGTTCTTCAGAGTTCTCTTTCTCTCTTTTTTTAAAAAAAAAATGTTGATACGTTTGAATTGAGGTCTGGGGTCCTTTTTATAGTGCTCATAAATTAGTTAAATTTGTTAAAGAGATTTTTCTCTGAGTGATTTGGGGAATTTTCCCCACCGTTGGATCTTTGATCCAAGAGCTTCTGCTTTGCAGAAGAAAATCTTCTTGTTTTAACAAGAACAGAAAAGATTTTTTGAAATTTTAATTCTGTTTGGCGCAAATACTCCAGAGCGTGACATGTGTCGCGCAGCGCAGCTGCGCTTGCGCATCTGCGCCGACACGTGTCGCGCAGCGCACAGCGCAGCGCAACTGCGCTGACACGTGTCGCGCAGCGTAGTGCTTGCGCAACTGAAGCGTTGCTTCCTTTAATAGAGTTTTGCTCTGATTGGGTGCGCCTTCTCGGGCGCTGCGCTGACGTATCAGCGCCTGACACGTGGCGCGTTGCGCCTGGGATTTGAAGCGTTGCTTCATAATTTGAATTTTTGAATTTTCAGCAGAGCTTTGCTCTGATTGGGGGAAACAGATGCCCCCCCCACCGTTGCGCTTACGTGGCCTCCTAACGTGAGCGCAGCGGTGGCAGACTCCGAACCGTCGCGCCATCCCTTGGAAGCTGAAAAGGGCACTTGATGCTTATAAATAGGACCTTTGGTCCCTTAGATGATTCTCATCTCTAAAATTTTACTTTCAGAACTCAGAGCCCTGCTCTTTATTTTCAAGAACTTTAAGAGTTAAACTCTTAAAACTTTTAGGTGAAAATTTTAATTTGGATTAAATTAAATTTAAATTAAATTTCATTGATAGAGCCTCGCTCTCAATAGATCCCTGATCTAAAGGAAACCTATTTATGGTTTCACTTAGCAGAGCTTTGCTCTACAGGTCTTAAAGGGATCTAAAGAGAACTAAAGGGGACCCTACTAGGGTTCCATAGAGCTCTGCTCTCTGAAAGATTTTCCTTGGATTTTCTTAATTCATTAATGGAGCTTTACTCCTCCCAAATCATATAGAAGAACTCTTAAGAATTCTTCATGGATCTTGGAACTTAAAGATGGCATTTTATTCCTCAGTGCATTATATCATTTTGCTTAATCAGTCTTTCTGATAATTCTGTTGATCCTCTTTCACAGGAACAATGAACGCCCACATGTATGCTCTTAACGAGATCATCTCTCATGAGGACATCCGCCAACTTGGCCGCTCTCAAAATCAAGAGTTCACAAACGAGAAGTGTGCTGAAATAATGAGTCGCTTCGACGCATACAATGGTCCACTGCTTCCCCGACGTTCCTCTCTTCTTAAACTTATCGTGGGAGCTATCTGGGAATCGCTTCTCCTATTCTGTTCCGGCGTGCCGCTTAGGGCGTTGGATGCCGCTGAGGACAAGGTGCACTCTGTGTACCTATTGAACTTTATCTCGAAGAGACGGCGAGACAATCTTATCGACCTCTTGCACGAGGTCTTTCAACAGTCTGCCATACTCGCTGCTTATCGGAGGGTGGTAGACATCGGAGGGGACCCTGACGCTTATGCTCGCGAAAGAAAGCACACTAGGATGGTCCGCGAGGCTTGGAAAGTCATAGATATGGTCGCTTTTGAATTCCTCAATCCATGCCCTGGATCTGAGGTTATTCCATTGTAACTTTCGTTTATTGTTTGTATAACTGTAAGAACTTCGGGCAATATTAATGGAAATTTTTTTTATCCCAGCTTGTCTTTATTATATATCTTTTGTCCTGAGTCTTTTTGCCCATGCATGAATGAATGTGTCTTGAACGCTTGATCAAATGTAAATCGGATGCTCTTTCTGTTGCTTTTCCTCTTTCTCAGCATGTCGTCACAATTAGCAGGTAATAGAGTAAGCTTCTTGATTTCTTCACGAGATAGCGAGGGCTTAGGCCGCAGGTTCAGATCTGCTGCCTAAGACTTTTCAACTCTATGAGCCGTGAGGGTCTCATAGAGACTTTTCTCCCTACGGATCGAGAGGATCTCGTAGGTGGGTTTTTCTCCTTAGGAATCGTGAGAATTCCTAAGTGTGGTTTTCTCTTATAAGTCGTAAGGATCCTGCAAGAGAATTTTTCCCTCTTACGAGTCGAGAGGACTTGTAAGCGGTTGTTTCCCTCCTTGTCGAAGTTCGATGTTGGAGAGTGAGACCCGTGGATGGTATGCAAGAGACCGTTTTGGGCCAACTTGCAGGGTCTCAGTGCTTAGGAAACAGGCTTCTTTTATGCCCACTGTCTAAGGCTTTATCCCACGAGTCGAGCCGCCTCAACAATTTTTTTTCGCAAGTCGAGACGAATCGAGCGTTTCTCGCAAGAACATCTTAACGTCGCATTTAACCTCTGCTCTTTACGACAGAAGCCCGTTAAGGTTGGTGGTACTTAGGGTTTTGGCCATCGTACCGTCGCATAAGCTGATATAGTCCTCGATAGACAATCGTGCTGTTCGAGTAGCCCTGCGCCTGCCGTGTCTCTGATCCCTTCGGGGGCTGGACAAGACGTCTTCAAGCAATCCTCCTTGGCAGTTTGACCGTCGGAAGAGCAAGCGTTAGGAATTTGCCATGTCGCTTTTTACTTGAGGTTAGGCTTATTTTGGTGAGCCCCGATGAGTCATAACCACTCCGCGCTGGTGTGGGGATGATCTCCGATAGTCTTTCGGGCTTTATATGAGTTGCCGTCAAGACCCTGAAGCTAGGAATTTGGCCTTTGCTTCATTTGCTGGCATTGCGTCTGCTGTATCGAGACGAATGTTGCGGTGGGAACTAGGGATTTTGCCGTGGCTCCGTTTGTTTGATGACGTTGCGTCTGCTGTGTCGAGACGAACGTTGGGGTGACATCTCGTCTGCTGTATCGAGACGGACGTCGAGGTTGTCTCTAGGTTGCTGGTGAACCGCCGAGGTTTGGAATTAGGGATTTTGCCGTGGCTCCATTCGTTTAATGACGTTGCGCCTGCTGTGTCGAGATGAACATTGGGGTGACATCTCGTCTACTGTATCGAGACGGACGTCGAGGTTGTCTCTAGGTTGCTGGTGAACCGTCGAGGTTTGGAACTAGGGATTTTGCCGTGGCTCCATTCGTTTAATGACGTTGCGTATGCTGTGTCGAGACGAACATTGGGGTGACATCTCGTCTGCTGTATTGAGACGGACGTCGAGGTGGTGACTGATCAGTTGAAAATATTGTATATTTTTACCGGCAATTTCCTTATCATTTGCATACATATAGAAGTGTACGGTATTCATATTTCACATATTAGAAAATCGGTCGCAAAATATCAGATTACATGTATTCGACCTTAAAACCGGCATTTCTAGGGAAATTGACTGCATTTCATTACATGGCATATTTTCTATATATCGCAACCCGTGTTTCGAAGTCTGTGCAGGAAAAGAGAAGCTTGCTCGACCATTACATCGCTCGTAAACTCACTAGCTCAGATCTGGTATCAATACAGAAAGGAAAATACAAATCTAAATATCAGAAGAAGCCACAAACAGAAGCCCAAGACCACTGAAGAATCTACAGAGCCCAAGCTCCTCAATGAGCCACGGATCAGCGGCCATAGGCTGGATTGTGCCGCGCATCCGCGGCTAAGAGGTGACTTCATCAGCTAATTTTTAGCCCAGTATGCTTCTCCCATGGCCCACATTCCAGGAATACATCCCAAGTTCCAGAAGACTCCAGAGATTTCTACCAGATCAGCAAACACCTTGAGTTTCACTAAACTAGCCTAATCATTCTAGAACTTTCCTTAAACCCTAGCTTAAACCCTAAGCTAGCTCCTAACAAACTCCTTCTAGAAACTCCTCAACAAACTTTTGGAGGGAAAGGGAAATTCAAACTTAAACCTAGGGTTTGGGAGCTCTATAAATAAGACCCTAGGCTCATTTTCCCCACATTATTCAACCTTGGGAATTATTCATCCAATTAGTGAATCTATCCCCAAATCCATCTCTCTTTTCATCTCCTTCTTCCTCAAGTCTAGTGACAGGGCTTGTAGGAAACCCTAACCCTAATTCCAATTGAAATCAAGAATCCCGAGTACCCATTAAGCAAGAAGCCTTACAACCTTTAGGAGCGGAGCCGATTTCAACGGAGCAAGCGATCCGAAGCCGATCCACGACTCACGAAGCCGAGCGACGCCCGATCAACAATCTAGATTCCTCTTCTTGTAGTTCTTGAAGCAAATGTAATCAAAATTGTTGAGATCAATAAAGGTGATATTCTTTTATCTTGTTTTCTTTAAATTCCGCATCATGTTATCTTTACAAATCTTTAATATTGTCTTTGTCGTGATGTGTGAATAAAACTCCGCTCGTCGAGGAGTCGAGACGGATAATAGAATGATGATGTAACATAGCTTTAATCGATTCTTGAGTCCCACGAGTTTTGTAAACCCTAGCAAGTTCAAGAAACGACGACCCATTTCGTTTCGATGCTTTCTTGATTGACATCGATCGAAATTGGGGAGTTACAATCGTTTCTTGAATTTGGTAGAGGCTAGAAAAGGAATGATATCGACGAAAGAACAAGGGTTATAGGATGAAACCCTAGTTTCACGAGAAAGCCCCAACTCTCGTCGATCATCATCAATCTAGTGTCAACCCTTCGAAGGACAAGAACACGATATCTTTAGATTACATCACGTCTATTGATCCTATCGATTCCTACGAGCCACTTTTATATTCTTGATTGTTGATTGGAAATATTATCGAAACACCGATTCTTGATTGTTTATAGTTTCTTGATTCTTGCATAAAGAATAGTGACACTCGAATACAAATCATTCTTGAATCATGTTTTCTTTTATTGTTGCTTAACTTTTCATTTCAAACATATCAAAATACAAGTGAATCGTGCAATCCCTGTGGACGATCCGCACTCACTACAAACTACATCCGACACCGTAGTTTGATTGCGGTCAAAATATTTTTTGGTTGTGATTTCTTTACAATTTTATACAAACACAACGGAAAATCGATCAATCAAAATGGCGCCGTTGCCGGGGATCGCGCTAATTCATTTACATTTTTAGTTTGAAGTGAAAGAATTATTACATTCTACTTCTTGAAATCAAAATTCGTACAAACTCTTATACGTATGTTGTGATTGACTGCAAGGTGATCTGGAGCATTCTGTGCTGTGGAAAAATTATTTGGAATATACCAGAGAGCTGGAAATAGCAACAGAAAGCAGCTGAAGAAGTTTGATACAGTGAACCCACAACCTGAGCGCGGAAGCGCGGCATATACATGCTCATTGCAGCGGAAACGCGGCAGCAGTGAGGGATCTCTGGAAAATTTTTGCAGCAGGTAACTTCTTGCTCTCTCCCCTCTCCTCTTTTAGCTCCAACTAACACTTTGCTGCAGGATTCTTTGCAAATAATCGCAGCGCCGCAAAAGCAAAATAAAAATTTGTGTGTGATTTTGATTTCTTGGTTGTTTGCATTCTAATACGGAAATTTAAGGGGCACGGCCAAATCCAAATTAGGTGGGGATTTCATTACCCTTCCTAGGCCCCGAAAATCGCAAAACTTGCATCCGCATTACCCTCATTAATTAAAAGAAATCTAGAGAAGACTCTAAGGACTGTCGCGCTCAATTAGGACAAGAGAAGGTCGTGGGTAATTCATTGCTTATCCGCGTTTTCTTGTGGTGCCTAAGGCGAGTGTGTCTAAGGCTAGTGGTTTTTAATTAGGCCCACTACTTACGTAGTGGAGTACCTTCCCACTTACCTGGCACTCATCCGGCCACAGGGGGACAAAGAGGCAGTGGAGGATTCTATCCTGCGACTTGTCTTTTGGCAGTTAGGAGCGGTCTAGAGCCGGACCTAGGTGACCACTAGATTCTAGGGTTTGTGTGCTGCATTTGTTTTGTCGCATCATTTTTTCAAAAATCCGTCCCTTTTTCAAAAGCAAACACCGCATTCATTTTACCCCTAAGCCAACGCTGCCACTTGTACTAACCCTTTTTAGTGCAAGATAGGCTGGACACGGGATTCTAGTGCCCGTTTAGTCCGCGTACCTTTTATCGACTCCGAAGTCGATATTTCTCCATTTACCTTTTCTTTACCCACTACCACACCCACACCGATGGATCCGAATCCATCAAACTTCTTTAACCCTAATCTGCCGCCGTCCGTTGGTGCGCAGAATCCTCCCCACATTTCTCTCCAGGAAAGATGCTATCCACATAGAGGTCCTCTTTCGACCTGCTTATCCACACCACCAGCCAATGGGGATAACTTTGAAATCAAGCCCCAGTATATCAATCTTTTACCCAAATACCACGGACTCGAGACTGAGGACGCTTACGTTATTCATTACCAAATTTGAAAACGTATGCGCAATGATGGGTACGTCACAACTTTCAGTGGATGCGATGCGTCTACGACTTCTCCCATTTACCTTGTCGCGATATAGCCGAGAAGTGGCTATACAACACTACCGCACACTCTATTACGAATTGGGAAGAATTCGTCGCTGCATTCCTTAAGAAATTTTACCCAATCCAAAAGACGGCTCGAATCCGTAGCGAACTGAACCAATTTGCCCAGCTCCCCGCCGAACCATTCTCTAAATACTTTGAACGTTTCAAGGATCTATTGGTTCAATGTCCTCATCACGGCATCCCGAGATGGGAATTGTGCCGAATCATTTATGAGGGCAGTAACCCTAACACTAAACAGAGCCTTGAAAACATGTGTCAAGGTACTTTTATGACTAAGGATGATGGGGAAGCTTGGTGATACTTAGAAGAGTTCGCTGAAAAGTCACTACAGTGGGAGAGTGGAACCCAACCATTGAATAGGGGTGGCGTACACCAAATAGATGTGTCCATAGGTGTTCGAGCAGAAATGGCAGCAATGCAAAAGAAGCTCGACGCTATGGAACACAAATTTGCAGCAGCCTCCCTAAACCAAATGTCACTTTCCAAAACTGTATGTAGCTGCTGTTCTGATCCGTCTCACTTGACGGAAGAATGTCCGTTTCAAGGTCGTGAGCATACCAATGCCGCATTTCAACGACCGAGAAACGATCCTTTTTCTTCCACATATAATCAGGGATGAAGGAATCACCCCAATTTTTCTTGGAACCAATCACAATCACAAAACACGGTTCCAAACCAAAACAATTTCCAAAGGGTCCCTCCACCACAACAGCAGCCACAACTTCAATTGAGTCAGCACCCCTTTCAAGCACATAATTTTCAAAATACGGTCAACACACCTGCACTGTCTAGTCCTTTACAGTTGACCGGGACTGATGAATCCTCTTCTTTTGTGCAATACATGAATTTGATCTTAACAAATATCATGCAAGTTTCGGCTGAAATGAAATCTTCCGTCGATGACATGAAGAGAAACTCTGCGTCCCAAAGCGAGAGTATTAAATCGATGGAAGAAGAAATTGCACGATTAAAAGCCGAAATGAGTGCAAGAGAGAAAGGGAAACTTCCAGCTCAACCCTTACCCAATCCTGGCTATTCACATCATGTGAATGCAATCACCACGTTGAGATCTACACGAGTGCTTGACAATCATGTTGGGGAAGAAGTTGATGATACTGAAAATCATATCAACACCCCGGCTGAGACCTTTCCACACATACACACTTCCACTTCTGACCCCAGTTCTTCTACCCCACCACCCTCTTCCGAGCCTATTCTCCATTTCCCAAAAGGCTCGCCACTACAGCCCACCTCTTTTACCCCTCCACGGACGATCCCACTTCTATACTGGGACCGGTTCCACACACACTTCCTTCTCCTATGATGGACCCAGCGCTTATTGCTAAAGCACCTTATCCTAATCGGTTAAGGGCTAACACACCAAGTCCACAAATGGAGAAGATCACTGAGATGTTTAAACAGGTTAACATCAATATCCCTCTTCTAGATGCTATCCAACAAGTCCCTGCATATGCTAAAGTTCTCAAAGACTTTTGCACTAGAAAGAGGAAGAAACAAATGCCCAAGAAGATATTCATGGCAAAGACAGTAGACACAGCTTTCCCCCAACAATTACCGAGGAAACGCAAGGATCCTGGATATCCTACGATTTCCATCTCTATTGGGGAGAAACACATTAACCGTGCTCTACTAGATCTTGGGGCAAGTGTTAACCTGCTTCCTTTCTCAGTTTATGAGCAGTTAGGGATCGGAGAGTTGAAACCATCTCCTTGCACTCTCCAGATGGCTGACCGATCAATCACCAGACCTAGGGGTGAACTAGAGGATGTGTTGATAAAAATTGGGGAATTTATCTTCCCTGTAGACTTTATTGTAATTGATACACAGCCTGTAGCGAACTCACGGAATCAAATTCCGGTGATTTTAGGTCGCCCCTTTTTGGCCACTTCCAATGCTATCATCAATTGTCGTAACGGTTCTATGACCCTATCTTTCGGGAATAGGACAATTGAGATGAACATTTACAAGTTAGGAAGTGTACCCTCCGAACCTTCTGCTCAGGTTTGTTCTGTCGACTTAATGGATGTTGACAGCAGCGAATTTAATGATCCTCCTGATACCGATCTTGACTCTTTTCATACGTTATTGTTTGACCCAACTATGTATCATACACATACGGACGCTTCCACCGAGATGTCCGGGTCAACAATTAACACTGATTATGAACTGCTTTTAGAGTCTGAAGATCACCCCGCACTTTGTGATGACATTATTCTTCGGGGTATAGATGAAACTTTTGAGGAGATCTTCGCTGATGAACTCGCATTTCTGAATAACACGGGTGTTGAGATGAATCATGTCCCACTCACTGAAATTGAACCTCCACCCCTTTTTCTGAATTGTAAGAAGAATGCGAGTAATCCATCACATACACTGCATCGTCTCTCCAAAATGAGACGCACACACATTCTATTCCACCACTTAATCTTTCCCCACTTCTTCTTCCACCAACCCGAGCACTGCATTGATAAATTTTTTGAATGGTTGGTGTTGACATTCGGTCTTTGCAAAGCTTGGCATCGACCACTGATTTTTGACCCCCTCTTGTGATTTTCAAAATTTAACATTGCATAACTCAAGTTTGGGGGAGTTTTATTTTTCCGGCTCTTGAAAAGAAAATTTTACAAAAAGACGAGCCAAAAATAAGTTTGGGGGAGGGTCTTCACTTAAATATTTTGCCCCCACTAATAAATTCCTCCCAAGCTTACAGGTTTTTCGAGATTTAGCAGATGGCAACAGTGAGGACACTGTTGAAAACAAGTTTGGGGGAGATTTGTGCTTATTTTCGCATCATTTGCATATCATCTGCATAAGCACAAAACAATTTTTTAAAAATCTATAAAAATTGAAAAATTTTCAAAAACCATAAAAATTTAAAAATTTTCAAATATAAAAATAATTTTAATATTTACACTTTTTTGTATATAAATAAGATAATGAAAGTTTAGATAGTGAAAAGTTACATCCATGAGATTGGAAAAATTTTAGAAAACTAAGAAAATTAGAAGTTTTCTTATACGAACTAGTAATAAGTAGTTATGAGCCGTTGTCCCAAGGGTTAGTAAGATGAAAGACGTCACTAATCTGAGGATAAAAATAAGTCTGAAAAATAGTTTCTATTCTGGAAGCCAAACATTTTGAACGTGGCTACCCTGCTATTCGCACTTACACACGTTTTGAAGCCTGGGATAGTAGAGGATACCTTGAAATGCTCTTGTCTTAAAGCCAAAAGTATGAAGGAAATAAAAAAATAAAAAAATGAAGAAAATATAAAGTGGTGAGAAAAATGAACACTGGTTTTGTTATCACCGAGGGCAATAAAAATGTATAGTGAGGGTGCTTCTTCACCTAGTGCCCTAAGGCCAACTGGTCTGGGAGTCACTGCTATGCCTGAGGTGGTGCAAGACGAGGAAAATACACCAAGTAAGCAAGCACAGGAGTAATCGGTCGGTTAGTACCTCAAGAAGTATTAACGGTCGCATGAAAGTGTGTGAGCAATCTCATCTAAATATTCATTAATTAAAAAGTACTGAGGCTGATGGGCAAGAGTATGATAGCTTGAATTGAATTCTCCGGGTGTAGGGATGTCTTTACACACACGCAGGGTGATATGATCGATGTTTGGAATAAAGATAGGAATGAAGAATAAGACGATGTTTTATTGAGGGAGGACGTGATTTCTAACATTTTTTCATGACCATTAAGATAGGGCTCATGACAACCGAAAAGCTAGCTTAGTTGGAAACCCTAATTTTCAAAGCTTTTCTTTTACGATTCTTTTCTTTAAATGTAATATTCATGATCTTTCTTTTATTATTGGATTTTGTGGGTGCAATCCGCTGAAAACCCTCAGGAGACAACACTCCTCCTACTAGGGACACCTAGAGATTTAAAGGCTTGTTGCACGTGCTCAGTGCAATCGTGTTGCCTACGAAAGTGTGCTAGTTAGTTTTTCTCTTTCTTTATTTTCTCCTTCTCTTTTTAATAAAACATTCGCTCGAGACGATCGAAATTAAGTTTGGGGGTATTTGATCAGTCGAAAATATTGTATATTTTTACCGGCAATTTCCTTATCATTTGCATACATATAGAAGTGTACGGTATTCATATTTCACATATTAGAAAATCGGTCGCAAAATATCAGATTACATGTATTCGACCTTAAAACCGGCATTTCTAGGGAAATTGACTGCATTTCATTACATGGCATATTTTCTATATATCGCAACCCGTGTTTCGAAGTCTGTGCAGGAAAAGAGAAGCTTGCTCGACCATTACATCGCTCGTAAACTCACTAGCTCAGATCTGGTATCAATACAGAAAGGAAAATACAAATCTAAATATCAGAAGAAGCCACAAACAGAAGCCCAAGACCACTGAAGAATCTACAGAGCCCAAGCTCCTCAATGAGCCGCGGATCAGCGGCCATAGGCTGGATTGTGCCGCGCATCCGCGGCTAAGAGGTGACTTCATCAGCTAATTTTTAGCCCAGTATGCTTCTCCCATGGCCCACATTCCAGGAATACATCCCAAGTTCCAGAAGACTCCAGAGATTTCTACCAGATCAGCAAACACCTTGAGTTTCACTAAACTAGCCTAATCATTCTAGAACTTTCCTTAAACCCTAGCTTAAACCCTAAGCTAGCTCCTAACAAACTCCTTCTAGAAACTCCTCAACAAACTTTTGGAGGGAAAGGGAAATTCAAACTTAAACCTAGGGTTTGGGAGCTCTATAAATAAGACCCTAGGCTCATTTTCCCCACATTATTCAACCTTGGGAATTATTCATCCAATTAGTGAATCTATCCCCAAATCCATCTCTCTTTTCATCTCCTTCTTCCTCAAGTCTAGTGACAGGGCTTGTAGGAAACCCTAACCCTAATTCCAATTGAAATCAAGAATCCCGAGTACCCATTAAGCAAGAAGCCTTACAACCTTTAGGAGCGGAGCCGATTTCAACGGAGCAAGCGATCCGAAGCCGATCCACGACTCACGAAGCCGAGCGACGCCCGATCAACAATCTAGATTCTTCTTCTTGTAGTTCTTGAAGCAAATGTAATCAAAATTGTTGAGATCAATAAAGGTGATATTCTTTTATCTTGTTTTCTTTAAATTCCGCATCATGTTATCTTTACAAATCTTTAATATTGTCTTTGTCGTGATGTGTGAATAAATCTCCGCTCGTCGAGGAGTCGAGACGGATAATAGAATGATGATGTAACATAGCTTTAATCGATTCTTGAGTCCCACGAGTTTTGTAAACCCTAGCAAGTTCAAGAAACGACGACCCATTTCGTTTCGATGCTTTCTTGATTGACATCGATCGAAATTGGGGAGTTACGATCGTTTCTTGAATTTGGTAGAGGCTAGAAAAGGAATGATAACGACGAAAGAACAAGGGTTATAGGATGAAACCCTAGTTTCACGAGAAAGCCCCAACTCTCGTCGATCATCATCAATCTAGTATCAACCCTTCGAAGGACAAGAACACGATATCTTTAGATTACATCACGTCTATTGATCCTATCGATTCCTACGAGCCACTTTTATATTCTTGATTGTTGATTGGAAATATTATCGAAACACCGATTCTTGATTGTTTATAGTTTCTTGATTCTTGCATAAAGAATAGTGACACTCGAATACAAATCATTCTTGAATCATGTTTTCTTTTATTGTTGTTTAACTTTTCATTTCAAACGTATCAAAATACAAGTGAATCGTGCAATCCCTGTGGACGATCCGCACTCACTACAAACTACATCCGACACCGTAGTTTGATTGCGGTCAAAATATTTTTTGGTTGTGATTTCTTTACAATTTTATACAAACACAACGGAAAATCGATCAATCAGTGACCATTCTGTGCTGGTGCGAGATGATCTCCGATTATCTTTCCGGTTTTATATGAGTTACCGTCAAGACGTCGAAGCTAGGAATGTGGCCTTCGCTTCGTTTGCTTTGGTGTGTCCAAATCCTGTTGGAGGAAGAACGCTGGGGTTGACATTTCGTCTGCTGTATCGAGACGAACGTCAAGGTGGTGACCACTCTGTGCTGGTGCGAGATGATCTCCGATTGTCTTTCCGGTTTTATGTGAGTTACCGTAAAGCCGTTGAAGCTAGGAATGTGGCATTCGCTTCTTTTGCTTTGTCACGTCCGAATCCCTGCTGGAGGAAGAACGCTGGGGTGACAACTCGTCTGCTGTATCGAAACGAACGTCGAGAAGGTGACCACTCCATGTGAGATGATCTCCGGTGGTCTTTCAGGCTTTATATGACTTGTCGTTAAGACCTTGAAGCTAGGAATTTGGCCTTCGCTTCATTTGCTCACACTGCGTCTGGTGTATTGAAACGAATGCTGAAGTGGAGCTGGGATTTTGCCGTCACTCCGCTTGGTTTCGACCATGGGGTCTTTTGTTAACTTTGCATGTACACCCTGCTGGACTGCGAAGGAACGCCGTTGTTGACATTGCCTCTGCTGTAACGAGACGAATGCTAAGGTGGAGTTGGGATTTTGCCGTTACTCCGCTTTGTTTCGACCGTGAGGTCTTTTGTTGACGTTGCATCTGCCTCCAGCTGGACTGCGGAGGAACGCTGTTGTTGACATTGCGTCTACTGTATCGAGACGAATGCTGAGGTGAAGCTGGGATTTTGCCATCGCTCCACTTGATGGTGTAATATCTGTGTCCTGCTGGAATGAGGAGGCACACCGTTGTTGGTCTCCAGGCTGTAGATGTGGCTATTGAGATTTGGAACTAGAGACTTTGCCATGGTTCCGTTTCGTTGCGGTTCTGAGGTCGGTTGTTGACATCATGTCTGCATCTAGTTGGAGTGAGGAGAAACGCCGTTGGTGATCTCTAAGTTGTCGATGTTGACGTCGAGACCCTGAAGCTCAGGATCTTCGTTTGCTTCATTTGTTGACATCGTGTCTGTAATATTGCGACAAATGTCAAGATTGTCTCTAGGTTGTCTATGAACCGTCGAGATTAGGATTCGCTTTCTGATGGAGCCTGTTGGGAAGGTATGGTTCCCTCTTTATCTGTGCCCCTGGATTGTATACAGGGATCAATGTGATTTCACCTATAGGGCAAAAATTTTCATTCTTTCATTTTTTTTATTCTTTCCGCGATGCTTTATCATTTCAGCTTTTTATATCGCGAAAATCGCGATTGCCCAATCATTTCGGCTATTTTTCGCGGTGCCCGATCATTTCGGCTATTTATTTTATTTTTACTCGCTGCTTTTTATTGCGAGTCGCCCAATCATTTCGGCTATTTATTTTTATTTTTACTCGCTGCTTTTTATTGCGAGTTGCCCAATCATTTCGGCTATTTATTTTATTTTTACTCGCTGCTTTTTATTGCGAGTTGCCCCATCATTTCGGCTGTTTTACATGCATACATTTTTACTTGCTGCTTTTATTGCATGTTGCCCCATCATTTCGGCTATTTAATATGCATTTTCAGCTCGCTGATTTTTTATCGCGAACGTAGAACTTGGAATCTGGTGCCAATCTCAGCATCAGCATCGCTACAACCGGAATATTGCCAGGAGCGAATCATCATCTGCCATGAAAGGACTTGGAATTTGATACCGATTTAGGCATCAGTATCGCTACAACTAGGATATTGCCAGGAGCGAATCATCATCTGCCATGAAAGGACTTGGAATTTGATACCGATTTAGGCATCAATATCGCTACAACTGGGATATTGCCAGGAGCGAATCATCATCTGCCTCCGTCGATGTCGAACAAAGGTGGCTTAGCGAACAGGGTTAAGGTCCTGTTGACTAAGGCTTTTGACTTCATGAGCCGTAAGGGTTTCACAAATGTATTTCTCCCTACAACTCGTGAGGATCTTGTAGGTGTATTTTCTCCTTAGGAGTCGTAAGGATTCCTAAGTGTATGTTCCTCGGTAAGTCGTAAAGATTCTACAAGAGGGTTTTCTCCTTGTAAATCGAGAGGACTTACAAGTGTTGTTTGCTGTACGAGCATATCCCTAGTCACGGATGAGACTTTGTTAGGGAAATGTTTATTCACGCCCGTGGATTGTATACAAGAGCCAGTATTGGACCACTTGTAGGGCCATAACGAAAGTTGTGGGGGTTGCTTAAGCACAGGTTTAGGTCTCTGTAACTTAAGACTTTCAAATCTTATGAGCCGTGAGGGTCCCATAAGAGAGTTCTCCTTACGAGTCGTGAGGATCTCGCAAGTGTATTTTCTCCTTAGGAATCGTGGGGATCTCTAAGTGTGCTGCTCCCTTTGTGAGTCGTAAGGATCTCACGCGGGTGGTTTCTCCTTATAAGGTCGAGGGGACCTTATAAGTGTCTTTTAACGAGGTTGTGCCCTTTCGGGTTTTCACGAACACTCGCCGGTAGCCCTGCTGTTTTTTACTCACGGAGCCCCGTTTCGCTTATGGACATACCGTCTCTTCTTTTTGTGTTTACGAGGTCGCGCCCTTTCGGGTTTTCATGAACACTCGTCGGTAGTCCTGCTGTTTTTACTCACGGAGCCCTTTCGGGTTTTCATCCGTGCCCGTTTTGCTTATGGACATACCGTCTCTTTTTTTTTTATTTACGAGGTCGCGCCCTTTCGGGTTTTCACGAACACTCGCCGGTAGTCCTGCTGTTTTTACTCACGGAGCCCTTTCGGGTTTTCATCCGTGCCCATTTTGCTTATGGACATACCATTTTTTACTTTTTTTTTCTTTTTTTTTCTTTATATATATATATTTTTTTATATATTTTTTTATCTCGTCAGCCTAAGGATGCTGCGGTAGTAGTTTAAAGACATTTCGGTCATTTGCAGGTTTTAGGACATTGCGGTCCATCATTAGTTTAAGGACATCTCGGTCCGCCGTCGCCGTATTTGAGGCGAATATCTAGTTTATTGACTTTTCGGTCTATGGGGCTTTCTCTATGACTGACCATGATGCCCCCGGCGTATCCATCTTTTTCGGAGCATGCGGTTGTGGCGGGTTCACCTTACAATTTTCGGACAACGCGAACTTGCCCTGTTGGTATTGGTCTTCAACCCAGTTCTTGAAGACGTAGCAATCCTCGATCAGATGACCTACCGTTTGATGGTAAGGGCAATAATTAGGATTATTAACATCGCCTGGCCGCAACGGACGTTTTGGACTCGGCAGATCGATGAGTCTGTCATACACTACCAGCTCAAACAGTCCCCTTGTTTTATCTTGCGGAAACGAGTAAGGATGTTTCAACTTTTCCTGGAGGGGTTGCCGCTTGTTGCTTTGGCGAGCAACCAGTCTAGGGTCACTTAATTGTTGTTGAGCGCTGGCGACGAAAGCCGTTTTTCCTTTTCCTTTATCCTTTTTGATCACTCCGTTGTTTGCGAGGCCGATATTTTTTCCGAGTAGCGTGCGATTGCATGGCTGAACGTTCTTGCAGCTCCTTGTTCCCGCCAAAATTTCTACGCAAAGGAGCCTAAGGTATCAAATGGCAGCGATACGCTTAAGGAAATGTGAACCAGTATCTTCCGGGCTATTTTTTGACAAATTCCCGAATGAGAAACAGATAAATTCCGATGGTATCGAAAGCGGCTCGAAAATCCCTTCGATTTGATATATTATGGGCCTCGTAATTCATCCGGGATCAAAAGTTATGAGGCATTACGTGTCCGCACGTAATGGACCTTTAAAAACCCGCTGGAGGAGTTAAAAGATATAATAAAAACTCGGAAAAGACCCCAATGGGGCATCACGTGCTCACACGTGACTATGGGTCACATGCAGACACGTGATGGGCTTTTAAAGCCTCTAAAATAATGAATAGAATTTAATTCTAAAAGTCAGAAATTACCACAACGAGGTATCACGTGTTTACACGTGACCAATGGTCACGTGTTGACACGTGATGGTTAAAACTGAAACATAAATAAGCGGCTGAGAAAGGAACCCAATTGGGGGTCACGTGTTCACACGTGACCAAAGGTCACGTGCCAGCATGTGACTGGCTTTAAAAGCCTTATAATTTAATAGAATTAAATTCTAAAAGTTCCGAATCTTTCCAAATAAAAAAGAATTATAGGAACCGTTGGATTAAAGATCCAAGGGTGATTAAAAATCACCAATTTATGGAAAAATCTTAAATAAGGAAAGATTCCCCCTAAATCTAACCGAGATAACAAATAGAATATCATTTGGATTTAAAATCAATGGTGAATAAAATTCACTTAACAATCTAAAGGCCCAGATTAATGATGAATGCAAATCAAATCTCTCAACATACAAATCAAATCTCTTAATGAGAAATTTGCTAAACAAATTGATTCTCTGCCTTCTCCTATAAATAGGAGCCAAGAAGAGAAGAAAAGGGATCTACTTTTTTTGGAGAGAAAAACAGAGTGAGGAGAATTTAATTCTCAAGAGAAAAAAGAAACAGAGATAGGAGAATTTAATTCTCTGCAAAAGAAAAACCCTAGGTGAGAAAAAGGAAAAGATTAACTTCAAAAAGAGAATTTAATTCTCAAAATTCAAGAGTTTAACTCTTATAAAAAAAAAGAACTTAGTTCTTCTTCTGGTTGAAGATCTGTACAGAGCACATCTCCCCATGGGATGAGAATTTAATTCTCATCGGGTTGAGATCCTGCCATGCAGATCCTAAACTTAGAAGGGGAATTGAGTTTTGAGAATTTAATTCTCCTAAAACAAAACTAGGGTTTAACCCTAATTAAGAATTTAATTCTTTTACATATCTGGGAATTTAATTTCTTTGAAAAGAAATCAGGGTTTCATCCTAAATAAGAATTTAATTCTTTCACGATAGGAATTTAATTCCTCCAAAATCATAATTAGGGTTTAACCCTACAAAGAATTCAATTCTTAAAAGATCTCTGTTCATGAAAAGAACTAGGGTCACGTGCCCCCACGTGACCCTTGAAAAGATCCCCTGCAAAGAACTTTGAAGCATCACCCCACGTGCTCCCACGTGACTCCCAGAACGCAGAAAGAAAAAGCAAAGGGAATGAAAGCTTTGGGCGCTCTCACGTGTTATCACGTGACCCCTCAGCAAATGCTTTAACAATTGGCGCACAGATCCCTATCACGTGCCAGCACGTGATGCTCCAAAGAAAACATAAAATGTGTTTAACGCTTACTTACAGAACGAAGAAAAGGAGATCTGGCTCCACATTTAGGGCGCCCTCACGTGTCACCACGTGACCCCTAATGAGCATTCTAACAGACCAGAGCGGGGGTCTCCATCACGTGCTCACACGTGATGGCCGTCAGAATTAAAAGAGTTAAACACTGATCTACAGAATAAAATAAAGGGAATCAGGGCGCTCTCACGTGTCCACACGTGACCCCTCTCTCCTTAGTGTTTAACACTAATCTGAAGACTTTGTCCTCAATGTTTAACACTGATTTTCTTAGTGTTTAACACTAATTTGGAAAACTCTATTGGCAGTGTTTAACACTGATTTGCTTAGTGTTTAACATTAATTTGAAAACTCTGTTTGCAGTGTTTAACACTGATTATCTTTTAGTGTTTAACACTAATTTGCTAATCTTATTCCCAGTGTTCAACACTGTTGGTCTGTAGTATTTAACACTAGCTTTAGCCCAATTGGCTAAGTTTTTAGAGGCAAAGCCTCTTCTTCAATGGACCAACAGAGGGCCAATATTTCAAACATAGTTGGACTTAGCCCAAACTGGTCATAAGTCCTCAAATTATCTTGAACTGAGCACATCTGCTCTTTCAACCAACTCATTGGTTCAAGGGTACATCTCTAAACTCCTCTGATATTTGTCGTTGTAATCCTTCAACGTCTTCAGAGAGGTGACGGGTCCCGACAACCACACATCAACACGGACTGCGGGGTCCTTAAACTCATGGACTTATGCGTCCCTAAACCAAGATACGGACCGTGGGGTCTTTAAACCCGCGGACTTATGCGTCCTTAAACTAACGGACTAATGCGTCCTTAAACACACCCATATGGACTGTGGTGTCCTTAAACCCATGGACTTATGCGTCCTTAAACTACCAATGGACCACCATGTCCCTAAACTGGCAATGGACCACTACGTCCCTAAACTGGCAATGGACCACTATGTCCTTAAACTGGTATTGGACCACCATGTCCCTAAACTGTCAATGGACCACCATGCCCCTAAACTGGAACAATAGAGCCAATTGCTCTTTTGTCGGATCTAAACGATCCCGTTAAGTCGATCTTAGTCCCAAACTGGACTAACGTATCCTTAACAACCGTTTAAGTTGATCTTAGCCTCAAATATGGTTAACGCATCCTTAAACCTTCAAACAGACTTTAGTCCCAAATTGGACTATAGATCCCCCCAATCTACTTTGGTTCAAGGGTACATCTCTGAACTCCTCTGAAATCTGTCGTTGTAATCCTTCAACGTCGTCAGAGAGGTGACGGGTCCCGACGACCATACATGCAATGGACCCCTATGTCCCTAAACTGGAACAATAGAGCCAATTGCTCTTTTGTCGGATCTAAACGATCCCGTTAAATTGATCTTAGTCTCAAACTAGACTAACGTATCCTTAACAAACGTTTGAGTTGATCTTAGCCTCAAGTATGGCTAACGTATCCTCAAACCAAACCCCAAACCCAAATCTAAGAAAATACGGATTTGGACTAATCCACGTCCTACGGGCGACGACATAAATCAGTCTCCGTATACAATCCACGGGCAACCACAAACAAAACAAACACCCACGACACGAAGTGACCAGCTGGAGAAGGAGAAAGTTGTTACCGCGATGCGGTAGCGTAATTAACTGCAGGGGCTTGCGCCTGCAGGGAAGAGCGTCCCCACAATCAAAAACCCCTCAAGCGAGGGGGAATCTGACGAAGTCTGCTACATCGGCCGCATCCGTCTAAACCTCCGATACACGGTGCCATAAATCAACTTGGCATCTTCGGAGAGGTGGACGGATAGCACCTATTAGCATCTGCCCCAAACTTCAGGCGAGACGTCCCGCGTCTCGGCCGCCGTTCGGAGGGGAACAGTTTCTGGCACGCCCGGTGGGACCTTTTCCTCTTTCCACTCCACACTTCGTGTGTCGTGATTCGCGAACCAATCGCGGTTCGCTAATGGTGGCCCTTGGGTTTCAAGATACTAAGAATTGGCGTCTCGCTTATTGCAAAAAGCAAAGGATCGATGGCTTCTACTTCCATGAAATTCTCCAACTGCTCAGACTGCAATTGCGACCAACGCTTTGCCTCGCCAGGAGGTATAGCCTACGGACCCCAAGCTGCTTCGTTATTCACAATGCCGGTGGACCAGGTGACTCAGGCCACTACCGGATTGTTCTTCGGGACTATACTCCCACCAACAAGCTTCACGGCGCCAGTGCTGACGAAGGAAGCTCCCGAGAGGTCGGTCTTTGATCGTCTTACCCCCGCCGCGGCTCATCTCAACGGGTCGCCCAACATCAGCGCCTCGGTCTTCTCTAGATTAGGCCAGAAATCCGGTAGACCCATCATGAAGTCTACAATCCCAGAGAAGGCTGCTTCTAAGAAAGTGGCTGCTCCTGCTCCCGAAATCGCCAAGGCGGCTTCTTTGGCCAAAAAGTCGGTCTTTACAAGATTGACGGCTTCAGCTCCCGCTCCTGCTGCCCAAAGGACATCGGTCTTTGACAGGCTAACACCAACAGCGACCCCCCACCCACACAGGGGGCAAGACGAAACCATTCTTACCGCTGACCCTACGCCGTCCGCTCGACACGCTCGACGTCGTCATTGGCGCCGAGTAAGGAAGGCTGGGGGCAACTCCCCCTCCGGGTTGACTCCATCAGCCCCGATGGCAGAAATTAATGCTGCTGTTCCAACTGGGAACAGCTTCGAAATGCTAAATAAGGTGCGAAGGAATTCTCCTACTGCAGTGCTGAAGAGGTCTCCTCCCCCATTAAAAAAGGTTGTGGAAATAAAGTCAGAACTGCCCCGATCCCCTCAACGGCTGTCTTCCAAAATCTACAAGGTTTGGCGACAGGCCCGAGACTCGATCATCGATCCAAACTTCTCCCGCCAGCACAAGAAGCTGAAAATCCAACCAGAAGCTGGTCACCAGGCTAAAACCCCGAAAGGCTGTCTGGACGCCCACCTCAACGGCCCCCTCAACCTCCATGGCTCATGAAAGGAGGAAGCCAGAGAAGATCCCCCAGCCTGCAACGACAGCTAATAGCACTAAGCCCAGACGCCCTAAGTCTGGGGGCATGATGGTCCACACCGTATACATGGCGTCAGGAAAAGAAGACAGCCGCGCGTCCACGGGTCATAGACCGCTTACACGGTCGGTGACCAAAGACCAGGAGCAGCAGCAAAAGCTCTAAGAAATGATGAATGCTATGGCCGCACTTACCGGGCCAAAAGAAAGCCCAGAAACGTCCTCAGACGCACGCCAGGAGGAAGAAACCGACGCTGAATTCCTTCGCCGGATACTGGAGAAAAAGGACAAAGAGGCTGCTGAACAAGCGGCCAACATACAACGTATGGGCCTTCTCTTCCAAGATATGATAGGAATGATGATCCAGCAGGACTTACCCGCCGAGGATCCCCCAATCATTCTTGAAGACGACCGAGGAGAAACGTCAAATCCACCGCCAGCCCCCTCAACGGCCAAGGAGGAGACGATCTCTAAGGCTGACTTGGTTGACTATATAGCCCAGCAAATCCGGGTTCATCATGCGACTGAGGCAGCTGGTCAAGTCGTAAAAACGGGGCGGCCGTATCCAAGCTGGTACGACCAAATCAAATACCCGCCAGGCTATACGATACCGAAATTCCACGTGTATAAGGGGACCGGCAATCTCCATCAACATGTTGCCCAGTTCCGGGCCCTCTGCGGTAACACCGGCGGTGATGATAAACTGTTGCTTCGCCAGTTCGTGGGCAGCTTATCAGAAACAGCGTTCGAATGGTATTCGGAACTCCCGAATGATTCTATCAAAACGTTCACTGAAATGGAGTTGTTATTCACTCAGCGATTCGCAAGTGCCAGCGAACGCACTCTAATAACAGCATTGATTAACGCCAGGGTAAAACCAGGCGAAACCTGGGTCCAGTATGCTATACGCTGGCGGAATTTGTGGTCGAGATGCGAACAACGCATTGAGGAGGCACCCGCAGTGGGCATGTTCGTGGGAACCCTAGACCCCCACGCAACTATCTCCCAGTTTATGATGTTCTTTAAGCCAACCACATTCCAGACTTTAATCGACAAGTTGGCTCAGATGGACCAGATAGGTCATAGACCACCTCCCCCGAAGTCGGAACCTCGGAATGACAAGGGTAA
Organism: Agapanthus africanus; assembly: GCA_030015575.1. Taxonomy (NCBI): domain Eukaryota; kingdom Viridiplantae; phylum Streptophyta; class Magnoliopsida; order Asparagales; family Amaryllidaceae; genus Agapanthus; species Agapanthus africanus. The sequence continues at coordinate 643,761,096 of CM057342.1, forward strand.
AGGAAGGGCAACCTTTGTCGCAAATGCCCAACAACAACCTAACGCCCCGAAACCGGCAGATCAACTGGAAGAAAGACGCCGGTATTATAATGAAAAGATGAAACGTCCTTACTCGTTCCCACGAGACAAGACGAAACGGTTATTCGAGCTGGCAATACGCAACAGACTTATAAACCTACCAAATCCAAGGCGACCGCCGCAACCCACGGAGGTGAATAACCCTAATTATTGCCCTTACCATCAAACGGTAAGTCATCCGATCGAAGATTGCTTCGTCTTCAAAGGATGGATTGAAGATCAGTACCTCCAGGGGAAGTTTATACTGTCCGAAAAGTGGAAGGTGAACCCACCACAGCCGTATACTTCTAGGAAAGCGGATACACCGGGGGCAACCTGTTCTTTTATTGAAGAAGCTCCATGGGAGGTCGTGCTATCAACTAAAACCAAAAGAATGCTGAGAGACCTTCATGCGTTCCCTGCGATCGAATGGAAGGACCCTCTTGAACCTCAAATTATCGAAGGAATGTTGAAGCCTCGCCCAACTACGGAGACTCGCGATAAGGGCCCAAATACTCACGCCCAACCGTCAAAATCTTCGAAGAAAAAGAAGAAGAAATCCAAGAAGTCCGTGAAGCTTGGAAACGAGCACACGAACTTGCAGAAGAAAATCGATGCGCTGGAAGAATACAATCAAAAGGCGCGCACTCCTGTCACACTGCAAGAGTTCCTCAACCACATCTTTCAAGAGGAAGACGATGGAGAGAGCTCGTCGGATGAATCCGAAGGATATGTGGCGAGTTGTAACGTAATCTCCCACTCGTTTACCGATGATGGGAAAACTCCTGGCACTAAGAGGCTGGAGGCAGAGCCTGTACCAGAGCGTGCATGGCCAACAGATGAAATGATCGACGCTTTTCTAGACGAGATTCGCCTAAAGAGTAAAGCGGATCAGGAGCGTGAGATGGCCACTTCAGAAGGAGCCAAACGCAGGCGACTGAACGAAAGAGTTGAACTACCCCTGCCAGAGCGAAAGGCATCCAAAGTAGACAAGAAGATATTCAAGACGAGGAAAAGGTTTGCCAAAGCCATGTCAATGGGAATGAAGCTACCACCCTTGGAAGGAAACACGCACGATGGGGTGGAGAGGCACCCTGACTATTGCGCATATCATCGGAAAATCTCACACCCCACGGAGGAGTGCGACGCCTTTAAGATATGGTGGCAAGGATATGTTGCTCATCGGCAATATTTTAAGCGCATGAAACGCAAGATTCGTCGGGAACGAAGAAGCACTGTCGACGGGCGGAACAGAACTACTGGCAGCTGTTACATGGTTAACGCCGGGGGGTCACAAGTTCTCACCTTTGGGAGCGACTCTAATGAAGAAATGGCTCTGGGCCCTCTCTTTAAAGAATCCGCTTTAGGGAAAGAGGAGAAATCGGAGGCCTGCGAGAACATTCAGCTGCGCAATCGCACACTCCCAGAAAAGAATCTCGGGCTCGTGAGTAGAAAAGATAAGGGAAAGGAAAAGGTCACTGAAGATATCACTTTAGATGACCAAGTCATGAGAGAGCTGGCTGCCAAAGACCCTCCTAGGAAGGGTAAGGTGGACTATAACATCCTCGCGCACCTAAGGAAGCTACCTTCTCAGCTTAGAATTCTCGATGCCCTCCTATTATCAAAAGAAGCGCGAGACTCACTAATTAAGGCGTTACAAGAACCTGAGCAATTTCAAGCCTTCCTCGCCACTGAAAGGATGAAGGATGAACTGGAGGAAGTGCATACGGCCGACATCACTTTCGGTGACGAAGACCTCCTTCTCGGGACGTGCGACCACAACCGTCCCCTATATGTCTCTGGATACTGCCATGATATCAAGATAGGCAAGATCCTGGTGGATAATGGATCCTCCGTCAATCTCCTTAATGTTCGGGTGTTGAAGGAAATCTGCATGAGTGTGCAGCACCTCGCTCGTGACAAAATCACTATCTCCGGTTTCGATTCACAATCGTCACGGACTCTCGGATCTGTAATACTAACATTACGCTTCGGACTTCTCGTCACAGACGTCAAATTCCATGTCATTGACGCCAAGACCTGCTACAACGCCTTACTCGGCCGTCCTTGGCTACACGAGTACAACATCATCCCTTCTACGCAACATCAGTGTATGAAGTACTTTAAGGATGGTTTCGAGTATACCGTAACAGGTGAGTTGAACCTATTCTCCGTGAACGAAGTCCACAAATACGAAGATGCGAAGTACTTCTTGCCAGATTTCGAGGATACAGAAAGGTGTCGCAGCCCGGAAAACAAAACCGCCGCCACCATTCCTGTTTTCGGGAGCGATACCGAAGAAGAGGAAGAGATAGTTTATGCAGGGCCATCTCAACGCAACAACCTGGGGACGCCCGCCCCCATGTTGGTCTTCGGAAGTGATTCAGAAGATGAAGTTAACGCCGTGTTCTCCAATCGGCTGTCAATACAAACACCCCCTGGCGATGACCATAGTTTGCAAATCACCATGGTACCGCGAGAACACTACAAGGATCTCGACACACTTCAAGCTCACAATGTGCAGGATCTGCGAACATTTTACGTCCCTCCCAGGCAAAGGGGTGAGAAGGTGATCCTATTCTACCGATCCTCAGAGTCGAAAGTAGAGAAAGAGATATGGCATGGCGCGGATGCTACACTTGACAAGCTCCAACCCATCCGTCTGTCCAGATACTATACAAATGGTTTAAAGAGGCTATTGAAGCGCCAAGGAGTACCCTTAAAACAGACTGTTCGACAAGCTGGGTTCTACAACAGGATCTGGGATGTCCCTGGGACTCAACGCAAATTTCCCAACGGGAAAATGGAAACACTTGGGCTTGGATACGCGAGAACCGGAAAACGGGGACGGGCACACAGCATCTACGCTATATATACTTTTGATGAAGAAGAGGACGCCCTGTCAGGAGATGCCAACCCCTCATCAAAACTAGATCCCGCGATTGAAATGCCGGGTCCGTCGTTTGAAGAACGAATGGGCAAGCCTATCAGGAAAGTGGGTCAGAAAGCTCGGGAAGACCACAACCGCGAAATGGCCATCTACGAGAAGGCCAGGACGCAACGTCTATTTCAACAGGCTGCAAAAGACAAGAATGTTCGTCTTTGTCAACCCGTTGTACGAAAGGCCCAATGCGGAGACGGAAATAAATCAAGAAGCAGAAAGAGGAGCCGACAACAACGACGCAGGATTAGAGGGTTACGTGATCGGGTATCGCACGGCTCGGATTTTTCCCTCATGAAGAAGACGAGTCGAGCGTACTCCTTCCCCCGAGACAAGACGGAGAGGTTACTCAAGCTAGCTTTAAAACATCAAATGATCGCGCTTCCAGGATCTAGACACCCTGAGCGAGCTAACAAGGCTTCTCATCTGAGCTATTGCTCTTATCACCAAGCCATAGGACATCCTACCGAAGACTGCTTCACCTTCAAGAACTGGGTCGAGGACCAGTACCAACAGGGCAGATTCGCTTTATCCGACGGCTGGAGGGTAACGCCGCCACAGAAGCACGAACCCAAAGCCACAAGAGCAGGACCGGATCCACCTCAGTCCTGGGAGCGGATTCGCACCTGTTATACGATTACGATATTAAAAGAAGAGCCCGAGAACATGGATGACCTTCCCCGGTGCTTTGAGAACAGCGATGATGAGGTAATCTCAGAATTTCCGCCCGCTCCGAAAGAACTGGAAGATGGTATACATACTACTGCAGATAACCTCAAGAAGATTGAGTTGGGATCGGCAGATGACCCGCGACCAACATTTGTCAGCGAGCTGCTATCTGAAGAAAGGGTGGCTGCGTTAAAGAACGTGCTTCTACGGCATAAAGACTGCTTCGCATGGAACTACTCCGAGATGCCAGGATTAGATCCGGAGATTGCTGTGCATAAATTAGCAATATCCCCAGATATCAAGCCAGTCAAGCAGGCGCCAAGAAGGATGCGACTCGAGCTTGAAATGAGCATCAACGCCGAAGTCAAGAAGCTGATCGATTCTGGATTTATCCAAGAAGTCCAATATCCCGACTGGATCGCCAATATCGTCCCGGTAATGAAGAAGAATGGGACGGTACGCATATGCGTGGATTTCAGGGATCTCAATAAAGCCTGTCCAAAGGAATATTTCCCGGTGCCGGTAACCGAGCTAATGATAGATAACACGTCCACTCACGAGGTTTTCTCCTTTATGGACGGTTCATCAGGATACAATCAGATAAAAATGCATCCCGAAGACCAGAAGCACACCGTTTTCCGGACCCCTTTGGGTATATTCTGCTACAGGGTTATGCCCTTTGGTCTAAAGAACGCTGGCGCTACCTATCAAAGGGCCATGACAAAGATCTTCGATGACCTCATACATGACATCGTCGAGTGCTATATCGATGACCTCGTAGTAAAGAGCATGTCATACGATGATCATTTAAGGCATCTGGAGACTGTATTTCGACGCCTTCGGCAATATAATTTGAAAATGAATCCCCTCAAATGCGCGTTTGGAGTCTCCTCGGGCAAATTTCTGGGATTCATCGTTCGACACTGAGGTATTGAAATAGATCCGTCAAAGATTAAAGCGATCATGGAAATGCCTCCGCCAAGAACCCTCAAACAGTTGCGGTCACTCCAAGGGAAGCTCGCATACATCTGGCGGTTTATCGCCAATCTTTCAGGAAAATGCCGTCCTTACAGCCACCTGATGAAGAAGGGAACTCCATTCGTTTGGGATCACAAATGCCAAGGTGCACTAGACGAGATCAAGCAGTATCTGCAGAACCCTCCGGTGTTGGCTGCGCCGGTCAAGGGAAAACCCCTCATTCTTTATACAACCGCCCTCGAAGGTTCCTTGGGCGCATTATGGGCACAAGAGAACGATCAGGGGAAAGAGAGAGCACTCTACTACTTAAGTCGAGTTCTACTGGGGGCAGAAAGCAACTACTCTCCCATTGAAAAACATTGCTTGGCGTTAATCTTCGCGATAACAAAGCTCAGGCACTATGCGTTGGCACATGAAGTCCGTCTCATTTCAAAAGTGGATCCCCTTAAGTACTTAAGGTCAAAAGCCATATTGACGGGACGACTCGCTAAATGGGCCCTGCTCTTGATAGAGTTCTCGATAACGTACTAACCTCTCAAGGCAGTGAAAGGCCAGGCCATTGCCGACTTCCTCGCTGAGCACCCGATACCGGCCGATTCTCCTCTGAACTGTGATTTGCCGGACGAGCATGCATTTGATGCGATTAGCGGCGGAAGCACCCGATGGGAACTCTATTTCGATGGAGCGTCCTCCGTAAAGAAACAGAAACAAGGTATCCCAATGATCAAATCGGGGATAGGCCTCGTCTTTGCAACTCCACAAGGAGGGATAATGCGCTTCGCCTTCTCTTTAACAGAGCCGAGGACAAACAATGAAGCTGAATACGAAGCTCTGATAGCAGGCCTCGAAATCGCCATCGACATGGGAATTGAAGACCTCCTTATATACGGGGATTCTCAGCTGGTCGTTAGTCAAGTAAATGGTGACTACCAAACGTGCAAGCCGGAGTTGGTGAAGTACGGCGAAAAGGTGCAACAACTGTTGACCCAAATTCCCTCCTATATTTTGGAGAACATACCGCGCGCGGAAAACAGCAAAGCAGACGCGTTGGCCAAACTTGCTAAAGAACTGGCTGACGAGAACCTCGATGACGTCAGAATCGTGGTACAAAGCCGTCGAGTGCTCGCCCCGGCAGAAATACCTCCGGAATTATATAAAGAAAAGGGAGCGACTGAGCAGACGACCCTACAAATAAAAGACCATGAGAAGGCCGAGGACTGGAGGGAAGTCTTCATAGACTACTTTAAGTCCCACCGAATGCCCAAAGAAGCGTCCTCAAGACATCAGCTCATGAAACGAGCTCTATCTTTCGCTTTCGTCAACGATACTCTATACAAGAGATCGTTTGATTCTCTATGGCTGAGATGCTTGGGACCTGACGAAGCAGAAAGAGTTATTCAGGAAGTTCACGACGGACTTTGCGGTTCTCACCAAGCAGGCCCAAAGATGAAGTTAAAAATTAAAGGGATAGGTTACTACTGGCCCACGATGATCCAGGACTGCCTCGAGTATGCGAAGCAATGCCACTCGTGCCAGATTCATGGAGACTTTATCCACCAACATCCGAATCCACTACACCCAACGGTGGCTAGCTGGCCATTCGAAATGTGGGGGACTGACATAGTCGGCCCCATCGAGCCAGCATCATCTCGGGGACATCGTTTTATCCTGGCGACAACTGATTACTTCTTCAAATGGGCAGAAGCAGTACCACTGAGGGAAGTGAAGACGGAGAATATCCTCCATTTCTTCAAGACGCACGTCATCTATCGGTTTGGAACCCCATGGCGGATTATCTCCGATAATGGGCCAGCCTACAGAAGCCATAAGATTAGCCGCTTCGCGCAGCAGCACAATATAGACTGGAGGTATTCTTCGGTTTACAACCCACGAGCTAACGGTCTGGCCGAGGCCTTCAATAAGACCTTGACGAAGATCATAAAAAAGACCGTTTCCCGGAATAAGAGAGACTGGCACGAAAGGCTGCAAGAAGCCCTTTGGGCTTATCGAACTACATTCAAGACGGCCACGAACACAACGCCGTACGCGTTGGTATTTGGGACGGAAGCAGTGCTCCCCCTCGAGATAGAGTTACCCTCTCTACGAGTGGCAGTCCACCACGAGCTGACAGACGAAGAGAATGCTCACCTTCGGCTTGAGGAGCTTGATGCCCTCGACGAAACCCGCCTTATAGCGCAACAACATCTAGAAGCCTACAAAGCAAAGATGACGCGCTCGTACGAACGATTGACCAGGCCGAGGACATTCCGCCAAGGCGAACTCGTACTAGTGGTCAAAAGACCTATGATCCCCAATCGTGCCAAGCGGGGAAAATTTGAGCCAAACTATGAAGGCCCGTACATCATAGACAAGGTCTACCAGGGTGGAGCCTATCTACTCGTGGACCTGCACGGTGAAAGGCTTTTCAGGCCAATAAACGGCCTCTTCTTAAAGAAATACTATGCTTAATGAGCCACAGCCTAGGTCAATGATAGATGACGACGACTATGTCCGCTCGCTATCTTCCTAGGCTCAGACTTTACAAGCAGCAGCCGGCCTTCCCATAACAACGGACCGAAACATCCTTAAACTAACGATGGACCGAAACGTCCTTAAACTAACGATGGACCGAAACGTCCTTAAACTAACAACGGACCGAAACGTCCTTAAAACTATCGATGGACCGAAACGTCCCTAAACTAACGACGGACCGAAACGTTCCTAAAACTACTACCGCAGCATCTTTAGGCTGACGAGATAAAAAAGAAAAGAAAGAGAAAGAAAAAATAAAAAAATATATGAAAAAGAATAAAAAAAACGGTATGTCCATAAGCAAAATGGGCACGGATGAAAACCCGAAAGGGCTCCGTGAGTAAAAACAGCAGGGCTACCGGCGAGTGTTTGTGAAAACCCGAAAGGGCGCAACCTCGTTAAAAGACACTTATAGGGTCCTCTCGACCTTGTAAGGAGAAACCACCCGCGTGAGATCCTTACGACTCATAAGGGAGCAACACACTTAGGAATCCCCACGATTCCTAAGGAGAAAATTACACTTGCGAGATCCTTACGACTCGTAAGGAGAATTCTCTTATGGGACCCTCATGGCTCATGAGATTTGAAAGTCTTAAGTTACAGAAACCTAAACCTGTTCTTAAGCAAATCCCCCACAATCTTCGATACTGCCCTACAAGCGGCTCAATACTTACCCTTGTATACAATCCACGGGCACGAATAAACATTTCCCTAACCAAGTCCCACCCGTGACTGGGGATATGTCCATACGGTGAACAACCCTTATAAGTCCTCTCGACTCGTAAGGAGAAAACCCTTTTGTAAGATCCTTACGACTTACAGGGGAACATACACTTAGGAATCCTCACGATTTCTAAGGAGAAAACACACTTACGAGATCCTCACGACTTGTAGGGAGAAATACCTTTGTGAGACCCTTACGGCTCACGAAGTCAAAAGCCTTAGTCGACGGGATCCTAACCCTGTTCGCTAAGCCACCTTTGTTCGACATTGACAGAGGCAAATGATGATTCGCTCCTGGCAATATCCCAGTTGTAGCGATGCTGATGCCTAAACCGGTATCAAATTCCAAGTCCTCTCACGGCAAATGATGATTCGCTCCTGGCAATATCCCAGTTGTAGCGATGCTGATGCCTAAACCGGTATCAAATTCCAAGTCCTTTCATGGCAAATGATGATTCACTCCTGGCAATATTCCAGTCGTAGCGATGCTGATGCTGAGATTGGCACCAGATTCCAAGTTCCACACTCGCGATAAAAAAAAACAGCGAGCCATACGTGCATACGAAATAGCCGAAATGATGGGGCAACTTGCAATAAAAATCAGCAAGTAAAAAAAATGTATGCATGAAAAATAGACGAAATGATTGGGCAACTCGCAATAAAAAGCAGCGAGTAAAAATAAAATAAATAGCCGAAATGATTGGGCACCGCGAAAAATAGCCGAAATGATAGGGCAATCGCGATTTTCGCGATATAAAAAGCTGAAATGATAGAGCATCGCGGAAAGAAAAAAAAATGATGAAAGAATGAAACTTTTTGCCCTACAGGTGATGCTACATCAATCCCTGTATACAATCCAGGGGCGCAAACAAAGAAGGAGTCGTACTCCTCCTCCCCAGGTTTCATTAGAAGAAGAAGCCGAATCTCGACGGGCCACAAATAACCTAGAGATCATCTCAATACTCGTCTCGTCACAGCGGACACATCATCAAGCAAAGCGGAACAGCAGCAACTCCCAGTTCAATGACTCAACGATGTACTCCCACAGAGAGTCAAATCCCAACTCCGTGAAATGCGGATATAATCAACAAAATTCCTGGTCACGTGGAACGCGGATAACGTCACTCTTTGACCCCGTGGAAAACGTCCAGAGCGGATCCTGGTCCTCGCAGAGCACGGCAGTGAACCCGTGTGAAGCATCCAGAGCGGAGCCTAGTCCTCACCTAACGCGGCAGTGAACCCGTGTGAAGCATCTAGTGCAAAATTCCTGGTCACGTGGAATACGGATAACGTCACTCTTTGACCCCGTGGAAAACGTCCAGAGCGGATCCTAGTCCTCGCCGAGCACGGCAGTGAACCCGTGTGAAGCATCTAGAGCAAAATTCCTGGTTACGTGGAACGCGGATAACGTCACTCTTTGACCCCATGGAAAACGTCCAGAGCGGATCCTGGTCCTCGCAGAGCACGGCAGTGAACCCGTGCGAAGCATCCAGAGCGGAGCCTAGTCCTCGCCTAACGCGGTAGTGAACCCGTGTGAAGCATCTAGTGCAAAATTCCTGGTTACGTGGAACGCGGATAACGTCACTCTTTGACCCCGTGGAAAACGTCCAGAGCGGATCCTGGTCCTCACAGACCACGGCAGTGAACCCGTGCGAAGCATCCAGAGCGGAGCCTAGTCCTCGCCTAACGCGGTAGTGAACCCGTGTGAAGCATCTAGTGCAAAATTCCTGGTCACGTGGAATGCGGATAACATCACTCTTTGACCCCGTGGAAAACGTCCAGAGCGGATCCTGGTCCTCGCAGAGCACGGCAGTGACACCGTGGTGAAGCATCCAGAGCGGAGCCTAGTCCTTGCCTAACGCGGCAGTGAACCCGTGTGAAGCATCTAGTGCAAAATTCCTGGTCATGTGGAACGCGGATAACGTCACTCTTCGACCCCGTGGGAAACATCCAGAGCGGATCCTTGTCCTCACACCAACATGGAGTGATCACCACCGCGACATTCGTCTCGATACAGCAGACGCGATACCAGCAAACGAAGCGAAGGCCAAATTCCTAGCTTCAGGGTCTTGACGGCAAGTCATATAAAGCCTGAAAGACAATCGGAGATCATCCCACACCAGCGCGTAGTGGTCACCACCTCGACGTTCATCTCGATACAGCAGATGAAATGTCACCCCAGCATTCTTCCCCCAGCAGGATTCGAAAGCAACAAAGCAAACGAAGCGAAGGCCAAATTCCTAGCTTCAACGTCTTGACGGTAAGTCATATAAAACCGGAAAGACAAACAGAGATCATCCCACATGGAGTGGTCACCACCTCGACGTTCATCTCGATACAGCATATGAAATGTCACCCCAGCGTTCTTCCCCCAGCAGGATTCGGAAGCGACAAAGCAAACGAAGCGAAGGCCAAATTCCTAGCTTCAACGTCTTGACGGTAAGTCATATAAAACCGGAAAGACAAACAGAGATCATCCCACATGGAGTGGTCACCACCACGACATTCATCTCGATACAGCAGATGAAATGTCACTACAGCGTCCTTCCTCCAACAGGATCCGGACACACCAAAGAAAACGAAGCGAAGGCCAAATTCCTAGCCCCAGGGTCTTAACGGTAAGTCATATAAAACCGGAAAGACAATCAGAGATCATCTCATACCAACATGGAGTGATCACTACCTCGACGTTCGTCTCGATACAGTAAACGCATCATCACCGAAAGGAGTCACGGCAAAATCCCTGGTTCCAGAGCTCGACGGTTCACCAGCAACCTAGAGACAACTATGACATTCGTCTCGATACAGAGGACGCGATGCCAGCAAATGAAGCAAAGGCCAAATTCCTAGCTTCAGGGTCTTAACGGTAAGTCATATAAAACCGGAAAGACAATCAGAGATCATCTCACACCAACATGGAGTGATCACCACCTCGACGTTCGTCTCGATACAGCAGACGCAACATCACCAAAAGGAGCCACGGCAAAATCCCTAGTTCCAAACCTCGACGGTTCACCAGCAACCTAGAGACAACCGCGACATTCATCTCGATACAGAGGACGCAATGCCAGCAAAATGAAGCGAAGGCCAAATTCCTAGCTTCAACGTCTTAACGGCAAGTCATATAAAGCCTGAAAGACAATCGGAGATCATCTCGAACCAATGCAGAGTGGTCACCACCTCGACGTTCGTCTCGATACAGCAGACGCAACATCACCAAAAGGAGCCACGGCAAAATCCCTAGTTCCAAACCTCGACGGTTCACCAGCAACCTAGAGACAACCGTGACATTCGTCTCGATACAGAGGACGCAATGCCAGCAAACGAAGCGAAGGCCAAATTCCTACCTTCAACGTCTTAACGGAAAGTCATATAAAGCCTGAAAAACCATCAGAGATCATCCCACACCAGCGTGGAGTGGTCACCACCTCGACGTTCGTCTCGATACAGCAGACGAGATGTCACGAAAGCGTTCTTCCTCCAACAGGATTCGCACATGACAAAGCAAACGAAGCGAAGGCCAAATTCCTAGCTTCAACGTCTTAACGGCAAGTCATATAAAGCCTGAGAGACAATCGGAGATCATCTCGAACCAATGCGGAGTAGTCACCACCTCGACGTTCGTCTTGATACAGCAGACGCAACATCACCAAAAGGAGCCACGGCAAAATCCCTAGTTCCAAATCTCGACGGTTCACCAGCAACCTAGAGACATCCATGACATTCGTCTCGATACAGAGGACGCGATGCCAGCAAACGAAGCAAAGGCCAAATTCCTAGCTTCAGGGTCTTAACGGCAAGTCATATAAAGCCTGAAAGACTATCGGAGATCATCCCACACCAGCGCGGAGTGGTTATGACTCATCGGGGCTCTCCAAAATGAGCCTAACCTCAAGTAAAAAGCGGCATGGCAAATTCCTAGCGCTTGCTCTTCCGACGGTCAAACTGCCAAGGAGGATTGCTTGAAGACGTCTTGTCCAGCCCCCGAAGGGATCAGAGACACGGCAGTCGCAGGGCTACTCGAACAGCACGATTGCCTATCGAGGAATATATCAGCTCATGCGACGGTACGACGGCCAAAACCTTAAGTACCACAGACCCTAACGGACTTCTGTCGTAAAGAGCAGAGGTTAACTGTGACGTTAGGATATTCTTGCGAGATCTGCTTGATTCGTTTCGACTCGTGATGAAATTGATGTCTTTGCGAGAACTTCTCGATTTGTCTCGACTCGTGAGATAAAGCCTTAGGCAGTAGGGATTAAAAAACCTGTTTCCTAAGCACTGGGACCCTGCAAGTCGGCTCAAAACGGTCTCTTGCATACCATCCACGGGTCTCACTCTCCAAAGTCGAATCTCGACAAGGAGGGAAACAACCGCTTACGGGTCCTCTCGACTCGTAAGAGGGAAAATTCTCTTATAGGATCCTTACGACTTATGAGAGAAAACACACTTAGGAGTCCTCACGACCCCTAAGGAGAAAATACACCTACGAGATCCTCTCGATCCGTAGGGAGAAAAGTCTTTATGAGACCCTCACGGCTCATAAAGTTGAAAAGTCTTAGGTGGCAGATCCTAACCCTGTCTCCTAAGCCATCACTGCCCTGCAAAGAGGTCAAGATGGACCATCTATGAGCCAGACTCGCCAAAGCTACATGCCACTGAAACGGAAAAGCTACTCATGAGCATATAAACTACTTCACGCCAGAGTAAGATATGAAGAGATAGAGGGGTGCGGCTCATGGAGTTAAGGGTTTGGAACTATATCTCTTAAGAGTCGAGATCTGAGTCAATGATAAATGACGACGCTTGTGTCCGCTCGTTATCTTCTCATATCAAGATTCTGAAAGTGATACACCAACCTGAAACCGGTCATACGCCATGCATAACTCTGCACTACTTCACCCACGTACATACTTACGTGGGCAAAGTAGTGGGAGGCATTTGTTCCCGCCAAAATTTCTACGCAAAGGAGCCCAAGGTATCAAATGGCAGCGATACGCTTAAGGAAATATGAACCAGTATCTTCCGGGCTCTTTTTTGACAAACTCCCGAATGAGAAACAGATAAATTCTAATAGTATCGAAAGCGGCTCGAAATTCCCTTCGATTTGATATATTATGGGCCTCGTAATTCATCCGGGATCAAAAGTTATGAGGCATTACGTGTCCGCACGTAATGGACCTTTAAAAACCCGCTGGAGGAGTTAAAAGATATAATAAAAACTCGGAAAAGACCCCAATGGGGCATCACGTGCTCACACGTGACTATGGGTCACATGCAGACACGTGATGGGATTTTAAAGCCTCTAAAATAATGAATAGAATTTAATTCTAAAACTCAGAAATTACCTCAACGAGGTATCACGTGTTTACACGTGACCAATGGTCACGTGTTGACACGTGATGGTTAAAACTGAAACATAAATAAGCGGCTGAGAAAGGAACCCAATTGGGGGTCATGTGCTCACACGTGACCAAAGGTCACGTGCCAGCACATGACTGGCTTTAAAAGCCTTATAATTTAATAGAATTAAATTCTAAAAGTTCCGAATCTTTCCAAATGAAAAAGAATTATAGGAACCGTTGGATTAAAGATCCAAGGGTGATTAAAAATCACCAATTTATGGAAAAATCTTAAATAAGGAAAGATTCCCCCTAAATCTAACCGAGATAACAAATAGAATATCATTTGGATTTAAAATCAATGGTGAATAAAATTCACTTAACAATCTAAAGGCCCAGATTAATGATGAATGCAAATCAAATCTCTCAACATACAAATCAAATCTCTTAATGAGAAATTTGCTAAACAAATTGATTCTCTGCCTTCTCCTATAAATAGGAGCCAAGAAGAGAAGAGAAGGGATCTACTTTTTTTTGGAGAGAAAAACAGAGTGAAGGAGAATTTAATTCTCAAGAGAAAAACGAAACAGAGAGAGGAGAATTTAATTCTCTGCAAAAGAAAAACCCTAGGTGAGAAAAAGGAAAAGATTAACTTCCAAAAGAGAATTTAATTCTCAAAATTTAAGAGTTTAACTCTTATAAAAAAAAGAACTTAGTTCTTCTTCTGGTTGAAGATCTGTACAGAGCACATCTCCCCATGGGATGAGAATTTAATTCTCATCGGGTTGAGATCCTGCCATGCAGATCCTAAACTTAGAAGGGGAATTGAGTTTTGAGAATTTAATTCTCCTAAAACAAAACTAGGGTTTAACCCTAATCAAGAATTTAATTCTTTTACATATCTGGGAATTTAATTTCTTTGAAAAGAAATCAGGGTTTCATCCTAAATAAGAATTTAATTCTTTCACGATAGGAATTTAATTCCTCCAAAATCATAATTAGGGTTTAACCCTACAAAGAATTCAATTCTTAAAAGATCTCTGTTCATGAAAAGAACTAGGGTCACGTGCCCCCACGTGACCCTTGAAAAGATCCCCTGCAAAGAACTTTGAAGCATCACCCCACGTGCTCCCACGTGACTCCCAGAACGCAGAAAGAAAAAGAAAAGGGAATGAAAGCTTTGGGCGCTCTCACGTGTTATCACGTGACCCCTCAGCAAATGCTTTAACAATTGGCGCACAGATCCCTATCACGTGCCAGCACGTGATGCTCCAAAGAAAACATAAAAAGTGTTTAACGCTTACTTACAGAACGAAGAAAAGGAGATCTGGCTCCACATTTAGGGCGCCCTCACGTGTCACCACGTGACCCCTAATGAGCATTCTAACAGACCAGAGCGGGGGTCTCCATCACGTGCTCACACGTGATGGCCGTCAGAATTAAAAGAGTTAAACACTGATCTACAGAATAAAATAAAGGGAATCAGGGCGCTCTCACGTGTCCACACGTGTCCCCTCTCTCCTTAGTGTTTAACACTAATCTGAAGACTTTGTCCTCAATGTTTAACACTGATTTTCTTAGTGTTTAACACTAATTTGGAAAACTCTATTGGCAGTGTTTAACACTGATTTACTTAGTGTTTAACATTAATTTGAAAACTCTGTTTACAGTGTTTAACACCGATTATCTTTTAGTGTTTAACACTAATTTGCTAATCTTATTCCCAGTGTTCAACACTGTTGGTCTGTAGTGTTTAACACTAGCTTTAGCCCAATTGGCTAAGTTTTTAGAGGCAAAGTCTCTTCTTCAATGGACCAACAGAGGGCCAATATTTCAAACATAGTTGGACCTAGCCCAAACTGGCCATAAGTCCTCAAATTATCTTGAACTGAGCATATCTGCTCTTTCAACCAACTCATTGGTTCAAGGGTACATCTCTGAACTCCTCTGATATTTGTCGTTGTAACCTTCAACGTCTTCAGAGAGGTGACGGGTCCCGACAACCACACATCAACACGGACTGCGGGGTCCTTAAACTCATGGACTTATGCGTCCCTAAACCAAGATACGGACCGTGGGGTCCTTAAACCCGCGGACTTATGCGTCCTTAAACTAACGGACTAATGCGTCCTTAAACACACCCATATGGACTGTGGTGTCCTTAAACCCATGGACTTATGCGTCCTTAAACTACCAATGGACCACCATGTCCCTAAACTGGCAATGGACCACTACGTCCCTAAACTGGCAATGGACCACTACGTCCCTAAACTGGTATTGGACCACCATGTCCCTAAACTGGCAATGGACCACCATGTCCCTAAACTGGAACAATAGAGCCAATTGCTCTTTTGTCGGATCTAAACGATCCCGTTAAGTCGATCTTAGTCCCAAACTGGACTAACGTATCCTTAACAACCGTTTAAGTTGATCTTAGCCTCAAATATGGTTAACGCATCCTTAAACCTTCAAACAGACTTTAGTCCCAAATTGGACTATAGATCCCCCCAATCTACTTTGGTTCAAGGGTACATCTCTGAACTCCTCTGACATCTGTCGTTGTAATCCTTCAACGTCGTCAGAGAGGTGACGGGTCCCGACGACCATACATGCAATGGACCCCTATGTCCCTAAACTGGAACAATAGAGCCAATTGCTCTTTTGTCGGATCTAAACGATCCCGTTAAGTTGATCTTAGTCTCAAACTAGACTAACGTATCCTTAACAAACGTTTGAGTTTATCTTAGCCTCAAGTATGGCTAACGTATCCTCAAACCAAACCCCAAACCCAAATCTAAGAAAATACGGATTTGGACTAATCCACGTCCTACGGGCGACGACATAAATCAGTCTCCGTATACAATCCACGGGCAACCACAAACAAAACAAACACCCACGACACGAAGTGACCAGCTGGAGAAGGAGAAAGTTGTTACCGCGATGCGGTAGCGTAATTAACTGCAGGGGCTTGCGCCTGCAAGGAAGAGCGTCCCCACAATAAAAAACCCCTCAAGCGAGGGGGAATCTGACGAAGTCTGCTACATCGGCCGCATCCGTCTAAACCTCCGATACACGGTGCCATAAATCAACTTGGCATCTTCGGAGAGGTGGACGGATAGCACCTATTAGCATCTGCCCCGAACTTCAGGCGAGACGTCCCGCGTCCCGGCCGCCGTTCGGAGGGGAACACTCCTCAATTCCTTCATTTTTGAAATAGATTCCCCGAGGGAAGGGTTGGGGGTAGCTTCTTCGTCAGAGTCGCTTCCAAAGGTGATAATTTGCGATACCTTAGAGTCGGCTATATGACAATCGGCGGCGGCTCTTTTGCGCTCATCTATCGCATTTTTTTGACGTCTACAAGCTTCACATTTTGTCCTGTCGAAGTGTTGCTTTTGAGCGGCATACCCTTGCCACCAACAGTTAAAGGATTCACAGTCTTCGGTAGGATGTACGATCTTCTGATGATATAAACAGAAGTTAGGGTGCATCTCTACTTCAGCGAGAGTATTTTCTTCAGAGGGCGGTAGCTTCATTCCTACTGATAGAGCTTTGGCGAACCTTTTTCTCATCTTGAATTTGTTTTTATTCGCAGTGGATGGCTTTTGATTTGACGGGAATGCCTTGGCTCTTTCCAGTATGGCCATCTCACGCTCTTGATCGGCTTTTGCTTTCAAACGAATTTTATTTAAGAAGACATCGATCAGCTCGTCTGATGGCTGTAGAATTTCCGGTTGGGGGTTCGCCATTGGTTTCTCGGCGCAAGAAGCCTCTTCATCATCTGCCAGTGAGTGAGAAATCACATGACAAGTCGCTACGTAGTCTTCGGATTCATCTGATGAGTTTTCTCCATCGTTTTCATCCTTGACTAAAGAACAAGCTGCCCCCGGCGTGTCCGTCTTCTTTGGAGAATGCGGCTGCGGTGGGTTTACCTTCCAGTTTTCCGACAGCGCGAACTTGCCTTGTAGGTACTGATCCTCAATCCATCCTTTAAAGACGAAACAATCCTCAATCGGGTGACTTACCGTTTGGTGGTAAGGGCAATAATTGGGATTATTAAGATCTCCTGGCTGCGACAGACGCTTTGGATTCGGCAGATTAATGAGTCTGTTGCGCACTGCCAGCTCGAACAGTCTTCTCGTTTTATTCTGAGGAAATGAGTAAGGACGTCCTAGCCTCTCTTCGAGGGATGGGCGTGGACGCACGTTGTTTTGGCGAACGACCGGCTTTGAGTTGTTCGACTGTTGCTGAGCATTGGCGACGACGATCGCTTTCCCTTTTCCTTTCTCATTTCGGGAATCTGGTTTTGGAGGAGACGGTCCATGACCCATCTGGTCCATTTGGGCTAATTTGTCGATCAAGGCCTGGAAGGTGGTCGGCCTGAAGAACATCATGAATTGCGAGATAGTCGCCTGCGGATCGAGAGTGCTCACAAACATGCCTACCGCAGGTGCCTCTTCTATGCGTTGTTCGCATTTCGACCATAGGTTTCGCCATCGTGTTGCGTATTGGACCCACGTTTCGCCTGGCCTTATTCTGGCATTTATTAGCGCTGTTATCGGGGTGCGTTCACTAGCACTCGCGAATCTTTGTGTAAACAGCAGCTCCATCTCTACAAATGTTTTGAAAGAGTCGTTAGGTAGCTCCGAATACCATTCAAAGGCTGTTTCTGCTAAGCTGCCAACGAATTGGCGAAGCAACAATTTGTCATCGCCTTCAGTGTTGCCGCATAAGGCCCTGAATTGAGCGACATGTTGATGCGGATTCCCTGTCCCTTTATATACATGGAATTTAGGGATAGTATATCCCGGCGGGTAACTGATTTGGTCATACCAGCCCGGATAGGGTCGTCCAGTTCTAACAGTTTGCCCAGCTGCTTCACTCGCCTGATGAGCTCGTATTTGCTGAGCTATATAGTCATCAAGCGCGGCCTTGGAAATGTTTTCTTCCTTGGCTGCTGAAAGAGCAGGAGGAGGATCAGATGTTTCCCCTCCGTCATTTCCGACAATGACTGGAGGGTCTTCAGCTGGAGGGTCCGGCTGTAACATCATCCCTACCATGTCTTGGAAGAGGAGTGCCATTTGTTTTATGTTAGCCGCTTGTTCTGCGACTTCTGTGTCCCTCTTTTTGAGGATTCTACGTAAGAAGTCAGCATCAGTCTCTTGTTCGTGACGCTGTTCTGATGATACTTCCAACTTTCTTTTGGTTCGGTAAGTGCAGCCATCACAGTCATCATTTCCTGAAGCTTCTGTTGCTGCTCTTGGGCTTTCGTCACAGATCGGGTGAGTGGTCGGTGACCCGTTGAAGCACGGCTTTCTTCCTTTCCAGAAGCCATATAAACGGTGTGCACCACCATACCCCCAGACTTGGGGCGTTTGTGTCTGGTGTCTTTACGATTTGCCAAAGACATAGGGGCTTTTTGCGGCCTCCTTTTTTGAGTGATTGGAGTTGAGGGGGCCGTTGTAGTGGGAACCCAAGTAGCTTTTGCTTTTTGTGGCTTGACAGAGTAATCCTTCTCCTGCCGCACCTTCATCTTTTCTTGTCGGCGGAGATAGTTTTTATCAATTACCGACTTTTGGACCTGTCGCCATACCTTGTAAATTTTAGAGGACAGCCGTTGAGGGGGCTGCTCTAGCTTCTTCTCTGGAGTATTCTCCACAGGTGAAGGAGTTCGTTTCAACATCGCAGTAGGAGAGTTTCTGCGCACCGTATTCAGCAATTCAAATCTGTTCCCGGTTGGAACAGCAGCATCGGTCCCTACCGTTAGAGCTGGAGGAATAAATCCAGAAGGGGAGTTGCCCCCGGCCTTCCTCACTTGGCGCCGGTGGCGACGTCGAGCATGTCGTGCTGATGGAGTTGTTTCAGCTATAAGGATGACCTCCTCATGCCCCCTGTGTTGGTCAGAATCTGCTGGTATCAGCCTTTTAAAGACCGACGTCCCTTGAACAGGGACGACCAACCTGTCAAAAGCGGACTTCCGAGCAGGGGAAGCAACCTTGGTGATTTTACCTGAAACTGGAGTAGGGAAAGCTATCCGCTTCGGGATAACGCCTTCTGGTATTGCAGGCTTCTTCATGGGCCCGTTAGAGCTCTGGCCTAGTCCGTTAAAAACTGAAGCAGTGGAGTTTGGCGACCCGTTGAGAGGGGTCGCGGCAGTGGTAAGTCGATCGAAGACCGACTTCTTTGGAGCTTCTTGCGATATCATTGGGGCGTTGAAGCTCATTGGTGGGAGTATGGTCCCAAAAAACAGTCCAGTGGTGGCTTGAGCCACTTGCTCCACCGGCATTCTGAAAAGGGAGGCCGCTTGGGGCCCATAAGTCACTCCTCCAGCAATGACGGAGCGAGAGTTGCAGTTGCAAGCAGTGCAGTTTGAAGCCATTGAACTTCTGTTTTCTGCACGGAGCAAGACACCAAATCTTAGTACCTCGAATCCACAGGCAACCACAGCAAACCGCGATTCATTCGCGAACACGACACACGAGGTGTGGAGTGGAAAGAGGAAAAGGTCCCACCGGACGTGCCAGAATCTGTTCCCCTCCGAAGGACGGCGCACAGGACCGCGGTGTCCTGACGCTGAGATTCGGGGCAGATGCTATTTGGTTTTATCCGTCCACCTCTCCGAAGATGCCAAGTTGATTTATGGCACCGTGTATCGGAGGTTTAGACGGATGCGACCGATGTAGCAGACTTCGTCAAATTCCCCCTCGCTTGAGGGGTTTTTGATTATGGGGACGCTCTTCCCTGCAGGCGCAAGCCCCTGCAGTTAATTACGCTACCGCATCGCGGTAACAACTTTCTCCTTCTCCAGAATTTCACTTCGTGTTGTGTGTGTTTGTTTGATTTGTGGTTGCCCGTGGATTGTATACGGAGACTGAGTAATGCCGTCGCCCGTAGGACGTGGACTAGTCCAAATCCGTATTTACTTAGATTTGGGTTTGGTGTTTTTAGTTTAAGGATGCATTAGTCGCGTTGCAGCTAAGCTCAACTTAAACATTCGTCAAGGATACGTTAGTCCTGTTTTGGACTAAGATTAACTTGACGTGATAATCCATTTAATATCTGGCCATCGGGACTCGTCACCTCTCTAACGTCGTTGAAGAATTACAACGGCAGATGTCAGAGGAGTTCAGAGATGTACCCTTGAACCAAAGTCGATTTGGAGTTTTATAGTCCATTTAAATGTTTAAGGATACGTTAGCCGTGTTTGGGGGCTAAGATCAACTTAAACGGGATCGTTTAGATCCGGCAAAAGAGTATTTGGAGGCTCTATTGTTCCAGTTTAGGGACGTAGTGGTCCGCGCTCCAGTTTAGGGACGTGGTGGTCCATATTCCAGTTTACGGACGTGGTGGTCCATATTCCAGTTTACGGACGTGGTGGTCCATTGTTAGTTTAGGGACGTTTCGGCCCGATATTAGTTTATGGACTTTTCGGTCCGATATTAGTTTATGGACGTTTCGGTTCGATATTAGTTTAAGAACGTTACGGTCCGATATTAGTTTAAGGACGTTTCGGTCCACGAGTTTAAGGACCCCGCAGTCCATATACATGTGGTCGTTGGGACCCGTCACCTCTCTGACGTCGTTGAAGGATTACAACGACAGGTGTCAGAGAAGTTCGGAGATGTACCCTTGGACCGATAGTAAATTGATTTAAGAGAGCAAACTTGCTCAGTCAATTTAATTTAAGGACTTATGGCCGAAATTGGGCTAAGTCCAGTTGAAATGTTCAACATTTTATTTGCTTCTGCATTGCATTTCTTTTTTATTTTTATTTAGGCTTTGCCCAGAAGGATGCAGAGCATCAATTTTTTTTGGGCTCTGCCCTTTATAAATGATGCAGAGCATCAGTTTGTTTTGGGCTCTCCCCTTTATAAATGATGCAGAGCATCAATTTTATTTGGGCTCTGCCCTTTTATTGCTTTGCAATTTATTTTGGCCTGCTTGGTCTTTTTGATTTGGGCCTGACCCTTTTAGGAAATGCATTGCATTTATCAGGCGCTTTGCGCCAATCAGAGAGCGCAAGCGTCCAAGAGCGCAACAGTGCAGATTTATAAGTGCAAAGCACTATTAATTTGAGAATCTTTTTAGATTCAAGAACAGAAGTGCAAAGCACTGTTAGATTTCTTGATCTAATTTAGATCAAAGGAAAAGATAAGTTTTTTTTTTATCTTAAAGAACCAAAGGTTCATGAAAAAGTGCAAAGCACTATTTTTATTTTTATTTATTCGTTTTATTTAGTTATGTTTAAAGATCAATGATCTTGTTTTTAGATCACTGATCTGTTCATAAGAGAATTTTCTCTTCTTTCAAAGGTTTTTACCATTTTTGTTCTTGAGGAGTTCTTCAGAGTCCTCTTTCTCTCTTTTTTTTTTAAAAAAATGTTGATACCTTTGAATTGAGGTCTGGGGTCCTTTTTATAGTGCCCATAAATTAGTTAAATTTGTTAAAGAGATTTTTCTCTGAGTGATTTGGGGAATTTTCCCCACCGTTGGATCTTTGATCCAAGGGCTTCTGCTTTGCAGAAGAAAATCTTCTTGTTTTAACAAGAACAGAAAAGATTTCTTGAAATTTTAATTCTGTTTGGCGCAAATGCTCCAGAGCGTGACACGTGTCGCGCAGCGCAGCTGCGCTTGCGCATCTGCGCCGACACGTGTCGCGCAGCGCACAGCGCAGCGCAGCTGCGCTAGCGCATCGCAGCTGCGCTAGCGCATCTGCGCCGACACGTGTCGCGCAGCGCAGTGCTTGCGCAACTGAAGCGTTGCTTCCTTTAATAGAGCTTTGCTCTGATTGGGTGCGCCTTCTCGGGCGCTGCGCTGACGTATCAGCGCCTGACACGTTGCGCGTTGCGCCTGAGATTTGAAGCATTGCTTCATAATTTGAATTTTTGAATTTTCAGCAGAGCTTTGCTCTGATTGGGGGAAACATACCCTACTCGGCTATCCCTGGCGGGTAGCTTTCCTACCGCAACGCCAGGGATTAGAAAATCCTCCCAGAGGCAGTCGAGCCCGAGGATCCCTCGCTCGGCTATCCTTGGCGGGTAGCTTCCCTACCGCAACGCCAGGGATCAAAAAGTCCTCCCAGAGGCAGTCGAGCGCGAGGATCCCTCGCTCGGCTATCCCTGGCGGGTAGCTTCCCTACCGCAACGCCAGGGATCAGAAAGTTCTCCCAGAGGCAGTTGAGCCCGAGGATCCCTCGTTCGGCTATCCTTGGCGGGTAGCTTCCCTACCGCAACGTTAGGGATCAGAAAGTCCTCCCAGAGGCAGTCGAGCCCGAGGATCCCTCGCTTGGCTATCCCTGGTGGGTAGCTTCCCTACTGCAACGCCAGGGATCAGAAAGCCCTCCCAGAGGCAGTCGAGCCCGAGGATCCCTCGCTCGGTTATCTTTCAGGACAAAAGCCCTCGCCAAGAGGCACCGGGCAGTAACCCTGCCCGGCCAAGGGTCTTTGGTGGGCTTCTTATAGCCCTATAGCTCTTCCCGTGCCAAGAACCAAAGTCCTCCTAGAGGCAGTCGGGTCCTTGCTCGGCTATCCTCGGCTGGTAGCTTCCTACCACAACCGATAGGGATCAAAGTCCTCGCCAAGAGGCACTGAGCAGCAACCCTGCTCGGTCCCCGTCCTGAAGGATCAAAAACCCTCGCAAGAGGAAACCGAGCAGCTGCCCTGCTCGGTCATCTCCGTCTGGTAGCTCCCTGCCCATGACGCCAGGGATCGAAGCCTTCGCAAGAGGCATCCGAGCGACTACCCCACTCGGTCATCCCAGGATGGCAGTCGAGCCCGAGGATCCCTCGCTCGGTTATCCCTGGCGGGTAGCTTCCCTACCGCAACGCCAGGGATCAGAAAGTCCTCCCAGAGGCAGTCGAGCCCGAGGATCCCTCGCTCGGCTATCCCTGGCGGGTAGCTTCCCTACCGCAACGTCAGGGATCAGAAAGTCCTCCCAGAGGCAGTCGAGCCCGAGGATCCCTCGTTCGGCTATCCTTGGCGGGTAGCTTCCCTACCGCAACGCCAGGGATCAGAAAGTCCTCCCAGAGGCAGTCGAGACCGAGGATCCCTTGCTCGGCTATCCCTGGCGGGTAGCTTCCCTACTGCAACGCCAGGGATCAGAAAGCCCTCCCAGAGGCAGTCGAGCCCGAGGATCCCTCGCTCGGCTATCCTTCAGGACAAAAACCCTCGCCAAGAGGCACCGGGCAGTAACCCTGCCCGGCCAAGGGTCTTTGGTGGGCTTCTTATAGCCCTATAGCTCTTCCCGCGCCAAGAACCAAAGTCCTCCCAGAGGCAGTCGGGTCCTTGCTCGACTATCCCCGGCTGGTAGCTTCCTACCACAACCGACAGGGATCAAAGTCCTCGCCAAGAGGCACTGAGCAGCAACCCTGCTCGGTCCCCGTCCTGAAGGATCAAAAACCCTCGCAAGAGGAAACCGAGCAGCTGCCCTGCTCGGTCATCTCCAGCTGGTAGCTCCCTGCCCATGACGTCAGGGATCGAAGCCCTCGCAAGAGGCATCCGAGCGGCTACCCCACTCGGTAATCCCAGGCTGGCAGTCGAGCCCGAGGATCTCTCGCTCGGCTATCCCTGGCAGGTAGCTTCTCTACAACAACGCCAGGGATCAGAAAGTCCTCCCAGAGGCAGTCGAGCCCGAGGATCCCTCGCTCGGCTATCCCTGGTGGGTAGCTTTCCTACCGCAACGCCAGGGATCAGAAAGTCCTCCCAGAGGCAGTCGAGCCCGAGGATCCCTAGCTCGGCTATCCCTGGCGGGTAGCTTCCCTACCGCAATGCCAGGGATCAGAAAGCCATCCCAGAGGCAGTCGAGCCCGAGGATCCCTCGCTCGGCTATCCCTGGCGGGTAGCTTCCCTACCGCAATGCCAGGGATCAGAAAGCCTTCCCAGAGGCAGTCGAGCCCGAGGATCTCTCGCTCGGCTTTCCTTCAGGACAAAAACCCTCACCAAGAGGCACCGGGCAGTAACCCTGCCCGACCAAGGGTCCTTGGTAGGCTTCTTATAGCCCTATAGCTCTTCCCGCGCCAAGAACCAAAGTCCTCCCAGAGGCAGTCAGGTCCTTGCTCGGCTATCCCCGGCTGGTAGCTTCCTACCACAACCGACAGGGATCAAAGTCCTCGCCAAGAGGCACTGGGCAGCAACCCTGCTCGATCCTCGTCCTGAAGGATCAAAAGCCCTCGCAAGAGGCAACCGAGCAGCTACCCTGCTCGGTCATCTCCGGCTGGTAGCTCCCTGCCCATGACGCCAGGGATCGAAGCCCTCGCAAGAGGCATCCGAGCGGCTACCCTACTCGGTCATCCCAGGCTGTTAGTTGCCTACCCACGATGCCAGAGATCAAAGCTCTCGCCAAGAGGCAACTGCGCAGCTTCACTGCCCGGCCATCCTTAGAAGGCCTCTCACGGCCCTTCCAGCGCTAAAGGTCAAAGCCCTCGGAAAAAGGCACCGAGTAGCCACCCTGCTCGGCCATCCTTAGCAGGCCTCCCACGTCCCCTTCGACGCTGATGGTCTGAAGCCCTCATCGCGAGGCCGCCGAATTCCTTCCTGCTCGGCGCATCCCCAGCGGGCATCCTCCTGCCCAACAGACGCCAATGGTCTGAAGCCCTCATCGCGAGGCCGCCGAGTTCCTTCCTGCTCGGCGCATCCCCAGAGGGCATCCTCCTGCCCATCAGACGCTGATGGTCTGAAGCCCTCATCGCGAGGCCGCCGAGTTCCTTCCTGCTCGGCGCATTCCCAACGGGCATCCTCCTACCCATCAGACGCTGATGGTCTGAAGCCCCCATCGCGAGGCCGTCGAGTTCTTTCCTGCTCGGCGCATCCCCAGCGGGCATCCTCCTACCCAACAAACGCTGATGGTCTGAAGCCCTCATCGTGAGGCCGCCAAGTTCCTTCCTGCTCGGTGCATCCCCAGCGGCCATCCTCCTGCCCAACAGATGTTGATGGTCTGAAGCCCTCATCGCGAGGCCGCCGAGTTCCTTCCTGCTCGGCGCATCCCCAGCGAGCATCCTCCTATCCATCAGATGCTGAGGATCTCAAGCCCTCATCATGAGGCCGCCGAGTTCCTTCCTGCTCGGCACATCCCAGCGGGCATCCTCCTGCTCATCAGACGCTGATGGTCTGAAGCTCTCATCGCGAGGCCACCGAGTTCCTTCCTGCTCGGCGCATCCCCAGCGGGCGTCCTCCTGCCCATCAAATGCTGAGAATCTGAAGCCCTCTTCGCGAGGCCGCCGAGCCCCTTCCTATTCGGCGCATCCCGGCGGGTAGCTTCCTACCCAACAAAGATAAGGATCAAAGTCCTTCCAGACTCGACTATCCCTGGTCGGTAGCTTCCCTACTCGCAACGCCAGGGGTCAAGACCCTCGCCAAGATCAACCGAGCAGCTTCCCTACTCGGTCATCCCCAGCAGGCATCCTCCTGCCCAACAGACGCTGCGGGTTTGTAGCCCTCATAACGAGGCCACTGGGCCCATCACATGCAGCGGATCCGAAGCCCCAACAAGAGACATCAGGTCTATCCAAGTTTGAGTAATCCCGCCTCGACTTCGGGGCCATGGAGATGCCTCCTTCTCAGCAGCGCTTGGCACACTCGGCAAGTGATCGAAATCAACTCGACGACCGATCGCTCTACATGTCACGCCCACACTGGGTTGCGCCCCATCAGTCCACAGGTCTGCACACGTCGCGTCGGCCAACCAGCGCTCGACACGTGGACCGTCACTTCAGTGGCAGGACGCTCGAACCGGCGCACCTTCCCTAAATGTAGAGATCTCGCCCCGATAAGCTGGCAGAAAAGACGGCTGACAGCCCGGGGACGCGTCCCGACGAAATCTTAGAAGGGAGCTTACCCCAGACGGCCCGACAGTCCACTCTTGACCCGACCCACTAGCTGGTCGGGACAAGAGTGGGGGGCTAATGATGATGCTCAATATTGGCGACCTTTCAGATCAGGACACGTGGTAGATGACGTGTCCCAGAACTCAGAAGATAGGGCCCACAGGGGCCGATCAGGCCTGACCTACAAGCACAAAGCTGGCTCACCTCAGGGCCCTTGCAAAGGGGCCTCCTCGGTCTCTCAGCTCGCCTCTGAGCTACCACAGGACAAAGATACCTCGACCCTCTCGCTCGTTCCCGAGCTCTCCCGCTGAGACCATCTTCCTTGGTCCCTCCGACCGACCAACTCCACTACTCACAGGCGTAACCGCCGCTCCGCAAACCTCGCCATGCGCAGATTCTCCGCCGGCAACATCTCACGTTCCACGCCATCATGATCCCCATTAATAGGCAATCCTCTCTTTACGCGGGCGTGACGTCGGGAGCGTAACTGCCGGCGAGATTCTCGCGCCTGCTGCTGCATGCCACCACCGCTATGTAAACCCCCATCACAGAGGGGTCAAGGAAGCAATTTTTTACACTTTTATGCCGTTACTCTGCTCGGATCTCATCACTAACTTGAGCGTCGGAGGGTCCTTGGTGGTACCAAACCACCCCGGGACTTCTTTACAGGTACTCAGCAACAACTCCCTCACCTCACCTCTTCCTCCAAAAACCCATTAAGATCCACACGCAACGAAGGATAATCAGCTAAGTTCACCGCGAGATTAACGGAAGACAACATCTGATGGAGGGCCGAAAAGGAGCTCCATCACATACCATATTTTTCTTGATGCCAAACGAAAATTGCTTGTTGGATTGATAAAAGGGATTTTTATATATGAAGAGTTTTGAAGGAATAAGGTATTTTTTATATATATGAAGAGATTTGAAGGAATAAGGTTTTTTTTAACTTCCAAAATTATTGTTTGGATTTTAGCTTTTATTAGAAGAGGAAGAGCAGTAAAAAGGTAAAATTAGAGGAATAGCAATAGAAAAATAAAATTAAGATGTGATCACTGTATTGCTGTTAATATGTGATTACTGGATATTTTCTAATAGCTTTTCTAGAATAATTATAGAATAAATTTAGTTGTTAAAATTGTAAGAGTGTCTTAGCACCTCCACTAGGGGTTTTAACAAAAATAAGTAATTAATTTTAAAATTCTAGAGGGCTAAGTCAACAAAACAAGAATCGAACTAGAGATTAGGGTTTCATGGCAAAGCAAGATAAAGATAAAAAAGCAAAATGAATAGAAACTACAACCTTTGCAGTCTTTTCCTTCACTTCAATTGCTCCGAGTAGTAGTCCTAAAACTCTTCTTCGACTCCACTTGAAGGATGTAACGAGCTTATTCGAAATCTTCACCGTCAAAAATGATCCACCTCGAAACTTCTCATACTCAAACTCACACATCACTAATCTATAAATTAGTGAAGATAACAACCTATACTAATTTGCGAGAGTAGTATAGGTTGATGAAGTGGGGATTTTTCTCATTAAAATTCTTTCTTTTCTTTTTTCTTTTTCAACCTAGAAAAATCTAGAGAGAGAAATGAAGAGGATGAATTTGGAAAATGAAAATGAACTTTGAAGATAAGATGAGCTAGAAATAATGATAAATATGGATGAATAAACCAAAGGAAAACAATGAGTTATAGTTCTTAGCACCTTAGAGAATATCTTAGAAGCCATGACTCATTTCTTCCTTTTGTTTTATTCATATATATAAATAAATCATTTTCTTTATCTTTTTCTTCAATGTGATTCTCATATTGCCATATTCTTTGTATCATCAACCATGATACATTTGTATATATCAAATATATATAATATGAAGAAAAGAATTAAAATGAGTATTATATTAGTTAATTATTAAATTAACACTTGATTCAATAATCCGGTTATATCATATATAACCCGGCTAATATTAAAAACGCTAGATTAGAATACGGTATCATATACTCGTATTTAATTAAGCTCCTGGACCTATCTCCATATGTGCCCTACTTCGTTTTGCTTGAGTTAGGAAACCTCTATTGTAACGTTTTGAAAATCGTTTATGTGAAATTTCGGAGAATCAGTAAAATAACGAGTGTTTTCCGTAAAAACCAAAATATAAATATCTTTTAATATAAAATTAAATATACCTATTCTAGCTATGAAATTGCTATTATTTGATTTTTAATTGGCCACTTGTAAATTTCTGATTTTCTTATAAATTTTCCGAAATTAATTAATTAAATATTATTTTAAGCCTTCACTAATACATTTAATTAGTGATAATTACAAATTGGAATGGGTTAATACAAAATTAGTGCATCATGACATATTAAACCAAATAAAAAAATTTAACATGTGGTTTTTATAATAAAAAGAAGTTGTAATGATGGTTTTAGAAAAATATAAAAGAAAATAAAATAAGGAATGTTGTAAATTGCAATTATGAAACTTGAGGGGTTTTATTGTCATAAAAATTTCCACACATTTCTAGTTTAAAAAGAAAAGAAAAGAATGAGGAAAGTATTATTTTAAGGAGGTATGGGGGTATTGTTGACTTGTGGTTTCTCCACACTCAACACAATCACTCCCTCTCTCTCTCCCCCTCACTAAAATGGCCGAGCCCCTTTCCCCAAACCTGCAGCAGCCTCTCCTCGAAAATCCCACACAATTTTGCATCAAAAATCCATAAAAATGCTTCAAAATCCATACAAATTCAAACCTAATTCAAAATCCAAGCTTTACCCATTATTCTTTAGCTAATCTAGCATTGATCTTTGTGCAAAGTTAGCAATTTGGAGGTCAAGTTTCATGTTGGATCTCTTGAATGTGTGAGGTATAATCTAAACCCTATAGTTAAATTGCTATTTGAATACTTTAAATCAAACATAATTAGTTAATAATATGGGTTTAATTAAATATTTGGAAAATCAAGTAAGGGTTTGTGATTTCAATTAGAATTTTTATTTCATCATTAAGGATACAATGAATAGTTTCACATCTTAAAATATGCAAAACCTAGTTTGGTTGTTAAATTGCAAATTGTTATATTTAATTTGTCAAAATCATATATTTTTGCAAAACTAGGTTTTTATAAAATGTATATATAGGTGAGATAAAATTTAAGTGAGGGTTTCTAGCATTAAATTATGGTTCTAATGAGTTGATTAACATGTTAATGCAATGCAAAACTTAATTTTGTTGCTTATGGCTAATTGTAATATTTAAAATGGTTAAAATTGGATAAAATTGCAAACTAAAATTTTTGGATTTCTACAATTGGTGTGATAAAATTATAGCAATAGTTTGTATGACTTAGTTATAATATTTAGTGAATATTTTGGCCACTAGTTTTGTTAAAACATTAAGTTTTGAACTAAAACGGTTATTTGAGGCTTTCTAGGCTTTTTGGGAATAAATCGATTTGATTAATTTTAGAGTTTGATGATTTGCACCCTATTTCTTATAACCTTTTGTGAGTTGTGAAACCACGAATGGTACGTTTGGGTTTTCTCGATCAATCGGCGTTTGTACGCCGTTATCGAGAGTTACTTGGTTCTTTTGCATGAGCGGACCATAGGTTTTGACCTATGTGAGAAACGTGTGCCGTTTTGGTTTTCCGACTTGATTTTAATACGCATCTGCGATTGTGTACATAAGTAGGTACCCCCACGTGGATTTGAGATGATGAAGAAGATGATGGAGATATCGACATCGGCAAGCAAGAGCAGGTGAGTAGATTTATATCTACAGGGGAAGTCGGGTGGATGGCGTATAACACCCCCGCAAAGTTGTAAGAAATGATGTGATATGATATAGATGTACATTTATGTGTTATTGAGAGATATGAACACTTAGCAAGAAAGGCATTAGGAGATCATGGGTTAATGTTAGCTAGATCTAAGGAAAGTGGTTTAGTTGGTTTCTTAGTCGCGAACCCTAGAGTGAGGTTGTTACACCTACACATATACGCACGGGATATGGTTTTTGGTGTATACGTCATATGTATATATATATGTGTATAGGTGGATGTGTTGGTGCTTATATATATATACCTATACGTATACACGGAGGTTGAGGATAGTATATGGTACTTGGAGATGAGTCGGTGTGATTGGGCATGATGCCGCGAGATCAGTGATGTGATTTGGTTCGTACTATGAGATACGACAGGAGATTATAGCGGATCTTTAGGCGATGTGTTTCAGACACACGTACATATATTTGTTGGTGGTATCAGTTTGTACTAGACTTAGATCTGAACCCTAGTTCATGACATATGATGATAAGGATACCAGATGAGTAATGAGATAAATATGATATTGGACCCGTACCCAGATTTGGGATGCCGTACGAGATATAGTTATGATGTTAGATCCGTACTCTTGACTCGAGAATGTCATATATATATATATATATATATATATATATATATAATATCGTACGTGATACTATTGAGGCGAGATCACCGACTACTAGGTATATATATAGATCGACTCAGACTTAGGTGGATTTCCTTACCCTTTTGACTGGGCTCGAGTCATACTAGTTTTCAAAAGTGGAGAATTGTGAGTAATTTAAATACCAAACTGTATGACTCGTATATTGGGTAGTTTTTTTTAGCGTTGCTGTTACTACATCACTTTCTGTATATTCATGATCTTTCATCGCATTGCATGCTTGTATATATGTTATCTGTAATTATTATGAAACCCTGCTGTCAGGACACCAGTACCATTACCGATGATGCGTATGTTCCACGTACACCTGCTTACCGGCTCACACATACATCATCGGTAATTGCCAGGTCACGTACACTTTAGAGAATACTATTCATTGACATAGCTTGCTAGTTGATAGTTGCAATATGTTATAGTCTTCATATGCTAGTTTAACTATTGCATTTATTGCATGATATCAGATGCATTCATATATTCATTTGTCATGCAGTATTATGGAGATTTATGCCGGTATTCACTGTTTATTGATATCATGATTTTTATGATTTCGGATCCTTCTTGAGATTTCTGGATTTGGAAACCGCATATGAAAGTTTTATAAACTGATGATGTGTTTTAAAGAGATAGATGCGGTTTTCCTTGATATGATGAGTATTGTCCACCATGTTGTTTTCTCGGTTCTGAGATGGTTTTCGAGACCCGATTCGAAGAGTTGGATGAACCATCTACGGGTATATGGTGGACCCGATATGGTACCCCGGGGCAAGAAGCTCGAGTTGTAGGCGATGAACCCGGCAGGGGCAGATTGCCTACCGGTGATTGTCTGGCGCGGTGGATATCCGAAGGATACCGTTCATGATCGTGTGATTGATGATATGGGCTGATCCAGACTGATGGAGCCCGAGATATTGAGATATTGAGATTTGAAACATTGAGATACTGAGATATTGAGATACTGAGATTTATGTTTTGTATCGATGCTTGACACTGATTTCTCTGTTGATTTCATGATGTATTCTGTTTTTCATTCATAATGCATCATACATCATATATCTGATATGTTGCTATCTGAGTCACTGACACGAGCACATGGTATTGCATTTATGTGTAGATGGATCAGGATATTTATTTGACGATATTACTTGATATGACCTAGGATAGCGTCATACATTCGATTTCTGCTCTGTGATATTTTCTACTCACGAGTTAGCAACTCACCCCCGTTGTATCACAGTTTCTTGCAGGTTTTGCCATACAGGTATCTTGACGGCTTGTTGGCACACTGCTTTCATTTCGGGTGATTGCTTTGGTAAGTGGGTTCACTTGCATCGTGACCACCATTGTACATTTATTATTTTAGTTGCATTTAGTAAACTCCATCAACCAGACTTGTATATTTGATAGAACTAGAAGACCAGTGTTTATTCTTTCGACCTTAGAGTCGCGCTTGTATTATTATGGTTTTTTGGTGGATATAGGCTTTCTTTTGAGTTTTGATCCTCGCCCTTCGGCGTTGTATATTATATTGCATTGTGTGGTTTTGTCCGCCGGTTGGCGAAGAGCTAGCTCCCGTTTGGGGATGCCTTTATTCATTATATATGCTTTATCAGGGTTGTACCCGTTTGGGGTCAGTATTTACAAAGGAAACTCCGCCGAAATTTTCAGAAAAGATTTGAGATTTAAAAAATGCATATCTCAGCTTATGTTGTTAAATTTCTTGCTTTAAAATTGGTTTTTTCTTCACTCTAATTCTTTACTTGGTTTTGATTTCTGGGTTTTGGCTTACTTAGATTACGTACGCCTCGAGGCATTTCGTAATTTAAGTGCCAGTCACGCTCGATACTTTCGGGTCGTGACAAAATTGGTATCAAAGCGTTAGGTTTTACCTTCTGAGTGTAGGATGATCCTTAGTTGATGGAGTAGGTGACTTAAGAAGAGTGTCGTACCGTGTGTATGTTCCGCGGCATACTTACGATACGATACTCCGCTTAAGAAGCCTTAGCATGTACATTTCTTTGCACGGTATTATCTTCATTCTTATGATCTATCCTCTTCAGTATCGGTTTATGGTTTTGCTGCCACGATTAGACGGGCAGAGAGAGCTACGGCTAGAGTTGCGTCAGCACGAGCTCGTCACGGACGAGGACTGATCACGGCGTGATTCCAGAGACATACGATTTGCTTAGAGGCGTCGTTTTATTGTGTTTTCGTGCTAGGAGCGTTTGATGGATCGCTTTTACAAGATTACTCGGACGTGCAGATCAGCACCAGAGGATTGGGCCACTGATAGAGGCCAGCCAGATTGTGATGACCGTTGATGCACCGTTTAGTTGATGATTGAGGCACTGTTCAGCGTGCAGACGAATGAGCTAGTTGTTGCTGCGAATGACGAGATATCACCCCAGATGTTTGGAGCTGTTGCAGCACGAGTTTATACTTAGAGATATGATAGAAGGTCACTAGTCACCCGAGGATTAATGACTAGGACATGTGGTTCATTCTCTACCCTGATGCGATGTCATCAGATTGAGTGATTCTAGCGTGAGAAGACTTCACGCAGATACGTTGCGAGTCGAAAGAAAACGATCGAATGTCAGAAACCATTTTCTAAGTTTAAAGTGTTCGGAGAAATATGCAAGTAATTCTACGGACCCTCTAGAAGAATGAAACCCTAACTCGACATAATGACCATGAGAACACCTTTAAATCTCAGGGTTTGCGGCAGTTCAGCGGTGCCATTAATGAGGCTTGGGTTTGCCCTTCTACGGTTGGTCCATATGTGATGTGGCATGTACTCGATATTATTAAATTGTACCCAAGATGTTGAGCTCTTGGGGGATTATGAGCTTTTAACGAGTCAATCGAAAGGTTCGACTTCATTCGGATATCATGTGATGGGATGCATTGCTTGGGAGACTCCAGATACGAGTATAGCCGTTGGAGCACAGTCCATGCAGCCACGAGGAGACGAGTCCGAAGCAGTCGACATTAGAGAAAAGTGGAGTAAGAGATTCATACAAGATCTTGATGAGATGACGTTCCACTCCGCTGACATCAGAGATGTGATACACATGCAGAGGTGTCGTATATGGATATATCTTCCAGAAAGAGTCGCGAACAAGAAACAAATTTAGTAAGGGATGATGACTTTCGAGCAGTTCGGCAGAAACAAGATTGGGAGAGACTTCGACAGAACCTTTCTAGAATACTATACGAGAAGATTTAGACCCAGGAGCGGTCATATGACGCACACCCAGTAGGCCAGAGTTCGGCATCGTCGGCGAGACATGTTACGAGTGACCATGACAGTTGGCCAGAGATCTATAGAGGATGTGCCAGGGCGACACTGTTTCCGTTATCTTTGATTTCGGTATTTTGGACGATTTATTTGCATAATTGAGATTTTGTGCACCACAGTTGCACTTGACTTCGATTCGATATCATTCGAGATGCTGATTTTGATTTCATGCCCATGATATGCATATGATTTGACTTGTGCTTTCGGTATAGTTTTCATGCACTTTTAGTGTTTTGATTTGATTTGTGCATGCTGATGCACATGTTTGTGAGATTATATACTGCGGTATACCTTATTAGGATTGAGATGTGTTGTATACCGTCGATTTCGACTGTGATATTCGATATTTGTTTTCGTGTACCTTGTGCACTGGAATTGGATTCTTGCGCATGTTTGGGCGCTTGATGCGATTTTGGTGCACACCAGATGCACCAAATCGGGATTCTTTGTGCATATCAGATGCACCAGATATTGCTGTCAGGCACACCCGTTGCCTTTGACAGATGTTTCGTGCACACCCGTTGCACTTAGCTTTTGTTTCTGTGCACATGTATGGCACATTCATAAATTTCAATTTCCGTGCGCACCAGATGCACGTGGCATTCTTATATACAGTTTGGGATTGATTTTGAGCAGTATGTTATTATGATATTTACTATTTGGTATAGTAGCTGAGCAGGACTAATCCGAGGACAGTACCTGAACATATTTTGCATGCATTGATAATTATCGAAGGGATTTCCAAAGAGGAGCTATAGTCTCAGTATTTACCTACGTGTCCGAGATGACACGAAACATTTTATAAAGGAAACTCTTCTAAATTAATTTCAAAACGGCGGGATGTGTATGTTAAACAAAGGATATATATATATAGTTATTTTCTCCCAATAAACGTCCGCTACTGTGTTGTGTTACGTGCATCGCGCAGCAATTTGAAAAAAAGCTTGGCATGCATTTCTTTCAGATGTTTTGACGAGTTTACACCGACTCGTACTATGTACGTGTTATAGTTTTGATGTATATCATGTTGGTTTTCGTTTTGGGTTTTGACATTGGTGTCTTCGCCATAACTCCGATAATTGCGAGATACTTGACGGAGTTTGATTTGGTT
Organism: Agapanthus africanus; assembly: GCA_030015575.1. NCBI lineage: Eukaryota > Viridiplantae > Streptophyta > Magnoliopsida > Asparagales > Amaryllidaceae > Agapanthus > Agapanthus africanus. Next base: position 643,796,060 of record CM057342.1, read on the forward strand.
TATATACTCGTTTTCATGCGCATGTATTGCGCTATGATGTGAATTATGTGTTTATGATTTCGGAGCCCCGACGACTTGATCTTTTTACTGGAATATTTTAGTATTTGTGGGAGTTTTAATTTAAATTCGGGGACCGAATTTCTTTAAGGGGGAAGATTGTAACGTTTTGAAAATCGTTTAGGTGAAATTTCGGAGAATCGGTAAAATAACGGGTGTTTTCCGTAAAAATCAAGATATAAATATCTTTGAATATAAAATTAAATATACCTATTCTAGCTATGAAATTGCTAGTATTTGATTTTTAATTGGCCACTTGTAAATTTCTGATTTTCTTAAAAAATTTCCGAAATTAATTAATTAAATATTATTTTAAGACTTCACTAATACATTTAATTAGTGATAATTACAAATTGGAATGGGTTAATACAAGATTAGTGCATCATGACACATTAAACCAAATAAAAAAAATTTAACATGTGGTTTTTGTAATGAAAAGAAGTTGTAACGATGGTTTTAGAAAAATATAAAAGAAAATAAAATAGGGAACGTTGTAAATTGCAAATTGTTATATTTAATTTGTCCAAATCATATATTTTTGCAAAACTAGGATTTTATAAAATGTATATATAGGTGAGATAAAATTCAAGTGAGGGTTTCTAGCATTAGATTATGGTTCTAATGAGTTGATTAACATGTTAATACTATGCAAAACTTAATCTTGTTGCTTATGGCTAATTGTAACATTTAAAATGGTTAAAATTGGATAAAATTGCAAACTAAAATTTTTGGATTTCTACAATTCGTGTGATAAAATTATAGCAATGGTTTGTATGACTTAGTTATGATATTTAGTGAATATTTTGGCCACTAGTTTTGTTAAAACATTAAGTTTTGAACTAAAGCGGTTATTTGAGGCTTTCTAGGCATTTTGGAAATAAATCGATTTGATTAATTTTAGGGTATGATAATTTGCACCCTATTTCTTATAACCTTTTGTGAGTTGTGAAACCACGAATGGTACGTTTGGGTTTTCTCGATCAATCGGCATTTCTACGCCAATATCGAGGGTTACTTGATTCTTTTGCATGAGCGAACCATATGTTTTGACCTATGTGAGAAACGTGTGCCGTTTTGGTTTTCCGACCTAATTTTAATACGCATCTGCGATTGTGTACATATGTAGGTATCCCCACGTGGATTTGAGACGATGAAGAAGATGATGGCGACATCGACATCGGCAAGCAAGAGCAGTTGAGTAGATTTATATCTACGGGGAAGTCAGGTGGATGGCGTATAGCACCTCCGCAAAGTTGTAAGAAATGATGTGATGTGATATAGATGTACATTTATGTGTTATTGAGAGATATGAACACTTAACAAGAAAGGCATTAGGAGAACATGGGTTAATGTTAGCGAGATTTGAGAAAAGTGGTTTAGTTGGTTTCTTAGTCGCGAACCCTAGGGTGAGGTTGTTACATCTACACATATACGCACGGGATATGGTTTTGGGTGTATACGTCATATATATACACACACACACACATACACATATACATGGAGGTTGAGGATAGTACATGGTACTTGGAGATGAGTCGATGTGATTGGGTATGATACCGCGAGATCGGTGATGTAATTTGGTTCGTACTATGAGATACGACAGGAGATTATAGCGGATCTTTAGGCGATGTGTTTCAGACACACGCACATATATTTGTTGGTGATATCAGTTTGTACTAGACTTAGATCTGTACCCCAATTCATGACATATGATGATAAGAATACCAGATGAGTAATAAGATAAATATGATATTGGACCCGTACCTAGATTTGGGATGCCGTACGATAGATTTACCGTACGAGATATAGTTATGATGTTAGATCCGTACTCTTGACTCGAGGATGTCATATATATATATATATATATATATATATATATATATATATATATATATATATATATATATATACGTGATACTATTGAGGCGAGATCACCGACTGCTAGGTATATATATAGATCGACTCAGACTTAGGTGGATTTCCTTACCCTTTTGACTGGGCTCGAGTCATACTAGTTTTCAAAAGTGGAGAATTGTGAGTAATTTAAATACCAAACTGTATGACTCGTATATTGGGTAGGTATATTTTTCAGCGTTTCTGTTACTACATCACTTTCTGTATATTCATGATGTTTCATCGCATTGCATGCTTGTACATATGTTATTTGTAATTATTATGAAACCCTGCTGTCAGGACACCAGCACCATTACCGATGATGCGTATGTTCCACGTACACCTGCTTACCGGCTCACACACATCATTATCGGTAATTGCCATGTCACGTACACTTTAGAGAATACTATTCATTGACATAACTTTCTAGTTGCAATATTTTATAGCCTTCATATGCTAGTTTAACTATTGCATTTATTGCATAATATCAGATACATTCATATATTCATTTGTCATGCAGTATTATGGAGATTTATACCGGTATTCACTGTTTATTGATATCATGATTTTTATGATTTCGGATCTTTCTTGAGATTTCTGGATTTGAAAACCGCATGTGAAAGTTTTATAAACTGATGATGTGTTTTAAAGAGATAGATGCGGTTTTCCTTGATATGATGAGTATTGGCCACCATGATGTTTTCTCGGTTCTGAAATGGTTTTCAAGACCCAATTCGAGGAGTTGGATGAACCGTCTGCGGGTACATGGTGGACTCGGTATGGTACCCTGGGGCAAGAAGCTCGAGTTATAGGCGATGAGCCCGGCAGGGGCAGACTGCCTACCGGTGATTATTTGGCACGGCAGATATCCGGAGGATACCGTTCGTGGTCGTGTGATTGATAATATGGGCTGATGCGGACTGACGGAGACCGAAATATTGAGATATTGAGATTTGAAACATTGAGATACTGAGAGATTGAGATACTGAGATTTATGTTTCGTGTCGATACTTGACACTGATTTCTCTGTTGATTTCATGATGTATTCTGTTTTCATTCGTAATGCATTCATACATCATATGTCTGATATGTTGCTATCTGAGTCACTGACACGAGCACATGGTATTACACTTATGTGTAGATGGATCAGGATATTTATTTGAGGATATTACTTGATATGACCTAAGATAGCGTCATACATTCGATTTCTGCTCTGTGATATTTCCTACTCACGAGTTGGCAACTCATCACCGTTGTGCCACAGTTTCTTGCAGGTTTTGTCGTACAGGTATCTTGACGGCTTGCTGGCATACTGCTTTCATTTCGGGTGATTGCTTTGGTAGGTGGGTTCACTTGCATCGTGACCACCATTGTACATTTATTATTTTAGTTGTATCTAGTAAACTCCATCAACCAGACTTGTATATTTGATAGTGTAACACCCGAGCCCAATAATGCTATGTATATTACTAGTTGAGGGTTATTTATTGCTCATTCCAATTTTCCTGATTTTCTGGTGTTTATTGCTAAATTTTACCCGGTTAAGTCATTTTAGCACATAACAAATTTTAACTCCGAAAATGAAATTTAAGATGTCCATGTTGGCCTACTCGTCGCCACTAGTCGCGTGGTAGCATTCACGTGTCGAGATTCCGTTCCGTTTGGCTAAACGGGCAGGTTTGGACGACTACGCGCGTGCGCAAGTGTCCGACTTGGGGGCATGCATTTTAATCATTAAACACCTCTTTTTAAAATTTGGAACCCGCTTAAAATCTTATAATTTGAATTTGGATCATTTGGGTGCAACCCGGGCGCGATTTGGAAATGTTTCATTTCGCGCCAAAAAGGGCCCATTTAAATTTAATATCGAATATATATATTTATACTCTAATCTAATTCCTAACAGCATATCCCCAAAAATCCTTCAAAAAATTTCCTTCCTGATTCTTTTTCAGCCAATCACGAGAAAAGAATTTCTCGTAGGCCCCACCTTTTCCCACTCTCTCTCTATCTCTCTCTTCACAAATTTCTCTCTCCCCTCGTCATTAAGCCTCTCTCTCTCCTCCTATATTAATCCCCTGCATGCAGCCGCCTCCTCTTCTCCAACGCGACCACGAACCCACGCGAAAACCCTAACCCTAGCCCTCGCGATCCCGTCGCCGACTTCCTCGCGACCTCGCCGTCGCCGCCCTCACCACCACGACCTCCACCACACCCACCTACCCTCTTTTCCCCGTTCTCCCGCTCCTCCCCGCGCCTGCGACCCATTCCCGACCTCGCCTCCACCCGCGCAAACCTCGCCGTCGACGCCACCCGTCGTCGTCGACGACCCCGCGACCCCCTTTCACCCTACTCGTCGAGACCTCGTCGTCGTTTCCTTCCTCCCCTCGCCGGAACAGTAAACCCGAGCCCTAACCCATCGCCTACCCCGCTGTTCGCCGGAGAAACGTGCCGGCGACCACGTAGACACCACCTCCGACCACCTCTCTCTCTCCCACGACCACCAGAGCCGACCCCTCTCTTCCCCACTCGCCGCAGCACCCTATTCCGCGCATCCCGAAGCCTCCACCCTTGCTGCAGCCGCCGCCGTCGCTTCGCCGGCGATCCAGTGCCGTCGAGCCATCGTGTTTGCACCCTGTTTATTCGCGGTGAGTTTCCTTGTGCTTCCTCTTGGTACAATTCCTTCGCTGGTCGTATTTGGCGTATATCGTATCTTTGTTGCTAACTTTGCTACTTTGTTGTTGCCGGAACCCGACCGTGCCGTCTGACGAACCCGACGCTCCAGCGAAGCCCCCTGGTCCGTGTGATCCCGTTGACCTCTGTTGGGACTCGATCCGTGGCCCGTGCTTCCATATCACAGTTTCTGCCGACATCGCATCCGTGTTTCGGTTTGCGGAACCGCCGAGGCAAGTATCCGAATACTTGCTTAACATGCTACAACTTAATCATCATGTTATAACCACACAACTAATATAACATCGATACCTTTTATAACTTAGAATTGCTAGCCACGATTATCCGTAACTTTAAATCAATGAAATCATTGCTCGTATTAACCGGTCTGTTATTAATTCATACTTAACTAATCAAACCAAGTAGATCATCCCCACTTCATTTGTTAAAATCACTCATGAGACAATTATTGTGCTTAGTTCAGATTCATGTAACTCCATTACGTATATTATCGATATTGTTCGTCTTGTGGCTTTTGCACCTCAAAGGTGCGTGAACCGGATTAATATGAAAATACAAACATCACTGTGTTCACATAGAATAATATTTGTTATTTACTGTTTCCTGCTACCGTTCATTATTTGTTACTATACCTGTTATCATCATATACCTGATTGCATTACATATTGACCGATCTTGATACACATGACACATGTACTGATACACCGGACATGACACCCTGTACATATCGACTCTCCTGTTGAAAATAACCTGACCTGTTACCTGATCTCAGGCCTAATGCCGACAAACCTAACCATTCCTGCTGTCGACCCAGACAGACCTACCTTTACTTGACTTGTGTTGGCATTAGTCCTTGACTACTGAATACCTGACCTGACATACATAGCTTGGGGTATGGGGAAATCAAAGGTGAAACCGACTTGTAACTCAACAGTTCGACACATTGTTCTGATCAGTCTTACGGGCTTGGCCAGCTCCGGAGTGTTGATGCTGACATCACTCATCTATCCTACTACCTTTTACTGCTTAGCGGCACGTCTCGGATTCAGCCCCGAGAATCATGACCGTGGTCCCGGGCACGCACGGGATACTATTGAGTTACATCGACGATTCATCAATTGGTTTCAAAGACTATAGAGTAGAAAACCTGATAGGACAGTTTAGTCACTACTGTACGTTACCCTGTTTATTACTTCTTGTTGCTGCTTTATTCATGTTCATGCTTGCATTGTTTATTACCATGTTTATGCTATATACTTGATATCATGACGCGCTGACGTATGGGTTTTGCATGGCCCAGATTCCGTACCTTTGTCGTCGACCGAGCAGGAGTACTTCAGCCAGCAGGCTGAACTGTGAGTTCTTTAGAGTTTAGTTCATTTATGTCATTTCATTTCCAGATGTGAGCCCGCATTATGGGACATACTGTTTATTCATTGTATTGGATCATTAGCTTCCGCACTTATTGTTTATTGATTCTTGTTATTATGGATTTGGACATGTATTAGTTTAGTTTATTATCTTGTTCTTGATATCCTTACAACCGTAATGTGACTGTGGATGGATACTTCCTACCCACAGGTAGCATGGTTGGCTATGTCACGTGCCCAAATCTTGCGTACTCTGGGAAGCGGGGCGTGACATGGTTTTATGGTATCAGAGCCATAGGTTAGTCGGGTTGATTCTTTTGTAGTTGGGTATTGTACCTAATACACGAATCAGAATACCCGTGTTTAGGAAACATGTCCAGCCACCTTGACCGTTTTACCATCCTTGAATCATTCTTCCGGATCATGTCGACATGCAAACTTACTTTGCATTGTCAACTCGAAAACCTAATTTCTTGTTATCTCTAGGACTTAAGCGACTTGGGTGGAGTTAAGTAATTGCGGCTATGATACCGCGGCATAGCTACAATGCAGTACTCTATTTAAGTATCTTGGAGTTCTAGCCTTGATCCACATTCAGAATCTATCATCATGCTAATGTTGGGTGTTTTGAGTTCAGGATTATGACAGGTAAGAAGTTGAAGACTTACCAGAGGCGTGTGAACGAAGCCGCCATGCTTGGAGTGATAAGAGGAATGCTGGAAATCAAAGAGACAGACTGAGCTGGTCCAGCAATAGCAGATTCGTTTCAGGAAGGTTTACAGATCGTTCAGCAGTCTGTAAACAACGATGGAACTAGACCAGTCGAACGAGTAGGGACTGTAGCCGATTTCAGACCTTTGGGTCCGTCTACCTTCACTGGTTTGGAGGAGCCGTTGCCAGCCGAGCAGTGGCTAGTGACACGGAGAATTTGCTGATTGCGGCACAGATTCCAGAGGACAAAGGAGTTGATGTAGTGCGCATTCAACTAGTGGATTACGCCCGAGAGTGGTGGCTTATGGAGGAGACCCGCTTGCCCAGGCCGATCAGTTGGGCGGATTTCTCTAAAAGTTTCCTGGAGAAATTCTTCCCGCGGACCGCACGGGAGGAAATGGAAGAGGAGTTCATCGGACTAAGGCAGGATGGAGCAGCCGTGGACGTGCATGCAGCAGAGTGGACGAGACTCAGTAGTCTCGCTGGACCTTTCGCGGCCAACGATGTAGACAGCAGTTGCGGTAAGGAAGCAGTTCTGTCGGGCCAGTCGAGTTTAGGACTAGGCCGACAAACAGTGTTCTTGCAGCTATGGAAGTTAATAGTAATGAAGAGCCGGCAGTTGTCCGCGACTTTATGGATGTGTTTGAAGATATTTCGGGCTTACCGCCGAAGCGAGATGTGGAGTTTGCGATTGACCTTATTCCTGGTGCAGCGCCAGTATCAAAATCTTATTATCCGATGGCACCGGTGGAATTAGAAGAAGTTAAGAAACAAGTTGGCGAATTACTCGAGAAGGGATGGATTCGAAGCAGCAACTCACCTTGGGGAGCTCCAGTTCTCTTAGTAAAGAAGAAGGATGGCACGAGGAGAATGTGCATCGATTACCGAGAATTAAACCGGGTGACTATTAAGAACAAGTACCCGATCCCTCGCATTGGAGAACTTTTTGAGCAGCTTAGTGGCGCGAGGGTATTCTCGAAGCTGGACTTGCGATCAGGATATCATCAGGTCCGAGTGAAGGCAGAAGACATTTGCAAGACGGCGTTTCGAACTCGGTATGGGCATTTCGAGTATTTAGTGATGTCCTTCGGAGTGACTAATGCGCCGGCAATATTTATGGACTTGATGAACAGGATCTTTTCACCGTTCTTGGACCAGTTTATTGTGGTATTCATTGACGACATTCTGGTATATTCGAAGAGTCCGGAGGAGCATGCTGAGCACTTAAGGATCGCACTGCAAACGCTGAGACAGGAGAAATTATTCGCGAAGATGAGTAAGTGCGAATTCTGGTTGGAAGAAGTGAGGTTTCTGGGGCATGTCGTGTCGGGCGATGGAATCGCCGTTGATCCCGAGAAGATTGCAGCAGTTCGAGATTGGCCTGTTCCAAAGAATGTTGCAGAGATAAGAAGTTTTCTTGGACTCGCCGGTTACTACAGAAGATTTGTGGAGAACTTCGCTCGTTTAGCTGAGCCGTTAACCAAGCTTACGCGTAAGGAGGTACCGTTTGTTTGGACAGATGGATGTGCATTGGCCTTCGAGACGTTGAAGCAGAAGTTGATAACCGCCCCTATCCTAACCGTACCGGATGATTCAGGAGGACTGGTGATTCACAGCGACGCATCTGGAAAGGGATTGGGATGTGTTTTGATGCAGAATGGGAAAGTCGTCGCTTACGCATCGAGACAGCTGAAGACTCATGAGCAGAACTATCCGACTCACGACTTGGAGCTTGCAGCCGTGATCTTCTCCTTGAAGATTTGGAGACACTACCTTCTGGGCGAGAGAGTTGAAGTCTTTACGGATCACAAGAGTTTGAAATATGTGTTCACTCAGAAAGAGTTGAACATGAGGCAACGCAGATGGTTGGAGCTGATGGCCGACTACGACCTTGATCTTAAGTATCATCCGGGAAAAGTTAATGTCGTGCCAGATGCACTGAGTCGGTTACCAGCAATTCAGTTATTGACGGCACAGAGAGAGATCATTGAGGAGTTTCGGAAATTTGACTTGGAGGTTGTGCTACCGCGTGCTACAGGACAGTTGATGCAGTTACAAGTACAATCGTCCTTAGTTGAGAAGATTAAAGCGGCGCAATCGCAGGATCCTAGACTGCAAAAGTTTCGAGAGCAGGTTGGAGCCGGACTACGAACCGATCTACTGATCCATGAAGATGGTTCGTTGAGGTATGGTAGCCGTGTGTGTGTGCCAAAAGGAGATGTGCATGAAGAGCTTATGAAGGAGGCACACAGTTCAGCTTACTCTGTACATCCAGGAGGGACAAAGAGGTACCGAGATTTTCGACAGCAGTTCTGGTAGGAAGGTATGAAACGGGAAATTGCTCGCTTCGTGGCTAAGTGCTTGGTGTGTCAGCAAGTCAAGGCTGAACACCAAAGGGTTGCTGGTTTGTTGCAACCACTTCCGATTCCTCAATGGAAGTGGGAACATATAACCATGGATTTCGTGACGGCTGTACCGCGGAGTCCAAAGGGCAACAATGCAGTATGGGTGATTGTCGATCGGTTGACCAAGGCAGCTCACTTTATTCCTTTTCGGGTTGGTCAATCGACAGAGACCTTGGCAGAGTGATACATGCAGGAGATTGTCAGATTGCATGGAGTACCGGTAAGCATCGTGTCCGATCGGGACACTCGGTTCTTGTCACACTTTTGGAGGAGTTTACAAGAAAGTTTGGGGACTCGATTGAAGTTCAACACAGCTTATCATCCCCAGACTGATGGACAATCAGAGAGAACGATCCAGACCCTTGAAGATATGTTGAGGGCTTGCATGCTAGACTTCAAAGGTTCTTGGGAAGATCATCTACACCTGGTGGAGTTTTCGTACAACAACAGCTTCCAAGCAACTATTCAGATGGCTCCGTTTGAGGCGTTGTATGGTCGTAAGTGCCGTTCACCTGTTTGTTGGGATGATGTTGGTGAACGAAGGTTACTAGGACCAGATTTGGTGGTGCAGACAGTCGAGAAGGTGAATACAATCAGAAAGCATATGAAGGCAGCTCAAGACAGACAGAAGAGTTGGGCCGACACGTCAAGAAGACCTCTAGAGTTCGCCGTGGGCGATTTGGTATTCCTGAAGATATCACCGACTAGAGGGGTGATTCGCTTTGGAAGTCGGGGAAAGCTTAGTCCCCGATTCGTTGGACCCTTCGAGATAGTGGAGCGTGTTGGAGAGGTATCGTACCGGTTGGCGTTACCATCGTCATTAGCAGGAGTTCATGATGTATTTCATGTTTCTCAACTACGGAGGTATGTTCGTGATGAGACCCATGTTTTGGATCACTCGGAGTTGACCGTTCGGGAGGACCTGACTTTTGAGGAGCGACCAGTCGAGATCTAGGATCGAAGAGAAAAGGTTCTTAAGAACAAGGTTATCCCTCTTGTGCTAGTTTCTTGGGGTAACCGATCGCATGGAGAATCTACTTGGGAGCGAGAAGACGAGATCCGGCAGAAATTCCCTCACCTTTTCCAGTAGTTAGTTATCTTGTATTCTTGGAATTTCGAGGACGAAATTCTTTTGTAGTTGGGTATGATGTAACACCCGAGCCCAATAATGCTATGTATATTACTAGTTGAGGGTTATTTATTGCTCATTCCAATTTTCCTGATTTTCTGGTGTTTATTGCTAAATTTTACCCGGTTAAGTCATTTTAGCACATAACAAATTTTAACTCCGAAAATGAAATTTAAGATGTCCATGTTGGCCTACTCGTCGCCACTAGTCGCGTGGTAGCATTCACGTGTCGAGATTCCGTTCCGTTTGGCTAAACGGGCAGGTTTGGACGACTACGCGCGTGCGCAAGTGTCCGACTTGGGGGCATGCATTTTAATCATTAAACACCTCTTTTTAAAATTTGGAACCCGCTTAAAATCTTATAATTTGAATTTGGATCATTTGGGCGCAACCCGGGCGCGATTTGGAAATGTTTCATTTCGCGCCAAAAAGGGCCCATTTAAATTTAATATCGAATATATATATTTATACTCTAATCTAATTCCTAACAGCATATCCCCAAAAATCCTTCAAAAAATTTCCTTCCTGATTCTTTTTCAGCCAATCACGAGAAAAGAATTTCTCGTAGGCCCCACCTTTTCCCACTCTCTCTCTATCTCTCTCTTCACAAATTTCTCTCTCCCCTCGTCATTAAGCCTCTCTCTCTCCTCCTATATTAATCCCCTGCATGCAGCCGCCTCCTCTTCTCCAACGCGACCACGAACCCACGCGAAAACCCTAACCCTAGCCCTCGCGATCCCGTCGCCGACTTCCTCGCGACCTCGCCGTCGCCGCCCTCACCACCACGACCTCCACCACACCCACCTACCCTCTTTTCCCCGTTCTCCCGCTCCTCCCCGCGCCTGCGACCCATTCCCGACCTCGCCTCCACCCGCGCAAACCTCGCCGTCGACGCCACCCGTCGTCGTCGACGACCCCGCGACCCCCTTTCACCCTACTCGTCGAGACCTCGTCGTCGTTTCCTTCCTCCCCTCGCCGGAACAGTAAACCCGAGCCCTAACCCATCGCCTACCCCGCTGTTCGCCGGAGAAACGTGCCGGCGACCACGTAGACACCACCTCCGACCACCTCTCTCTCTCCCACGACCACCAGAGCCGACCCCTCTCTTCCCCACTCGCCGCAGCACCCTATTCCGCGCATCCCGAAGCCTCCACCCTTGCTGCAGCCGCCGCCGTCGCTTCGCCGGCGATCCAGTGCCGTCGAGCCATCGTGTTTGCACCCTGTTTATTCGCGGTGAGTTTCCTTGTGCTTCCTCTTGGTACAATTCCTTCGCTGGTCGTATTTGGCGTATATCGTATCTTTGTTGCTAACTTTGCTACTTTGTTGTTGCCGGAACCCGACCGTGCCGTCTGACGAACCCGACGCTCCAGCGAAGCCCCCTGGTCCGTGTGATCCCGTTGACCTCTGTTGGGACTCGATCCGTGGCCCGTGCTTCCATATCACAGTTTCTGCCGACATCGCATCCGTGTTTCGGTTTGCGGAACCGCCGAGGCAAGTATCCGAATACTTGCTTAACATGCTACAACTTAATCATCATGTTATAACCACACAACTAATATAACATCGATACCTTTTATAACTTAGAATTGCTAGCCACGATTATCCGTAACTTTAAATCAATGAAATCATTGCTCGTATTAACCGGTCTGTTATTAATTCATACTTAACTAATCAAACCAAGTAGATCATCCCCACTTCATTTGTTAAAATCACTCATGAGACAATTATTGTGCTTAGTTCAGATTCATGTAACTCCATTACGTATATTATCGATATTGTTCGTCTTGTGGCTTTTGCACCTCAAAGGTGCGTGAACCGGATTAATATGAAAATACAAACATCACTGTGTTCACATAGAATAATATTTGTTATTTACTGTTTCCTGCTACCGTTCATTATTTGTTACTATACCTGTTATCATCATATACCTGATTGCATTACATATTGACCGATCTTGATACACATGACACATGTACTGATACACCGGACATGACACCCTGTACATATCGACTCTCCTGTTGAAAATAACCTGACCTGTTACCTGATCTCAGGCCTAATGCCGACAAACCTAACCATTCCTGCTGTCGACCCAGACAGACCTACCTTTACTTGACTTGTGTTGGCATTAGTCCTTGACTACTGAATACCTGACCTGACATACATAGCTTGGGGTATGGGGAAATCAAAGGTGAAACCGACTTGTAACTCAACAGTTCGACACATTGTTCTGATCAGTCTTACGGGCTTGGCCAGCTCCGGAGTGTTGATGCTGACATCACTCATCTATCCTACTACCTTTTACTGCTTAGCGGCACGTCTCGGATTCAGCCCCGAGAATCATGACCGTGGTCCCGGGCACGCACGGGATACTATTGAGTTACATCGACGATTCATCAATTGGTTTCAAAGACTATAGAGTAGAAAACCTGATAGGACAGTTTAGTCACTACTGTACGTTACCCTGTTTATTACTTCTTGTTGCTGCTTTATTCATGTTCATGCTTGCATTGTTTATTACCATGTTTATGCTATATACTTGATATCATGACGCGCTGACGTATGGGTTTTGCATGGCCCAGATTCCGTACCTTTGTCGTCGACCGAGCAGGAGTACTTCAGCCAGCAGGCTGAACTGTGAGTTCTTTAGAGTTTAGTTCATTTATGTCATTTCATTTCCAGATGTGAGCCCGCATTATGGGACATACTGTTTATTCATTGTATTGGATCATTAGCTTCCGCACTTATTGTTTATTGATTCTTGTTATTATGGATTTGGACATGTATTAGTTTAGTTTATTATCTTGTTCTTGATATCCTTACAACCGTAATGTGACTGTGGATGGATACTTCCTACCCACAGGTAGCATGGTTGGCTATGTCACGTGCCCAAATCTTGCGTACTCTGGGAAGCGGGGCGTGACAGATAGACCTAGAAGACCAGTGTTTATTCTTTCGACCTTAGAGTCGCGCTTGTATTATTATGGTTTTCTGGTGGATATGGGCTTTCTTTTGAGTTTTGATCCTCGCCCTTCGGCATTGTACATTATATTGCATTGCGTGGTTTTGTCCACCGGTTGGCGAAGAGCTAGTTCCCGCTTGGAGATGCCTTATATATGCTTTATCAGGGTTGTACCCATTTGGGATCAGTATTTACAAAGGAAACTCTGCCGAAATTTACAGAAAAGGGTTGAGATTTTAAAAATGCATATCCCAGCTTATGTTGTTAAACTTCTTGCTTTAAATTGGGTTTTCCTTCACTCTACTTCTTTACTTGGTTTTGATTTCTGGGTTTTGGCTTACTTAGATTACGTACGCCTCGAGACGTTTCGTAATTTAAGTGCCAGTCACGCTCGGTACTTTCGGGCCGTGATATCTATGTGGGACTTTTAAAACTTATCAATACACTAGCAGTAGGTAATGATCACATCAGGTATCCACAAGCCGTCAGCGGCTAGCTGGACATAACGGCTACCCAGGTATTGAATGAATAGAAGATCAACAAGTAAACTTGTTCAAACTCCCGTAGAGCCTATAAGCAACACTTACTGTACAGTCCGGTTTATTCGTCTGATATGTCGTATATCGAGTCTGGGGGTAGAATCGTTAGACCCCCAATAAATCAATAAGTCATGTCGGTATGTGTCCTATAATCAATCGAGAAACTACTGATAACACTTATCGGTAAATCTCATCAGCCCTGGTCAGGGACTTGCAGTTATACCCAATCGTGCACAGCACAACATTAACTCCCAATACCGGGAGAAAAGAAACCCCTCTTATCGTTCACTGCCTCCATGTGATTCGTGACTGTACCCAAAAACCACATGTTCGCACGATTCGGTAGAGCCGTAATAGGGTGAAAATCAATGCACAGTGGGAACCACACAAGACAATATGACGATCTCGGGTCTACAGACTAAGCTGTACAGGTGTCACCAGAGAACTGCTATTTGACGATAGGTATGATACCATCTAAGAGTTCTCGGCGAGTCCGTTCAGTATACTCAGTCTTTAATGAGCAAATATATATAATTTTTGATATCAAACACTAATGGATATGCGATCATCCATCGCCCCAATACAGGGTCAAGAAACGTATATACTAGTCTACTATGAGACATCGATGCTCTGTCTCGATATCCTCTCGACTAGGAACATTTAAGCATATGCTTATAGACTACCTAGGCCCCACTAGTATGATCTGCATCACAATCCCGACAGTAAAATAAAGATCTTAGGGGTTTTATCAACAAGTATTAGCGACAGTAATAACAAGTAGAATCATACACATGAATGATAAAGCCAAACTAAATAGCATACTATCATACTGAGAAAGATTATCCTGTAGATATATACATGTCCAACAATTATAATAATTGTCTCTAGGGCATACATATCTAACAAAAATATCTTTTTCTAGTATTTTCCAAATTAGTTACAATTTAGGATCTGTTGTGTGATACTAAATTGATTGTACGAAGGGAGCTGGAATTTGAATTTGTTGTTAAGATGTGATTACTTGATTGATTGCATGAGAGGTAACTGGATTTTATGAGATTTGTTGTTAAGATATGACTACTTGATTGATTGTATAAGTTGGAATTATTTTTAACTTCCAAAATTATTATATATTTGGATTTTGGATTTTGTTAGGAGAGGAAGACCGGTAGAAAAATAAAATTAAGATCCGATTGTTGTTAAATATGATTACTAGATATTTTCTAATAGCTTTTTCTAGATTAATTGTAGAATAAATTTAGTAGTTAAAATATCTTTTTCTAGTATATTCTAAGAGAATAATGGAGGAAAGATGCCATAGGAGGGAATTTCCTCCTATGGCGTCGAAAAAGTATGCCGTCCATCATGTTTTCCGACGATCGGCACACATCATCTTCATCGTTATCATCTAAGATATGGGTACGCCAAATTTCATGTGATTCTACAACTTTTTCACCGTTGAATTAGTGGGTCCAAAATTAACGGTTTACCGACAATAGAACTTTTTACATTGCTAAATCAACGGTGCAAAAGTTATAGAATCACATGAAATTTGGCGTACCCACATCTTAGATGATAACGATGATGATGATGTGTGCCGATCGTCGGAAAACACGATGGACGGCGTACTTTTTCGACGCCATAGGAGGAAATTCCCTCCTATGGCCTCTTTCCTCCATTATTCTCATATTCTAAATATGTTCAAGATGTGATTAGTTTAGTTGATTGATTGTAAGTGGGGATTGACTTTTTTGTGGGATTTGTTGTTAATATATGATTACTTGAATGATTGTATGGGTTTAGATTTTGTATGAAGGAAAACAAAAGAAAACCAATTTGCTTTAAGGAGTACTAGTTTTTTTGCACGTGTCGTCTAAGTGGAAAATAAATAAAAATTTTCTTAATTTAAAACAAATTTGGTAATTTCATATTTTCCATCTTTAAAAATTTAAAACGGTCTATATCTTTGGAGGTAAAAACTTATTAAAATATGGATTCAATGTGTTATGATTCACACAGTTTTGATTGCACGTAATTTATTTGTTCTAAAAAAATTGGTTTTCTGTTTTTAAAATCAATTCTATAAATTACTAAGATTTTTATCTTAAATCCCTTAATGTTCTGCACTATTGACTACTATTCAATTAAAATAAAAATGAATTATTTTTAGCATATGGGATTTGTTGGTATAAGCAAAACATAATTTGTAGATATAACAAATATCTAAACCACATCCTATCTAAACTAAAGATTTTAAATTACTAATTTTTATTATCAAATTTATGTTTAAATTAACAAAATTCAAATAAATATTCAAAACTAAATTTTAGCTTAATCATAACATGCGAAATGAAAAAAGTGGAATTTGCTTTTAATTTGTAGATCTATATCATATTTAAAAAAGAAGCAAACTTTTTAATCAAAAATAAAAATAACAAATAAAAAAAACAAATTATGTGTGATAGATAATTTATTTTTGGGCTTTTTATTAAAAAGGCTCCTCATATTTCGCTAATTACTAAAAAGACCTTTCATGCTTCATATTTACTTAAAAGACCGACATACATTTAAATTGCACTAAATATCCCACCCTAACTAGTTTTTATCAAAAGTTTGCGCCTCGATATAAAGACGGAGCAGGAACTTGAGATAGGTCTTTCTCTCATATAAAGAACCCACATCCTCGCTTAGTTAAAGATTGAGATTTAGCACAGCTAAACAATCGCTCACTTTGCGAATGAGGTTGCCCATAAACAACTAGTTCCTAAAACCCTTTGGTTAGAGTTAACGACAGGGGCTCAAGCGGGCAACGGAATTAAAGTACAGCGCATTATCGGGTTAGGGAAAAAGCTTAACTAGGATTTTAGGAACTAGGACAAACCACAGTGATGTTTTCAAGAAATAAGCCAAAATTTAACATTTCCACCTCCCTGTATCTTCCAAAATGTCCATAATTTTTTTAAAAGATCGTTTTTTATGAAATGAAGCATACAAATTTTTATGGCTCCTTTGTTATAACAATATCATAATGAGAATTTATGTTCTATGTAAATTATGATAAATAAGAGATAAAATTTTACATCACAACAAAAAAATCAATATCATTTATTATCACAACCTATATATTGAATTACATCAACCTACGACTTTTGCATCCTCGTTCTTTCAAATAAAATTCAATTTTATCTTTTATATATGTGCAAGCCTCTTCACCTCTTCATGCAAAACACTAGCAGAATCAAGCAGTTTATTTCTCTTCTCCCTCTAGCTTTATTTCAATCCTGGCACAAACTTTAGAACAGGCATCCAACTCCTAGAATTGCCAACCTCTCACATTGGATAGGAATTTAATATCAGCTGAGCTTTGGTAACTGGCATGGATGCTGATTTGAACCTAGCTCTGTTAGAGGTTTCAAAATTCAATTGAAGCCAGAATCACAGGGAATAAATCCAACCATTGGTTGGAGTTCCAATCATGAAGAATTGCGACCCAACAAAATATACAAAATAAATAGCATGTTAAACACAAAGCCCTTCAACTCTTCAGCAATTTGAAGATACCACTGGGCAAATTTTTGTAATCTACAATATGGATTCATTAGTTAAAACTCGGCCATTTCAGGCTCCAACAAGATCCTCTCTATAGCTACAATAGCCAACGTTTAAACAGATTAAAACTCACAATAAATGATCAAGATCCACGAGAAATCAAATCATCTCCTTATCATCACACAACATCTATATCACCGGCAGAGCTAGCAGAGTCATCACTACTGTCACTGCTGCTGCTTCCACTTCTGCTACCGCTCCCACTACTGCTACTGCCACTACTCCCGCTCGAACTCGAACTATCATTGTCGTCGTCGTTGTCTTGTTTCCCCTCCTCAGCATTAACTTGGGCTGTTAAAGCTTCCGCCGCAGTGGGTCCCTTTCCTGTTTCCTCGTCACTTAAATCTACATCGGCGATCTCATCATCGGTGTCGTTTTGGGCTTGGATGTTTATGTCGAACCCAAAGTTTGGTGCAGTAGAAATCTTAATTGGCGCTATGGGCTCATCATCGTCTACGTCTATATCGATGTTCTCTTCTTGATCGTCGGGTTTGGGGTTAGGTGATGGAGAGAACGGGTTTTGGGGAGCGGAGTTGTAGTCGATGCTTCTGCTAGGGGGTTTTGTTCCTGAGATGAAGTAGACAAAATACTAATTACTATTGGAAGAAACTACGCACAGAAAAGCTATAAATGTCAACGCCCCTAACATAATTATCACTGGAAAAAACAAAGAAAATATGCCCCTAATACCAAGGGTTAATGCATTTGTATTTTGTAATTCTAATCCTTAATTTCATCCAAGTTATTTCTTTAGGGTAAATGTCACAAACGCCCCTATTATATCTCATATAGCATTTATACCGCCTCAGATTATTCAAAGCCATAACATAACGGGATAGTAGAATTGCATGTTTGAGTTAAGCTGTTAAAAGACAAGTGACCGAAGGAAACGGTACCTCTCCCATAACGGGAGAGGGAAATTCCGACTTCTATCGCCTTACTTGATGCTCTTCAACTTGACGCTGACCTAGAAAGAAATGCTGTCTTTCTTGTACCAAGATGATCGGGAATCACCAAAATACCCCTATATTTTCTCCTAAATCCAAAGAGTGAAAGTAAGAAGGTCCCAAAAGAGATCGAAGATCCTAGAAATGATATACCTTGCAAATGAGTCTCACTTTCTTGATGGCTAATCCATCCAAAGCATACCATCGACAGAGTCCGGAAAGGACATCCGGCACCAAGTAATGGCAAGTAGCCGGCTTAAGCACAGTGGGGTTTTGCGTCTTCCAACGGCAGTTAATCCATCAGTATCAGGACCAGCTGGAACTGGAATAACAGCTGTTGGGATATTATCCGCTGCTTGGCTCTTTACTGTGTAAGCACAAATCGGTTCAAAATAGGTTGTTCCGGAAGAGAATAAGCTGTTCCGTCTATCTTTCGAGGGTGTTGACTTGAGGAAGGTCCAATCCAACCAAGTAGTAAGCAATCCACCCAGCTGGTTGACCAAAATGATGATCCCAAATTGCTATCTTGACTGAGACTGGACTTATCTAATTGATTGTCTGATTCCGCTAGTCTTTTTTTGCTAGTTTGCACGATCAATTTGACTCGACGGCCCGGCGCTAATAGAAGTAGCATACTCTCCGTCTAGCGAAGGTGCCAGGGCACCATTCCAAAATGATCTATTAATTTGCTAATAAGTCGTTTCATGGCAGTCCCATCTACCACTTATTGTGACCAGTTCGGCCCATTCTGCAAGAGAGTATCATTTCACTAGCTATATATCACGATGGATCGTCATCCTCACTGCTCATTTTTTTAATGCAGTTTGATAATTGTCCCCAATGCAATCCATGTTATAATTAAATAATTATCTGATTAACCCTAAAACTTGTATTCGGTAATTTGGAGTAGAATATGAGTGTTTTCTAGGGTTTTGGTAGATGAGTGGACGGGGGTGTTTTTGATAACAAGTATCTTGAAGGGTTATAAGTGCTACATGGAATAAACTACAGGGATGTTTTGTACAATTAACCTTTCTTTAGAATTAGTACCTTAATATATTAAAAACAGCAGCTCCTGCGACCATCAAAGCACCCAACATTAAGAATAAAGAAAAGAAAAATATATGCCCCTAATACCCAAGGTCAGCATATTTCTATTCTCGAAATTTCATCCTTAATTCCATCCAAGTTACTTTTTTTACCATTGAGCATCAACCTTTGAGATATTAAACACAGAAAAGCTACAAACATCAAGTCCCCTGATGTTATCATCACTAGTGAAACAAAGACAACAAAAACAAATGCCCCTAATACTAGGGATGTAAACGGACCCAGATAATCCGATGCGAATCCATTTTCGAATCCGACAACTTGCGGATATAGATACTAAAAATCATATCCGAATGGATTTGTTAGTATCCAGATCCGACTTGGATACAAATTTCCTATCCGGATCCGGATATCCGAATTAACGGTACGCGCTATCCAATTACTAATTATTATTAATTATAGTTAGACTTATGGATGGTCCGTGGACTTGATGCTACATAAAAAATCTATAATTCGAAACTATTGAGACCTTGTGGACTTGATATGAGTATTTGAATCTAAAAAAATTGGTTAACCTATTTAAATATTTTATTAGTTGTAGTTATAAATCATGACTTTTTATATTTATCGAATAGTATATGTATCCGTTTTTACAATATCCGATCCGTATCCGTATTGGATTTGTAGCGGATACGGATAATAAATTATTGTTACCGACAACTATCCGTATCCACATTCGTATCCGTAAATAGATGTCGGATACGGATATGGTAATGCATGTATCCGATCCGTATCCGATCCGTTTACATCCCTACCTAATACCCAGGGTCAGAGCACTTGTATTTGGAATTTTCATCCAAATTTCATCCAAACTAATTTTTTTTAGCTTTGAGATAATAAACACAGAAGAGTTACAGGCATCAAAGCCCCTGGCACTATAATCATTAAAAATCAAAGAAAATAAAATTAAAAATATATTGCCCTAATAACCAGGGTTAATGATGTTGTATTTTGGATATTCATCCTAGCTTAATCCAAGTTATTTTTTCCAATAGTGAAATGCTACAAGATCCCGCAAAATAGTATGAACTTCATATTATAGTTATGGTATGAAACTAAGGTTCCAGTGTTACTATCCCAAAAGAGCTCATCAACAGCAAAATGGGGTTTGATTATGAAGCATGGCCATAGTGGCAGTAGCCCAATGTTAAATTTTGACAACTTTATGGCCGGATATATCTGAATATCTGATGTCAGCACTAGCTTCTGTAACTTTGAGCCAATTTAATAGCTAGTTAGATCTCATTAACCATAGTTTAAGCTGATGCAACCAAATAAGCAATCCCCTAAACTTCTCTTAGATTAGGAAAGAGAAAAAAGATACGAGGATAATAAGTTAGGTACGTTTATTTTCGAGGTTTAAACCAAAAGCATCTCCCAATTTCAGGTGACCTTTTTGGTGGACGAGAAAATAAGTAGTAATATTAAGGAAACATTAAAATACTTATGCAAAGAGACAGGCTCTTTGAACCCTGCTCTTCCTTCTATAAAAACAAAATACTAATGCCATGGCATCTTAAAATGAAGGAAAGCATGTGGTCGCATTTTCCTTCAAGGAATACCCTTAGTCTTCGTAAAGACACAACATATTACAGAAATTGTTAGAGATGGTTATAAGATAATATTCTAGAAGTCATGAGTGGATACTGAAAGTGAATTTCTACCGATATCCCTTCTCACAAAATACATGAATATATTTTCAAAGTAAGTACTCAAAAGTAATCTCCATAATCACAACCATACGAAATATTGTGGGGTGAACAGAGTGGTAAATCATTTCAGTAAAACACAAATATTCACTTGGTGTACTAAATGGAAACTCAGACAAACAAGATTTTAAATTTTGCACATTAGTAAACAAAGTAACAAACTTGCAATCAAATGTCTCAAGTGTTACCATGAGATTAACTAGGTGGAAGACCCAAAAGAAAGTAGTAATTACCTGGACTCTCTGGTTCACCAATGTCTATTCGTTCTACCTCAACCTGTGCAAACAGAATAAAAGAAAAGTTAAATCAGTGCAATCCATATGCTAAGAGGCTACTTAATATATTGGCCTGTGACATTCGGTAAACTAAGATTACCGGTGCACTATATAGAATACATAAGCAAACAGGTCAGTTAACACTTTAGTAGCAGTACAAAAAGCTTTGAGAACAGTTAAAGGTTCGGCTTCAAAAACAAATTTGGGCAAGGCAAGGGTTGGTATCATTAGTAAAGAACAATACATAAGATTCTCCGGAAAAAGGTTTGCTCATAAAGTTCACATTTGACTTGGTTGAGTCGTTGATGGCAGCACCCTCCATAAATTAAAGGTATTGATTGTGTGCCTTGGAAGGTTCCCCTTGTGGTGGTTAATGTCTTCTATTGCTCAACCCATTGAAAGAACTGAGAAATTTATGCAATCAATTACTAGAGTAAAACCTTTGTTTGGTTATCGCCTCTAAATAATTGGTTTTTACAATGTTATAATAGCTAATGCTTTAAGCGGTAAGAACATGAGATCCAACATCAAATTCTGGCTTATGATATAGGCTTACGACGTTACATGGTAAATATGTGATATTCACCAGTCCATTAGAGGAAGTAATCATGGCATATATAATCATATAAAATTATGATACAAAGTCAAATTTTCTAATTTTAGCTACCTCTAGTTTAGAATAGCGTGTTGAAAAACTTAATTGATAGATCAGTTGTAGTTGCACTTACATAGAACAGATATTGACCTTATATTTAAAGGGTAGTGTCTTTAGTTACTCTAATGAGAAGATCCACCATTAACTTTTTGAGATAGTACTTATAGATACAAAGAATCTTATTAACTAGTTGTGTTGTTCTTACTTATAGATACAAAGATCTCCAACATTGAATCTTAGGAGAAAATTCACTCCTAAATTCTTTGGATTCAGCTTAGAAATGATCGTTCTTTTATGATCTTTACATGATAGGGATAGAACTCAGAAGAGTCAGCAATCAATATATTAACATATTGAATTGAATGGTATATTATCTTCTTCGATGGCATTAGCATATATTGTACCTCGTTATCATATAAAAATGGGTGTACCTTATTCATCTATGTTTAGATTGGAGATCTTTTTCTTTTTGTCCCCGTACATGAATGTGTTGGTGTAAGGTTGAATCCAGATCGGATATTGAACGGATGTGAGCATTACCATATATGTATTCTTTTTCTAGTGACGGATGTTGATATAGTTCGGTAATAAGTCGTAATTACAATTGACAATATTGGATGTGCATATTACAAAAATGGACGCGGATAAGAATCGGTTATGAATATAAAAAAGATTCGAGCTAAAACAAATATAGATGCAAATCCAGATGCGGAGCGATAATGTGTATGTAATTGATAGCGATACATTTCTAAAATGAACTTTAATACTTTCTTAATCCAAGTTTTCAAGATATTAGATAAAGACAAACATACATGCAAATGAATATTTTATGAATAAATTAATAGTTCAACAAATATAATACACATATTATTAGATAAATTTCAAATATATTACTCATATTACTAACCTATTTTGCATATTTCGAAACAAATATAATGAAATAATATGTCAAAAATCATGGTTTGCAATCTTAGCCGATCTCGATCCGAGATTGCTGATCTCGATCCAAAAGAGGACCGTCCGAGCTCCGAAACCGAGCTATAATGGGTTTACCGATTGATTAGTAAAATATAGTATTAAGTTTTATTATTGGGTTAGTGGGTTTATTAATAAGTTATTGGGTTCCAGTTTATTTGACATCATTAATTACTAAAAAATATAAAAATATTATATGTATCTTTAGCAAGTATTAAAAATTTAAAACGATTATTTTAGACATCATTAATTGCTAAAGAATTTGCCAAATTGTTTATAGTCACTCAAACCATTTATTTACGGAATTTCATAGTTTTAAATTTTTTGGGTCAAATGATTTAAACTATGATATTTCTGATACGAGGCGGCCGATATGGCCGAGATGTCCAATTCCAATTCCAAAAGTGACAGCTCAATACTTATAGTTACACCGATGCCAAGATTTTAAATCTTGGTCAAAATATCCTTTCAAATGCATAACATTTAAAATGAGCAAAAAATTGTATGGTTTAAATAAACAATATTAACTAAAAAAATAAATTAAAACTGATGTATTTCTTGAATTTGTTTGCGGATATCCGTATCTGTATCAGGATAATTCCCCTAAAACCATATCCGAATCCGAACCAAAAATATATCCATATCCCGATGATATATGGATGCAACCTGATGTTTGTGCTCTTCTGTGTTTGTTCTCATCAATTCCATTTCCCTGCAAGCCTTCTATCAAAAGACAAGAAAAGGGATATCTCAACCACAAATAAAAAAAAGATGTTTCTTATGAGTTTCTGATGCTGGCATCTTGTGCTTTAAAATTTGGAATTTGAGATAACTGTCAGTGTTAAACTTTCAGTTAGGATTTATTTTGTTTGTCAACTGTCAACACAAGGTCTGATTTCAACGAGGAACAATTCAACCAATCTCTATTATATCAGAAGACGAAAAAAAGAACTGCGTCCCATTGTAACCAATTTAACCATTCAGTTTAGCTCCACATCAATTTAACCATTCAAATTAACCAATTTAATCATTTACCAAAGCAGAAAGAGTAAAAGGCCCGCATCGTGCATGTATTAAGCCCCAAACCCACTAAAACTTCCAAAGCTAGAACATCAGAATTCTATAAATTTAATAATTAATATCTTTAAATTTCAAGATTGGATATTGACCTTGAAAATGGCCAGTCTAGCTAGTGCTCCTACAAGAGTCTGCTTAAAGAAAAATAGATAACATGAAAAAGCATCTATAATATGGAGTGCACTTTATGGTGTCAATATAACACTAATAAAGCTATATCTGATAAGATGCGTACATATGTCAGCTGATGTTACAACGAAATTGGCATATAAAACACAGTTTAATGCTCAACTCTTTCCTCTGTAGTCATCGAAAACCAAACAATAATTGAATTGATAGACATTCTAAATATGACGGAAAACATAGTAAATCTTGAGGAGTGAAGTACTACTAATAAAAGCCGAACTACAATAATTGACATATTTATATTTCAAAGGGAATTACAAAAATCACCATTGAACTTTCCTCTTTTTCATAAAACACCATTACACTTTATAATTACATTAGGCGCCCTTGCACGCTTGAAAAGTGTATTAAAATTAAGATAAAGTATAGCATTGAACACAATGCCAGTGGCGGTATTTGTAATTGTTAAAGTTCAATGGTGCTCTGGTAAAAAACTGAAAAGGTTTGATGGTGTTTGCTTTTTAAAAGAACTTACTGGGACAGAGTGTACTATTGTCTTGTTCAGAGGCGGTGTTTTAGAAATTTTTCCGAGTTGTGGAGAGCGCGACTCTATGCTTGTTATGGTTGATGGTGCAGATGCCAAATTGGCTGCTGCTGTTGAGGCTGTAGAAGCCATGTTGGCGGCGGATGCTGCTGCTGCAGATTCACCAGGCAGCCGAACATGCCTCAACCTCTTAACCGCGCGATGTAACCGCTCTAACTGAAAGGTCTCTCCGTCGAAAAACAAGACCGCATCGTTATCCTTGTAATCCTCGCTGCTTCCCTCGAAGCTCACCTTAGGCTTCCCTGGCTGGTTATTATGGAAATCTACTGTGACCCTGTTCTCCTTGTTCTTGTGGAGTGATCCGGGTTGGCTCTTGTCAATTGAGGCCGGTTTAAATTCATCTGTCAATTTTAGACCAGCCTTCCAAAATTAGTGACGTCAGGTCCTATAGCAGACTAGCATCATAATTTTTGGCTAATAAAGCAAGAATTACATAATAAAATGACTCAAAAGTCAAATGCAATGACATATTTGAAGGAGGTGTTATCGCATCCCATCCAAGAGGCGCGCGGGGGGGGGGGGGGGGGGTTCTATGAGAAGAAAATAGTTAGTATCTTCAAACTTTCCTCTCGAATTGGAAAGGAGAAATACTTCAGCTATCCATGTGGTAGAATCCACACGGGCTACAAGACCTCTTATTTGATACAAGGTGGGATAGAGATTACAATTATTATGTAGTGGATATCATGCCCCACTTTCCACCCAATGGGAAGCCCGGTAGCCAACATGTTTTCTACAGGCCCGGTAGAAAAAGTATGATTCAATTGGAAAGGTCAATCATTGATGCAGGGCAAGCTGAGATTTGAAAATAATGAATGCCTGCCAGGTTTTTTCTCATTGTAAATGAAACTCTGTTATTTCAAAAGATTTGTGGGAATTGCAATAAACAGCTCGATTCCACTGAAAACAGTTAGAAATTTGAATCCAGGTTGATTTCCACACCTCTCTAATATCCCCTAGTTTTGTTCAGTAGACTAGCTAGGGCAACTACTTTGGATGCTTAACTTCCTTCCCGCTTCCCCTTTATTTACTATAAACATAACCTTATAGAATGGAAGTGGATCGACCACTACTAGCTATTAGCTCTTAAGCAATTACTTTTGTTCCGGTATGTTGAAGTTGACACCCTTACTTGGGGGGGAGGGGGTCATTATTCAAGTTAGTGTATATTAACAATAATCAATTCGTCAAGATATCAAGGAATAAGATATTATTTTATCTAATTAATCATCATCATCATGAGATCGAAAAGATGTTGGTCACAAAACAAAGTGGATGGTCAAAAATACAGAAATGCTTATAGAATACTATGTGATCATAAAATACCTATGAATTTAAGGAAATTCTACAAACAACTATACAATCAGCATTGCTTTATGATTCAAAATGTTGTGCAACTGCAGTCAAAATGAGAATTTCGAGATAGGTGCATGGTAAATCTCTACACATTAAAATGAGAGAAAATCAATTGAGATGGTCCAAACATGTGCGCATAGACCAATAATGTGCTAGTTCATGGGAGTGAAAAATTGGAGTTAACCATTAAGTGCTAGAGCTCATCGTAATGAACATAATTGGAGGCAATAAAAAACATTGTACATGTCAATTGAATCGAGAAGATGATCCTTAACAGAAAGAAAAAGATTAATGTGGCAAATTCTAAAAGTTTGGGGGGGGGGGGGAATGATTTTGTTGTTGATGAAGTCAGATTAATGTCTATATACAGTCAAAGCTCATCTAATGAAGAAATCAGAAAAGAGGCTTCCCTCCTAATTCCTATGCCCTAAAAACAGAAAATTAAGCAAAGTGGATAAAATTGATTTTGTGATGATTGAATCACAATGAAGGACTGCTGCTAAAAATATACGATAAATCCATGAAAAGAATAAACATTCTCAGAGCAACAAAAAAACACCAAAAGACATCCAGCCCCTAGATAATATTCTTAAATACCTTTAAGTAAAAAGACATAATAACAAATAAATATTAGCAACAATTCAAGCTAATATTGCAACTGGGGATACTGAAAACATTCAAAACCCAGATTACCACCTTCCACAAGCCTGGTTGCACTAAACAATTGGGTAAATAATCAAAATATAAGAAGAAAACAGTAATTATACAGAATATAATGCTTAGTTAGCTCTAGATAACTAACTAATCTAATATCAACCTAAGATCTAACAGAGTGGGGGGTTTAGTTAACGGGAAAGAATTGAATCTTTTAGAAATAAAAAAATTATGGTTTGTTTATTTAGCCCCCACAAATCTTTGGTATTTCAAAAAACACCTAAATTTGGCATTTCTGAGAAATACACCCAAGTCTTAAAATTAAACAAGAATAGTCCCTTAATTAACTTCCATCCGGAACCAATTTCGTGGCTGTTAAATATAGTTGTTAGAAAGCAAAAAAGACAGAAATACCCTTACAACAGTTAGTTTTGGTGTTTAAAAAGAGGTTAAGATGCTGCTTCTGTTCTCTCTCTCTCTCTCTCTCTCTCTCATGCACGCACACAATCATCATCTTCATCTCCGTCTCCTTCTTCATTAGGTCAACCCACTGTAGTTCTCTTGCTCGGTCTTGTCTTCACCATGCTCCTCATCTCAATTCAGTCCTCTCTTTTCAGTTGAAAATAATTTAGTGTTTGATCATATGATGCAGGATTAACCAAAAAGATGATTGCCTCTTATTTTAAAACAGCACCATTGGCCATTCGAGAAAAGCTTATTATGGACATTGCCATGACAAAAAGAGATGGAGGCAGAATGATGAAAAGCCTCCCCCTTCTCTACATCTTCATGCATGACTCGGATTCCTAATAAAACCAATTAATCACATCTTTAATATTGTTCTCCCTAAATAGCACAACTAATAGTTCGAGAATTCATCCATCATATACAAAAAACCCTACTTAATATTATAATTACATAATCTTGCAAGTATAATTTTTAAAAGAGAATATATAATCAATACATAATCATACCAAAAAAACGACACACATCTACGACTAGCTAGTACTACAAGGGACCTGGATGTCAAACAAACACAAATCACCCAGATCACATCATATTGAAATTGTTCGATGCAGGCTACAAGATATGGAACAAGACTTAATCAATTGCTGGAACCAACACAAATGGAAGCAGCATCCCAGCTATTATTCGAAGAAGCTGCAGTGCATCCTTGAGTAATGTGGTTGACTGCCTGTGATGACGTTGGCCATCGTTGATTAGGAGAGAAGAGAATGCGACGACGGATCGGTAGGTTCATTCAATGAGGGGCTTAGAGATATTTGAGTGAGAAGGGAGATAGGGTAAGGGCATTAAAGTCGTCAATGTCTTGAACTTTCCATGGTTAAATTATCTATTCCGCCTAACTAAAACCAAACGATGTTTTTAAGTTAAAGTAATAGATTTGGGTGTCTTTTTTACAATTATAAAGGTTTTGGGTGTGTATTTAGAAATACCAAAGATTGGGGGTGCAAAATTTTAAAAAATAAAACTTTTTAGAGACACCAAAGATTTGGGTGTGGTATATCACAGTACCACTTCATAATACAACAGTTCCACTTGTTGAACTATTGGCTGCTAAAGAGGCCATTCATGTCGCAATTTTTGAGCTACAGGCAACAAAACTTTAGTTAGAGGGTGATTTTGTCTGGTTATTAGATGGATTAATCATGACGGCAATCCTGCCGGTGTTGCTAAGATAATGTTGGAGGATATATGGTAATGGACTTAGGTCACTCAAAGTTTTTTCCGAGCCTTACATATTTCACGAAGATAATGCTGGAGCTGATTATTTGGTCAATGCTAGAGCATTGGATGGTGATGTGAGTATACCGAGATGACACTTCCAACTTCCGACGGCTTTATTGCAGATGGTCCGCAATGACCATGAGGGGTGCTTCTTTGTAAGAGCTTAAAGAAGCCTTTTTGTACCCAAAAAAAATTAATATGATATCCATGCTTATGATAATTTAACCTCAAATCTAGATTGCAAACTTCAAATAGAAATTGAAAAGAAAACCGTAAGTTCCAATTAAAGGCAACAGTTGCACGGAATTTTCTAACAACACACTCACGAATCAGATTCAGACCCTAAAAAACTAAGTCGGTCGATAGCACCCCCAAAGTTGAAGTTCTTATCGATGGTTTCAAGTTTTCTTGTTCCTAAATCCTAAAATAGACATCAAAATCCTCAAATTCTCATTACCCACAGAACAAAAACAGAAATTTCTCAAAGCAAATCATTCCAACTAACAAATTACCGAAAATTAGACACCCTGAAAAAAATAAAAACTAGGGTTTGAGATGAAATTACTTACATCGAAGAGTACAGAATTTAGCAGAGGGATGATCCTTGAAAGAGGAACCCAGCTTCAAATCGTACCATCTCTCCGCTTGCGGCGCTGAGCTTGGCTCTCCATTGTTATTATTTGCCATTTACTTAATTTTTCTCAAACAAAAAGGTTTTAGTTTGTGTAAGAAACTAAAAAGGGCCAGGAGTACAAAATGGGCCGTAAATTGGTCCAATCTCAAGGGTATTTTCGTAATATTGCTTTTATGTTATCCCATCGCGTTCGCACCTCACGTGATTGGTAACTCGAAGACAGAGAGAGAATGGGGTATGCGATCTCCTTCCCCACTTCATCTTTCTCCGCTCCGCCGCGCGACCGGCGGTCCGCTACGGACTGGATCCGGTTCAGGCCGGCAGTGATCGGACCGAGGCGGTGCGGTTACCGCCGCCGCATCTCAGCGGCAGTCAGATACGGAGACGGCGTGAAGAACGCCGGCGGTGAGATCAGGACGTGCAAGAACTGCAAGGCCCAGTACGATCCCATGCTGAATCACCCTCGCGCTTGCCGATGTCACACCGCCCATTTTGGAGGTAATTTTTTTTAACCTAATTCAAAAGTTCAAGTGCCAATTGTGAAATTTTTTTATTGGTGTTGGGAATTTATCAGTTTGTGGTTCTTACTGCTTGTTTCAATCAAATCTAACTTAATTTTTTTCTCCGTTACTTTCTTTTCTTTTTAAACATAATCAGCTTCTGAGACATTTCTGCATTTTTGTAGGACTTAAAAACATCAGTTGTAATGTAAATTTATGTTATTTTGATCCCTTGTATGAAGGAGAAAGTATGCCCGTTGCCCATTAAGTACCCTAATTCAATTGAAAGCAAGCCGTCTCAAAAACATTAGGCAAATGGATTGGAGCCACAAGTATGATAATTGTAGGGAGATTAGGATCTGAGCATGCGAATTCTATCGGATGTGGTATATAAGCTGTAGTGAGACTAGTGTCTGTGCATACGAAATCTAGCTGTCGAGCCTTGTATGAACAAGTGATTAGTGGGTAGATTTTATGTTTATTTCTTCTATAAGTTTATTGGTAGAGCCTGTCATTAAAGTGCTATCGTTTTCTTCTGTCTTCTAACGCAATGTAAAACACTATGGTGCCTATTTGGTCGAGGAACACATAACATAAAACTTGATTGTTTGTTTCATAATCAGATTCTGTGGAATTACACATTTTAATGTAGAAACACATGCACATGCATTAATAATTGAATTTCAAATTAAGGTTAAGATGCTGCTTTGGCTTAATGGTTGAATTTTGAGTAGGCCACTGAACCAAAAGGGTGTCAAACGAATACTTAACTTGGTCACGGGCTTTCAAAACCCACAAAATTGAAGGACTAAAATTTTCTGCCTGTTTTGGCTTAAGCATGTCCAGATATAAAGAAACATATGAATTATTTTTCCTTGCAGATATATACAAATTTATATTTTGATCTAAAGAACCAAGAGGAAAACATGTAGATTTTAAGATATTCGTTTCATTTATTTTCCGACTACCAAATTATATGCTAAAAAGAGCAAAAATGAAGGACTAAGTGCTTACCTTCGTATTTTTTGCTCGTTTTATCCAGGTAAACGTTCGGAATAAACAAACATTCTTATCTAATTATGTAATAATTTAGGAAACACAAAAGCATTATACACAATCATAAATATTTTTCCTTTGTCTTTCATTTTAGAGCTTAGAACACTTTGATTACTTAAATTTCAAAGTTGAGATGATCATAATTTGCTAAACGCCAAATCAACCTTTTTTATCTAAGCGTTAAGAATTGAAAAGCAAATTTCCATTTTAATTAGAATCTAAATAACTCCAATAACAACATAACAAGTTAATTAAATAACTATAAAGCTAAACAACTCACCAAAATTTATTTTTTAAGTGAAAATGGTGCCCTACAAACTAGATTTATATAATATCCATCTCCATTTCTAAATAGATCCAAAACAAGTGGAAACACAAATCATACCTTTAAGTTGCAAAGAGGTTTTTTGTGGGATTTTCGCGCTGAACGCGAAATACTTCTCAGTAAAAACTGCATATATCAATCTTCTAGCCTCATTTCTAGTGATATACAACACAGTTTTGTGGGACCTTCATACTGAACGCGAAATACTTCTCAGTGGACATTGCATATATCAATCTTCTAGCCTCCTCTCTAGTGACATACAACACAACCGGAGTCGAATAACCAGAGGCGAAAAAGTATAAGTAATTTGGTGTTTAACTTGGTGATTCATTTAGAAAGGCTGTCTCATCAGGAGACATACTTAGTTTGATAATATAAATATCTTAGTAAATACACATTTACTAAATCCAAGCTATCAGCTAAATTATATCTTTTTACTTTTTATTTTCTGACTTTTCTTAGTGTTTGAGTGAACAATCCATACTTTAAAATCCATAAATATTAAAGCAAGTTACGCAAGTGAAAAATTGGCCAAAATATTGTAGAAAAGCTAAGTCTAGATCAAATAATACTATAACAATATAAAATTATATAAAATATAGAGGAAAAATTATAAATATAGACATGTTTACGAATTGTGCTAGTGTATTGATATAATTTTCAAGAATTTCCTGCTTTCGCACCATTGATCCTTCAGTCTGTGTTAATTTTCTGGAGCACCCACCATAAAAACCCAGTGCTCAAAGCCCATCCTATTGTTAAAAAAAGTTGCTTTCGTAACTTATGCAAATCGACTATTGAACAACTTGAGAAGAGTTTTCGGTATACCAAGGATTTGAATCGGGTATCGATATTTGAGAGCATTATAGATGTTGCAAAAAGATACAATAGGGAAGAGTTTTGGAGTGGGTTTTATAGGAGATTGAGGGAGAAAAATCAAATATATAATATTGTATCGTACAATGTGAAACTCACGGACCATTAGTCTATTATAAAATGTGTACCTCAAAATCTTTTGATGAAAAATTTATTGAAAAGGGAGAACGATAGTTGGATTGTTCTATGCTAAAACTAAGCAAGCAGTTATTGGGTAATGGTTTCAAACTTCAAGGAAGTTACTGAATAACAATAATAGTTGATGAGGGTTTGTGGATAATTCCTCTCACAAAGAGGATTTTGGTGAAAAAACTCGTAATATAAGTTGAAATTTGATATATTTGGTATATTATTGGAAAAATAAGTTGCATAAACACATGCATAAGGAATACATAACATAAAAATTGTCCTAATAATTGTTAAAAATCAATATAAGTAATCAAATTAGAATTCATGGATCAATTAGATGTATATGCATTAATAGTTGAATTTGAAATTAATAAATGTATTTGTATTTAGTGCTTGTTTTTATTTAAGTGTCATGATATTAAGAGTGGAATAGATATCGGAGATCAATATGTATGTGGTTTAATTTGTAAGTCTATAACGTAAGGAAAAAATAAAGTTTTTAAATGTTTTAGCTTTCTTGATATTTTAATCCGAATTTCTAATATTTGATTCTTCCGATGCACAAAAAATTAGCCCACCTCTATAATATGGTATCAAAACTTTATTGTTTTCAATTTTTCAAAAAATATAGAATTTGATAGATGCAGGTCCTAATATAATCCTATGATTGTTCGTTAATTATAATATACATATTAGATTGAGACCTCTCTATATCTTTAAATTTAAAGTGTATTACTAATAGAAATATAATTAAAAGAGGTTTTTGATATTCTAAATGGACATATAATTTGAGAAGGAAACGTGGAAGAAAAAACCAGTTATTGAAGTAATTTTCTATCAAAAAAGAAGAGTTTGCAAAAACTTACACCACATGCAGACTGTGGCTAAAAGGCCTACTTCTTTCAAGTGAAAAGGGGATGAAACAATGAAAAGTATCAAACATTTGTGCCGTAGGTTATGTTCTCCCTTTAAAAAAACACAAATCTTGTGTTTGTTTTCAGTGAAAATAGGAGAAAACAAATAGCACAAAACATTAACAAAAGTAAGCATCATTAAGAAACATTTTTCATAGCCTCTTGATAATAATTGTTGTGTAATTGGAAAGTGTAGGATAATAAAGTACTTCAATATTTATATTATAGATGAAGAAATGAGTAAAAAGAATTGAACAAAGATAGATGGGACATTTTAAAAAAATGTTATAGCATCCAACCAAGAGAAAGGTAAGATATACATTTCGTAGAGAGGGGAAAAAGGTTTTGCCAAAAAATAACCAATTAAAAATAGTAGCAAGAAAAGTGAAATATTTGTTTTGCTTACACATTTGCCCTCTAGTGGAAACCCATGGATCCAAACAAGCTTTAAAGACATGAAAATCACTGAAATGATTCCTGTGTTGCACGTACCGTATGCAGTCTCATAAAAGGCTTTAATAATTTTGAAAGGTCTCAATTGCTTCCATAAAAAAATTACCTCTGTTTGGAGAGTCACATCTTCTCTTTTGCCTATATGGCACTGTACAGCCAATGAAGCTGTCTTATTTTTATGAATGGTTGATAATTGTTAGATTTTGTTTAGTTGGGCCCTGCTGCAATAAAGGCTTAACTATCTTCTTCTGTTATTTTGCCAAATTCTTCATCATTCTCTTGACTCCTTAACAAAGCTTAGCTTCTTAAAGTATACATCAATTACTTTTAGGAATCAAACAATGGAAACGTAAAAATCAAACTATCAAGTTGATTTTTCTTTGGTACTAACAAATCGGATGATTAAAATAATATGAATAATTTAAAAATTCTAACTGCTCCATTTCTCAATTGACTATGGACATTTTGTAGAAAATTTTAGACTTGAAAAGTTAGAATACATCTAATTTATGCTCCTATATTGTAATGCATACATGTATATCAATAAGATTTGTCAGAATTATTAAGCAATTATAATATATCTTGAATTAGCTATCCATGAATATATAAAAGAGCTTTTGATGTCAAATTCTATTTTTTAAATCTTTAATTAGAATATCTCTGAGGCAAACTTTTGATGAAAAATTAGAACACCCCTAATGTGAACATCATCTTCATTACTATATCTAAGATAATAAAGATTTATAAAACACTTTTGTGTAGATACAGATTTTCAAGACATTAACTAAAGATATTTTAAAGATGGGTAAAATTTGAAAAGTTAAAAGATGTTTTTTCTTCAATTTTTTAAAAAAACATTATGAATTGATGAGGTGATTACTCTTAAAATAAGAATATTTTCTCATTTTTCTATTTATTTAGATTAATTAGGGCTTGTCATGTATCCCCGTATTTTCTTCAAAAAAATGTATCTCTTGACTTGTAATTATAATAGTAGAGATTAAAAGGGTGACATCGTAAAAGCTAGAACTTACTTTCTTGACTTGTAATTATAATAGAAGTTGGAATAAAAATGTTAAAATTATAATTATGATCTTACTTTCTTAATTATAACAGTAAGAAAATTCATGAATTGATGGGGAAATGCATTTGATACGATCATAAAATGTATGAGGAAGCAGAATACCAAATTAGTTTTTGTTCTTTGATATATGTGCATGTGTTACATTAATGAAAATTGTAATTTGACTACTTTTTTAATCTGTAAATCATCTTCACAAAAAATAAGAATAAAAAGGCATTTTCTTTTCCAATAAGATACCAAATGTATCAAATTCCAACTTATATTATGGGTTATTTCACCTAAATCCTCTTTGTGAGAGGAATTATCCACAAATCCTCCTCAACTATTATTGTTATTTAGTAACTTCCTTGAAATTTAAAACCATTGCTCAATAACTACTATGGTTAGTTTAAGCATTGAACAATCTAACTATCTTTCTCCTTTTTCATTAAATTTTTCATCAAAAGCTTTTGAGGTAGACATTTTATAATAGACTAATGGTACATGAGTTTCACATTATACAATACAATATTATATATTTGATTTTTCTCTTCCCAATCTCTTATTAAACCCACTCCAAAACTCTTCCTTATTGTATATTTTTGCAACATTTATAATACTCTCAAATATCGGCATCCAATTCAAATCCTTGGTACGCTGTAAACTCTTCTCAAGTTGTTTAAAAGTCGATTTGCATAAGTTACCAAAACGAAGTTTATTTGACAATAGGATGGACTTTGAGCACAAGGTTTTTATGGTAGGTGCTCCAAAAAGTAAAGACGGCTTGAAGAAGGGATCAACAGAGCGAAGGTAGGAAATTCTTTAATATTATATCATACACTAGCACAAGTCGTAGACATGTCTATATTTATTATTTTTCTTTATATTTTATATAATTTTGAGATTGTTATAGTATCATTTGATCTAGACAACATTTGTACAGTACTATGGCCAACTTTTCACTTGCTTAGCATACTTTAATATTTGTGGATTTTAAAGCACGGGCTAGCCACTCAAACACTAAGAAAAGCCGGAAAATAAGAAAGTAAAAAGACATAATTTATCTGATAGCTTGGATTTAGTAAATGCATGCATTTGCTAAGATATTTATAACATCAAACTAAATATGTATCCTGATGAGAAAACCTTTCTAAATGAATTACCAAGTAAACACCAAATTACTAATGCTTTTCCCTCTCTGGTTATTCGATTTTGCTGGGTCGTATATCACTAAAAAGGAGGCTAGAAGATTGATATATACAGTATCCATTGAGAAGTATTTCGCGTTTAGCGCGGAGATCCCACAAAAAACCGTTTTACAACATAAAGGTATGATTTGTGTTTCTACTTGTTTTGGATCTATTTGGAAATGGAGGTGGATATTATATAAATCTAGTTTGTAAGGCACTATCTTCACTTAAAAAATAAATTTGATGAGTTGTTTGGCTTTGTAGTTTAATTAACTTGTTATATTGTTATTGGAGTTATCAAGATTTTAATTAAAATGGAATTTTGCTTCTCAATTCTTGATGCCTAGATAAAAAAAAGGTTGAATTGGTGTTTAGAAAATTTTGAACATCTCAACTTTGAAATTTAAATAATCAAAGTTTTCTAAGATTTAAAATGAAAGGCAAAGAAAAAATATTTATGATTGTGTATTATGTTTTTGTATTTCCTAAATTATTACATAATTAGATAAGAATGTACGTGAGGTTATTCCGGACGTTTACCCGGGTGAAATGAGCAAAACATATGAAGGTAAGCATTTAGTCCTTCATTTTTGCTCCTTTTAGCATATATTTGGGTAGTCGGATAATAAATGAAAAGAATATCTTAAAATGCACATGTTTTCCTCTTTGATTTTTTAGGTCAAAATATATATCTGCAAAGAAAAATAATTTATATGATTCTTTATATTTGGACATGCTTAAGCCAAAGCAGGTAGAAAATTTTTAGTCGTTTAATTTTGTGGTTTTTGAAAGCTTGCGGCCATATTAAGTATTCGTTTGACACCCTTTTGGTTCAGGGGTCTACTCAAAAAACAAATTTACCTTTAGGCTCACACATTTTCTCTTCGGCCATTGTGGTTTCGTGTGACGATAGTTTCGTGTTCAAAGTAAAGTGGTATCTCAAGGCTATCTAATAGGTCTGTACTTTAAGTTTTACTATAAAACATATATCTTTATGACATAATAATTTTGATATTATTTTGTCTCTTTTATCATCAAGAAAGAATATTAACAATAGCGTGAGAAAAATTATACTCTAAATCTGTAACTAACACATCCATATGAGAGATTTTGTACTGAAATTCGGTGAGGATAAATTTAGTAGACAATTTAGCCCTCCCCCCAAATGAATGAATCTCGGTTTTATCCCCGTTCAAGTTTACCAATTTTTAACTCAGTCAGCAAAAGGTTCATTATAGCTTTCTTATATCAAGAAAACTGAAATTGACAGTAATCCTCTTATTGTACAATTGCCTAAAACTAATCATTAGCTTGTATTTCACGGTGCATTAGAATTTGAAGAGCAATCTCATCACCTATTGTATTTCTCCAATTTGGTACACTCTTAAATTTAAATTATTAAGATTCAATTACAGGATATGATATGAATGCAATAGAGAATTTTTCAGAGGGGTATTTTTGTAGGGATGTATTATAAAACAAAAATATCTAGCAAAGAGTACAAATAATTTTATGGTTTAAATTTGCAAATCTCAAGTAGCCCCTTCTAGACTCTCTCTCTCCCTCTCTCTCTCTCAATTTATGAGAATTTGGAGCACAACCAAGCATTTTATTTATGTATATCGATAGCGATCTAAATTATCATTATCTTTTATATATTCTTGTTAAAATAGCATACATTTGTCAAATTACATATAAACATCGAGGCGCTAAATTGGTTTGAAAATTATTCATGCATAGATTGTTAGTGTGGCATGCAATATAAATCTTTAGAATGGATTAAAATAAGTGGTGATAATTATCCAAGTATTCGAGTATATGATATGAATCCAATATGGATACTTCTTATTGATGAGGAATCCGAGAAACATGATGTTGAGAAGTTTATTATTTATCTAATAGCATGCAATCAAATTAAAATTAATCAAAAAGTGAAACTCCAAAATTGAGAAATGATGAAACACGTGTTGACTTGGGTGTTCTATGCAACATTGTTTTTAAAAGTATATTCACACCCTGTACAATGCCCTAATGAATAAGGTCGTTGCTCACCTACACCCTAGGATACAACAGTCTTCCCACAAAGCCATGTACTCGGCTCACCTCGGCAATGAATAGCTCGATTAAAACAATGCTGATATCATAAAATTGATAGCGGAGAGATTAATTTTATGGTAAAAAATAAATGACTACTGAGAATTAATTAGATACAGTGAGAAGAAAAACCAAAAAATAGATGTGGCACAACATAAAGTTAGTGGTAAAAAGATATTTTCTTCCACACTTTTCCTTTTTGTTTGATCCAAAATATATAGAAGCTTAACTAAGTGAATGAAACTATAGTAGATATTTTCTTCCATTCTTTTCTGTTCACAATTAACTCGGTCGTTATAAATTTGAGAAACACTCTCAATAGTCTGATAGTGATCTGAACAACACACGTACGAGGGTTAAATAGTATGGTTGTATCATCATAGAGGTAGTATGGTAGGCCGTTTGAAAAGTTTCAAACTTACTCTTATCCAAAGGTTATACACCTAAACAAAGAATGGGTAATTACTATTGAAACAAGTGGGACCAGGTAAAAATTCTTAGAGAGGGTGTGGTATAGGTAGGGATGGTAATTGAACGAGCCGGCTCGGTTAAATTAGGGTTCAGCTCGGTTTCAGCTCGTTCAAGCTTGGTTCATTTATTAATGAGCCGAACATGAGCCTGAAAGCCTGGCTCGTTTATTAAACGAGCCGAACTCGAGCTCAGCCAAGCTCGTTCGGTATTGACTTGAGTTCGGCTCGGTTACACAGTTTGAATAATATGTAATATAGAACAGATTTTATACAACTCTCGGGACACTTAATTC
Source organism: Agapanthus africanus (assembly GCA_030015575.1). Classification (NCBI taxonomy): domain Eukaryota; kingdom Viridiplantae; phylum Streptophyta; class Magnoliopsida; order Asparagales; family Amaryllidaceae; genus Agapanthus; species Agapanthus africanus. The sequence continues at coordinate 643,834,660 of CM057342.1, forward strand.
AATTAAGAGACGGTATATGAAATGCAACTGAAATGAATATAAAACCCAGCACTTAGACTCATTTCATGCTCTAAATGTTAATTTTTTTTTATCTTTTTCATATCTCAAAGCCCTGGATCTTAGGCTCTATGATTGTTGTCCCCTGCCTCGCTTCTTACAATATACTTTTATGTTTTTTTCCTGAAACATCTGTAATGGCCATTGACGTATGCTCAGCCTCCACCAATTTCATTTTCCTTTCAGAGATCGCCTAATAGAAGATGCATCCGAGCTCGACTTTGGCTCGTTTAAAGCCTGGTAAGCTAACGAGCTGAACACGAGCCAGAACTCCTCAGCTCGAGACAAACTCGAGACGAACTCGAGCTAGCATAAACTAAGACGAGCCGAGCTTGGACAGGGGTCGGCTCGTTCAAGCTCGGCTCGGTTACACCCCTAGAGATAGGTCAAATGAAACCAAGAAAACCCAAGAGATTGGCAGTGGGCCCAGGTCCAATAATCACACCATGTTGTAGATTGCAACATCAAACTAGAATAATATCAACTACCTGAAGTTCTTAGACAACAAATTAAGAATTGGTATAGGAAATAAATGATAAATACCTACTGCGTGCAAGGGTAACACGTTTTTGAACGGATTAATAATTCAAATTGGATATATATTATATGAGTTACAAGGCGAGTCACTATAATACAAAACAGGGATACAACTTTAACTTACAAAATAGAAAATTAAAGAATCGTATATTTGGGTTTGGGAATACTCATTTATCACAACAATTTTGTCTCAATTTGAAAACTCAAAGGAATAACGTGAAAGCAGAAAAATATAGTGAAAAAGACATAATGCATTAGTTGTTGTGTCTTTTGGACTCTGTACTGCAAGGCTACGATTTACAGTATGCATGATTATATTACAAAATGTTGGCGAGTCATAAAAATTTGATGAATCATACGGTGCATATAAAGTTAGCTTTAAACTTTGCATGCGACCTTATATTGTTGTCCCAAAGAATTTTACAACCGACAATCTGACATATTCTCTATCCTTTCATGCGTATTGTTCATCCATAAACAGATTGTTGATTGCGACTATTAAATTTATCGTGATCGAGTTAGGTGTGAACTCTATCTGAAGCCATATCCAAGTATATCCACAACGTTCATTTTGTTGGTTTCTATATATTTTGAATCACATAGAAAGGAAATGGTTGGAAGACGATATTATCTTGCTCTGTGTTTCTGATTCTGGTACATTTATTCTCTGGTTTTTCTCTTTATCATTAATTCTTTACTCTGTTACTTCCAATTCAAAGTTGACCTCCATGTTTTTTGGGGACCATGTTGTCCTATCTCAATCAAAGTTTCTCACTGCCAAACCGAGCTGAGTGCACGACTGCAAATGTAGACTGGTGTATCGCCTTACCTTCTGGACCGGAACATCGTATCCGGGGGCGTGATCTTAAGGACTGTTCTACATAGCATGCCTCAATTAATAATTGTCTCGAGTTTTCTTAGCATTGGTGTTTCTAATTTTGTTCACTTTAATTTGTTTCCATCCTGTTAGATAAAGTTTACGACAGAGTGTTTCCTTATAAAGGAGGAGGAAAATGAGCCCTATGGTTATCATATTTGTTGAGGCACGGCCAACCTTGTCAATTTCCTAGCCATAGATTAATAAACTTAACCTTAGCAGCTCATTTTAAATCAGCTATAAATAGGAAGATCACATGCATGGGTACTGTCAATCAACATTCAAATCCTTTTCGTAGTTCTTTTACATTATCGGCACCATACTTGACTTTCATCAGCTCATGCTTTAATATATATCTATCACTGTTCTAAATATTTTCCATCTTGGCCGAGATCTCGGTATCGGTGCGGCCACGATATTTCACATCAATTTTTCTCAAATCTCGTTTTGGGCCAATATCGACCGATATTTTGCAATATCGGGCGAGATATCAGTTATCTTGTATCGCTATTGTATCTGCCCGAGATGGTATAAAAAGTGATTTGGTTTAAGTTTTAAACCCGACCCGTCAACAATTTTAATTATTAAAATATCTGCCATCAATTCTTAAGCGGTAAAAAAACCATGATTATTTTGATTGATTCCTCATCCTCCTCTCTCGAATCTCGACGAGCCTCTCCTCTCGAGTCTGCAGCCTTCCCTCCTCTCGAGTCTCGACGAGCCCTGCCTTCACCTTCTTTTCTCTCTCGACGCCTCCCTCGCATCCTTTCCTCTCTCTCGAATCTCGACGCTTGCCCTCGTCCTCTCGACACCTCCCTTTCCTTCCCCTTCTCCTCCCAACACCTGCACCGTCGTCTCCCCCTCCTCTTGACGCCGACACCATCACCCCCCTTAAGTCTTGACACCATTTTCTTCTTCAATTCTTCTTCAGGTAAGCAATAAGCTTATGTTTTTTTTCTGTCTTTTTTGTTTTTTTAAATACAAATCCAACTGGATCTATCTTTCATTGCATCGGGAAAGATTACAGCCTTACTAACATCATATCTACTTCTTACCCATTTCATATAGCCTTTTGATACTAACTGCACTAACACACGCAATATTTTTGAGATTACATCATGCCAAGTCTCTATAAACTATATTTCATGTTTACATGCCGTCCGATATGCTTGATATTTACATCCTATATGTCCGATAACGATATCAGATATGATTTCGTATCGCCCGATTTTCGCTATCCAATATTGAAAACACATGTCCGATACGAACCCGATATCCGATATTTAGAACCTTGCTAACTAAGCATCACATGTTATGTGCTGAGAGAATAGGCATTACTAATTATCATTTATATCTCCAAGTGTTTTGGACTTTGATTTACTATTTTGATTATTTTGACATTGCACTCTGAATAATTTATGGGCCTGTATCTTTTTGTTTGGAATTTAAGTGCATATGTCCCTTGAGAGTTGATATTTCTGAAATCGCCTGTTACTTGCAAATACCATTATCTATGGTTATATATGCTAGTCATTAGTTAGTAATGCAGAACTTTATTGTATGTCATAACAAAAACGAGTGAAAAAGTTTGAAGTTACCTGGAGACTTAGATGCTAATGTTATCGAGGACTGACTTTTGTTTTTCAAGTTCCAAACTCAAATCCGTGCTTGATATATAATGTTATTGGCGTCTTACTGTCAACACGATTTCTTCATGAGCCGGCACTTCTAGCAGTGTTAAAGGTGAAGAAGGAATCATTAGATTGACTGAGAGTGAGTTGGAAATAAAAATTCACAAGAGTTGAGTTTGTTGTGCTCCAATGATTCCAAACAATTTTACTTGTCCTGAACCTTCTTTTGAATGATGCATATTTTCGTGAGGGAAATCTCATACTGTGCAGGGTAAGAAAATGGCTGTGGTGCACGGATACATGTTACAATTCGCAATGGTAACTCATATATTGGAAGGTATATAGAGAGTTGCTACTTGTATCGTTGGTTTCGAACCGACATATTCATCTTGTAATTCACAAGAATGAACTCTCTGTGAAATGGAAAACTCTCTCAAATGGAAAACCACCAACTTTGGCCCCTAATGTTCTCTGTCAAATGGAAAACCACTAATTTCAATGGAAAACTCTCCTTAAAATGTAAAGCCACTAACTTTGGCCCCCAGTGATCGAATTCTCTTCTTTCCTCTCCAAATGTTGGCCTGCGGGTATTTGATTTACAATTAGTTCCTGTAGAGTAACTTTTGTGGATTTTTTAATACTTGAATCGAAAATTATATCCATGCCATGTTCCAATGCTTATTGTGCGCAGAGTCTGTAGCTCATAAATTTTTGTATGCTACTTTTATGATGCGGTATAATTTATAGTCCTCCACCTTTTGATTTCTTAGTTACATGAATAATTTATTGTTCTATTGAATTGTTTCGGTGCCTTGTGCCTCGTATTGTTCTCTGTAATAATTGCAGGTGAAACAAGGAGAAAGTTTGAGAGTGTTTACGCGGGAGGGACGATGAGCACTCCTGATGCGGGTAAAGTATTCCAATACTGGCATTGCTGTGGTTCCGAAGATCCATTTGATTCCGGATGCACTGCAGCTCCTCACTCTTCGTACGATGATTGATGAACAAAACATGTTTCTTGAAAATGTATAGTCTGTAGAAGAGAACAGCTTAGTTGGAAATTCTCCATGAAACAACAGTATGATAACTCGAATGCATTGCTCGATTCTCCCATATATGCTTAAGTGATTCGTTCCATAGAAATATTAGTGGCTGCCGTAGCTTTTATTTTTCTTAGTAATGATAGACGATACTTCAACAAATGTTAATTTGGGGTTATCATAAAACATCCTCAATTATTTATGGCGTGTTTCTTTCATGTAAACATTTACATTATCACCTGCACTGTTTGTGTTTTGTTTTGCTTTTTTCCCCCTTTGATATTTGGTTGATGGGAGATCCCTGGTTACATGCTGGTTGTCTTCCATATGGGTTTCATTAGCTATCTGTTTGCTATTCTCTGTTATTATTACCATATTATAATGCAAAGAGGAGAGACAGTGTGTCGCTCATGGGTTTTTCAAATTTAATATTCAGAAAAATTTAAAAAAATCTTTTATTCTATGATGATCCACATCATGTGAAATGATAAAGGAAGTTTTTTAGTGAAGACAATAAATTCTTAAAGCTTTGGTGGGGTGGTGGAGAGACGGGGCCTTTGGGAACTTTTTTCACATAATTAGTCGAAGAAGATCATTAGTTAAAAATTCTTCTTGCCACTATAAGTAAGAGGGTTTCGAATCCAAGACCGTCCTTCAAGTGTGGGAGTGTTATTACTGTTTGAGCAAAGGATTTTTGGCTTAGACTTTTAGTTCAGACATCATTTTTTTAAACATGCACGTGTAGCACACACAAATCACTAAATATTTTTAAGGATGATTAAGGAAGTCTCTATCCTTAAGTCGCATCTTTAACTATAGACCATCAAACGCAATTATTGGAAGAAAGAGGTACATGGAGTTCCTTTCGAAGGACAATTCATTCTACGGATTATCCATGATATAGGTCCGGTTATGAAAGAAAAAGAAATAAGAATACGGGTCCGTCAAACTGTTAGAAGAGTGTTCAAAATTTTCCATCTCTTCCTCCCATTTCTGGATGCATTATACCCAGCACACCAAATAATTTCTTTGGACCCGAGAAGGTTAAAATTTATGTGATTGTTTTTCTTTTGAAGGGCAATCCCTTCTGTGATCAAACCAGCGGCATCTCAATGTGTGAACTAAACCTAGTAGCTTTAAAATTATGTGATATAGCAAAGAGAAATATCACTCTCTCCTACATTGACCACCATCTCCATAGCATATTTACCAATTTTCATATGTTGATCAAGACGAAATAATGACCATCATTAGAAAAGCTGATAAATTATTAACTTTTTGACAAGTTAAGAGAGAAGTTATCTCCTATACCATTGACCCTTATATTTCTTTATAAGAAAACTTACTTCAGAAAGAATGAAATGAAATCTTTGGCAAAAAAAAAGAGAATAAAGCTAAATCCTTTCTTTTTGCATAGCTACCAAACTACCAAAAACTGCACCCTTCTTAGGTTGTTCCGATGAACAATCAAAAATTTTGTATCGCCGCTTCAGCATTAACAATATCCGGTTTTCCAATGATATAATAATCTGGTCTTTTATAGTTGACAGATATGATATACCGAATTGGGTATTTTTCTCAAGAAATGTTTTGGATAGATATCTGTAATTTACATAACTTTCTGTGTAAATAAAACCAACTATAATTTTTGTGGACTCTGGGGATCACCCCTTGTGGAGAGTTTCCCCTGTAATGCTCACCTTGGCAAAACTAAGCCATGGATTTATTTGATAAGATAGAAATGGTGATGTGCAAAATAACTTGGGATTCTTTTTTTTTTTTTACCGTCATACCAATCATACCAATGATAGTTGTTTATTATTTTATTGATGAGAAATGATGATTCCCAATGAGTTCGAGAATGCGTTGATTGACTGTGTGTATTTTGCTATCTCATAAGCCGTCCAATTACAGGGACGTTTACAAAATAACCGTTTGCAAGACATAACAATATAGATTTCCTTTCTAATTCAACTGGTTCATTCTTTTGAAACATCAGCGTTACAAGTAGGCATGGCTAATGAGGCGAACGAACCGTGAGTCATCTAGCCTCGCCTCGTCACGAGGCGAGAAAAATTTGCCTCGTCTCGATGAATCAGGCGAGGAGAGTGGGATCAGAAAATAGAGTTGCCTCGAACGCATTCGCCTCGTCGAAATCATCGAATCGCCTCGCTTTGCCTCTTAAATCATTCGAAATCGTCGCGAATTGCCGTGTCGACTCACCTCGCCTTGAGTAGTTAACCGACCCGTCTTGAGATCCGCGTCCAACGGTTAGAAGCTCAACGATTCGCCTCGCGACGCCTCGCCTCGGATTCGCCGCCCTACTGTCGAAACTCGCCTCGTATTCGTCTCGCTTCGTCTTGGGAACCGAAGCAAACGGTAATGAACGGGAAGATCGAGGCGAGCCGAATCGCCTCGTCTCGCCTCCCTTGTAATGGTCATAAACGGCTAGATTATTTTAAAAATTTAAAAACTCTATAAATACCCTCTAAACCCGTCTCGTTTCAAATACATCTCTTCCAAAGTAAAAAAAATTACCCTCTCTTACAAAAAAATATCATCTCTAAAAAACAAGTAATCTCTTTGACTTCCAAATTTTGAAGAATAGAAGCACCGATCTTCCGACAGTCCGATTCCGAGTTTTCGAATCTCCGAGCCTCCGACCGATTCATTCTATATTTCTACTATACTGCTATTCTGAAATTCTTTTCTCTTTTTTCTTTCTTGTTTTTATTTTATTAGCTCTCTTTTGGTTATATTGGTATTGCCGGTTTTGTTATATTTCGTATTTATTTTTTTAAATTAATTAAAACATTAATATGGAGGGTTCATCCGATATGCATCAAACCTAAGATCCTCATCCCGAAATAGAAATACAAGCAGAAGGATCTACACCTACATCTAGAGAAGCTAAAAAACGTGCGACTACTAGTAATATTTGGGAGCACTATAAAATTGAATTTAGATATAGTGTTAGATACGCAGTTTGCAAATATTGTGGAAATGCATATAAACATAAAGACAGTACCGGCACCGGTACGTTGCATAAACATGCAAAAAAACACTTAGAAACTCCAACCGGTTTCTCCTCTACACAATCACAAATGGGTTTCGCCAGTCAAGATCTTTTTCAATATAATAATGATTTAAATATTTTAGAAATGGCAAGATTTGTTTGTTGGTTATAGTGCCCACAAGGCAATTATTGTAATCGAAAGTAGGCGGTTATGATAATTGAAGGAGGACCTATACAAGTAGAACAGGTTTGCTCGATATGATATTATACTATCTGGTTTGTCTTTATCATTGATGTGTATACATTTTATTACGTGTCACGAATACATAATGATAAAGCCCGTGGAATGTTTGCTTGACTACCAGAGTTATAATGGCGATCATACTTATGAGAGTTTGGTAGTCCATATGAAAGTCTACCCTAACACCACCATGAGGTCTAAACCGGCATCAAACATACAATTTTCAAAAATTGGGATGCTAAGCTAGAATATCCTATAATCTAACTAGATTATTAGGGTTAACTATGATAATATCACAAACTATAGTAAGAGAAGGAGGCAACAACCTTTGTAGACCGTGTCATTCTCTTTAAAAGCTCCGTGTAATAGTCCACACGACTCAATTAGGCTCTAGTTGAAGGTTGAACAAGCTTCCTTTTGCGATCTTCGTACCGAAGATGATCCACCTGAATCTCTGCTAATCCAAGCCATCTCTTCACTAAACTTACTTTAGTAAAGGAAACACACTACACCTAAGTGCTAATCAAGTGTAGGAAGGTGAAATAGGGGTTTAAAGCTCACTAGGTTTTTCCAAAGTCCTATGATTCACATCACATGTGAAGGTTAGGACTTGGAGAGTGAGGAAGAAGAAGATGGAGAGAGCTAGAGAGATGAGCTAAAAAAATGGCTAAGACATGAACCAAAGAAAAACTCATCAAGTGTAGAATGGCTCACACTTGCTCACTTATTGAAGCATGAATAAATTTCCAATAAATTTATTCAACCATGCTTCAATAGTGTTGCAAGACCAATAAATAAATATAAAAGTCATGCCTTGCACCATACCACAAAAGCCTTCCCATTTTCCACCTCATTTTTTATTTTCACTAAATAGAAAATATAACCATGCTTATATATATATATATATATATATATATATATATATATATGAGTTTAATGGAGGAAAGAGGCCATAGAAGGGGATTTCCTCCTATGGCGTCGAAAAAATGCACCCTCCCTCATTTTTTCCGACGATCGGCACCCACCATCTTCATCATTATCATCTAAGATGTGGGTACACCAAATTTCATGTGATTCTACAACTTTTTCACCGTTGATTTAGTGGGTTCAAAATTAACGGTTTACCGACAATAGAACTTTTTATATTGCTAAATCAATGGTGAAATGGTTGTAGAATCACATGAAATTTGGTGTACCCATATTTTAGATGATAACGATGAAGATGGTGGGTGCCGATCGGTGGAAAAAATGAGAGAGGGTGTATTTTTTCGACGCTATAGGAGAAAATTCCCTCTTATGGTATCTTTCCTCCATTATTCTCTCTATATATATACATAGAGAGAGAGAGAGAGAATAATGGAGGAAAGAGACCATAGGAGGGAATTTCCTCCTATGGAGTCGAAAAAACACACTCTCCATCGTATTTTCCGACGATCGGAATGTATCATCTTCATCGTTATCATCTAAGATGTGGGTACACCAAATTTCATGTGATTCTATAACCTTTTCACCGTTGATTTAGCAATGTAAAAAGTTCTATTATCGGTAAACCGTTAATTTTGAACCCACTAATTCAATGGTGAAAAAGTTATAGAATCACATGAAATTTTGTGTACCCATATCTTAGATGATAATGATGAAGATGATGCATTCCGATCATCGGAAAACACGATGGAGGGTGTGTTTTTTCGACGCCATAGGAGGAAATTCCCTCCTATGGCATCTTTCCTCCATTATATATATATATATATATATATATATATATATATATATATATATATATTATAAAGAAAATAATTAGTGAGCAATAATATTAGTTAATGTATAATTATATCAAATATAAATATACATCATATTATTAAATCAACACTTAATTTAATAATCCGGTTACATCACATATAACGGACTAATATCATTAATCTGTATATCACATTATCAAATCAACACTTGATTCAATAATCCGGTTATATCACATATAACCTAACTGATAACAAATAACTTCCAGATTAGAATACGGTATCACATACTCGTATTTAATCAGGCCCCCGCACATATCAACATATGTGCTCTAATTCGTTTCGCTTGAACTAGGAAACTTCTGTGTGGGACTCTAAAGACTCGTCAATACGCCGGCAATAGATAATGATCACATCAGTTACCCACAAACCGTCAGCGGTACTAGCTGGATGTAACGGTTACCCAGGTATTGAGCGAATAGAAGATCAACAAGCAAGCTTGTCCAAACTCTCATGAATCCTATAAGTAACACTTACCGTACAGTCCGGTCTTTTCGTCTGATATGTCGCATATCGAGTCTAGGGGTGGAATCGTCAGACCCCGGTAACTTGATAAGTCATGCCGATGTATGACTCATGGCGGTTTGAGAAACTACTGATAACACTTACCAATAAATCTCATCATCCCGGCCCAGGGACTTACTGTTATAGTCAATTGAGTATAGCGCAATATTAACTCCCAATACCGGGAGAGACGAAACCCCTCTTATCACTCATTACCTCCATGTGACTCAGGACTGTACCCAAAATCCACCTGTTTGCACGACTCCTTTGAGCCATGGTAGGGAGGAAATCAAAGCACAGTGGGGACCACACAAGACTCTATAACGATCTCCGGTCTACAGACTAATCTGTACCAGTGTCACCAAAGAACTGCTATATGATGATAGGTATAGTACTAACTAAGAGTTCTAGACGAGTCTTGTTCAGTGTACCCATTCTCTAATGAGCACCTGTATACAATCTTTGATGTCAAACACCAATGATTATGGGATCAACCATCGCTCCATACAGGGTCAAGAAACGTACATACTAGTCTACTATGGAATATCGATGCCCTGTCTCGATACTCCCTTGACTAGGAACAATTAAAGGATGTTCTTTTAGACTACACAAGTCCCAGTAGTATGATCCACATCATAGTCCTGCTAGTCAAGCAAACATCCTAAGGGCTTTATCAACATGTATCAGAGAGACAGTATGATAATACTAGTGTACATATTAAGATAAAGAGCAACCAGATAGCATACTATCATGTCGAGCAAAAAAGTCATCTATATATATGTCCAAGCATCCACTATATCATACAATAATGGCCTCTAGGGTATACATATTTCTAACAATCTCCCACTTGCACTAAGGCTACGTATTATAGTATCTCATGCCCAACATCCCAAAAAAAAGTCTCTCAAACTGCGTCTTGGGGGGCCTTCGTGAGTAGATCCGCTACGTTGTCCTTCGTGTCAACTCTCCTGACCTCGATCTCCCGTCGATCTACTATCTCCCGGATCAGGTGATACCGCCTAAGAATATGTCTGGATCTCTGATGGGACCGGGGTTCCTTGGCTAAAGCCATAGCTCCATTATTATCACAATACACAGGTATTGGATGCTCAATGGATAGAACCACACCAAGTTCAGCTATGAACTTTTTCATCCAGACAGACTCTTTGGCAGTATCGTTGGCAGCGATGTATTCAGCCTCCAACATCGAGTCTGCTATAGTATCTTGCTTGGAACTCTTCCAACATATCGTCCTTCCATTGAGGGTGAAGACAAAACCCGAGACCGACTTACTGTCGTCCTTATCACTGTGGAAGCTCGAATCGGTAAAGGACTCTACCTGGAGTTCACCGTTACCATAATCCAAGAACATTTCTTTAGTCCTTCTCAAGTACTTAAGAATGTTCTTCACGGCTGTCCGGTGCTTTTCCCCAGGATCTGATTGATACCTACTCACTACACCTAGTGAGTAAGCTGCATCTGGTCTGGTACATAACATCGCATACATGATAGACCCAACTGCCAAAGTATAGGGTATCCCTTGCATGCGAGCCCTCTCCAAATCAGTCTTGTGAAACATCTCTTTGGAGAGAGTGATTCCTGAGCAACTGGGTAAATTACCACGCTTAGAATCTTCCATACTAAATCTCTTTAGTATGGTGTCAATGTACCTGGATTGGGAAAATCCCAACATCCGCTTAGATCTATTTCTATAGATCTTTATCCCCAGGATGTAGGAGGCATCACTTAGATCTTTCATGGAGAACATGTGTGATAAGAAGAGCTTGACCGAGTGTAGTATAGGAACATCGTTTCCTATCAAGAGTATGTCATCCATGTACAATACGAGAAATACAATCTTACTCTCTACAACCTTTTTGTATATACATGGTTCATCTACGTTTTTGATGAAGTCAAACTCTTTGATAGCTTCATCGAAATAGATGTTCCAGCTCCACGATACCTGCTTTAATCCGTAGATTGATTTAAGCAGCTTGCACATGCTTCCACTGCTTCCACTGTTTATGAAGCCCTCTGGCTGTGTCATGTACGCGCTCTCTTTTAAATCACCATTTAGAAAAGCGGTTTTGACGTCCAACTGCCAGATTTCGTAGTCATGTGATCTCACGCTTTTGGCGTATCGCGTATTCAAAATTCTAAAGTTAACTGCGATCAAGGACGTTGTCGCTTTGCAGCTAGCCGGTTGAGCACGGGTCGATCCGTATGGAGATGGTTGTATGTCCGTTCGTGTTTTAGACGAGTCAATAAAGAATGTATATGTGTTCTGTTCCATTCTAACCTAAGTGTTCATATTTTATGTTCAAGTAAACTTGTTAAGGTTAAGGTCGGTTAGTAGAGTTAGTGTAGCATTCTGAAATTTTAGAAATAAATAAAAGTAATTAATTAAATAATAAAAGGCTAAATTAAAAAGTTATTAAAACCAAATAAAACAATTTCATAAGATATATGTAAAGCAAATTAAATTAAATTAAAAACTTGTTCATAGTTTGTACGAATTTTGATTTCAAGAAGTAAAACGTAATAATTCTTTCACTTCAAACTAAAAATGCAAATGAATTAGCGCGATCCCCGGCAACGGCGCCATTTTGATTGATCGATTTTCCGTTGTGTTTGTATAAAATTGTAAAGAAATCACAACCAAAAAATATTTTGACCGCAATCAAACTACGGTGTCGGATGTAGTTTGTAGTGAGTGCGGATCGTCCACAGGGATTGCACGATTCATTTATATCTTTGATACGTTTGAAATGAAAAGTTAAGCAACAATAAAAGAAAACATGATTCAAGAATGATTTGTATTCGAGTGTCACTATTCATTATGCAAGAATCAAGAAACTATAAACAATCAAGAATCGGTGTTTCGATAATATTTCCAATCAACAATCAAGAATATAAGAGAGGCTCGTAGGAATCGATCGGATCTTTAGACGTGATGTAATCTAAAAGGTTTCGTGTTCTTGTCCTTCGAAGAATGGATACTAGATCAATGGTGATAGACGAGAGTTAGGGCTTTCTTGATGAAATTGGGGTTTCATCTCTTAACCCTTGTTCTTTCGAGGATACCATTTATATTCTAGCCTCTAGCAATTTCAAGAAACGATCGGAACTCCCCAATCTCGAGCGATGTCGATCAAGAAAGCATCGCAACGAATTGGGTCGTCGATTCTTGAACTTACTAGGGTTTACAAACTCGTGGGATTCAAGAATCGATTGCAAATTTGTTACATCATCATACTAAAGATCGTTTCGACTCCTTAACGAGCGGAGTTTTATTCACACATCACCACACAGATAATATTCAAGAATTGTAAAGATAACATGATGCGGAATTTAAAGAAAACAAGATAAAAGAATATCACCTTTTATTTAATCAACAATTTCAATACATTCTTTCAAGATCTACAAGAAGAAGAAATCGATCGTTGACTCGGCTTCGCTCGTCTCCGTGGATCGTGGATCTACTTTGATCTCTTGCCCGATTGAAGATCGGCTCGGCTCATAAAAGGGTTGAAGGCATCTTGCTTGGCTTGCACTCAAGATCTTGAATTGTGGTTGGATTTAGGGTTAGGGTTTCCTACAAGCTCTCTCACTAAACTTGAGGAGGAAGAAGATGAAGAAAGAGATTGATTTTTTCTAAGCTTTCCCAAGGTTGCCAAGATGAATAATGAGTGAGCCTAGGGTCTTATTTATAGAACTCCCAAACCCTAGGCTTAGGTTTGAATTGGAACTTTCCCTCCCAAAGTTTGTTGAAGAGTTTCTAGAAGGAGTTTGTTAGGAGTTAGCTTAGGGTTTAAGCTAGGGTTTAGGGAAAGTTCTAGAATGATTAGGCTAGTTTAATGAAACTCAAGGTGTTTGCTGATCTGGTAGAAGTCTCTGGAGTTTTCTGGAACTTGGAGTACATTTCTGAACTGTAGGCCATGAAACAGGAGTTGTGCACCAAAATTGAGGAAGTGATTCCTTTAACCAACCGCGGATCCGCGGCCTAAGCAAGACCCTGCCGCGGATCCGCGGCCAATGTGGAGGCTTGGGCCCTGTAGCTCCTGGTGTGGTCTTGTACTGCAGTGTGGGTCTTCATCTGACATGTTGAATTGCAATTACTCCTTTGTATTGGTACCAGATTTGAATTTAGTGAGTTTACGAGCGATTGTAATGGTCGAGCAAGCTAATGATCGAGCAAGCTTCTCTTTTCCTGCATAGACTTCGAAACACGGGTTGCAAGATATAGAAAATATGCCATGTAATGCAATGCAGTCAATTTTCCCTAGAAATGCCGGTTTTAAGGTCGAATACATGTAATCTGATATTTTGCGACCGATTTGCTAATATGTGAATTATGAATACCGTACACTTCTATATGGATGCAAATGATAAGGAAATTGCCGGTTAAAATATGCAATATTTTCGACTGATCAAATACCCCCAAACTTAATTTCGATCGTCTCGAGCGAATGTTTTATTAAAAAGAGAAGGAGAAAATAAAGAAAGAGAAAAACTAACTAGCACACTTTCCTAGGCAACAAGATTGCACTGAGCACGTGCAACAAGCCTTTAAACCTCTAGGTGTCCCTAGTAGGAGGAGTGTTGTCTCCTGAGGGTTTTCAGCGGATTGCACCCACAAAATCCAATAATAAAAGCAAGATCATGAATATTACATTTAAAGAAGAGAATTGTAAAAGAAAAGCCTTGAAAATTAGGGTTTCCAACTAAGCTAGCTTTTCGGTTGTCATGAGCCCTATCTTAATGGTCATGAAAAGATGTCAGAAATCACGTCCTCCCTCAATAAAACATCATCTTATTCTTCATTCCTATCTGTATTCCAAACATCGATCATATAACCCTGCGTGTGTGTAAAGACATCCCTACACCCGGAGAATTCAATTCAAGCTATCATACTCTTACCCATCAGCCTCAGTATAAATTTTTTTTTTCTTCTTTTTTTTTTTTTTTCGATGAGCTCACACACTTTCATGCGACCGTTAATACTTCTTGAGGTACTAACCAACCGATTACTCATGTGCTTGCTTATTTGGTGTATTTTCCTAATGTTGCACCACCTTAGGTATAGCAGTGACTCCCAGACCAGTTGGCCTTAGGGCACTAGATGAAAAAGCACCCTCGCTATATATTTTTTTATTTCCCTCGGTGATAACAAAACCAGTGTCCATTTTTCTCACCATATTTTTTTTTTCCATACTTTTGGCTTTAAGACAAGAGCATTTCAAGGTATCCTCTACTATCCCAGGCTTTAAGACGTGTGTAAGTGCGAATAGCAGGGTATCAACGTTCAAAATGTTTGGCTTCCAGAATAGAAACTATTTTTCAGACTTATTTTTATCCTCAGATTAGTGACGTCCTTCATCTTACTAACCCTTGGGACAACGGCTCATAACTACTTATTACTAGTTCGTATAAGAAAACTTCTAATTTTCTTAGTTTTCTAAAATTTTTCTAATCTCATGGATGCAATTTTTCACTATCTAAACTTTCATTATCTTATTTATATACAAAAAAGTGTAAATATTAAAATTATTTTTATATTTGAAAATTTTTAAATTTTTATGGGTTTTGAAAATTTTTCAATTTTTATAGATTTTTAAAAGAAATGTTTAAAAGAAATGTTTTGTGCTTATGCAGATGATATGCAAATGATGCGAAAATAAGCACAAACCTCCCCCAAACTTGTTTTCAACAGTGTCCTCACTGTTGCCGAATGCTATACCTACAAAACTGTAAATCTGGGGGGAATTATTAGTGGGGGCAAAATATATAAGTGAAGAACTTCCCCCAAACTTATCTTTCACCCACCTTCATTCAAAAAATATGATGCAATGATATACTGGATATGAAGGTGAGACGGAGGAATTTTAATCCAAATAAACTGGCTCTTGTAAGAACAAGAGCTCCTCCGTGGGGTCAGTGGAAAAATACGGCTTTAGTCTATGTCCATTCACTTTGAAAACAGTGCCGTTTTTAACATTTTCAACTTCTACTGCCCCGTGCGGGTATACAGACCGCACAACAAATGGTCCCTTCCATCGAGATCGGAGCTTACCCGCGTGAAGGTGTAATCGTGAATCATAAAGAAGGACTTGTTGACCAGGTAAAAATGTTTTCCTTAAAATGCTTTTATCGTGAAAAACCTTAGTCCTATTCTTTGTGATTACAGCATTATGATAAGCTTCATCGCGGAATTCGCTTAGCTCGTTCAGTTGCAGCTTCCGAAAGTTGCAAGCAAGGTTTAGATCAAAATTTATTTCTTTTATAGCCCACAATGCTTTATGCTCTATCTCGACGGGTAAATGACATGCTTTTCCAAACACTATCCTATATGGAGACATTCCTAGGTCGGTCTTATATGCAGTCCTGAATGCCCAAAGAGCATCCGTCAATTTGGTCGACCAGTCTTTTCTATTCTTAGCAACAGTTTTCTCCAGGATAAGTTTGATTTGTCTGTTTGAGATTTCAGCCTGCCCGCTTGTTTGGGGGTGATAGGGTGTAGAAAGACGGTGGTTGATTGAGTATTTTCGCATCAGAGTCTCGAAAGACCTGTTGCAGAAGTGTGTCCCATTATCGCTAATGATAGCGCGTGGGTGTCCAAATCGCGAAAAGATATTCTCTTTCAAGAACTTAATGACAACTTTCCTGTCATTAGTGCGACATGGAATGGCTTCTACCCACTTTGAGACATAATCAACCGCCAGCAATATGTATAAATTCCCAAAGGAGTTGGGAAAAGGACCCATAAAATCTATGCCCCAAACATCAAATATTTCAACAACCAAGATGGGTTGCTGAGGCATTTCATTCCTCTGGGATATTCTACCCGTATACTGACATTGTGTACAGGTTTTGCAATACTCAAATGCGTCCTTGAATAAGGTCGGCCAATAAAATCCACATTGCAAAACCTTTTCCGCTGTCTTTCTAGGACCAAAGTGACCCCCACAGGCCTGATCATGACAAAATGAAAGAACACTCTTGAACTCTTCATTCGGGACACACCGGCGAATGATCTGATCAGGACAATATTTAAACAAATAAGGTTCATCCCAGTAAAAGTGTTTTACTTGGGAAAGAAAACGGTATTTGTCCTGTTTTGACCAATCGCTCGGTATAAGTCCCATGGCATGATAGTTCACAATATCCCTGAACCATGGTTCAGTGGATATGCTCAAGAGTTGTTCGTCAGGGAACGAGTCATTAATCGGCAGGGTCACAGGGGAAGAAACGATGCGTGAAAGGTGGTCAGCTACTACGTTTTCACATCCTTTCTTATCTTTGATAACAAGATCAAATTCTTGTAACAGTAGGATCCAACGTATTAGTCGACCTTTTGCATCTTTCTTCGCCAGAAGATGTTTTAAAGCGGAATGGTCAGTATACACAATTATAGGTGAGCCGATTAAGTAAGGCCTGAATTTTTCTAATGCAAATACAACCGCTAAAAGCTCTTTCTCGGTGGTTGTATAATTGATTTGCGCATCATTCAAGGTCTTACTTGCATAGTAAATCACGTGTGGCATCTTTTCAATGTGCTGTCCTAAGACTGCACCTACTGCAAAATCAGATGCGTCACACATCAGCTCAAAGGGGTAGTCCCAATTTGGTGATGATAGCACGGGGGCTGAAGTGAGTGAGTGTTTAAGTGAGTCGAAAGCTGTCTCGCAATCCGAGTCAAAATGGAAGGTCGTATCCTTGGCCAGGAGTAGTGTTAAAGGTCTAGCAATTTTGCTAAAATCCTTAATGAATCTCCTATAAAAGCCCGCATGGCCAAGGAAAGAGCGAATATCTTTGACGCTTTTGGGATGAGGGAGGTTTTGAATGACATCTACTTTAGCTCTGTCAACCTCAATGCCTTTCTGTGAAATGACATGTCCAAGGACTATTCCTTCTTGGACCATAAAATGGCATTTTTCCCAGTTTAATGTCAAGTTCTTCTCTTTGCAACGAGTAAGAACAGCGTCAAGATTCGCTAGGCAATCTGAAAAAGAGTCTCCAAAAATCGAGAAATCGTCCATAAAGATCTCCAAAAAATTCTCTACCATATCAGAGAATATCCCCATCATACACCGCTGAAAGGTAGCGGGAGCATTGCATAACCCGAAGGGCATGCGACTGTAAGCAAAGGTACCAAAAGGACAAGTAAAAGTGGTTTTATCTTGATCCTTTTTGGCGATGGGGACCTGATTATAGCCTGAGTATCCGTCCATAAAACAATAGTACTCTCGTCCCGCTAAGCGTTCCAGCATCTGATCAATGAATGGTAGAGGAAAATGATCTTTCCTCGTAGCAGCGTTGAGTTTTCTATAATCGATGCATACACGCCACCCAGTTTGGGCGCGTGTCTGAATCAACTCATTCGCCTCATTTGTGATAACTGTGATGCCGGATTTCTTAGGAACGACATGTATAGGACTCACCCACTGGCTATCGGAGATGGGGTATATAATACCATTATCTAAGCATTTGACGATCTCTTTCATGACAGCTTCCTTCATGACGGGATTCAACCGTCTCTGTGGTTCTCGGGTCGGTCTGGCATCATCCATCACATGTATATGATGTTCAACTATCAAGGGACTAATCCCTTTGATGTCCGCCATACTCCAACCAAACGCCTCTTTGTTAGATCTCAATACCGATAAAAGGGCATTCTCTTGCTCTGATGCAAGAGAAGCGGATATGATAACCGGTAATGACTCGTTCTCACCTAGATATGCATATTTGAGGTGAGAAGGTAAAATTTTGAGATCTAACTCAGGCGGAGAAATGATAGAAGGAAGGGTCATAGATTGATTTTTGGATCTACAAAGAAGCTCAGAGCCTGTGAAAGATACAGACTCGGGTGGAGAAAAGTCAGAAGTGCAGGACTCATGTGTAGGTAAAGTGTCCTCACTAAGATCTTGTGCAAAGTCAAACAGAGATGTGCTAATGTCATCGAGATCAGTAAAGCAAAGATCCTCAGCTCCACAACTATCGGGAGCGATCTCATGGACAGAGCACACATCTAAAATATGAGCAGAGGGTTCTGATGGCTGACTTCCAACTCTATAGATGTTTAGTTCAATGGTCATATTTCCAAATGATAAGTTCATTGAACCATTTCTACAGTTTATAACAGCGTTGGAAGTGGCAAGGAAAGGACGACCCAGAATCACCGGAATTTGGCCCCGGGGGTTTGCTACAGGATGTGTATCGAGCACAATGAAGTCTACAGGGAAAACAAATTCCCCGACCTTTATCAATACATCCTCTAATTCACCCCTTGGTTTGGTGATAGATCGGTCTGCCATCTGGAGAGTGCAATGAGCAGGTTTCAGCTCTCCAATCCCTAATTGCTCATAGACAGAATAAGGGAGCAGGTTAACACTTGCGCCAAGGTCTAACAGAGCACGATTTATGTTTTTACCCCCAATCGAAATCGATATTGTAGGACAACCTGGGTCCTTTCTTTTCTTTGGAAGCTGGGGTATAAAAGCAGTGCTGATGTTATTAGACATAAAGACCTTCTTCGGCACTTGAGTCTTCCTCTTCCTAGTGCACAAGTCCTTAAGAATCTTCGCATAAGCGGGGACTTGTTGAATCGCATCTAGGAGAGGGATATTGATGTTAACCTGTTTGAACATCTCTAAAATTTTCTCCATATGAGGACTCGTTCTATTAGCCCTTAGCCGGTTCGGGTAAGGAGCTTTCGCAATAAGCGCAGGGTCCATCATAGGAGAAGGAAAGGGGGGTAGACGAGGTCCCAAAGGAGGTGTGGGGACCGTCTGTGGAGAACTATAAGGGTTGGGTGAAGGTGTCGAGCCTAAAGGGAAATGGAGAATAGGCTCGCTAGAAGGTGGTTTGGTAGAAGAAGAAGGATCAGAAGGTGAAGTGTGTGTGTGTGGAAAAGACTCAGCCGGGGTGTTGATATGATTTTCAGTATCATCAATACCTTCCCCGACATGATTGTTCAGCACTCTTCCCGATCTCAACGTTGTGATGGCATTTACATTGTAATGCCCAGGATTCTGTAGGGGTTGAGAGGGAAGTTTCCCTTTTTCTCTCGCACTCATTTCGGCTTTTAAGCGTGCGATTTCAGCTTCCATCGTGCGAATACTCTCAGCTTGGGATGCTGAGTTTTTCTTTATTTCACTGACGGAAGATCTAACCTCAGTCGAAACATCCATGAAATTTGATAAAAGTGATTTCATGGTTTGAGTGAATTGAGAGAAATCGTCAGCACAGGGCTGCATAGGATTAGACTGTGCAGGAGTGTTGCCCTGATTTTAGAAATTTTGTGACTGATAGGGGTGCTGAGTGAGTTGAAGGGGTTGCTGTTGTGGTGGAGGAAGAGCCCTTTGAAAATTATTCGTGTTTGGAACCGTGTTTTGAGATTGGTTTTGGTTCCAAGCAAAATTCGGGTGGTTCCTCCAACCCTGATTGTACGTGGAAGAATATGGATCGTTTCGAGGTCTTTGAAATGCGGCAGTAGAATGCTCGTGACCTTGAAACGCAGAGTTTAATGGACATTCTTCCGTTAAATGTGACGGATCAGAACAGCACCCACAAACAGTTTTGGGGAGTGACACTGGGTTTAGGGAGGCTGCTGCAAATTTGTGTTCCATAGCGTCGAGCTTCTTTTGCATTGTTGCCATTTCAGCTCGAACACCTATGGACACATCTATTTGGTGTACGCCACCCCTATTCAATGGTTGTGTTCCACTCTCCCAAATTAGTGATTTTTCAGCGAACTCTTCTAAGTATCGCCAGGCTTCCCCATCATCCTTAGTCATAAATGTACCTTGACACATGTTTTCAAGGCTCTGTTTAGTGCTAGGGTTACTGCCCTCATATATGATTCGGCAAAGCTCCCATCTCGGGATGCCGTGATGAGGACATTGAACCAAGAGATCCTTGAAACGTTCAAAGTATTTAGAAAATGGTTCGGCAGGGAGCTGGGCAAATTGGTTCAGTTCGCTACGGATTCGAGCCGTCTTTTGGATTGGGTAAAATTTCTTAAGGAATGCAGCGACGAATTCTTCCCAATTCGTAATAGAATGTGCGGTAGTGTTATATAGCCACTTCTCGGCTATATCGCACAATGTAAATGGAAGAAGTCGTAGACGCATCGCATCCACTGAAAGTTGTGACGTACCCATCATTGCGCATACGTTTTCAAATTTGGTAATGAAAACGTAAGCGTCCTCGGTCTCGAGTCCGTGGTATTTGGGTAAAAGATTGATATACTGGGGCTTAATCTCAAAGTTATCCCCATTGGCTGGTGGTGTGGATAAGCAGGTCGAAAGAGGACCTCTATGTGGATAGCATCTTTCCTGGAGAGAAATGTGGGGAGGATTCTGCGCACCAACGGACGGCGGCAGATTAGGGTTAAAGAAGTTCGATGGATTCGGATCCATCGGTGTGGGTGTGGTAGTGGGTAAAGAAAAGGTAAATGGAGAAATATCGACTTCGGAGTCGATAAGAGGTACGCGGACTAAACGGGCACTAGAATCCCGTGTCCAGCCTATCTTGCACTAAAAAGGGTTAGTACAAGTGGCAGCGTTGACTTATAATTAGGGGTAATGAATGAATGCGGTGCTTGCTTTTGAAAAAGGGACGGATTTTGAAAAAATGATGCGACAAAACAAATGCAGCACACAACCCTAGAATCTAATGGTCACCTAGGTCCGGCTCTAGACCGCTCCTAACTGCCAAAAGACAAGTCGCAGGATAGAATCCTCCACTGCCTCTTTGTCCCCCTGTGGCCGGATAAGTGCCAGGTAAGTGGGAAGGAACCACCACTACAGTGGGCCTAATTAATAACCACTAGCCTTAGACACACTCGCCTTAGGCACCACAAGAAAACGCGGATAAGCAATGAATTACCCACGGCCTTCTCTTGTCCTATTGAGCGCGACAGTCCTTAGAGTCTTCTCTAGATTTCTTTTAGTTAATGAGGGTAATGCGGATGCAAGTTATGCGATTTTCGGGGCCTAGGAAGGGTAATGAAATCCCCACCTAATTTGGATTTGGCCGTGCCCCTTAAATTTCCGTATTAGAATGCAAACAACCAAGAAATCAAAATCACACACAATTTTTATTTTGCCTTGCGGCGCTGCGATTTATTTGCAAAGAATCCTGCAGCAAAGTGTTAGTTGGAGCTAAAAAGGGCGAGGGGAGAGAGTAAGAAATCACCTGAAGAAAGACTGCACAGAGATCCCTCTGTGGGACCGCGGTTCCGCCGCGATTACACCCTAAGTGCCGCGCTTCCGCGCCTAGATTGTGGGTTCAATGCACAAGATTTCAACAGCTTCTTGCTGTTGCTTCCCTCTGTTCTCTGGTACCCTCCAAACAATTTTATCACAGCACAGAATGCTCCAGATCACCTTGCAATCAAATCACAACACACGTGTAAGAGTTTGTACGAATTTTGATTTCAAGAAGTAAAACGTAATAATTCTTTCACTTCAAACTAAAAATGCAAATGAATTAGCGCGATCCCCGGCAACGGCGCCATTTTGATTGATCGATTTTCCGTTGTGTTTGTATAAAATTGTAAAGAAATCACAACCAAAAAATATTTTGACCGCAATCAAACTACGGTGTCGGATGTAGTTTGTAGTGAGTGCGGATCGTCCACAGGGATTGCACGATTCATTTATATCTTTGATACGTTTGAAATGAAAAGTTAAGCAACAATAAAAGAAAACATGATTCAAGAATGATTTGTATTCGAGTGTCACTATTCATTATGCAAGAATCAAGAAACTATAAACAATCAAGAATCGGTGTTTCGATAATATTTCCAATCAACAATCAAGAATATAAGAGAGGCTCGTAGGAATCGATCGGATCTTTAGACGTGATGTAATCTAAAAGGTTTCGTGTTCTTGTCCTTCGAAGAATGGATACTAGATCAATGGTGATAGACGAGAGTTAGGGCTTTCTTGATGAAATTGGGGTTTCATCTCTTAACCCTTGTTCTTTCGAGGATACCATTTATATTCTAGCCTCTAGCAATTTCAAGAAACGATCGGAACTCCCCAATCTCGAGCGATGTCGATCAAGAAAGCATCGCAACGAATTGGGTCGTCGATTCTTGAACTTGCTAGGGTTTACAAACTCGTGGGATTCAAGAATCGATAGCAAATTTGTTACATCATCATACTAAAGATCGTTTCGACTCCTTAACGAGCGGAGTTTTATTCACACATCACCACACAGATAATATTCAAGAATTGTAAAGATAACATGATGCGGAATTTAAAGAAAACAAGATAAAAGAATATCACCTTTTATTTAATCAACAATTTCAATACATTCTTTCAAGATCTACAAGAAGAAGAAATCGATCGTTGACTCGGCTTCGCTCGTCTCCGTGGATCGTGGATCTACTTTGATCTCTTGCCCGATTGAAGATCGGCTCGGCTCATAAAAGGGTTGAAGGCATCTTGCTTGGCTTGCACTCAAGATCTTGAATTGTGGTTGGATTTAGGGTTAGGGTTTCCTACAAGCTCTCTCACTAAACTTGAGGAGGAAGAAGATGAAGAAAGAGATTGATTTTTTCTAAGCTTTCCCAAGGTTGCCAAGATGAATAATGAGTGAGCCTAGGGTCTTATTTATAGAACTCCCAAACCCTAGGCTTAGGTTTGAATTGGAACTTTCCCTCCCAAAGTTTGTTGAAGAGTTTCTAGAAGGAGTTTGTTAGGAGTTAGCTTAGGGTTTAAGCTAGGGTTTAGGGAAAGTTCTAGAATGATTAGGCTAGTTTAATGAAACTCAAGGTGTTTGCTGATCTGGTAGAAGTCTCTGGAGTTTTCTGGAACTTGGAGTACATTTCTGAACTGTAGGCCATGAAACAGGAGTTGTGCACCAAAATTGAGGAAGTGATTCCTTTAACCAACCGCGGATCCGCGGCCTAAGCAAGACCCTGCCGCGGATCCGCGGCCAATGTGGAGGCTTGGGCCCTGTAGCTCCTGGTGTGGTCTTGTACTGCAGTGTGGGTCTTCATCTGACATGTTGAATTGCAATTACTCCTTTGTATTGGTACCAGATTTGAATTTAGTGAGTTTACGAGCGATTGTAATGGTCGAGCAAGCTAATGATCGAGCAAGCTTCTCTTTTCCTGCATAGACTTCGAAACACGGGTTGCAAGATATAGAAAATATGCCATGTAATGCAATGCAGTCAATTTTCCCTAGAAATGCCGGTTTTAAGGTCGAATACATGTAATCTGATATTTTGCGACCGATTTGCTAATATGTGAATTATGAATACCGTACACTTCTATATGGATGCAAATGATAAGGAAATTGCCGGTTAAAATATGCAATATTTTCGACTGATCAATTGTCGATTCCTGAAAAGATACGACGTATTTCCGGTGAGTAGATTTACATCTACGGGGGAAGTCGGGTGGATGGCGTATAGCACCCCCGCAACCTTATGATGTAGTTTTTAAATGAGATATACGTGATATTTGATCCATACGTTATGGATATGATTTGATAAGTTTGTACGAGGAATCATGCCGTACATAAGATGATATGGAGATAGCAATATGATGAGTTATAATACAAGGATTTATACATAGTGGAAATGATGAACTTTATATGTCGAAAAACGGCCAAATTATTCTTTGACTCATAGAGTTAGATTATGTTCTATTTTAGGAGGTAATACTGGTATGAGCTATATTATTTTAAAAACCCCGGTTCGTTGTCCTTTACATAAACTACCAGGTTGCGTGCCAATTTCTAAAACAAACATCTCTTTTAAATCTTAGGCAGCTTCCTTATTTTAAACTTAACGTTCCGATCATTTCTAAAGATAATGGTATAGCTCATAACAAGTAATTACAATAAGTACGTTTAGACTTCTTATAGGGTTGTATTATGTATTCTATATTATATGTTTCCGCGTTACGTACACTCTAATAGAACATTGCACGAATACCAATGAGTACTATGCTGCATAAGCACTTAACTATATGTTACACTACACCTCATTGGTATTGCCATGTCACTGTAGAATCGTTCGGTTATATATGCGTTAATATATAGATTGATACACCGTAGAACACTTGCACAAATACTAATGATTTCCATGTTGCACGAGCACAGACGCGTATGCTACACTACAAATTATTAGTAGTGACATGACACATTAGAATTAAATTCGTTATGTTATGTGATATGATTACGTAGTCTTTTTCTATTCATGTTGTAATACTATAGATGATATATTTGATTTCTTGAGATTTCTGAGTATTCTACTCCTGATGATATATATATATATATATCGGTGGTATGGGACACTGTTATATATATACATGTATAGTACATCATCAATACAATTTATGCAAGCTTCTTATTCCTCACTTGATATTTTATGAATTGGTCTTATTCCAAACCGAGTCGGTGGATATACGGTTACGGATTTATAGTTTTATTCCGAACCGAGTCGGTGGATATACGGTTACGGATTTACGGTTTTATCTAGACTGAGTCGGTGGGGAAACAGTTGGATACATGGGAGGTTTTGTTGATTACCAGATTGTTCGAGAAGTGATGCCTGGGATATCGGGTGGCGATCATCTGTTGAGATGGTGTCGACGGTATCTGTATTTACGTGTCGATACTGGACACGAGAGATTTCGGATTTCGATGTCGATGCTGGACATCTATATGTGTATTGATGTGATCATTATCATGAGGTACACAGTTAAATATGTATTTATTGGATTCCACCAGGACTGATCCGGGGGACAGTACCTGCGTATATATTGTACAGACATTCATAGACAAAAAAGGGAATTCCAATACGGATAATAGATTCATGATGTTGGCTCATATGACATTGAGATATTATACTTATTGCATGATATTTAGTATTACACCAATGCATATCATATAATGTATCGATATAGATTATGATAGTACTATACTTATGACCTAAGTATCGTCATGCATTTCAATTTCAATCTTTAGATGCACTTTTATTCACTGAGTTGGCAACTCATCCCCGTTGTGCCATAGTTTCTTGCAGGTTTTACCGTTTGGATTGTCAGCGGCTTGGGCACACATTTTTTTCGGGGATTGATTGGTGAGTGAGTTGTTATTGTATCATACTCACTCTTGATTATACATTTATTCTTGTATCTAGTGGAAACTCCATCAACTTAGAAATGATATACTATGGACTTAGAATCGAGACTTAGAGTTTATGGGTGGTGATGTCACACTCTTTAGAGTTGACATCTGTTATAAGTTTGTTTGGCTGTTCCGTCTTTTAGACGTGAAAACTAGCTTCCGTTGGGATGCTATTTTATTTTGTTGTATCGGGTTTTTTTTATAAAAATGCTAAGGAGGTGATATGTTTTCAAACGTCACAAAGGCTTTTCAACATACTTAGTTAAATTTAGATGTTAATTTAAATCGATTTTATCGGCTGATTATTTAAACCCCACCTCCAATATTCTTTAAAAAGGGGTTTAAATTCCGGGTTTCGGCTTACTTAAACCGCATCGATATCTTGAGATGTCACATGATTTAAGTGCCAGTCACGTGCCACATTTGGGTCGTGACAGTTAGGATTAGTCTTGTGCTTTTCTTTTGCCATTCTTAAGACGATATTGGGATAATCGAAAGTAGCGGGGATTAGGAGGACATAGGAATGGAATTTGCGAGTTTAAACGAGCTTTCCAATGCTAAATCCATTCCTAGTGCCCTTTCTCCGTCCGCTAAATACGCTTATTTCCAACCCTCGACCAAACACCCGCAACCATGTATGCAATTAAGTCACAACTACATGTCACGTTGTAGTGCGTTTAACGGACTTCTCGACTTAGGTCGCGACTATATGTCACGTATAGCGCGCCTAAATGAGGGGGTTGCGTTTGTTTGGTCGGGATTCGTTTCAAGATGTTTGGCGAAGAGAAGCACAAGGGATTTTTCCATCCCTCATACCACCTTCCTAAGCCTTAACAAGTGTGGAATTATTCACACATGAAAATGAAAAGAAAACAAAACAAGAAGGAAGAAAAGAGAGAAAAAGAAAATACGGTTTTACAAATGGTGCAAGCTAACTCTTGGGTCCTCATCTTAGCAAGGAACTCCGTCGAGTATTATCGCTTGAAAATAATACGGAAAAGAGAAGAGAAGGAAAATAAAACAAGCAAAGAAATATCAACAACTACTTAACAACAAGAATAAAAGTTACACTAGAAATTAAAATACAATGCAAAAAATAAAATTACAAGATAATAAAAATAACCCTCATCTTCATTTCATCATCCACTCAATACTCTCACTACATTTTAATGGAGGAAGACATGAAGAAGAATAAAAAGAAGCTAACTAAACTAAACTAATTTCTAACAAAAAGAAGCATGAAAAGAAGATCATTGGCTTGGCACAAAACTGGGCTATTTATAGGCTGAGTACTGAAACCCTAGGGCAAGATTCTGAGCCCAAATGAAATGACCAAATTACCCCCAAAATCCGAGTTAACACTGAGTCAACTCGGCCGCGGATCAGCCGCGAATCGGCCATTTTGGCCGCGGATCCGTGCTTTTTTAAGGGAGTTAGGTTGTCGTTTTTTCTGGGTTTTCTTGTGTTGCTCTCTTCTGTTGTTCTACATGCTCCAAATTACAAATTGCCTTCACAATTTCTTCAGATCTGCAACAGTCCAAAAATAGCTTCACTTTTGATTGATTTGACCTTTCTCCCTCGAGCTCCGCGCACCCATTGAATCATGTGCTGCCCCTCTCGTGCTTTATGCATGTCCGAGACACGAATGACCACTGTCATTTGTCTTGTCTCTAGAACTGGTATGCGGCACTGGACGGATACGGATGACCGGAACCCGGCTTTTATCTGTTGACAACAGATGTTCTGTATTTTGGCGTAACAGTGGAGATTTTGTATCATTTGCGTTATTTTGGACTAGGAACCTATAGCCTGTAAATATGTAGCAAACACGGATTAAAAACATCTGCCTATAAACAAACGAGCATAAGAATGGGAGGTATTAAATGCAATATTCTGGTGTGAACAAATACCCCAAAACTTAACTTTTGCTCGTCCCGAGCAAAACCAATTATTCACAAAAAGTCTTAACCTCACTTTCGCAGGGAACGCGATTGCACTGAGCTCGTGCAATAAGCCGTTAAACCACTAGGTGTCCCTAGTAGGAGGAGTGTTGTCTCCTGAGGGTTTTCAGCGAATACTACCCACAAAATCCCGTCAAGCTAGTTTCATAAGTTAACGTTGATTCTACTCCTACGGTTTAGTATCTAGGTTAGAAATTCTATCATCCTAAATTAGAAATATACAACCCTTATGTTTCACACCTCCTATTTATTCAACCCCAGATCTTATACGTTTTACAGTTTAGAAAGATCTCAGTCTCTCCTGAGTTTTCCTTCTAAAGTGCGGTCTCCAATCAGGGATTTTTATCAGTTTTACTGAAAACATAAGTCTTATTCTTTATTTCTATTTTTCCTCCAAACATCGATTGTATACCCCTACGTGTGTGTAAATTTTCACCCCTACACTTAAGAATTCAATTCAAGCTATAGTACCCTTACCCTAATACCTAATACTACTTCTTTTCATTTAATGATGGACAGTTTTGCTCACACACCTTTCATGCGACTATTAATGCTTCTTGAGGCACTAACAGCCGATTACTGAATGTGTGAGATTAAAGCGTAAATAGCAGTTTTCAGGTCTTGACTTTATTTATTTATTTTTATTTTCTTTATTTTTTTTTCTTTTTCAAGACCGGATATATTTTTTCAATGATACTCTTTAGGTGGTTAGCTTTAAATACCGTTTTTTCTTTCATACTGGGTTTTCAGGCAAGAGTATTTCTAGGTATTCTCTACTATCCCAAGTTTCAAGATGCGTGTATGTGCAGTTGTAGGGTATATACTTTCTAAATTTGGACTTAAGAGTAGAAACTATTTTTCAGACTTATCTTTCAGTAAAGATTCAATACTTCCCCTTCATCTTGACTGACCTCAAGATTACCTACTTCTATAAAAAAAACTGTAAGGACGTATAATTACCAAGGTTAAACAGAATGAGGGTTATTTTAAGGGTTTTCAATTCCTAAGCTTATGATTTAGTTATTTCTAACGTATCACTAAACTTTCGAAATAAAAAATCTAAGTTACCCTATTAGCTAATTTGACGACAAAGTTTTTATATTTTTGGAAAAAAATTCGAGTTTTATGGGTTTTAAAATAAGTATGCAAATGCAAAATATACAAATGAATGCGAAGGAAGAAAGCTTACCGAGCACAACCCCAAACTTAAACTTGACAGTGCCCTCACTGTCAGGCTACAGCAAGAGGGTCAAAATTGTCGGCGCTCCCCTGTTTGTTTTTTTTATTTATTTTTATTATTTTTATTTATGAAAAAATATATATACATAAAAAGGTCCCCCCCAAACTTAAGTGAAACAGTGTTTCCACTGTTTAAGCGTTAAAGTTCAGAGTTAGGGGGAAAGAACACAGTATCAAACTATACAAGGCCTTACAAAGGCTAAAAGTGAGCACCAACCATTCAAAGATTTTATCGTTATAAAGCGGCGGTTGGTGAAAGAATGGAGTGTAGAGAAAAGAAATAAGAAACACGCGAGACCGTGTGCGAATAGAAGCGGCGTCCGGTCTCGGTGGAGGAGAAGAATGGCGGAAGGGAGAAAGAAGTGGAATACGAATTTGAGGGTTGAAATGGATTGAATAAATTAGTACAATCTGTAATGATCGATGTGAAAAGATGGACTGTACTAATCTATCAATATGGCGAGAAATTGGGTAAAATCCCTCAAGATTCGTGAGAAACCATGGGTAAGCCAAACTTGGTAAACCAGACACTGGAAATGAAAGTGATATGGTTTCTTGCTAGGTCGGAACGACGGAAAGGATGTAGGGAAGTGATTGAGGAAAGGTATCGGTTAAGGGTTCGGGAAGGTGTGCACGGTCAATGAAAGGAACATGATGAATTGGAAAATCCGACTCATCAAATAAGACTGGTTCATCCTCAAAAATATCCTCAAAAATCAGCTCATCCATGCATTCATCATCAACATCAAGACACATATGGAATTCGGGAAAGACAGTTAATGACTCGGGATGATGTCCACATGGAAGTGAAAGTAAATGATGAATTTGAAAGACAAATTCATCCAAAGTTGTGGGTTCATCATCCGAAATATTCACAGCGTCGAGATCCTCAATCAAGTGGAAATCAATATTCTCAGACATCTCATCAAAAGCATGGAGTTCAATCAATTGTGGTTCTAAGATGGAGGTGTAGAGGTCAAAAGGATTGGTGATGGTTTCACTCGAAAGGAACCCTTCACAATCAGGTAAATCAAACACTACAAAATCGCACAACTCATTAAACGTTCTATCTTCAACTGGTGAATCATTTGGAGCACTTGATAGACATTCAAAACCGGAGTTGTGGGATTCAAGTTTAAATAGGTAGGTTTGATTTGGAAGGGTATACAGCTCACTCTCTCCACTCAAATTCTCAACCTGTCCAACCGCCTCATCATACATTGGAAAATTTGGACTTAGTTGGAAACTAGCTACCGGGTCACTAGGTTGTGTTGGGATACCTACAACGGCAGCAAGGTTTCGAGAGGAATCACACATGCCAAGTTTAAATTTTTTCCATTCTAGATAACCCAAACACAAGATCTTTAACTAGAGAATCAAAAAAAACATCGAAGTAAACAACTTTACATCTAAGAGTTAGGAATTACAACCTTTGTAGTCCGTTCCTTCGCTTCATAAGCTCCGAGTTGAGGTCCTTTCGCTGTGATCATCATGAACCCGGACTCTAGAGAGGCTCCATAAGGTGCATGAGGTATCTTGCTTGAAGTCTTTCTTTTCAAAGATGATCTACCTTGAAGCAACACTAACCCAAGCTCACACTTCTCTAATGAGGTGTTAGTGAAGTGAACACCCTAATCTAAGTGGCTAGAATAGATGAGAATGATGAAGTAGGAATTTTGCCCTCTTTTGTTTTCAATTTCTCACTTTAAATCATCACAACACAAAAGGCTAGAAAGATTTTTCCAAGGAGGAGGAAGAAGAAGAAAGCTTTTGTGATGAATAATGAATTGTTGTGTGAGATTAGAAATGCAACCAAGGTTAAGAATGAGAAGCTTAACCCATGTAGAGAATAAACCATAGGCTAGAGTTCAATGGTTAGGTTAACAAATATCTAGATATTATCTAAAGGGTGGACTAAGTCAACACTTCCAAAATATCTCATTTTAAATCCACCATTTAGAATTAACCTAAAATGAATGTTAACCCTAATTGAAACCCTAGCATGGTTTAATCTCAAAACCCTAATTGCATTTGTAATTCTAACATGTTACAATATTATATATCACATATATAATATATAATGTAACATAAGAAAATAATACAATTAACATATATCGCATATACATCAATGTATTATCCAAGTGAGAAAAAGAATCAATAAAGCGAGCTTATATTAGTTAATGTAACTTAATATATCACATATATAATTATACATTAAATTATCGAATCAACACTTGATCCGATAACCCGGCTATATTAACATACAACCGACTAATATAACAAGTACCATTTTATCGAATCAACGCTTGATCCGATAACCCGGCTATATCACATATACTAGGCCGATATCACATATCGTGAGAATAGAATACAGTATCTCATATCGTATTAGTCTCGGTCCCGCACATATCATATATGTGCTCCTACTCCGTTTTGCCTGAGCCAGGAAACCTCTGTGTAGGACTCTAAAGAATCGTCAATACACCGGCAGTAGGTGATGATCATATCAAACACCCACAAGCTGCAAGCGGTCAGCTAAATGTAACAGCCACCCGTATATTGAGCAATCATAAGATCAAAAAGCAAGCCTGTACATTCTCCTGTGAATCCAATCAGTAACACTCCCGTACAGTCCGGTCTCTTCGTCTGATATGTCTCATATCTAGTCTAGGGGTGGTAAACGTCAGACCCCAGTAACCGATAAGTCTTGTCGATGTAAGGCTCATAACAGGTCGAGAAACTACTGATAACACTTACCAGTAGCACTCCATATCAGCTCTGGACAGGGACTTCCAGTTATAGCCAATCGAACACAGCACAACATCAACTCCCTATACCGGGCGAGACGAAACCCCTCCTATCGCTCATTGCCTCCATGTGATTCGGGACTGTACCCAAAAGCCACCATTTTGCATGCCCTCTTGGACGTGGTAAGGTGGAAATCAAAGCACAGTGGGAATCACACAAGACTCTATGACGATCTCGGGTCTACAGACTAACCTGTACCGGTGTCACCAGAGAACTGCTATCTGACGATAGGTATAAATCCATCTAGGAGTTCTCAGTGAGTCCATTCAGTGTACCCAGTCTCCACTGAGCACCCGTACACCATCTTTGATGTCGAACACCGATGGATATGGGATCATCCATCGCCCATCATATGGGTCAAGATGCGTATACGCTAGTCTACTCTGGTGTATCGATGCCCCTGTCTCGATACACCTTCGACTAGGAACAATTATAGGATGTACTCATTGACTACCCTGTCCCCACTAGTATGATCTCATCATAGTCCTAGTAGTCAAGTACATATCCCAAGGGTTTTATCAACATGTGAGAGTAAGACAGTAAACCAATACAAGTCAACAAGTTAAGACAAAGTGCAACCAGATAGCATACTATCATATCGAGCACGAAAGTCCTCTCACTATATATCCAAGCATCCACTATTATATCATCATATGTACAATAATGGCCTTTAGGGCATATACATAACTAACAATCTCCCACTTGCACTGAGGCCAGCTGTTGTAGTATCTCATACCCAACATCCCGAAGAGTCTCTCAAATTGTATCTGGAGTATGGCCTTCGTTAGTGGATCCGCAGTGTTGTCCTTCGTATAAACTCTCTTGACCTCGATCTCCCGGCGATCAACAATCTCCCGGATCAGGTGATACCGCCTTAGAATATGTCTGGACTTCTGATGGGACCTGGGTTCCTTGGCCAGAGCCATAGCTCCATTGTTATCACAATACAAAGGTATTGGATGCTTAATGTATGGAACTACACCAAGTTCAGTGATGAACTTCTTCATCCGGACAGCCTCTTTGGCAGCATCGTTGGCAGCCATGTATTCAGCCTCTATCGTCGAGTCTGCAACGGTTTTCTCTTTGGAACTCTTCCAACGCACCGCCCTCAATTGAGGGTAAAGACAAATCCCGAGTGTGACTTAGAGTCGTCCTTATCACTTTGGAAGCTCAAATCGGTAAAGGACTCCACCTGGATTTCTCCATTACCATACACCAAGAATATCTCCTTAGTCCTTCTCAAGTACTTGAGAATGTTCTTCACAGCTGTCCAGTGACTCTCTCCTGGATCTGCTTGATACCTACTCACTACACTTAGTAAGTATGTTATATCGAGTCTGGTACATAGCATCACATACATGATAGAGCCTACTACAGAAGCATAGGGTATCCCTTGCATGCGAGCTCTCTCCAAATCAGTCTTAGGAGACATCTCTTTGGAGAGAGTGAGTACAGAGATCGTGGGTAAGTACCCACGCTTTGATTCTTCCATATTAAACCTCTTTAGTATGGTGTCAATGTACCTGGATTGGGACAATCCCAGTATCCGTTTAGATCCATCTCTATAGATCTTAATTCCCAAAATGCAGGAGGTATCACCTAGATCTTTCATTGAGAATCTATGTGATAAGAAGAGCTTGATCGAGTGCAGCATAGGAACATCATTTCCTATCAAGAGTATGTCATCCACGTACAATACGAAGAAGACAACCTTACTCTCTGCAACCTTCTTGTAAATACAAGGTTCATCTACGTTTTTGATGAAGTCAAACTCTTTGACTACAACATCAAAACAGATGTTCCAACTCCGCGATGCCTGGTTTAACCCGTAGATGGATTTAAGCAGCTTGTACACCTTTCCGCTGCTCCCACTATCTACGAAGCCCTCTGGCTGAGTCATCTACACGCATTCCTCTAAATCACCATTTAGAAAGGCGGTCATAACATCCATCTGCCAAATTTCGTAGTCATGGTATGCAGCAATAGCAAGTAGGATCCGGATGGACTTAAGCATAGCCACTAGAGAAAAGGTTTCGTCATAATCCACACCTGGTCATTGACGAAAACCCTTTGCAACAAGTCTAGCTTTGAAAGTCTCAACTTTTCCATCTACACCAAGTTTCTTCTTAAAGATCCATTTTCTCCCAATGGGTTTTACCCTTTCAGGAGCAACTTCCAAACTCCATACTTTGTTGGTGTACATAGATTCTATCTCAGATCGCATTGCATCCAGCCATTTCACAGAGTCACCACTTGTGATGGCATGCTCGAAGCTAGTCGGGTCATCATCTTCCATGATGCAATCCTCGCTCCCACCATCAATGAGAAAACCGTAGTATCTCTCAGGTGGATGAGGAACCCTACTAGATCGGCGGAGAGGCTGAGGTTCGTTGGCTACTATCGAATCCTCTGGTTCTACCAAATCATCAGTTGCAATTTGTGCTGCTGGAACTTCTTCCAGTTCTACCTCCTCGCCACTAGTTTCTTTATCAAGAAATTCCTTTTCTAAAAAGGTGGCATTTCGAGAAACAAACACCTTTTGTTCCTCGGAACGGTAGAAGATATACCCACGTGAATTTTTGGGATATCCAACAAACTTACATAAAACTGACCTTGTCTCGAGCTTGTCCGGATTTTGCGTTTTAACATAAGCCGGATAACCCCATATCTTAACATAATTAAGAGATGGTCTCTTCCCCTTCCATATCTCATATGGAGTGGTAGGCACTGATTTGGTAGGAACCATATTCAACAGGTGTATGGCTGTCTCAAGCGCATACCCCCAAAAGGAAATAGGCAACTCAGCAGTGCTCATCATAGAGCACACCATATCTAATAGGGTGCGATTCCTCCGTTCTGATACACCATTGTGCTGTGGTGTATAAGGAGGAGTAAGCTGAGAGAGAATCCCATTCTCTTTTAGATAGTCCAGAAACTCATTGCTCAAGTATTCTCCTCCTCGATCAGATTGAAGGATTTTAATACTTTTGCCCGTTTGGTTCTCCACTTCGTGCTTATATTCTCTGAATTTCTCAAAATCTTCAGACTTGTGTTTCATCAGGAACACATGTCCGTATCTTGAGAGATCGTCAGTGAATGTAATGAAGTAGGAAGAACCATTCCTGGCATGTGTAGACATGGGACCACATACATCACTATGTATCAGTCCCAAGAGTTCCGTTACTCTTTCTCCATGTCCACTAAACGGAGTTTTGGTCATTTTGCCTTTGAGACATGACTGGCAAGTGTCATAAGATGATAATTCAAACGTATTCAAATATCCATCTTTATGTAACTTAGCTAGTCGTGTCGCATTGATATGACCTAGTCTACAATGCCATAAGAAAGATTCGTTCATTTCTGAACTCATCATCTTGTGTGTGTTTTGTACATTAAGAACTGTAGTTTGATTTAGAACGTATATGCCATTATTTAGCGAGCCTGATCCAATCAACTTTTGATCTAGGAAGATGTTCATAACATAATCCTGTACTACAAAACTATATCCCTCTTTACTTAATAAAGAAACTGATATAAGATTGCATATCAGGGTTGGAATATAATAGCATTCGTTCAGAATCAATGTATTACCATTTGGTAATACAAGGTGATATTCGCCAACCGCTTTGACTGCAATATCTGCACCATTCCCTACTCTTACGGAATGATCACCCTCTCCCGGTTTCCTACCTTTCCTTAGCCCATGTAACATATTACATATATGGGATCCTGATCCGGTATCTAATACTCAGGACATAGAGTGAACTGAGAAACAGTTCTCGATAACAAACACACCTGAAAAAGATGCATCAGCATGCTTATTCTTCGTTTGGACGGCGTGAGAATCCAGATATTCTCCTATCCCTGCTCGGACTTATAACATTTATAAGTTGGAGCGGGGCCAACATTTTCCTGCTCAATATAATAAGCGGGTTTAGTCAATACATCCATATTATTATCTTGATTAAGTCCTGACATAGTCGCTACCTGGAGAGAGAGAGAAGGAAACACTTTAGCGTATGCCCTTGCAATATTAGATTGGTTATTATCTTATCTAATCAGGATGGCTCCCACTGTTTTCATCAAATCTTCCTTCAAATCCTAAAAGGTAAGACTAGCCGGGATTAATTACACCTTACAAGTTCGCCAATCTTTCAGCCAGGTCAGTGTTGGTACTTTGAGGGAGGTTCCCCGTGCTTTCGCACGGACCTAATTAAAATAAACCTCGTTTTCCCAGAGGCATAACCCCGTAAACACCTTTCAAGACACCTACTTGATCGGCTAATTGTCATGTGTAAAACTCTCCCAGGAGTAACTCTTTACTCGCAGTGGGTATCAGGATCCAACTATCTTATAAAAGGTATGCAATCTCATTACAAATTTCAACACTTGAAATTCCCGATAATACTTTTACCCCTAGCAACCTATGAGCTTCACAAAGGCCAACAAATCATAGGCCACTAGTCAAGTTCAACCCGTACATTTCTTGATTGAATTAAACCCACCCGCACGACCCTTGACGAAGGCCAACAAAGTTGCACGACTACCCTAATCCAATCGCATCTCATGCTATATACAGATAAGTACTAATCAGCTACCGCACACTATGCCTTGACGAAGGCCAACAAACGTAGCACGAATATTAACTAGTCCTAATCTGAAATGACGGAGGGCTACGTAGGTTTTTAAGAAAACCATGAGCGTAATGAACTTGATATCGTTGTAGAAACAAGTGATTTTGAAAAGGAGTGTTTTTTTAGGCTTTTTCTAGTTTCGCTAAAGAGGTCATCCCCGGTGAAGGGATCTTGGCTCTTTCCTTATCGAATAAGGTGCAGGAAATTTCACAAATATCGCTATGCAAAACAAAAACTATAGAAGCAATCAAAAACTAAACCGTGAGTTTGTAGCATCTGCTAGTTCGCTAAAGAGGTCACACCCGGTGAAGGGATCTCGGCTCTTTCCTTATCGAATAAGGTGCTGGATATTCTACAAAGAATACCATTATGCAAAGCAAAAACTAGAGCTACCCTTTTTGAAAATTTGATTCTACAACATCTTTTAGGTTTCTTTTCTTTTCATTAATCTCATTAATGAATCCCATCATTTATGCTTCCTAAGCATCACAGAAGAAACGAAAGCAGTAATATTTATATATCATCATATATATATATATATATATAGTATAAGCATTCTTCTCAGACAGTAATATGATCTCATCACAGAACATTGCAGCAGAAGAAACATATGAAATATTGGATATATTAGGAGGTCCGTGTTTTATTTTGAGCTTGTATAAAATACGGATT
Organism: Agapanthus africanus; assembly: GCA_030015575.1. NCBI lineage: Eukaryota > Viridiplantae > Streptophyta > Magnoliopsida > Asparagales > Amaryllidaceae > Agapanthus > Agapanthus africanus. The sequence continues at coordinate 643,871,824 of CM057342.1, forward strand.
CTACGGTCGTGATGAATAGCTAAACCCACATCCCTAGACCCCTACAAGAGCGACAAGCAACCCTACCAATTCTAGGGTTAGGAGACCCAGTCTCGACTCCTCGAGATGGCCTCCCACTAGACCTTAAAACCCGGCTGCTTGTGCTCTCCACCTTGGGTCTATCCTAATGCGGAAAAGTAAATAATATACAATTGTGACATCATCCTCAACCCGGAAGTGCCCCAATAAAAGAATATTACATACAATGAATTTTACATGAATGAAAATAAAACCCCCCATCTCACATAAAACCCCCGGCTATTCAGAACATGACGATCCAATATAACATATCATAGTAACACATAACATCACATGTCATCAACGTAAGTATATATGCCTATCATAATTGTCGTTGACATATAGCAACGAAAACGGCGATATACCACATATTACACTTACGGTCGCAGAAAAGAAAGTGTAAAACTACAACATTTGGAATCCACAATCACTTTAGACATCGTAAACCCGAAATATCACATATTACGGATTTCATGCCTAACTCTATGAATTCCACATATTGTATCACATTACAGAAAAAGCTAGATGATGTTAAATATTCCGATCGAATCAACAAACACCCAGAATTTCCCAAATGCTCAACACTTGAGCGTAGTTTAGAAGTATCCATTACATGCCACAGTAGTAGTGAACCATCCGTAGAAGGGTCAACCAACGCCTCACTTGTGGCACCGCTAAACCACCACAAACCCTAAGGTTCAGTGATGGTTTTCACGGTCACAAAATCGAGTTAAGGTTTTGTTCTTCTAGAGCGTTCACTGCATCACTTGCACGATGTTTGAATGTGTTAGTTGTATGTATGCCCTAGAGGCCAGTATTGTACAGATGATGTATATTATATTGGATGCTTGGATATATATAGAGAGGACTTTCTTGCTCGATATGATAGTATGCTATCTGGTTGCTCTTTATCTTAACATGTATACTTGTCTCTTGATACTGTCTTATAGCTACATGTTGGTAAAGCCCTTAGGATGTGTACTTGACTACCTGGACTGTGATGTAGATCATACTAGTGGGGACAGTGTAGTCCATAAGTACATCCTTCAAGGTCCCTAGTCGAGGGTGTATCGAGACGGGGCATCGATATACCAGAGTAGACTAGCGTATACGCTTCTCGACCCATGAGATGGGCGATGGATGATCCCATATCCATTGGTGTTTGACATCAGAGATGGTATACGGGTGCTCAGTGGAGACTGGGTACACTGGACGGACTCACCGAGAACTCCCAGATGGTATTATACCTCACGTCAGATGGCAGTTCTCTGGTGACACTTATGCAGGTTAGTCTGTAGACCCGAGATCGTCATAGAGTCTTGTGTGATTCCCACTGTGCTTTGATTTCCACCTTACCACGTCCATGAGGGTGTGCAAAACGGTGGTTTTTGGGTACAGTCCCGAGTCACATGGAGGCAATGAGCGATAGGAGGGGTTTCGTCTCTCCCGGTATTGGGGGTTGATGTTGCGCTGTGCTCGATTGGCCGTAACAGGGAAGTCCCTGGTCAGGGCTGATTTAGAGATTTACTGGTAAGTGTTACCTGTAGTTTCTCGACCTGTTATGAGCCTCACATCGGCACGACTTATCGGTTATTGGGGTCTGACGTTTACCACCCCTAGACTTGATATGCGACATATCAGACGAGGAGACCGGACTGTACGGGAAGTGTTACCGACAGGCTTTTACAGGAGTTGGAGCGGGTTTGCTTGCTGATCTTCTGATCGCTCAATATCTGGGTAGCCGTTACGTCCAGCTAGTACCGCTGACGGCTTGTGGGTGCGTGATGTGATCATCACCTACTGCCGGCATATTAACGAGTCTTTAGAGTCCTACACAGAGGTTTTACTGGCTCAGGAAAAACGAAATAGGGGCGCATATGTGATATGTGCGGGACCGAGAATAATGCGTGTATGTGATACCGTATTCTATTCTCGCGACTTTATGTATCGGTGGGTTATATATGATATAGCCGGGTTATCGAATCAAGTGTTGATTCGATAAGTCGATACATTGGATGTTGGTCAGTTATATGTGATATGACCGGATTATTAAGTCAAGTGTTGATTTAATAATTTATTGTATAATTGTATATTTGATATACTAGTTTACATTAACTAACACATGTTCACTTAGGGTTTTTTTTTCCTCACATGTACACATCTTTACTATATATATGATATATATTAAAATGTGTTATATTTTTGTATCATGGTTGATGATACATCATCCATGGGTGTATGAGACTTACACTATGCTAATTTTTAGTTTGGGTTTTTAATATTTAAAGTAATTACAAAATCAAGTGGAGGATTAGAAAATGCATGAAGCTTGTGGAAGCTTGTGGATGCATTGACTAATTCAACTTGAGTTTGTTTTTACTATGGATTTTTATTAACCCAACCATAACAATTAGCCTAAGGTTAAGTCTCTACAAGAGTTAGTATATGATACTCACTCACCATGGTTAGCTCACACACTTGATCATTATCCTCTCCTCTTTCTTTTGTTCATCTTCTTCATTTGAACAAAAGAAAAAGCAAACTAGGGTTTTGAAAAGAGAGCAAAACATTGTGAGAAATAAAATTCCAAAGAGAATCCACTTCCTATTTCTCCATCCTCTACTAGACTAGCACTTTAGTTTAGGGTGTTTACTTCACTAATTCTCTAGTTAGTGAAGTAGGAGCTTGAGTCGGAATTCTCTCGACGTAGATCATCTTCGGCCTCGGAGACTTCACGAAAGGTCGCATCTTTCGCCTCGTGAAGCCATGCAAGAGCTCGGGAGAACCATGATCGCAGCGAAGGGACTACGACAAAGAGCCTTAGAAGTGGAGGGCCGATCTACAAAGGTTGTATTTCGTATTCCCTTTAGAGTAAAGTTGTTTACTTGCTATTAGTTTCGCCTAAACTCTAGTATACGATCTTGCTTAGGGTTGTTCGGCACATAAAAATTTAATTTTGGCATGGTCGATGCCTTGTAGAGTCTTGTTAGTGTGCCTAGTAACCCTACAGTGGTATCAGAGCCTAGCTAGAGCATTAGGCGATGTGTTAACGAAGTTAAAACCCCGATCGAACACGGAATCAATGAAATAACCCCCTCTTTGGTCAATTTTTAAAAACTGTGTTTTTTCTGAATTAAAAATACCTAAAAAATTCAGCAGGGATTTTTTAGGAATTGCAGTGAAAAACGTGACGATGTACCGTACAAGCCGCCGTGGAACTGCGGCCGTACCCCTCTTGGGCTGCGGATCCGCGGCAGTAAAGGGGAAACATGCACTAATTTTTTCACAGTAATTTCTAATTCTGTGATTTATATTTTCTGGGTATTTTTATTTTGACTCAAGTGTTGAGTATTCTGGGGTTTATTTTGTATTCATTGATTCGATCGGAATATTTAATTTCATTAGGTTTTCTGGATAATTTAGAAAGTATTAAAATGTTCGAACGGATATCATTAACTCAATTTTTCCCGACACGAAAAACATTCAAGTGTTGAATTTTTCTCGGGTTTAAATCTTTCGGAAAAACATGCATGTGACGTGATGGACCCTCTAGAAGACAACAAACCTTAACTCGATTATGTGACCGTCTTGAACTGCCTTTTGAACCTTAGGGTTTGAGGCAGTACGGCGTGCCACATGTGAGGCGTTGGCTTGACCCTTCTACGGCTAGACCGTTGCTACTGTGACGTATTCTGAAATTTTTGAACTCCGCTCAAGTGTTGAGCTATTATAGAAATCTTGGGTATTTGATTATTCGGTCGGAAAGTTTAATACTGTCTATTTATCTGGAATGTGATACAATATGTGGAATTCATACAGTTAGGCATGAAATGCGAAGTATGTGATATTTCGGATTTACGATGTCTAAAGAGTTTGTGAATTCCAAATGTTGTAGTTTTACACTTTCTTTTCTATGACCGTAAGTGTAATATGTGATATCGCCGGTTTCGTTGCTATATGTCAACGACAATTGGGATGCGCATATTTACTTACGTTGATGACATGTGATGTTATGTGTTGCTGGATATGTTATATTGGATCGTCGCGTTCTGAATAGCCGGGGGGTTTTATGTGAGATGAGAGTTTTTATTTTCATTCATGTAAAATTAAATGTATGTAATATTCTTTTATTGGGGCACTTTCGGGATGAGGTCGATGTCACCATTTGTATATTATTTACTTTTCCGCACTAGGATAGATCCAAGGAGGAGAGCACAAGTAACCGGGTTCTAGAGTCCAGTGGGAGACCAACTCGAGGAGTCGAGTCCGGTCTCCTAACTCTAGAATTGGTAGGGTTGCTTGCCGCTCTCGTAGGGGTCTAGGGGTGTGGGTTTGGCTATTCGTCGCGACCGTGGAGTCCGTATTTTATAGAGGCTCAAAATAAAACACGGACGTCCTAATATATCCAATGTTTCATATGTTTCTTCTGCTGCGATATCTGTGATGTGATCATTTGATATTCTGTGATAAATACTGTATATAGTATATATGATATATTATATAGACGTTACTTATGTTTTACACCCGCGCTAGCCCTGCCCTGCTCTGCCGTTAGTTACCTAACCTAACGGTGTACGAGGGGACATCGAGGCGAATGCGGATGGCATAAGTGTACGTCGTATTTATCTGTGATGTTTAGGTGACTTAAATGATGGGACTTCATTAATGTGATTAATGAAAGAAAAGAAACCTAAAAGATGTTGTAGAATCAATTTTTTCAAAAAGGGTAGCTACAGTTTTGCTTTGCATAGCGATATATATGATATATCCCGCACCTTATTCGATGGGGAAAGAGCCGAGATCCCTTCACCGGGAGTGACCTCTTTAGCAAAACTGGCAGATGCTACGACACTCGGTTTGACTTTTGACTGCTTTTGGAGTTTTGCTTTGCATAGTGATATATATGATATATCCTGCACCTTATTCGATGAGGAAAGAGCCGATATCCCTTCACCGGGAGTGACCTCTTTAGCAAAACTAATGAAAGCCTCAAAATCACTCCATTTCAAAATTTCACTCGATTCTACAACGATATCAAGTTCATTACGCAATAGGTTTTCAGAAAAACCTGTCGTAGCCCTCCGTCATTTCAGATAAGTCCTACTTAGTATTCGTGCTATGTTTGTTGGCCTGCGTCAAGGCGTAGTGTGCGGTAACTAACTAGTATTTATCTGCTTATGCATATGATGCAGATTGGATTAGGGTAGTCGTGCGACTTTGTTGGCCTGCGTCAAGGGTCGTACGGGTGGGTTTAATTCAATCAAGAAATGACGGGTTGAACTTGACTAGCGCACTATGGTTTGTTGGCCTGCGTCAAGGTCATGGGACTCTAGGGGCAAAATATTATCGGGAATTTCAAGTGTTGAGATTTGCAATGAGATTGCATACCTTCTATGAGATAGTTGGATCCCGATACCCACTGTGAGTAATTGTTACTCCTGGGAGAGTTTTACACAGGACAATTAGCCGATCAAGTAGGTGTCTAGAAAGGTGTCAACGGGGTTACGCCTCTGGGAAAACGAGGTTTACTTTAATTAGGTCCGTGCGAAAGCACGGGGAACCTCCCTCAAAGTACCGACACTGGCCTGGCTGAAAGATTGGCGAAATTGTAGGGTGTAATTAATCCTGGCTAGTCTTTCCTTTTAGGGTTTGAAGGAAGATTTGATAAAAACAGTGGGAGCCATCCTGATTAGATAAAATAATAACCAATCTGATCTTGCAAGAGCATACGCTAAAGTGTTTTCTTCTCTCTCTCTCCAGGTAGCGACCATTTCATGCCTTAATCAAGATAATAATATGGATGTATTGACCGAACCCGCATGTTATACTGTGCTGGGGAACATTAGTTCCGTTCTTTCTTATAAGAGTTATATGACTGAACAAGATATAGGGGAATACCAGGATTCCTATGCCACCCGTGTGAAGAAAGTACATGTTGATGCAATTTCTTCGGGTGTGTTCGTTACAGAGAACTGTTTCTCCATTTCCTCTACGTCCTGGGTATTAGATACCAGGTCAGGATCCCATATATGTAATCGGTTACATGGGCTTAGGAAAGGTAGAGAACTTGGAGAAGGTGATAAAGACATAAGGGTTGGAAATGGTGCAATTGTTGCAGCTAAAACCTTCGGGGAATATCACCTTGTATTGCCAACTGGTAATACATTGATTCTGAACGAATGCTATTACATGCCGAACCTGATATGCAACATTATATCGGTTTCTTTGTTGAGTAAAGAGGGATATAATTTTGTATTACAGGATAATGTTATGAACATTTTTCTAAACCAAAAGTTGGTTGGATCAGGCATGATGTGCAATGGCATTTATGTTCTAAATCAATCAACAGTTCTGAACATAACAAACACACACAAGGGGAAGAGTTCAGAAATGAACGAATCCTTCTTGTAGTATTGTAGACTGGGTCACATCAATGCGACACGACTCGCTAAGTTGCATAAGGATGGATATTTGAATCCGTTTGAATTTTCATCTTATGACACTTGCCAGTCATGTCTCAAAGGCAAGATGACCAAAACTCCGTTTACGGGACACGGAGAGAGAGTTACGGAACTCTTGGGACTGGTACATAGTGATGTATGCGGCCCCATGTCTACACATGCCAGGAATGGTTCTGCGTACTTCATTACATTCACTGACGATCTCTCTAGATTCGGATATGTGTTCCTGGTGAAACACAAATCAGAAGCTTTTGAGAAATTTAGAGAATATAAACAAGAAGTCGAGAACCAAACCGGAAAAAGTATTAAAATCCTTCGATCTGATCGAGAAGGAGAATAGTTGAGCAATGAATTCCTGGACTTCCTAAAAGAGAATGGGATTCTCTCTCAGCTAACTCCTCCATATACACCACAGCACAATAGTGTATCGGAACGGAGGAACCACACCCTATTAGATATGGTGCGCTCTATGATGAGCACAGCTGAGTTACCTATTTCCTTCTGGGGGTATGCACTGGAAACAGCTGCAGACCTATTGAATATGGTTCCCACCAAATCTGTGCCAACCACTCCATATGAGATATGGAAAGGAAAGAGACCATGTCTTAATTATGTTAAGATATGGGGTTGTCCGGCCTATGTAAAAACGCAAAATCCGGACAAACTCGCGGCAAGGTCCATTCTGTGTAAGTTTATTGGATATCCCAAACATTCGCGCGGGTATATCTTTTACCACACCGAGGAACAAAAGGTGTTTGTTTCTCGGCATGCCACCTTTTTAGAAAAAGGAATTTCTTGAAAAAGAGATTAGTGGCAAGGAGGTAGAATTGGAAGAGGTTCCAGCAATACAGACTACGACAGAAGATTTGGTTGAACCGGAGGATTCAGTAGTTCCCAACGAACCTCAGCCTCTCCGCCGATCTAGTAGGGTTCCTCACCCATCTGAGAGATACTACGGTTTTCTCATGGATGGTGGGAGCGAGGATTGCATCATGGTTGATGATGACCCAACTAGCTTCGAGCAGGCCATCACGAGTGGGGACTCAGTGAAATGGCTGGATGCAATGCTGTCCGAGATGGAATCCATGTACACCAACAAAGTATGGACTTTGGATGTTGCTCCTGAAGGGGTAAAACCCATTGGGAGCAAGTGGATCTTCAAGAAAAAACTTGGTGTAGATGGAAAAGTAGAGACTTTCAAAGCTAGACTTATTGCAAAGGGTTTTTGTCAAAGACCAGGTATGGACTATGACGAAACCTTTTCTCCAGTGGCTATGCTTAAATCCATCCGGATCATGCTTGCCATCGCTGCATATCATGACTACGAAATCTGGCAAATGGATGTTAAGACCGCCTTTCTAAACGGTGATTTAGAAGAGTGCGTGTACATGACTCAGCCAGAGGGCTTCGTAGATAGTGGGAGCAGCGGGAAGGTGTGCAAGCTGCTTAAATCCATTTATGGATTAAAGCAAGTATCGCTGAGTTGGAACATCTGCTTTGACGTCGTTATTAAAGAGTTTGATTTCGTCAAAAATGTAGATGAACCTTGTATCTACAAGAAGGTGGCAGAGAGTAAGGTTGTCTTCCTCGTATTGTACGTGGACGACATACTCTTGATAGGAAATGACATTCCTATGCTGCAATCGGTGAAGCTCTTCTTATCATAAAGATTCTCAATGAAAGATCTAGGTGATGCCTCCTGCATATTGGGAATTATGATCTATAGAGATAGATCTAAAAGGATATTGGGATTGTCCCAATCCAGGTACATTGACATCATACTAAAGAGGTTTAGTATGGAAGAGTCCAAACGTGGGTTTTTACCCATAATCTCAGGGCTCACTCTCTCCAAAGAGATGTCTCCCAAGACTGATTTGGAGAGAGCTCGCATGCAAGGGATACCCTATGCTTCGGCAGTAGGCTCTATCATGTATGCGATGCTATACACCAGACCCGATGTAGCATACTCACTAAGTGTAGTGAGTAGGTATCAAGCTGATCCTGGAGAGAGTCACTGGACAGCTGTGAAGAGCATTCTAAGTACTTGCGAAGGACTAAGGAGATACTCTTGGTGTATGGTAACGGAGAACTCCAAGTGGAGTCCTTTACCGATTCGAGCTTCCAGAGTGATAAGGACGACTCTGAGTCGCAGTCGGGATTTGTCTTTACCCTTTACGGAGGGGCGGTTAGCTGGAAGAGTTCCAAGCAGGAAACCGTGGCAGACTCGATGATGGAGACTGAATACATCGCTGCCAACGATGCTGCCAAAGAGGCTGTCTGGATCAAGAAGTTCATTACTGAACTTGGAGTGGTTCCATCCATTGAGCATCCAACCCAGGTCCCATCAGCGATCCAGGCATATTCTGAGGCGGTATCACCTTATCCGGGAGATAGTTGATCGCCGGGAGATCGAGGTCAGGAGGGTTGACACGAAGAACAACACAGCGGATCCACTCACGAAGGCCATTCCCCAGATACAGTTTGAGAGACTCTTCGGGATGCTCGGTATGCGATACTACAGCAGCTGGCCCTAATGCAAGTGGGATATTGTTAGTTGTATGTATGCTCTAGAGGCCAGTATTGTACAGATGATGTATATTATATTGGATGCTTGGACATATATAGAGAGGACTTTCTTGCTCGATATGATAGTATGCTATCTGATTGCTCTTTATCTTAACATGTATACTTGTCTCTTGATACTGTCTTATAGCTACATGTTGATAAAGCCCTTAGGATGTGTACTTGACTACCTGGACTGTGATGCAGATCATACTAGTGGGGACAGTGTAGTCCATAAGTACATCCTTCATGGTCCCTAGTCGAGGGTGTATCGAGACGGGGCATCGATATACCAGAGTAGACTAGCGTATACGCTTCTCGACCCATGAGATGGGCGATGGATGATCCCATATCCATTGGTGTTTGACATCAGAGATGGTATACGGGTGCTCAGTGGAGACTGGGTACACTGGACGGACTCGCCGAGAACTCCCAGATAGTATTATACCTCACGTCAGATGGCAGTTCTCTGGTGACACTTGTGCAGGTTAGTCTGTAGACCCGAGATCGTCATAGAGTCTTGTGTGATTCCCACTGTGCTTTGATTACCACCTTACCACGTCCATGAGGGCGTGCAAAACGGTGGTTTTTGGGTACAGTCCCGAGTCACATGGAGGCAATGAGCGATAGGAGGGGTTTCGTCTCTCCCGGTATTGGGGGTTGATGTTGCGCTGTGCTCGATTGGCCGTAACAGGGAAGTCTTTGGCCATGGCTGATTTAGAGATTTACTGGTAAGTGTTACCAGTAGTTTCTCAACCCGTTATGAGCCTCACATCGGCACGACTTATCGGTTATTGGGGTCTGACGTTTACCACCCCTAGACTTGATATGCGACATATCAGACGAGGAGACCGGACTGTACGGGAAGTGTTACCGGCAGGCTTTTACAGGAGTTGGAGCGGGCTTGCTTGCTGATCTTCTGATCGCTCAATACCCGGGTAGTCGTTACGTCCAGCTAGTACCGCTAACGGCTTATGGGCGCGTGATGTGATCATCACCTACTGCCGGCGTATTGACGAGTCTTTAGAGTCCTACACAGAGGTTTTACTGGCTCAGGCAAAACGAAATAGGGGCGCATATGTGATATGTGCGGGACCGAGAATAATGTGTGTATATGATACCGTATTCTATTCTCGCGACTTTATGTAACGGTCGGTTATATATGATATAGCCGGGTTATCGAATCAAGTGTTGATTCGATAAGTCGATACATTGGATGTTGGTCGGTTATATGTGATATGACCGGATTATTAAGTCAAGTGTTGATTTAATAATTTATTGTATAATTGTATATTTGATATACTAGTTTATATTAACTAACACATGTTCACTTAGGGTTTTTTTTTCCTCACATGTACACATCTTTACTATATATATGATATATATTAAAATGTGTTATATTTTTGTATCATGGTTGATGATACATCATCCATGGGTTTATGAGACTTACACTATGCTAATTTTTAGTTTGGGTTTTTAATATTTAAAGTAATTACAAAATCAAGTGGAGGATTAGAAAATGCATGAAGCTTGTGGAAGCTTGTGGATGCATTGACTAATTCAACTTGAGTTTGTTTTTACTATGGATTTTTATTAACCCAACCATAACAATTTGCCTAGGGTTAAGTCTCTACAAGAGTTAGTATATGATACTCACTCACCATCGTTTGCTCACACACTTGATCATTATCCTCTTCTCTTTCTTTTGTTCATCTTCTTCATTTGAACAAAAGAAAAAGCAAACTAGGGTTTTGAAAAGAGAGCAAAACATTGTGAGAAATAAAATTCCAAAGAGAACCCACTTCCTATTTCTCCATCCTCTACTAGACTAGCACTTTAGTTTAGGGTGTTTACTTCACTAATTCTCTAGTTAGTGAAGTAGGAGCTTGAGTCGGAATTCCCTCGACGTAGATCATCTTCGGCTTCGGAGACTTCAAGCAAGGTCGCATCTTTCGCCTCGTGAAGCCATGCAAGAGCCCGGGAGAACCATGATCGCAGCGAAGGGACTACGACAAAGAGCCTTAGAAGTGGAGGACCGATCTACAAAGGTTGTATCTCGTATTCCCTTTAGAGTAAAGTTGTTTACTTGCTATTAGTTTCGCCTAAACTCTAGTATACGATCTTGCTTAGGGTTGTTCGGCACATAAAAATTTAATTTTGGCATGGTCGATACCTTGTAGAGCCTTGTTAGTGTGCCTAGTAACCCTACAGAATGTTCTATAACTTTGAAAAGATCCAATTCTTGAAAAATTTCAGCAAGGGAAAAAGTCGGTATTTGATATCCGATCGAACCTTTTAATAACGTCTAAAATAACCGAAACAGAAACCAGAATTTCGAATACGAAACACTCTGAATTTATAATGCAGTAAATTAACATCATATGTAATTTTAGAAAAAATAAACAACACCACAATTTCCAAACCCCAGAGAGTAGAACACCAACCAAAACCCAAACCCCAAAGTCCAAGGAAAATCCGGCGACGCCGGATTTCATGCTCATGTCTCCGGCCTGGGTCCGAGCAGGGGGTGTGGGTTTTGCACAGTGTTCAACATGCATCTCATACATCATTCTACAACTGTTAAAATAATTTTTTGACACCTGAAAAATTTCGACAGAAACTAGGGTTTTTCGTCGGGTGTTTCGGAGTTGTTTCGGTTTCGTAATCCTAGACTTATCCGTCTAATTCTCTAGCTAGTCTCTGATAACACTGTTAGGATAGCTACAATGGAAGCAAGGTTTCGGGAGGCATCACACATGCCAAGTTTAATTTTTTGCCATTCTAGATAACCCAAACACAAGATCTTTAACTAGAGAATCAAACAAAATATCGAAGTAAACAACTTTACTTCTAAGAGTTAGGGATTACAACCTTTGTAGTCCGTTCCTTCACTTCATAAGCTCCGAGTTTAGGTCCCTTCGCTGCGATCATCATGAACCAGGACTCTAGAGAGGCTCCATGAGGTGAATGAGGCATCTTGCTTGAAGTCTTCCTTTTCAAAGATGATCTACCTTGAAGCAACACTAACCCAAACTCACACTTCTCTAATGAGGTGTTAGTGAAGTGAACATCCTAATCTAAGTGGCTAGAATAGATGAGGATGTTGAAGTAGGAATTTTGCTCTCTTTTATTTTCAATTTCTCACTTTAAATCATCACAACACAAATAGCTAGAAAGCTTTTTCCAAGGAGGAAGAAGAAGAAGAAACCTTTTGTGATGAATAATGAATTGTTGTGTGAGGTTAGAAATGCAAGCAAGGTTAAGAATGAGAAGCTTAACCCATGTAGAGAATAAACCATAGGCTAGAGTTCAATGGTTAGGTTAACAAATATCTAGATATTATCTAAAGGGTGGACTAAGTCAACACTTCCAAAATATCTCATTTTAAATCCACCATTTAGAATTAACCTAAAATGAATGTTAACCCTAATTGAAACCCTAGCATATTTTAATCTCAAAACCCTAATTGCATTTGTAACCCTAACATGTTACAATGTTATATATCACATATATAATATATAATGTAACATAAGAAAATAATACAATTAACATATATCGCATATACATCAATGTATTATCCAAGTGAAAAAAAGAATCAATAAAGCGAGCTTATATTAGTTAATATAACATAATATATCACATATATAATTATACATTAAATTATCGAATCAACACTTGATCCGATAACCCGGCTATATTAACATACAACCGACTAATATAACAAGTACCATTTTGTCGAATCAACACTTGATCCGATAACCCGGCTATATCACATATACCCGGACGATATCATATATCGCGAGAATAGAAAACGGTATGTCATATCGTATTAGTCTCGGTCCCGCACATATCACATATGTGCTCTTACTCCATTTTCCCTGAGCCAGGAAACCTCTGTGTAGGACTCTAAAGAATCGTCAATACGTCGGCAGTAGGTGATGATCATATCAAACATCCACAAGCTGCAAGCGGTCAACTAAACGTAACAGCCACCCTATAGGGTTCCTAGGCACCCTAATGAGGTCTCACAAGGCATCGAACATGCCATTTTCAAAAATTCTAGGTGCCGAGAGACCCGACTACGGATCGTTTGCTAGAAAACTAGGCGAAAAAGCTAACTAGTTAACACTTAACTAAGGGATACGGATATACAACCTTTGTAGATCCGTTTGTCCACCTCCATAGCTCCATGAAGAAGTCATCTCCGCTGTACAAATCCGAAATCCGGGCTCTTGCGTCGGCTTCATCGGAGAAGAAGCGGGCTAGGTCATCGACGACGTGCCGAAGATGATCTACGTCGAGGCATCGCTAAATCAAGCTCCGACTTCACCAAGTCCAAAAACTTATGAAGAGAACACACTCTACTACTTGGAAAGAGGTAGAGGATGAAGAAATAGGAAGTGGGTAGACTTTAGATTTGGATTTCTCACTCATAATTCATCAATCACCATTGATGGATGCAAGCTTCTTTCTTGAAGAAAAAGAAGAAGAAGATGATAATAATTATCATAAGTTATTTGTAAATGATAAATAAATCAATACTTATCATTTACTAACCCTTGGTTAGTTGTAGAGAATGGACCATGGTTAACTTGAATGGTTAGGGTTAAGGATGAGACAAGAATGGTGACTTGGTCAAAGTTTCAAGAAACTTCAACAAAAAACAAAACTAGCAACCATTCCATTTTCATATCATTTCCTTTTTCCAAAATAAACAAAAGGAATAAATAAATGAATAAGTAATTAAAAGGAAAACCCTAATCATAAACTTAACCATGGTCTAATTCTTTACACTAACCCTAGCTTGCATGTATCATCAAACATGATACAATCATGTGCAAAAAATCATATCGCATATGCAATGCGCACATCCGAGTGAGAAAATCCATTTAAAGTGAACCGATACTAGTTAATGCAAAGTAATATATCAAATATATAATTACGCATTAAATCATTAAATCAACACTTGATTTAACGATCCGGTCATATCGCATATAACCGACTAATATCAACAGTAACAACTTATCGAATCAACACTTGATCCGATAACCCGGCTATATCACATATAACCGATCAATGTCACATATCGCGAGAATCGAATACAGTATCACATACTGGTATCATTCTCGGTCCCGCACATATCTCATATGCGCTCCTATTTCGTTTCGCTTGAGCCAGGAAACCTCTGTGTAGGACTCTAAAGACTCGTCAATACGCCGGCAGCAGATGATGATCATATCAAACACCCACAAGCCGCAAGCGGTCTGCTAAACGTAACGGCCACCCGGGTATTGAGCGATCTGAAGATCGACGAGCAAGCCCGCTCACACTCCAGTGAATCCAACCAGTAACACTACCGTACAGTCCGGTCTGATCGTCTGATATGTCGCATATCTCGCCTAGGGGTGGTAAACGTCAGACCCCAATAGCTCGATAAGTCGTGTCGATATGAGGTCTATAACAATCCGAAAAACTACTGGTAACACTTACCAGTAAATCTCAGCAACCCTGGCCAGGGATTTCCTGTTATAGCCAATCGAACACAGCGCAACATCAACTCCCTATACCGGGAGAGACGAATCCCCTCCTATCGCTCATTGCCTCCATGTGACTCGGGACTGTACCCAAAAACCACCATTTTGCACGCCCTCTTGGACGTGGTAAGATGGAAATCAAAGCACAGTGGGAACCACACAAGACTCTATGACGATCTCGGGTCAACAGACTACTCTGTACCAGTGTCACCAGAGAACTGCCATCTGACGTGAGGTATAATACCATCTGGGAGTTCTCGGCGAGTCCGTCCAGTGTACCCAGTCTCTACTGAGCACCCGTATATCATCTCTGATGTCAAACACCGATGGATATGGGATCATCCATCGCCCATCTATATGGGTCGAGAAGGTATACGCTAGTCTACTCTGGTATATCGATGCCCCGTCTCGATACACCCACGACTAGGGACTTTGAAGGATGTACTTATAGACTACCATGTCCCCACTAGTATGATCCGCATCATAGTCCAGGTAGTCAAGTACAGATCCTAAGGGCTTTACCAACATGTAACAGAGAGACACTCAGCATACACGTTAAGGTAAAGGGTAACCAGATAGCATACTATCATGTCGAGCAAGAAAGTCCTCCCTATATATGTCCCAGCATCCACTACAATATACATCCTATGTACAGTAATGGCCTCTAGGGCATACATATAACTAACAATCTCCCACTTGCACTAGGGCCATCTGTAGCAGTGGTTGTAGTATCTCATACTCAACCATCCCATAAAAGTCTCTCTCTGGGAACAGGCCTTTGTGAGTGGATCCGCTGTGTTGTCCTCTGAGTCTACTCTCCTAACCTCGATCCCCTGGAGATAAACCATCTCCATGATCAGGTGATACTGCCTTAGAATATGTCTGGATCACTGATGGGACGGACGTTCCTTGGCATAAGCCACAACTCCATTGTCACACAATGGGAGGAACTAAGTTCATCTCATGAATCATTATACACCCAGACAGCCACTTTGGTAGCATCTTAAGTAGCGATGTATCCTGCCTTTATCGTCTAGTATGTCACGGTATCTAGCTTAGAACTCTTCCAACATACCATCCATTTACTGAGGGTAAAGACAATGCCTGCGACTGACATTCAGTCGTCTTTATCACCCTAGAACACATCCAGTGATTCTCCCCAGGATCGATTGATACCATCTCACTACAACTAGTGAGAATCCTAACATCCATTTAGATCTATCTCATAGATCCAAAGTCCAGGATTTAGTAGGTATCACTTTGATCCTATGTGGAGAATCATAGTGATAAGCGGAGATTGATCGAGCGTAGCATAGGAAACTCCTTCCCTATCAAGAGTATGTCATCCACGTACTCTACGAGGATCGTCACCATACTCCCTACTACCTTCTTGTTTATACAAGGTTCATCTATCATTTTGATGATGTCAACTTCTTTGACTAACACATCAAAACAGACGTTCCAACTCCGCGATGCCTGCTTTATCCTATAAAGCATCTTGCACACGTTTCCGCTGCTCCCACTGTCTACGAAGCCCTCTGGCTGTGTACTTATAGACGCTCTCTTCCAAATCATTATTTAGAAAAGCAGTCAAGACACCCAACCACCAGAGATCGTAGTCATGGTATGCAGCCGTGGTAAGTAGGATTTGGATAGACTTAAGCATAGCCACTGGAAAAGGTTTCGTCATTATCCACGCCTGGTCAATGAAGAAAACCTTTAACAAGTCTAGCTTTGAAAGTCTCAACTTTTCGATGTACACCAAGTAATCTTCTCAAGATATACTTGCTCCTGATGGGGATTTAACCCTTCAGATATAGCAACCAAAGTCCATACTTTGTTGGTGTACATGGATTCCATCTCAGATCACTAAGCATCCAGCCATTCTTACAGAGTCACACTCCTGATGGCCTGCTCGAAACTAGTTAGGTCATCATCTTATGATGCAATCCTCGCTCCCACTGTCATAGAGAAACCGAAGTATCTCTCAGGTGGGTGAGGAACCCTACTAGATCGGCGGAGAGGCTGAGGTTCGTTGGTATCTACTGAATCCCTTGGTTCTATCAAATCATCTACTGTAGTTCGTATAGCTGGAACACTTCCAGTTCTACATAACAGACCTTGCCTTGAGCTTGTCCGGATTTTGCTTTTAGACATAGGCCGGACAACCCCAAATCTTAACTAGCTTAAGACATGGGCTCTTCCCTTTCCATATCACATATGAAGTGGTAGGCAACTGATTTGATCAGAACCCTATTCAATAGGTTTGCAGCTTCTCAAGTGCATAACTCCCTTAAGGAAAAAGGTAACTCAGTAGTACTCATCATAGAGCACACCATATCAAATAGGGTGTATCTGCTCCGCCCTGACATACCATCGTGCAATGGTGTATACGGAGGAGTAATGCTGAGAGAGAATCTCATTCTCCTTTAGAATAGTCCAGGAATTCCATGCACAAGTATTCTCCTCCCTGATCACATCAAAGGACATAATACTTATACCCTTATTTTGGTTCTCTACTTCTAACTTATATTCTATGAATATCTCAAAAGGTTCGGACTTGTGTTTCAACAGGAACATAGGTCTGAAACTCGAAAGATCATCAGAGAACGTAATGAAGTATAAAGAACCAGTCCTGGCATGTGTAGACAGGGGACCTATATACATCAACATGTATCATCCCAAGAGTTCATTAACTCTTTCTCTGTTTCCAATAAACAGAGCTATGGTCATCGTATCTTTGTGACATGACTGGCAAGTTCCATAAGATGTAAATTCAAACTGATTTAAATATGCATCTATATGTAACTCTAGCTAGTCGGGTCACATTGATCTGACCTAGTCTACAATGCCTCAAGAAGGATCCGTTAATTTCTGAACTATTCCTCTTGTGTGTGTTCTGTATACTAAGAACTGTAGTTTGATTTAGAACATGAATGCTTTTAGATAACGTGCCTGAACCGATCAACTTTTGATATAGGAAATGTTAAAAACATTATCCAACAATACAAAATTTTATCATTTCTTTACTAATAAAGAGACTGATATGATTTTGTATATCAGGTTCGGTATCTAATAACATTCGTTCAGAATCAATGTATTGATAATACAAGGTGACAGTGACCAACAGACTTGGCTGCAACATTTGCCCCGTTTTCTGCCTCATGAAACTTATCACCCGTTCTCAGTTCTCTACCTTTCTGTAGCCCTATGTAACAGATTACATATCTGGGATCCTGATTTGGTATCACATACCCAGGACGTAAAGGATACTGAGAAACAGTTCTCTGTAATGAACACACCCGAAGATGATGCATCAGCATGCACTCTCTTCGTTTGGGCGGCACGGGAATTCTGGTAATCCCCAATTTCCTGCTCTGTCTTATAACAATTATAAGTTGGAGCGGGACCAACGTTCCCCAGCTCAGTATAACAAGCGGGTTCGGTCAATATTCCGTATTATTATCTTGATTAAGGCGTGATATGGTCGCTACCTGGAGAGAGAGAGAAGAAAACACTCAGCGTGCGCTCTTGCAAGAATAGATTGGTTATTATTTTATCTAATCAGGATGGCTCCCACTGCTTTTTATCAAATCTTCCTTCAAACCCTAAAAGGAAAGACTAGCCGGGATTAATTACACACTACAAGTTCGCCAATCTTTCAGCCAGGCCAGTGTCGGTACTTTGAGGGAGGTCCCCCGTGCTTTCGCACGAACCTAATTACTGTAAACCTCGTTTTCCCAGAGGCGTAACCCCGTTGACACCTTTCTAGACACCTACTTGATCGGCTAATTGTAATGTGTAAAACTCTCCCAGGAGTAACTCTTACTCGCAGCGGGTATCGGGATCCAACTATCTCATAGAAGGTATGCAATCTCATTGCAAATCTCAACACTTGAAATTCCCGATAATATTTTGCCCCGAACGATCTATGACCTTGACAAGGTCAACAAACCATAGACCGCAAGTCAAGTTCAACCCGTCATTTCTTGATTGAATCAAACCCACCCGCACGACCCTTGACAAGGTCAACAAGGCCGCACGACTACCCTAACCCAATCTGCATCATATGCATAAGCAGATAAATACTGGTTAGCTACCGCACACTGCGCCTTGACAAGGTCAACAAACGCAGCACGAATACTAAACAGGACTTATCTGAAATGACGGAGGGCTACGACAGGTTTTTCTGAAAACCTATTGCGTAATGAACTTGATATCGTTGTAGAATCAAATGATTTTGAAATGGAGTGCTTTTGAGGCTTTTCTAGTTTTGCTAAAGGAGTCACTCCCGGTGAAGGGATCGTCGGTCCATTCCTCGTCGAATGAGGTGCGGGATATATCATATATATCATTGTGCAAAGCAAAAACACTTAAAAGCAATCAAAAGACAAACCGAGTGTGTAGCATCTGCCAGTTATTGCTAAAGGAGTCATTCCCGATGAAGGGATCTCGGTCCTTTCCTCATCGAATAAGGTGCAGGATATATCGTATATACCGCTGTGCAAAGCAAGAACTGTAGCTACCTGTTTTATTTTGAAATTTGATTCTACAACATGTTAGGTTTCTTTTATTTCATTAATCACATTAATGAAGTCCCATCATTTAAGTACCTAAACATCACAGATAAATACGACGTACACTTATGCCATCCGCATTCGCCTCGATGTCCCCTCGTGCACCGTTAGGTTAGGTAACTAACGGCAGAGCGGGGCAGGGCTAGCGCGGGTGTAAAACATAAGTAACGTCTATATAATATATCATATATACTATATACTGTATCTATCACAGAACATCACATGATCACATCACAGATATCGCAGCAGAAGAAACATATGAAATATTGGATATACTAGGACGTCCGTGTTTTCAATACGAGCCAGTATAAAACACGGATTCCACGGTCGCGATGAATAGCCAAACCCACACCCCTAGACCCCTACGAGAGCGGCAAGCAACCCTACCAATTCTGGAGTTAGGAGACCCGGACTCGACTCCTCGAGTTGGTCTCCCACTGGACTCCAGAACCCGGTTACTTGTGCTCCCCTCCTTGGGTCTATCCTAGTGCGGAAAAGTAAATAATATACAAAGGGTGACAGCTTCCGCAACCTGGAAATGCCCCAAATAAAAGAATATTACATACAAGTTTTTACATGAATGAAAATGAAAAACACTCATCTCACATAAAAACCCCCGGCTATTCAAACACGACGATCCAATATAACATATCCAGCAACACATAACATCACATGTTATCAACGTAAGTAAACATGCGCATCCCAATTGTCGTTGACATATAGCAACGAAACCGGCGATATCACATATTACACTTACGGTCACAGAAAAGAAAGTGTAAAACTACAACAGTTGGAATTCGCAACCACCTCAGACATCGCATGCCTGACCAAATGAATTACTTAGACATCGCATGCCTAACAATTAGAAACCCCGCATTTTAGTCTCATCATTGAAAACACTTTTCAATATCAAGTCGGGCAATTCAACAAGATTCCCGATATCCTGATCGAATGCTCGTCGCAAACTTTAGTAGGCGGCTGCACCCCCGATACCGTCGACGAAGTGCACCAAGGCGGAACACCGCTGCCGCGAGCACCCGAACGGATGCTTTCGGCGACGGGGTTCTCCTACAGTCACTTGGTCGGGGCTATGGAGTGAAGCTGTCTATTAAGTTTACCCGGCGAGTATCCGCGTACGCTACGTGATTGCGACGGACTTTTGATCACATCAAAATTCCGTGGCAACCGATCAAGTGAGACTAAACTGCTATGTTTATAACATTCATTCAGTTATCACATAACTATTGTGAATTCCAATTGTTGTATCCCATTCCAGATAAATAGAAAATGTCAAACTTTCCGATCGAACAATCGAACACCCAAGTTTTCCCGATACAGCTCAACACATGAAATAAGTCTAACAACATTCAGTTCGTGCCTCAGTACCAACGGTCCAGCCGTAGAAGGGTCAAGCCAACGCCTCACATGTGGCACGCCGTACTGCCCCAAACCCTAAGGTTCAAAGGGCAGTTCAAGACAGTCACATAATCGAGTTAAGGTTTGTTGTCTTCTAGAGGGACCATCGCGTTACTTGCACTACTTAGAACGTCGTTAAACTACGGAAAAATCCAACACTTGGAAATTTCCCGACAGGGGAAAAATTGGGTATTTATATCCGGTCGAACTTTTTAACATATTCAAAAAAATTATCCGGAAAGCCACACAGACAAAATTTGATAATCCGATCGAATATACGAACTCCCAATACAACCCAAAATACTCAACTCTTTATTTCAGATTAAAAATTCCCAGGAAAACCAGCACTGAAAAATAGGAGTTACTGTGCAAAATTCAATGGCAGATAAGACAAAAGGGCCGCGTAAGGGCCGCATTAGCACGCTAATGCCGCGGTTCCGCCGCACTTTAGAAAGATCATTAGGTAATTTTTGCATCGTAATTCTTAGATTTACCTGCTGATTTTTCTGCATATTTTTAATTTGCAAAAATCCACATTTTTAGAAAAAGGACAGAGAGCATGTTTAGGTTTGGGTTTTCGGGTCGTTCGGACTTCAAATTCCGTCTAGACTTCGCCTAAGGTTCTAGCTAGGCTCTGATACCACTGTAGGGTTCCTAGGCACCCTAATGAGGTCTCACAAGGCATCGAACATGCCATTTTCAAAAATTCTAGGTGCCGAGAGACCCGACTACGGATCGTTTGCTAGAAAACTAGGCGAAAAAGCTAACTAGTTAACACTTAACTAAGGGATACGGATATACAACCTTTGTAGATCCGTTTGTCCACCTCCATAGCTCCATGAAGAAGTCATCTCCGCTGTACAAATCCGAAATCCGGGCTCTTGCGTCGGCTTCATCGGAGAAGAAGCGGGCTAGGTCATCGACGACGTGCCGAAGATGATCTACGTCGAGGCATCGCTAAATCAAGCTCCGACTTCACCAAGTCCAAAAACTTATGAAGAGAACACACTCTACTACTTGGCAAGAGGTATAGGATGAAGAAATAGGAAGTGGGTAGACTTTAGATTTGGATTTCTCACTCATAATTCATCAATCACCATTGATGGATGCAAGCTTCTTTCTTGAAGAAGAAGAAGAAGAAGATGATAATAATTATCATAAGTTATTTGTAAATGATAAATAAATCAATACTTATCATTTACTAACCCTTGGTTAGTTGTAGAGAATGGACCATGGTTAACTTGAATGGTTAGGGTTAAGGATGAGACAAGAATGGTGACTTGGTCAAAGTTTCAAGAAACTTCAACAAAAAACAAAACTAGCAACCATTCCATTTTCATATCATTTCCTTTTTCCAAAATAAACAAAAGGAATAAATAAATGAATAAGTAATTAAAAGGAAAACCCTAATCATAAACTTAACCATGGTCTAATTCTTTACACTAACCCTAGCTTGCATGTATCATCAAACATGATACAATCATGTGCACAAAATCATATCGCATATGCAATGCGCATATCCGAGTGAGAAAATCCATTTAAAGTGAACCGATACTAGTTAATGCAAAGTAATATATCAAATATATAATTACGCATTAAATCATTAAATCAACACTTGATTTAACGATCCGGTCATATCGCATATAACCGACTAATATCAACAGTAACAACTTATCGAATCAACACTTGATCCGATAACCCGGCTATATCACATATAACCGATCAATGTCACATATCGCGAGAATCGAATACAGTATCACATACTGGTATCATTCTCGGTCCCGCACATATCTCATATGCGCTCCTATTTCGTTTCGCTTGAGCCAGGAAACCTCTGTATAGGACTCTAAAGACTCGTCAATACGCCGGCAGCAGATGATGATCATATCAAACACCCACAAGCCGCAAGCGGTCTGCTAAACATAACGGCCACCTGGGTATTGAGCGATCTGAAGATCGACGAGCAAGCCCGCTCACACTCCAGTGAATCCAACCAGTAACACTACCGTACAGTCCGGTCTGATCGTCTGATATGTCGCATATCTCGCCTAGGGGTGGTAAACGTCAGACCCCAATAGCTCGATAAGTCGTGTCGATATGAGGTCTATAACAATCCGAGAAACTACTGGTAACACTTACCAGTAAATCTCAGCAACCCTGGCCAGGGATTTCCTGTTATAGCCAATCAAACACAGCGCAACATCAACTCCCTATACCGGGAGAGACGAATCCCCTCCTATCGCTCATTGCCTCCATGTGACTCGGGACTGTACCCAAAAACCACCGTTTTGCACGCCCTCTTGGACGTGGTAAGATGGAAATCAAAGCACAGTGGGAACCACACAAGACTCTATGACGATCTCGGGTCAACAGACTACTCTGTACCAGTGTCACCAGAGAACTGCCATCTGACGTGAGGTATAATACCATCTGGGAGTTCTCGGCGAGTCCGTCCAGTGTACCCAGTCTCTACTGAGCACCCGTATATCATCTCTGATGTCAAACACCGATGGATATGGGATCATCCATCGCCCATCTATATGGGTCGAGAAGGTATACGCTAGTCTACTCTGGTATATCGATGCCCCGTCTCGATACACCCACGACTAGGGACTTTGAAGGATGTACTTATAGACTACCGTGTCCCCACTAGTATGATCCGCATCATAGTCCAGGTAGTCAAGTACAGATCCTAAGGGCTTTACCAACATGTAACAGAGAGACAATCAGCATACACGTTAAGGTAAAGGGTAACCAGATAGCATACTATCATGTCGAGCAAGAAAGTCCTCCCTATATATGTCCCAGCATCCACTACAATATACATCCTATGTACAGTAATGGCCTCTAGGGCATACATATAACTAACACACCCGTGTATTGAGCGATCAGAAGATCAACAAGCAAGCCTGTACATTCTCCTGTGAATCCAATCAGTAACATTCCCGTACAGTCCGGTCTCTTCGTCTGACATGTCGTATATCTAGTCTAGGGGTGGTAAACGTCAGACCCCAGTAACCGATAAGTCGTGTCGATGTAAGGCTCATAATAGGTCGAGAAACTACTAATAACACTTACCAGTAGCACTTCATATCAGCCCTGGCCAGGGACTTCCAGTTATAACCAATCGGACACAACAAAACATCAACTCTCTATATCGGGAGAGACGAAACCCCTCCTATCGCTCATTGCCTCCATGTAATTCGTGACTGTACCCAAAAGCCACCGTTTTGCACGCCCTCTTGGATGTGGTAAGGTGGAAATCAAAGCACAGTAGGAATCACACAAGACTCTATGACGATCTCGGGTCTACAGACTAACCTGTACCGGTGTCACCGGAGAACTGCTATCTGACGATAAGTATAAATCCATCTAGGAGTTCTCGGCGAGTCCGTTCAGTGTACCCAGTCTCCACTGAGCACTCATACACCATCTTTGATGTCAAACACCGATAGATATGAGATCATCCATCGCCTATCATATGGGTCAAGATGCGTATACGCTAGTGTACACTGGTGCATCGATGCCCCTAACTCGATACACTCTCGATTAGGAACAGTTATAGGATGTACTCATTGACTACCCTGGCCCCACTAGTATGATCTCATCATAGTCCTAGTAGTCAAGTACATATCCCAAGGGCTTTATCAACATGTGAGAGTAAGACAATAAACCAATACAAGTCAACATGTTAAGACAAAGTGCAACCAGATAGCATACTATCATATCGAGCAAGAAATTCCTCTCTATATATATCCAAACATCCACTATAATATACATCATATGTACAATAATGGCCTCTAGGGCATATACATAACTAACAGGTTGTATGAGGGCGGCCATGGACGCATTCAAATCCATCATCTGTTGGTACGACGCTACTCGAAAGTCTTCTAACGACTGTTCCAGACTAGACATGAGTTGTAAAGGAGTTTCAGTAAAATATTCAAAGTTGTTTGGATACTGGAAACTCCCAAATGGCTGTGTAGAAGCAATGTCTAGGGAAGGAGTAAAAGTCGGGTAGGACTGGTAGGAATTAAATGGCTGGATAGGGGTAGGATCAACATTTGGATAAGAAGGTGAATGGAATTGTTGATCCCAATAACTGGCAGTGTTGAAAGGAGTGAAAGATCGGCTACGAGATTGTTCAATACGTTCAGCAATAGACATGGGTTTCGGAGTTACAACCGGACTCTCAAAAGGGGTATCAACGTAAGAAGGGGTGAATGTTTGAAACGGTTGATACGAAGTGGATTGTAGAATCAAATTGTTTGTCCTAAACGCGTCTATCTGATCTCTCAATGAAATTTTGGGCATGGATGGATCGTTCGAAATTCGGCCAAAGCAAGAACCGTAAGAAGTAATGTTTGGTTGTGGGTACTAAAGTTCGGCAAGAGTTTTGCGAGGTGGGGTACCCATGTTGGAATAGTGAAAAGGCAGGAAGGGAGGGAAGAGATATTTTTTTTATTTTTTATTTATTATTATTATATATATTTTTTTATTTAAAAAAATAAATGTTTTTTTTGGAGTTTTTTTAAAAAAAAATTGTTTGTTTGGTTTTTGAAAGAATACGGAATTATGGGACTAAACTTTATACAAGTATATCATAATCACAATATGCACAAACAATACTTAGAGCTAGGGTTTTCAAAGTCCAACTAGACCGCTCCTAGACTTCCGAGCGACAAGTTGCAGGATAACCCTCGAATCGCCTCTTCACTGCTAATTGTAGCCAGATAAGTACAAGTGGGGTAAGGAGGGTTCCGCTCATGAATCACCGTGAGACGGGCCTTTTAAAATTACCTCCTCACTTGTCTAACCTAGGCACCACAAAGTCAAGTTTAGATAAATGACCAATTCCCCGCAACCTTCACTTGTCCTAAATGAGCACGACAAGTCCTTATAGGTTTGGTCTGGATATTTTTTATTAGCTCAAGATAATGCGTATGCAATTGGTGATTTGTGGGGTCTTAGGAAGGGTGATGAAATCCCTACCCAATCTGAATTGGTGTTATAGCCCCTTAAAGTCCGTATTATTATATGCAAAGCGCGTAAACAAACAAAATCTAAAACAACAAAAATTTATTTGGCGACGGCGCAATTCTGTGCAAAGAAACCTGCATAAAATACAGTATAGTGGAATTCACAGAGAAGATAAAAGGAAGGAGAGAAGGTGAAAAAAATTGAAACTAAGAAGACTCAATTAAGCCGCGGAACAACTCAAGGTTTGACCGCGGTTCCGCGGTCAAACTTTGGACTTGGGGCCTGAAAATTTGTCCCTGTACTCCCCTTGCTCTCTACTTCAAAATAAAATGCTCTGTTTTCTTTTTTGATTACTGTATTTGCTCCAGATAGCCTGCACACTTGCACATAAAAAATATCAAAAAAAACAAAAAGATTTTCTTTTTATATTATATTTATAACTTTATATATATACAAAAAAATATTAACCCGAATAAGAAGAAAGAAAATACGTTACCGTCTCTCCGGCAACGGCGCCATTTGATCGCACGCTTTTGGCGTGTCGCGTATTCAAAATTCTAAAGTTAACAGCGATAAAGGACGGTGTCGCTTTGCAGCTAGCCAGTTGAGCACGGGTCGATTCGCAGAGATGGTTGTATGTCCGTTCGTCTTTTAGACGAGTCAATAAAGAATGTATATGTGTTCTGTTCCGTTCTAACCTAAGTGTTCGTATTTTATGTTCAAGTAAATTTGTTAAGGTTAAGGTCGGTTAGTAGAGTTAGGATTAGTCTTGTACTTTTCTTTTGCCATTCTTAAGATGATATTGGGATAATCGAAAGTAGCGGGTATTAGGAGGACATAGGAATGGGATTTGCGAGTTTAAGCGAGTTTTCCAATGCTAAATCCATTCCTAGTGCCCCTTGTCCGTCCGCTAAATATGCTTATTTCCAACCCTCGGCCAAACACCCGCAACCATGTATCCAATTAAGTCACAACTACATGTCACATTGCAGTGTGCTTAACGGACTTCTTGACTTAGGTCGCGACTATATGTCACGTATAGCGCGCCTAAGTGAGGGGGTTGCGTTTGTTTGGTCGGGGTTTGTTTCAAGATGTTTAGCGAAGATAAGTACAAGGGATTTTTTCGTCCCTCATACCACCTTCCTAAGCCTTAACAAGTGTGGAATTATTCACACATGAAAATGAAAAGAAAACAAAACAAGAAGGAAGAAAAGAGAGAAAAAGAAAATACGGTGTTACAAATGGTGCAAGCTAACTCTTGGGTCCTCACCTTAGCAAGGAACTCCGTCTAGTATCATCGCTTGAAAATAATACGGAAAAGAGAAGAGAAGGAAAATAAAACAAGCAAAGAAATATCAACCACTACTTAACAACAAGAATAAAAGTTACACTAGAAATTAAAATACAATGCAAGAAATAAAATTACAAGATAATAAAAATAACCCTCATCTTCATTTCATCATCCACTCAATACTCTCACTACATTTTAATGGAGGAAGACAGAAGAAGAAGAAGAAGCTAACTAAACTAAACTAATTTCTAACAAAAAGAAGCATGAAAAGAAGACCATTGGCTTGCCGCAAAACTGGGCTATTTATAGGCTGAGTACTGAAACCCTAGGGCAAGATTCTGAGCCTAAATGAAATGAACAAACTACCCCCAAAATCCGAGTTGACACTGAGTCAACTCGGCCGTGGATCCGCCACGAATCGGTCATTTTGGCCGCGGATCCGTGCTTCTTTAAGGGAGTTGGGTTGTCGTTTTTTCTGGGTTTTCTTGTGTTACTCTCTTCTGTTGTTCTACATGCTCCAATTGCAAATTGCCTTCATAATTTCTTCAGATCTGTAACAGTCCAAAAATCGCTTCACTTTTGATTGAATTGACCTTTCTCCCTCGAGCTCCGCGTACCCATTGAATCATGTGCTGCCCCTCTCGTGCTTTGTGCATGTCCGAGACACCAATGACCACTGTCATTTGTCTTGTCTCTGAAACTGGTACACGGCACTGGACGGATACGGATGACCGGAACCCGGCTTTTATCTGTTGACAACAGATGTTCTGTATTTTGGCATAACAGTGGAGATTTTGTATCATTCGCGTTATTTTGGACTGGGAACCTGTAGCCTGTAAATATGTAGCAAACACGGATTAAAAGCACCCGCCTATAAACAAACGAGCATAAGAATGGGCGGTATTAAATGCAATATTTGGTGTGAACATCATGGTATGCAGCAATGGCAAGTAGGATCCTGATGGACTTAAGCATAACGACAGGAGAAAAGGTTTCATCATAGTCGACACCTGATCGTTTAAGGAAATCTCTTGCTACAAGTCTAGCTTTGAAAGTCTCAACTTTTCCATCTACACCAAGTTTCTTCTTAAAGATCCACTTGCTCCCGGTGGGTTTTACCCCTTCAAGAGCAACTTCCAAACTCCATACTTTGTTGGTGTACATGGATTCCATCTCAGATCGCATAGCATCCAGCCATTTCACAGAGTCTCCACTTGCGATGGCATGGTCGAAAATAGTTGGGTCATCATCTTCCATGATGCAATCCTCGCTTCCACCATCTATGAGAAAACCGTAGTATCTCTCAGGTGGATGAGGAACCCTACTAGATCTGCGGAGTGCCTGAGGTTCGTCGGGAACTATTGAATCCTCCGGTTCTACCAAATTGTCAGTTATTATTTATGTAGCTGGAACTTTTTCCAGTTCTACCTCATTGCCACTAATTTCATTCACAACAAATTCCTTTTCTAAAAAAGTGGTATGTTGAGAAACAAACACTTTTTGTTCCTCGGTATGGTAGAAAATTTATCCATATGAATCCTTTGGATATCCCACAAACTTGCACAAAACAGACCTTGTCTCGAACTTGTCTGGATTTTGCTTTTTAACATAGGCTGGACAACCCCATATCTTAACTCGTTTAAGAGATGGTCTCTTCCCATTCCATATCTCATATGGAGTGATAGGCACGGATTTGGTCGGAACTCTATTCAATAGGTATGCAGCTGTCTCAAGTGCATAACCCCAAAAGAAAATAGGCAACTCAGTATTACTCATCATAGAGCGCACCATATCTAATAGGGTGCGATTCCTGTGCTCCAAAACTCCATTGTGCTGTGGTGTATACGGAGGAGTGGGCTGAGAGAGAATCCCATTCTCTTTTAAGTATTCTTTGAATTTCGTGCTCAAGTATTCTCCTACCCAATCAGATCGAAGGATTTTAATATTTTTACCTGTTTGGTTCTCCATTTCGCACTTATATTCCTTGAATTTCTCAAAAGATTCATATTTGTGTTTTATCGGGAACACATGTCCGTATCTTGAGAGATCATCGGTGAATGTAATGAAGTATGAAGAACCATTCCTGGCATGTGTAGATATAGGACCGCATACATCACTATGTATCAATCCCAAGAGTTTAGTAGCTCTTTCTCCGTGTCCAGTAAACGGAGTTTTGGTCATCTTGCCTTTGAGACATGACTTGCAAGTTTCATAAGATGTAAATTCGATCGGATTCAAATATCCATCTTTATGCAACTTAGCTGGTCTTGTAGCATTGATATGACCTAGTCTACAATACCACAAGAAGGCTTCGTTCATTTCTGAACTTTTCCTCTTGTGTGTGTTCTGTACGTTTAGAACTGTCATTTGATTTAGAACGTATATACCATTACATAACGTACCAAAACCAATCAACACTTGATTTAGGAAAATATTCATAACATTATCCTCTAATGCAAAGTTATATCCTTCTTTATGCAATAAAGAAACTGATATAATATTGCACATCATATTCGGCACGTAATAACAGTCGTTCAGAATCAGCATATTACCATTTGGCAATACTAGGTGATATTCGCCAACTGTTTTGGCTGCAACAATTGCTCCATTCACTACTTTTAGAGACATATCACTCTTTCCCAGTTCTTTACCTCTCTTTAGCCCATGTAACAAATTACACACGTGGGATTCTGATCCGGTATCCAATACCCAGAACGTAGAGAAAACTGAGAAACAGTTCTCGGTTACGAACACACCCGAAGACGATGCATTAATATGCTTATTCTTTGTTCGGGTAGCGTGGGAATCCTGATATTCCCCTATTTCTTGCTCAGACTTATGACAATCATAAGAAAAACCGGAGCGAATGTTCCCCAGCTCAGTATAATAAGCGGGGTCAGTCAATACATCCATATTATTATCTTGATTAAGGCATGTCATGGTCGCTACCAGGAGAGAGAGAGAAGGAAATGCTTTAGCGTGCGCTCTTTGCAAGATTAGATTGGTTATTATCTTATCTAATCAGGATAGCTCCCACTGTTTTTATCAAATTTTCCTTCAAACCATAAAATGTAAGATTAACCGGGATTAATTACACCCTACAAGTTCGCCAATCGGTCAGCCAGGAAGGTATTGGTACTCCAAGGGAGTCTCCCTGTACTTTCGCATGGAACTAATTAAATAATCTCGTTTCCGCAGGGGCGTAACCCCGTTAACATCTTTCTTAGACATCTACTGGATCAGCTAATTGTAAAGTGGAAAACTCTCTCAGCAGTAACACTTACTCGCAGTGGGTAACGGGATCCAACTATCTCATAGAAGGTATGCAATCTCATTGCAAATTTCAACACTTGAAATTCCCAATATCTGGTTTTACCCTTAACGACCTATGACCCTGACAAAGGCCAACAAACCATAGGCCGCTAGTCAAGTTCTACCCGTCATTTCTTCATTGAATTAAACTCACCCGCACGACCCTTGACAAAAGCCAACAAACCATAGGCCGCTAGTCAAGTTCTACCCGTCATTTCTTCATTGAATTAAACTCACCCGCATGACCCTTGACAAAGGACAACAAGATCGTACGACTACCCTAATCTAATCGCATCATATGATTGCAGATAAACACTAATCGGCTACCGGACACTACACCTTGACAAAGGCCAACAAACGCAGCATGAATACTAAATAGTACTTATCTGAAATTACGGAGGGCTACGACGGGTTTTTAAGAAAACTTTTTGCATAATGAACTTGATATCGTTGTAGAATCGAGTGATTTTGAAAAAGAGTAGTTCAAGCTCCGCTTTTTTAAATCAAGTTTTTCAATATGAACCGAGTGGGTGTAGCATCTGCTAGCTTTTGCTAAAGAGGCCACTCCCGGTGAAGGGATCTAGGCTCTTTCCTCATCGAATGAGGTGCTGGATATTCATCAAGGAATACCACTATGCAAAGCAAGAACTAGAGCTACCAGTTTTGAAAATTTAATTCCACAACATCATTAGGTTTCTTTCCTTTTCATTAATCTCATTAATAAAGTCCCATCATTTATGTTTTTTAAGCATCACAGATAAAGAAACGAAAATACAACGTACGCTTATGCCATCCGCATTCGCCATGGGGTCCCGTCATGCACCGTTGGGTTAGTTAACTAACGGCAGAGCGGGGGTAGAACTAGCGCGGATGCAAAACATAAACAACGTTTATTATATATCATATATATAATATAAAGCACTCGTCTTACGCAGTTATATGATCTCATCACAGAACATTGCAGCAGAAGTCAACATATGAAATATTGGATATACCAGGAGGTCCGTGTTTTATATTAAGCCAGTAAAAAACACGGATTCTATGGTCATGATGAATAGCCAAACCCGCATCCCTAGACCCCTACGAGAGTGTCAAGCAACCCTACCAATTCTAAAGTTAGGAGACCCGGACTCGACTCCTCGAGATGGTCTCCCACTGGACTCTAGAACCCGGTTACTTGTGCTCCCCGCCTTTGGTCTATCCTAATGCGGAAAAGAAAATAATATACATCAATGGTGACATCATCCTCAACCCGGAAGTCTCCCAATAAAAGAATATTACATATAAGTTTTTACATGAATGAAAATGAGAAACTCTCATCTCACGCAAAACCCCCCGGCTATTCAAACACGACGATCCAATATAATATATCACAGCAACACATAACATCACATGTCATCAACGTAAGTAAATATGCGTATCCCAATTATCGTTGACGTATAGCAACGAAACCGGCGATACACCACATATTACACTTACGGTCGCAGAAAAAGAAATGAAAACTACAATAATTAGAATCCGCAACCATCTTATACATCATAAACACGGAATATCACATACTCCGGATTTCATGCCTAACACTATAAATCCGACATTTTAGTCTCAAATTGAAAACACTTTTCAATATCCAATCGGATAATTCAACAAGATTCCCAACAAATGATCAAACGCTCATCGCAAATATTAATAGACGACCGCACCCCCAATGCCGTCGACGAAGCAAACTTAGGCAGAACACCGCAGCGCGAGCACCCGTATGGATGCTTTTGGCTACGGGGTCCTCCTACAGTCACTTGATCGGGGCTATGGGGCGTGGCTATCTAGTAGTGTTACCCAGCGAGCATTCGTGTACTATACGAGATTGCGACGAAGTTTTGATCCGAATCAAAACCCTGCGGAAACCGATCAAAAGAGACTAAATTGCTAGATTTATAAAATACTAATTAGTTTTCACAAAACTAATTATTGTGGATTCCAAATATTGTATCACAAATCACAGATATCTAGACGATGTTAAACATTTCGATCAATTTATCAAACACCCAAAATTCCCAGAGACCTCAACACTTGAGTCATAGTTAAAAATACCTAGAGAGTGCCCCAAGTACCTACGAACCAACACAAGAAGGCACGCTCCCTGCCTCACCAACGGCGCCGCAGAACCGCCGCCAAAAGCATGTTTTGGCCACGCTTCCGCGGTCGTTTTGTTGAGTTGGACCATCGTTTTTCTTGGGGATCCATAGAAAACCCTGCACAATTTTCTGAATATTTTTAATTAGAAAAATTCCAACTTTTGAAAAAAAAATCCAAAAACTCGGATTTTTGGGTTTCGAAAAGTCGATCGAACACTTTAACTTCGCCTAGACAACTCCTAATGCTCTAGTTTCGCTCTAATACCACTGCTGGGCTCGCTTAGCATCCCCGCTAAGTTTCTGCATGCATCAAGTATGCTATTTCAAAAAATCTAGGGTGCCGAGCGAGCCCGACCAAGGATCTAACTAGAGAATTAGGGTTTTTATAGCATGTAAACAAACTTTACACTAAGTGAAATAGGAATACAACCTTTGTAGACCGGTCCTTCACTTCTAAAGCTCCGTGTAGTAGTCCCTTGGCTCTAAGTAGTGGTGTCCCGGACTCTCCTTGGGCTCCACTAGGCGAAAGGAACAAGCTTTCTCAAGGATCTTCGAGACCGAAGATGATCTACATCGAAAAATCTCTAACTCAAACTAGCTCTTCACTAATTGATGGATTAGTGAAGTAAACAACCTATAGTAAATGGCTAGTTTGGTATAGATTGATGAAGTAGGAATTTTGCTTGCTTTAGAATTATTTTTCTCTTTTTCTTTTTCACCTCACTAGAAATCAAGAAAAGAAAAATGAGATGAAGAAGAAGCTCAAGTCATGAACCATGGTGTGAAAAATAACACATATATCACTTGTAGAGACTTAACCATGGTTAAAGATAATGGTTGGGTTAATAAATTTCTAGAGTAAAACAAAATTAGTGGACTTAAGTCAAGACTTCTACATGCTTCTACAAGTATCTTAGCCATACTAATTTCCACCTAATTTTGATTTTTCCCTTAATAATTAATCACCCAAATTATATTTAGTTAGGTATGAGTTTTATACACCCAAGTCCAATGTATCATCTAGCATGACACAAAAATAAACACATTAATATATATCACATATATATTTATGTATTTAGAGAAAATAGATTATTAAGTGAGCTAATATTAGTTAATATATATTAATATATCAAATATATAATTATATATTAAATTATTAAATCAACACTTGATTTAATAACCCGGCTATATCACATACAACCGACTAATATCATTTACATGTATATCAAATATACATATAACAAATTATTGAATCAACACTTGATTCAATAATTCGGTTATATCAAATATAACCTATATCGTGATATTAGAATGTTGTATCACATACAAGTATCAATCTTGGTCCTGCACATATCACATATGTGCCCTACTTCGTTTCTCTTAAGCCAGGAAAGCTCTGTGTAGGACTCTAAAGACTCGTCAATACGCCAGCAGTAGGTGATGATCATATCAGTCACCCACAAGCCGTCAATGGTACTAGCTAGACGTAACGGCTACCCAAGTATTGAACGATCAGAAGATCATCAAGCAAGCTTTTTCATACTCCCATGAATCCAGTAAGTAACACTACCGTACAGTCCGGTCTCTTCGTCTGATATATCGCATATCGAGTCTGGGGGTGGTAAACGTCAGACCCCAATAACTTGATAAGTCATACCGGTGTGAGGCTCATAACGGGTCGAGAAACTACTGATAACACTTATCAGTAAATCTCAGTATCGGCCCTGACCAGGTTCTTCCTGTTATGGCCAATCGAGCATAGCGCAACATCAACCCCCAATACCGGGAGAGACGAAACCCTTCATATCGCTCATTGCCTCCATGTGACTCGGGACTGTACCCAAAATCCACCTGTTTGCACGCTCTCTTGAACGTGGTAGGGAGAAAATCAAAGCACAGTGGGAATCACACAAGACTCTATGACGATCTCGAGTATACAGGCTAACATGTACCAGTGTCACCAGAAAACTGCTATCTGACGTTAAGTATAATACCATCTAGGAGTTCTGGGCGAGTCCTGTTCGGTGTACCCATTCTCCAATGAGCACCTGTGTACAATCTTTGATGTCAAACACCAATGGATGTGAGATCATCCATCGCCCCATACAGGGTCAAGAAACGTACACACTAGTCTACTCTGGAATATCGATGCCCAGTCTCGATACTCCCATGACTAGGAACAATTAAAGGATGAACTTGTGGACTATCCTGGCTCCACTAGTATGATCTGCATCATAATCCTGGTAATCAAGTACACATCATAAGAGCTTTATCAACATGTAACGGAGAGACAGTATAATGATACTAGTATACATGTTAAGATAAAGAGCAACCAGATAGCATACTATCATGTCGAGCAAGAAAGTCCTCTCTATATATGTCGAAGCATCCACTAATACAATTATATACAATAATGGCATCTAGGGCATACATATAACTAACAGATGTTGTATATGTTTTGCACCCGCGCTGGTCCTGCCCCCGCTCTGTCGTTAGTTAAGTAATGTTAGTTATGTATATGCCCTAGAGGCCATTGTTGTACATATGATGTATATTATAGTGGATGCTTGGTATATAGAGAGGACTTTCTTGCTCGACATGATAGTATGCTATTTGGTTTCACTTTATCTTAACATGTTGACTTATATTAGTTTACTGTCTTACTCTCACATGTTGATAAAGCCCTTAGGATATGTACTCGACTACTGGGACTATGATGAGATCATACTAGTAGGGCCAGGGTAGTCAACGAGTACATCCTATAATTGTTCCTAGTCGAGGGTGTGTCAAGACAGGGCATCGATACACCAGAGTAGACTAGCGTATACGCATCTTGACCCATATGATGGGCGATGGATGATCCCATATCTATCGGTGTTTGACATCAAAGATGGTGTATGGGTGCTCAGTGGAGACTGGGTACACTGGACGGACTCGCCGAGAACTCCCAGATGGTATTATACCTCACGTCAGATAGCAGTTCTCTGGTGACACTGGTACAGGTCAGTCTGTAGACCCGAGATCGTCATAGAGTCTTGTGTGATTCCCACTTGTTTACCCCAATCAGAGCAAAACTCTGTTCAAATTCCAAGGCGGGAAACGAAGCAACGCTTCTGTTTCCCCCAATCAGAGGAAAGATCTATTTTGGAAATTAAAATGAAAATTAAAATTAAAATAAATGAAGCAACGCTTCAGGTGACTTGCGCTCTGCGCTGCATAACACGTGGCAGCGCAGTTGCGCTGCGCTCTGCGTTGCGCGACACGTGTCAGCGCAGTTGCGCTGCGATGTGCGCTGCGCGACACGTGTCAGTGCATTTGCGCTAGCACAGTTGCGCTGCGCGACACGTGTCAAGCGCTGATACATCTGCGCCAAACAGAATTAAAATTCCAGTAAGATCTTTCTGCTCTTGTTAAAACAAGAAAATTGTCTTCTGTAAAACAGAAGCCCTTGGATCAAAGATCCAACGGTGAGGAAAATTCCCCAAATTACTCAGAGAAGGATCTCTTTAAAAAATTTAACAAATTAATGGGCACTATATAAAGGCCCCTAGACCCCAATTCAAAAACACATCAAGAACAACAACGAGAACACAGAGATTAGAAAAACTCTAGAAACAGAGAGAGAACTCTAAAGAACTCTGAGAAGAAATTCAGAAGGAAAAAGAAGGTAAAACCCTTTAAAA
Organism: Agapanthus africanus; assembly: GCA_030015575.1. Lineage (NCBI taxonomy): Eukaryota > Viridiplantae > Streptophyta > Magnoliopsida > Asparagales > Amaryllidaceae > Agapanthus > Agapanthus africanus. Next base: position 643,907,832 of record CM057342.1, read on the forward strand.
AAAAGAAGAATTTCTTCTGAATAGATCATTGATCTAAGAACAAGATCAATGATCTTCAATAAAAAAATAAATAATGACAAAAGCATTACTTTTTCATGAACCATTGGTTCTGGAATCTTAAAGATTATTTTCTTGAATCCAAAATTAGATCAAGAAATTAAAACAGTGCCTTGCATTTGCAGATCTGCACTGTTGCGCTCCTGGGTTGGCGCAAGCCACCAGAAAGCGCCACGTGTCAGCACCATAATAACTTGTGCTATGCGCTTTTAAAAATAGAGCATTGCTCTTTGAAGTTGGCGCAACTCATCAGAGCGCGCCACGTGTCACAGCGAGCGCACTACGCTAGCGTGACACATGTCGCCTCCACATGCGCTTGCGCTCAATAATTGGCGCAAAGCGCCTGACAGGCCACATGGCCATTGTCAGTTTTGATTAATGCACTGCATTATTTACAGAAGGGCCAAGCCCAATTAAAAAAGGCCTAACAGGCCAAACTAAATGCAATGCAGGGCAGAGCCCAAATAAAAACAGATGCTGTGCATCATTTAAAAGGGACAGAGCCCAAATCAAAAAGGCCTAGCAGGCCAAAATAAAATGCAGTGCAGGGGCAAAGCCCTAGCACAAGCCTAATAGGCCAAAGATAAAAACGTTGAATATTCTCGACTGGACTTAGCCCAATCATGGCCGTAAGTCCTCAAATTAAATTGACTGAGCAAGACTGCTCTCTTAAATCAATTTACATCCGGTTCAAGGGTACATCTCTGAACTCTTCTGACACCTATCATTGTAATCCTTCAACGACGTCAGAAAGGTGACGGGTCCCGACAACCACACACCAATACGGACTGTGGGGTCCTTAAACCCATGGACTTATGCGTCCTTAAACCATGATACGGACTGTGGGGTCCTTAAACCCATGGACTTAAGCGTCCTTAAACTCACGGATTTATGCGTCCTTAAACTAATATCCATCCCCAAAATGGGAACGATGGACCACCATGTCCCTAAACTGGAACATGGACCACCATGTCCCTAAACTGGTAATGGACCGCAATGTCCCTAAACTACCCATGGACCACTACGTCCCTAAACTGGAACAATAGAGCCTCCAAACGCTCTTTTGTCGGATCTAAACGATCCCGTTTAAGTTGATCTTAGCCTCAAATCTGGCTAACGTATCCTTAAACATTCAATCGGACTACATATTCCCTATTCAACTTTGGTTCAAGGGTACATCTCCGAACTCCTCGGACACCTGTCGTTGTAATCCTTCAACGTCGTCAGAGAGGTGACGGGTCCCGACGGCCATATATTAAATGGACCACTATGTCCCTAAACTGGAACAATAGAACCCCTAAATGCTCTTTCCGTTAAGTTGATCTTAGTCTCAAATCAGACTAACGTATCCTTAACGAACGTTTAAGTTGATCTTAGCCTCAATATGGCTAACGTATCCTTAAACTAAAACACCAAACCCAAATCTAAGTAAATACGGATTTGGACTAATCCACGTCCTACGGGCGACGACATAAATTAGTCTCCGTATACAATCCACGGGCAACCATAAACAAAACAAACACACGCGACATGAAGTGAAATTCTGGAGAAGGAGAAAGTTGCTACCGCGATGCGGTAGCGTAATTAACTGCAGGGGCTTGCGCTTGCAGGGAAGAGCGTCCCCACAATCAAAAACCCCTCAAGCGAGGGGGAATCTAACGAAGTCTGCTACATCGGCCGCATCCGTCTAAACCTCCGATACACGGTGCCATAAATCAACTTGGCATCTTCGGAGAGGTAGACGGATAAAACCAAATAGCATCTGCCACGAATTTCAGGCGAGACGCCATGTCTCGGCCGCCGTTCGGAGGGAAACAGATTCTGGCACGCCCGGTGGGACCTTTTCCTCTTTCCACTCCACAATTCGTGTGTCGTCTTCGCGAACAAATCGCGGTTTGTAAATGGTTGCCTTTGGGTTTCAAGTTACTAAGATTTGGTCTTTTGCCTGGCGCAGAAATCAAGCATCAATGGCCTCCAACTGCTCGAGATGCTCGAAATGCAAGTGCAACCGATGCTCCGCCTCACCTGGAGGTGTAGCATATGGGCCTCAAGCGGCCTCCATCCTTGCCATGCCGGTGGAACAGGTGACCCAGGCCACCACCGGTCTGTTTTTCGGGACCATGATCCCACCTGCAAGCTTCACCTTTCCAGTGCCCGCACCAGAAGTGCACAAGAAGTCGGTCTTCGATCGGCTCACTGCTACAACGGCCCCTTTCAACGGGTCGTCCAATATCAAACCGGCAGCCTCTGTCTTTACCAGGCTGAACCAGAACTCTGATGGGCCTGCCAAGAAGCCCATGAACCCTGAAATGGCCGTCCCGAGGAAGATCGCTACCTCTGTTCCTGAAGTCGTCAAGGCGGCTTCTCCTGTTAAGGAGTCAGTCTTTTCAAGGCTGACTATCCCGGCTCCTGCTTCTACTCGAGGGACTGTCTTCGACAGACTGAACATCGCCACTCAAAAGACAACATCAGACTTTAAGAGGCTGGCACCGGCAGCGCCTCATTCGGACAGGGGGCAAGACGAAGCTGTCCCTGTCGCCGGACCAGCCCCAACGGCTCGTCACGCTCGACGTCGCCACTGGCGCCGAGTAAGGAAGGCCGGGGGCAACTCCCCCTCAGGGCTAACCCCACCTGCTCCATTGGTAGAAGTTAATGCTGCTGTTCCAACTGGAAACAGCTTTGAACCACTAAGGAGGGTACGTAAGAACTCTCCGACTGCTACGCTAAAAAGACCTCCTCCACCTGCGGAGAGGGTTACAGAAACGAAGCTGGAACAGCCCCCTCAACGGCTGTCCTCCAAAATTTATAAAGTCTGGCGGAGGGTTCAAGACTCGGTAATCGACCAAGATCACTCTCGTCAGTAGAAAAGGGCGAAAGTGAAGGAAGAAAAGAACCGTCCTGTCAAACAACAAAGGACGACAACCGCCACGGTGCCCGCTGCAACGGCCCCCTCAACTTCAACGGCCCACAAGAGAAGAAGGCCGGAGAAAATCCCCACGCCCGTGGCAAATGTCAAAGGCAATGAACCTAAACGCCCTAAGTGTTAGTGTTTATGCCCTAGAAGGCCATTACTGTATCATACTAGTTTGTATATTACTTAATGGAAGCTTGGGATATTCACATGTATATAACAGTCTTGCTAAACATGGTAGTATGCTACTTGGTTTTTCTATCTTAATATGTGAGTGTACGTATTGATAGAGCTCTTAGGATCTTGCTTGTCTACCAGCGTTGTGATGGCAGTCACACTAGTGGAGGCTGGGTAGTCTACAAGCACATCCTTATTCAGGTCCCTGGTCGTTGGATTATCGAGACAGAGCATCGATACTCCGGAGTAGACTAGTGTGTACGCTTCTCATCCCAGTTGGGGAGATGGTCTGTCCCACAGCCGTCAGTACGTCGTACTGGAGATAGTATGCAGGTGCTCGTTAGGTTACGGGTACACCGGACATGACTCACAGGGAACTGTTGGTTGGTTTGATACCAGTCGTCAGTGAGCAGTTCCCAGGTGACATGAGTACAGCATAGTCCGCAGACTTGACACTGCAACTTCGTCTCGAGTGTGTCCCACTGTTCTTAGATTGCTACCCTACCATGGCTCAAAGGAGTCGTGCAAACAGGTAGCAGTTGGGTGCAGTCCCGAGCACTTGGAGGCAGTGGCGGTTAGACAGGATTCGTTCCTCCCGGTATTAGGAGTAGATATCGCGCTGTGTCAGAGAGCCATTACGCAAAGTCCCTGGCCAGGGCAAGCGAGATTTGCTGGTAGGTTCCAGTAGTTTCTCAGGGTGTAATGGGCTTCACTCCGACACGACTTATACCGCTATTAGGGGACTGACGCTTGCCGGCCCCCTAGGCCCGATATGCGGTAGTCTTGGACGAACGGACCGGACTGTATGGAGATTGTCACATCAGACTCAGTAGGAGTTCGGATGGGTTTCCTCATCGGCCTTCTTATCGACAACTACCTGGGGACCGTTACGTACAGCTAGTGCCGCTTGCGGTCTGTGGTTAAACCCACTGCCAGCGTAGTAGTCGAGTCTCTAGAGTCCCACACAGAGAGTTTCCTACTCCAGGCGAAACGATATAGAGGTCGTATGGTTTTACGACAAAGGGTTCGGACGCGTATGTGTGTTTACACACTTACGTCGTTTGGACAGTTTTTACCAGTCGGCTTTGGTTTAAGCCAGTTACTGGTATCCGGTTATTGGATTTATACAGTCTAAAGTTTTTCCGTATTTTTACGGATCGGAGGGGCGTTCTCGTAATTACTCGAGAAGCTTCTAGAAGATGGTGACTAAGGAGGGTTATGTGTCATATGCATTGAATGAGATTAGTGAGTCATGAGAGTGATTCATCATAGTCATTAATGCATCATAAATGCTTAATGACTCATGATAATGAATCACCATTAGATATTTATGAAGCAAGCTTATTCATCATTTATTTTCTTTTTCTTGTTAAAAGATAATGCTTCATATATATTATGATAACTTACTATTCTCACTCATAATATTATTCACATTCTCTCTCCTCAAGCTCACTCTCTTCAAAAGACTAATCCTCACCCCTCATGTGTTGAGATCTAGGATTAGTTAGACTAAACAATCCATAACCATCACTCTATTTCAATCTATCTTCTTTGATTAGCAATCCAAGAAGGTTAGTTGCCTCAAGTTTAGAGGCTAAGCTTGGAGTTTTGCTCTCGGGTGGATCGTCTACTACAAAGAGAAGGCCGAGGAGGACGAGGAGATCATAAAGACGAAGGACTTGGTTCGATAGGTATAATCCCTAAGCATAGTAGTTTAGAACAACTATATGTTTGGTTAGTTATCGTTTAGCTTCGATTCAAGCGGTTAGTCGATGTTTGTTCACTAAACAAATTCGTTTTTGAAAATTCCGCCTCCTCACAAGTATTGGGGTGTAGAACATCGACTTACACTAAGTCCGGGGGCATTGTAGTCCATACTGTATACATGGCGTCGGGGAGGGAGGATAGCCGTGCATCTACAGGTCATAGACCGCTTACACGGTCAGTAACCAAAGCTCAGGAGCAACAGCAGAAGCTCCAAGAAATGATGAACGCGATGGCCGCACTCACTGGGCCAAAAGAAAGCCACGAAGCGTCCTCTGATCAACGCCAGGAGCAAGAAACTGACGCTGAATTCCTTCGCAGGATATTAGAGAAGAAGGATAAAGAGGCTGCGGAACAGGCAGCCAACATAAAGCGAATGGCCCTCCTGTTCTAGGACATGGTGGGAATGATGATCCAACAAGATCCTCCTGCTGAAGATCCTCCGATCATCCTTGAAGATGACAGGGGAGAAACGTCAAATCCTCCACCGGCTCTGTCAACAGCCAAGGAGGAGACAATATCCAAAGCTGACCTGGATGAATATATTGCTCAGCAGATACGGGTTCATCAGGCGACCGAAGCAGCCGGTCAGGTCGTAAAAACGGGACGACCATATCCGAGCTGGTACGATCAGATCAAGTATCCGCCGGGCTATACAATACCGAAATTTCATGTGTATAAGGGGACAGGTAATCCCCACCAGCATGTTGCCCAGTTCAAGACGCTTTGCAGCAACACCGGCGGTGATGATAAATTGTTACTTCGCCGGTTCGTCGGTAGCTTATCGGATACAGCATTCGAGTGGTACTCCGAGCTCCCAAACGACTCTATCAAGACATTTGCGGAGATGGAGCTGCTGTTTACCCAGCATTTCGCAAGCGCCAGCGAACGCACCCCGATAACGGCCTTGATTAATGCCAGGGTGAAGCCAGGCGAAACATAGGTTCAGTATGCGATACGGTGGCGGAACTTATGGTCAAAATGCGAGCAACGCATAGAAGAGGCTCCGGCAGTGGGTATGTTTGTGGGAACCCTCGATCCGCAGGCGATCATATCCCAATTCATGATGTTCTTCAAGCCGACTACCTTCCAGGCCCTGATCGACAAGCTAGCCCAGATGGACCAAATGGGCCATAGACCACCCCCTCCAAAGCCGGACTCTCGAAACGAGAAGGGAAAGGGAAAAGCGATCGTTGTCGCTAATGCTCAACAACAGCCGAGCAACTTGAAACCGGCTGTCCGTCAAAATAATATGCGTCCGCACACGCCCCTTGAGGAGAGGCTGGGACGTCCTTACTCGTTTCCTCGAGATAAAACGAGAAGATTGTTTGAGCTGGTATTGTGCAACCGACTCATAAATCTGCCGGATCCAAGGCGTCCGTCGCAGCCAAACGACGTCAATGATCCCAATTACTGTCCTTACCACCGAGTACTGGGTCATCCGATCGAGGATTGCTACGTCTTCAAAAATTGGATTGAAGACCAATACTAACAGGGCAAGTTCGCGTTGTTCGACAGATGGAAGGTGAATCCGCCGCAGCCTCACACCCCTAAAAGGGTGAATACGCCGGGGGCAACGTACTCTCTCGTTGAAGAAGCTCTGTGGGAGGTTGTGCTATCAGCCAAAACAAAGAGAATGCTGAACGGTCTTCAAACGTACCCAGTGATCAGGTGGAAGAACCCGTTGGAACCTCATATCATTGAAGGGATGTTGAAGCTGCGCCCGACTCAAAAGATTTATGGTGGTGGCCCAAGCACTCACAACCAGCCGTCAAAATCTTTAAAGAAGAAGAAGAAAAAATCCAAGAAGCCCGTGAAGCCGGCGACAAGCGCACGGACTTACAAAAATGAATTGACGCGCTGGAGGAATATAACCAGAAAGCACGGACTCCCATTACACTCTAAGAGTTCCTCAACCACGTCTTTCAAGAGGAAGATGAGGGAGACGGTTCGTCGGATGAATTTGAGGAATACGTGGCGAGCTGTCATATGATCTTCCATTCGTTTACAGACGATGAGGAAACTCCGTGCACTGAAAAGCTGGGGGCAGATTCTGAACCGGAAATTCTGGGGCTATCGGATGAAACAATTGACGCATTCCTCAACGAAGCTCTGTTGAAAAGTAAAGCTGATCGGGAACGCGAGGCGGCTGTATTTGAAAGGGCCAAGCGCTAGCGACCTAATGAAAGAGCTGAGACACTCCCGCTGGAGTAAAATACGTCCACCACAGATAAAAGCAAATGCAAGATGAGGAAAAGGTTTGCTAAAGCCATATCAATGGGTATGAAGCTACCACCCTCTGAAGGAAACATTGCTGATGAAGCAGAAATGCACCCTTCCTACTGCTTGTATCATCGGAAGATTTTGCACCCCACCAAAGAGTGCAGAGCTTTCAATAGATGGTGGCAGGGATATATTGCTCACCGACAACATTTTAAGCGGGAGAAGCGCAAAACTCGTCGGGAGCAGAAAGGTACGACCGAGGGGCTTAACAGAACTACCGGCGATTGTCGTATGGTTAACGCCGGGGGATCGCAAGTGCTCACATTCGGGAGCGACTCTGACGAGGAAATGGCTCTTAGCCCCCTCTTTAAAGAGTCCACCTCGGGAAAAGAAGAAGAGCCGAAGGTCTGCGAAAATATCCGGCTGCGTAATCGGACGCTACCCAAAAAGAATCTCGGACCATCAAACAAGAAAGATAAAGGGAAAGAAAAGGTCTCTTAGAATATTGCCCTAGATGACCAAGTCATGGAAGAGCTATCCGCCAAGGACCCGCCGAAGAAAAATAAGGTGGATTACAACGTTCTAGCGCATCTGAGGAAGCTACCCTCGCAGCTCAGCATTCTTGACGCCCTTTTACTATCAAAAGAGGCTAGAGATTAGTTAATCAAGGCACTACAAGAGCCGGAGCAATTCCAAGCTTTCCTGGCCGAAGAAAAGATGAAGGATGAATTGGAGGAAGCGCACACGGCCGATGTCACTTTTGGCGATGAAGACCTTCTCCTTGGGACGTGCGAACACAATCGCCCCCTCTATGTTTCAGGATACTACCATGATATAAAGATAGGCAAAATCCTGGTTGACAATGAATCCTCCGTTAATCTCCTTAACGTGTGGGTGTTAAAGGAAATCTGTATGAGCGTCCAGCACCTTGCTTGGGACAAGATCACCATCTCCGGGTTCGACTCCTAATCATCAAGAACTCTTGGGTCTACGATACTGACGCTACGCTTTGGGCTACTCCTTACGGACATTAAGTTCCACGTCATAGACGCCAAGACGTGCTATAATGCTCTGCTCGGCCGACCATGGTTACACGAGTACAACATCATCCCTTCTACACAGCATCAGTGTATGAAATATTTTAAGGATGGTCTCGAATATACCGTGACGGGAGAACTGAACCCGTTCTCCATGAACGAAGTCCGCAAATATGAAGATGCCAAATACTTCTTACCGGATTTTGAAGACACGGAGAGGTGTCACAAGCCGGAGAACAAAGCTAACGCCGCCATCCCTGTCTTCGGGAGTGATACCGAGGAGGAAGAGGAGATAGTTTATTCGGGCCCGCCACAATACAACAAGCCAGGACCATCCGCTCCTACGTTGCTCTTTGGTAGTGACTCAGAAGATGAGGTCCATGCTGTATTCTCTGCTCGGCCTTCAATACGAACGCCCGCTGACGAAGAGCAAAGTCTACAAGTCGCCATGGTTCCACTTAAACATCATAAAGAACTGGATGCGCTCGATACCTACAGTGTAGAGGAGCTGCGGACGTTCTATGTCCCTCCCAGGTGAGAAGGCGAAAAGGTAATTCTATTCTACCGCTCTGAGGAAACCAAAGTGGAGAAAGAAATTTGGCACGGTGCGGATCCTATGCTTGACAGGCTTCAGCCCATCCATCTACCCAGATATTATACAGAAGGCTTGAAGAGGCTGTTGAAATGCCAGGGGATATCCTTCAAACAGACCGCTCGAAAAGCCAAGTTCTATGACAGGGTCTGGAACGTCCTCAGAACTCAGCACAAGTTGCCTAGTGGGAGGATGGAAACAATCGGGCTCAGATACATTCGGTCTAAGAAACGAGAGCTACTCCATGATTGCTACGTCGTACATGACTTCAATGAAGAAGTGGATGCTCAATGGGAGGACGCTAATCCTGAACCAGTAAAAGTTCCTGATGCAAAAGTGCCCAGTCCGTCGTTCGAAGAACAAATGGACAAGCTTATAAGGGAAGCTGGTCAAAAAGTCCGAGACGACCATAACCGCGAAATGGCCATCTATGAGAAAGACAAGACGCAACGCCTCCTCCAACAGGCCGTGAAAGATGAAAATGCCACTCCCTGTCAACCTGTCATAAAAAAGGCTCGACGCAGAGGCAGAAACAAGTCGAAAAGCGAAAAAGGCGCTCGACGGCAACAAAGCGGGATTAATAAGCCACGTAAGCGGGAATCGAGCGGTTCTGATCTATCCCTTGTAAAGAAGATGAGTCGAGCATACTCTTTTCCTCGGGACAAGACGAAGAAGATACTTGACCGAGCTATAAAGTACCAGATGCTTACACTGCCGGAGTCTAAACACCCCGAACAAGCAGGCGAAGTCTCACACCCGAATTATTGCTCTTATCACCGAGTAATAGGGCATCTTCTCAAAGACTGCTTCACCTTCAAGAATTGGGTCGAAGATCAGTATCAACTCGGCAAGTTCGCTCTGACAACTGGAGGGTAACGCCGCCACAAAAGCACGAATCCAAGGCTGTGAGAGCAGAACCAGATTCACATCGATCTTCGAAGCGAGCTCGTACTTGTCACATGATAACAATATCAAAAGAAGAGCCCAAGAACATGGATGACCTTCCCTGGTGCTTCGAAAACAGCAACGATGAGGTGATCTCAGAATTTCCACCAGCACCGAAAGAGCTGAAAGATGGAATACATACTACTGCAGATAACCTCAAGAAAATTGAGTTGGGGACGGCGGACTACCCGCGACCGACATTCGTTAGCGAGCTTCTATCTGAAGAAAGGGTGGCCGCGTTAAAAGACGTGCTTATGCAGCATAGAGATTGCTTCACATGGAACTATTCCGAAATGCCAGGACTAGATCCAGAAATTGTTGTTCACAAACTGGCAATATCTCCGGACGTCAAGCCGGTCAAACAAGCGCCAAGAATGCGGCTCGAGCTTAAGATGAGTATCAATGCCGAGGTCAAGAAGCTAAGCGACTCTGGCTTTATCCAGGAGGTTCAATATCCTGAATGGATTGCCAACATCGTCCCGGTGATGAAGAAAAATGGGACGGTGCGCATATGTGTAGACTTTCGGGATCTCAATAAAGCCTTCCCGAAGGACGACTTCCCAGTGCCAGTCACCGAGCTGATGATAGACAATACGTCCACTCATGAGGTTTTCTCCTTCATGGATGGCTCATCAGGGTATAATCAGATAAAGATGCATCCCAAAAACCAGAAGCACACCGCTTTTCAGACCCCTTTGGGTATATTCTGCTACAAGGTGATGCCCTTCGGTCTAAAGAACGCCGGTGCCACCTATCAGAGGGCCATGACGAAGATCTTTGATGACCTTATACATGAAATCGTCGAATGTTATATCGACGACCTCGTGGTTAAAAGAAAATCATACAAGGAACATTTCGAGCATCTGAGGACCGTATTTCAATGCCTTCGACAATACAACTTGAAGATGAACCCTCTCAAGTGCGCATTCGGAGTTTCCTCGGGCAAATTCCTAGGATTCATCGTCCGACACCGGGGTATTGAAATAGATCCATCAAAAATCAAAGCGATCATGGAAATGCCTCCGCCAAGAACTCTTAAATAGCCGTGGTCTCTCCAAGGGAAGCTCGCGTATATCCGGCGATTTATAGCCAATCTTTCAGGCAAGTGCCGTCCTTACAGCCACCTGATGAAGAAGGGAACCCCTTTCGTTTGAGATCGCAAATGCCAAGACACACTGGACGAAATCAAGCAGTATTTGCAGAATCCGCCAGTGCTGGCTGCTCCAGTCAAGGGAAAACCCCTCATTCTTTATACAACCGCTCTCGAAGGTTCCTTAGGCGCATTATGGGCACAAGAGAATGACCAAGGGAAAGAAAGAGCACTCTACTATTTGAGTCGGGTTCTACTGGGGGCAGAAAGCAACTATTCCCCCATTGAAAAACACTGTCTGGCGTTGATCTTCGCGATAATAAAGCTCAGGCACTATGCGTTGGCGCATAAAGTCCGTCTCATTTCGAAGGTAGACCCCTTTAAGTATTTGATGTCGAAGGCCATATTGACAGGGCGGCTCGCTAAATGGGCCCTACTCTTGATGGAGTTCTCGATAACCTATCAGCCTCTCAAGGCAGTGAAAGGCCAAGCCATTGCTGACTTCCTCACTGTGCATCCGATACCTGCCGATTCTCCTCTGAATTGCGATATGCCAGACGAACATGCGTTTGACGCGATCGACGGTGGTGATACCCGGTGGGAACTCTATTTTGATAGAGCGTCTTCCATGAAGAAGCGCAAACAAAGTACGCCCATAATCAAGTCAGGGGTAGGCCTCATCTTTGTAACTCCACAAGGAGGGATAATGCGCTTCGCTTTCTCCTTAACAGAGCCGAGGACGAATAATGAAGCCGAATATGAAGCTCTGATAGCAGGCCTTAAGATCGCCATTGACATGGGAATTGAAAGCTTCCTCATATACGGAGATTCTCAATTGGTCGTCAGTAAAGTAAATGGCGACTACCAAACGTGCAAACCAGAGTTGGTGAAATACGGCGAAAAGGTGCAACAACTGTTAACCCAAATCCCTTCCTACACTTTGGAAAACATACCGCGTGCGGAAAACAGCAAAGCGGACGCGTTAGCCAAACTCGCTAAAGAACTGGCTGACGAGAACCTCGATGACGTCAGAATCATGGTATAAAGCCGTCGAGTACTTGCCCCAGCAGAAATATCTCCGGAATCATCCGAAGAAAAGAGAGCGACTGAGCAGACGACCCTGCAAATAAAAGACCGGGAAAAGGCTGAGGATTGGAGAGAAGTCTTTATAGACTACTTCAAGTCCCGTCGAACGCCTGAAGATACGTCCTCAAGACATTAGCTTATGAAATGAGCTCTGTCTTTCGCCTTCGTCAATAATACTCTATATAAGAGGTCGTTTGATTCTCTGTGGTTAAGATACCTGGGACCTGACGAAGCGAAAAGAGTCGTTCAGGAAGTTCATGACGGACTCTGTGGTTCTTACCAAGCAGGCCCAAAGATGAAGTTAAAAATAAAACAGATGGGTTACTACTGGCCCACAATGATTCAGAACTGCCTCGAATATGCGAAGCAATGCCACTCATGCCAAATCCATGGGGACTTCATCCACCAGCATCCAAATCCACTACATCCAACGGTGGCTAGCTGGCCGTTCGAAATATGGGGAACTGACATAGTCGGCCCCATCGAACCGGCGTCGTCTAGAGGACATCGTTTCATCCTGGCGACGACTGATTACTTCTCCAAATGGGCAGAAGCAGTACCGCTGAGAGAAGTGAAGACGAAGAATATCCTCTATTTCTTCAAGACGCACGTCATATATCGGTTTGGAACTCCGCGACGGATCATCTCCGATAACGGGCCAGCCTACAGGAGCCACAAGATCAGTCGCTTCGCGCAGCAGCATAATATAAACTGGAGATATTCCTCAGTTTATAACCCGCGAGCTAACGATTTAGCTGAAGCCTTCAACAAGACCTTGACAAAGATCATGAAGAAGACGGTGTCCCAAAATAAGAAGGACTGGCATGAGAGACTACAAGAAGCTCTCTGGGCGTATCGAACTACGTTCAAGACGGCCACGAACACAACGCCGTACGCGTTGGTATTCGGTACAGAAGCCGTACTCCCCCTCGAGATAGAGTTACCCTCTCTATGAGTGGCAGTCCACTACGAGCTGACGGACAAAGAAAGTGCTCACCTTCGGCTTGAGGAGCTTGATGCCCTTGATGAGACCCGGCTCATAGCGCAACAAAATCTAGAAGCTTATAAAGCAAAGATGACGCGCTCATATGAAAGATTAACTAGGCCGAGGACATTCCGACAAGGCGAACTCGTGCTAGTGGTCAAAAGGCCCATGATCCCCAATCGCGCCAAGCGGGAAAAATTCGAGCCGAACTATGAAGGCCCGTACATAATAGACAAGGTCTACCAGGGTGGAGCCTATCTACTCATGGATATGCACGGTGAAAGGCCTTTCAGGCCAATAAACGGCCGCTTCCTCAAGGAATACTACGCTTAATGAGCCACAGCCTAGGTCAATGATAGATGACGACGACTATGTCCGCTCGCTATCTTCCTAAACTCAAACTCTATAAGCAGTAGCCAGCCTTCTCCTGAATGGACCAAAACGTCCTTGAACTAACGACGGACCGAAACGTCCTTGAACTAACGACGGACCGAAACGTTCTTAAACTACTACCGCAGCATCCTCAGGCTAATGAGATAAGGAAAAGAGAGAATAAAGAATAAAAGAAAGAATAAAAAAAATATAATATAATAAAAAAAAATAATAAAAAACGGTATGTCCATAAGCAAAATGGGCACGGATGAAAACCCGAAAGGGCTCCGTGAGTAAAAACAGCAGGGCTACCGGCGAGTGTTCGTGAAAACCCGAAAAGGCGCGACCTCGTAAAAAAAATATAATAATAAACAGAATAAAAAAAAAGGTATGTCCATAAGCAAAATGGGCACGGATGAAAACCCGAAAGGGCTCCGTGAGTAAAAACAGCAGGGCTACCGGCGAGTGTTTGTGAAAACCCGAAAGGGCGCAACCTCGTTAAAAGACACTTACAGGGTCCTCTCGACCTTGTAAAGAGAAACCACCCGCGTGAGATCCTTACGACTCACAAGGGAGCAACACACTTAGGGATCCTCACGATTCCTAAGGAGAAACTACACTTGCGAGATCCTCACGACTCGTAAGGAGAACTCTCTTATGGGACCCTCATGGCTCATAAGATTTGAAAATCTTAAGTTACAGAGACCTGAACCTGTTCTTAAGCAACCCCCACAACCTTCGATATTGCCCTACAAGTGGCTCAATACTGACCCTTGTATACAATCCACGGGCGCGAATAAACATTTCCCTAACCAAGTCCCACCCGTGACTGGGGATATGTCCATATGGCGAACAACCCTTGTAAGTCCTCTCGACTTATAAGGAGAAAACCCTGTTGTAAGATCCTTACGACTTACAGAGAAACATACACTTAGGAATCCTCACGATTCCTAAGGAGAAAATACACCTACAAGATCCTCACGACTTGTAGGGAGAAATACCTTTGTGGGAACCTTACGGCTCATGAAGTCAAAAGCCTTAGTCGACAGGACCTTAACCCTGTTCACTAAGCCACCTTTGTTTAACATCGACAGAGGCAAATGATGATTCGCTCCTGGCAACATCCCAGTTGTAGCGGTGCTGATGCCGAAATCGGTGTCTAATTCCAGGCTTACAGCGAAAAGTCAGTAGGCCGCACATGCATACAAAATAGCCGAAATGATGGGGCAACTTGCAATAAAAAGCAGCGAGTAAAAATAAAATAAACAGCCGAAATGATTGGGCACCGCGAAAAATAGCCGAAATGGTTGGGCAATTGCGACCTTCGCGATATAAAAGCTGAAATGATAGAGCATCGCGGAAATAAAACAATAATAAAAAAAATGTGAATGAAACTTTTGCCCTACAGGTGAGATCACGTCGATCCCTGTATACAATTCAAGGGCGCAAACAAAGAGGGCACCATACCTCCCCAACAGACTCCGCCAGAAAGCGAAGCCAAATCTCGACGGTTCACCAACAGCCTAGAGACAACCGTGACATTCGTCTCGATACAGCAGACGCAGTGCCAGCAAACGAAGCGGAGATCAAATTCCTAGCTTCACGGTTTTGACAATAACTCATATGGAACCTGTGTTGGAGATAGTGCCCTCAGAGTCAATTATTGGATCACAGGCACGTGATTGCAATGATTGAGGGAGGACCTATCCCGGTACGACAGTCTTACTCGAGATGTTAGTATGCTATCTGGTTTACCTTTATCATCGTGTACTGCTTTAGGTGACCTGACAGGTCGCTATTACACGTTGATAGAGCCCCTAGGATTCTTGCTTGACTGCCAGCAGTATGAGGGCGATCATATAAGTGAGAGCTGGAGTCTATAAGCACATCCTTAAAAGGTCCCTAGTCGTGGGAGTTTCGAGACAGGGCATCGATTCTCCAGAGTAGACTAGTGTATACAGTCGAGACCCCGACGAGGGGCGGTGGCCGGTCTCATAAGCCACTGGTGTCAGTTGGTTCACCTAAGATGTATACAGGTGCTCATTGGGTTATGAGTACACCGGACAGGACTCGCCGGGAACATGCTAGTTGGTCTTATACATGACGTCAGATAGCAGTTCCCAGGTGACATGTGTACAGGTTAGTTCATCGACCTGGGGATCGTCATTTGTCTCGTGTGAGTTCCCACTGTGCTTTGATTATTACCCTACCACGGCTCAAAGGAGTCGTGCAAACAGGTTTTAGTTGGGTACAGTCCCGAGCCACATGGAGGCAGTGAGCGGATTTTCAGGGGTTCGTCTCTCCCGGTATTGGGGGTGAGGTCGCGCTGTGTCTAGGAGAGCCATTACACGAAGTCCTTGGCCAAGGCAGGAGATTTACTGGTAGGTATTCCAGTAGTATCTCAGGGTGTTCTGGGCTACACTCCGACACGACTTGTACCGCTTTTGGGGGTCTGACTTTTACCAACCCCCTGGCCCGACATGCGATGCTCATAGACGAACGGACCGGACTGTACGGATATTGTCACTGACAGGCTCAGTAGGGTGTCAGGATGAGTTCGCTCATCGACGTCCCTTTTAGTCAATAGCTGGTGGCCCGTTACGTATTGGCTTATACCTCTGACGTGCTAGTGGTTAAATCCACAGCCATTGTATTGACGAGTCTTTAGAGTCCACCACACTTTCAGTTACTCAAGCTTTCGGGCGAAACGTTGTAGAGGCCGTATGGAGATATGGCAGGGTCCGATCAGATACGTGCGGTATTGCACGGATCAGGATCGGACGGTTTGTACTAGAGGCCGTATAGATATATGGCAAGGTTCGATCGGATACGTGCGGTCTTGCACGGATCAGGATCGGACGGATATAACTAGCCGGCTTTGGTTTAAGCCGGATCCTAGTTTAGTACAGTGTAGATTTTGTCTCTTTGCATTTGTATCCGGTCGGAATACAAATGCGGGCATGTATATGCAGTAGCGGGGTTTTCCTGTAATTTATTAAGGGACCGGTTTTCTGGGGTTGCCAGTTTGCATTCCGTTCCGGCCGGTTTTCCTTTGTTCTTTCCCGGCCGGACTTTTCCGATGGAGGGGGTTATTTGCATTTGTGCAAATAACATTTGTGGAGGGGGTTTCTTGCAATTATATAGATTATGATAGCATCTTTGATTCCCTCCATCACTTGCATTTAATTAAGACATGAAAGGGTATGGGTTTGATGTTCATATGTTATCATGATGTTTTTGGATGTGGTCACCCCTTGCTTTCTACTACCATCACCTCCCTTCATGCTACATATCCATTCCCTCCACCATTCTAAAAGGGCCGGCCACATTTTTGAGAGAGGGGAGAAAATGAGAGAGTTTGATTTGTGAGCTTGTGGCATATTTCCTTCATCTCATTCTCATGTAATGAAAAATGAAAGCACCATTTTTCATACCTTCATTCCTCCATCAAGGCAACCAATACCCCAAAGTGAGACATGCACTCTACACTATATTCTACAGCACATCTTGGGCACGTCGACTTGCCAGCTTCGTGCCCGAGTTGCCTCGGTATTGAGGTGGGAGCCCGTAAAAGATGCAGGCGATGTGGTGCCCTTCCGGCGAGGAGGCGACGACCGGAGTTTCCGCAAGAGATCGGGACGATGACGAGAAGACCGGAGGACTCGGATCACTCGGTATATCTCTTCCCTATCTTGTTAGTTAGCTAGGACAATTTTAATGGCCCGATCCGGGGTTTAGTGCGCGGTGGTGCCGGTTTGCAAAGTTCGCAAAATTAAAGTTTATCACCGTTTCCGCATTTGGCCGTCGGTTTGACGACCGGGGCGCCGCCGTGCACTTACAGTGGTATCAGAGCCTCGCCATTAACTTCGTCTAGCTTCGTTTGATGTGTTTTGCATTTCCGATCGACAAAAATTCCAAAATCTACTTTTATGTTAGCATCAGTTTCTGTTGAAAATTTTTGGTCTCGAAAATTTTTTCAGGTTGTAAAACATTAATGTACTGGAAATTCTAAGACAACTGGGAAAATTCGACACAGTCAGTCGACGACAGAGGCGCGGAACCGCGGCCAAATCTCCAAGTGGGCCGCGGTTCCGCGGCACTTTAATGTCCTCACTGTGTCCAATTTCTCCAGTGGGCTTCTGGGCTAATTTTAGGGGTTTTGGAATATTAAGATTGGGCCCAGAATTTCTGTGAGTACTACAGTTTTGCTTGGGGGCCCACTTGTTAATTTTTGATCGATCGGATATTTTAAACACAATATTTCACAGTATTTACATTATATCTGCGACCGTGAATGTCACTCGATCGGTAAATCCGGTCTAACTGCTATAGCCCGGTTAGACGGATTTGCGAACGTGACTTTCACGTTGATGTTCTATGTTTTTGCTGTGTTGTTGCGGATCGGTCGTGGGGGATAGCCTGGATGCAATGCTAGTACAGTTTTGTTGTATTATGTACATTTGATATTGCGGGGCGAGCGTCCAACATGTGGACTGCCGTCACTGCCTGTTTGTATTATTCTTTTGGGGCACGACCTGGTTGCGGTCGATGTACCCGTTGTATGTATATTTTACTTTCTGTACTAGGGTTACCCCGCGGAGGGGTGCACGGATAGCCGGGTTCTAGAGGGCAACAAGCCCACATCTCATGGCATTGGGACGGAGGGGGCTTCACTCCAGGATTGGCTGGCTATTCGCCGCACTCGTAGGGGATATAGGATTTCATTGCACAGGCTATCCACACGACCAGGGGAACGTCGGGTTTCAGTAGTGGCTCTGTGAAACCCGGGGATCCCAGATATCCGTATTGTTCTGTGATGCTGTACATTTCTGTGATGTTGCATTTTATTCACGCCTTGAGCGAAATATAATATATTGGTATATATATTAGTAGATGTTGTATATGTTTTTCATCCGCGCTAGTCCAGTCCCCGCTCTGCCGTTAGTTAGCTAACCTAACGGGTGATGACGGGACCCAGTGGCGAATGCGAATGGCATATACGTACATCAGTATATTTTCGTTCTTTGTGGTGTGATCATTTGATGGGACTGCGTTGATTCGGATCAATGCAAGATAAACAAACCTATTCTGATGTTGTTGGAACACTTTTCAAAAAGCTGTTATTGCAAGGACGTTCACTTTTGTTTTGCATCGTGGTATTCATTTAGAATATCCTGCTCCTCAGTCGACGAGGCAAGGGCCGAGATCCCTTCACCGGGAGTGACCCCTTGGACAGAAGTTTGCGTCAGGGCATTAACTTCACTATAGCCGATTACTTTTGCTTTGCATCGTGGTATTCATTTGGAATATCCTGCACCCCATTCTACGGGGAAAGAACCGAGATCCCTTCACCGGGAGTGACCTCTTTAGTAAAGGTTTTCGTCACTATATTTTCTAAAAAAGCTATCCGTTCCTTCAACGATATCAAGTTCATTACGTTAAAGGTTTTCGCCAGAAACCATTCGTAGCCCTCCATCATTTCAGTTAAATATTCGGTAGTATTCAAGCTATGTATTTTGACCTCACGCCAAGGCATAGTGTTTGGTAGTTACCGGGTATTTATCTGTTGCATAGATAGATGCGTTGGTTTGGGAAAGTCGTACTACTATTTTGGCCCACGTCAAGGGTATGTACGGGTGGGTTCAAATTAACCTGGACAATGATGGGTAGAACTTGACATGTGACTTATGATATTTTGACCTCACACCAAGGTCATAAGAGCATGGGGTAAAAATCCACATCGGGAGTTTCAAAAGAACTGAAACTTGCCAGACATGCGCATACCTTCTGGAGTGTGATACCGTGAGCGGATTCCGTCACGTTATCATGCGATGAGAGTTGGATCCCGATTCCCACTGATGAGTTGGTTTACTCCTCGGGTGACCCCGACTAATTCTTCTTTCAGGTTTGGAGGAGAATTTGAGGTACAGTGGGAGGTTTCCAGATTAGATAAAGGGATAACCATTCTGATCTAGGTTAGAGTGCACGCTGAGTGTTTCTTTTCTCACTCTCTCTGGCAGCGACCATTGACCCGACCCTAAGACTATGACTCAAAGACCAAGTTGACCGAACCTTCTTAACACAGGCTTTTGGATTGTCAGAGTTGCAGACCTCATTGCCACTCCTATTTTTACCCTTTTCTCCAGGACACCCCGTATTACTACGAACGTCCACTTCCATTGGACAAAACCATCGTATGGTTATATACGAACTCGAAGGAATTCGAGGATGGTTTCTGGTTCTGGAGAAAACGAATAGGATTATTCAGTAGTCTTTTCCCTTTTACCTTCTCTCAAGTTGTGAGTACTCCTTAGTTTAGGAGATAGTACACCTATTGCGCAAATTGAATAGTCTTCTTCCAAACCTTAGGCTGGTGCCGACCGGTAGGGAATGAAGAAAACCAATTAGCCTAAATGGTGTGCAGAAGGTATTAAGATTAAGACAAAGCAAGGGATTAGTAAGAGGGCAAAGTAAATTGCGACTGATATTCACGACCAAACCAAGTATTTCTTCGCCAATCCTAAATCACCTTTGTATTTCTCCAGGACACTCCGTATCACTACGAAGATCCACAGTTTATTGGATACTCCATCGTATGGTTATATACGAACTCGAAAGGAACTTGTTCCAGTTCGGGGATGGATTCTGGTCCAGGAGAAATAGGAATAAGGTTTATTCGGTTGTCTTTTATCTTCACCTTCTCTCATTGCGAGTGCTCCTAGGACTAGGACAGTACACCCATTATGCTTATTGGATAGTCTTCTTCCAAACCATAGGCTGGTGCCGAACGGTAGGGAAGGAAGAAAACCATTTGGCCTAAGGGGTGTGCAGAAGGTAATGACCAAAGACATATAAAGGGATTTGGAGAGGTGGCAAAGAATTATACGGTTATAGTTATGAATCTGAATAATGGTAGAGGCATTACTAAGAATACCAGGATACCCTATCGAAACATTTCAATGTTTCAGTTCAACTGTGTACTGTTAAAAGAAAACTGATTTCCCGATTGGACACTTGCTCCAGGGTATGTATTTACCAGGTTTGATTCTCACATCTGTATGGTTTTACAGATGATGAGTGGGAGTAAGTTATTGGGAATTGGGTGATCATCCTCATTATATCGGGATTCGTTGTAATCGGTGATATTTGAGGAGATCACCTGGGCTGTTTGCCGGTCGGCAAATATTTGGTTTTGAATATCCGCTGTTGTGCACCAATTTCAAATTGATATATCTGTACGTCTATTTGAATAGAGTGAGATATACCTTTTGATATTATGTCGATGACATTTACCTATATCAGTGGATGGTTAGGTAAGGAGCATTAAACAGCGGTGTAATTCTTCTTAACCATAAGTACAGTTTTCAACCTACGACACACAGTGAAAGAGTTGTTAGACTCGGCGGACTTATACAGAGTATTGTATGTTGTCCAGTGTCCATTAGGACAGAGGGGTTGGTCCTCATACTATATTCTGTTTACTTTTAACTTCTCTAGTTCTTAGACATGTGTTTCGTAGAAACACAGGGTCTAAGTTTTGAGGAGTTATAGGTATTTGAATAGAGTAGAGAACCAGGTGTAGCAAGTATCGAGATTCTTCAAAGTGATCGAAGATGTAGATACTTGTGTATGGTATTCAGTTGATAGTAATGATAAAGAGAAATTGCTTCTCTTTCAGGTTACTTATAATTGGAAGCATTCCTAAGTTGAGTAACGCTGATCGGCTTCTTTCCATTTAGTTGACATGCACTGGAGATAGCTGCATGATTTGAATCTGGTTCAATTAAATCAGTGCCTCTGGTTCTATATTGGATATAGTACAGTTCATATCTTAACATTGTTAAGGTACGGGGAGTTGTCCGGCTTATGATTAAAACCAGACTCTGGATAACTCAAGGCACGTTTCTGTAATGGCTGTTTGTGGGTTGACCCAGGCTATGACAAGGGTTGATTTTCTACCATCTGTCAGATCAATAGAAATATTGTTCTAGACTTGCCACAGTTTTATTAAAAATAGATTTTTTTTTTCAAAAACAGTAGTGGGAGTATGGTAGAACTGGAAGTGATTCCAGAACCGCAAACGATTACTGAAGATTTGATAAGGAACCTAAAGATTCAATCTGGTTTGACATTCCATTGGCCACTCCGCAGATAAGGTGGGTAACTTCAGGCACCCGAGAGGTACTCCGGTACCCTCAAGGACGGTGACAGAGAAGTTCTTGTTTACCCACACTTGCCATTGTTGTTGTTCCAGGCTGCGAGACCCGGCAGGAGGATGAGTATAGCGTCGTTCTAAACTAGCTTTAGAAGTGCACATCTATATGACTCTGCCAGAGGGTTGTCGTAGTCAGTGGGAGCAGCGGAAGCATTGGTGGACATCAGGCTTATGTCTATTTATAGACTAAAGCAGATATAGCGGAGATAGATCATCTATTTCTGATGTGACAGTCATGGGTTTGACGTCATCAGAATAGGGGATGGATCTATTGAAAAGGTAGTAGGGTGTGATATCCGGGTTATGGATGACATACACAAAGTAGGAAGTGATATTTCTATACTACGATCGGTTATACTTTGGTCGTCACACAATGGTTTCTCCACAAAGGACTTGGACATTATATCAGACATACTGGTTACTAGATCTATGGTTTTAGATCTAGATTTGGGTGGTTTCCCAATAAGGATACTTTGACAGCATTCTAAGAGTATTTAGAATGGACGACTCCTGGCACGGTAGTGTACCTGCAGGTGATGGAGTCACCCTCTCTAAAGGTGTCTTATAGACTAAAGTAGAGAGGGATGTGCATGATTGGCAGATCACTTGCTTAGGCAATTGAGTCAATCATGAGATGTCAAGTACCACACCAGATGTTGATCTTGCACTAGATGCAATAAGTTGATATTGATCCAATCCTGGAGAAACAGTCGGAAGCAGTTTTAGAACATAAGTGGATGTTCTAGGGATATGATAACGACAGCCTCATTGGGAGAAAGTTATCATTCCAGGCTTCCAAGGTGACATGGACGACAAGGAGGTTGTCAGAGTTATAGTTTTCCTTCTGACGAGGGGCAGTATTCTGGACAGGTGATCCAAGGCAATACTGAGGGTGGCTTGGCGCAGGATACTGATTAAGTTCAGTTGACAATACAGTCTAAGAAGTTTGGATTTGGAGTTCATTTATGAGCTCGGTCCTATCAGACATCCAGACATTCTAAGACAGGTATTGCTCATTTCGGGAGATGGCTTTCTCCGCGAACTTGAGATAGAGAGAGACATAGAAAGAAACTTCAGAGCGGATCCACTCGCTGCGGCTATTCCTCGAACGCAAGAGTTTCGCAAACAGGCTTTGTGAGACTGACTAGTAGAGGAGTTGGGTGTTCAGTATCACACGGGCTGTGAGTATGCGACATCGCAATAATTAGCCTTGAGTGAAAGTGGGAGATTGTTGGAGATAGTGCCCTCAGAGTCAATTATTGGATCACAGGCACGTGATTGCAATGATTGAGGGAGGACCTATCCCGGTACGACAGTCTTACTCGAGATGATAGTATGCTATCTGGTTTACCTTTATCATCGTGTACTGCTTTAGGTGACTTGACAGGTCGCTATTACACGTTGATAGAGCCCCTAGGATTCTTGCTTGACTGCCAGCAGTATGAGGACGATCATATAAGTGAGAGCTGGAGTCTATAAGCACATCCTTAAAAGGTCCCTAGTCGTGGGAGTTTCGAGACAGGGCATCGATTCTCCAGAGTAGACTAGTGTATACAGTCGAGACCCCGACGAGGGGCGGTGGCCGGTCTCATAAGCCACTGGTGTCAGTTGGTTCACCTAAGATGTATACAGGTGCTCATTGGGTTATGAGTACACCGGACAGGACTCGCCGGGAACATGCTAGTTGCTCTTATACATGACGTCAGATAGCAGTTCCCAGGTGACATGTGTACAGGTTAGTTCATCGACCTGGGGATCGTCATTTTTCTCGTGTGAGTTCCCACTGTGCTTTGATTATTACCCTACCACGGCTCAAAGGAGTCGTGCAAACAGGTTTTAGTTGGGTACAGTCCCGAGCCACATGGAGGCAGTGAGCGGATTTTTAGGGGTTCGTCTCTCCCAGTATTGGGGGTGAGGTCGCGCTGTGTCTAGGAGAGCCATTACACGAAGTCCTTGGCCAAGGCAGGAGATTTACTGGTAGGTATTCCAGTAGTATCTCAGGGTGTTCTGGACTACACTCCGACACGACTTGTACCGCTTTTGGGGGTCTGACTTTTACCAACCCCCTGGCCCGACATGCGATGCTCATAGACGAACGGACCGGACTGTACGGATATTGTCACTGACAGGCTCAGTAGGATGTCAGGATGAGTTCGCTCATCGACGTCCCTTTTAGTCAATAGCTGGTGGCCCGTTACGTATTGGCTTATACCTCTGACGTGCTAGTGGTTAAATCCACAGCCATTGTATTGACGAGTCTTTAGAGTCCACCACACTTTCAGTTACTCAAGCTTTCGGGCGAAACGTTGTAGAGGCCGTATGGAGATATGGCAGGGTCCGATCAGATACGTGCGGTATTGCACGGATCAGGATTGGACGGTTTGTACTAGAGGCCGTATAGATATATGGTAAGGTTCGATCGGATACGTGCGGTATTGCACGGATCAGGATCGGACGGATATAACTAGCCGGCTTTGGTTTAAGCCGGATCCTAGTTTAGTACAGTGTAGATTTTGTCTCTTTGCATTTGTATTCGGTCGGAATACAAATGCGGGCATGTATATGCAGTAGCGGGGTTTTCCTGTAATTTATTACGGTACCGGTTTTCTGGGGTTGCCAGTTTGCATTCCGTTCCGGCCGGTTTTCCTTTGTTCTTTCCCGGCCGGACTTTTCCGATGGAGGGGGTTATTTGCATTTGTGCAAATAACATTTGTGGAGGGGGTTTCTTGCAATTATATAGATTATGATAGCATCTTTGATTCCCTCCATCACTTGCATTTAATTAAGACATGAAAGGGTATGGGTTTGATGTTCATATGTTATCATGATGTTTTTGGATGTGGTCACCCCTTGCTTTCTACTACCATCACCTCCCTTCATGCTACATATCCATTCCCTCCACCATTCTAAAAGGGCCGGCCACATTTTTGAGAGAGGGGAGAAAATGAGAGAGTTTGATTTGTGAGCTTGTGGCATATTTCCTTCATCTCATTCTCATGTAATGAAAAATGAAAGCACCATTTTTCATACCTTCATTCCTCCATCAAGGCAACCAATACCCCAAAGTGAGACATGCACTCTACACTATATTCTACAGCACATCTTGGGCACGTCGACTTGCCAGCTTCGTGCCCGAGTTGCCTCGGTATTGAGGTGGGAGCCCGTAAAAGATGCAGGCGATGTGGTGCCCTTCCGGCGAGGAGGCGACGACCGGAGTTTCCGCAAGAGATCGGGACGATGACGAGAAGACCGGAGGACTCGGATCACTCGGTATATCTCTTCCCTATCTTGTTAGTTAGCTAGGACAATTTTAATGGCCCGATCCGGGGTTTAGTGCGCGGTGGTGCCGGTTTGCAAAGTTCGCAAAATTAAAGTTTATCACCGTTTCCACATTTGGCCGTCGGTTTGACGACCGGGGCGCCGCCGTGCACTTACAACCTGAAATACCACCAGAGATCATTTCAAACCCCAGGGAAATCAGTGTCCTTGGCAGCATCCTCAATTCAGGGAAACCAGCATCCTTGATGAGAGCTTCCTGATTCGCGTCGGCCCGCAGAGAAACCAGTGTCTCCGCAGGAATACTCTGATTCGTTTCAACTTCGAGGAAACTAGCGTCCTCGGAAAAATACTTCGACTCAGGGAAACCAGTGTCCTTGACGAGAACTTCTTGATTCGCGTCGACCCGCAGAGAAACCAGTGTCTCCGCAGGATCACATCGATTCGTTTCAACCCCAGGGAAACCAGTGTCCTTAGCAAATACCTCAATTTAGGGAAACTAGCGTCCTTGATGAGAGCTTCCTGATTCGCGTCGGCCCGAAGAGAAACCAGTGTCTCCGCAGGAATACATCGATTCGTTTCAACCCCAGGGAAACCAGTGTCCTTGGCAAATACCTCAATTCAGGGAAACTAGCGTCCTTGATGAGAGCTTCCTGATTCGCGTCGGCCCGCAGAGAAATCAGTGTTTTCAACTTCGAGGAAACTAGCATCCTCGGCAAAATATTTTGACTCAGAGAAACCAGTGTCCTTGACGAGAACTTTTTGATTCGCGTCGACCCGCAGAGAAACTAGCGTCTTTGCAGGAATTCATCGATTCGTTTCAACCCCAGGGAAACCAGTGTCCTTGGCAACCTCCTCAACTCAGGAAAACTAGCGTCCTTGATGAGAGCTTCTTGATTCGCGTCGGCCCGCAGAGAAACCAGTGTCTCCGCGGGAACACCCCAATTCGTTTCAACCCCGAAGAAACCAGTGTCTTCGGCAAAATACTTCGACTCAAGGAAACTAGTGTCCTTGACGAGAACATCCTGATTCGCATCGGCCCGCAGAGAAACCAGCGTCTTTGCAGGAATGCTTCGATTCGTTTCAACCTCGAGGAAACCAGCGTCCTCGGCAAAATACTTCAACTCAGGGAAATTAATGTCCCTGACGAGAACTTCCCGATTCGTCTCAACTTGCAAGATAAAGCCTTAGGCAGCAGGGATTAAAAAACTTGTTTCCTAAGCACTGGGACCCTACAAGTCGGCCTAAAATGGTCTCTTGTATACTATCCACGGGTCTCACTCTCCAAAGTCGAATCTCGACAAGGAGGGAAACAACCGCTTACGAGTCCTCTCGACTCGTAAGAGGGAAAATTCTCTTATAAGATCCTTACGACTTTTAAGAGAAAACGCACTTAGGAATCCTCACGATTCCTAAGGAGAAAATCCACCTACGAGATCCTCTCAATCCGTAGGGAGAAAAGTCTCTATGAGACCCTCACGGCTCATAGAGTTGAAAAGTCTTAGGCAGCAGATCTGAACCTGCGGCCTAAGCCATCGCTACCTCTTGAAGAAACCAAGACAGAATGCTTACTCTATTATCTGTCAACCATGTTTACTAAGGCAACATGCTGATAATCAAAGAAAGAAGAAAGCAACAGAAAGAACATCCGATTTGCATTTGATCAAGCGTTCGAGACACCTCTATTCATGCATGTGCAAAAGACTCAGAACGAGAAATAAGACAAGCTGAAATGAGAAATTTTCCATTCATATTGCAAAAGGTTCTTACAATTATAAAGAAATAGACAAAGACGTTATCGAGATGGTTACAATGGAAAAACCTCAAATCCAGGACAGGGATTGAGGAATTCATAAGTGACCTTGTCCAGAACTTTTCAAGCCTGGCGAACCATCCTAGTGTGCTTCCTTTCGCGAGCACGGGCGTCGGGATCCCCACTGATGTCCTCCACCCTCCGATAGGCTGCAAGAATGGCGGACTGTTGAAAAGCCTGGTGCAAGAGATTGACAAGATTGTCTCGCCGTCTCTTCGAGATTAGGTTCATCAGGTACACTGAGTGCACCTTATCCTCGGCGGCATCCAATGCCCCAAGTGGCACACCAGTACAGAATAGGGGAAGCGCTTCTGTTCAGTTGATAAAACTGCACATTTGTTATTACATTTTTCCTACCATTTTCATATTAAAAAAATCTTTATTATAATATATCATACATATGAGGGTTTATCTGTAAAAATAATATTTTCCATGTGTTGATATATTATAATTAGCATTTGGTAGGAAATTGTATGCAAATAATATCATTGACCAAATCCTAGTAGAACAAAATCTACTAAATATTATTTAAGTTGTTGTGCAGAATTTTTCCAAGTTGTTGTGCAGAATTTTTCCAAGAAATCAAGTTGTTAAAGAAAACTTGCCTAATTAAAAAAGTAAAACTTGGAGATCAAGTCTGGCAGCAACCACAAGAAGATTTCAAAGATCCAAAGGTTCCCAGGATTGCCAAATGTCATACACAAGAAGACCCAGGAAAATGATGAACGGCCGATATCATATGGCCGTGGATCCGCGGCCATACCCCCCTTGGGCCGCGGATCCGCGGCATGTTTGATGAGTTAGGGGTTGCGCAAATTTTGGGTGAATCTTTACAGCTATTTCCCTAATTTGGAAGCAATGGTTTCTGGCTTTGGACTATAAATAAAGACCGAGAGCCTCTTGGAAAAAGCATCAAGCCGACGAGATCACGAAGTCCAAGACGACTCACGCATCCAGGCTGATCATCAACGGTTCATCTACCTTCTTAGAAGAGATCGAGAAGCAACTAGTATTTGTAATCATTTTCTAAGGAATCAAAGTGTAATGAATATTGTTGATTAATAAAGGTAGCTTTCTTTTTCTTATTCTATTTCTTTATAGTTTAATTATGCATTTTCTCTCCATCTCTTTTTCCCCCAACATGCGCGAGTAATTCTCCGCTTGTTAGGGTTCGTAGGATTAGGGTAGGCTAATGGATGATAAAAATCCCTAAACTCTTTTTAAGTCCTATAAAGTTTATAAACTTTATCAAAAGAATCATTAACATCCTAATCGGGCGCGCTACCAATTCATTGTTAGCCGCGACCGCGATTAGAAATTAGATTAATGATTGTTTTGGTAAAGGCTAGATATGAACGGAGTTCCGTGTCGAGATAGGGGTTAAGAGTAGGATTCCTTTTCCCTCCAGAAACCCTAATCTACATGCATCACTGTCGTTCTAGTTTTAAATCTATTAATGGATAGAAAGAGTAATTTTTAATTAATCATCTATAACTACTAAATCCTAATGAACCCTACAAGCCCTCTTCTTACATAAACTCGCATTCATAAATAATCTAGATCTATATTTTGCATTAGTGCTTAACGTAGATCTAGAAACCATTCTACAATACTCTTTATCCCTCCTTTCTTTTTCAACACATCTAAAGTAAGGGTAAAAGGTTCCACGTTTCCCAGAGGACGACCCGTACTCATCTCGGTCTAGCTACAAGCGACACCGTTATTGATTGCGGTTAACTACAAACACTTTTTCACATTAATCAAATGGCGCCGTTGCCGGGGATACATGCATAATTTTTTATTCTTACTATTTGTGTTGAATTCTTATACGATCCATATCATAATTAAAACAAAACTGCAAATTGCATATTTAACGATTTGTGTGTGAATTTTTGCAAGGAGATCTGGAGTTATAGACTTGAGGAAACAGAGAGACATAGACATTCTTAGAGATCCAGAGGAGCACAGAAGGCTACAGAAAAAATTTCATCAAGTGATCCCTCTTCCCTGCGGCTGATCCGCGGCCGGAACTGCACATCGGCGGCGGAAGCGCGTCCGGTTAGGTGATCTAGGGCTTCAGTCTTCTCTGGTAAGATTCTAACCTCTTTCTCTCTCCTCTCAAATCCAATAAAATCTATTTTCTGCAGGATTCTTTGCAAAATAGCGCCGCTCAAAAATCTTTTTGCAAAAGTTTCGTGGTTGGTTTTGTTTTGCATATTTTAATACGGACTTTAAGGGGCAAAGACCAAATCCAGATTAGGCGGGGATTTCATCACCCTTCCTAAGCCCTACAAATCACAAACCGAGCATCTGCATCAACCCTACATTAATTTAAAAAATATATAGACCAGACTCTAAGGACTGTCGCGCTCAATAAGGACAGAGGAAGGTCGTGGGTAATCAATCGCTTATCCGCATTACTTTTGTGGTGTCTAGGCAAGTGTGTCTAAGGCGAGTGGTTACTTAATTAGGACCACTGCTTTCGTAGTGGGGAGCCTCCCACTCACCTGGCACTTACCTGGCTACAAGGGTAGTAAAGAGACGGTAGAGGATTGATCCTACGGCTTGTCCTTTGGAAGTCTAGGAGAGGTCTAGAGACTGGACCTAGGTAACCATAGTTCTAGGGTTGTTTGTGCATTTTTGTGTGATTTGTCTAAATCCATCATTTTTCAAAACAAACCAATTATTTTCTCCCCTTTTTAACCCTTCCCCCTTCTTCTCTTCTTATAATGAGTGACCTAAACAGAAGAACACTTGCCGAGCTTTGATGTCCACAACCAGATATTTCTTGTTTTCGTAATCCCTTCGGTATACCGTCCGGCTCTTCCATGTCCTTAAGAGATCATATAGAATAAGCAGGAAGAAACAGTTGGCCACCTCAGTCTAGGTCTTATCAACCGTATCCTAATCCTACACCTGTTTCAGTTAATACCCAGAGTGAGGAAGCCCCTAGACGAATGTCCATTGCTGAGCACATAGCTAGGGCTAGAGGCCAAAGTTTCAACCCGGACCAATATCAACCATCACCTCCACTTTCCAAAGAAGAGTTTGATAGCCAACCGACCAACCCATATCAATATTCTTCTTATTGTAGGGTTCCTAGGCACACTAATGAAGTCTCACAAGGCATCAAACATGGCCAATTCAAATTTTACAAGTGCCGAGAAACCCTAATACGGATCGTTAACTAGATGTATAGGTGATGCGATGCAAGTAACCAACTTTAACTTAAAAGGAAAGGGGCTACAACCTTTGTAGATCCGGTCCTCCACCTCCTAGGGTCTGTGATGACGTCCCTCCGCTGTCCAAATTGAATCCATGACTCTAGCATCGGGTTCATCGGAGAAAAGGGCGGACTTGGTCGTCGGCTTCGATGCCGAAGATGATCTACGTCGAGGCATCACAAGATCAAGCTCCCACTTCACCAAGTCATGAAACTTGTGAACAAAACACCCTCTACTACTTGGCAAGAGGTAGAGGATGAAGAAATAGGAGGTGGGTTCACTTTAGAATTGGATTTCTCACTCATTTTCACTAGTTGCCATTGATGGTGGCTAGGTTTTCTTCTTGTTCAAGATGAAGAAGATGATGATGAAAGAATATCATAAGTATATCCTAAAAAGAAAATCAATATGAATACTTATCATATCCTAACCTTGGTTAGGTGTAGATAATATACCATGGTTAGTTTTAATGGTTAGGGTTAAGAATGAGACAAGAATGGTGGACTTGTTCAAAGCTTCATGAAGCTTCAACAAACAAACAAACAAAGTCACCATTCTTTCTTTATCTTTTCCAAAATAAGAATTATAAATAAATAGATAAGTAATTAAACAAACAAAACCCTAATCATTAACTTAACCATGGTTTAATTCTTTACACAAACCCAAGTGAGCAAGTATCATCAAACATGATACAAACAAGTGCACAAAAGTATATCACATATACAACTTGTGCACTTCAAGTGAGAAAATCCATTTAAAGTGAACCAATACTAGTTAATGCAAAGTAATATATCAAATATATAATTATGCATTAAATCATTAAATCAATACTTGATTTAACGATCCGGTCATATCGCATATAACCGACTAGTATCCAATGTATCGGCTTATCGAATCAATCCTTGATTCGATAACTAGGTTATATCGCATACAACCATTCGACACATTCATCGCGAGAATGGAATACGGTATCACATACACG
This sequence comes from Agapanthus africanus, assembly GCA_030015575.1. Classification (NCBI taxonomy): domain Eukaryota; kingdom Viridiplantae; phylum Streptophyta; class Magnoliopsida; order Asparagales; family Amaryllidaceae; genus Agapanthus; species Agapanthus africanus. The sequence continues at coordinate 643,938,581 of CM057342.1, forward strand.
CATTATTCTCGGTCCCGCACATATCTCATATGCGCTCCCATTTCGTTTCGCTTGAGCCAGGAAACCTCTGTGTAGGACTCTAAAGACTCGTCAATACGCCGGCAGCAGATGATGATCATATCAAGCACCCACAAGCCGCAAGCGGTCTGCTAAACGTAACGGCCACCCGGGTATTGAGCGATCAGAAGATCAACGAGCAAGCCCGCTCACACTCCTGTGAATCCAACCAGTAACACTTACCGTACAGTCCGGTCTGTTCGTCTGATATGTCGCATATCTCGCCTAGGGGTGGTAAACGTCAGACCCCAATAGCTCGATAAGTCATGCCGACGTGAGGTCCATAACATTCGTGAAACTACTGATAACTCTTACCAGTATATCACTGCAACCCTGGCCAGAGATTTCCTGTTATGGCCAGTCGTGCATAGCGCAACATCAACCCCCAATACCGGGAGAGACAAATCCCCTCCTATCGCTCATTGCCTCCATGTGAATCGGGACTGTACCCAAAAAACCACCTGTTTGCACGACTCAGTAGAGCCGTGGTAGGGTGGAAATCAAAGCACAGTGGGAGACACACAAGACTCTATGACGATCTCGGGTCAACAGACTAAGCTGTACCAGTGTCACCAGAGAACTGCCATCTAACGTGAGGTATAATACCATCTGGGAGTTCTCGGCGAGTCCGTTCAGTGTACCCAGTCTCCACTGAGCACCCGCATACCATCTCTGATGTCAAACACCAATGGATATGGGATCATCCATCGCCCATCATATGGGTCGAGAAGATATACGCTAGTCTACTCTGGAATATCGATGCCCCGTCTCGATATTCCCACGACTAGGAACATTGAAGGATGTACTCATGGACTATCCAGGCCCCACTAGTATGATCTGCATCATAGTCCTGGAAGTCGAGTACACATCCTAAGGGCTTTATCAACATGTAACAGAGAGACGGTAAGTATACATGTTAAGATAAAGAGCAACCAGATAGCGTACTATCATGTCGAGCAAGAAAGTCCTATCTATATATGTCCCAGCATCCACTACAATATACATCCAATGTACAGTAATGGCCTTTAGGGCATACATATAACTAACAATCTCCCACTTGCACTAGGGCCATCTGTAGCAGTAGTTGTAGTATCTAATACTCAACCATCCCCTAAAAGTCTCTGTTTGGGAAAAGGCCTTCGTGAGTGGATCCGCCGTGTTGTCCTCTGAGTCTACTCTCTTAACCTCGATCACCCTGGAGATCAACTATCTCCATGATCAAGTGATGCTGCCTCAGAATATGTCTGGGTCATTGATGGGACCAGGGTTCCTGGGCCAAAGTCACACTTTCATTGTCATACAATGATAGGAACCTAGTTCATCTTATGAACCAATATACACCCAAACTGCCTCTTTGGTAGTATCTTTAATAGCGATGTTACCAGCCTTTATCGTTTAGTTTGCCACGGTATCTAGCTTGGAACTCTTCCAACATACCGTCCATTTACTGAGGGTAAAGACAATGCCTGTGACTGACATTCAGTCGTCTTTATCATCCTGGAACCCTTCCAGTGATTCTCCCCAGGATCGATTGATACTATCTTACTATTGCTAGTGAGAATCCTAACATCCATTTAGATCTATCTCATAGACCCAAATCCCAGGATTTAAGAGGTATCATCTTTATCCTATATGGAGAATCCATGTGATAAGCGAAGATTGACCGAGCGTAGTATAGGGAATCCCATTCCTATCAAGAGTATGTTGTCTACGTACAATACGAGGATGACCACCTTACTCTCTACTACCTTTTTGTACTTACAAGGTTCATCTACCATTTTGATGAAGTCAAACTCTTTGACTACCACATCAAAACAGATGTTCCAACTCCGCGATGCCTGCTTTATTATGTAAAGCAACTTGCACACGTTTCCGCTGCTCCCACTGTTTACGAAGCCCTCTGGCTGTGTTCTTATAGATGTTCTCTTCTAAATCATTACCTAGAAAAGTAGTCATGGTACCCAACCACCAGATATCGTAGTCATGGTGTGTAGCAATGGCAAGTAGGATCTGGATGGACTTAAGCATAGCCACTGGAAAATGTTTCATCATTATCCACGCCTGGTTGATGACTAAAACCTTTAACAAGTCTAGTTTTGAAAGTCTCAACTTTTCCATCTACACCAAGTAATCTTCTCAAGATATACTTGCTCCTGATGGGGATTTAACCCTTCAGATATAGCAGCTAAAGTCCATACTTTGCTGGTGTACATGGATTCCATCTCAGATCGCTAAGTATCCAGCCATTCTTACAGAGTCCCTACTCTCGATGGCCAGCTCGAAACTAGTTGGTCATCATCTCATGATGCAATCCTCTCTCCCACTGTCATCGAGAAACCGAAGTATCTCTCAGGTGGATGAGGAACCCTACTAGATCGGCGGAGAGGCTGAGGTTCATTGGAATCTACTGAATCCTTTGGTTCTACCAAATCACCTGCTGTAGTTTGTATAGCTGGAACCTTTCCAGTTCTACACAACAGACCTTGCCTTGATCTTGTCCGGATTTTTGCTTTTAGACATAGGCCGGAAAATCCCAAATCTTAACTAACTTAAGATATGGGCTCTTCCCTTTCCATATCACATATGAAGTGGTAGGCAACTGATTTGATTCGAACCTAATTCAATAGGTATGCAGCTTCTCAAGTGCATAACTTCCAAAAAGGAAATAGGTAACTCAGTAGTACTCATTATAGAGCACACCTTATCATATAGGGTGTGATTGCTCCGCCCCGATATACCATCGTGCTATGGTGTACTCGGAGGAGTAATGCTGAGAGAGAATCTCATTCTCCTTTAGAATAGTCCAGGAATTCCGTGCTCAAGTATTCTCCTCCTTGATCTCATCAAAGGACATAATACTTATACCCGTATTGGTTCTCTACTTCTAACTTATATTCTGTGAATATCTCAAAAGGTTCGGACTTGTGTTTCAACAAGAACATATGTCTGAATCTAAAGAGATCATCAGAGAATGTAATGAATTACAAAGAACCGGTCTTGGCATGTGTAGACATGGGACCTACATACATCAACATGTATCATCCCAAGAGTTCACTAACTCTTTCCCTGTTTCCAATAAACAGAGCTATGGTCATCTGATCTTTGTGACATGACTGGCAAGTTTCACAAGATGTAAATTCAAACTGATTTAAATATGCATCTAAAATGTAACTTCAGCCAGTCGGGTCGCATTAATATGATCTAGTCTACAATGCCTCAAGAAGGATTTGTTCATTTCTGAACTCTTCCTCTTGTGTGTGTTCTGTATACTAGGAACTGTAGTTTGATTTAGAACGTCAATGCTTTTAGATAACGCGTCTGAACCGATCAACTTTTGATATAGGAAATGTTCAAAACATTATCCATCAATACAAAATTATATCCTTCTTTACTAATAAAGAGTCTGATATGATTTTTTATATCAGGTTCGGTATCTAATAGCATTTGTTCAGAATCAATGTACTGGTAATACAGGGTGACAGTGACCAACAGACTTGGCTGCAACACTTGCCCCATTTTCTGTCTCATGAAACTTATCACCCGTTCTCAGTTTTTCTACCTTTTTGTAGCCCTATGTAACATGATTACATATCTGGGATCCTGATCCAGTATCAAATACCCAGGATGCAGAGGATACTGAGAAACAGTTCTTTGTAATGAACACACCCGAAGGAGATGCATCATATGCACTTTCTTCGTTTGGGCGGCATAGAAATTCTAGTATTCCCCTATTTCCTGCTCTGTTTTATAACAATTATAAGTTGGAGCGGGACCAACGTTCCCCAGCTCAGTATAACAAGCGGGTTCGGTCAATTCATCCATATTATTATCTTGATTAAGGCGTGACATGGTCGCTACCTGGAGAGAGAGAGAAGAAAACACTCAGCGTGCGCTCTTGCAAGATCAGATTGGTTATATATTTTATCTAATCAGGATGGCTCCCACTGTTTTTATCAAATCTTCCTTCAAACCTTAAAAGGAAAGACTAGCCGGGATTAATTACACTCTACAAGTTCGCCAATCTTTCAGCCAGGCCAGTGTCGGTACTTTGAGGGAGGTTCCCCGTGCTTTCGCACGGACCTAATTACAGTAAATCTCGTTTTCCCAGAGGCGTAACCCTGTTGACACCTTTCTAGACACCTACTTGATCGGCTAATTGTAAAGTGCAAAACTCTCCCAGGAGTAACAATTACTCGCAGTGGGTATCGGGATCCAACTATCACATAGAAGGTATGCAATCTCATTGCAAATTTCAACACTTGAAACTCCCGATAAAGATTTTTACCCCTAGCACTTATGACCTTAACTATGGTCAACAAATCATAAGCACTAGTCAAGTTCTACCCGTCATTTCGTGATTAATTAGACCCACCCACATGACCCTTAACTAAGGTCAACAAAGTCACGTGACTGTCCTAACTAATCGCATCATATGCGGTGTAGGAAGACATCACTTAGCTACCGTACACTGTGCCTTAACTAAGGTCAACAAACACAGCACGAATACTAAGTACTCTACTTCCTAAAATGACGGAGGGTTGCGAATGGTTTTTATGAAAACCTTTAACGCTTTGAACTTGATCTCGTTGCGGAATAAAATGGTTTTTAAATGGAATGTTTTTGAGGCTTTTCTAGTTTTGCTAAAGGGGTCACTCCCGGTGAAGGGATCGTCGGCCCTTTCCTCGTCGAATGAGGTGCGGGATATATCATATATATCACTGTGCAAAGCAGAAACTATAGAAGCAATCAAATGACAAACCGAGGGCTGTAGCATCTGCCAGTTATTGCTAAAGGAGTCACTCCCGGTGAAGGGATCTCGGTCCTTTCCTCATCGAATAAGGTGCAGGATGTTCTACAATGAACACCGCGATGCAAAGCAAGAACTGTAGCTACCTGTTTTATTTTGAAATTCGATTCCACAACATCAATTAGGTTTATTTTCTTTCATTAATCTCATTAATGAATGTCCCATCATTTAAGTCCACCTAAACATCACAGATAAATATAACGTACGCTTATGCCATCCGCATTCGCCTCGATGTCCCCTCGTGCACCGTTAGGTTAGGTAACTAACGCCAGAACGAGGCAGGGCTAGCGCGGGTGTAAAACATAAGCAACGTCTATATAATATATCATATATACTATATCTATCTGAACAAATCACATGATCACATCAGAGATAACGCAGCAGAAAATATCATATGAAATATTGGATATACTAGGACATCCGTGTTTTCAATACGAGCCAGTATAAAACACGGATTCCACGGTCGTGATGAATAGCCAATCCCACACCCCTAGACCCCTACGAGAGCGGCAAGCAACCCTACCAATTCTAGGGTTAGGAGACCCGGACTCGACTCCTCGAGTTGGTCTCCCACTGGACCCTAGAACCCGGTTACTTGTGCTCCGCTCCTTGGGTCTATCCTAATGCGGAAAAGTAAATAATATACAAAAGGTGACATCATCCGCAACCTGGAAGTGCCCCAATAAAAGAATATTACATACAAGTTTTTACATGAATGAAAATGAAAAACACTCATCTCACATAAAAACCCCCGGCTATTCGAACACGACGATCCAATATAACATATCCAGCAACACATAACATCACAAGTCATCAACGTAAGTAAATATGTGCATCCCAATTGTCGTTGACATATAGCAACAAAACCGGCGATATCACATATTACACTTACGGTCACAGAAAAGAAAGTGTAAAACTACAACAGTTGGAATCCGCATCCTCTTTAGACATCGCATGCCTAGACCAGTGAATTCCTTAGACATCACATGCCTAACAATTATAAACCCCGCATTTTAGTCTCATTATCGAAAACTCTTTTCAATATCAAGTCGGGGAATTCAACAGGATTCCCGACATTCTGATCGAATGCTCGTCGCAAACTTTAGTAGGCGGCCGCACCCCCGACGCTATCGACGAAGTGCACCAAGGCGGAACACCGCTACCGCGAGCACCCGAACGGATGCTTTCGGCGACGGGGTTCTCCTACAGTCACTTGGTCGGGGCTATGGGGCGAGGCTGTCTATTAAGTTTACCCGGCGAGTATCCGCCTACGCTACGTGATTGCGACGGACTTTTGATCACATCAAAATTCCGTGGCAATCGATCAAGTGAGACTAAACCGCTAGATTTATAACATTCATTCAGTTATCTCATAACTACTTGTGAATTCCAATTATTGTATCACATTCCGGATAAATAGAAAATGTTAAACTTTTCGATCGAACAATCGAACACCCAAGTTTTCCCGATACAGCTCAACACATGAAATAAGTCTAAAAACATTCAGTTCGTGCCTCAGTACCAACGATCCAGCCGTAGAAGGGTCAAGCCAACGCCTCACATATGGCACGCCGTACTGCCCCAAACCCGAAGGTTCAAAGGGCAGTTCAAGACGGTCACATAATCGAGTTAAGGTTTGTTGTCTTCTAGAGGGACCATCGCGTTACTTGCACTACTTAGAACGTGATTAAACTACAGAAAAATCCAACAATTGGAAATTTCCCGGCAGGGGAAAAAGTGGGTATTTATATCCGGTCGAACTTTTTAACATATTCTAAAATTATCCGGAAAAAACACACAGACAAAATTAGACAATCCGATCGAAACACCGAGTCCCCAATACAACCCAGAAAATTCAACTCTTGAATAAATATTAAAAATTCCCAGGAAAACCAGCACTGCAAAATAAGAATTACTGTGCAAAATTCTTTGTACAATGAGTCCGTACGGCCGCGGAACCGCCGCACGAGCCATGCTCGTGCCGCGGAACCGCGGCGGTTTAATGGAATTGGGAGATCGAATTTCACAGTAACTCTTAAAAACTCCTGCTGATTTTTCTGCTGATTTTTAATTCTCAAAAATCCACGATTTCAGAAAATGTACAGAGAGCAAGTTTGAATTAGGGTTTCGATTCGATCGGACTTCTAACTCCGTCAACGCATCGCCTAAGGCTCTAGCTAGGCTCTGATACCACTGTAGGGTTCCTAGGCACACTAATGAAGTCTCACAAGGCATCAAACATGGCCAATTCAAATTTTACAAGTGCCGAGAAACCCTAATACGGATCGTTAACTAGATGTATAGGTGATGCGATGCAAGTAAACAACTTTAACTTAAAAGGAAAGGGGCTACAACCTTTGTAGATCCGGTCCTCCACCTCCTAGGCTCCGTGATGACGTCCCTCCGCTGTCCAAATTGAACCCATGACTCTAGCATCGGGTTCATCGGAGAAAAGGGCGGACTTGGTCGTCGGCTTCGATGCCGAAGATGATCTACGTCGAGGCATCACAAGATCAAGCTCCCACTTCACCAAGTCATGAAACTTATGAAGAAAACACCCTATACTACTTGGCAAGAGGTAGAGGATGAAGAAATAGGAGGTGGGTTCACTTTAGAATTGGATTTCTCACTCATTTTCACTAGTTGCCATTGATGGTGGCTAGGTTTTCTTCTTGTTCAAGATGAAGAAGATGATGAAAGAATATCATAAGTTTATCCTAAAAAGAAAATCAATATGAATACTTATCATATCCTAACCTTGGTTAGGTGTAGAGAATATACCATGGTTATTTTTAATGGTTAGGGTTAAGAATGAGACAAGAATGGTGGACTTGTTCAAAGCTTCATGAAGCTTCAACAAACAAACAAACAAAGCCACCATTCTTTCTTTATCTTTTCCAAAATAAGAATTATAAATAAATAGATAAGTAATTAAACAAACAAAACCCTAATCATTAACTTAACCATGGTTTAATTCTTTACACAAACCCAAGTGAGCAAGTATCATCAAACATGATACAAACAAGTGCACAAAAGTATATCACATATACAACTTGTGCACTTCAAGTGAGAAAATCCATTTAAAGTGAACCAATACTAGTTAATGCAAAGTAATATATCAAATATATAATTATGCATTAAATCATTAAATCAATACTTGATTTAACGATCCGGTCATATCGCATATAACCGACTAGTATCCAATGTATCGGCTTATCGAATCAATCTTTGATTCGATAACTAGGTTATATCGCATACAACCATTCGACACATTCATCGCGAGAATGGAATACGGTATCACATACACGCATTATTCTCGGTCCCGCACATATCTCATATGCGCTCCCATTTCGTTTCGCTTGAGCCAGGAAACCTCTGTGTAGGACTCTAAAGACTCGTCAATACGCCGGCAGCAGATGATGATCATATCAAGCACCCACAAGCCGCAAGCGGTCTGCTAAACGTAACGGCCACCCGGGTATTGAGCGATCAGAAGATCGACGAGCAAGCCCGCTCACACTCTTATGAATCCAACCAGTAACACTTACCGTACAGTCCGGTCTGTTCGTCTGATATGTCGCATATCTCGCCTAGGGGTGGTAAACGTCAGACCCCAATAGCTCGATAAGTCATGCCGACGTGAGGTCCATAACATTCGTGAAACTACTGATAACTTTTACCAGTATATCACTGCAACCCTGGCCAGGGATTTCCTGTTATGGCCAGTCGTGCATAGCGCAACATCAACCCCCAATACCGGGAGAGACGAATCCCCTCCTATCGCTCATTGCCTCCATATGAATCGGGACTGTACCCAAAAAACCACCTGTTTGCACGACTCAGTAGAGCCGTGGTAGGGTGGAAATCAAAGCACAGTGGGAGACATACAAGACTCTATGACGATCTCGGGTCAACAGACTAAGCTGTACCAGTGTCACCAGAGAACTGCCATCTGACGTGAGGTATAATACCATCTCATCTGGGAGTTCTCGGCGAGTCCGTTCAGTGTACCCAGTCTCCACTGAGCACCCGCATACCATTTCTGATGTCAAACACCAATGGATATGGGATCATCCATCGCCCATCACATGGGTCGAGAAGATATACGCTAGTCTACTCTGGAATATCGATGCCCCGTCTCGATATTCCCACGACTAGGAACATTGAAGGATGTACTCATGGACTATCCAGGCCCCACTAGTATGATCTGCATCATAGTCCTGGAAGTCGAGTACACATCCTAAGGGCTTTATCAACATGTAACAGAGAGACGGTAAGTATACATGTTAAGATAAAGAGCAACCAGATAGCGTACTATCATGTCGAGCAAGAAAGTCCTACCTATATATGTCCCAGCATCCACTACAATATACATCCAATGTACAGTAATGGCCTCTAGGGCATACATATAACTAACACTTATCACAATGTTGACCCTACTCCCACCCAATTTTCGCAACCATTCTATTCCTATCAATCCAATCCAACTTTTCCACCTTCTCTAGACAGTTCTTCTAATCAGTCATTTGGGAGTTTTAATTATCCACAGGAATTTCAATCTTATACTGAAACCCTTTATCAACCCAAGACTAGTCTGGAGCAGACATTAGAAAAATTTCTGGAATTGTCGAACCAAATTAGGAAGGAAACAACAGAGTGGATGCAAGCAAAGAATTTCAAACCTGCCCAAAAATTTTCAGTATATGATTCGGACATAGGACAAAATGAGAATTTGGGTAGTGAGACAGAACTGTACACCCTTCCTAATCAAACCTCCCCATTCCAAACTGAAATCCACAACTCCAGTTTCATAGATTCATCAAGTACACCAAATAGAATGTCTGATAAGTTGTGTGACTTTGTAGTGTTTGATTTACCCGACTGTGAAGGGTCCATTTCAAGTGAAACTATACCCAACCCTTGTGATCTCTACACCTCCACTCTTGAACCAAAACTGATTGAAAACCATACTTTTGATGAGGTGTTTGAGAATTTTAACCTTCACTTGAATGAGGTGATTGACGTTGGGGATATATTGATTGATGAACCCGAAATTTTAGATGATTTTGTCGCACCAATTCATCAAATCCTTTCACTTCCTTGTGGTCATCATCTTGAGCCTTTAATTCTTCCCGAATCCCAAATATGTCTTGAAGTTGATGATAAAGGTATACCCGAAGAAATACAGCCTCCATCTTCTACATCTGGTACAGGAACACTCGATACACCAATTTGTTTACCCATTTCACCTTCTATTTTCTCCGGTTCTTCTTCTGTTCCTATAGTTTCAGTGAGTTTTGATGAATCACAATCCGTTAATTCAAGTTCAATAATACCAGAAATTCAACTTGATTTGGATATTTTTGAAAATGAGGTAGATGAGTTTTTCGAGTTCTCTACCTCAATGATTTTTGATGAATCAAGTAGGATAAATTCTGGCATAAAACTCTTTGACAGCAAAATGTTCAATCACACCATTGATAAAAGTTTTGAAGAACTTTTTGCTGACGAACTTGAATTTTTAAACAATACGGATTTTGTGTTTGATCAATCTCCACCTATAGAGGTTGAACCGTCACCATTCCTTCTTCCTAATCATTCACATTCATCCTCATTCTTTCTTTTCTCTAATTTCAAACCCTTTCCAGACCACCTCTTATCCCTTCCCTATTTTTTCTTGACTCGATACAACACATTCTTCCACCAACCTATACGCTATACTGATAAAATCTTTGAATGGTCGGTGTTAACTTTTGGTCTTTGTAAAGTCTTACTTTGACCAAATGACTCACCCCCTCTTAAAATTCTTCATATTGTCTAACCCATGTTTGAGAGGGGGTATATTTTTGGCTCTTGAACATAACTTCTGTCCTCAAATTTGTGAGCCAAAAATAAGTTTGGGGGAGGATTTTCACTTTCATATATTCTTATCCCCATTAATAATGTCCTCCCAAGCTTACAGGTTTTTGTGATCTAGCAGATAGCAACAGTGAGGACACTGTTGAAAACAAGTTTGAGTGAGGTTTGTGCTTATTTACGCATACTTTGCTTTATACTATATATAAGCACAAAATTTTTTTGATAATAAAAGAATAGAAAGTGAAAAATTATATATGAAAGATAGGATTAGTTTAAGAAAACCAAGAAAATTAGAAGTTTTCTTAAACGAACTGGTAATAAGTAGTTATGAGCTGTTGTCCCAAGGGTTAGTAAGATGAAAGAAGTCACTAATCTGAGGATAAAAATAAGTCTGAAAAATAGTTTCTATTCTGAAAGCCAAACATTTGAATGTTGATACCCTACTATATGCACTTACACACGTCTTGAAACTCGGGATAGTAGAGGATACCTTGAAATGTTCTTGTCTAAAAGGCAAAGTATAAAGGAAAAAAAATGAATAAAATATAAAATGGTGAAGAAAACAATGAACACTGGTTTTGTTATCGCGAAGGCAGCAATAAAAAAATATAGCGAGGGTGCTTCATCACCTAGTGCCTTAGACCAACTGGTCTGGGAGTCACTGCTAAGCCTTAGGTGGTGCAAGACGAGGAAAATACTATCACCTAATCAGCAAGCACATAAGTAATCGGTCGGTTAGTACCTCAAGAAGTATTAACGATCGCATGAAAATGTGTGAGCAAATCTAAATATTCATCAAATTAAAAAGTACTGAGGTAGATGGACAAGAGTATGATAGCTTGAATTGAATTCTCCGAGTGTAGGGATGTTCTTTACACACACGTAGGGTTATATGATCAATGTTTGGATGAAAGGTAGGAATGAAGAATAAGACGATGTTTTATTGAGGGATGATGTGATTTCTAACATCTTTTCATGACTATTAAGATAGGGCTCATGATAACTGAAAAGCTAGTGTAGTTAGAAACTCTTATTTTCAATGTCTTTCTTTTATGGTTCTTATCTTTATATGTATATTTCACCATCTCTCTTTTATTATAGGATTTTGTGGGTGTAATCCGCTGAAAACCCTCAGGAGACAACACTCCTCCTACTAGGGACACCTAGGGGTTTAACGGCTTGTTGCACGTGCTCAGTGCAATCGTGTTTGCCTACGAAAGTGTGCTTAGTTTTCTCCTTTCTTTTTTTCTCCTTCTCTTGAATAAACTAGTTTGCTCGGGACGATCAAAGATAAGTTTGGGGGTATTTGTTCAGTTGATAAAACTGCACATTTGTTATTACATTTTTCCTACCATTTTCATATTAAAAAAGGTCTTTATTATAATATATCATACATATGAGGGTTTATCTGTTAAAATAATATTTTCCATGTGTTGATATATTATAATTAGCATTTGGTAGAAAATTGTATGCAAATAATATCATTGACCAAATCCTAGTAGAACAAAGTCTACTAAATATTATTTAAGTTGTTGTGCAGAATTTTTCCAAGTTGTTGTGCTGAAGTTTTCCAAGAAATCAAGTTGTTAAAGAAAACTTGCTTAATTAAGAAAGCAAAACTTGGAGATCAAGTCTGGCAGCAACCACGAGAAGATTTCAAAGATCCAAAGGTTCCCAGGATCGCCAAATGTCACACACAAGAAGACCCAAGAAAATGATGAACGGCCGAGATCATATGGCCGCGGATCCGCGGCCATACCCCCCCTTGGGCCGCGGATCCGCGGCATGTTTGATGAGTTAGGGGCTGCGCAAATTTTGGGTGAATCTTTACAGCTATTTCCCTAATTTGGAAGCAAAGGTTTCTGGCTTTGGACTATAAATAAAGACCGAGATCCTCTTGGAAAAAGCATCAAGCCGACGAGATCACGAAGTCCAAGACGGCTCACGCATCCAGGCTGATCATCAACGGTTCATCTACCTCCTTAGAAGAGATCGAGAAGCAACTAGTATTTGTAATCATTTTCTAAGGAATCAAAGTGTAATGAATATTGTTGATTAATAAAGGTAGCTTTCTTTTTCTTATTCTATTTCTTCATAGTTTAATTATGCATTTTCTCTCCATCTCTTTTTCTCCCAACATGCGCGAGTAATTATTCGCTTGTTAGGGTTCGTAGGATTAGGGTAGGCTAATGGATGATAAAAATCCCTAAACTCTTTTTAAGTCCTATAAAGTTTATAAACTTTATCAAAAGAATCATTAACATCCTAATCGGGCGCGCTACCAATTCATTGTTAGCCGCGACCGCGATTAGAGATTAGATTAATGATTGTTTTGGTAAAGGCTAGATATGAACGGAGTTCCGTGTCGAGATAGGGGTTAAGAGTGGGATTCCTTTTCCCTCCAGAAACCCTAATCTACACGCATCACTGTCGTTCTAGTTTTAAATCTATTAATGGATAGAAAGAGTAATTTTTAATTAATCATCTATAACTACTAAATCCTAATGAACCCTACAAGCCCTCTTCTTATATAAAATCACATTCATAAATAATCTAGATCTATATTTTGCATTAGTGCTTAACGTAGATCTAGAAACCATTCTACAATACTCTTTATCCCTCCTCTCTTTTTCAACACATCTAAAATAAGGGTAAAAGGTTCCACGTTTCCCAGAGGACGACCCGTACTCATCTCGGTCTAGCTACAAGTGACATCGTTATTGATTGCGGTTAACTACAAAAACTTTTTCACATCAATCAGCTTCCCAGATGGCTCCCACGATAAGCTTCAGGAGAGAGGAACGTCGGGGAAGCAACTGACCGTTGTATGCGTCGAAGCGACTCATGATCTCGGCACACTCGGCATTAGTAAATTCTCAATTTTGGGAACGGCCGAGTCGGCGGATGTCCCTGTAGGAGATAATCTCGTCGAGGTCGTACATGTGGGCGTCCATCACTCCTATAAAAGAAGATCGAAAAAAATCAGCAACTCTTAAGAGTTCTGCTATATGATTTAAAAGGAGCAAAGCTCCATTAATGAATCAAGAAATTATAAATGAAATCTTTCAGAGAGCAGAACTCTATTGATGGAATCCTTACAGGGTTCTCTTTAGTTCTCTTTAGATCCTTTTAGAGCAAAGTTTTGCTAAGTGAAACCCTAGATGGGTTTTCTTTAGATCAGGGATCTATTGAGAGCAAGGCTCTGTCAATGAAAATTAATTTAATTTAATTAAAATTTTTACCTAAAAAGCGTTTTCTAAAGAACATCTAATTCTTGGAGTTCTTGAAGGCAAGAGCAAGGCTCTGAAGTTTTGAAAGTAAAAATCTTAAAAGATGATGATGATCTGTGGAGGACCAAAAGTCCTATTTATAGGCATCAAATGCCCTTTCAACTTCCAAGAGTTGCTGCGGCGGTTGGAATTCTGCCACCGCTACGCTCACGTTTGGAGGGCCACGTAAGCGCAACGGTGGGGGGGCATTTGTTTACCCCAATCAGAGCAAAGCTCTGTTCAAATTCCAAGGCGGGAAACGAAGCAACGCTTCTGTGTCCCCCAATCAGAGCAATGCTCTGTTTTGGAAATTAAAATGAAAATTAAAATTAAAATAAATGAAGCAACGCTTCAGCTGACTTGCGCTCTGCGCTGCGCGACACGTATCAGCACAGTTGCGCTGTGCCTTGCGCTGCGCGACACGTGTCAGCGCAGTTGCGCTAGCGCAGTGCGCTGCGCGACACGTGTCAAGCACTGATGCATCTGCGACAAACAGAATTAAAATTCCAGTAAGATCTTTCAGTTCTTGTTAAAACAAGAAGATTGTTTCTGTAAAACAGAAGCCCTTGGATCAAAGATCCAACGGTGGGGAAAATTCCCCAAATCACTCAGAGAAGGATCTCTTTAACAAATTTAACAAATTAATGGGCACTATATAAAGGCCCCTAGACCCCAATTCAAAAACACATCAAGAACAACAACGAGAACACAGAGAATAGAAAAACTCTAGAAACAGAGAGAGAACTCTAAAGAACTCTGAGAAGAAATTCAGAAGGAAAAAGAAGGTAAAACCCTTTAAAAAAAGAAGAATTTCTTCTGAAAAGATCATTGATCTAAGAACAAGATCAATGATCTTCAATAAAAAATAAATAATGACAAAAGCATTGCTTTTTCATGAACCATTGGTTCTGGAATCTTAAAGATTCTTTTCTTGAATCCAAAATTGGATCAAGAAATTAAAACAGTGCCTTGCACTTGCAGATCTGCACTGTTGCGCTCCTGGGTTGGCGCAAGCCACCAGAAAGCGCCACGTGTCAGCACCATAATAACTTGCGCTATGCACTTTTAAAAATAGAGCATTGCTCTTTGAAGTTGGCGCAACTCATCAGAGCGCGCCACGTGTCACAGCGCAATAGCGCAGCGCACTGCGCTAGCGTGACACGTGTCACCTTCACATGCGCTTGCACTCAATAATTGGCGCAAAGCGCCTGACAGGCCACATGGCCATTGTCAATTTTGATTAATGCACTGCATTATTTACAGAAGGGCCAAGCCCAATTAAAAAAGGCCTAACAGGCCAAACTAAATGCAATGCAGGGCAGAGCCCAAATAAAAACAGATGCTGTGCATCATTTAAAAGGGATAGAGCCCAAATCAAAAAGGCCTAGCAGGCCAAAATAAAATGCAGTGCAGGGGCAAAGCCCTAGCACAAGCCTAATAGGCCAAAGATAAAAACGTTGAATATTCTCAACTGGACTTAGCCCAATCATGGTCGTAAATCCTCAAATTAAATTGACTGAGCAAGACTGCTCTCTTAAATCAATTTACATCCAGTTCAAGGGTACATCTCGGAACTCCTCTGACACCTATCGTTGTAATCCTTCAACGACGTCAGAGAGGTGACGGGTCCCGACAACCACACACCAATACGAACTGTGGGGTCCTTAAACCCATGGACTTATGCATCCTTAAACCAAGATACGGACTGTGGGGTCCTTAAACCTATGGACTTAAGCGTCCTTAAACTCACGGATTTATGCGTCCTTAAACTAATATCCATCCCCAAAATGGGAACGATGGACCACCATGTCTCTAAACTGGAACATGGACCACCATGTCCCTAAACTGGTAATGGACCGCAATGTCCCTAAACTACCCATGGACCACTACGTCCCTAAACTGGAACAATAGAGCCTCCAAACGCTCTTTTGTCGGATCTAAACGATCCCGTTTAAGTTGATCTTAGCCTCAAATCTGGCTAACGTATCCTTAAACATTCAATCGGACTACATATTCCCTATTCAACTTTGGTTCAAGGATACATCTCCGAACTTCTCGGACACCTGTCGTTGTAATCCTTCAACGTCGTCAGAGAGGTGACGGGTCCCGACGGCCATATATTAAATGGACCACTATGTCCCAAAACTGGAACAATAGAGCCCCTAAATGCTCTTTCCGTTAAGTTGATCTTAGTCTCAAATCAGACTAACGTATCCTTAACGAACGTTTAAATTGATCTTAGGCTCAATTTGGCTAACGTATCCTTAAACTAAAACACCAAACCCAAATCTAAGTAAATACGGATTTGGACTAATCCACGTCCTACGGGCGACGACATAAATTAGTCTCCGTATACAATCTACGGGCAACCACAAACAAAAAAAACACACGCGACATGAAGTGAAATTCTGGAGAAGGAGAAAGTTGCTACCGCGATGCGGTAGCGTAATTAACTGCAGGGGCTTGCGCCTGCAGGGAAGAGCGTCCCCACAATCAAAAACCCCTCAAGCGAGGGGGAATCTGACGAAGTCTGCTACATCGGCCGCATCCGTCTAAACCTCCGATACACGGTGCCATAAATCAACTTGGCATCTTCGGAGAGGTAGACGGATAAAACCAAATAGCATCTGTCCCGAATCTCAGGCGAGACGCCATGTCTCGGCCGCCGTTCGGAGGGGAACACCACTGTGCTTTGATTTCCATCATACCACGTCCAAGAGGGCGTGCAAAACGGTGGCTTTTAGATTCAGTCCCGAATCACATGGAGGCAATGAGCGATGGGAGGGGTTTCGTCTCTCCCGGTATAGGGAGTTGATGTTGTGCTGTGTTCGATTGGCTATAACCGGAAGTACCTGGCCAGGGCGGATATTGAGTACTACTGGTAAGTGTTATCAGTAGGTTCTCGACCTGTTATGAGCCTCGCATCGACACGACTTATCGGTTACTGGGGTCTGACATATACCACCCCTAGACTAGATATGCAACATATCAGACGAAGAGACCGGACTATATGGGAGTGTTACTGATTGGATTCACAGGAGAATGTACAGGCTTTCTTGTTGATCTTCTGATCGCTCAATACCTGGGTGGCTGTTACGTTTAGCTAACCGCTTGCAGCTTGTGGGTGTTTGATATGATCATCACCTACTGCCGGCGTATTGACGATTCTTTAGAGTCCTATACAGAGGTTTCTTGACTCAGGCAAAACGGAGTAAGAGCACATATGTGATATGTGCGGGACCGAGAATAATACGATATGAGATACCATATTCTATTCTCGCGATATTTGATATCATCCGGGTCATCGGATCAAGTGTTGATTCGATGAATCGGTACATGAAATATTAGTCGGTTATATGCGATATAGCCGGATTGTCGGATAATGTGTTGATTCGATAATTTAATGTATAATTATATATGTGATATATTACATTACATTATCTAATATAGGCTCGCTTTATTGATTCATTTCTCACCGGGTAATACATTGATATATATGCGATATATGTTAATTGTATTATTTTCTTTTGTTAGAAAAATATATTATATATGTGATATATAATATTGTAACAAGTTATGTTTACAAATGCAACATGATTGGTGGAGATTAAACATGGTTAGGGTTTGATTTGGGTTAGTCTTTTCTTGAAGCTTCTAGAAGCTTTTGTTTTGTTTTGTGTAAAGATATTATGTGTTGATATTTTGAAAATATTATTTAACCCAACCCAAACGCTTAACCCTAGTAAACTCTCTACATGAGTTAATGATTCATATTATTAACTCAAGGTTCATTTTGTAAGAAAAGTAACAATTCATTATTCATCACAAAAGAAATCATCTTCTTCTTCCTCCTTGAAAAAGCTTCTTGCTTTTGATTTTGTGATGAATTAGTATAAGATCTTGAAAACAAAAGAGAGCATAATTCCTACTTCATCATCCTCATCTAATCTAGCCAATTAGATTAGGGTGTTCACTTCATTAATACTTGATTAGTGAGTGAGAGCTTGAGTTAAAGAAATTTCAAGGTAGATCATCTTAGAAAAAGAAGACTTCAAGCAAGCATGGATCATTCGGGTTGTGGAGCTTCTCTTGAGTCCGGGAGATCATGGATCGCGGTGAAGGGACTATTACTCGGAGCTTATGAAGCGAAGGAGCGGACTACAAATGTTGTAATCTCTCTCTCTTAGATGTAAAGATGTTTACTTGCATGTTTAACCCTAATTATCTAGCAAAGATCCTCGCTTTAGGTTGTTTGGCACGTCTAAATTTTAAATCGGGCATGGTTGATGCCTTATAGACCCTTGTGGCAATGCCAAGTAACCCTACAATGGTATCAAAGCCTAGCTAGAGCATTAGGCAACGTGTTTACGAAGTAAAAGTCCGATCGAACCCCGAAACATCAAAATTTGACCCCTCTCTGGAAATTTTTTAAAAATATGCTTTTTCTGTATTAAAAATACTCAGAAAATTCAGCAGGGAATTATAAGGATAACTGTGAAATACGAGCACCTAACTCCCTAAAGTCGCCGCGGAACCACGGCAAGACCATGCCTTGCGCGGCGGTTCCGCGGCCGTACTTGGGTGTCAGGGGCTTTAATTTCTTGGGTTTGTCCTTAGGTATTAGTACATGCTTCTGGGAATTTTTAATTCTACTCAAGTGTTGAGTTTTCTGGAGATCTTTTGCATTCGTTGTTTCGATCGGAAAGTTTAACTTCGTTAAGTTTTCCGGATAATTTAGAACGTGTTAAAATGTTCAAATGGATATCAATAACTTATTTTTTCCCGACACGAAAAACTTTCAAGTGTTGAATTTTTCTCGGGTTTAAAACTTTCGGAAAAACATGCAAGCATATCTGTGGACCCTCTAGAAGAACGTAACCTTAACTCGATTATGTGACCGTCAAAACTGCCACTGAACCCTAGGGTTTGTGGTAGTTTAGCGTTGCCACATGTGAGGCGTTGGTTTGACCCTTCTACGGCTGGTTCACTGGGGCGGTAACATGTTCTGGGTTTTTTGAACTCCGCTCAAGTGTTGAGCTATTTGGGAAATCTTGGGTATTTGATTATTCGATCGGAAAGTTTAATATTGTCTATTTATCTGGAATGTGATACAATATGTGGAATTCATATAGTTAGGCATGAAATGTGAAGTATGTGATATTTCGGATTTAAGATGTCTAAAGTAATTGTGGATTCCAAATGTTGTAGTTTTACACTTTCTTTTCTGTGACCGTAAGCGTAGTATGTGGTGTATCGCCGGCTTCGTTGCTATACATCAACGACAATTGGGATACGCATATTTGCTTACGTTGATGATATGAGATATTATGTGTTGCTGTAATATGTTGTATTGGATCGTCGTGTTCTGAATAGCCGGGGGTTTTATGTGAGATGAGGGTTTTTATTTTCATTCATGTAAAATTCATTTGTATGTAATATTCTTTTATTGGGGCACTTCCGAGATGAGGATGGTGTCACCATTGTATATTATTTACTTTTCCGCATTAGGTAGACCCAAGGAGGGGAGCACAAGTAACCGGGTTCTAGGGTACAGTGGGAAGCCATCTCGAGGAGTTGAGACCGGGTCTCCTAACCCTAGAATTGGCAGTGTTTCTTGCCACTCTCGTAGGGGTCTAGGGATATGGGTTTGGCTATTCATCGCGACAGTGGAATCCTTGTTTTATACAGGCTCGATATAAAACACGGACGTCCTAGTATATCCAATATTTCATATGTTATCTTCTGCTGCAATGTTCTGTGATGAGATCATATTACTGCCTGAGACGAATGCTTATACTATATATATATGTTGATATATAAATATTACTGCTTTCGTTTCTTCTGTGATGCTTAGGAAGCATAACTGATGGGATTTATTAATGAGATTAATAAAAGAAAAGAAACTTAAAAGATGTTGTAGAATCAAAACTTTATAAAAAGGTAGCTACAGTTTTGCTTTACATAGCGGTATATATGATATACCCTGCACCTTATTCGATGAGGAAATAGCCGAGATCCCTTCACCGGGAGTGACCTCTTTAGCAAAACTGGCAGATGCTACACACTCATGGTTTAGTTTTTGACAGCTTCTATAGTTTTGCTTTGCACGGCGGTATATATGATATACCCTGCACCTTATTCGATGAGGAAAGAGCCGAGATCCCTTCACCGAGAGTGACCTCTTTAGCGATACTACAAAAGCCTCAAAAACACTCCTTTTTCAAAATCACTTATTTCTACAACGATATCAAGTTCATTACGCTCATGGTTTTCTGAAAAACCTTCGTAGCCCTCCGACATTTCAGATAGATAATACTTAGTATTCGTGCTGCCTTTGTTGGATTTCGTCAAGGCGTAATGTGCGGTGGCTAACTATTGCTTATCTGTAGCATATGATGCAATTGGGTTGGGGTAGTCGTACGGCTTTGTTGGCTTTCGTCAAGGGTCGTGCGGCTGGGTTTAATTCAATCAAGAAATGTACGGGTTGAACTTGACTAGCGGACTATGGTTTGTTGGCATTCGTCAAGGTCATAGCACGTTAGGGGTAAAAGCATTATCGGAAATTTCAAGTGTTGAAATTTGCAATGAGATTGCATACCTTCTATGAGATAGATGGATCCTGATACCCACTGCGAGTAAAAGTTACTCCTGGGAGACTTTTACACAGGACAATTAGCCGATCAAGTAGGTGACTAGAAAGGTGTTTACGAGGTTATGCCTCCGGGAAGACGAGGTTTATTTTAATTAGGTCCGTGTGAAAGCACGGGAAACCTCCCTCAAAGTACCAACACTGGCCTGGCCGAAAGATTGGCGAACTTGTAAGGTGTAATTAATCCCGGCTAGTTTTTCCTTTTAAGGGTTTGAAGGAAGATTTGATAAAAACAGTGGGAGACATCCTGATTTGATAAGATAATAACCAATCTAATCTTGCAAGAGCATACGCTAAAGTGTTTTCTTCTTTCTCTCTCCAGGTAGCGACCATGTCAGGCCTTAATCAAGATAATAATATTGATGTATTGACTAAACCCGCTTATTATACTGAGCAGGGGAACGTTGGTCCCGTTCTTTCTTATAAGTGTTATGAGACGGAGCAGGGAATAGGACAATATCTGGATTCTCACGCCGCCCAAACGAAGAACAAGTATGTTGATGCATCTTCTTCGGGTGTATTAGTTATTGAGAACTGTTTCTCAGTTCACCCTACGTCCTGGGTATTAGATACCGGATCGGGATCCCACATATGTAATTTGTTACGTGGGCTACGTAAAGGTAGAGAACTGGGAAAAGGTGATCATTCCGTACAAGTAGGGAATGGTGCAAATATTGCAGCCAAAGCAGTTGGCGAATATCACCTAGTATTACCAAGTAGTAATACATTGATTTTGAACGAGTGCTATTATATACCGAACATGATGTGCAACATTATATCAGTTTCTTTATTAAGTAAAGAAGGATATAATTTTGTAATACAGGATAATGTTATGAACATTTTCCTAGATCAAAAGTTGATTGGATCAGGCTCGTTACATAATGGCATATTCATTCTCAATTAAACTACAGTCCTTAATATACAAAACACACACAAGAGGAAGAGTTCAGAAATGAACGATTCCTTCTTATGGCATTGTAGACTAGGTCATATCAATGCGACACGGCTAGCTAAGTTACATAAGGATGGATATTTGAATTCATTCGAATTATCATCTTATAAAACTTGCCATTCATGTCTCAAAGGCAAAATGACCAAAACTCCGTTTAGTGGACACGGAGAAAGAGTTACGGAACTCTTAGGGCTGATACATAGTGATGTATGTGGTCCCATGTCTACACATGCCAGGAACGGTTCTTCCTACTTTATTACATTCACTGACGATCTCTCTAGATACGGACATGTGTTCCTGATGAAACACAAGTCTGAAGCTTTTGAGAAATTCAGAGAATATAAGCACGAAGTAGAGAACCAAACGGGCAAAAGTATTAAGATTCTTCGATCTGATCGAGGAGGAGAATGCTTGAGCAATGAGTTTCTAGACTATCTGAAAGAGAATGGGATTCTCTCTCAGCTTACTCCTCCCTATACACCACAGCACAACGGTGTATCAGAGCGGAGGAATCGCACCCTATTAGATATGGTGCGCTCTATGATGAGCACTGCTGAGTTACCTATTTCCTTCTGGGGGTATGCGCTTGAGACAGCCATACACCTATTGAATATGGTTCCTACCAAATCAGTGCCTACCACTCCATATGAGATATGGAAAGGGAAGAGACCATCTCTTAAGTATGTTAAGATATGGTGTTGTCCGGCCTATGTCAAAAGGCACAATCCGGACAAACTCGAGGCAAGGTCTGTCCTATGCAAGTTTGTAGGATATCCCAGGAATTCTCAAGGGTATATCTTCTACCACACTGAGGAACAAAAGGAGTTTGTTTCTCGACATGCCACCTTTTTAGAAAAGGAATTTCTTGCAAAGGAAATTTGTGGCGAAGAGGTAGAACTGGAAGAGGTTCCAGCGACACAAACTGTAACAGAAGATTTAGTGGAACCAGAGGATTCAGTAGTACCCAACGAACCTCAGCCTCTCCGTCGATCCAGTAGGGTTTCTCATCCACCTGAAAGATACTACGGTTTTCTCCTTGATGGTGGGAGCGAGGATTGCATCATGGATGATGATGACCCGACTAGTTTCGAGCAGGCCATCACGAGTGGTGACTCTGTGAAGTGGCTGGATGCAATGCGATCTGAGATGGAATCCATGTACACCAACAAAGTATGGAGTTTGGAAGTTGCTCCTGAAGGGGTAAAACCCATTGGGAGCAAATGGATCTTTAAGAAGAAACTTGGTGTAGATGGAAAAGTTGAGACTTTCAAAGCTAGACTTGTTGCAAAGGGTTTTCGTCAACGACCAGGTGTGGATTATGACGAAACCTTTTCTCCGGTGGCTATGCTTAAGTCCATCCGGATCTTACTTTCCATTACTGCATACCATTGTTGGAGATAGTGCCCTCAGAGTCAATTATTGGATCACAGGCACGTGATTGCAATGATTGAGGGAGGACCTATCCCGGTAGAACAGTCTTACTCGAGATGATAGTATGCTATCTGGTTTACCTTTATCATCGTGTACTGCTTTAGGTGACCTGAAAGGTCGCTATTACACGCTGATAGAGCCCCTAGGATTCTTGCTTGACTGCCGGAAGTATGATGGCGATCATATACGTGAGTGCTGGTGGTCTATAAGCACATCCTTAAAAGGTCCCTAGTCGTGGGAGTTTTCGAGACAGGGCATCGATTCTTCAGAGAAGACTAGTGTATACAGTCGAGACCCCGATGAGGGGCGGTGGCCGGTCTCATAAGCCACTGGTGTCAGTTGGTTCACCTAAGATGTATACAGGTGCTCATTGGGTTATGAGTACACCGGACAGGACTCGCCGGGAACCTGCTAGTTGGGATTATACCAGACGTCAGATAGCAGTTCCCAGGTGACATGTGTACAGGTTAGTTCATCGACCTGAGATCGTCATTTGTCTCGTGTGAGTTCCCACTGTGCTTTGATTACTACCCTACCACGGCTCAAAGGAGTCGTGCAAACAGGTTTTAGTTGGGTACAGTCCCGAGCCACATGGAGGCAGTGAGCGGATCTTCAGGGGTTCGTCTCTCCCGGTATTGGGGGTGAGGTCGCGCTGTGTCTAGGAGAGCCATTACGCAAAGCCCTCGGCCGAGGCAGGAGATTTACTGGTAGGTATTCCAGTAGTATCTCAGGGCGTTCTGGGCTACACTCCGACACGACTTGTACCGCCTTTGGGGGTCTGACTTTTACCAACCCCCTAGGCCCGACATGCGATCCTCATAGACGAACGGACCGGACTGTACGGATATTGTCACTGACAGGCTCAGTAGGGTGTCAGGATGAGTTCGCTCATCGACGTCCCTTTTGGTCAATAGCTGGTGGCCCGTTACGTATTGGCTTATACCTCTGACGTGCTAGTGGTTAAATCCACAGCCATTGTATTGACGAGTCTTTAGAGTCCACCACACTTTCAGTTACTCAGCTTTCGGGCGAAACGCTGTAGAGGCCGTATGGAGATATGGCAGGGTCCGATCAGATACGTGCGGTATTGCACGGATCAGGATCGGACGGTTTGTACTAGAGGCCGTATAGTTATATGGCAGGGTTCGATCAGATACGTGCGGTATTGCACGGATCAGGATCGGACGGATATTACTAGCCGGCTTTGGTTTAAGCCGGATCCTAGTATAGTACAGTGTAGATTTTGTCTCTTTGCATTTGTATCCGGACGGAATACAGATGCGGGTGTGTATGCACAGTATCGGGGTTTTCCTGTAATTTATTACGGGACCAGTTTTCTGGAGTTGCCAGTTTGCATTCCGTTCCGGCCGGTTTTCCTTTGTTCTTTCCCGGCCGGACTTTTCCGATGGAGGGGGTTATTTGCAAGTTTGCAAATAACATTTGTGGAGGGGTTTTCTTGCATATGGATTAATTATGATACCATTCTTTTCTACATCATTCTTTTGCATTAATTGTGATTGGAAAGGGTATGGGTTGATTAAGGTGTAAGCATGGTTGATGTTTGTTTGTGGTCACCATTCTCTTTATCCTACACTCACTTCCCTTCATGCTACAAATGCTTTTCCCTCCACCATTTCCTAGCAAGTTTTGGCCGGCCACTCATTTGGATGAGGAGGAAAAATGAGAGAGTTCCATTTTGGTGTGGGAAATTAATCATTCATATCATTTTTTCATTGCCACAAAAATCCCCAGTTCATATCATCTTGATTCCTCCATCAAGGCAACATAACCCCAAAGAGACTAAGCACTACATATTCTACAGCAAATCTTGGGCACGTCGACTTGCCAGCTTCGTGCCCGAGTTGCCTCGGTATTGAGGTGGGAGCCCGTAAAAGATGCAGGCGATGTGGTGTCCTTTTCGGCAAGGAGGCGATGATATGGAGACAGGACTTTCCGCGGGAGATCGGGACGACGACGAGAAGACCGGAGGACTCGGATCACTCGGTATATCTCTCACCCCTTCTCTTGATTGCTAGTATAGGTTAATGGTTAACGATCCGGGTTTCATTGTCCGCGGTAGCGCCAGTTTCCAAGTAAGGAAAATTTTTGATTCCGCATTTTGGCCTCGGATAGACGGCCGGGGCGCTGCCGTGGCGCAACAACCATGACTACGAAATCTGGCAAATGGATGTTAAGACCGCCTTTCTAAATGGTAATTTAGAGGAGTGCGTGTACATGACTCAGCCAGAGGGCTTCGTAGATAGTGGGAGCAGCGGAAAGGTGTGCAAGCTGCTTAAATCCATCTACGGGTTGAAGCAGGCATCGCGGAGTTGGAACATCTACTTTGATGTTGTAGTCAAAGAGTTTGACTTCATCAAAAACGTAGATGAACCTTGTATATATAAAAAGGTTGCAGAGAGTAAAGTTGTCTTCCTCGTATTGTACGTCGATGACATACTCTTGATAGGAAATGATGTTCCTATGCTGCAATCGGTCAAGCTCTTCTTATCACAAAGATTCTCAATGAAAGATCTTGGTGATGCCTCCTGCATACTGGGAATTATGATCTATAGAGATAGATCTAAACGGATACTGCGATTGTCCCAATCCAGGTACATTGACACCATACTAAAAAGGTTTAGTATGGAAGAATCCAAGCGTGGGAACCTACCCACGATCTCTGGACTCACTCTCTCCAAAAAGATGTCTCCCAAGACTGATTTGGAGAGAGCTCACATGCAAGAGATACCTTATGCTTCGGCAGTAGGCTCTATCATGTATGCGATACTATGTACCAGACCCGATGTAGTATACTCACTAAGTGTAGTGAGCAGGTATCAAGCAGATCCTGGAGAGAGTCACTAGACAGCTGTGAAGAACATTCTCAAGTACTTGAGAAGAACTAGGAGATGTTCTTGGTGTATGGTAACGGAGAACTCCAGGTGGAGTCCTTTACCGATTCGAGCTTCCAAAGTGATAAGGACGACCCTAGGTCGCACTCGGGATTTGTCTTTACCCTCAATGGAGGGGCGGTGTGTTGGAAGAGTTCCAAACAGGAAACCGTTGCAGACTCGACGATGGAGGCTGAATACATCGCTGCCAACGATGCTGCAAAAGAGGCTGTCTGGATGAAGAAGTTCATTACCGAACTTAGTGTGGTTCTGTCCATTGAGCATCCAATACCTTTGTATTGTGATAATAATGGAGCTGTGGCTTTGGCCAAGGAACCCAGGTCCCATCAGAAGTCCAGACATATTCTGAGGCGGTATCACCTGATCAGGGAGATAGTTGATCGCCGGGAGATCGAGGTCAGGAGAGTTGATACGAAGGACAACACTGCGGATCCACTCACGAAGGCCATTCCCCAGACACAGTTTGAGAGACTCTTCGGGATGCTGGGTATGAGATACTACAACAGCTGGCCTTAGTGCAAGTGGGAGATTGTTAGTTATATATATGCCCTAGAGGCCATTGTTGTACATATGATGTATATTATAGTGGATGCTTGGATATATATAGAGAGGACTTTCTTGCTTGACATGATAGTTTGCTATTTGGTTTCACTTTATCTTAACATGTTGACTTATATTAGTTTACTGTCTTACTCTCACATGTTGATAAAGCCCTTAGGATATATACTCGACTACTGGGACTATGATGAGATCATACTAGTGGGGCCAGGGTAGTCAATGAGTACATCCTATAACTGCTCCTAGTCGAGGGTGTGCCGAGACAAGGTATCGATACACCAGAGTAGACTAGCGTATACGCATCTTGACCCATATGATGGGCGATGGATGATCCCATATCCATTGGTGTTTGACATCAAAGATGGTGTACGTGTGCTCAGTGGAGACTGGGTACACTGGACGGACTCGCCGGGAACTCCCAAATGGTATTATACCTCACGTCAGATGGCAGTTCTCCGGTGACACTGGTACAGGTTAGTCTGTAGACCCGAGATCGTCATAGAGTCTTGTGTGATTCCCACTGTGCTTTGATTTCCATCATACCACGTCCAAGAGGGCGTGCAAAACGGTGGCTTTTGGGTACAGTCCCGAATCACATGGAGGCAATGAGCGATAGGAGGGGTTTCGTCTCTCCCGGTATAGGAAGTTGATGTTGTGCTGTATTCGATTGGCTATAACTGGTAGTCCCTGGCCAGGACGGATATTGAGTACTACTGGTAAGTGTTATCAGTAGGTTCTCGACCTGTTATAAGCCTCATATCGACACGACTTATCGGTTACTGGGGTCTGACGTATACCACCCCTAGACTAGATATGCAACATATCAGACGAAGAGACCGGACTGTACGGGAGTGTTACTGATTGGATTCACAGAAGAATGTATAGGCTTGCTTGTTGATCTTCTGATCGCTCAATACCTGGGTGGCTGTTACGTTTAGCTGACCGCTTGCAGCTTGTGGGTGTTTGATATGATCATCACCTATTGCCGGCGTATTGACGATTCTTTAGAGTCCTACACAGAGGTTTCTTGACTCAGGCAAAACAGAGTAGGAGCACATATGTGATATGTGCGGGACCGGGAATAATACGATATGAGATACCGTATTCTATTCTCGTGATATTTGATATCATCCGGGTCATCGGATCAAGTGTTGATTCGATGAATCGGTACATGAAATATTAGTCGGTTATATGCGATATAGCCGGATTGTCAGATCAAGTGTTGATTCGATAATTTAATGTATAATTATATATGTGATATATTACATTACATTATCTAATATATGCTCGCTTTATTGATTCATTTCTCACCGGGTAATACATTGATATATATGCGATATATGTTAATTGTATTATTTTCTTTTGTTACAAAAATATATTATATATGTGATATATAATATTGTAACAAGTTATGTTTACAAATGCAACATGATTAGTGGAGATTAAATATGGTTAGGGTTTGATTTGGGTTAGTCTTTTCTCGAAGCTTCTAGAAGCTTTTGTTTTGTTTTGTGCAAAGATATTATGTGTTGATATTTTGAAGATATTATTTAACACAACCCAAACCCTTAACCCTAGTAAACTCTCTACATGATTTAATGATTCATATTATTAACTCAAGGTTCATTTTGTAAGAAAAGTACCAATTCATTATTCATCACAAAAGAAATCATCTTCTTCTTCTTCCTTGAAAAAGCTTCTTGCTTTTGATTTTGTGATGAATTAGTGTGAGATCTTGAAAACAAAAGAGAGCATAATTCCTACTTCATCATCCTCATCTAATCTAGCCAATTAGATTAGGGTGTTCACTTCATTAATACTTGATTAGTGAGTGAGAGCTTGAGTTAAAAAAATTTCAAGGTAGATCATCTTAGAAAAGGAAGACTTCAAGCAAGTATGGATCATTCGGGTTGTGGAGCTTCTCTTGAGTCCGGAAGATCATGGATCGCGGCGAAGGGACTACTACTTGGAGCTTATGAAGCGAAGGAGCGGACTACAAAGGTTGTAATCCCTCTCTCTTAAATGTAAAGGTGTTTACTTGCATGTTTAACCCTAATTATCTAGCAAAGATCCTCGCTTTAGGTTGTTCGGCATGTCTAAATTTTAAATCGGGCATGGTTGATGCCTTATAGACCCTTGTGACAGTACCAAGTAACCCTACAAGTAACCTAACGGTGCATGACGGGGCTTCGTGGCGAATGCGGATGGCATATACGTACATTGTATTTTCATTCTTTTTGGTGTGATATGGATTAATTGATGGAACTGCATTAATTCTGATTAATACAAGAAAAACAAACCTATATGATGTTGTTGGAACCAAGTTTGTTTAAAAAAACTGACATTACAGACGTTTCCTTTTGCTTTGCACAGTGGTATTCGGTTATGAATATCCAGCACTTCATTAGTCGATTCTTTTGCTTTGCATCATGGTATTCAGTTTAGAATATCCTGCACCTTATTCGATGAGGAAAGAGCCAGATCTCTTCACATGGAGTGACCTCTTTAGCAAAAGTTTGCGCCACTATATATTTGTAAAACCACTCGGTTCCTTCAACGATATCAAGTTCATTACGTTAAGGGTTTTTCGCCAAAAACCAGTCATGGCCCTCCGTCATTTCCTACTAGTAGTACTTAGTATTCGTGTCGCGTTTGTTGACTGTGTCATGGCGTTGTGTACGGTAGCTAAATGGTTCTTGTTTGTAGCATGCAATGCGATTGGTTAGGACAGTCGTGCGACCATGTTGACTGTGTCAAGGGCTCGTGCAGGTAGGTTTAATGCAATCAAGATAATGATGGGTTGAACTTGACTAGGACTCTTTGATTTGTTGATTGTGTCAAGGCCACTTGGATCCTAAGGGTAAAAACCATATCGGGTGTTTCAAACATACAGGAAACTTGCCAGGCATGCGCATACCTTCTGGAGTGTGGTAACTTGAGTGGCTTCCATCAAGTTATCACACGATGATAGTTGGATCCCGATTCCTACTGATGAGTAGGTGTTACTCCTCGGGTGATTTTAGATGATCCCTACTAATTCTCCCTTTAGGGTTTAAGGGAGAATTCGAGGAAACAATGGGAGCCATCCTGATTAGATAAAATGATTAACCAATCTAATCTAGGTTAGAGTGCATGCTGAGTATTTCTTTTCTCTCTCTCTTTGGCAACGACCATGGCCTGACCCTAAACTAAAACTCATGAACCAAGTTAACCGAACCTTCTTAAAACACTTTTGCTTTTAGATTGTCACGAAGTTGCATATATCATTGTCAATCCTACATCCCCTTTGCATTTCTCCAGAACACTCTGTATCACTACAAAGATCCAAATTTCTTGGATATTCCATCGTATAGTTACATACGAACTCGAAAGAACTTGTTCCAGTTCGAGGATGGATTCTAGTTCTAGAGAAATTGAATAGAATTATTCGGTTGTCTTTTCTCTTTACCTTATCTCAGGTTGCGAGAGCTCCTAGTGTTGGGAGAGTACACCTATTACACTTATTGGGTAGTCTTCTTCCAAACCATAGGTAGGTGCCGAAAAGTGGGGAAGGAAGAAAACCAATTAGCCTAAGTGTGGTGTACAGAAAATAATAAGTAAAGACATATAAAGGGATTAGAGTAAGAGCAAAGGAAAATGTGACTGCTGTCATTTACAACAAAGCCGCATATACCCCTGCCACTCCTACTTCACCTTTTCATTTCTTCAGAACACTCCGTATCACTACGAAGATCCATATTTCTTGGATATTCCATCGTATAGTTACATACGAATTCGAAGGAACTTGTTCCAGTTCGAGGATGGATTTTGGTTCTGGAGAAATAGAATAGGATTATTCTGTTGTCTTTTCTCTTTACCTTCTCTCAGGTTGCGAGGGCTCCTGGTATTAAGAGAGTACACCTATTACGCTTATTGGATAGTCTTCTTCTAAACCATAAGCAGGTGCCGAAGGGTAGGGAAGGAAGAAAACCAATTAGCCTAAGTATGGTGTACAGAAGGAAGTAAGTAAAGACATATAAAGGGATTGGAGTGAGGGTAAGGAAGTATATGGTTACTGTCATGAATCTGGATAGTGGAAGAGACATTACTAGGAATACTGGACTACCCCTTCGAAACATTTTCTTGTTTCAGTTTAACTGTGCGGTGTTAATTGAAAACTGTTTTACCAATTAGATTCTAACTCCAGGATATGTATATGCCAGATTTGATTCTCATGTCTGTATGGCGTTACAGATGATGAGTGGGAGTAAGATATTGGGAATTGGGTGATTAGATCCTCTATATATAAGAATTCTTTGTAATTGGTGATATTTGAGGAAATCACCTGGGTTTGCCTAACGGCAAATATTTGGTTTTGAATATCCGTTGTTATGCATCAATTTCAAACTGATATATCTGTATGTTTATTTTATAAAGTGAGATATAACCTTTTGAAATTATGTCTATGATATTTACCTATATCAATTGATGATCAGGTAAGGAGCATTCAATAACGGTGTAATTCTTCTTAAGCATAGTACAGTTTTTCAACCTACGACGCACAGGGTTTGAGTTATTGAACTCAGTGGACTTATACAAAGTATTGTATGTTGTCCGATGTCTGTTAGGACAAAGGGGTTGGTACTCGTACTATATTCTGTTTACTCATGACTTCTCTAGTTTTAGACAAGTATTTCGTTGAAATACAAGATCCAAATTTTGAGAAGTTATAAGTATAAGAATAAGGTAGAGAACCATATGTTGCAAGTATCAGGATTCTTCAAGGTGATCGAATATGTAGATACTTGTATTTGGTATTCCGTAATAAGTAATAGTTATGAGAACTTGCTTCTCTTTCAGGTTACTCATACGTGGATGTATTCCTGGATGAGTAATACTGTATGGCCTTCTTTCATTTGGTTGGTATGCACTGGAAATAGCTGCATGATTTTTGAATTTGATTCCAATTAAATTAGTGCCTCTGTTTCTATATACTGGATATAGAATGGATTCATATCTTAACAATATTTAGGTATATGGAGTTGTCCGGCTGATACTTAAAACCAGAATCTGGACAAACTCAAGGCACGTTTCAGTAATGGCAATTTGTGGGTTATCCCGGGCTTTGACGAGGGTTAGCTTTCTACCATCTGGAAAATCAATAGTTATATTGTTCTTGACTCGCCACAGTTTTAGTAAAATGGATTCTTTTTCAGAAAACATTAGTGAGAGTATGGTAGAACTGGAAGTGATTGCAGAACCACAAACGATTACTGAAAATTTAGTAGAACCTAAACATTCAAATAGTTTCGACAATCCATTAGCCATTCCGCAAATTTGGTGGATAACCTCAGGCACCCGAGAGGTACTTCGGTCTCCTCAAAGGCGATGATAGGGAGGTTTTTGATTACCAAAACTTGGTACTACTGTTGTTCAAGGCTATGAGATCTGGCAGGAAGATGAGTATAACGCCGTTCTAAATTAGATTTAGAAGTGCATGTGTATATGACTCTGCCAGGGGGTTGTTGTAGTTAGTGGGAGCAGCGAAAGCATGGTGGGCAAGTAGCTTATGTCTATTTATAGATTAAAGCAAGTATAGAGGAGATAGATCATCTAGTTTTGATGTGACAGTCATAGAGTTTGACTTCATCAGAATAATAGATGGATCTGGTAAGAAGGTAGTAGGGAGTGATGTCCTGGTATTTGGATGACATGCTATTGATAAGAAGTGATATTCCTATACTACGATCCGTTATACTGTGGTTGTCACAAGGGGTTTCTCCACATAAGATCTGGATAAAATATCAGGGATTCTGGTGACTAGATCTATGGTTTTAGATCTAGATTTGGGAAGTGTCCCAATTTGGATACTTGACACTATTCTAAAGTGTTTTAGAATGGACGACTCCTGACGTGGTGGTGTACCCGCAGGTGATAGAGTCATCCTCTCTAAAGAGATGTCTTCTACACTGATGAGGAGAGTGATTTACATGATTGACATATCACTTGCTTAAGCAATTGAGTCAATCATGAAATGTCAAGTACAACACCAGATATTGCTTTTGCACAGGCTGCAATAAGCGTATATATTTTAATCTAATCCTGGAGAAACGTTGGGAAGCAGTTATGAACATAAGTGGATGTTCTTGAAATATGGTAACGGCAGCCTCCTTCAGGAGGTGGTTATCATTTCAGGCTTCCAAGATGACCTGGGTGATAGAGTGACTGTCAGAGTTATACTTTTCCATCTTTTGAGGGGCAGTATGTTGGAAAAGTGGTCCAAGCGGATACTGTGGAAGGCTTGTCACGGGATACTGATTAAATTCGGTGGATGATACGGTCTAAGAAGTTTGTTGGATTTGGAGTTCATTTGTGAACTGGGTCCCATCAGATATCCAGACAAATTCTAAGACAAGTATTGCTCATTTCGGGAGATAGTTTTTCTCCTCAAAGTTGAGATATAGAGAGATAAAGCTATAAACATTGGAGCAGATCCACTCACTGAGGCTATTTCTCGAACGCAATAGTTTCACAAACGGGCTTTGTGAGACTAATTAGTAGAGAAGTTGGGTGTTCGGTATCACACGGGCTGTGAGTATGCGACACCGCAATAATTAGCCTTAAGTGAAAGTGGGAGATTGTTGGCTATAGTTCCCTCAAGGCAATTATTGTAATCACAGGCAGGTGATTATGATGATTGAAAGAGGACCTATACGGGTAGAACAGTCTTACTCAAAATGATGGTATGCTATCTGGTTTGCCTTTATCATCATGTACATGCATTATGTGGTATTACAGATCACTATTACATGTTGATAGAGCCCATAGGATTTTTGCTTGACTACCAACATTATGATGGCGATCATATACGTGGGAGCTGGGTGGTCTATAAGCACATCCTTAAATGTCCCTAGTTGTGGGAGTATCGAGACTGGGCATCGATACTCCGGAGTAGACTAGTGTATACTTATCGAGACCCCAACGAGGGGCGGTGGCCGGTCTCACAAGCCATTGGTGTTAGTCAGTCACCTAAGATAGTATATAGGTGTTCATTGGGTTATGAGTACACTGAACGGACTCGCCGGGAACATACTAGTTGGTATTATACCTATTGTCAGATAGCAGTTCTCAGGTGACATGTGTACAAATTAGTCTGTCAGCTTGAGATCGCTATTTGTCTCGTGTGAGTTCCCACTGTGCTTTGATTACTACCCTACCACGGCTCAAAGGAGTCGTGCAAACAGGTTTTAGTTGGGTACTGTCCCGAGCCACATGGAGGCAGTGAGCGAATCGTCGGGGATTCGTCTCTTCCGGTATTGGGGGTTGATGTCGTGTAGTGCACGAGTAGCCATCACCAGAAATCCTTGGCCAAGGTGGACGAGAATTGCTGATTTGGATCAGTGGTTTCTCAGTTGGTGATATGCTTCATACCGACACGAAATATCACGTTATTAGGGATCTGACTTTATCCACCCCCTAGACTCGATATGCGATACTCTTATACGAACGGACCGGACTGTACGGAGATTGTCACGGTCAAGCTCAGTAAGGGTTCGGATGAGTTTGCTCATCGGCCTCCCTTTCGCTCAATACCTAGGTAGCCGTTACGTATAGCTAGTGTTGCTGACGTGCTTATGGTTAAACTCACTGCCAACGTATTGATGAGTCTTTAGAGTCCCACACAGAGGGTTTCCCTGCTTCGGGCGAAACGATGTAGAGGTTGTATGGTTTTACGGCAGGGTTCGATCATATACGTGCACTTATTCACGTATCATGATTCAGACGGATAATACTAGTGGGCTTTTGTTTAAGCCGGATCCTAATATTATATTATTGGATTATTTTCGACTCTTTGTATTCGTATTTTTCGGAAAACAGATACGGATATGTATATACGGTGAGGGGTATTCTTGTAATTTATTACAAGGTGCTTGTTTACCGCCGAAAATTAGGAAGACAGACATCTTGCCTGAATTTGGGGGCAAATACTATTTGGATTTATCCGTCCACCTCTCCGAAGATGCCAAGCTGATTTATGGCACCATATATCGGAGGTTTTGACAGATGCAGCCGTTGTAGCAAACTTCGTCAGATTCCCCCTCTTTTGCGAGGGAGTTTTGATTGTGGGGACGCTCTTCCATGCAGGCATAAGCCCCTGCAGTTAATTACGTTACCGCATCGCGGTAACCACTTTCTCCTGCTCCAGAAGGTCACTTCGTGTCGTGTGTTTGTTTTTATTTTTAGCTGCCCGTGGATTGTATACGGAGACTAATTTATGTTGTCGCCCGTAGGGCGTGGATTAGTACAAATCCGTATTTTCTTAGATTTGGGTTTGGTTTGATTTAAGGATCGTTAATCTCATTTGGGAATAAGATCAACTTAAATATTTGTGGAAGATACGTTAGTCTAATTTTTAGACTAAGATCAACTCAACATGATTTTGGGGTCATTCAGACCCAAAAAAAGAGCATTTGAGCTCCATTGCTTTAGTTTAAGGACGTTACGGTCCATAGCTAGTTTAAGAATATTGCGGTCCATTATTAGTTTAAGGACATTGCGGTCCGTAGCTAGTTTAAAGACGTTGCGGTACGTAAATCGCCGTTTTTAGGGTGAGGGTTTAGTTTAAGGACGTTACGGTCCATGACTAGTTTAAGGACATTGTGGTCCATAGGAATGTACTCATGGGTTTGGGAGAGCACCAAAGAGCTATTGGTTGTCAGGACCCTCCATCTCTCTGAAGACGTTGAGAAATTACAATGACATGTATTAGAGGTGTGAAGAGATGTACCCTTGAACCGAACTCCAGATTAAAGGGAGAGATCATGGTGGAACGAACATCATTTTAGATGCCATGTGTCAGGAGATCATTAGTCATCTTTGGAACTAAGATCGATTTGGGGAGACCTGAATATAGGAGGGCTCAGTTGATTGATGGTTAAAAGGTTTTTTTCGCCTCAGGAGACTTGGCTAATTTAGGCTAAGGTTGGCCCCCTCATAGTGTTATGTTGGATATAGTGTCCTCAAAGTCAATTATTGGATCGCAGGCACGTGATTGCAATGATTGAGGGAGGGCCTATGTTGGGAGGACAGTCTTACTCAAGATGATAGTATGCAATCTGGTTTGTCTTTATCATCGTGTACATGCTTTAGGTGATATTACAGATCACTATTACACGTTGATAGAGCCCTTAGGATTCTTGCGTGACTACCAGCAGTATGATGGCGATCATATACGTGAGAGTTGGGTAGTCTATAAGCACATCCTTAAAAGTGTCCCTAGTCGTGGGAGTTTCGAGACTGGGCATCGATACTCCGTTAGTAGACTAGTGTATATAGTCGAGGCCCCGACGAAGGGCGGTGGCCGGTCTCACAAGCCATTGGTGTCAGTTGGTTCATCTAAGATGTATACAGGTGCTCATTGGGTTATGAGTACACCGGACAGGACTCGCCGGGAACCTGCTAGTTGGTATTATACCTAGCGTCAGATAGCAGTTCCCTGGTGACATGTGTACAGGTTAGTTCATCGACCTGAGATCGTCATTTGTCTTGTGTAAGTTCCCACTGTGCTTTGATTACTACCCTACCACAGTTAAAAGGAGTCGTGCAAACAGGTTTTAGTTGGGTACAGTCCCGAGCCACATGGAGGCAGTGAGCGGATCGGCAGGGGTTTCTTCTCTCCCGGTATTGGGGGTGAGATCGCGCTATGTCTAGGAGAGCCATTACACGAAGCCCTTGGCCAAGGCAGGAGATTTACTGGTAGCTATTCCAGTAGTATCTCAGGGTATTCTGGGCTATACTCCGACACGACTTGTACCGCTTTTGGGGGTCTGACTTTTACCAACCCCCTGGCCCGACATGCGATACTCATAGACAAACGGACCAGACTGTTCGGATATTGTCACTGATAGGCTCAGTAGGGTGTCAGGATGAGTTCGCTCATCGACCTCCCTTTTGGTCAATACCTGGTAGCCCGTTACGTACAGCTAGTACCACTGACGTGCTAGTGGTTAAATCCATAGCCAAAGTATTGACGAGTCTTTAGAGTCCCCCACAGACAGTTTCTCAAGTTTCGGGCGAAACGTTGTAGAGGCCGTATGATATATGGCAGGGTTCGATCATATACGTGCAGTCATGCATGGATCACGATCGGACGGATCATACTAGTGGGCTTTGGTTTAAGCCGGATCCTAGTATTAGATTTGTTGGATTACTTTGGTCTCATCGCATTTGCATTCAGTCGGAATGCGGATGCAGGTATGTATATACAGGTGAAGGGTATCCTTATGATCCGTTACGAGTTTACTTTAGTAGATGCCATTCTCTTTTTATTGTTGTAAACATTTGGATTAATGTTTACATATGGAAATAATGAGCTCAAAGTCATGATTAGGAGCATTAATTGTGACACATGCACAAGTGATGACTCATGGTCTCTTTATTTGTGCATATGTCACATTATTGTTTGATTTATGTGTTGAAATGATAAGAGGAGAGAGGGAAGGAAGCCAAGGGGCAAGGGGTTTGCTCTTGTGTTTATCATTCTAGCCTCTCTCATTTTATCATCTCACACAAGAAAAGAAAAGCTCTTTTTCTTCTTCTTCTTCCTCTAACTCATAACTTCCACCAATGGCATCATCTTCAACCTCCATCCACACACTCTCATGTATTGAGAATCAATGGATGCTTGAGACAAAGTTATCACACACATTCTCTACTTCATCTTGGACATATCGGCTAGCAAACTTCATGTTCGAGTTGCTTCGGATGAAGCGGGAGCCCGTAAAAAGACTCATTGATGTGGTGCCCTTCCGACGAGGAGACCGAAGATCGGAGATGCCGCGAGGATCTTGGGATGGTGGCCAAAGACCGAAGGACACGGATCGATCGGTATAACCACTCTCACTTCTTAGTAGTTAGCTAGTTTAGCGTTAATGGTTCGATCCGGGTCAAAGACTACGATAGCGCTGGTTTCCTAAAAAGTTTTTGTTTCCGCATTTGGTTTCGGATTGACGGTCGGGATGCTACCGTAGACTTACATGGTATCAGAGCCACGCCATTAACCTTTACTAGCTTGTTCTAACGTGTTTAAAATATCGATCGATCGAAATTTCCGAATCGTATTTTCATTTCAGTGTGCTTGCTGTCGAATTTCAAAGTTGTTCAAAAAATTATTTTAGGCATCTTAAAAATACATGCAGGCATAACTAAAGCTACAGAAAAAGTTTGGAGACCTAACTCCAAAATTCCACCGCCGAACCACCGCGAAATGTCGCATTTGGCGGCCCTTCCGCGGCCCTTTTTGGGCTACAATGCCCCAAATTTTTTCTGAGGGTTTAGTTCATGGATATATGATTTTTGTGATATATAGTTTTGACCCAGATTATTTTGAGTGCTGGAATTGTACTTGGGGCCCACTTCAGGAAATATTGTCGATCGAAATTTTAAATAAGTTAGTTCGCAGTACTTACATTACTATCTGTGACCGTGAATATCATTCGAGCGGTAAATCTTGTCTAATTGCTATAACTCTTTTAGACGGATTTGCGAACGTGACATTCATGTTGATGTTCTGTGTTGTGCTGTGTTGTTGCGGATTTATCGTGGTGGATAGCTTGCGTGCAATAGTAGTGCAGTTTTGTTATATTTGTACATTTGATATTGCAGGGCGAGCGTCCGACATGTGGACTGCCACCACTGCCTGTTTGTATATTATTTTTTTGGGGCACGACCGGGTTGAGGTCGATATACCCGTTGTGCGTATTTTTCTTTTCTGTACTAGGATTACCCCGCGGAGGAGTGCACGGATAGCTGGGTTCTAAAGGGCAACGGGACCACATCTCATGGCTTTGAGACGGAGGAGGATTCACTCTAGAATTGGCGGGCTATTCGCCGCACTCGTAGGGGGTATAGGTTGACCCAAGGTGGGGTGCTCAAGTTACCGGATTCCGTGAAGTGCTGGGTGGTCCATTCACTTTGTTGAAGGGGCTGTCTCGCTTCAGGTTTTGGCGGGTAACTTGCTGCGCCCGTAGGAGTCTAGGATTTCATTACACAGGCTATCCACATGACCAGGGGAACATCGGGTTTCACTTGCGGCTCAAAGGAAACCCGGGGATCCCAGATTATCTGTATTGTTCTATGATGCTTATTAATTTTCTGTAATGTTGCATTTATCACGCCATTAGCGATTATTATATATTGATATATATACTAATAGATGTTGTATATGTTTTACATCAGCGCTAGTCCAGTCCCCGCTCTGTCGTTAGTTAAGTAACCTAACGGGTGATGACGGGACCCAGTGGCGAATGCGGATGGCATATACGTACATCATATTTTCGTTCTTTATTGGTGTGATCAATTGATGGGACTGCGTTGATTCGGACCAATGCAAGCTAAACAAACCTGTTTGATGTTGTTGGAATAATTTTCAAAAAGCTGTTATTGCGAGGACGTTCACTTTTGTTTTGCACAGTGGTATTCGGTTATGAATATCCTGCACCTCATTCGACGAGGCAAGGGCCGAGATCCCTTTATCGGGAGTGACCCCTTGAACAGAAGTTTGTGTCAGGGTAATAACTTCATTATAGCCGATTACTTTTTGCTTTGCATCGTGGTATTCAGTTTGGAATATCCTGCACCTCATTCTACGGGGAAAGAGCCGAGATCCCTTCACCGGGAGTGACCTCTTTAGCAAAGGTTTTCGCCACTATATATTTGTAAAAGCTATCCGGTTCCTTCAACGATATCAAGTTCATTACGTTAAAGGTTTTTCGCCAAAAACCATTCATAGCCCTCCGTCATTTCAGACGGGTAGCACTTAGTATTCATGCTATGTTTGTTGGCCTTAGTCAAGGCATGGTGTATGGTAGCTATTTGTTACTTTTCTGTTGCATAGATAGATGCGTTGGTTTGGGACAGTCGTACAGCCTTGTTGGCCCTAGTCAAGGGCTTGTAAGGGTGGGTTCAAATTAACCTGGACAATGATGGGTAGAACTTGACATGTGACTTATGATTTGTTGACCTTCGTCAAGGTCATAAGAGCATGGGGTAAAAACCATATCAGGAGTTTCTAAAGAAACAGAAACGTGCCAGGCATACGCATACCTTCTGGAGTGTGATAACGTGAGTGGATTCCCTCACGTTATCATGCGATGATAGTTGGATCCCGATTCCCATTGGTGAGTTGGTTTACTCCTCTGGTGATCCCGACTAATTCTTCTTTCAGGTTTAGAGGAGAATTTGAGGATACAGTGGGATGTTTCCTGATTAGATAAATTGATAACCATTCTGATCTAGGTTAGAGTGCATGCAGAGTGTTTCTTTTCTCTCTCTCTTTGGCAGCGACCATGGCCCGACCCTAGACTATGACTCAGTGACCAAGTTGACCGAACTTTCTTAAAACACTGGCTTTTGGATTGTCTGAGTTGCATACCTCATTGCCACTCCTACTTTTACCCTTTTTCTCCGGAAAATTTCATATCACTACGAACGCCCACTTCCATTGGATAAAACCATCGTATGGTTATATACGAACTCGAAGGAACTTGTTCCAGATTCGAGGATGGTTTCCGGTTCTGGAGAAAATGAATAGGACTATTCAGTTGTCTTTTCCTTTTATCTTCTCTCAGGTTGCGAGTGCTCCTTGGATTAGGACGGTACACCTATTACGCTAATTGGATAGTCTTCATCCAAACCATAGGCAGGTGCCGAAAGGTAGGGAATGAAGAAAACCATTTAGCCTAAAAGGTGTACAGAAGGTATTAAGTAAAGACAAATAAAAGGATCAGAAAGAAGGCAAAGTAAATTGCAACTGCTATCATTCACGACCAAACCACGTATTTCATCGCCATAACTATTTCACCTTTTGTATTTCTCCAGAACACTCCGTATCACTACGAAGATCCACAGTTATCTAGATACTCCATCGTATGGTTATATACGAACTCAAAGGAACTTGTTCCAGTTCGGGGATGGATTCTGGTTCAGGAGAAATAGGAATAAGGTTTATTCAGTTGTCTTTTATCTTTACCTTCTCTCGCGTTGCGAGTTCTCCTAGGATTAGGAGAGTACACCTATTACGCTTATTGGATAGTTTTCTTCCAAACCATAGGCTGGTGCCGAACGGTAGGGAAGGAAGAAAACCATTTAGCCTAAGGGGGTGTACAGAAGATAATGACTAAAGACATATAAAGGTATTTGGAGAGATGGCAAAGAGATATACGGTTATAGTTGTGAATCTGATAATGGAAGAGGCATTACTAGGAATACCCGGATACCCCTTCGAAACATTTTCATGTTTCAGTTTCACTGTACATTGTTAGTAGAAAACTGATTTCCCAATTAGGTCCTTACTCCAGGGTATGTATTTACCAGGTTGCTTCTGACATCTGTATGGTTCTATAGATGATGAGTAGGAGTAAGTTATTGGGAATTAGGTGATCATCCTCATTATATCGGGATTCGTTGTAATTGGTGATATTTGAGGAAATCGCCTGGGTTTTTGCCGGACGGCAAATATTTGCTTTTGAATATCCGTTGTTATGCACCAATTTCAAACTGATATATCTGTATGTTTATTTTTATAAAGTGAGATATAACTTTTTGAAATTATGTCCATGACATTTACCTATATCAGTTGATGGTTAGGTAAGGAGCATTAAACAGCGGTGTAATTATTCATAACCATAGTACAGTTTTCAGCCTACGACGCACAGGTTTTGAGTTATTCAACTCAGGGGACTTATACAGAGTATTGTATATCGTCCAGTGTCCATTAGGACAGAGGGTTGGTACTCGTATTGTATTCTGTTTACTTATGACTTCTTTAGTTTTTAAACAAGTGTTTCGTAGAAAAGGTCTAAGTTTTGAGAAGTTATAAGTACAAGAATAAAGTAGAGAACCATTGTGTCGCAAGTATCGGGATTCTTCAAGATGATCGAAGATGTTGATACTTGTGTTTGGTATTCAGTTGATAGTAATGATTATGTGAAGTTGCTTCTCTTTCAGGTTACTCATATCTGGATGTATTCCTAAGTTGAGTAATACTGATCGGCCTCTCTCCATTTAGTTGACATGCACTGGAGACAGCCGCATGATTTGAATCTGGTTCCAATTAAATCAGTGGCTCTGTTTCTATATTGTATATAGAATGGATCATATCTTAACGATGTTAAGGTATATGGAGTTGTCCGGCTTATGCTTAAAACCAGACTCTGGATAATTCAAGGCACGTTTCTGTAATGGCTGTTTGTGGGTTGACCCGGGCTATGACGAGGGTTGACTTTCTACCATCTGGAAGATCAATAGTGATATTGTTCTTGACTCACCACAGTTTTGATAAAAATGGATTTTTCAGAAAATAGTAGTGGGAGTATGGTAGAACTGGAAGTGATTCCATAACCATAAACAATTACTGGAAATTTGATAAGAACCTAAAGATTCAATCAGGTTTGACATTCCATTAGCCACTCCGCAGATATGGTGGGTAACCTCAGGCACCCGAGAGGTACTCCGGTAGCCTCAAGGACGGTGACAGGGAGGTTCTTGTTTACTCAGACTTGACACTACTGTTGTTCCAGGTTATGAGACCCGGCAGGAGAATGAGTATAGCGTCGTTCTGAACTGGCTTTAGAAGTGCACGTGTATATGATTCTGCCAGAGGGTTGTCGTAGTCAGTGGGAGCAACGGAAGCATGGTGGACAAGAAGCTTGTGTCTGTTTATAGACTAAAGCAGATATAGCGGAGATAGATCATCTATTTTTGATGTGATAGTCATGGGCTTTGACTTCATCAGAATAAGGGATGGATCTGTTAAGAAAGTAGTAGGGTGTGATGTCCTGGTATTTGGATGATATACACAGAGTAGGAAGTGATATTCCTATACTACGATCGGTTATACTGTGGTTGTCACACAGTGGTTTCTCCACATAGGATTTGGATATTATATCAGGCATTCTGGTTACTAGATCTATGATTTTAGATCTAGATTTGGGAAGTGTCCCAATTTGGGTACTTAGACAGTATTCTAAAGGTGTTTTAGAATGGACGACTTCTGGCATGGTGGTGTACCTGCAAGTGATGGAGTCACCCTCTCTAAAGGTGTCTTACAGACTAAAGGGGGGAGGGATGCGCATGATTAGCACATCACTTGCTTAGGCAATTGAGTCAATCATGAGATATCAAGTACCACACCAGATGTTTTTGCACTAGATGCAATAAGTTGTGATATTAATCCAATCCTGGAGAAACGTTCGGAAGCAGTTTTAGAAGATAAGTGGATGTTCTAGGGATATGATAACAACAGCCTCTTTCGGGAGACGGTTATCATTCCAGGCTTCCAAGATGACCTGGATAACAGAGTGACTGTCAGAGTTATAGTTTTCCCTATGACGAAGGGCAGTAGTTTGGACAGGTGATCCAAGCGGACACTGAGGGAGGCATGATGCAGGATACTGATTAAATTCAGTTGACGATATAGTCTAAGAAGTTTGGATTTGGAGTTCATTTGTGAATTAGGACCCATCAGATATCCAGACATATTCTAAGACAGGTATTTCTCATTTCGGGAGATGGATTTCTCCGTGAACTTGAGATTAAGAGAGACATAGAAAGAAACATCAGAGCGGATCCACTCGTTGAGTCTATTCCTCGAACGCAATAGTTTCACAAACGGGCATTGTGAGACTGATCAGTAGAGGAGTTGGGTGTTCGGTATCACACGGGCTGTGAGTATGCGACATCGCAATAATTAGCCTTGAGTGCAAGTG
The DNA here is from genome assembly GCA_030015575.1 of Agapanthus africanus. Lineage (NCBI taxonomy): Eukaryota > Viridiplantae > Streptophyta > Magnoliopsida > Asparagales > Amaryllidaceae > Agapanthus > Agapanthus africanus. The sequence goes on from CM057342.1 coordinate 643,981,820, forward strand.
GGAGATTGTTGGATATAGTGCCCTCAAAGTCAATTATTGGATCACGGGCACGTGATTGCAATGATTGAAGGAGGACCTATGCCGGGAGGACAGTCGTACTCAAGATGATAGTATGCTATCTGGTTTGTCTTTATCATCATGTACATGCTTTAGGTAATATTACAGATCACTATTACACGTTGATAGAGCCCTTAGGATTTTTGCTTGACTACCAGCAGTATGATGGCGATCATATACATGAGAGTTGGGTAGTCTATAAGCATATCCTTAAAAGTGCCCCTAGTCGTGGGAGTTTCGAGACTGGGCATCGATACTCCGTTAGTAGACTAGTGTATACAGTCGAGACCCCGACGAGGGGTGGTGGCCGGTCTCACAAGCCATTGGTGTCAGTTGGTTCACCTAAGATGTATACAGGTGCTCATTGGGTTATGAGTACACCGGACAGGACTCGCCGGGAACCTGCTAGTTGGTATTATACCTAGCGTCAGATAGCAGTTCCCTGATGACATGTGTACAGGTTAGTTCATCGACCTGAGATCGTCATTTGTCTCGTGTGAGTTCCCACTGTGCTTTGATTACTACCCTACCACGGCTCAAAGGAGTCGTGCAAACAGGTTTTAGTTGGCTACAGTCCCGAGCCACATGGAGGCAGTGAGCGGATCGGCAGGGGTTTCGTCTCTCCCAGTATTGGGGGTGAGATCGCGCTGTGTCTAGGAGAGCCATTACACGAAGTCCTTGGCTAAAGCAGGAGATTTACTAGTAGGTATTCCAGTAGTATCTCAGGGTGTTCTGGGCTATACTCCGACACGACTTGTACCGCTTTTGGGGGTCTGACTTTTACCAACCCCCTGGCCCGACATACGATACTCATAGACGAACGGACCGGACTGTACGGATATTGTCACTGACAGGCTCAGTAGGGTGTCAGGATGAGTTTGCTCATCGACCTCCCTTTTGGTCAATACCTGGTAGCCCGTTACGTACAGCTAGTACCACTGACGTGCTAGTGGTTAAATCCACAGCCAAAGTATTGACGAGTCTTTAGAGTCCCCCACAGACAGTTTCTCAAGTTTCGGGCGAAACGTTGTAGAGGCCGTATGATATATGGCAGGGTTCGATCATATACGTGCAGTCGTGCATGGATCATGATCGGACGGATCATACTAGTAGGCTTTGGTTTAAGCCGGATCCTAGTATTAGATTTGTTGGATTACTTTAGTCTCATCGCATTTGCATTCAGTCGGAATGCGGATGCAGGTATGTATATACAGGTGAGGGGTATCCTTATGATCCGTCACGAGTTTACTTTAGTAGATGCCATTCTCTTTTTATTGTTGTAAACATTTGGATTGATGTTTACATATGGAAATAATGAGCTCAAAGTCATGATTAGGATGAAGCGGGAGCCCGTAAAAAGACTCATTGATGTAGTGCTCTTCCGACGAGGAGACCGAAGATCGGAGATGCCGCGAGGAGCTTGGGATGGTGGCCAAAGACCGAAGGACACGGATCGATCGGTATAGCCACTCTCACTTCTTAGTAGTTAGCTAGTTTAGCGTTAATGGTTCGATCCGGGTCAAAGACTACGATAGCGCCGGTTTCCTAAAAAGTTTTTGTTTCCGCATTTGGCCTCAGATTGACGGCCGGGGCGCTACCGTAGACTTACATGTTAAACACTGATAATTGTTTGGCACTCACGTGCTCCCACGTGAGGCTCTAAAGCAGTGTTAAACACTGAAATTTGGAGCGCTCATGTGTGGCACGTGAGGCGCTTGAGAATTGGGCACTAATTCTTTGGGTTTATTCCATTTTTCTTTTATAAGTGCTAAGCACTATTGGGGGTCACGTGGGAGCACGTGAGGTGCCCCAAAATGGGAACTATCTTTGATTTATTCCCCTTTTCCTGAGAACTATTAGGGTGTCACGTGGGATCACGTGAGGCGCCCTAAAATGGGAACTGTCTTTGATTTATTCCCCTTTTCCTTTTGAAAGTGCTAAGAACTATTAGGAGGTCATGTGAGGCGATGTCAGTTGTTCCTTTCGTTCCTCAGAGGTGCTCACGTGGGAACACGTGATCTGTTGTGATAGCGTTGAACGCTAATCGTTTCTTTTATGTGCATGGGGATCTTGATCTTAGTTCTGAGAATTTCATGTCCCTTGTTTTATAAGAATTAAATTCTTATGCAGGGTTAAACCCTAGTTTTATCAGAGGAATTAAATTCCTATATCTTTGGGAAGAATTAAATTCTTCAGGCTTAGTTCTTTCCTCTCAGTTTTGAATCTGCATGACATGACAGAATCTTCCCGATGAGAATTAAATTCTCAACTTGTGCAGACCTCAATCAGAGGAAGAACTACGTTCTTCTTTTTTAAAGAGTTAAACTCTTGGAGTGGTGAAGAAGAGATAAATTGATCTCTAGGTCTTTCTTCTTACGTAGGGTTTTATTTTTCTAAAAGAGAGCTCTTCTTCTTTTTTTTGTCTCTCAAATCTTATGGGGGTCTCCCCTTTTTAGATTTAATCTCCTTGCTCTTATTTATAGGAGAAGAGAAAAAATCAATTTGTTGAGAAAATCTCTCATTGAGTGATCTTGATTGATTTCATGATCTTTTAGATCAATCGGTGAATTTTATTCACCATTGGATTTTTAATCCAAAGGCTCTCTGTTTAATAGAGAAGATTTCTTTTAACAAGATTATGAATATTTTGTTGGTTTTAATAAGATTAGAATTTTATTCTATCAAATCTTTTTAGTTTAACAAGATTAAAAATATATTTTCTTAATATGAATATCTAGTTAACATAGATTTTTATTCTTGTTATAAGATTAGAAAAATATTTTCCTATGATAGATTTTTATTCTATCATATGATCGTTGCCGGATCTTTGATCCAAGGGTCCTCTGTTTAACAGAGAAGATCTTTATAGTTTAAGATAGATCGAGAAAATATTCCCCAAATAGAATTTAATTCTAGAATTTGATAGGAGCATTTTAAATTTGGGCGCTCACATGCTTTGCAAGTGAGCGGCAAGAGAACGCACGTGTTTAACACGTGACCCCTAGTGTAGGTTTTAGCCTGTTTATGTTCAGAGCGCTCACGTGTTTAACACGTGAGGCATGTTCGGCCCTTGGTTATTTATGCTCAGCACTCATGTGCTTTACACGTGAGACCTGTTTGGCCCTTGGTTATTTATGTTCAGCGCTCATATGCTTTGCATATGAGCGCCCACGTGTTTTACACGTGAGGCTTATTTGGCCCTCGGTTATTTATGTTCAGCACTCATATGCTTTGCATATGAGTGCCCACATGTTTTACACGTGATGTCCAACTGTGAATTCTTTTCCTCTTTCTTCTCTCCCTTTTTTATAAGGGTTATAAGGGAACAAATTAAATAGCTCTTGGCCAAAAAATTTGGCGGGAACAAATGCCCCCCACTACTTTGCCCACGTAAGCATGTACGTGGGTGAAGTAGTGCAGAGTTATGCATGCCATAGAATTGAGGGCTTAGGGGACAAGTTTGGAGTCCTTGTAGCCTAAGACTTTTTCCATCTTCTTGAGCCGTAATTTCTCGCAGGAACATTGGTTTCCCTACGAGTCAAGACGAGTCGAGAAGTTATCGCAGGAACATTATTTTCCCTACGAGTCAAGACGAGTCAAGAAGTTCCCGCTAGGACATTATTTTCCCTGCGAGTCGAGATGAATCGAGAAGTTCTCATAAGGACATTATTTTCCTTACGAGTCATGAAGATCTCATAGGTGTATTTTCTCCCTAGAAATTGTGAGGATTTCTAAGTGTCCGTCGTCTCTGTGAGTCGTAAGGATCTCACTCGGGTATTTTTCCTTACGACTCACGAGGATCCGTAAGTAGCTTCTTTATTTCATTGGCGAATGTGGCTCGCAGATAGTACATCTTGACCTCCCTGTAGAGCAGTGATGGCTTAGGAAACAGGTTTGGATCTGCCGCCTAAGACTTTTCAACTTTATAAGCCGTGAGGGTCTCATAAAGACTTTTCTCCCTACGAGTCGAGAGGATCCCGTAGGTGTATTTTCTCCTTAGGAGTCGTAAGGACTCCTAAGTGCATTTTCTCTTGAGAGTCGTAAGGATCTCACAAGAGAATTTTTCCCCTTACAAGTCGAGAGGACTCGTAAGTGGTTTTTTCCCTCCTTGTCGATATTCGACTTTGGAGAGTGTGGCCCGTGGATAGTATACAATAGTCTATCTTGGATCGACTTGCAGGGCAGCGATGGCTTAGGAAACAGGTTCAGATCTGTCACCTAAGACTTTTCAACTTTATGAGCCGTGAGTTTCTCATAAAGACTTTTCTCACTATGAGTCGAGAGGATCCCGCAGGTGTATTTTCTCCTTAATAGTCGAGAGGACCCCTAAGTGTGTTTTCTCTTGAGAGTCGTAAGGATCTCACAAGAGAATTTTCCCCCTTTACAAGTCGAGAGGACTCGTAAGTGGTTGTTCCCCTCCTTGTCGATATTCGATTTTGGAGAGTGTGGCCCGTGAATAGTATGCAATAGTCCATCTTGGACCGACTTGCAGGGCCCCAATACTTAGGAAACAGGTCCTTATCCCTGTTGCCTAAGGCTTTTCCCTACGAGTCGAGACGAGTTGAGAAGTTCTCGCAGGAACATTATTTTCCCTACGAGTCGAGACGAATCGAGAAGTTCTCGCAGGGATGTCCTAACGTCACAGTTAACTCTTGCTAATAGAAGTCCGTTAGGGTCTGTGGTACTAGGGTTTTTTACCCATCGTACCGTCGTGTTGGCCGATGTATTCCTCGATACGCAATCTTATTGTTCGAGTAGCCCCGCGATTGTCATGTCTCTGATCCCTTTGGGGTCTGGACAAGACGTCTTCAAGTAATCTTCCAGGTGATATTACCATTGAAAGAGCAAGCGTTAGGGACATTCCATGTCGCTTTTTACTTGAGGTTAGGCTCAACTTGGGAGCCCCGATGAGTCATGACCACTCCGCGCTGGTGTGGGATGGTCTCCGATAGTCTTTCAGGTCTCATTTGAGTTGCCGTTAAGACCCTGAAGCTTCCTTTGCTTCATTTGTTGACATTGTGTCTACAATATTGCGACAACTGTCGAGGTTGTCTCTTGGTTGTCAGTGAACCGTTGAGGTTTGGAACTAGGGGACTTTGCCATGGCTCCATTTGTTAATGTCGCGTATGTATCCTGCTGGAGGGAGGAAGAACACTGTTGTTGATCTCTAGGCCGTAGATGTTGCCGTCGAGAATTGGAACTGGGGACTTTGCCATGGCTCTGAGATAGTCTCTAGGTTGTCTATGAACCGTCGAGATTTGGAATTAGGGGACTTTGCCGTGGCTCCGAGGTAGTCTCTAGGCTGTCTATGAACCGTCGAGATTTGGAACTAGGGGACTTTGCCATGGCTCCGTTTGTCGATATCGCGTCTGTATCCTATTGGAGGGAGGAAGAATGTTGTTGTTGATCTCTAGGCTGTAGATGTTGCCGTCGAGACTTAGAACTAGGGACTTTGCCATGGCTCCGAGGTAGTCTCTAGGTTGTCTGTGAACCGTCGAGATTTGGAACTAGGGGACTTTGCCGTGGCTCCGAGGTAGTCTCTAGGCTGTCTATGAACCGTCGAGATTTGGAACTAGGGGACTTTGTCATGGCTCCGAGGTAGTCTCAAGGCTGTCTGTGAACCGTCAAGATTTGGAACTAGGGCAATTTGCCATGGCTCCGAGGTATTCTCGAGGCTGTCTGTGAACCGTCGAGATTTGGAACTAGGGGACTTTGCCGTGGCTCCGAGATAGTCTCTAGGCTGTCTGTGAATCGTCGAGATTTGGAACTAGGGGACTGTTTCCTGATTTAAAATCAGGAAAGGTTACGAAGAAGGGTCGCGTGCTCCCACGTGACCAGCAGTCACGTGTTGGCACGTGATATTTAAAAGCATCGGCAAGGGAAATTCAGCTCCCCGACTACATCAAAGAAAAGGGCTTCAGAAAGGGTCACGTGCTCCCACGTGACCTGGGTCACGTGTTGGCACGTGACAATTACAAACGGCTTCAAAGGCAAATCGGTTCCCTAATCAAACCAAGGAAAAGGTTTCAGAAGAGGTCACGTGCTCCCACGTGACCAGGGTCACGTGTTGGCACGTGATAATCAAAAGCAACAGATTCGTTCTCCGGTTAAACCAAGAGAAAGACTCCAGACGAGGGTCACGTGCTCACACGTGACCAGGGGTCACGTGATGGCACGTGACGGTTAAGCAGCAACCAGAAGACAGAGCGCAAAAAGAAAGAAGAAGGCTCGTTCCAAGGGGGTCACGTGCCCCCACGTGACCATGGGTCACGTGGTCACACGTGACCGGCTTTCAAAGCCCATTTTTGTTAACAGAATTAAATTCTGAAAGAGATTCAAATCGTTCCAAAGGAAAGCGATTATCTGGAACCAACCAAATTAAAGATTTAAAGATGATTGAATATCATCTACCTATGGGAAAATCCTGAACTTGGAAAGATTTCCCCTTAAAATCCAACCGAAATAACAAAGGAGGATCTCTGGGTTTAAAATCCAACGGTGGATAAAATTCACCCAATAATCCAAAGGTCCAAAACGAATGATGGATGCAAATCAAATCTCTCAATGAAAGATTCACCAAAAACCAATTGATTCGGTTGCTTCTCCTATAAATAGGAGCCAAGAGACACGCAAAAGGAAGGGAGAGGCAGAAGGAAGAAAAAGGAGAGAGCCTTGATACTTTGAGGAATTTGGATCTTCTGCAAAAGAAAACCCTAGGTAAGAAAGGGAAGGCTTCTTGAAAGAGAAGAGAATTTAATTCTCAACAGAGTTTAACTCTGATATAAAACAGAAAAAAACATATTTCTTCTCTCTTTGATAGAAGATCTGTAAAGTGCACATCTCCCCTTGAAGTTGAGAATTTAATTCTCAATGGGTTGAGATCCTGCCATGCAGATCCAAAGCATAGAGAGGGAATGGAAGCATCAGAATTTAATTCTCACAGAACTATAGGAATTTAATTCCTTCAAAATAAAATTAGGATTTGACCCTGTGTTATGGGAATTTAATTCCTTCAGAATGAAAAGAAACAGGGTTTAACCCTGATTAAGAACTTAGTTCTGTTGAAACAACGGGAGTTTAATTCCCTTAATCATAATTCTTTAATAGAGAATGGGAGTTTAGTCCCTTAAAGCCTTCATTAGGGTTTAACCCTATTCGGTTCTTCATGTATATGAGGAATTTAATTCCTACAGAAAATTCAGAGTTCAACTCTATTCCAGAACATAAATCTTCAAAAGGAAGTAGGAATTTAATTCCTCTGGAATTTAAAGCTTTTATTAGGGTTGAACCCGACGAGGAAAAAGATTAACAGATCTTCTAAGCAACATACATAGAGGCAGGGTCACGTGCCACCACGTGACCTCCCCCCCCAAAAAATCTACAGAAAGCCCTCTAGAGGCAGTGCCTCATGTTACTCACGTGACCCTTGACAGAAGCTTTAACGCACAAGCGCTTGAATCCCCGTCACGTGATGGCACGTGATGCTCTAAAAAGATGCATAGTCTCAGAAGAACAAGTGAAGGGAGGGCGCTCTCACGTGTTGCCACGTGACCCCTCTTGCCTTAGTGTTAAACACTAAAACGGGACCCCTGAATTCAGTGATAAAACATTGTTTGGCCTTAGTGTAACGCTAAGCACAGAACTATATTTGCAGTGTTCAACACTGATTACCGTAGCGTTCAACACTAGTTTGGGACTCCTGTTGACAGTGTTTAACACTGGTCTCTTTTAGTGTTGAAACACTAACTTATCAATCTTATTCCCAGTGTTCAACACTGATTCGTCTATAGTGTTTAACACTAGACACCGTCCCAATTGGCCGAATGGATAGAGGCAAAGCCTCTCCTTCAAGGAACCAACAGGAAGCCCATATTCCAGACATAAGTGGACTTAGCCCAAGATGGCCATAAGTCCTCAATTCGTAATTGAATGGGCTAATGGGCTCATAACATAATTAATTGGTCTTGATCCCAAATTGGGCCAAAGACTATTTAATCCACTCCGGTTCCAGGGTACATCTCTTTACTCCTTTGATACTTGGCGTTGTAATCCCTCAACGTCTTCAAAGAGGTGATGGGTCCCGGTGACCACGCATTGATGTGGACTGTGGGGTCCTTAAACCCATGGACTACGACGTCCGTAACCTTGACCGAGATGTCTTAAAACTAACAATGGACTGTGGGGTCCTTAAACCCATGGACTACGACGTCCTTAACCTTGACCGAGATGTCTTAAAACTAACAATGGACTGTGGGGTCCTTAAACCCATGGACTACGACGTCCTTAACCTTGACCGAGATGTCTTAAAACTAACAATGGACCGCAATGTCCTTAAACTACCCATGGACCGCAATGTCCTTAAACTAGCGATGGACCACTATGTCCCTAAACTGGAACAATAGAGCCAATCGCTCTTTTGTTGGATCTAAACGATCCCGTTTAAGTTGATCTTAGCCTTAAATATGGCTAACGTATCCTTAAACCTTTCAAACAGACTTTAGTCTCAAACTGGACTATAGATTCCCCCAATCAACTTTGGCTCAAGGGTACATCTCTGAACTCCTCTGACATTTGTCGTTGTAATCTTTCAACGTCGTCAGAGAGGTGACGGGTCCCGACGGCCATACATTCAATGGACCACTATGTCCCTAAACTGGAACAATAGAGCCCCAAATGCTCTTTTGTCGGATCTAAACGATCCCATTAAGTTGATCTTAGTCTCAAGTTAGACTAACGTATCCTTAACAAACGTTTGAGTTGATCTTAGCCTCAAATATGGCTAACGTATCCTCAAACCAAACCCCCAAACCCAAATCTAAGATAATACGGATTTGGACTAGTCCACGCCCTACGGGCGATGACATAACTCAGTCTCCGTATACAATCCATGGGCAACCACAAACAAAACAAACACACACGACACGAAGTGACCATATGGAGAAGGAGAAAGTTGTTACCGCAACGCGGTAGCGTAATTAACTGCAGGGGCTTGCGCCTGCAGGGAAGAGCGTCCCCACAATCAAAAACCCCTCGTGCGAGGGGGAATCTGACGAAGTCTGCTACATCGGACGCGTCCGTTTAAACCTTCGATACATGGTTCCATAAATCAACTTGGCATCTTCGGAGAGGTGGACGGATCGCACCAATTAGCATCTGTCCCGAACCTCAGGCATAGACGTCCCCGCGTCTCGGCCGCCGTTCGGAGGGAAACAGATTCTGGCACGCCCGGTGGGACCTTTTCCTCTTTCCACTCCACACTTCGTGTGTCGTGATTCGCGAACCAATCGCGGTTCGCTAATGGTTGCCTTTGGGTCTCAAGATACTAAGAATTGGCGTCTCGCTTATTGCAGAAAGCAAAGGATCGATGGCTTCTACTTCCGTGAAATTCTTCAACTGCTCAGACTGCAATTGCGACCAACGCTTTGCCTCGCAAGGAGGTATAGCCTACGGACCCCAAGCTGCTTCGTTATTCACAATGCCGGTGGACCAGGTGACTCAGGCCACTACCGGATTGTTCTTCGGGACTATACTCCCACCAATAAGCTTCACGGCACCGGTGCTGACAAAGAAAGCTCTCAAGAAGTCGGTCTTTGATCGCCTTACCCCTGCTGCGGTTCCTCTCAACGGGTCGCCCAACATCAGCGCCTCGGTCTTCTCTAGATTGGGCCAGAAATCCGGTGGACCCATCATGGGGCCTACAATCCCAGAGAAGGCTGCTTCTAAGAAAGTGGCCGCTCCTGCTCCCGAAATCGCCAAGGCGGCTTCTCCGGCCAAAAAGTCGATCTTTACAAGATTGACGGCTTCAGCTCCCGCTCCTGCTACCCAAAGGACGTCGGTCTTTGACAGATTAACACCAGCAACGACCCCCCACCTACACAGGGGGCAAGACGAAACCATTCTTGCCTCTGAACCAACGCCGTCCGCTCGACATGCTCGATGTCGCCATTGGCGCCGAGTAAGGAAGGCTGGGGGCAACTCCCCCTCTGGGTTAACTCCATCAGCCCCGATGGCAGAAGTTAATGCTGCTGTTCCAACTGGGAACAGCTTCAAGATGCTAAATAAGGTGCGAAGGAATTCTCCTACTGAAGTGCTAAAGAGGTACCCTCCCCCATTAAAAAAGGTTGTGGAAATAAAATCAGAACAGCCCCGATCCCCTCAACGGCTGTCTTCCAAAATCTATAAGGTGTGGCGGCAGGCCCGAGATTCGATCATCGATCCAAACTTCTCCCGCCAGCACAAGAAGCTGAAAATCCAACCGGAAGCTGGTCACCAGGCTAAACCCCGAAAGGCTGTCTGGACGCCCACCTTAATGGCCCCTTCAACCTCCATGGCTCATAAAAGGAGGAAGCCAGAGAAGATCCCCCAGCCTGCAACGACAGCTAATAGCACTGAGCCCAGACGCCCTAAGTCTGGGGGCATGATGGCCCACACCGTATACATGGCGTCAGGAAAAGAAGACAGCCGTGCGTCCACGGGTCATAGACCGCTTACACGGTCTGTGACCAAAGCTCAGGAGCAACAGCAAAAGCTCCAAGAAATGATGAATGCTATGGCCGCACTTACCGAGCCAAAAGAAAACCCAGAAACGTCCTCAGACGCACGCCAGGAGGAAGAAACCAACGCTGAATTCCTTCGCCGGATACTGGAGAAAAAGGACAAAGAGGCTGCCGAACAAGCAACCAACATACAGCGTATGGGCCTTCTCTTCCAAGACATGATAGGAATGATGATCCAGCAGAACCCACCCACCGAGGATCCCCCAATCGTTCTTGAAGACGACCTAGGAGAAACGTCAAATCCACCGCCGGCCCTCTCAACGGCCAAAGAGGAGGCAATCTCTAAAGCTGATTTGGTTGACTATATAGCCCAGCAAATCCGGGTTCATCATGCGGCTGAGGCAGCTGGTCAAGTCGTAAAGACGGGCCGGCCGTATCCAAGCTGGTACGACCAAATCAAATACCCGCCGGGCTATACGATACCAAAATTCCACGTGTATAAGGGGACCGGCAATCCCCATCAACATGTTGCCCAGTTCCGGGCCCTCTGCGGTAACACCGGCGGTGATGATAAACTGTTGCTTCGCCAGTTCGTGGGCAGCTTATCAGAAACAGCGTTCGAATGGTATTCGGAACTCCCAAACGATTCTATCAAGACGTTCGCTGAAATGGAGTTGTTATTCACTCAGCGATTCGCAAGTGCCAGCGAACGCACTCCAATAACAGCACTGATTAACGCCAGGGTAAAACCAGGCGAAACCTGGGTCCAGTATGCTATACGCTGGCGGAATTTGTGGTCGAGATGCGAACAACGCATTGAGGAAGCACCCGCAGTGGGCATGTTCGTGGGAACCCTAGACCCCCACGCAACTATCTCCCAGTTTATGATGTTCTTTAAGCCAACCACATTCCAGGCTTTAATCGATAAGTTGGCTCAGATGGACCAGATGGGTCATAGACCACCTCCCCCGAAGTCGGAACCTCGGAATGACAAGGGTAAAGGAAGGGCAACCTTTGTCGCGAATACCCAACAGCAACCTAACGCCCCAAAGCTGACGGATCAACTGGAAGAAAGACGCCGGTATTATAATGAGAAGATGAAGCGTCCCTACTCATTCCCACGGGACAAGACGAGACGGCTATTCGAGCTGGCAGTACGCAACAGACTTATAAACCTGCCAAATCCAAGGCGACCGCCACAACCCACTGAGGTGAACAACCCCAACTATTGCCCTTACCATCAAACGGTAAGCCATCCGATTGAGGATTGCTTCGTCTTCAAAGGATGGATTGAAGATCAATACCTCCAGGGAAAGTTTGCGCTGTCCGAAAAGTGGAAGGTGAACCCGCAGCAGCCGCATACTCTTAAGAAGACGGACGCACCGGGGGCGACTTGTTCCTTTATTGAAGAAGCTCCATGGGAAATCGTGCTATCAGCTAAAACCAAAAGGATGCTGAGTGACCTTCATGCGTGCCCAGCGGTTGAATGGAAGAACCCGCTTGAACCTCAAATCATCGAAGGGATGTTGAAGCCGCGCCCAACTACGAAGACTCGTGGTGATGGCCCAAGTACTCACGCCCAACCGTAAAAATCTTCGAAGAAAAAGAAGAAGAAATCTAAGAAGCCCGTGAAGCCTGGAGACAAGCGCACGAACTTGCAGAAGCAAATTGACGCGCTGGAGGAGTACAATCAAAAGGCGCGAACTCCTGTCACGCTGCAAGAGTTCCTCAACCACGTCTTTCAGAAGGAAGATGAGGAAGAGAGCTCATCGGATGAATCCGAGGGATATGTGGCGAGTTGTCGTGTGATTTCCCACTCGGAAGATGAGAAAACTCCTGGCACCGAGAAACTGGGGGCACACCTTGAGCCAGGACTTGTGTGGCCAACAGATGAAATGATCGACGCCTTTCTGGACGAGATTCGTCTAAAGAGTAAAGCAGATCAGGAGCGTGAGATGGCCGCATCGGAAGGAGCCGAACGTAGGCGACTAAACGAAAGAGTTGAAGTACTCCCGCCAGATTGAAAGGCATCCGAGGCAGACAAGAAGATATTCAAGACGAGGAAACGGTTTGCCAAAGCCATGTCGATAGGAATGAAGCTACCACCCTCGGAAGAAAACACGCTCAATGGGGTGAAGAGACACCCTGATTATTGCGCATATCATCGGAAAATTTCACACCCCACGGAGGAGTGCGACGCCTTTAAGATATGGTGGCAAGGATATGTTGCTCATCGGCAACATTTTAAGCGCGTGAAACGCAAGACTCGTCGAGAACAAAGAAGTACTGCCGACGAGCACAACAGGACCACTGGCAACTGTTACATGGTTAACGCCGGGGGGTCACAAGTTCTCACTTTTGGGAGCGACTCTGATGAAGAAATGGCTCTGGGCCCTTTCTTTAAAGAATCCGTTTTAGGGAAAGAGGAGAGATCAAAGGCCTGCGAGAACATTCAGCTGCGCAATCGCACACTCCCAGAAAAGAATCTCGGGCCCGCGAGTAGAAAAGATAAGGGAAAGGAAAAGGTCACTGAAGATATCACTTTAGATAACCAAGTCATGAAAGAGCTGGCTGCCAAAGACCCTCCTAGGAAGGGTAAAGTGGACTATAACATCCTAGCGCACCTAAGGAAGCTACCTTCTCAGCTTAGTATTCTCGATACCCTCCTATTATCAAAAGAAGCGCGAGATTCACTAATTAAGGCGTTACAAGAACCCGAGCAATTCCAAGCCTTCCTCGCCACGGAAAGGATGAAGGATGAACTGGAGGAAGTGCATACGGCCGACATCACTTTCGGGGACGAAGACCTCCTTCTCGGGACGTGCGACCACAACCGTCCCCTATATGTCTCCGGATACTGCCATGATATCAAGATAGGCAAGATCCTGGTGGATAATGGATCCTCCGTTAATCTCCTTAATGTTCGGGCGTTGAAGGAAATCTGCATGAGTCTGCAACACCTCGCTCGTGACAAAATTACTATCTCCGGTTTCGATTCACAATTGTCACGGACTCTCGGATCCGTGATACTAACATTACGCTTTGGACTTCTCGTCACAGACATCAAATTCCATGTCATTGACGCCAAGACCTGCTACAATGCCTTGCTCGGTCGTCCTTGGCTACACGAGTACAACATCATCCCTTCTACGCAACATCAGTGTATGAAGTACTTTAAGGATGGTTTCGAGTATACCGTAACAGGTGAGTTGAACCCATTTTCCGTGAACGAAGTCCGCAAATACGAAGATGCGAAGTACTTTTTGCCAGATTGCGAGGATACAGAAAGGTGTCGCAACCCAGAGAACAAAACCGCCGCCACCATCCCTGTTTTCAGGAGCGATACCGAAGAAGAGGAAGAGATAGTTTATGCCGGGCCATCTCAACGCAACAACCCGGGGACGTCCGCCCCCATGTTGGTCTTCGGAAGTGACTCGAAAGATGAGGTTAATGCCGTGTTCTCCAATCAGCTGTCAATACAAGCACCCCCTAGCGATGATCAGAGTTTGCAAATCACCATGGTGCCGCGGGAACATTACAAGGATCTCGACACACTTCAAGCTCACAATGTGCAGGACCTGCAAACATTTTACGTCCCTCCCAGGCAAAGGGGTGAGAAATTAATCCTATTCTACCGATCCTCAGAGTCAAAAATAGAGAAAGAGATCTGGCATGGCACGGATGTTACACTCGACAGGCTCCAACCTATCCGTTTGCCCAGATACTACACAAATGGACTAAAGAGGCTATTGAAGCGCCAAGGAGTACCCTTAAAACAGACTGTTCGACGGGACGACTCGCTAAATGGGCCCTGCTCTTGATGGAGTTCTCGATAACGTATCAACCTCTCAAGGCGGTGAAAGGCCAGGCCATTGCCGATTTCCTCGCTGAGCACCCGATACCGGCCGATTCTCCTCTGAACTGCGATTTGCCGGACGAGCATGCATTTGATGCGATTGGTGGCGGTAGTACCCGATGGGAACTCTATTTCGATGGAGCGTCCTCCATAAAGAAATGGAAACAAGGTATCCCAATGGTCAAATCGGGGGTAGGACTCATCTTCGTAACTCCACAAGGAGGGATAATGCGCTTCGCCTTCTCCTTAACAGAGCCGAGGACGAACAATGAAGCTGAGTACGAAGCTCTGATAGCAGGCCTCGAGATCGCCATCGACATGGGAATTGAAGACCTCCTTATATACGGGGATTCTCAACTGGTCATTAGTCAAGTAAATGGTGACTACCAAACGTGCAAACCGGAGTTGGTGAAGTACGGCGAAAAGGTGCAACAACTATTGACCCAAATTCCCTCCTACACTTTGGAAAACATACCGCGCGCGGAAAACAGCAAGGCAGACGTGTTGGCCAAACTTGCTAAAGAGCTGGCTGACGAAAACCTCGATGATGTAAGAATCGTGGTACAAAGCCGTCGGGTGCTCGCCCCAATGGAAATACCTCCGGAATCATATGAGGAGAAGGGAGCGACTGAGCAGGCGACCCTACAAATAAAAGACCGCGAGAAGGCTGAGGACGGGAGGGAAGTCTTCATAGACTACTTTAAGTCCCACCGAATGCCCGAAGAAGCATCTTCAAGACATCAGCTCATCAAACGAGCTCTTTTTTTTGCTTTTGTTAATGACACTCTATACAAAAGATCGTTTGATTCTCTATGGCTGAGATGCCTAGGACCTGACGAAGCAGAAAGAGTCGTTCAGGAAGTTCACGACGGACTCTGCGGTTCTCACCAAGCAGGCCCAAAGATGAAGTTAAAAATTAAACGGATGGGTTACTATTGGCCCACGATGACCCAGGACTGCCTCGAGTATGCGAAGCAATGCCACTCGTGCCAGATTCATGGAGACTTTATCCACCAACATCCGAACCCACTACACCCAACGGTGGCTAGCTGGCCATTCGAAATGTGGGGGACTGACATAGTTGGCCCTATCGAGCCAGCATCGTCCCGGGGACATCGTTTCATCCTGGCGACAACTGATTACTTCTCCAAATGGGCAGAAGCAGTACCGCTGAGGGAAGTGAAGACAGAGAATATCCTCCACTTCTTCAAGACGCACGTCATCTATCGGTTTGGAACCCCACGGCGGATTATCTCCGATAATGGGCCAGCCTACAGAAGCCATAAGATTAGCCGCTTCGCACAGCAGCACAATATAGACTGGAGATATTCTTCAGTTTACAATCCACGAGCTAACGGTCTGGCCGAGGCCTTCAATAAGACCTTGACGAAGATCATAAAAAAGACGGTGTCCCTAAATAAGAAAGACTGGCAGGAGAGGCTGCAAGAGGCCTTTTGGGCCTATCGAACTACATTCAAGACGGCCACAAACACAACGCCGTATGCGTTGGTATTTGGGACGGAAGCAGTGCTCCCCCTCGAGATAGAGTTACCCTCTCTATGAGTGGCAGTCCACCACGAGCTGACAGACGAAGAAAATGCTCACCTTCGGCTTGAGGAGCTCGATGCCCTCGACGAAACCCGACTCATAGCGCAACAACATCTAGAAGCCTACAAGGCAAAGATGACGCGCTCGTATGAAAGATTGACCAGGCCGAGGACATTCCGCCAAGGCGAACTCGTACTAGTGGTCAAAAGACCTATGATCCCCAATCGTGCCAAGCGGGAAAAATTTGAGCCAAACTATGAAGGCCCGTATATCATAGACAAGGTCTACCAGGGTGGAGCCTATCTACTCATGGACATGCACGGTGAAAGGCCTTTCAGGCCAATAAACGGCCGCTTCTTAAAGAAGTACTATGCTTAATGAGCCACAGCCTGGGTCAATGATAGATGACGACGACTATGTCCGCTCGCTATCTTCCTAAGCTCAGACTTTACAAGCAGTAGCTGGCCCTCCCCTGAACAACGGACCGAAATGTCCTTAAACTAACAACGGACCGAAATGTCTTTAAACTAACAACGGACCGAAATGTCCTTAAACTAACAATGGACCGAAACGTCCTTAAACTAACAACGGACCGAAACGTCCTTAAACTATCGATGGACCGAAACGTCCTTAAACTAACGACGGACCGAAATGTCCTTAAACTAACGGCGGACCGAAACGTCCCTAAACTACTACCGCAGCATCCTTAGGCTGACGAGATAAAAAAAAGGAGAAAAAGAAAAATAAAAAAAAATGATGAAAAAACGGTATGTCCATGAGCAAAATGGGCACGGATGAAAACCCAAAAGGGCTCCGTGAGTAAAAACAGCAGGGCTACCGGCGAGTGTTCGTGAAAACCCGAAAGGGCGCGACCTTGTAAAAAAAAAGAGAAAAAGAAAAAAAAACGGTATGTCCATGAGCAAAATGGGCACGGATGAAAACCCAAAAGGGCTCCATGAGTAAAAACAGCAGGACTACCGGCGAGTGTTTGTGAAAACCCGAAAGGGCGCAACCTCGTTAAAAGATACTTGTAGGGTCCTCTCGACCTTGTAAGGAGAAACCACCTGCGTGAGATCCGTACGACTCACAAAGGAGCAACACACTTAGGGATCCTCACGATTCCTAAGGAGAAAATACACTTACGAGATCCTTACGAATCGCAAGGAGAACTCTCTTATGGGACCCTCACGGCTCGTAAGATTTGAAAGCCTTAAGTTACAGAGACCTAAACCTGTGCTTAAGCAATCCTCCACAACCTTCGATATTGCCCTACAGACGGCTCAATACTGGCCCTTGTATACAATCCACGGGCGCGAATAAATATTTCCCCAGCAAAGTCCAACCCTTATAGGTCCTCTCGACCCATAAGGAGAAAACCCTTTTGTAGGATTCTTACGACTTACAGAGGAACACACACTTAGGAATCTTCACGATCCCTAAGGCGAAAATACACCCGCAAGATCCTCACGACTTGTAGGGAGAAATACCTTTGTGAGACCCTTACGGCCCATGAAGTCAAAAGCCTTAGTCGACAGGATCCTAACCCTATTCGCTAAGCCACCTTTGTTCGACATCGACAGAAGCAAATGATAATTCGCTCCTGGCAATATTCCAGTTGTAGCGATGCTGATGCTGAGATTGGCACCAGATTCTAAGTTCCACACTCGCGATAAAAAAAAACAGCGAGCCATACGTGCATACGAAATAGCCGAAATGATAGGGCAACTTGCAATAAAAATCAGCAAGTAAAAAAAATGTATGCATAAAAAGTAGCCGAAATGATGGGGCAACTCGCAATAAAAAAGCAGCGAGCAGAGAATAAATAAATAGCTGAAATGATTGGGCACCGCGAAAAATAGCCGAAATGATGGGGCAATCGCGACCTCCGCGATATAAAAGCTGAAATGATAGAGCATCGCGGAAAATGAAATAAAATATAATAAAAAGTTTCAATTTATGCCCTACAGGTGATGTTCCATCACACCCTGTACACAATCCAAGGGCGTAAACAAAAGGATTATACTTCTCCCCCAGATTTCATCAGAAGAAGAAGCCAAGTCTCGACGGGCCAAAGGAGACCTGGAGATCGTTTCAACATTCGTCCCGTAACGACGGACACAACTTCAAGCTAAGCGGAATAGCGGCAACTCCCAGTTCCATGGCTCGGTGGTATACATATCGCCAACAGTCAAACCTCCATCCCGTGAAATGCGGATACAATCAGCAAAATTCCTGGTCACATGGAACGCGGATAACGTCACTCTTTGACCCCGTGGAAAACGTCCAGAGCGGAGCCTAGTCCTCGCCTAACGCGGCAGTGAACCCGTGTGAAGCATCTAGTGCAAAATTCCTGGTTACGTGGAACGCGGATAACGTCACTCTTTGACCCCGTGGAAAACGTCCAGAGCGGATCCTGGTCCTCGCAGAGCACAGCAGTGAACCCGTGCGAATCATCCAGAGCGGAGCCTAGTCCTCGCCTAACGCGGCAATGAACCCGTGTGAAGCATCTAGTGCAAAATTCCTGGTCACGTGGAACGCAGATAACGTCACTCTTTGACCCCGTGGAAAACGTCCAGAGCGGATCCTGGTCCTCGCAGAGCACGGCAGTGAACCTGTGCGAAGCATCCAGAGCGGAGCCTAGTCCTCGCCTAACGCAGCAGTGAACCCGTGTGAAGCATCTAGTGCAAAATTCCTGGTCACGTGGAACGCGGATAACGTCACTCTTTGACCCCGTGGAAAACGTCCAGAGCGGATCCTGGTCCGCGCAGAGCACGGCAGTGAACCCGTGGGAAGCATCCAGAGCGGAGCCTAGTCCTCGCCTAACGCGGCAGTGAACCCGTGTAAAGCATCTAGTGCAAAATTCCTGGTCACGTGGAACGCGGATAACGTCACTCTTTGACCACGTGGAAAACGTCCAGAGCAGATCCTGGTCCTCGCAGAGCACGGCAGTGAACCCGTGCGAAGCATCCAGAGCGGAGCCTAGTCCTCGCCTAACGCGGCAGTGAACCCGTGTGAAGCATCTAGTGCAAAATTCCTGGTCACGTGGAACGCGGATAACGTCACTCTTTGACCCCATGGAAAACGTCCAGAGCGGATCCTGGTCCTCGCAGAGCACGGCAGTGAACCCGTGCGAAGCATCCAGAGCGGAGCCTAGTCCTCGCCTAACGCGGCAGTGAACCCGTATGAAGCATCTAGTGCAAAATTCCTGGTCACGTGGAACGCGGATAACGTCACTCTTTGACCCCGTGGAAAACGTCCAGAGCGGATCCTGGTCCTCGCAGAGCACGGCAGTGAACCCGTGCGAAGCATCCAGAGCGGAGCCTAGTCCTCGCCTAACGCGGCAGTGAACCCGTGTGAAGCATCTAGTGCAAAATTCTTGGTTACGTGGAACGCGGATAATGTCACTTTTTGACCCCGTGTGAAGCATCCAGAGCAGAGCCTAGTCCTCGCCTAACGCGGTAGTGAACCCGTGTGAAGCATCTAGTGCAAAATTCCTGGTCACGTGGAACACGGATAACGTCACTCCTTGACCCCGCGGAAAACGCCCAGGGCGGAGCCTGGTCCTCGCCAAGCACGGCAGTGAACCCGTGTGAAGCATCCAGAGCAAATATCGGAATGTGGAGTCCTTAAAATCCACGGACTATGATGTCCTTAACCTCAACTGTGATGTCTTAAAACTAACGATCAACCACCCCGATTCCCTACGGATTCTGCCTTGGTTTAAGGGTACATCTCTTCACTCCTTTGATACCTGGCGTTGTAATTCCTCAACGTCTTCAAAGAGGTGACGGGTCCCTGCAACCAAACATCGGACTGTGGAGTCCCTAAATCCACGGACTATGAGGTCCTTAACCTTGACCGTGATGTCTTAAAACTAACATCGGACTGTGGAGTCCCTAAATCCACGGACTATGAGGTCCTTAACCTTGACCGTGATGTCTTAAAACTAACATCGGACTGTGGAGTCCTTAAATCCACGGACTATGAGGTCCTTAACCTTGACCGCGACGTCTTTAAACTACAATATCTAGAGAAACCCCTGATTCCGTAAAACACGGACAAGGGCGACCATATCCAACACTTGCAGGTCCTCACGACCTGCGAGGAAGAAAAACTCTCTTGTGAGATCCTTACGACTTTCAAGGGAAAACCCACTTAAGAACCTTCACGATTCTTAAGAAGGACTTACACCTATGGGATCCTCTCGACCTGTAGGGAGAAAAGCTCTTTATGAGACCCTTATGGCTCTTAAAATGCAAAAGTCTTAGGAAGCAGATCTTAACCCTGAGTCCTAACCTATCGCTGCCCTGCGAGGAGATCAAGATAAATTGTCCACAAACGCATTCAATGAAAGGGGACACCTCGTTAAGAAGAAAAATGTATCTTTTATTCATAAACCAAAATGGATACAAAGTACAATTCATGAAAGAAACAAAAAAGAAAGATACTCTCATTCATGAGTATGTAAAAAAAAGGGGGGGAGAAAAGATACAAGTCCTCAAGCTGGCGGGCGGTGCAGTAATTTTACCAGCTCATCGTTCTGTTGCTGAGCCACGGCTTCATGACCCAAGATCTCCAAAAGACGAGCCTCTGCCTGAGCTTGCTGAGCTTGATACGAAGCAAGCCGAGCCTCGAGCTCTTTCTCGGTGGCTTTATGAGCCTCAACCCTCTCACGAGTGAACGTGGCAGTTTTATCGAGAGCCACCACCTCTTTTATGGACTCCTGGAGCACTCGCCAGAGTTCGTACGCTTTGTTGGCCTTGGCTGTGAGGCTGGCCTGAAGCTCGTTCAGCGCCTTAGAAGCCAATTCCCTCTCCGAGAACTTACGGCCAAGCCTCTTCTCGCATGACGTCATGTTAGCCGCACATCGTGCTATCAGACCCCGCAACTCCGCTTTTGCAGCCACGGCTTCTGAGGAAAGGCGAGAACATTCAAGAGCGTGCAAACAAGCCTCCACCTTCCTACAGAACTCCACCCAGACCCGCACCACCTCCTCGCCATGATAGGTGGCGAGAAAAGGAAGAGAGCCGTTAGCCTCAGCAGCAAACGCTTCAGCCGTGGTCGCGCTACCAGCACGGAGCTCCTCGACGAAAGATGATAGGGAGACAAGGCTCAATTAGGCCAAGCGTTCTGAAGCCCGCAAAGCATAAGGGCCGGGCGGCATCACGATGCGCGATTCCAACGCCATGGAGACTGGCAGGGCTGTTCAAATTTGACAAATGATTAGTAAAATTCTTAAACACAGGACGAACGGGATTATAATAAAATGTCACTCACCGACAATCATGCAAGCAGGAGCTGAAGGTTCCCCTGGCCCTTCAACGACCTCGACCTCATCGTCAGCTTCCAAAACTATAAGAGACATCAACATCATTTCGCAAGATAGTAACAATGCTATGGTAAAAGAAAAAATGGCGAATGACACTAACCTTGCCCGGAGGAAAGGACAATACGCTGAGGGGAGATCGCCTGCGGAGCCGCCATCTCCAATAAACGCTGAAATGACTGTCGAGGCGACAGATCAGCGATAGTGGCCGCCAAACCGCGCAATTCTGGAAAAGATAAAAGAGTTTAGACTATGAAAGGGTGGCTAAATTAAAATGCAGAGGGTTACCTTCAACGCTCCTCCCATTCTGAGCCGAGGGGATAGCAGCTTCAACAGCCTCCGCCATAACGTCAGGATTCAACAAAGGAAGAGTAGTCCCGACTACTTCTCTTCCAGCCTCTGAGCCGTCCTCAGTAAGGGTCATTGGGGCGGCGACCTCCAAAGGAACTTTCCCCAAAAGGGCAAGCGCTCCCTGATCAAGAACCACCGCTGGAGGCTCTACCATGAGAGGAGCAGCCTCATCAGTCCCCTCTACATCAAGCGAGGCTTCATCGAGAATTTCGGCGGGCTTTAGTTTTAATGAGCCCGTAGGGAGCTCCCCCAGCGTCGAAGATTCTGCAAGATTCAAATAAGAATAAGGATACATATGCACGGGCATAAACAATCTGAAGAACTACGAAAAGAACCACAACGTACCGATGCGCAAAGAAGCCCTCAATATGGCTTCTTCAAGCCGCTGCTCCTTCTCAAGGAGGTGGGCTCGCCGGGGTTCGAGAGTGGACTCATGGCCGCCGGTCCATAAAGAAAGTGCGTCAGCTGCATCTTCTGAAGCGGCCTGCTTCAAAGCCCTCTCCCCCCATTCCTCCAAAGGACCGATAAATCGCCGCCGAATCCACGAAGGGTCTTCGTAAAAGATTACAGCGGGATAGGACTTCTTCGGAACCCTGGCATTATGAGACACATCTTTGGAACGTCGTATGGCCTCAGCCAACTGTGCGGCCTCCTCATCGGCCGAACTCGAGAAAGGAAGTCCAGCGTCTGACTCTTGCAGGGCCAACGGCTCATCTTCAAGAGTAGGCTCAGACTCCGCCAAAGAATCGAGCGAATTGGTGGCCACCTTCCTTCGACGCTTAGACCCAGAGCCGGTCGCCGAGGATGACCGTTTCCTCCCCCGCGAAGCCTTAGGACGACGCTGACCCACATCGCCTACGACGCCCTCATCTCTATTACCCTCGCCTGGTGCCACGACCGAGGATGACACTGTCATTGTCAATGCCACGGGGGGCGGTGCTGCCACAGGCGGTGGTGCTACTACCGGGGCCCTTCCACCTCGCGAGCGGGAACCCAGGGGCATACTGGCCGTTGGAGTAAGGTTCACCTCCGATTCTCCTGGGATGAGCGCAGTGCCGGTATCCCTTAGAGGGAAGCGGACCGAAGCCCTCGGTCGCAGCTTAGCTCCTGGAACCAGAGGAGGGGCATCGTGGCCAAGAAGCACCCTCCTTTCCTCAAGAATGATTGGGCTGACCCGATGAAGATACCAACCCGTAAACGTGCCCACGCACCGGGGCAGGTATTCAGCTTCAGGTACAATGAAGTGGGAGCCGGTGTTTAGCCTCATGAAAAGATGAGCTGCATCGCGAACGGCATCGAGCGAAGGGATTGGGGCGACTATAAAAGCCTCGAAAGGAACACCCTGGTCGTATCCAAATTGTCGGGCAAATCGATGCGGATTGTACCGCATGAAAAGAGCTGCACTGTCCTGGCGAAACACCAAGTAGCCCGGTCTAATTGTATATAAGTGCGCAGCCTCCCGGGGCTTCAAAGAAGGTGCGTTGTCTTTTGACAGATCCCAGAGTTGTTGAACTGGACCTGAGGGAGTAGAAAGACCCGATCATTAAAAACCATCCCGCCAGCGGCAGCGTAAGGAGAAATCAGCACCCGAATAGCCCCGAACTGAGTCGGGTCGGCGGCAGAAGCATCCACTAATCGCATAAGTTGTGGAAAGGGGTAGGCATCGTAAAATGAGGGCTTCTGATGCATGGCAAAAGCCCCCAACACGTGCATTTCGATCCAGGACGTGAAATAATGAAGCAAAAAGTTTACCACATCCACGCCAGGAGTAGAGGTATTAGCTGCGGTGCCCAACCCATGATAAAGATACGCCAACGCCGGGATGCCGATAGCCAATCGCGTCCCCTCAGCAATACGATGAGCCGAGTAGATAACCGAGGCTCTCATGAAGCGGCGATGCATGGGGATAACGAACCAACTGAGCCAAACACTGACAAACCCCACGAAGAATGTTTCCTCATCCATACCGGGTGCTGCAATGGACTCAAAAGACATCGGCGACACGATGGGAATATAGTATTGTGGCAGGTCCGATTCAGCTGTCGGTAGCTTCTTCGGACCGAACCCAAAGGGGTCTTTGATGTTAGCAAACTTCGGAGTAGTCTTCGATATGACGTCCTCACGAAGGAAGCGGGAAATGAAGCTTTTAAAAGTAACACCCTGCTCCTCAGACTCAGTGAACAATCGATCAAAAATACCCAGCGCCTTGATCAAGCTGGGACGCTTGTGGCGAACGGCGTTCTCAGCAGACAAGCCATCAACCGGTGCAGACTCGGGCTCAAAAACATACTCGTCTCGGGGCAACAACTCCTCATACAGTTCACCCCTGATTGGCAATCCCGAGATTTCATAAAATTCTGCCAGAGAAATCGAAACCTCGCGATCTCCTAAAATGAAAGTGTTAGTAGGGAGATTCCATTGATTCAAGAACGCCTTGACCCACCAGGCATGCGGGGACTTATAATAGAAGAGTGACGCGTATATTGCCTGATAAAGCCCAACCTTCTGCAGCTGCGCACGATGGGCAGAAAGGATGTAGCGAGCCCAGAGAAGGTAGCCTGTAGGGTGTCGAGGAGTAAGCCCTATCTTATAAATTTGCCCCCACGGGTGGGCCTCACCCTGGCAGATACGCCGCCCCAAAATGTCTATGGCCGGGATCGGATGGTTCGGAATACCGGTCGTCGAAGGCTCGAGCCTCCCCGTTGGAGTCCAGTTGGGCATTTCCACAGCAAAAACCGTCCTCGGAGGATCCATCGGTAAGAATGGGAAAGTGGGCTCCGTCGGTACCGCGCAAAGAAAACTCCGGCGACCCTGAATAATCTGACTATACCAATATCCCCATTGAAGAAGGTTGGTACAGTTCGGGTCATGGGCCCGGATCATCGCCATCGCTTCCTCATCAGATGGCGACTGAGGAAAAGCAGCCTCCGAGCGAGAAAAGGGAAAGCAGGGAACAGAAGCCATCACACCTGAAATCCAATAAAAGGAGACCGTTAAAAGCAAAGTCAGCGATATATATATCCATGCATGAACATGAAGTCTAGCTGAGGGAAACAACAGCAGACTCTTTTATGGGGCCATCGGCTACAAAACGCATGGGCCCCACAGAATCAGGATGACAACTCATCAATAATGAGACCAAGCGGCTATAAAAAAAACAAAGGGAATATCCTCATTAAATAAAGACTGAGATTCAGGTGACCCTACACATCCCCCCTAGAAGACAAATCTGTCTCGGGCCCCACAACAGATCCAACAGGATCAAAGGAATTAAATTCCCACAGAAGATATCATTACAAAACTCCTGTTCCATCAATTGCAGAAGGACAACCTCGGGCCAAGAGGCCCCAAGAAGGCTCCATGTGAAGAAACTGAGTTCTTCACAGGAATTAAATTCCTTTTAGAAAAGGGAATTAAATTCCCATAAGACATTTTTGGGAAGGAATTAAATTCCATAGATTGTCATCATCATTTCCCTAAAGACCGCTTAAGCCCTAAGAGAGCTACAGTTTGAAGATTAAATGGCTTCCTGTTCCTGTTGATGAATTTGAAGAAAATGGGTTCATATTAAAAGAGTAAAACTCTTGTTTTGAATTTAAAATCCAGAAGAATGTGAAAGTCCATCGTTTGCCCAAGAACATTACCTGAGGGAAAGAAGTCCTTTCAAACAGAGTTAAACTCTGAAAATTGTTTCAAGGCAGAGAACTAAGCTCTGAAAGAAGAGAATTAAATTCTCAGAGAAAGTTTGCAAGGAAGAAGATGAACAAAGTGGAGGCGTCTCTGAAATGACCCCAGTATTTATGGGGGGTGATGGAAACGTTTCATCTTCCCAAATCCCTAAAGGAATCCAACGGTCACAAAGAGTGACAGCGTTGCACTCACGTGCAAACACGTGAGAACAACGCTGTGGGGGCATTTGTTTCCTGATTTAAAATCAGGAAATGTTACGAAGAAGGGTCGTGTGCTCCCACGTGACCAGCAGTCACGTGTTGGCACGTGACATTTAAAAGCATCGGCAAGGGAAATTCAGCTCCCCGACTACATCAAAGAAAAGGGCTTCAGAAAGGGTCACGTGCTCCCACGTGACCTGGGTCACGTGTTGGCACGTGACAATTACAAACGGCTTCAAAGGCAAATCGGTTCCCTGATCAAACCAAGGAAAAGGTTTCAGAAGAGGTCACGTGCTCCCACGTGACCAGGGTCACGTGTTGGCACGTGATAATCAAAAGCAACAGATTCGTTCTCCGGTTAAACCAAGAGAAAGACTCCAGACGAGGGTCACGTGCTCATACGTGACCAGGGGTCACGTGATGGCACGTGACGGTTAAGCAGCAACCAGAAGACAGAGCGCAAAAAGAAAGAAGAAGGCTCGTTCCAAGGGGGTCACGTGCCCCCACGTGACCATGGGTCACGTGGTCACACGTGACCGGCTTTCAAAGCCCATTTTTGTTAACAGAATTAAATTCTGAAAGAGATTCAAATCGTTCCAAAGGAAAGCGATTATCTGGAACCAACCAAATTAAAGATTTAAAGATGATTGAATATCATCTACCTATGGGAAAATCCTGAACTTGGAAAGATTTCCCCTTAAAATCCAACCGAAATAACAAAGGAGGATCTCTGGGTTTAAAATCCAACGGTGGATAAAATTCACCCAATAATCCAAAGGTCCAAAACGAATGATGGATACAAATCAAATCTCTCAATGAAAGATTCACCAAAAACCAATTGATTCGGTTGCTTCTCCTATAAATAGGAGCCAAGAGACACGCAAAAGGAAGGGAGAGGCAGAAGGAAGAAAAAGGAGAGAGCCTTGATACTTTGAGGAATTTGGATCTTCTGCAAAAGAAAACCCTAGGTAAGAAAGGGAAGGCTTCTTGAAAGAGAAGAGAATTTAATTCTCAACAGAGTTTAACTCTGATATAAAACAGAAAAAAACATATTTCTTCTCTCTTTGATAGAAGATCTGTAAAGTGCACATCTTCCCTTGAAGTTGAGAATTTAATTCTCAATGGGTTGAGATCCTGCCATGCAGATCCAAAGCATAGAGAGGGAATGGAAGCATCAGAATTTAATTCTCACAGAACTATAGGAATTTAATTCCTTCAAAATAAAATTAGGATTTGACCCTGTGTTATGGGAATTTAATTCCTTCAGAATGAAAAGAAACAGGGTTTAACCCTGATTAAGAACTTAGTTCTGTTGAAACAACGGGAGTTTAATTCCCTTAATCATAATTCTTTAATAGAGAATGGGAGTTTAGTCCTTTAAAGCCTTCATTAGGGTTTAACCCTATTCGGTTCTTCATGTATATGAGGAATTTAATTCCTACAGAAAATTCAGAGTTCAACTCTATTCCAGAACATAAATCTTCAAAAGGAAGTAGGAATTTAATTCCTCTGGAATTTAAAGCTTTTATTAGGGTTGAACCCTACGAGGAAAAAGATTAACAGATCTTCTAAGCAACATACATAGAGGCAGGGTCACGTGCCACCACGTGACCTCCCCCCCCCCAAAAATCTACAGAAAGCCCTCTGGAGGCAGTGCCTCATGTTACTCATGTGACCCTTGACAGAAGCTTTAACGCACAAGCGCTTGAATCCCCGTCACGTAATGGCACGTGATGCTCTAAAAAGATGCATAGTCTCAGAAGAACAAGTGAAGGGAGGGCGCTCTCACGTGTTGCCACGTGACCCCTCTTGCCTTAGTGTTAAACACTAAAACGGGACCCCTGAATTCAGTGATAAAACATTGTTTGGCCTTAGTGTAACGCTAAGCACAGAACTATATTTGCAGTGTTCAACACTGATTACCGTAGCGTTCAACACTAGTTTGGGACTCCTGTTGACAGTGTTTAACACTGGTCTCTTTTAGTGTTGAAACACTAACTTATCAATCTTATTCCCAGTGTTCAACATTGATTCGTCTTTAGTGTTTAACACTAGACACCGGCCCAATTGGCCGAATGGATAGAGGCAAAGCCTCTCCTTCAAGGAACCAACAGGAAGCCCATATTCCAGACATAAGTGGACTTAGCCCAAGATGGCCATAAGTCCTCAATTCGTAATTGAATGGGCTAATGGGCTCATAACATAATTAATTGGTCTTGATCCCAAATTGGGCCAAAGACTATTTAATCCACTCCGGTTCCAGGGTACATCTCTTCACTCCTTTGATACTTGGCGTTGTAATCCCTCAACGTCTTCAAAGAGGTGACGGGTCCCGGTGACCACGCATTGATGTGGACTGTGGGGTCCTTAAACCCATGGACTACGACGTCCGTAACCTTGACCGAGATGTCTTAAAACTAACAATGGACTGTGGGGTCCTTAAACCCATGGACTACGACGTCCTTAACCTTGACCGAGATGTCTTAAAACTAACAATGGACCGCAATGTCCTTAAACTACCCATGGACCGCAATGTCCTTAAACTAGCGATGGACCACTATGTCCCTAAACTGGAACAATAGAGCCAATCGCTCTTTTGTTGGATCTAAACGATCCCGTTTAAGTTGATCTTAGCCTTAAATATGGCTAACGTATCCTTAAACCTTTCAAACAGACTTTAGTCTCAAACTGGACTATAGATTCCCCCAATCAACTTTGGCTCAAGGGTACATCTCTGAACTCCTCTGACATTTGTCGTTGTAATCCTTCAACGTCGTCAGAGAGGTGACGGGTCCCGACGGCCATACATTCAATGGACCACTATATCCCTAAACTGGAACAATAGAGCCCCAAATGCTCTTTTGTCGGATCTAAACGATCCCGTTAAGTTGATCTTAGTCTCAAGTTAGACTAACGTATCCTTAACAAATGTTCGAGTTGATCTTAGCCTCAAATATGGATAACGTATCCTCAAACCAAACCCCCAAACCCAAATCTAAGATAATACGGATTTGGACTAGTCCACGCCCTACGGGCGACGACATAACTCAGTCTCCGTATACAATCCATGGGCAACCACAAACAAAACAAACACACACGACACGAAATGACCATCTGGAGAAGGAGAAAGTTGTTACCGCAACGCGGTAGCGTAATTAACTGCAGGGGCTTGCGCCTGCAGGGAAGAGCGTCCCCACAATCAAAAACCCCTCGTGCGAGGGGGAATCTGGCGAAGTCTGCTACATCGGACGCATCCGTTTAAACCTTCGATACATGGTGCCATAAATCAACTTGGCATCTTCGGAGAGGTGGACGGATCGCACCAATTAGCATCTGCCCCGAACCTCAGGCATAGACGTCCCCGCGTCTCGGCCGCCGTTCGGAGGGGAACAGGGACTTTGCTGTGGCTCCATTTTGTTGACGTTGCGTCTGCATCCTGTTTGAGTGAGAAGAAACGCCGTTGTGGATCTCTAGGTAGTAGATGCTACCGTCAAGACCTGGCTCTCCTTCTGATAGAGCTTGATGGGAAAATGTGGTTCCTTTTCCGTTTGTGCCCATGGATTGTATACAGGGGTCAATGTGATCTCACCTGTAGAGCAAAAGTTTCATTCATTCATTATGTTTCTTTCCGCGATGCCCTATCATTTCAGCTTTTATATCGCGAAAGTCGCGATTACCCAATCATTTCGGCTGTTTTTTCTTTTTACGCGCTGCATTTTTATTGCGAGTTGCCCAAACATTTCGGCTATTTTTATATGCATATATTTTACTCGCTGATTTTTGTTGCGAGTTGCCCTATCATTTCGGCTGCTTCATATGCATTTTTGGCTCGCTGATTTTTGCTTCGAGTATGGAACTTGATATCTGATACTAATCTTAGCATCAGCATCGCTGTGACTGGAATATGGCCAGGAGCGAATCATCATTTGCCGTGAAAGGACTTGGAATTTGATACCAATCTAGGCATCAGCATCGCCACCACTGGGATTGTTGCCAGGAGCGAATCATCATTTGCTTTTGTCGATTCGAACAAAGAAGGCTTAGCAAATAGGGTTAGGATCCTGTCGACTAAGGCTTTTAACTTTATGAGCCGTAAGGGTCTCATAAAGGTGTTTCTCCCTACGAGTCGTGAGGATCTCATAGGTGTGTTTTCTCCTTAGGAGTCGTGAGGATTTCTAAGTGTATGTTCTCTTATAAGTCGTAAGGATCTTACAAGAGTGTTTTCTCCTTATAAATCGAGAGGACTTACAAGTGTCGTTCACTACATGAGGACATTCCTCGTCTTTGGTGGGACTCGGTGGGGGAAACGTTTATTTGTGCCCGTGGATTGTATACAAGGGTCAATATTGAACCGCTTGTAGGGCAACTTGGGGAATGTGATGGCTTAAGAACAGGTTCAGATCCCTATAGCTTAAAGCTTTTGAATCCTATGAGCCATAAGGGTCTCACAGGGGGAATTCTCCTTACAAGTCGTAAGGATCTCGTAAGCGTAATTTCTCCTTAGGTATCGCAGGGATCCCTAAGTGTGTTGCTCCCTTGTGAGTCGTAAGGATCTCACGCGGGTGTTTTCTCCTCACAAAGTCGAGAGGACCTTGTAGGTGTTTTTTTTTTAATTTTAACGAGATCGCGCCCTTTCGGGTTTTCACAAACTCGCCGGTAGCCCTGCTGTTTTTACTCATGGAGCCCTTTCGGGTTTTCATCCGTGCCCATTTTGCTTTTAGCGGTTTTTTTTTTGCCAGAATAAAAGAGTCAAGAAAATGTATAAGCGGAAATGGTAATAATATCCAATTTTTTTACCCCTCTGTTCGCCAATGGAATTTATAGGGGACTTCGCCACCAGGGCAGCTGTGCAGCCGGCGGGACTTGAGTTGCTGTCCTCGCCGATGGGATTTGCGGACTTGAATTCCACTATCGTCGTGTTTGAAGTGACGTATTTAGTTTAAAGACATTACGGTCCATTGTTAGTTTAAGGACATCTCGGTCCACAGCTAGTTTAAAGACGTTGCGATCCGTTGTTAGTTTAGGGACATTTCGGTCCGCGGCTAGTTTAAGGACGTTGTGGTCCGTTGAGATTCTGAGGCGAGGTTTCACCGGATACTACTTATAGAATTTAAACTCAGGAAGACAACGAGCGGACACGAGTGTCGTCATCCATCATTAACCTGAGCCGTGACTTGTCAAGCATAGTATTTCTTAAGGAACCGGCCGTTTATTGGCCGGAAGGGTCTTTCGCCATGCATATCCATGAGCAAGTAGGCCCCACCTTGGTAGACCTTGTCTATGATATACGGACCTTCATAGTTTGGCTCGAATTTCTCCCGTTTGGCATGATTGGGAATCATAGGTCTTTTTACGACTAACACGAGTTTGCCTTGGTGGAACGTTCTCGTCCTAGTCAGTCTTTCGTATGAGCGCGTCATCCTTGCTTTATAAGCTTCCAGGTTTTGCTGCGCCATGAGACGAGTTTCATCGAGGGCGTCAATCTCCTCAAGCCGAAGATGGGCATTGTCTTCATCCGTAAACTCGTATCGAACTGCTACTCGTAGAGAAGGTAGCTCTATCTCCAAGGGAAGTACTGCTTCCGTGCCGAATACCAACACGAATGGCGTTGTATTCGTGGCCGTTTTGAACATGGTCCGATAAGCCCAGAGAGCTTCATGCAATCTCTCGTGCCAGTCCTTTTTATTTCTGGACACCATTTTCTTTATGATCTTTGTCAAGGTCTTGTTGAAAGCCTCAGCTAGACCGTTAGCTCGGGGGTTATAGACTGAAGAGTATTTCCAATCTATTTTATGCTGCTGTTCGAAGCGGCTGATCTTATGGCTTCTGTTGGCTGGCCCGTTATCCGAGATAACCCGTCGCGGAGTGCCGAACCGGTAGATGACATGTGTCCTAAAGAAATGGAGGATGTTCTCCGCCTTCACCTCTCTTAGCGGTATTCCTTTTGCCCACTTAGAGAAGTAGTCGGTTGTTACTAGTATGAACCGATATCCCTTGGATGATACTAGTTCGATGGGCCCGATTATATCGGTTCCTCACATTTCGAATGACCAGCTAACCAATATTGGGTGTGGCGGATTCGGATGCTGATGAATGAAGTCCCCATGAATTTGGCACGAGTGACACTGCTTTGCATATTCAAGGCAGTCATGAATCATTATGGGCCAATAGTAACTCATTCTCTTGATTTTTAACTTCATCTTTGGCCTAGCTTGATGGAAACCACAGAATCCGTCGTGAGTTTCTTGGACGACTTTCCTTGCTTCTTCCGGTCCTAAGCATCTTAGCCACAAACTGTCAAATGATCTCTTATATAGAGTATCATTGACGAAGGCGAAGGATAGAACTCGTTTCATGAGCTGATGTCTTGACGATGCGTCTTCGGGCATATGATCAGATTTGAAGTAGTCTACAACGACTTCTCTCCAATCCTTTGCCTTTTCTTCATCCTCTAATTGGAATGCCGCTTGTTCGGCTGCTTCCTTTTCTTCAGACGACTCCGGAGACATTTCTGCTGGCGCGAGAATCCGGCAGCTTTGCACAATGATCCTTACGTCATCGAGGATTTCGTCAACCAATTCTTTAGCGAGTTTGGCTAACGTATCTGCCTTGCTATTTTCCACTCGTGGTATGCTTTCCAGGACGTAGGAGGGGATTTGAGATAGCAATTGCTGCACTCTTTTGCCATATTTTATCAATTCTGGCTTACACATCTGATAGTCGCCATTTACTTAGCTAACGACCAGCTGGGAGTCTCCATATATGAGGAGGTTCTCGATTCCCATGTCAATGGCGATCTCGAGACATGCTATCAAAGCTTCATATTCCGCTTCGTTGTTTGTTCTTGGCTCCGTTAAGGAAAGGGCAAAACGCATTATCCCTCCTTGTGGAGTTACAAAGATAAGGCCTACTCCGGTTTTGATTATGGGGGTGCTTTGCTTCTGCCTCTTCATAGACGATGCCCCATCGAAGTAGAGTTCCCATCGGGTATCACTCCCTTCTTACCCCTCGTCGATTGCGTCAAACGTGTGTTCATCCGACAGCTCGCAGTTCAAGGGAGAGTCGGCGGGTATCGGATGCTCTGCGAGAAAGTCGGTGATGGCCTGGCCCTTCATTGCCCTGAGGGGTCGATAGATTATCGAGAACTCCATCAAGAGGAGGGCCCATTTGGCAAGCCTTCCTGTTAGTATAGCTCTTGACATCAAATACTTGAGAAGATCCACCTTTGATATGAGATGGACCTCATGTGCCAGGGCATAATGTCGAAGCTTCATTATTGCGAAAATCGGTGCCAGGCAATGCTTTTCAATGGGGGAGTAGTTGTTTTCTACTCCCAGAAGGACGCAACTCAAATAATAGAGAGCTCTCTCTTTCCCCTGGTCGTTCTCCTGTGCCCATAGCACGCCTAGAGAACCTTCAATGGCTGTTGTGTACAGGATGAGGGGCTTTCCCTTGACCAGAGCGGTCAGTACCGGTGGGTTCTGCAGGTATTACTTGATTTCATCTAGCACATTTTGGCATTTACGATCCTAAATGAACGGTGTCCCCTTCTTCATTAGATAGCTGTAGGGGCGGCATTTGCCAGAGAGGTTGGTTATGAACCGTCGGATATATGCTAGCTTCCTTTGGAGAGACCGCAGTTGCTTGAGAGTTCTTGGCGAAGGCATTTCCATAATCGCCTTGATCTTTGACGGGTCTATTTTGATGCCTCAATTTCGTACGATGAATCCCAGGAATTTGCCTGAGGATACTCAAAACGCGCATTTCAGAGGGTTCATCTTCAGATTATATTTTTGAAGACACTGGAACACTATCTTCATATGCTCCCAGTGCTCCTCATACGATTTGAATTTAACCACGAGGTCGTCGATATAACATTCGACGATCTCATGTATGAGGTCATCGAAGATCTTTGTCATGGCCCTCTGGTAGGTGGCGCCAGCGTTCTTCAGACCAAAGGGCATCACTTTGTAGCAGAATATGCCCAGCGAAGTCCGGAAAGCAGTGTGCTTTTGGTCTTCAGTATGCATCTTTATTTGATTATACCCCGAAGATCCATCCATGAAGGAGAAGACTTCATGGGTGGATGCGTTACCGATCATCAGCTCGGTAACAGGCACTGGGAAGTCATCCTTCGGACAAGCATTGTTGAGATCCCGAAAATCTACGCAGATGCATACTGTCCCATTTTTCTACATTACCGAAACGATATTGGCGATCAAGTCAGGGTATTGAACTTCTTTGATGAATCCGGAGTCGATTAGCTTCTTGACTTCGGCATTGATACTCATCTCAAGCTCGAGCCGCATTCTTCTTGGTGCTTGTTTGACTGGCTTGACGTCCGGTGATATTGCCAATTTATGCACGGTTATTTTTGGATCTAGTCCTAGCATCTCAGAATAGTTCCACGCGAAGCAGTCTTTATACTGCATAAGCACATCTTTTAGTGTAGCCATCTGCTCTTCAGACAATAGCTCGCTGACGAACGTTAGCCTTGGCTCGTTTGTCGTCCCCAAGTTGATTTTCCTTAGATTATCTGTTGTGGTATGTATCACGTCTTCCAACTCTTTTGGTGCTGGTGGAAATTCTGAGATCGCCTCGTCTTCATCTTCATTTGCGAAGCATTGGGAGTGGTCATCCATATTCTCATGCGCTCTTTCCTTTGAGAATGTTATCACGTGGCAGGTACGAACCCGTTTCCAAGACCGATGTTGCTCTAGTTCCATTCTCGCCCTATAAATTGCTTTTGGCTCATGCTTTTGTGGCGGGGTTAGCCTCCAACTGTCAGATAGAGCAAACTTGCCTTACTGATACTGTTCTTCAACCCAGTTTTTGAAGGTGAAGTATTCTTCAAGAGGATGTCCTATCGCTCGGTGATAGGAGCAATAAGCCGGGTGATGGACTTCGTCTATTTGTTTAGGACGCTGAGACTCCGGGAGCACCATTATTTGATGTTTCATAACAAGGTCGAAGATTTTCCTTATCTTGTCTTGAGGGAAAGAGTATTCTCGAACCATCTTCTTCATCAGTGATGAATTCCAGCGGACCTTTTCTCGATCGCGCGGCTTCTTGGATCCGCTTCGCTGTTTTTGAGCGTCATTCCCGTTCTTCACCTTGTTGTTGTTTCTACGTCGGGCTTTTTTCTTTCCACGAGAGCGAATAGCGGGCTGACGGTGAAAGGCATCGTCATCCTCTGTAGCCTGCTGAATGAGACGTCGCGTCCTGGCTTTCTCGTAAATGGCCATTTCGCGGCTGTGGTCATCCCGAACCTTTTGACCCGCTTCCTTTATTAGCTTGTTAATCTGCTCTTCGAATGACGGACTTGATATTCGTACGACGGGATTTCGTTCTGTGTCAATATCGGCACTATCTGGAAAGACATTCTCTTTTCCATCGGAATCATTTATAACATGACAGTTATGGAATCGCTCCCGTTTCTTGGACCGAACATATCCAAGACCAGTCATCTCCATTCTCCCGTTGGGCATCTTTTACTGAGTCCCGGGAACATCCCAAATCTTGTTATAGAACTGGACTTGTCGAGCGGTCTGTTTGAAGGGTATGCCTTGGCATCTCAATAGCCTTTTCAGTTCCTCTGCGTAGTATCTGGGCAGACGGATTGGTTGAAGCCTGTCGAGCGCAGGCTCGGCACCGTGCTATACTTCTTTCTCCACTTTAGTCTCCGTGGATTGATAGAAAATGATCGCCTTCTCACCTCTTTGCTTATTAGGGACGTAGAAGGTCTGCAGCTCTTGCACGCTGTACGTATCAAGTGCATCAAGTTCTTTGTAATACCGCTGCGGAACCATGGTAATTTGTAAACTCTGGTCAGCTCCATCAAAGGTCTGCATTGACAGACGGAAAACACTGTGTTGGCCTCGTCTTCAGAGTCACTGCCAAAGACCAGAATAGGAGTAGATGGTCCTGGCCTATTGCCTTGTGGTTGTCCCAAGTAGACCATCTCTTCATCCTCCTCGGTGTCGCTCCTAAAGATCGGAATAGTGGTGATGGCTTTTTGTTTATTCTTTGGTTTGCGACGTCTTTCCATGTCTTCGAAGTCTGGTAAGAAGTACTTGGCATCTTCATATTTGCGGACTTCATTTACGGAGAATGGGTTCAGCTCCCCTGTAACTGTGTACTCGAGGCCGTCCTTGAAATACTTCATACACTGATGTTGTGTAGAAGGGATGATGTTGTACTCATGTAACCAAGGCCTGCCGAGCAAAGCGTTGTAGCAAGTCTTGGCGTCAATAACATGGAACTTGATGTCAGTGACAAGAGCCCGAAGCATAATGTCAGTATTACGGACCCGAGCGTTTGTGATGATTGGGAGTCAAAACCGGAGATGGTAATTTTATCCGGAGCTAGGTGCTGCACATTCATGCAAATCTCCTTCAACACTCTTACATTGAGAAGGTTGATAAAGGACCCATTGTCGACCAGGATCTTCCCTATCTTGATATCGTGACAATACCCAGTTACATACAGCGGACGATTGTGCTCGCACGTTCCAGGAAGGAGGTCTTCATCGCTGAAAGTGACGTCAGCCGTGTGGACTTCTTCCAGCTCATCCTTCATCTTTTCTTCTGCAAGGAAGGCTTGAAACTGGTCAGGCTCTTGTAATGCCTTGATCAGGGAATCTTGTGCCTCTTTATATAGGAGAGGGGCATCCAAAATACTCAATTGTGAGGGCATCTTCCTCAAATGTGCCAGGATATTGTAATCCACCTTATTCTTCTTGGGCGGGTCCTTGGCTGTGAGCTCTTTGGCGACTCTATCATCGAGGGAAATCTCTTCAGAGACTTTTTCCTTCCCCTTGTCCTTCTAGCACGAACCTTTGTTTGAGGGTCCGAGATTCTTTTCAAACAACGTACGGTTACGCAGCTGAATGTTCCCACAATTCCTCGTCTCTTCGTCTTTTCCAGAGGTGGATTCCTTGAAGAGAGGGCCGAGGGCCATTTCTTCGCCCGGATCGCTCCCGAAGGTAAGAACTTAAGACTTCCCTTTTGTTTGATGGCATCAACAATATGACAGTTACCGGCTGTTCCTTTATGCTCATCTATCGTGCTTCTCTGCTCCCGACGGGCTTTGTGCTTTATTCGCTTGAAGTGTTGTTGGTGGGCAACGTATCCTTGCCACCACTTCTGGAAGGCATTGCACTTTTCGGTAGGGTGTATGACCCTCCGATGATACAAGCAGTATTTCGGATGTACATCCGGTTCGTCGGGGCACGTACTCCCGGAAGTACTTTCTTTGAAAGATGGCAGCTTCATTCCCACTGACAGAGCTTTGGCAAACTGCTTCCTTATCTTGATTCTGCTCTTGCTGGTGGCAAGGGCGCTTCGATCCGGTTAAGATACTTTATGGATTCTCATTACCGAAGCTTTTTCAGCCTGACACCGACGCTTGGCCTTTTCGTATATGGCCGCTTCACGTTCTCGATCAGTTTTGCTCTTTTAAAGAGCTTCGCTCAACAGCCTGTCAACCAGGTCGTCTGATGGTTCCAGGAATTTTGGCTCTGGTTCTGCCCCCAGTTTCTCTGCGTCAAGAGCTTGTTTGCCATTTACCGACGAATGAGAGATCATGTGGGAACTCGCCCCGTAATCCTCGGGTTCTTCTGACGAGTCGTCTCCTTCACCAATGTTACTGTCTCCATTCTCAAGAATAAGCTTGAGGAACTCTTCCAATGTGACTGGGGTCCGCGCCTTTTGGTTATATTCCACCAGTGCGTCGATATATTTTTGCAGATTCGTAGGATTGTCGTCAAGCTGCACGGGCTTCTTGGTCCTCTTCTTTTTCTTTGAAGACTTCAAAAGCTCGGACTGGAGGTTTTGCCCATTGTTACCAACTTTCGGTGTCGAGCCCGGTTTCAGCATCCCGTCAATAATCTCAGGCTCCAGCGGGCCTTTCCATTTGATGGCCGGACACGCTTGAAGATCCATCAGCATTCTTTTAGTTTTAACCGAGAGGACAACTTCCCACGGAGCTTCTTCTATAAATGAGCATGATGCCCCCGGCGTATCCACCTTTTTAGGAGCGTGCTGCTGTGGCGGGTTTACCTTCCAGTTTTTGGGCAGCGCGAACTTGCCCTGTTGGTACTGGTCTTCAACCCAGTTTTTGAAGACGTAGCAATCTTTGATTGGGTGGCCCACTATTCAGTGGTAGGGGCAGTAATTGGGATTGTTGACGTCTTTCGGTTGCAATTGGCGTCTCGAATCCGGCAAAGTGATGAGCTTGTTGCGCACCGCCAGTTCGAATAGTCTTCTCGTTTTATCCCGGGGGAACGAGTAAGGACGTCTCAACTTTTCTTCGGGGGATCTTGGTTTGTTGTTTTGGCAAGCTACCAGTTTCAGGTCACTCGGTTGTTGTTGAGCGTTGGCGATGAAGGTCGCTTTCCTTTTGCCCTTTTCATTCCGAAGATCTGTCTTTGAAGGGGATGGCCTATGACCCATCTGGTCTATTTGGGCCAGTTTGTCAATCAAGACCTAGAAGGTAGTTGGCTTGAAGAACATCATAAACTGGGATATAGTTTCCTGAGGATCAAGGGTTCCCACGAACATGCCCACGGCAGGCGCTTCTTCTATGCGTTGTTCGCATTTTGACATAGGTTACGCCATCGAATTGCGTATTGAACCCAGATCTCTCCTGGCTTTACTCTGGCATTGATTAATTCCGTGATCGGGGTACGCTCACTTGCGCTCACGAACCGCTGTGTGAATAATAATTCCATCTCATGAATGTTTTGATAGAATCATTTGGGAGCTCGGAATACTATTCAAATGATGTCTTCGCCAAGCTGCCGACGAATTGGCGAAGCAGAAGTTTGTCATCACCCCCGGTATTACCGCACAAAGCCCTGAACTGAGCAACGAGCTGGTGTGGATTTCCTATCCCCTTATACACATGGAACTTAAGGATCGTATATCCCGGCGGGTACTTAATTTGATCGTACCAGCCTGGATAAGGTTGCCCAGTTCTGACGACTTGGCT
The DNA here is from genome assembly GCA_030015575.1 of Agapanthus africanus. Classification (NCBI taxonomy): domain Eukaryota; kingdom Viridiplantae; phylum Streptophyta; class Magnoliopsida; order Asparagales; family Amaryllidaceae; genus Agapanthus; species Agapanthus africanus. Next base: position 644,020,334 of record CM057342.1, read on the forward strand.
AGTCGCTTCGCTTGCCTGATGAGCTCGTATTTGTTGAGCTATGTAGTCGTCAAGGTCAGCTTGGGAGATTGTCTCCTCCATGGCAGCTGATAAAACCGGAGGAGGGTTCGATGTCTGTCCTCTGTCGTCTTCAATGATTATCGGCAGATCTTTGACTGGAGGTTCCGGCTGAATCATCATCCCGACCATGTCTTGAAATAGGAGCGTCATCTGCCTCATATTATTGGCTTGTTCCGCGGCCTCTTTATCCTTTCTTTCTAGTACCCTCCGCAGGAATTCCGTATCGGTCTCCTGATCTTGGCGCTGTTTGGACGATACTTCTAGGCTTTCCTTCTGCCTCGTGAGTGCAGCCATCTTTGTTAGCATCTCCTGGAGCTTTTGTTGTTGCTCCTGAGCCTTTGTCACAGACCGTGTAAGTGGTCGATACCCACGGAAGTACGGCTTTCCACTTTGCTGGAAACCATGTACACCGTGTGCACTACCATACCCCCAGACTTGGGGCGTTTGGATCCACCACGCTCAGAATTTGTCGTCGGTGGTGGTTGATTCTCTGGCCCTCTCTTTTTATAGGAGGCCGAAGTTGAGGGAGCCATTGCAGCGAGCATCCACGTAGATGATACTTTCCGTGGTACGACAGAGGGATGGTCTTCCTCTTGCCGAGTCTTCGTCTTCTTCAGCCGGCGGGAGTAATCTTTGTCAATTACAGAGTCTTGAACTTTCCACTAGACTCTGTGGATCTTGGAGGACAGCCACTGAGGAGGATGTTTCGGTTTTTCCTGCATTGTGTTTTCAACAGGCGGAGGAGACTTCTTCAGTACAGCGGTTGGAGAGTTCTTGTGCACCCTCCTGAGCAGTGTTCAGACCATAATATTGCATTTATCATTCCCCTATTTCTTATCTTTTTATAAATAAACAGGTACTCTTGACGCACGTTTGTTGCATATTGCAGGATACAGGTTTCTGGAGCAAATACAGTGAAAAAGACACAAAACAACAGATAAAGGGACTTTTGACCAGCAATTAGACGGACCCTAGTCAAGCCCAGTCGAAGAACAGTGCAAGGTCCAAAAAGTCAAGTGAAACGGTTAAAAAGCCCAATACAAGTCTTCACTAAAAATCTGGAGAAGATCCAGAAGTCCAACAGAGAAAAGAAGAGTAAAAACAGAAGCCCAAAGAGCCAAGGAAACAGCCCCAAAAACAACAAAGCCCAATTCCCTAGTTTGGCCGCGGATCCGCGGCCAAACCCTACCTGGCGCCGCGGATCCGCGGCCGTCTGATGCACGTGGCGGTGGATTCTTCTTCTGTTGCTGCGACGGTTCTGGTGTTGGGATTCTAAGGGGTCAAATCTGTAAATTCACATGCGCGAGAGTCTGTAGCCCTAGGTTTTCTATTTTCCTATAAATTGTAATCTTAGATCTAAAAATTGTATGCCTCTTTTCAATAAATAAAATTCAGAAATTCTGGACGTGACATTCAGATCTGTTCTTTATCGCTTGGAGGGAGCCATCACCATTAGTAAGTATTTTTCTTTTATTCTTTTAATGTTATTTCATCTCCTAATGAGCGAGTAGTCTCCTCGCTTGTTAGGGTTAGCCTTAGGGAAAGGGTTGAGAGATGAGATCTCTCACCCCTTTCAATGCCTACCCATTAAGAACTCCATGCATGCGCGCACAACCGCTCCCTGCGGCACCCTACCCCTCGAGGTAACGGTGAACCGCAGTATAAAGGGCCGGTTGCGCGCGTTTTCCATGGGGGTTAGGGTAATTAACGATAAAGGAAGGATACGAATCTAGAGGAAGAAAACATCTTCCCAAAAGAGTCGTATCCACTTTATCGATAATTACCATAACACCTAATGGATCTAAAATACGGCATTGAAAGCGGTGAGGAAACATCAATCTCCAAAACTTCCTCTAAGCCTAACCCTGGCAAGAATTTAAATTAGATTAATTAAGTTTTAGATCTAGATTTTTATAAAACCAAAACGACAAATAGAATCAACTCGTTAAAACACATAAAAGGAAATTACCCGTCTCTGTGGATCGACCCGCACTCACCGGCTAGCTGCGAAGCGACGCCGTTTCTGATTGCAGTAATAATATTTTTGATCGTAAAATCTCTACCAATCAAATGGCGCCGTTGCCGGGGACGGCGTAAAATTTCTTTTTGTGAATTTTCGGGTTGATATAAATTTTAAAAATTATAAAAATCTGAAAATATAAAAAATAAAAATAAAAAAAAAATAATCAAATTTGATCTGTTTGAAGGGTGTATCTTTTGGATCTTGCAGGAACAGCGAAGGTCACGGATCTGGAACTTTACAGAGGGGCAAATAAAAATTTGGTACATAAGAACAGAGAGAAATTGCAAGTCCAGAGCAGTGAAATTTTTTCCAGAGGCTGATCCCATCATTCCGCCGCCTATCCGCGGCCTAAACCCTATAACCGCCGCGGTTCCGCGCTTGAAGTGCCACGTCAGCGCACCAAATTTTTCTGGTTTGATTTTTCTCTCTCTCCTCTGGAATCTCCCATATATCTCTCTGTAAAAAGTTTTCTGCAGGATTTCTTTGCGTAAAAATCTTTTTCCCCCTTCTAAATAACAGATCTCTGCAGGTTTCTTTGCGCCGCGCTAAAAAAATTTTGATTGCAAGTGAAATTTTATTTGTTTTGCATAATTTAACCGGACTCTAAGGGGCTATTTGACCAAACTCAGATTGGGTGGGGATTTCATCACCCTTCCCAGGACCCCAGAAAACACCTAAGCATTTTGCATCGACCACCTTTAATTAAAAAAAAGATTAGACTCAGACCTAAGGACAGCGAGCTCAATAGGAAAAGGACTAGGGTAGGCATCGGCCGTTTATCCTAACTGACATTGCGGTGTCTAGGCTAGTGGTTTTTAATTAGGCCCACTGTAGTGGTGGTTCCTTCCCACTTACCTGGCCGTACTTGTCCGTGAAGAGGCGGTTCGAGGTCTATTTCTAGCCCTAGTTAGGAGCTGTCTAGTAGACCTAGGCGACCCTAGATCTAGGCCTGATTGTGCATGTATGGTTGATACTTTTTGTGTCACGAGTCCGTTTTCAAAAACCTCCTTGCAAAACTCACAAATAAAAAAATAAAGAAAATCTTTTAAAAACTTGCAACTTGCCGCTAAAGAAACTTGAAACTCACTTCCACCACTTCTTCTCACTGACGTTATCTTACCCCCACATTCTGTTTTTCTTTTTTTTCTGACTGCACTACCCTCTAGTGTATGTCATTTTAGACTAGGGATACTAACGCCCGATTAGTCCGTATTTCGTTGGTACCGACCAACGAACCCTTCGGCGAACCCTTCGTCGAAATTCCCTCCATTTCCTTACCTCCACCTTTAAAGGTATGTCGGGATTCAACCCCAACGATACCTTAACGACGGGAATGATTCCACCTCCGCCAGGTGCGAATAACCCGAATCTTCCGCCTGTTGTAGCGCCCGCACGAGTTGCGCTCCAGGATCTCTTCTATCTCGTCCGCACTTCTTTACCCACATGTCTTTCACCCCCACCGGCGAATGGGGATAATTTTGAAATAAAACCACATTTCATCAATATGCTGCCTAAGTTTCATGGTTTGGAATCCGAAGATGCATATATTTTTATTAATAAATTCCAAAACGTTTGCAGCATGATGAAGACAACCCAATTAAGTGATGACGCAATAAGGCTAAGGGTCATTCCTTTTACCTTATGTGACTTAGCCGAGAAGTGGCTATATAGCACCGCATCACACTCCATTAGAAATTGGGACGAGTTTGTAAGAGCTTTTCTAAAAAAATTCTATCCTCACCACAAAACTGCTAGAATCCGAAACGAAATCATACAATTTTCACAGCTTCCTTCCGAACCATTTTGGAAGTGCTTCGAGAGATTTAAGGACCTACTTGTTCAATGCCCTCATCATGGGATAGAAAATTGGCAACTTTGCCAAACATTATACGAGGGATTGAATGCAGCAACGAAGCAGTTGCTAGAAACAATATGTCAAGGTCATTTCCTCTCCAAGTCTAGCGACGAAGCTTGGCAGTTTCTTGAGGACCTAAGTGAGCAAACAATTCAATGGGAGAGTACCAAGACCACATCATCTTCTTCTAGTGGTCAATCTAGGGCAGGCATACATCAAATAGATATGTCGATAGCTATGAAGGCCGAGATGGCCTCACTTATGAAAAAGCTAGAAGCCATTGAGACCAAAATCTCATCGTCTTCTCCTGCCCCTACTCTACCCACACGAACTGTTTGTGCTTGTTGTTCGAACCCATCGCATTTAACCGAAGAGTGTCCTTATAATGCACCTATTCAAGGACAGGATCAAGTCAATGCTGCATTTCAGCAACGACAAAGAAATGATCCTTACTCTTCGACATACAATCAGGGGTGGAGGAGTCACCCGAATTTCGCTTGGAACCAAAATCAACAAGTCCAAGGGAATAATAATTTTCAAAGACCTCCTCCACAACAACAACAAGCACCCTTACAAACTCAAAACCCGCAACCTTTCCAACAACAACCTTATACAAATCAAACGAACAATTTGGTTCAACCTAATGATGATAAGGTTAGCTCGCTCGAGAAAAGTCTTGAAGCATTTCTCAAGCAAACTACAGAATCCGCAGCAAGATTTGAAAATTATGTGCAATCTTTAATGAACAACAATGCCTCACACGATCAAAGTATCAAATCTATTGAGGCACAAATTGCACAATTAACTGCTGCGTTGAGCGAAAGAGAAAAGGGAAAGCTTCCATCTCAACCATTGCCCAATCCCGGTCACCCACAAAACGCATATCATAATCACAATGTAAATGCGGTGACCACGTTGAGATCCGGAAGAGAGTTGCATAATAATGTGGAAACTAGTGATGACATCCCCGCCGGTGGTTCTTCTTCTTCTTCCCCTTCTTCATTTTCTTCACTTCCTTCTTCACCTTTTTCTTTAGAGCCTATTCTCCACCCTTCACACGGCTCTACTTCTTCTGACTCGAACGGACCCATTTCTAACAACACGAACACATCCACACTGGGATCCGTTCCTAGTCCACATTCTACTCCACAGACTTTTGACTCAACAAATTTTCAGAATGCACCATTTCCAAACAGGTTGAGTCCTAATAAACCAAATACACAAGTGGAGAAGATTGTGGAGATATTTAAGCAGGTTAGCATAAATATACCTCTCTTGGATGCCATCCAACAAGTCCCTTCATATGCGAAAATCTTAAAGGGCTTATGCACCTCGAAGAGAAAGGCATCTCAAGTACCCAAGAAAGTGCTAGTGGCTAGTGCAGTGAGCAATGCAATTAACCACCATCAAACCTTACCCCAAAAACGAAAGGACCCCGGCTGTCCTACGATTTCAATTACAATTGGGGATAAGAAAATTAATCAAGCACTTTTAGATCTTGGGGCTAGTGTTAACCTGATTCCCTACTCCGTGTACGAACAATTAGGGGTTGGAGAGTTGAAACCCACTCGTTGCACTCTCCAAATGGCTGATCGATCAATCACCTATCCAAGGGGTCAACTAGAGGATGTGTTGATCAAAGTTGGGGAGTTCATATTCCCCGTTGATTTTATTGTTATGGATACACAACCTGTTGGTAACCCAATAAACCAAATTCCGGTGATTCTCGGTCGACCATTTTTGGCCACTTCCAATGCCGTAATAAATTGTCGCAATGGCTCCATGACTCTATCCTTCGGGAAGAGGTCTAGTGAGTTCAATATTTATAAGATGGGAAGTCTGCCCCCCGTGCCTAAAAGTAGTACACGAGAAGTTTGCTCTATACACGAAATCACGCAGGAGGACTGCGAGCTTGAAAGATTTCTATTTGATGAAAACAGTTTTGACGCCACTAGTGCGTCCCTCCTTGAGCCTACTACCGTTGACACAACCGATGCTGATTATGAATGTTTCACTTTTTCGGATGACGACAACTCACAGCCCGAATATGAGTCGTTTGAATTTTTGGATGAGTCAGTCGAACCATCCGAATCGGTTGTTTGCAGTGATTTCGAACCTGTGTTGGAGTCCTTTGAGTTCGAGGTAGATTCCGCAATGGTTCTTTCGCCTCAGAAATTCGAACTCATGCCCTTGCCGTCTTACCGTAGATATGCTTACATAGGTGAGAATGAGACTCTTCCCATTATCATATCAGCCTCTCTAGCCTTCGAGCAAGAGAACGCTATTTTCTTACAAGATAGGCGGCAAGTTTTCAGTTGGACTATGGCGGACATCGAGGAGATAAGTTCCCTCATAAGTGAATATCATACACAATTGATGGATGATGCCATGTCAATAGAGGACCCACAGGAACATCTTGGGGGTATTATGGTGAGTCAACTTCCTCCCTCAGAAGTTGAAATACCCCCATTTCTTTTAATAAGGTACGAGAATGCTAACACTCCACTGATTGCTGATCATTTACATTCTCGTTTCGATGCATCACCATCACCTGTATATTCACCTCCACACCTCCCATTCCACTACTTCTATCTTTCCCAATTCTTTGCTGACCACCACAACTTAATTTTCCACCAACCAATATTCTTTACTGATAAATTTTTCAAATGGTTAGTGTTGACTTTTGGCCGATGCAAGGTTTGGCAGTAATCTCTAACATAGTTTAAATGAAGTTTGGGGGAGGGTCTTTTTGTATATATGTTTGTTTTTCTTAACAATAAAAAATAATTATAAATAAATAAACAGGGGAGTATCGGTATTTTGACCCTCTTGGTTTAGCATGACAGTGAGGACACTGTCAAGTTCAAGTTTGGGGGTATGCTCGGTACGTCTTCTTCCTTCGCATTCATTTGTACATATTTTTGCATTTGCATATTTATTTGAAAACCCATAAAAATTGAAAAATTTCAAAAATTATAAAAATATTTGTATTCAATTTTGGCTAATTGACTTGAGTTTGACTAATAGGTTAACTGGTTAGGAACAACTAGATCTTAGACTTAGTGAATTAAAAACCCTAAAAATAACCTTCCTTAAAGTTTAACAGTAGAAAGTATATGCCTTGTAGTTTATTTAGAAATAGGCAAATTTTGGGTTCACTTCTTGGGCTAAGTCAAAATGAGGGAAGAGTATTGATGTTCTTATTAGAGTATAAGTTTGAAAAATAGTTCCTAGCTTAAGTCTAGATTCTGAAAACGTATACCCTACAAATTGCACAATCACGCACCTTGAAACTTGGAATAGTAGAAGAGACCTTGAAAGGCTCTTGTCTAAAGTCCTTAGTATGAAAAAGTATGAATAAAGAAAAAAAAAATGGACACTGGTTTTTGTGATTACTTAAGGCTGCAAAAATAGAAAAATATTTAGCGAGGGTGCTTCATCACCTAGTGCCTTAGACCAACTGGTTTGGGAGTCACTGCTAAAGCCTTGGGTGTTGCAAAGACTAGGAAGTATGCTTTAAAGTGCAAACGCATTTTGTAATCGGTCGTTGGTACCTCAAGAAGTATTAACGGTCGCATGAAGGATGTGTAAGCAAATTTCATTTAAATTCACTAACTAATTAGTACTTTGGACAACGGACAAGGGGTTGATTGCTTAATTTGAATTTCCAAGTGTAGGGGTGATCTATACACACACGTAGGGATATGTGATTGGAAGTTAGATGAGAAAAAGGAATAAAGAATAGAACTTGTATCTTTAGTAGAGTTGATAAAAATTCCTAAGTGGAGATGGAACCCTAGAAGGAAAACTTAGGAAATGCCGAAAGCTAAGTAGGTCTACATAACATATATAATCTTAAGTTAAATAATGAGGAAGTGTGAAGAATATGGGTGGATAATTTACAGGTAGAAGATAATAGAATTCCTTGTTAGAAAACCTAATTGGAGAACAAAAGTCAATGGGTTGAGTTGATAGGATTTTGTGGGTAGTATCCGCTGAAAACCCTCAGGAGACAACACTCCTCCTACTAGGGACACCTAGAGGTTTAACGGCTTGTTGCACGTGCTCAGTGCAATCGCGTTTCCCTGCGAAAGTGCGGTTAGGATTTTAGAGAATAAAACAATAAGTTTGCTCGAGGACGAGCAAAAGGTAAGTTTGGGGGTATTTGTTCAGACCATAATATTGCATTTATCATTCCCCTATTTCTTATCTTTTTATAAATAAACAGGTACTCTTGACGCACGTTTGTTGCATATTGCAGGATACAGGTTTCTGGAGCAAATACAGTGAAAAAGACACAAAACAACAGATAAAGGGACTTTTGACCAGTAATTAGACGGACCCTAGTCAAGCCCAGTCGAAGAACAGTGCAAAGTCCAAAAAGTCAAGTGAAACGGTTAAAAAGCCCAATACAAGTCTTCACTAAAAATCTGGAGAAGATCCAGAAGTCCAACAGAGAAAAGAAGAGTAAAAACAGAAGCCCAAAGAGCCAAGGAAACAGCCCCAAAAACAACAAAACCCAATTCCCTAGTTTGGCCGCGGATCCGCGGCCAAACCCTACCTGGCGCCGCGGATCCGCGGCCGTCTGATGCACGTGGCGGTGGATTCTTCTTCTGTTGCTGCGACGGTTCTGGTGTTGGGATTCTAAGGGGTCAAATCTGTAAATTCACATGCGCGAGAGTCTGTAGCCCTAGGTTTTCTATTTTCCTATAAATTGTAATCTTAGATCTAAAAATTGTATGCCTCTTTTCAATAAATAAAATTCAAAAATTCTGGACGTGACATTCAGATCTGTTCTTTATCGCTTGGAGGGAGCCATCACCATTAGTAAGTATTTTTCTTTTATTCTTTTAATGTTATTTCATCCCCTAATGAGCGAGTAGTCTCCTCGCTTGTTAGGGTTAGCCTTAGGGAAAGGGTTGAGAGATGAGATCTCTCACCCCTTTCAATGCCTACCCATTAAGAACTCCATGCATGCGCGTACAACCGCTCCCTGCGGCACCCTACCCCTCGAGGTAACGGTGAACCGCAGTATAAAGGGCCGGTTGCGCGCGTTTTCCATGGGGGTTAGGGTAATTAACGATAAAGGAAGGATACGAATCTAGAGGAAGAAAACATCTTCCCAAAAGAGTCATATCCACTTTATCGATAATTACCATAACACCTAATGGATCTAAAATACGGCATTGAAAGCGGTGAGGAAACATCAATCTCCAAAACTTCCTCTAAGCCTAACCCTAGCAAGAATTTAAATTAGATTAATTAAGTTTTAGATCTAGATTTTTATAAAACCAAAACGACAAATAGAATCAACTCGTTAAAACACATAAAAGGAAATTACCCGTCTCTGTGGATCGACCCGCACTCACCGGCTAGCTGCGAAGCGACGCCGTTTCTGATTGCGGTAATAATATTTTTGATCGTAAAATCTCTACCAATCAAGCAGCTCGAAGCTGTTCCCAGTTGGAACAGCAGCGTCAATTTCCACTATTGGAGTTGATGGGGTAAGTCTAGAGGGGGAACTGCCCCCAGCTTTCCTCACTCGGCGCCAGTGGCGACGTCGAGCCTGTCGTTCAGACAGGACCACCTCTGTTGTGGAAGCGACCTCGTTATGCCCCCTGCATTGATGAGAGGCTGTTGTCGATGTCAGCCTGTCGAAGAATGACGTCCGCTGAGAGAGAACGGTCAATCTGTCGAAGGCAGACTTTCTGGCTGGGGAAGCATTTTTAACGACCTCGCCTGCAGCAGGAGTTGGAACTGCCAGTCTTGCGAAGACCAATCCCTTAGCAGGAGAAGCCCCTTTGACGACTTCGTCTGTCGGAACAAGAATGACTATCCACTTCTGGATAACCCCTTTAGGTATTGCGGGACTCTTTACAGGCCCACTGGAGCTTTGGCCCATTCTGTCAAAGACCAAGGCGTTGGGATTGGACGATCTGTTGAGAGGGGCCGTGGTGGTTGCAAGCCGATCAAAGACCGACTTCTTTGGAGCCTCTCGTGATGGTATTGAAGCAATGAAGCTCATTGGCGGGAGCATGGTCCTGAAGAACAATACAGTGGTGGCCTGAGTCACCTGCTCCACTGGCATTGCAAAGATGGAGGCCTCTTGGGGCCCGTAAGTCACTCTTCCGGCGGGGACAGAGTGGGAGTTGTTGTTGCAGTTAGCGCAGCTGGAGGCTATCGATATCTTCTTTTCTAAGAGCAAGACACCAAATCTTAGTATCTCGAATTCAGGGGCAACCATATTAGACCGTGATTTATTCGCGAACATGACACACGAAGTGTGGAGTGGAAAGAGGAAAGGTCCCACCAGGCGTGCCAGAATCTGTTTACCGCCGAAAACCGGGAAGATAGACGTCTTGCCTGAATTTAGGGGCAGATGCTATTTGGATTTATCCGTCCACCTCTCCGAAGATGCTAAGCTGATTTATGGCACCGTGTATCGGAGGTTTGGACAGATGCGACCGTTGTAGCAGATTTCGTTAGATTCCCCCTCTTTTGCGAGGGGTTTTCGATTGTGAGGACGCTCTTCCCTGCAGGCGCAAGCCCCTACAGTTAATTACGTTACCGCATCGCGGTAACCACTTTCTCCTGCTCCAGAAGGTCACTTCGTGTCGTGTGTTTGTTTTTATTTTTGGTTCCCCGTGGATTGTATACGGAGACTAATTTATGTTTTCGCCCGTAGGGCGTGGATTAGTCTAAATCCGTATTTTCTTAAATTTGGGTTTGGTTTGATTTAAGGATCGTTAATCTCATTTGGGATTAAGATCAACTTAAATGTTTGTGAAGGATACGTTAGTCTAATTTTTAGACTAAGATCTACTCAACATGATTTTGGGGTCATTCAGACCCAACAAAAGAGCATTTGGGCTCTATTGCTTTAGTTTAAGGACGTTACGGTCCGTAGCTAGTTTAAGGACATTGCGGTCCATTGTTAGTTTAAGGACGTTGCGGTCTGTAGCTAACTTAAGGACGTTGCGATCCGTAGATCACCATTTTTGGGATGAGGGTTTAGTTTAAGGACGTTACAATCCACGGCTAGTTTAAGGACATTGCGGTCTATATGAATATGCTCATAGGTTTGGGAGTGCACCAAAGAGCTGTTGGTTGTCATGACCCTCCATCTCTCTGAAGACGTTGAGAAATTACAACGACATGTATCAGAGGTGTGGAGAGATGTATCCTTGAATCGAACTCCAGATTGAAGGGAGAGATCATAGTGGAACGAACATCATTTTAGATGCCATATGTCAGGAGATCATTAGTTATCTTTGGAACTAAGATCGATTTGGAGAGACCTGAATATAGGAGGGCTCGGTTGATTGATGGTTAAAAGGTTTTTTGGCCTCAGGAGACTTGGCTAATTTAGGCTAAGGTTGGCCCCTTCATAGTGTTAAACACTGATAATTGTTTCGCACTAACGTGCTCCTATGTGAGGCTCTAAAGAAGTGTTAAACGCTGAAATTTGGAGCGCTCACGTGTGGCACGTGAGGTGCTTGAGAATTGGGTACTGATTTTTTGGGTTTATTCCCTTTTTCTTTTATAAGTGCTAAGCACTATTGAGGGTCACGTGGGAGCACGTGAGGCGCCCCAAAATGGGAACTGTCTTTGATTAATTCCCATTTTCCTCAGAACTATTAGGGGGTCACGTGGGATCACGTGAGGCGCCCCAAAATGGGAACTGTCTTTGATTTATTCCCCTTTTCCTTTTGAAAGTGCTAAGAACTATTAGGGGGTCACGTGAGATCACGTGAGGCGATGTCAGTTTTTCCTTTCGTTCCTCAGAGGTGCTCACATGGGAACACGTGATCTGTTGTGATAGCGTTGAACGCTAATCGTTTCTTTTATGTGCATGGGGATCTTGATCTTAGTTTTGAGAATTTCATGTCCCTTGTTTTATAAGAATTAAATTCTTATGCAGGGTTAAACCCTAGTTTTATCAGAGGAATTAAATTCCTATATCTTTGGAAAGAATTAAATTCTTCAGGCTTAGTTCTTTCCTCTCAGTTTTGAGTCTGCATGACAGAATCTCCCCGATGAGAATTAAATTCTCAACTTGTTGGGAGATCTGCTTCTGCATACCTCAACAAGAAGAAGAACTAAGTTCTTTTTTTTAAGAGTTAAACTCTTAGAGCGGTGAAGAAGAGATAAAATGATCTCTAGGTCTTTCTTCTTACCTAGGGTTTCTTTTTCTAAAAGAGAGCTCTTCTTATTTTTTTTGTCTCTCAAATCTTTTGGGGGGTCTTCCTTTTTTAGATTTAAGCTCCTTGCTCTTATTTATAGGAGAAGAGAAAAAATCAATTTGTTGAGGAAATCTCTCATTGAGAGATCTTGATTGATTTCATGATCTTTTAGATCAATCGGTGAATTTTATTCACCATTGGATTTTTAATCCAAAGGCTCTCTGTTTAATAGAGAATTTTTTTTTAATAAGATTATGAATATTTTGTTGGTTTTAATAAGATTAGAATTTTATTCTATCAAATCTTTTTAGTTTAACAAGATCATAAATATATTTTCTTAATATGAATATCTTGTTAACATAGAATTTTATTCTTGTTATAAGATTAGTAAAATATTTTCCTATGATAGATTTTTATTCTATCATATGATCATCGCCGGATCTTTGATCCAAGGGTCCTCTGTTTAACAGAGAAGATCTTTCTAGTTTAAGGAAGATCAAGAAAATATTCCCCAAATAGAATTTAATTCTAGAATTTGATAGGAGCATTTTAAATTGGGACGCTCACATGCTTTGCATGTGAGCGGCAAGAGAACTCACGTGTTTAACACGTGACCCCTAGTGTGGGTTTTAGCCATTTTATGTTCAGAGCGCTCACGTGCTTAACACGTGAGGCATGTTTGGCCCTTGGTTATTTATACTCAGCGCTCATATGCTTTGCATATGAGCGCCCACGTGCTTTACACGTAAGACCTGTTTGGCACTTGGTTATTTATGTTCAGCGCTCATATGCTTTGCATATAAGCGCGCACGTGTTTTACACGTGAGGCCTGTTTGGCCCTTGGTTATTTATGTTCAGCGCTCATATGCTTTGTATATGAGCACCCACGTGTTTTACACGTGATGTCCAACTGTGAATTATTTTCCTCTTTCTTCTCTCCCTTTTTTATAAGGGTTATAAGGGAACAAATTAAATAGCTCTTGGCCGAAAATTTTGGCGGTAACAGTGCTTCTAGAAGAAGACACCTCATTTAGTTTTAACCATTTAGGATAAAATGGTTAATGAGGTGGAGGATGATGTGTTGATTGGTATTAATGAAGCATGGCTTACTTGGTGACTCATGGGGTGACTCATGGGTTACTATTGAAGCATGCTTGATATTTTATGTTGTGAGATATTTTGGTAGTTTTCATTCATTGATTCACAAGACTTAGACATTTTTTATGGTTGCTTCACACAACACTCTCATCTCTCTAGCTTCCTTCTCCTACCTTCACCCTAAAAGTCTCATGTGTTGAGAAATCTAGGGTGTTATAAGACATATTAATCCATCATTAGACTCTACATCCTCTAGGCTATCTAGTTTGGCAAACTAGGTACCCTAATTACCTCGGTATTGAGGTTAGAGCTCGAACTACAAATCCTCAGGTGGATCATCTTCAATGGAGGGAGACCGGAGGCCAAACTCGATCTACAACGCCTCAAGGAGCTTATGAAGATAGTATAAGATCGAAGGACACGGATCATTCGGTATAACATTTCTATCATAGTAGTTTAGCTTCATGTAGTTTGCTAGTTTGGGGTTTATAGTTCAGTCCGGCGGGTTTCGTTAGCGCCAAGTTTTTAAACGCTGTTTTTGTTCCACACCGGCCGCATTAGATGGCCAGGACGCTGGCGTAACCCAGCACTTATATTACTACCCCACCACGGCTTTACTGAGTTGTGCAAATAGGTTTTAGTTGGGTACAGTCCCGAGCCACATGGAGGCAGTGAGCGATCGTCAAAGATTCGTCTCTCCCGGTATTGGAAGCTGATGTCACGCTGTGTTCGGTTGGCCATCACCATAAGTCCCTGGGCAGGACGGATGAGATTTACTGATTAAAGATCAGTAGTTTCTCGGTTTGGTAATGGGCTTGACACCGACACGACTTATTAGGTTATTACGGGTCTGACGTAATCCGCCCCCTAAACCCTGTATGTGATACTCTTAGACGAAGAGACCGGACTGTACGGAGATTGTCTCTTACACGCTCAGTAGGAATGCAGATGAGTTTGCTCGTCGACATTCCTTTCGTTCAATACCTGGGTAGTCGTTATGTACAGCTAGTGTCACTGACGTGCTTGTGGTTAAACCTACTACCAGCGTATTGTCGAGTCTTTAGAGTCCCACACAGAGGGTTTTCCGGTTCATGCGAAAAGATGTAGTGTGTGTGTATTTCGATACGCACTTAGGTTCGATTAAATGCGTATATTTAGTACACATACTTATATCAGTCGTTTTGATAATACTGACAGGTTTGAAAGATAGCCGGGTCATTGTACGCTAGTATTATATTTCTCATTATCTCTCTTTTGGGTATTCATATTTTGACGTGAATACGGTATTTATACGAATACAAGTTTTTGTATAAATACGAGTATTTGTATCTTAATACGAATACGGGTATTTTTATCTTTATACGAATACAGGTATGCGTATTTTTATATGAATACGGTATTCGTATTTTGATACGAATACGAATACATGTATTTTGATACATACTTGATTATGTGTGTGTGTGTGTGTGTGTGTATTTATACACACTTTTTCCATTCTTTTGTGGAAGCTATGAGATGAGTGTGGGCTCATGACTTATGTCATGAGTCACATGGTGACTCACTCTCTTGATTAAAAGAGAAGAAAGAAAAAGAAAAGATAATGATCTCATTCATAACTTCTTCTTCTTCTTCTTCCTCTCTTCTCTTTAATAGTGAGAATGGAAAATTTGTAAAGAGAGAAAAACAATTGAGATTCTTCACTATATCACTCTCACAATCAATTCTTAGAAAGTTTTGATTATGAGTTGCTTCACTTGATTCATTAGTGTGAAGTTAGAGCTTGATTCGTGTTCTCTCGGGTGGATTATCTTCAACGAGGAAGATCGGTGTCCAAACTTGTTCCCGACGACTTCGGAGCCTTGCGAAAGTCCATAGAGCGGTGTAGGGGTCTTCCGTAATTACACGGACATGCTACAAAGATAGCTAGCTCTCTTAACCTTGCATGTTTTGTATTCAAGTTTAGTGTTTGGAATCGATTCTAGGGTATATGTCGCTAGTGCTTACTTTTAATTTTTTGTTTTCGCTTCCGTTTTTGCCGTGAGTCTTGCGGCGCGAGCACTAGGGTCCTTACAGTGGTATCAGAGCCAAACTAAACATTTTAACTAGTTGTAGATGATGCAAATGTTTCGAAACCGAAATTTTAATCATATTCGTTTTCTGAATCCAAGTTTCTATTCTAAAAACTTCATGATCTCTGGAAAAAAATTGACACCGGCAGAGAGCTCCTCATTTGATAATAAAACATGGCATGAAACCCGAGGACCTAACTCTAATTTTGAACCACTTTTTTATTAATTTTTACCTCAATTTACCTATCAAAATTTGAATTAGGTCCCTGGATTTTTGTGGTGGCTTGGAAATTAGAAAACTTGATTTTTGGTAAACTTCTTTTTGCCCCTGATTTCAGTATATGTTATTTTTGTGTTCAGGTAAGTTCGGAAAACTTTTCGATCGAAACTAGTGCATCGTTTATGATCTGTATCTTTATTTGTGTGTTGTTAAACGTCATCTGATTGCTATATGTTCAATTATACGGGGTAGCACACTAGTTACTTGCTTGTGTTGTTTTAGATATATATCTTGTGATGGTTTAGTCGGATTGTTGTGTCGGATAGCCCCTTGTGCGATTTGTTTGTACAAGTTTGTGATGAATGTATATTCGTTTATTCGGAACGAGCGTCCGGATTGTGGTTGTCGTTACCACTTGATGTATATTCATTTTGGGACACGTCCAGATTGCGAGCGTAGTCACCGTTGTATATATTTTTCATTTATTGTACTAGGATATCCCATGATGGAGTGATTGGGTAGCCGGATTCGAGAATGCAATGGGTGGCCATCTCATGGAGTTGAGACTCGGGCCATCTCATTCTCGGATTGGCGAGCTATTTGCTGCACTTATAAGGGGTGTAGCTCTGACCCACCGAGTAGTGCTCAAGTTACCGGATTCTAGAAAGTGAGGGGTATCCCGCTTCTAAAATTAGCGGGTAACTTACCACACTCGTAAGGGTCTTGTTCGAGTTTATACGGGCTATCCACCCGACCGGTGAACATTGGTTTTCGTTTGCGGCTCAAACGAAACACGGGGTTTCTAGCTTATCCGCTATTCCATCCTATTTATTGTTCATCGCATGCCTGTGATGTTTATTACTTGCATGTGTGTGTGTGTGTGTTAGATACATCTATATTTTTTGTATCCGCACTAGCCATGTCCTCGCCCTACCGTAAGTTAAGTAACCTTATAGTGAAGACCCGGGACCCCGTGGCGAATGCGGATAGCATATAAAAGGATGCTATTTTGGTTGTTTCTGTGTGGCTTAGAAACATAGATTGATGGGATCGCATTATATGTTTAATGCAAAGTAATCAAATTTAAAATGATGTTGTCGGAACCAATTTTTAAAACTACTCAGTTTTCTTCAAAACCACTCAGTTTTTTACAAAACCAATTGTTTTAAAAGCGGAGCCTAAATCACTCCTTTTTCAAAACCACTCGAATTCCTTCAACGATATCAAGTTCATTACGTTAAAGGTTTTTTCGCCAAAAACTAGTCGTAACCCTCCGTCATTTCAGACGGGCAGCGCCTAATATTCATGCTATATATTTTGGCCTTCATCAAGGCATAGTATATGGTAACTATGAGTTACTTTTCTGCAGCATAGAGATGCATTAATATAGGACAGTCGTACAGCTATTTTGGCCTTTGTCAAGAGTTAGTACGGACGAGTCTAGATTAATCAGGACAATGACGGGTTAAACTTGACTAGCGACTTATGATATTTTGGCATTCGTCAAGGTCATAAGACGCTTGGGATAAAAACCATATCAGGAATTTCAAACATAAAGGAAACTTGCCTAGTATGAGCATAAATTTTGGTGTGTGGTAATTTTCGTCAGCTTCCGTTAAAGTTATCACACAATGATAGTTGGGTCCCGATTCTCACTGTGAATAGGTATTACTCTTCGGGAGATTTTCACTTCACAACTAGCTAACCCATTAAGTGTCTGAAAAGGTGTTAATAAGGTTATGTCTCTGCAGAAACGAAGTTATTTAATTAGGTCCATACAAAAGCATGAGGAGCCTCCCTCAAAATACCAATACTGGCCTGGCTGAACGGTTAACGAACTTGTAAAGTACAAATGATCCTGACTGGTTCTCCTTTTAGGATTTGAAGGAGAATTCGAGAAAACAATGGGAGCTATCCTAATTAGATATAGTAATAAACCAATCTAATCTTGATAGAGTGTGTTCCAGCCAAAAATTTATGCGCAAAAGAGCCCAAAGTATTAAATGGCAGCGATACGCTTAAGAAAATGCAAACCAGTATTTTCCGGGCTGTATTTTGATGAACTCCCAAATGAGAATCAGCTAAATTCTGATGGTATCGAAAACATCTCAAAAAATCCTTCGGTTTGATATATTATGGGCCTCATAATTTATCCGGAATCAAAAGTTATGAGCAAATGTGCTATGCACGTGTAATCTAAGTAATGCTCTACTATATGGGGGATACCCTTTTAGTCCCACATCAGGAAAAAAGGAAATCCTTTCTCTACCACTCCTATATAAACAAGAGGGGATACTTCTTAGAAAAAAGAGGATTCAATTCTCAAAGGAGTTTAGTTCTCCAAGTTAGGGCCTTAGCTGCACCCTCATAATGCGCAAACGCCATATGCGCCACGTACAACGCACGTGCGCCAGCCACGTGCAATGTACGTGCGCCCGCCGTGCGAGGATTCAATCCTGAAAGGAGCTTAGTTCTCCATATGAGCTTAGCTCTCCAAGTTAGGGGCTTAGCTGCCCCCCTCATGATGCATATATGCGCAAGTGCCACGTGCAACGCATGTACGCCCGCCAAGTGCGCAATACGTGCGGCGCACGTATTGCCCTCCAAGTGCGCAACACGTGCCGCGCACGTGCGCCTGCCAAGTGCGCAACACATGCGCGAATGCAAAGAAGTCTTTTTCAGTAGCCAGGAGTTTAAGCTCTAACTTGATCTTCCCCCTAATGAGTGGAACATGGTTCAAAGGGTACATCCCTCCACACCTTCGATACATGGCGATGTAATCTCTCAGTACCGTCGAAGAAGTGGTAGGTCCCAACGACCAATGATCTTTCTTTCCAAATATAAGAGAGGAACCCCCCCTAAGTTTCGAAAAAGCAAAGCAGAAGAAGAAGAAGAAGAAGAAGAAGAAGATCTCCCTTCTCAGAAAAAAGCTATAGGTAAATAAAAAGATGAAGAAATATCAAAGTATCTCGTTTACCTATTGAAGGGTTTAACCCTTCTCAAAGAACATAGTTCTTTCTCTGGATCTGAGATCCACAAGACAAGTCTTCCACAAGTTGAGAATTTAATTCTCATCGGGAAGAACTTGTTCTTGAGAATCAAAGATTCAGAAAAGAACTGAGGAATCGAATTCCTCAAAATAAAGCATATAAGAGAAACCTAGTTCTCATAAAAGAACTTGGTTCTTAAAAATGAAGCTTGATCCTAGATCTACAAAAAGAAGATCCTATTGAGCAAAAATGCTATCAGCAGAAGAGACGAGTGCTTAGCACTCATTGGAAAGCGTCCAGCGCCCAGCACCGCATGTGTTCCTCACGTGGGCGCCACAGAATAAAAAGAACTCAGGGAGTGGCGCTTAGCACCCAACGCCGCACGTGTTCCTCACGTGGACGCTATAAAATAAAGGAGTGGTTAGCACTCAGTGAACGGCGTCCAGCGCCTCACGTATCCTTCACGTGGGCGCCACAAAATAAAAAGTGCTTGACATTCACTAGGCAGTGCCTAGCGCCTCACGTGCTTCGCATGCGGGCGCCATAAAGAGCGCTCAACACTCCATATATAGACAAAAAAAGAGTAAAGTGTGAGCGTCAGAACTTACATAAGTGCTCAGCACTTTTTGCACAAAATAAGGGGACTAAGCCCAAACAAGTGCTTAGCACTTCTTTTCAAATAAAAAGAAAACTGAGTGGACCAAGCGCAAGTTGGTTAAGTCCTTAATTCAGATCAACCGAACCCATGTGCTCACTACTTTCTAAATTGATCTTAGTCCCAAAAACGACTATCGATCTTCCAACTGATGATATCCCAAAACGATATTCGTCTCACATTCCCCCGAGGAAATCTTAGTCTCAAAATACGACTAATGATTTCTGGGTTTACGATTAATCCTTTTTCCCTCAAATACGGAATTGGTTCAAAGGTACATCTCTCTACACCTCTGATACATATCGTTGTAATTCCTCAACGTCTTCAGAGAGGTGGCGGGTCCCGACAGCTAACTGCTTTTTGGTGTACTTCCCAAAATGACGTGCACATCTCAGATCAAACCATATCCCAAACTGGATGTATCCCATATCATCGTTGTTCATCCCGACACGTAACAAATACACGTGCGCGCAAGGTGATCTACGGACTGTAACGTCCTTAAACTAAAACCTCACCTCAAAAATGGTGATCTACAGACCGAAACGTGCTCAAACTAAACGTTGCCTCCAAAATAGCGACAACGGAACGTAATGTCCTTAAACTAAAACCTCACTTCAAAAATGGTGATCTATGGACCGAGATGTCCTAAACTAACAACGGACCGTAACGTCCTTAAACTAAAACTTCACCTCAAAAATGGTGATCTATAGACCGAAACGTTCTCAAACTAAACGTTGCCTCCAAAATGGCGACAACGGACCGTAACGTCCTTAAACTAAAACCTCACCTCAAAAATGGTAATTTACAGACCGAAATGTTCTCAAACTACAATTTCACCTCCAAAACGGTGATAAGGGACCGAAACATCCTTAAACTAAAACAACAAATCCCAAGTGCTCTCTTGTTAGATATGAAACAAAAATGATCCTAACACCCTGTTAAGTAGATCTTAGTCCCAAATTGGACTAACGTATCCTTAACAAAAAACCAACCGAGCCCCTAACGGCTCGTATACATTTAAGTCGATCTTGATCTCAAAACGGATCAACGATCCTTAAATCAACCAAAACCCAAATCTAAAACTATACGGATTTGGACTAATCGACGCCTTACGGTCGACAACATAAATTAGTCTCCGTATACAATCCACGGGCAACCAAAAATAAAACAGACACACACGACACGAAGTGAACTTCTAGAGCAGGAGAAAGTGGTTATCGCGAAGCGGTAACGTAATTAACTGTAGGGGCTTGTGCTTGCAGGGAAGGGCATCCCCACAATAAAAAAAACCCTCACAAACGAGGAGGAAGCTGACGAAATCTGTTACAACGACCACATCCGTCCAAACCTCCGATATACGGTACCATAAATCAACTTGGCATCTTCGAAGAGGTGGACGGATAAATCCAAATAGCATTTGCCCCTAAAATTCAGGCAAGACGTCCTAACGTCCCGGTCGCGTCTTTCGGCGGTAAACAGATTCTGGCACGCCCGGTAGGACCTTTTCCTCTTTCCACTCCACACTTCGTGTGTCGTGTTTCCCGAACAAAATCACGGTTTGCTATGATTGCCCTTGGATTCGAGGTACTAAGATTTGGTGTCTTGCTCCTGTGCAGAGAGAAGAAGTGAACATCAATGGCTTCCAGCTACACCAACTACAACAGCAATTCCCGCTCCGCCCTGACTGGAGGAGTGACTTACGGCCCCAATGCGGCTTCTATCTTTTCAATGCCGGTGGGGCAGGTGACTCAGGCCACCACTGGATTGTTTTTCGGGACCATGCTCCCGCCAGCGAGTTTCAGCGTCCCAATGCCATCACAGGAAGCTCCAAAGAAGTCGGTCTTCGATCGACTTGCAACCACCACGGCCCCTCTCAACGGGTCATGCAAGTCTGTCACCTCAGTCTTTAACAGGCTGAACCAAAGCTCAAGTGGGCCCGCAAAGAGGCTCGCGATACCTGAAGGGGTTATCCCAAACCGGATAGCCATTCCAACTCCGGCAAGTAAAGGCATTAAAGGGGCTTCTCCTATTAAAGGATCGGTCTTCGCAAGATTGGTCGTTCTAACTCTTGCTATGGGTGAAGTCGTCAAAAATGCTTCCCCTACCAGAAAGTCGGCCTTGGAGAGATTGGTCGTTCCCTCTCCACGGACGTCAGTCTTCGACAGGTTGTCACCAATAATAGCCCCTTATCAAAGCAAGGGGTATGACGGAGCCGCTTCCACGACTGAGGTGGTCCCGTCTGCAAGACATGCCCGACGTCGCCACTGGTGCCGAGTGAGGAAAGCTAGGGGCAACTCCCCCTCTGGACTTACTCCACTAACTCCAATGGTGGAAGTTGATGAAAGGTTCCTAGGCACTCAAGTGAGGTCTCACAAGGCATCAAACATGCCAATTTCAAAAAAAATGGTGCCGAGAAACCCTAGACTACGGATCTTCGACTAGATTTCTAGGCGAAACTATAAACTAGTTAACACTTTAACTAGAAGTGAGAAGCTACAACCTTTGTAGATCCGGATTTCTACTTCCTTAGCTCCACATGGGTGTCCTCTCGCTTTCCATCATGAATCCCGAACCCAATCGTCGGCTTCATCGGAGAAACGGGCGAGCTAGGTCGTCGGCTTCGTGTCAAAGACGATCTACGTCGAGGTTGCACTAGTTCAAGCTCCGACTTCACAAAGTTGTGAAACTTATTAAGAAAACACCCAAAATAACTTGGCAAGAGGTAAAGGGTGAAGAAATAGGAGGTGGGTTCACTTTAGAATTGGATTTCTCTCACTAGAACTCAAGTTGCCATTAAAGTAGCAAGCTTTTTCTTTTTAGAAGAAGAAGATGATCAAGCTAGTTATGATAAGTTCTATATTAAAAATGAAAAGAAAAATACAAACTTATCATAACTTTAACTAGGGTTAAGTATAGAGAATAAACCATGGTCATTTGAGTGGGTTAGGGTTAAGCATGAAGACAAGAATGGTTAGCAAAGTCAAAGCTTCATGAAGCTTCAATATGAAACAAAAATTGCCACCATTTTCATCTTAAAGTTTATCCAAATAAATGAATAAACAAATAAATGAATAAATGCATAATCAAAACCCTAATCTCAAGTTAACTATGGTTTAATTCTATACACTTAACCATATGATCAAGTATCATCAAACATGATACAAATATGTACACAAAATTATATCACATATACAATGTGTAAATCAAGTGAGAAAAATCCGTTTAAAATGAATCAATACTAGTTAATGCAAAGTAATATATCAAATATATAATTATACATTAAATCATTAAATCAACACTTGATTCAATGATCCGGTCATGTCGCACATAACCGACTAGTATTCAATGCATCGATTAATCGAATCAATGATTCGATAACTAGGTCATATCTCATACAACCAATCGAAACATTAATCGTGAGAATCAAATATGGTATCACATACACGCATTATTCTCGGTCCCGCACATATCTCATATGCACTCCTATTTCGTTTCGCTTGAGCTAGGAAACCTCTGTGTAGGACTCTAAAGACTCGTCAATACGCCGGTAGCAGATGATGATCATATCAAGCACCCACAAGCCGCAAGCGGTCTGCTAAACGTAACGGCCACCCGGGTGTTGAGCGATCAGAAGATCGACGAGCTAGCCCGCTCACACTCCTGCGAATCCGACCAGTAACACTTACCATACAGTCCGGTCTCTTCGTCTGATATGTCGCATATCAAGTCTAGGGGTGGTAAACGTCAGACCCCAATAACCCGATAAGTCATGCCGATGTGAGGCTCATAACGGGTCGAGAAACTACTGGTAACACTTATCAGCAAATCTCAGATCAGCCCTGGCCAGGGACTTCCCTGCTACGGCCAATCGAGCACTGCGCAACATCAACCCCCAATACCGGGAGAGACGAAACCCCTCCTATCGCTCATTGCCTCCATGTGACTCAGGACTGTGCCCAAAGACCACCGTTTTGCATGCCCTCATGGACGTGGTAAGGTGGAGATCAAAGCACAGTGGGAATCACACAAGACTCTATGACGATCTCGGGTCTACAGACTAACCTGTACAAGTGTCACCTGAGAACTGCCATCTGACGTGAGGTATAATACCATCTGGGAGTTCTCGGCGAGTCCGTCCAGTGTACTCAGTCTCCACTGAGCACCCGTATACCATCTCTGATATCAAACACCAATGGATATGGGATCATCCATCGCCCATCACATGGGTCGAGAAGCGTATACGCTAGTCTACACTGGTATATCGATGCCCCGTCTCGATACACCCATGACTAGGGACCTTGAAGGATGTACTTATGGACTACCATGTCCCCACTAGTATGATCTGCATCATAGTCCAGGTAGTCAAGTACAAATCCTAAGGGCTTTACCAACATGTAACTATAAGACAGTATAAAGAGACTAGGGTACATGTTAAGATAAAGAGCAACCAGATAGCATACTATCATGTCGAGCAAGAAAGTCATCTCTATATATGTCCAAGCATCCAATATAATATACATCATCTGTACAATACTGGCCTCTAGGGCATACATACAACTAACAATCTCCCACTTGCACTAGGGCCAGCTGCTGTAGTATCGCATACCGAGCGTCCCGAAGAGTCTCTCAAACTGTATCTGGGGAATGGCCTTCGTGAGTGGATCCGCAGTGTTGTCCTTCGTGTCAACCCTCCTGACCTCGATCTCCCGGCGATCAACTATCTCCCGGATCAGGTGATACCGCCTCAGAATATGCCTGGATCGCTGATGGGACCTGGGTTCCTTGGCCAAAGCCACTGCTCCATTGTTATCGCAATACAAAGGTATTGGATGCTCAATGGATGGAACCACACCAAGTTCAGTAATGAACTTCTTGATCCAGACAGCCTCTTTAGCAGCATCGTTGGCAGCGATGTATTCAGCCTCCATCGTCGAGTCTGCTACGGTTTCCTGCTTGGAACTCTTCCAGCTAACCGCCCCTCCGTAAAGGGTAAAGACAAAGCCCGACTGCGACTTAGAGTCGTCCTTATCACTCTGGAAGCTCGAATCGGTAAATGACTCCACTTGGAGCTCTCCGTTACCATACACCAAGAACATATCTCTAGTCCTTCGTAAGTACTTGAGAATGCTCTTCACAGCTGTCCAGTGACTCTCTCCAGGATCATCTTGATACCTGCTCACTACACTTAGTGAGTATGCTACATCGGGTCTGGTACATAGCATCGCATACATGATAGAGCCTACTGCCGAAGCATAGGGTATCCCTTGCATGCGAGCTCTCTCCAAATCAGTCTTGGGAGACATCTCTTTGGAGAGAGTGACTCCAGAGATCGTGGGCAAGTTCCCACGCTTGGACTCTTCCATACTAAACCTCTTTAGTATGGTGTCAATGTACCTGGATTGGGACAATCCCAAAATCCGTTTGGATCTATCTCTATAGATCCTAATTCCCAATATGCAGGAGGCATCACCAAGATCTTTCATTGAGAATCTTTGTGATAAGAAGAGCTTGACCGCTTGCAGCATAGGAATATCATTTCCTATCAAAAGTATGTCGTCCACGTACAATACGAGGAAGACAACCTTACTCTCTGCCACCTTCTTGTAGATACAAGGTTCATCTGGATTTTTGACGAAATCAAACTCTTTGATAACGAAATCAAAGCAGATGTTCTAACTCCGCGATGCTTGCTTTAATCCATAAATGGATTTAAGCAGCTTGCACACCTTCCCGCTGCTCCCACTGTCTACGAAGCCCTCTGGCTGAGTCATGTACACGCACTCTTCTAAATCACCATTTAGAAAGGCGGTCTTAACATCCATTTGCCAGATTTAGTAGTCATGAAAGGCAGCAATGGCAAGCATGATCCGGATGGATTTAAGCATAGCCACTGGAGAAAAGGTTTCGTCATAGTCCACACCTGGTCTTTGACGAAAACCCTTTGCTACAAGTCTATCTTTGAAAGTCTCTACTTTCCCATCTACACCAAGTTTCTTCTTGAAGATCCACTTGCTCCCAATGGGTTTTACCCCTTCAGGAGCAACTTCCAAAGTCCATACTTTGTTGGTGTACATGGATTCCATCTCGGACCGCATAGCATCCAGCCATTTCACTGAGTCCCTACTCGTGATGGCCTGCTCGAAGCTAGTTGGGTCATCATCCTCCATGATGCAATCCTCGCTCCCTCCATCCATGAGAAAACCGTAGTATCTCTCAGGTTGGCGAGGAACCCTACTAGATCGGCGGAGTGGCTGGGGTTCATCGGGAACTACGGAATCCTCTGGTTCAACCAAATCTTCTGTTGTAGTCTGTGTCGCTGGAACCTCTTCCAGTTCTACCTCATGACCACTAATCTCTTTTTCAAGAAATTCCTTTTCTAAAAAGGTGGCATGCCGAGAAACAAACACTCTTTGTTCCTCAGGGTGGTAGAAGATATACCCTCGCGAATATTTGGGATATCCAATAAACTTACACAGAATGGACCTTGCCGCGAGTTTGTCCGGATTTTGCGTTTTTACATAGGCCGGACAACCCCATATCTTAACATAATTAAGACATGGTCTCTTTCCTTTCCATATCTCATATGGAGTGGTCGGCACGGTTTTGGTGGGAACCATATTCAATAGGTCTGCAGCTGTTTCCAGTGTATATCCCCAGAAGGAAATAGGTAACTCAGCTGTGCTCATCATAGAGCGTACCATATCTAATAGGGTGCGGTTCCTCTGTTCTGATACACCGTTGTGCTGTGGTGTATATGGAGGAGTCAGCTGAGAGAGAATCCCATTCTCTTTTAGGAAGTCCAGGAA
This sequence comes from Agapanthus africanus, assembly GCA_030015575.1. Lineage (NCBI taxonomy): Eukaryota > Viridiplantae > Streptophyta > Magnoliopsida > Asparagales > Amaryllidaceae > Agapanthus > Agapanthus africanus. Next base: position 644,046,293 of record CM057342.1, read on the forward strand.
TTCATTGCTTAAGTATTCTCCTCCTCGATCAGATCGTAGGATTTTAATACTTTTTCCGGTTTGGTTCTCAACTTCTTGCTTATATTCCCTAAATTTCTCAAAAGCTTCTGATTTGTGTTTCATCAGGAACACATACCCGAACCTAGAGAGATCGTCAGTGAATGTAATGAAGTATGAAGAACCATCCCTGGCATGTGTAGACATGGGACCGCATACATCACTATGTATCAGTCCCAAGAGTTCGGTAACTCTTTCTCCGTGTCCCGTAAACGGAGTTTTGGTCATCTTACCTTTGAGACATGACTGGCAAGTGTCATAAGATGAAAATTCAAACGGATTTAAATATCCATCTTTTTGCAACTTAGCTAGTCGTGTCACATTGATGTGACCCAGTCTACAATGCCACAAGAAGGATTCGTTCAGTTATGAACTCTTCCTCTTGTGTGTGTTTGTTATGCTCAGAACTGTTGATTGATTTAGAACATAAATGCCATTGCACAACGTGCCTGATCCAACCAACTTTTGGTTATGGAAAATGTTCATAACATTGTCCTGTAATACAAAATTATATCCCTATTTACTTAATAAAGAAACCGATATAATGTTGCATATCAGGTTCGGCATGTAATAGCATTCGTTCAGAACCAATGTATTACCAGTTGGTAATACAAGGTGATATTCCCCGACAGTCTTAGCTGCAACAATTGCACCATTTCCAACTCTAATGTCTTTATCACCTTCTCCAAGTTCTCTACCTTTCCTAAGCCCATGTAACTGATTACATATATGGGATCCTGACTCGGTATCTAATACCCAGGACGTAGAGCAAATGGAGAAACAGTTCTCAGTAACGAACACACCCGAAGAAAATGCATCAACATGTACTTTCTTCATTCGGGTGGCATGGGAATCCTGGTATTCCCCTATATCCTGTTCATTCCTATAACTCTTATAAGAAAGAACGGAACCAACGTTCCCCAGCACAGTAAAACATGCGGGTTCGGTCAATACATCCATATTATTATCTTCATTAGGGCATGAAATGGTCGCTACCTGGAGAGAGAGAGAAGAAAACACTTTAGCGTATGCTCGTGCAAGATCAGATTGGTTATTATCTTATCTAATCAGGATGGCTCCAACTGCTTTTTATCAAATCTTCCTCCAAACCCTAAAAGGAAAGACTAGCCGGGATTAATTACACACTACAAGTTCGCCAATCTTTCAGCCAGGCCAGTGTCGGTACTTTGAGGGAGGTCCCCCGTGCTTTCGCACGAACCTAATTAATGTAAACCTCATTTTCCCAGAGGCGTAACCCCGTTGACACCTTTCTAGACACCTACTTGATCAGCTAATTGCAATGTGTAAAACTCTCCCAGGAGTAACTCTTACTCGCAGCGGGTATCGGGATCCAACTATCTCATAGAAGGTATGCAATCTCATTGCAAATTTCAACACTTGAAATTCCCGATAATATTTTGCCCCTAGCGTGCTATGACCTTGACGCAGGCCAACAAACCATAGTGCGCTAGTCAAGTTCAACCCGTCATTTCCTGATCGAATTAAACCCACCCGTACGACCCTTGACGCAGGCCAACAAAGTCGCACGACTACCCTAATCCAATCTGCATCATATGCATAAGCAGATAAATACTAGTTAGCTACCGCACACTACGCCTTGACGCAGGCCAACAAACGTAGCACGAATACTAACTACTACTCATCTGAAATGACGGAGGGCTACGCCAGGTTTTTCTGAAAACCATGAGCGTAATGAACTTGATATCGTTGTAGAATCAAATGAAGTTTTGAAATGGAGTGATTTTGAGGCTTTTCTAGTTTTGCTAAAGGAGTCACTCCCGGTGAAGGGATCTCGGTCCTTTCCTCGTCGAATGAGGTGCGGGATATATCATATATATCGCTGTGCAAAGCAAAAACCCAAAAGCAGTCAAAAGCAAACCGAGTGTGTAGCATCTGCCAGTTATTGCTAAAGGAGTCACTCCCGGTAAAGGGATCTCGGTCCTTTCCTCATCGAATAAGGTGCAGGGTATATCATATATACCGCTATGCAAAGCAAGAACTGTAGCTACCTGTTTTATTTTAAAATTCGATTCCACAACATCATAGGTTTCTTATCTTTCATTAATCACATTAATGAAGTCCCATCATTTAAATACCTAAACATCACAGATAGATATGACGTACACTTATGCCATCCGTATTCGCCTCGATGTCCTCTCGTGCACCGTTAGGTTAGGTAACTAATGACAGAGCAGGGCAGGGCTAGCGCGGGTGTAAAACATAAGTAACGTCTATATAATATATCATATATACTATATACTATATCCATCACATAGTCACAACACAGATATCGCAGCAGAATAAACATATGAAATATTGGATATACTAGGACGTCCGTGTTTTCAATACGAGCCAGTATAAAACACGGATTCCACGGTCGTGATGAATAGCCAATCCCACACCCCTAGACCCCTACGAGAGCGGCAAGCAACCCTGCCAATTCTAGGGTTAGGAGACCCGGACTCGACTCCTCGAGTTGGTCTCCCACTGGACCCCAGAACCCGGTTACTTGTGATCCCCTCCTTGGGTCTATCCTAATGCGGAAAAGTAAATAATATACAAAGGGTGACATCTTCCGCTACCTGGAAGTGCCCCAAATAAAAGAATATTACATACAAGTTTTTACATGAATGAAAATGGAAAACACTCATCTCACATAAAAAACCCCGGCTATTCAAACACGACGATCCAATATAACATATCCAGCAATACATAACATCACATGTCATCAACGTAAGTAAGTATGCATACCCCAATTGTCTTTGACATATAGCAATGAAACCGGCGATATGAACATACTACACTTACGGTCACAGAAAAGAAAGTGTAAAACTACAACAATTGGAATCCGCAACTTCTTTAGACATCGCATGCCTAATCAAATGAAATACTTAGACATCACATGCCCAACAGATATAAATCCCGCATTTTAGTTTCATTATCGAAAACTCTTTTCAATATCATGTGGGACTAAAGTGCTAGATTTATAACATTCATTCAGTTATCTCATAACTGTTTGTGAATTCCAATTATTGTATCACATTCCAGATAAACAGAAAATGTTAAAGTTTCCGATCGAACAGTCGAATACCCAAGTTTTCCCGATACTACTCAACACATGAAATAAGTCTAACAACATTCAGTTCGTGCCTCAGTACCGACGGTCCAGCCGTAGAAGGGTCAAGCCAACGCCTCACATGTGGCACGCCGTACTGCCCCAAACCCGAAGGTTCAAAGGGCAGTTCAAGACGGTCACATAATCGAGTTAAGGTTTGTTGTCTTCTAGAGGGTCCATCGCGTTACTTGCACTACTTAGAACGTCGTTAAACTACGGAAAAATCCAACACTTGGAAATTTCCCGACAGGGGAAAAATTGGGTATTTATATCCGGTCGAACTTTTTAACAAATTCTATAAATTATCCGGAAGTACACAAAGACGAAATTTGATAATCCGATCGAATCTTTGATTCCCAATATAACCCCAGAATACTCTTCTGTAGAGTCACAATAAAAATGTCCCAGAAAATATAGCATTATATTATATGAGTTACTGTGCAGAAATAATCATGCAAGGGAACAGTACGGCCGCGGAACCGCCGCAGCATGCATAGCACGTGCCGCGGTTCCGCGGTGGAAAAGTTGACTTAGGCCCTCGTATTTCACAGTAATTCAAATAACACCCTGCTTGATTTTCTACATATTTTTAATTGACAAAAATCCCATTTTTTAGAAAAAGTCCAGAGAGCATTTTAGGGTTTTGGTTTTCGGTTCGTCCGGCTTTCAAACTCCGTCTAGACTTCGCGTAAGCCTCTAGCTAGGCTCTGATACCAGTGAAAGGTTCCTAGGCACTCAAGTGAGGTCTCACAAGGCATCAAACATGCCAATTTCAAAAAAATTGGTGCCGAGAAACCCTAGACTACGGATCGTCGGCTAGATTTCTAGGCGAAACTATAAACTAGTTAACACTTTAACTAGAAGTGAGAAGCTACAACCTTTGTAGATCCGGATTTCCACTTCCTTAGCTCCACATGGGTGTCCTCTCGCTGTCCATCATGAATCCCGAACCCAATCGTCGGCTTCATCGGAGAAACGGGCGAGCTAGGTCGTCGGCTTCGTGTCAAAGACGATCTACGTCGAGGTTGCACTAGTTCAAGCTCCGACTTCACAAAGTTGTGAAACTTGTGAAGAAAACACCCAAAACAACTTGGCAAGAGGTAGAGGGTGAAGAAATAGAAGGTGGGTTCACTTTAGAATTGGATTTCTCTCACTAGAACTCAAGTTGCCATTAAAGTAGCAAGCTTTTTCTTTTTAGAAGAAGAAGATGATCAAGCTAGTTATGATAAGTTCTATATTAAAAATGAAAAGAAAAATACAAACTTATCATAACTTTAACTAGGGTTAAGTGTAGAGAATAAACCATGGTCATTTGAGTGGGTTAGGGTTAAGCATGAAGACAAGAATGGTTAGCAAAGTCAAAGCTTCATGAAGCTTCAATATGAAACAAAAATTGCCACCATTTTCATCTTAAAGTTTATCCAAATAAATGAATAAACAAATAAATGAATAAATGCATAATCAAAACCCTAATCTCAAGTTAACTATGGTTTAATTCTATACACTTAACCATATGATCAAGTATCATCAAACATGATACAAATATGTGCACAAAAGTATATCACATATACAATGTGTAAATCAAGTGAGAAAAATCCGTTTAAAATGAACCAATACTAGTTAATGCAAAGTAATATATCAAATATATAATTATACATTAAATCATTAAATCAACACTTGATTCAATGATCCGGTCATGTCGCACATAACCGACTAGTATTCAATGCATCGATTTATCGAATCAATGATTCGATAACTAGGTCATATCTCATACAACCAATCGAAACATTAATCGCGAGAATCAAATACGGTATCACATACACGCATTATTCTCGGTCCCGCACATATCTCATATGCACTCCTATTTCGTTTCGCTTGAGCTAGGAAACCTCTGTGTAGGACTCTAAAGACTCGTCAATACGCCGGTAGCAGATGATGATCATATCAAGCACCCACAAGCCGCAAGCGGTCTGCTAAACGTAACGGCCACCCGGGTATTGAGCGATCAGAAGATCGACGAGCTAGCCCGCTCACACTCCTGCGAATCCGACCAGTAACACTTACCATACAGTCCGGTCTCTTCGTCTGATATGTCGCATATCAAGTCTAGGGGTGGTAAACGTCAGACCCCAATAACCCGATAAGTCATGCCGATGTGAGGCTCATAACGGGTCGAGAAACTACTGGTAACACTTATCAGCAAATCTCAGATCAGCCCTGGCCAGGGACTTCCCTGCTACGGCCAATCGAGCACTGCGCAACATCAACCCCCAATACCGGGAGAGACGAAACCCCTCCTATCGCTCATTGCCTCCATGTGACTCGGGACTGTGCCCAAAGACCACCGTTTTGCATGCCCTCATGGACGTGGTAAGGTGGAGATCAAAGCACAGTGGGAATCACACAAGACTCTATGACGATCTCGGGTCTACAGACTAACCTGTACAAGTGTCACCTGAGAACTGCCATCTGACGTGAGGTATAATACCATCTGGGAGTTCTCGGCGAGTCCGTCCAGTGTACTCAGTCTCCACTGAGCACCCGTATACCATCTCTGATGTCAAACACCAATGGATATGGGATCATCCATCGCCCATCACATGGGTCGAGAAGCGTATACGCTAGTCTACACTGGTATATCGATGCCCCGTCTCGATACACCAACGACTAGGGACCTTGAAGGATGTACTTATGGACTACCATGTCCCCACTAGTATGATCTGCATCATAGTCCAGGTAGTCAAGTACAAATCCTAAGGGCTTTACCAACATGTAACTATAAGACAGTATAAAGAGACTAGTGTACATGTTAAGATAAAGAGCAACCAGATAGCATACTATCATGTCGAGCAAGAAAGTCATCTCTATATATGTCCAAGCATCCAATATAATATACATCATCTGTACAATACTGGCCTCTAGGGCATACATACAACTAACAGTTGACACTGCTGTTCCAACTGGGAACAGCTTTGAACCGCTTAGCAGGGTGCGGCGGAACTCCCCAACCGCAGTGCTGCAAAAACCTCCCCCACCTGCTGAAAGTATGAAGCAGGCGAAGCTGGAGCAGCCCCCTCAGCGGCTGTCCTTCCAAATCCACAGGGCCTGGCGGAAAGTCCAAGATTCTGTGATCAACAAGAACTACTCTCGTCAACCGAAGAAAATGAAGGTTCGACAAGAGGAAAATCATCCCTCCACCATGCAGTGAGGGATTTCTTTCCCGCAGGCGCTTGTCACAATAGCTCCTTCAACTTTGACCTCCTACAAAAAGAGGAGGCTGGAGAAAATACCACCACCGGTGGAAAATCCTAAAGGTGATGGATCCAAACACACCAAGTCTAGGGGCATGATCGTGCACATGGTTTACATGGCTTCCGGAAAAGAGGAGAGCCGTGCTTCCGTAGCTCATCGGCCGCAAACTCGGTCATTGAAGAAAGCTCAGGAGCAGCAACAAAAGCTCCAGGAGATGCTGATGAAAATGGTAGCACTCACCGGGCAGAAAGAAAGCCCGGAAGCAGCGTCTGAACAGCGCCAAGAGCAGAAGACCGATACGGAGTTCTTGCGAAGGCTGCTGGAGAGAAAGGATGAGGAGGCCGCGGAATAAGCAGCTAATATAAAACAGATAGCGCTCTTGTTCTAAGACATGGTTGGAATGATGATTCAGCCAGAACTTCCAGCTGAAGACCTGCCGATAATCATTGAGGACAACAGAGAGGAAATATCAAACCCTCTTCCGGCTTTATCAGCATCCAGGGAGGAAACGATCTCCAAAGCTTCCCTCGATGACTACATAGTTCAGCAAATACGAGCTCATCAGGCAAGCAAAGCGGCTGGCTAAGTCGTCAGAACCGGGCGACCTTACCCAGGCTGGTACGATCAAATCAAGTACCCACCGGGATATACGATCCCCAAGTTCCACATATACAAGGGGACAGGCAACCCGCATCAGCACGTCGCCCAGTTCAGAGCTTTATGCAGCAATACTGGAGGCGATAACAAATTGCTTCTTCGCCAGTTTGTTGGCAGCTTGTCAGAGACGGCGTTTGAATGGTACTTGGAGCTGCCAAATGACTACGTTAAATCATTCACAGAAATGGAGATGCTATTCATACAGCGGTTCGCCAACGCAACTGAGCGAACCTCGATCACGATATTAATCAATGCCAGGGTGAAGCCAAGAGAGACCTGCGTTCAAGACGCAATCCGGTGGCGGAACCTGAGGTCAAAATGCGAACAACGCATAGAAGAAGCTCCTGCCGTGGGCATGTTCATAGGGACCCTCGATCCTCAGGCGACTGTATCCCAGTTTATGATATTCTTCAAACCGACCACCTTCCAGGCTTTGATCGATAAACTGGCCCAAATGGACCAGATGGGCACGGGCCTTCCTCTTCAAAAACGGACCCTCGGAATGTAAAGGGCAAAGAGAAAGCGGCCTTTGTTGCCAACACTCAACAATAGCCAAGCGACCAGAAACCGGCTGCTCGCCAAGAAAACGCGTGCCCACGCCAATTCTTGAAGAGAAGTTAGGACGTGCTTACTCATTCCCCCGTGATAAAACGAGGAGATTGTTCGAACTGGCAATGCGCAACAAACTCATCACACTGCCGGATCCGAGACGTCCACTGCAGCCTGGTGACATCAACAGTCCCAACTACTGCTCCTACCATAGAGTAGTGGGCTACCCAATTGAGGATTGCTACGTCTTTAAAAACTGGGTTGAGGACCAGTACCGCCAAGTGAAACTCGCGCTGTCGGAAAACTGGAGGGTGAACCCGCCACAGAGGCACACTCCTAAAAAGGTAGACACGCCGGGGGCATCATGCTCGTTTGTGGAAGAAGCTCCTTGGGAAGTGGTTCTTTCAGCTAAAACTAAAAGAATGCTGAAGGATCTTCAAACATGTCCGGCGATTAAATGGAAAAACCCGCTAGAGCCCGAGATCGTTGAGGGGATGCTTAAGCCGCGCCCAACACCGAAAACCAATAGTGATGGGCAAAACCTCCAGGCCAAGCCTTCGAAGTCTTCGAAGAAATAGAAGAAGACTAAGAACCCCGCGCAGCCTGACGATAGGCACACGGACCTGCAAAAATACATCGACGCGCTGAAGGAATACAACCAGAAGGCGCGGACCCCAGTCACCCTCGATGAGTTTCTCAGCCATATTCTTGAGAACGGAGATAGTGACGATGATAGGGTAAATGACTCGTCAGAAGAACCTGAGGATTATTGAGCAAGTTGCAACATGGTTTCTCATTCGTCGGGAAATGACGAAGAAACTCCCTCGGCGTCGGAAAGCAACGCAGAAGACGGGGGACAGGACCGGCGCCAGAATCCCTGGAACTGTCAGAAAGCCTAATTAACAGGCTGCTAAACGAAGCCCTTCAAAAGAGCAGAGCTGACCAAGAGCGCGAAACGGCTATATACGAAAAGGCCAAGCGTCGGCATTGGGCTGAAGAAGCTACGGTAAGGATGAGTCGTAAAGTACTCCACCCAAGCCAAAGCACACATACTACAAACAAGGGCCAGACCAAAGCAAAGAAGCAGTTCGCCAAAGCCTAGTCAATGGGAATGAAGATGCCCCCTCTCATGGAAAACACTCCCGGGAGTACGTGCCTTGACGAAATGGATATACATCCGAACTACTGCTTATACTATCGGAGGGTCACACACCCCACCGAAGAGTGCAACGCCTTCAAAATGTGGTGGCAATGATACGTTGCTCACCGGCAACACTTCAAGAGGATGAAGCGCAAAACCCGTCGACAACAAAGAAGTGTGACAGATGAGTATGAAGGAACGGCTGGCAACTGTCATATGGTTGATACCAGTTCGACAAAAGGAAAATCTCAAGTTCTTACTGTTAGTTATATGTATGCCCTAGAGGCCATTACTGTACATAGGATGTATATTGTAGTGGATGCTGGGACATATATAGGGAGGACTTTCTTGCTCGACATGATAGTATGCTATCTGGTTGAACTTTACCTTAACGTGTATACTGATTGTCTCTCTGTTACATGTTGGTAAAGCCCTTAGGATGTGTGCTTGACTACCTGGACTATGATGCGGATCATACTAGTGGGGACATGGTAGTCCATAAGTACATCCTTCAAAGTCCCTAGTCGTGGGTGTATCGAGACGGGGCATCGATATACCAGAGTAGACTAGCGTATACCTTCTCGACCCATACAGATGGGCGATGGATGATCCCATATCCATCGGTGTTTGACATCAGAGATGATATACGGGTGCTCAGTAGAGACTGGGTACACTGGACGGACTCGCCGAGAACTCCCAGATGGTATTATACCTCACGTCAGATGGCAGTTCTCTGGTGACACTGGTACAGAGTAGTCTGTTGACCCGAGATCGTCATAGAGTCTTGTGTGGTTCCCACTGTGCTTTGATTTCCATCTTACCACGTCCAAGAGGGCGTGCAAAATGGTGGTTTTTGGGTACAGTCCCGAGTCACATGGAGGCAATGAGCGATAGGAGGGGATTCGTCTCTCCCGGTATAGGGGGTTGATGTTGCGCTGTGTTCGATTGGCTATAACAGGAAGTCCCTGGCCAGGGCTGCTCAGAGAATTGCTGGTAAGTGTTACCAGTAGTTTCTCGACCCGTTATGAGCCTCATATCGACACGACTTATCGAGCTATTGGGGTCTGACGTTTACCACCCCTAGGCGAGATATGCGACATATCAGACGATCAGACCGGACTGTACGGTAGTGTTACTGGTCGGATTCGCAGGAGTGTGAGCGGGCTTGCTCGTCGATCTTCTGATCGCTCAATACCCGGGTGGCCGTTACGTTTAGCAGACCGCTTGCGGCTTGTGGGTGTTTGATATGATCATCGCCTGCTGCCGGCGTATTGACGAGTCTTTAGAGTCCTACACAGAGGTTTCCTGGCTCAAGCGAAACGAAATAGGAGCGCATATGAGATATGTGCGGGACCGAGAATAATGCGTGTATGTGATACCGTATTCCATTCTCGCGATGAATGTATCGAATGGTTGTATGCGATATAACCTAGTTATCGATTCAAGCGTTGATTCGATAAGCCGATACATTGTATACTAGTCGGTTGTGTGCGACATGACCGGATCATTGAATCAAGTGTTGATTTAATGATTTAATGTATAATTATATATTTGATATATTACTTTGCATTAACTAGTAATGGTTCACTTTAAATGGATTTTCTCACTTGGTTTGTGCAAGTTATATATGTGATATACTTTTATGCACATGTTTGTATCATGTTTGATGATGCATATTAACTTGGTTAAGTGTAAAGATTAAACCATGGTTTACTTAATGATTAGGGTTTTGATTATCTTATTCATTTATTTATATATTCATTTTGGAAATTATTTAAGGATGGTGGCTTATTTTGTTTTTTGTTGAAGTTTCTTGAAACTTTGATCAAGTCAACCATTCTTATCTCTTCCTTAACCCTAACCATCATATCTAACCATGGTCCATTCTCTACACTAAAATAAGGTTAATATTATGATAAGAATGGATTTTATTTTCTATTTTAAATAATTCTTATCATAACAATATTGATCTTCTTCATCTTCTTCTTCATTGAAGAAGCTTGCTTCATCAATGGTGATTGATGAAAACAAGTGAGAAATCCAAAACTAAAGTCTACCCACTTCCTATTTCTTCATCCTCTACCTCTTGCCAAGTAGTAGAGTGTGTTTTCTTCACAAGTTTCATGACTTGGTGAAGTAAGAGCTTGATCTTGCGATGCTTCGACGTAGATCATCTTCGGCATGGACATCGACGACCTAGCTCGCTTATTCTTCGACGAAGCCGACGCTAGAGCCCGGGAGTTCACTTGGACAGCGAAGGGACTTCGTTGCAGAGCTATGGAGGTGGAGCACCGGATCTATAAAGGTTGTATTTCCGATTCTCATAGTTAAGCGTTAACTAGTTAGCTTTTTCGCCTAGTTTTCTAGCAAATGATCCGTAGTCGGGTTTCTCGGCACCTAGAATTTTTGAAATTGGCATGGTTGATGCCTTGTGAGACCTCATTAGGATGCCTAGGAACCCTACAGTGGTATCAGAGCCTAGCTAGAGCCTTAGGCGAAGTCTAGACGGATTTTGAAACCCGAACGAACCCGAAAACCCAAACCCAAAATGCTCTCTGTCCTTTTTCCAAAAATTGGGATTTTTCAAAATTAAAAATATGCAGAAAAATAAGCAGGGTTTTCTAAGAATTACGGTGAAAGATTTTGGTTGTAATTCCATCAAACAGCCGCGGAACCGCGGCCTTAGCCCACGTGGAGCGGCGGTTCCGCGGCAACACTGTTGCATCGTTGACCAAAATTTGCACAGTAATTATTAGTTTGCTGTGCTGAGTTCTCTGGGTATTTTTAAACATTATTCAAGAGTTGAATTTTCTGCAGTTGTTTTGGGGATTCGGTGTTTCGATCGGGGTATCAAATTTTGTCTATTTGTCTTTCCGGATAAATTTTAGAATATGTTAAAAAGTTCGACCGGATATAAATACCCAATTTTTCCCCTGTCGGGAAATTTCCAAGTGTTGGATTTTTCCGAAGTTTAACGACGTTCTAAGTAGTGCAAGTAACGCGATGGACCCTCTAGAAGACAACAAACCTTAACTCGATTATGTGACCGTCTTGAACTGCCCTTTGAACCTTCGGGTTTGGGGCAGTACGGCGTGCCACATGTGAGGCGTTGGCTTGACCCTTCTACGGCTGGACCGTTGGTACTGAGGCACGAACTGAATGTTGTTAGACTTATTTCATGTGTTGGATTGTATCGGGAAAACTTGGGTGTTCGATTGTTCGATCGGAAAGTTTAACATTTTCTGTTTATCTGGAATGGGATACAATAATTGGAATTCACAAAAAGTTATGAGATAACTGAATGAATATTATAAACATAGCAGTTTAGTCTCACTTGATCGGTTGCCACGGAATTTTGATGTGATCAAAAGTCCGTCGCAATCACGTAGCGTACGCGGATACTCGCCGGGTAAACTTAATAGACAGCCTCACCCCATTGCCCCGACCAAGTGACTGTAGGAGAACCCCGTCGCCGAAAGCATCCGTTCGGGTGCTCGCGGCAGCGGTGTTCCGCCTTGGTGCACTTCGTCGACGGTATCGGGGGTGTGGCCGCCTACTGAAGTTTGCGACGAGCATTCGATCAGGATGTCGGGAATCTTGTTGAATTGCCCGACTTGATATTGAAAAGAGTTTTCGATTTTGAGACTAAAATGCGGGGTTTATAATTATTAGGCATGCGATGTCTAAGGAATTCATTCGGTCAGGCATGTGATGTCTGAGGTGGTTGCGGATTCCAACTGTTGTAGTTTTACACTTTCTTTTCTGTGACCGTAAGTATAATATGTGATATCGCCGGTTTCGTTGCTATATGTCAACGACAATTGGGATGGACATATTTACTTACGTTGATGACATGTGATGTTATGTGTTGCTGGATATGTTATATTGGATCGTCGTGTTTGAATAGCCGGGGGTTTTTATGTGAGATGAGTGTTTTTCATTTTCATTCATGTAAAAACTTGTATGTAATATTCTTTTATTTGGGGCGCTTCCAGGTTGCGGAAGTTGTCACCGTTGATGTATATTATTTACTTTTCCGCACTAGGATAGACCCAAGGAGGGGAGCACAAGTAACCGGGTTCTGGAGTCCAGTGGGAGACCAACTCGAGGAGTCGAGTCCGGGTCTCCTAACTCCAGAATTGGTAGGGTTGCTTGCCGCTCTCGTAGGGGTCTGTAGGGTTCCTAGGCACACTAGTGAGGTCTCACAAGCCATCGACCATGGCAATTTCAAAAATTCTAGGTGCCGAGAGACTCGACTACGGATCGTTTGCTAGAAAACTAGGCGAAAAAGCTAACTAGTTAACACTTAACTACAAGATACGGAAATACAACCTTTGTAGATCCGGTGCTCCACCTCCATAGCTCCGCAACGAGGTCCTCTCCGCTGTCCAAATCAAATCCGGGCTCAAGCGTCGGCTTCGTCGGAGAAAGGGCGGGCTAGGTCATCGATGTCCATGCCGAAGATGATCTACGTCGAGGCATCGCTAAATCAAGCTCCACCTTCACCAAGCCCTAAAAACTTGTGAAGGAAACACACTCTACTACTTGGCAAGAGGTAGAGGATGAAGAAATAGGAAGTGGGTAGTCTTTAGAATTGGATTTCTCACTCATCTTCATCAATCACCATTGATGAAGTGGAGGTTTCTTCATGGAAGAAGATGAAGAAGAAGAAGAAAGAAATTATGATAAGTTATTTAAAAAAGAAAAGAATATCCAAACTTATCATAATCCTAACTATGGTTATGTGTAGAGAATTAACCAAGGGTTAAAGGAATGGTTAGGGTTAAGGATGAGATAAGAATGGTGGACAAAGTCAAAGCTTCATGAAGCTTCAACTAAATAACAAATAAAGCCACCATTCTTTTCTCTTCTCATTTATTTTCCAAAATGAAATGGATAAATAAATAAGTGAATAAAACAAAACCCTAACCATAATCATGTAACCATGGTTTGATCTTTACACAAAAACCCTAGCATAACATGTATCATCAATCATGATACAATCAAGTGCACAAAAGTATATCGCATATACAATGCGCACATCCGAGTGAGAAAATCCATCTTAAGTGAACCAATACTAGTTAACGCAAAGTAATATATCAAATATATAATTATGCATTAAATCATTAAATCAACACTTGATTTAGCGATCCGGTCATATCGCATATAACCGACTAGTATCCAATGTATCGGCTTATCGAATCAACCCTCGATTCGATAACTAGGTTATATCGCATATAACCATTCGACACATTCATCGCGAGAATGAAATACGGTATCACATACACGTATTATTCTCGGTCCCGCACATATCTCATATGCGCTCCTATTTCGTTTCGCTTGAGCCAGGAAACCTCTGTGTAGGACTCTAAAGACTCGTCAATACGCCGGCAGCAGATGATGATCATATCAAGCATCCACAAGCCGCAAGCGGTCTGCTAAACGTAACGGCCACCCGGGTATTGAGCGATCTGAAGATCGACGAGCAAGCCCGCTCACACTCCAGTGAATCCGACCAGTAACACTACCGTACAGTCCGGTCTGATCGTCTGATATGTCGCATATCTCGCCTAGGGGTGGTAAACGTCAGACCCCAATAGCTCGATAAGTCGTGTCGATATGAGGTCTATAACAATTCGAGAAACTACTGGTAACACTTACCAGTAAATCTCAGCAACCCTGGCCAGGGATTTCCTGTTATAGCCAATCGAACACAGCGCAACATCAACCCCCTATACCGGGAGAGACGAATCCCCTCCTATCGCTCATTGCCTCCATGTGACTCGGGACTGTACCCAAAAACCACCGTTTTGCACGCCCTCTTGGACGTGGTAAGATGGAAATCAAAGCACAGTGGGAACCACACAAGACTCTATGACGATCTCGGGTCAACAGACTACTCTGTACCAGTGTCACCAGAGAACTGCCATCTGACGTGAGGTATAATACCATCTGGGAGTTCTCGGCGAGTCCGTCCAGTGTACCCAGTCTCTACTGAGCACCCGTATATCATCTCTGATGTCAAACACCAATGGATATAAGATCATCCATCGCCCATCTGTATGGGTCGAGAAGGTATACGCTAGTCTACTCTGGTATATCGATGCCCTGTCTCGATACACCCACGACTAGGGACTTTGAAGGATGTACTTATAGACTATCTGTCCCCACTAGTATGATCTGCATCATAGTCCAGGTAGTCAAGTACACATCCTAAGGGCTTTACCAACATGTAACAGAGAGACAATCAGTGTACACGTTAAGGTAAAGATCAACCAGATAGCATACTATCATGTCGAGCAAGAAAGTCCTCCCTATATATGTCCCAGCATCCACTACAATATACATCCTATGTACAGTAATGGCCTCTAGGGCATACATATAACTAACAGGGTCTAGGGGTGTGGGTTTGGCTATTCATCACGACCGTGGAATCCGTGTTTTATACTGGCTCGTATTGAAAACACGGACGTCCTAGTATATCCAGTATTTCATATGATTCTTCTGCTGCGATATCTGTGATGTGATCATGTGATGTTCTGTGATAGATACATTATATAGTATATATGATATATTATATAGACGTTACTTATGTTTTACACCCGCGCTAGCCCTGCCCCGCTCTGCCGTTAGTTACCTAACCTAACGGTGCACGAGGGGACATCGAGGCGAATGCGGATGGCATAAGTGTACGTCGTATTTATCTGTGATGTTTAGGTACTTAAATGATGGGACTTCATTAATGTGATTAATGAAATAAAAGAAACCTAAGATGTTGTAGAATCGAATTTCAAAATAAAACAGGTAGCTACAGTTCTTGCTTTGCACAGCGGTATATGCGATATATCCTGCACCTTATTCGATGAGGAAAGGACCGAGATCCTTTCACCGGGAGTGACTCCTTTAGCAATAACTGGCAGATGCTACACACTCGGTTTGTCTTTTGATTGCTTTTAAGAGTTTTTGCTTTGCACAGTGATATATATGATATATCCAGCACCTCATTCGACGAGGAAAGGACCGACGATCCCTTCACCGGGAGTGACTCCTTTAGCAAAACTAGAAAAGCCTCAAAAGCACTCCATTTTAAAATCATTTGATTCTACAACGATATCAAGTTCATTACGCAATAGGTTTTCAGAAAAACCTGTCGTAGCCCTCCGTCATTTCAGATATGTACTAGTTAGTATTCGTGCTGCGGTAGTTTGGCATTCGTCAAGGCGTAGTGTACGGTAGCTAACTAGTATTTATCTGCTTGAGCATATGATGGATTGGATTAGGGTATTCGTACGGCGTTGTTTGGCATTCGTCAAGGGTCGTGCGGGTGGGTTTAATTCGATCAAGAAATGTACGGGTTGAACTTGACTAGTGGACTATGGGTTGTTTGGCATTCGTCAAGGTCATAGCGAGCTAGGGGCAAACTATTATCGGGAATTTCAAATGTTGAAATTTGCAATGAGATTGCATACCTTCTATGAGATAGTTGGATCCCGATACCCGCTGCGAGTAAGAGTTACTCCTGGGAGAGTTTTATACATTACAATTAGCCGATCAAGTAGGTGTCTAGAAAGGTGTCAACGAGATTACGCCTCTGGGAAAACGAGGTTTACATTAATTAGGTTCATGCGAAAGCACGGGGGACCTCCCTCAAAGTACCGACACTGGCCTGGCTGAAAGATTGGCGAACTTGTAGTGTGTAATTAATCCCAGCTAGTCTTTCCTTGTAGGGTTTGAAGGAAGATTTGATAAAAAGCAGTGGGAGCCATCCTGATTAGATAAAATAATAACCAATCTATTCTTGCAAGAGCGCACGCTGAGTGTTTTCTTCTCTCTCTCTCCAGGTAGCGACCATATCACGCCTTAATCAAGATAATAATACGGAAATATTGACCGAACCCGCTTGTTATACTGAGCTGGGGAACGTTGGTCCCGCTCCAACTCATAATTGTTATAAGACAGAGCAGGAAATTGGGGATTACCAGAATTCCCGTGCCGCCCAAACGAAGAGAGTGCATGCTGATGCATCATCTTCGGGTGTGTTCTTTATACAGAACTGTTTCTCTATTCTTTACGTCCTAGGTATGTGATACCGGATCAGGATCCCAGATATGTAATCTGTTACATAGGGCTACAGATAGGTAGAGAACTGAGAACGGGTGATAAGTTTCATGAGGCAGAAAACAGGGCAAGAGTTGCAGCCAAGTCTGTTGGTCACTGTCACCCTGTATTACAATACATTGATTCTGAACGAATGTTATTAGATACCGAACCTGATATACCAAATCGTATCACTCTCTTTGTTAGAAAAGAAAGGATATAATTTTGTATTGATGGATAATGTTTTGAACATTTCCTATATCAAAAGTTGATCGGTTCAGGCACGTTATCTAAAAGCATTGATGTTCTAAATCAAACTACAGTTCTTAGTATACAGAACACACACAAGAGGAAGAGTTCAGAAATGAACAAATCCTTCTTGAGGTATTGTAGACTAGGTCATATCAATGCGACCCGACTAGCTAAGTTCCACATAGATGCATATTTAAAACAGTTTGAATCTACATCTTATGAAACTTGCCAGTCATGTCACAAAGATAAGATGATAAAGCTCCGTTTATTGGAAACAGAGAAAGAGTTAGTGAACTCATGGGATGATACATGTTGATGTATGTAGGTCCCCAGTCTACACATGCCAAGACCGGTTCTTTGTACTTCATTACATTCTCTGATAATCTCTCGAGATTCAGACATATGTTCCTGTTGAAACACAAGTCCGAACCTTTTGAGATATTCACAGAATATAAGTTAGAAGTAGAGAACCAATACGGGTATAAGTATTATGTCCTATGATGAGATCAAGGAGGAGAATACTTGTGCACGGAAATCCTGGATTATACTAAAGGAGAATGAGATTCTCTCTCGGCATTACTCCTCTGTATACACCATAGCACGATGGTATATCAGGGCGGATCAATCACACCCTATATGATAAAGTGTGCTCTATGATGAGTACTACTGAGTTACCTTTTTCCTTTTTGGGAGTTATGCACTTGAGAAGCTGCATACCTATTGAATAGGGTTCCAATCAAATCAATTGCCTACCATTTCATATGTGATATGGAAAGGGAAGAGCCCATATCTTAAGATAGTTAAGATTTGGGGTTGTCCGGCCTATGTCTAAAAGCAAAATCCGGACAAGCTCGAGGCAAGATCTGTTATGTACAACTGGAAAGGTTCCAACTATACAAACAACAGAAGATGATTTGGTAGAACCAAAGGATTCAGTAGATACCAACGAACCTCAGCCTCTCCGCCGATCTAGTAGGATTCCTCACCCACCTGAGAGATACTTCGGTTTCTCTATGACAGTGGGAGCGAGGATTGCATCATGAGATGATGACCCAACTAGTTTCGAGCTGGCCATCAGGAGTAGGACTCTGTAAGAATGGCTGGATGTTTATCGATCTGAGATGGAATCCTTATACACCAACAAAGTATGGACTTTAGTTGCTATATCTGAAGGGTTAAATCCCCATCAGGAGCAAGTATATCTTAAGAAGATTACTTGGTGTACATGGAAAAGTTGAGACTTTCAAAGCTAGAATTCTTAAAGGTTTTCGTCATCGACTAGGCGTGGATAATGATGAAACCTTTTCCAGTAGCTATGCTTAAGTCCATCCAGATCCTACTTGTCACGGCTACATACCATGACTGCGATATCTGGTGGTTGGGTGTCTTGACTGCTTTTCTAAATGATGATTTAGAAGAGAGCGTCTATAAGTACACAGCCAGAGGGCCTCGTAGACAGTGGGAGCAGCGGAAACGTGTGCAAGATGTTTTATATGATAAAGCAGGCATCGCGGAGTTGGAACATCTGTTTTTGATGAATTAGTCAAAGAGTTTGACATCATCAAAATGGTAGATGAACCTTGTATAAACAAAAAGGTAGTAGGGAGTATGGTGACGATCCTCGTAGAGTACGTGGATGACATACTCTTGATGGGGAAGGAGTTTCCTATGCTACGCTCGATCAATCTCCGGTTATCACAAGGATTCTCCACATAGGATCAAAATGATACCTCCTAAATCCTGAGTTTTAGATCTATGAGATAGACTTAATTGGATGTTAGGATTCTCACTAGTTGTAGTGAGACGGTATCAACCGATCCTGGGGAGAATCACTGGAAGTGTTCCAGGGTGATAAAGACGACTGAGTGTCAGTCACAGGCATTGTCTTTACCCTCAGTAAAGGGACGGTATGGTGGAAGAGTTCCAAGCTAGATACCATGACATACTAGACGATAAAGGCACGATACATCGCTACTTAAGATGCTACCAAAGAGGCAGTCTGGGTATATATTGGTTCATGAGATGAACTGCGTTCCAACCATTGTGAGACAATGGAGTTGTGGCTTATGCCAAGGAACGTTCATCCCATCAGTGATCCAGACATATTCTAAGGCAGTATCACTTGATCATGGAGATGGTTGATCTCCAGGGAGATCGAGGTTAGGAGAGTAGACTCAGAGGACAACACAGCGGATCCACTCACAAAGGCCTGTTCCCAGAGAGAGACTTTTATGGGATGGTTGAGTATGAAATACTGCAACCACTGCTATCAGATGGCCCTAGTGCAAGTGGGAGATTGTTAGTTATATGTATGCCCTAGAGGCCATTACTGTACATAGGATGTATATTGTAGTGGATGCTGGGACATATATAGGGAGGACTTTCTTGCTCGACATGATAGTATGCTATCTGGTTGAACTTTACCTTAACGTGTATACTGATTGTCTCTCTGTTACATGTTGGTAAAGCCCTTAGGATGTGTGCTTGACTACCTGGACTATGATGCGGATCATACTAGTGGGGACATGGTAGTCCATAAGTACATCCTTCAAAGTCCCTAGTCGTGGGTGTATCGAGACGGGGCATCGATATACCAGAGTAGACTAGCGTATACCTTCTCGACCCATACAGATGGGCGATGGATGATCCCATATCCATCGGTGTTTGACATCAGAGATGATATACGGGTGCTCAGTAGAGACTGGGTACACTGGACGGACTCGTCGAGAACTCCCAGATGGTATTATACCTCACGTCAGATGGCAGTTCTCTGGTGACACTGGTACAGAGTAGTCTGTTGACCCGAGATCGTCATAGAGTCTTGTGTGGTTCCCACTGTGCTTTGATTTCCATCTTACCACGTCCAAGAGGGCGTACAAAACGGTGGTTTTTGGGTACAGTCCCGAGTCACATGGAGGCAATGAGCGATAGGAGGGGATTCGTCTCTCCCGGTATAGAGGGTTGATGTTGCGCTGTGTTCGATTGGCTATAACAGGAAGTCCCTGGCCAGGGCTGCTCAGAGAATTGCTGGTAAGTGTTACCAGTAGTTTCTCGACCCGTTATGAGCCTCATATCGACACGACTTATCGAGCTATTGGGGTCTGACGTTTACCACCCCTAGGCGAGATATGCGACATATCAGACGATCAGACCGGACTGTACGGTAGTGTTACTGGTCGGATTCGCAGGAGTGTGAGCGGGCTTGCTTGTCGATCTTCTGATCGCTCAATACCCGGGTGGCCGTTACGTTTAGCAGACCGCTTGCAGCTTATGGGTGTTTGATATGATCATCGCCTGCTGCCGGCGTATTGACGAGTCTTTAGAGTCCTACACAGAGGTTTCCTGGCTCAAGCGAAACGAAATAGGAGCGCATATGAGATATGTGCAGGACCGAGAATAATGCGTGTATGTGATACCGTATTCCATTCTCGCGATGAATGTATCGAATGGTTGTATGCGATATAACCTAGTTATCGATTCAAGCGTTGATTCGATAAGCCGATACATTGTATACTAGTCGGTTGTGTGCGACATGACCGGATCATTGAATCAAGTGTTGATTTAATGATTTAATGTATAATTATATATTTGATATATTACTTTGCATTAACTAGTAATGGTTCACTTTAAATGGATTTTCTCACTTGGTTTGTGCAAGTTGTATATGTGATATACTTTTATGCACATGTTTGTATCATGTTTGATGATGCATATTAACTTGGTTAAGTGTAAAGATTAAACCATGGTTTACTTAATGATTAGGGTTTTGATTATCTTATTCATTTATTTATATATTCATTTTGGAAATTATTTAAGGATGGTGGCTTATTTTGTTTTTTGTTGAAGTTTCTTGAAACTTTGATCAAGTCAACCATTCTTATCTCTTCCTTAACCCTAACCATCATATCTAACCATGGTCCATTCTCTACACTAAACTAAGGTTAATATTATGATAAGAATGGATTTTATTTTCTATTTTAAATAATTCTTATCATAACAATATTGATCTTCTTCATCTTCTTCTTCATTGAAGAAGCTTGCTTCATCAATGGTGATTGATGAAAACAAGTGAGAAATCCAAAACTAAAGTCTACCCACTTCCTATTTCTTCATCCTCTACCTCATGCCA
This sequence comes from Agapanthus africanus, assembly GCA_030015575.1. NCBI lineage: Eukaryota > Viridiplantae > Streptophyta > Magnoliopsida > Asparagales > Amaryllidaceae > Agapanthus > Agapanthus africanus. Next base: position 644,067,563 of record CM057342.1, read on the forward strand.
AGTAGTAGAGTGTGTTTTCTTCACAAGTTTCATGACTTGGTGAAGTGAGAGCTTGATCTTGCGATGCTTCGACGTAGATCATCTTCGGCATGGACATCGACGACCTAGCTCGCTTATTCTTCGACGAAGCCGACGCTAGAGCCCGGGAGTTCACTTGGACAGTGAAGGGACTTCGTTGCAGAGCTATGGAGGTGGAGCACCGGATCTACAAAGGTTGTATTTCCGATTCTCATAGTTAAGCGTTAACTAGTTAGCTTTTTCGCCTAGTTTTCTAGCAAACGATCCGTAGTTGGGTTTCTCGGCACCTAGAATTTTTGAAATTGGCATGGTTGATGCCTTGTGAGACCTCATTAGGATGCCTAGGAACCCTACACTTACATTCGGAAGCGATTCTGAGGAAGAAATAACACCCGGCCCTCTCTTCAAAGAATCCACCTCTGGAAAAGAAGAGGAGTAGAAGAACTGCGAGAACATTCAGCTGCGTAACTATACATTGCCTGAAAAGAACCTCGGACCTACAAACAAAGGTTCGAGCAAAAGAGACAAGGGGAAGGAAAAAGTCCCTGAGGAAATTTCCCTCGATGATAGAGTCGTCAAAGAGCTCGCAGCCAAGGATCCGCCTAAGAAAAATAAGGTGGATTACAATGTCCTAGCACATCTGAGGAAGATACCCTCACAACTGAGCATATTGGATGCTCTCCTCCTATCGAAAGAGGCACGATATTCTCTGATCAAGGCACTGCAAGAGCCTGATCAGTTACAAGCTTTCTTTGTGGAAGAAAAGATGAAGGACGAACTGGCAGAGGTTCATACAGCTGACATCACATTCGGCGATGAAGATCTCCTCCTCGGAACGTGCGAGCACAACCGTCCTCTATATGTCACCGGGTACTGCCACGACATTAAGATAGGGACTCCTGGTCGACAACAGGTCCTCCGTCAACCTTCTCAACATTAAGGTGCTAAAGGAGATTTGCATGAACGTTCAGCACTTGACCCGGGACAAAATTACTACCTCCGGGTTCGACTCACAGTCATCACGGACGCTGGGGTCCGTAATATTGACATTACGCTTTGGGCTTCTCGTCACTGACATCAAATTTCATGTCATCGACACCAAGACTTGCTATAACGCTCTGCTCGGCCGGCCTTGGTTACACGAGTACAACGTCATCCCTTCTACACAACATCGGTGTATGAAGTATTTCAAAGACGGCCTCGAGTACACCGTTATAGAGGAGCTAAACCCGTTCTCCGTAAATGAAGTCCGCAAATATGAAGACGCAAAGTACTTCCTACCGGACTTCAATGACAAGGAAAGATGTCATAAACTAGAGAATAAACAAAAAGTCGTCGCCACTATCCCGATCTTTGGGAGCGATACCGAGGAGGATGAAGAGATAGTCTACTCGGGGCAACCCCAAGGCAACAGATCAGGACCATCTACTCCTATTTTGGTATTTGGCAGTGACTCTGAAGACGAGGCCAATGCCGTATTCTCCGTTCGCCCATTAGTACAAACCATTACTGGAGTTGATCAGAGTTTACAGATCACTATGGTGCCGCTACGGCATTATAAAGAACTCGATGCGCTAGATACATACAGCATACAAGAGTTGCAGACTTTCTATGTCCCTCCCAGGTGAAGAGGTGAAAAGGTGATCCTCTTCTATCGATCTACGGAGACCAAAGTGGAGAAAGAAGTCTGGCATGGTGCTGAACTTGCGCTTGACAGGCTTTAGACAATCCGTCTGCCCAGATATTACGCAGAGGGATTGAAAAGGCTATTAAGATGCCAAGACGTGCCCTTCAAACAAACCGCTCGACAAGCCCAGTTCTACAACAAGATTTAGGACGTTCTCGGGACTCAGCGAAAGATGCCCAATGGGAGGATGGAGACGACTGGGTTTGGATACGTTCGGTCCAAGAAACAGGAGCGATTCCATAGCTACTGTGTCATAAATAACTCCGATGGAGAAGGGAATGCTTTTCCAGATAGCACTGATTTTGAACTAGTGCGAGATCCCGCCGTAAGAATACTAAGTCCGTCATTCGAAGAACAAATTGACAAGCTAATGAGAGAAGCCAGTCAAAAGGCTCGGGATGACCATAGTTGCGAAATGGCCATTTACGAGAAATCCAGGACGCAGCGTCTCACTCAGTAGTTTGCGGGAAGAAAAGAATACGATGCCCTTCACCCTCAACCCGCTGTGCGCTCTCGTGGCAAGGAAAAAGCCCGACGCAGAGGCAACAACAAGGTAAAGAACGAGGACGTTCTAAAACAGCGAAGGGGATCCAAGAAGCCACGCGATCGAGAAAAAGTCGGCTGGAATCCATCGCTGATGAAGAAGATGGGTCGGGAATATTCTTTCCCCCGAGACAAGACAAGGAAAATATTTAACCTTGTTATTTAGCATCAAATGATGACGCTCCCGGAGTCTCGGTACCCTGAACAAATAAACGAGGTCCACCACCGGGTTATTGCTCCTACCACCGAGCAATAGGACATCCCTTTGAAGACTGCTTCACCTTCAAAGCCTGGGTCGAAGACCAGTATCAGCAAGGCAGGTTTGCTCTATCCAACAGTTAGAGGGTAACCCCACCACGAAAGCATGAGCCAAAAACAACCTATATTGCGAGGGTAAGTCCAGATCAACATCGAGCTTGGGAACGAACTCATACCTGCCACGTGATAACATTCTCAAAAGAGGGGGAGCATGAGATTATGGATGACCTTTTCAAATGCTTCACAAATGAAGACGAGGAGGAGGTGATCTCAGAGTTTCCACAGGCGCCAAAAGAACTTGAAGATAGGATACACACCACGGCGGACAACTTAAGAAAAAATGATTTAGGAACGGAAAACGATCCAAGGCCAACGTTCGTCAGTGAGCTGCTGTCTAAAAAGCAGGTGGCCACACTAAAGGACGTGCTTATGCAATATAAAGACTGCTTCGCATGGAATAATTCCGATATGACGGGACTAGATCCAGAAATAGTGGTTCACAAACTGGCGATATTGCCGGATGTGAAGACAATCAAACAGGCGCCAAGAAGAATGCGGCTCGAGCTCGAGATGAGTACCAACGCCGAAGTTAAGAAACTAATTGACTCCGGCTTCATCCAAGAAGTTCAGTATCCTGACTGGATCGCCAATATCGTTCCAGTGATGAAGAAAAATGGGACGGTGCGCATCTGCGTTGACTTTCGGGACCTCAACAAGGCTTGCCCGAAGGATGACTTCCCAGTACCCATTACCGAGCTGATGATCGATAACACGTCTACCCATGATGTCTTCTTCTTCATGGATGGATTTTCGGGGCATAATCAAATAAAAATGCATCCTAAAGACCAAAAGCACACCGCCTTCTGAACTTCGCTATGCATATTCTGGTATAAGGTGATGCCATTCGATTTGAAGAACGTAGGCGCTACCTACCAGAGATCCATGACAAAGATCTTCGATGACCTCATACATGAGATTGTCGAATGCTATATTGACGACCTTATGGTGAAAAGAAAATCATACGAGGAGCATTGGGAACATCTGAACATAGTGTTCCAGCATCTTTGAAAATACAATCTAAAGATGAATCCTCTGAAATGCGCGTTTAGAGTCTCATCAGGCAAATTCCTGGGATTCATCATACGACACCGAGACATCGAAATAGACCCATCAAAGATCAAGGCGATTATGGAAATGCCCATGCCAAGAACTCTGAAACAACTGCGATCTCTCCAAGGAAAGCTCGCGTATATCTGGTGATTCATAGCCAACCGCTTATTGGAAAGCGTCCATCGCCCAACGCCGCACATGTTCCTCACGTGGACGCTATAAAATAAAGGAGTGTTTAGCACTCAGTGAGCGGCGCCCAGTGCCTCACGTGTCCCTTACGTGGGCGCCACAGAATAAAAAGTGCTTGACATTCACTAGGCAGCGCCTAGCGCCTCAAGTGCTTCGCACGCGGGCGCCATAAAGAGCGCTCAACACTCCATATAGAGACAAAAAAAGAGTAAAGTGTGAGCGTCAGAACTTACATAAGTGCTCAGCACTTTTTGCACAAAATAAGTGGACTGAGCCCAAACAAGTGCTTAGCACTTCTTTTCAAATAAAAAGAAAACTGAGTGGACCAAGCCCAAGTTGGCTAGGTCCCCAATTCTGATCAACCGAGCCCATGTGCTCACTACTTTCCAAATTGATCTTAGTCCCAAAAATGACTATCGATCTTCCAACTGATGATATCCCAAAACGATATTCGTCTCACATTCCCCCGAGGAAATCTTAGTCTCAAAATATGACTAATGATTTCTGGGTTTACCATTAATTCTTTTTCCCTCAAATACGGGAATTGGTTCAAGGGTACATCTCTCTACACCTCTGATACATGTCATTGTAATTTCTCAACGTCTTCAAAGAGGTGGCGGGTCCCGACAGCCAACTGCTTTTTGGTGCACTTCCCAAACTGACGTGCACATCTAAGATCAAACCATATCCCAAACTGGATGTATCCCATATTATCGTTGCTCATCCCGACATATAACAAATACACATGCGCGCAAGGTGATCTACGGACCGTAACGTCCTTAAACTAAAACCCCACCTCAAAAATGGTGACCTACAGACTGAAACGTTCTCAAACTAAACGTTGCCTCCAAAATGGCTACAACGGAACGTAATGTCCTTAAACTAAAACCTCACCTCAAAAATGGTGATCTATGGACCGAGATGTCCCTAAACTTACAACGGACCGTAACGTCCTTAAACTAAAACCTCATCTCAAAAATGGTGATCTACAAACCGAAACGTCCTCAAACTAAACGTTGCCTCCAAAATGGCGACAACGGACCGTAGCGTCCTTAAACTAAAACCTCGCCTCAAAAATGGTGATCTACAGACCGAAATGTCCTCAAACTACAACTTCGCCTCCAAAACGGCGATAAGGGACCGAAACGTCTTTAAACTAAAACAACAAAGCCCAAGCGGTCTCTTGTTGAATCTGAAACAAAAATGATCCTAACACTCTGTTAAGTAGATCTTAGTCTCAAATTGGACTAACGTATCCGTAACAAAAAACCAACCGAGCCCCTAACTGCTCGTATACATTTAAGTCAATCTTGATCTCAAAACGGATCAACGATCCTTAAATCAACCCAAACCCAAATCTAAAAATAACGGATTTAGACTAATCTACGCCCAACGGGCGACAACATAAATTAATCTCCGTATATAATCCACGGGCAACCAAAAATAAAACAAACACACATGACACGAAGTGAACTTCTGGAGCAGGAGAAAGTGGTTATCGCAATGCGGTAACGTAATTAACTACAGAGGCTTGCACCTGCAGGGAAGAGCATCTCCACAATCAAAAACCCCTCACAAACGAGGAGAAATCTGACGAATTCTGCTACAACGGTCGCATCCGTCCAAACCTCCGATATACGGTGCCATAAATCAACTTGGCATCTTTAAAGAGGTGGACGGATAAATCCAAATAGCATCTGCCCTCAAAATTCAGGCCATACATCCTAACGTCCCGGTTGCGTCTTTCGGCGGTAAACAGAGTGCATGCTGAGTGTTTCTTTTCTCTCTTTCTCTCTCTCTCTCTTTGGCAGCGACCCATGACTGGCCTTAAACTAAAACTCATAAACCAAGTTGACCGAACCTTTTTACAAACCTGGATTTGGTTTGTCATGATTCACGACTAAGTCGCATATATCCTTACCACTCCTACTTTACCCTTTGCCTTCTCCAGAACACTCCGTATCACTACGGATATTCATATTGCTTAGAATGACCATCTCATATAGTAGCATACGAATTTGAAGAAATTTATTTTAGTCCGAGGATGGTCACGGATTCTGGAGAAATTGAATTGTATAATTCAGTCGTCTTCTCTTCTTCACCTTCTCTCAAGTTGTGAGCTCATTGCATTAGGAGAGAACACAGGTTACGCTTGTTGGATAATCTTCTTCCAAATCTTAGGCGGATGCCGAAAGGTTGGGAATGAAGAAAACCAACTAGCCTAAATTGGTGTACAGAAGGTAAGATGTAGAGACATATAAAGGGATTGAAGTGGGGGCAAAGGAAATTGCAACTACTGTCGTAAATCTGGGTATTGGAAAAGGCGTTACTAAGATTACCCATCCACCCCCACGAAATATTTTAATGTTTTGGTATTCTTGTGCAGTAGTGATTGAAAACTTCTTTCCCAATTACATTCTGACTCCAGAGTATGTATATACCGATTGAGATTCTTATATCTATATGACATTATAGATGATGAGTGGGAAAAGACTATTGGGAATTAGGTGATTAGATTCTTAATATCAGAATTCTTTGTAATTGGTAAGGTTTGAGAAAATCACCTGGGTTTGCCTAACATCAAACATTTGGTTTGTTGAACAGTCGTTGTTGTGTATCAATTTTTAAAATGAAATATCTGTATTTTTATTTTATAAAGTGATATATGAATTTTGAAAATATGTTTTGGACATTTACCTCTATCAGTTGAGGATAAGGTAAGGTATATTGAATAACGGTATAATTGTTCTTGACCAAAATACAGTTTTCAACTAATGACATCCAGATTTTGAGTTAGTAAAACTCTTGGGATTTATACATTATAATATATGTTGTCCAGTGTCCATTAGGATAAGGGGATGGTACTCGTACTATATTCTATTTACTGATGACTTCTCTGGTTTTAGATACGAATTTCGTTGAAATAAAAGGTCCAAAATTTTGAGAAGTTATAGATATAAGAATAAAGTAGAGAACTATACGTTGAAAGTATCAAGATTCTTCAAGGTGATCGAAGATGTACATACTTATGCTAGATATTTCCATCATAATAATATTGAGAACTTGACTCTCTATCAGGTTTCTCGTCCAAAGGTGTGCTCGTTGATGAGTAATGTTATATGACTTTCTTCCATTTGGAGATATGCACTGGACTTAGTTGCATATTTTTTGAATCTAGTTCCATCTAAATTAGTGTCTTTGATTCTATATGGATATAGATTGGTTGCATATCTTATGGATGTTAAGACATGGAGTTATCCAATTTTTATTTAAAAGCGGAATTCGGATGAACTCAGGGCACGCTTCAGTAATGGCAGTTTGTGGGTTATCCCAAGCTTTCGCAAGTGTTTAACTTCTATCATTTGCAAGATCAATAGTTGCATTGTTTTTAACTCGCCGCCTTTTTATAAAAAGGAATTATTTGCAAAAGAAATTAGTGGGAGTATAGTAGAACTGGAAGTGATTTCAGAACCACAAACGATTACTGAAAATTTAGTAGAACTTAAGAATTCAATTGGATTTGACAAAACATAGCCACTCCATGGATTTTAATAGGTAATCTCAGCCATCCGAAAGGTACTTCAGTTTCTTCGTAGACGGTGACAGGGAGGTTTGCATCATGGTATGATGGTCCTACTAGTTATCAGCTGACTATTAAAAAGTGGTGGCTTCCAGATGATGGCCAGATATCCAAGTTGGACTCCACGCACTTTAGCCAATTATAGAATTTGCTGAGTGCTCCAGAAGGTATAAAACCCAATAGGAGCAAGTAGATCTTTCGAGATTAGTCTAGGTGGAAAGGTAGTAATATAATAAGGCGTGACTTGTATTAAAGAGTTTTTATCAAATAACTATTATGGATTACAATGAAAAAAATTTCTTCGATATCTGTGCTGAAGTCCATACGGACATAACTTGCCACTGCTGCTATTCATGACTTTGAAATCTGATAGGTGGATGACTATAGCGTCTTTCTAAATGGGAATTTATAAATGCACGTATATATGACTCTACCATTTGGTTGTCGTAGTCAGTGAGAGCAGCGAAAGGTGTACAAATTGCTTATGTCTGTTTATAGATTAAAGCGGGTATTGCGGAGGTAGATCGTCTGTTTTGGTGTGACGGTCAAGGTGTTTGACTTTATCAAAAGAACAGATGAACCTAATAAGAAGATTGTTGGGAATAATGTCCTGGTATTTGAATGACATAGTCCGAATAAGAAATGATATTCCTATACTACTGTAACAACCCTGAACTTTCTGTACAGAATTTTTTTTCAAAATACAGAAAGGAATACCTTAGCCTGAGCACAAGTTATAAATTTAATTTGCTTTAGAACAACAAGAAAGCACTTGTGTCTCATTGGTAAAGCCTTGGATTGCTGTGACATAGCCCCTGTGTTCAAATCCCATCAGCCACATATTATTTTTATTGATTTTTCTTTTAAGCTTTTAGAAGCCCAAAAGTTTGCACGTGCATTACATGTAAAATGAAAAGTCGCTGAAAAATCAAATATGTGCAAAATAGTATTTATACAGACCCTGACACGTGGCAGCAATCCAAGCACCCCCACCTCCAAGATGACCGGCGAGATGCTGCTTGGGGCAGGCGCCGCCCCCCCTCCCCCGTGGCAAATACTCCTAAATTTTTACCCTGCACCCCTTAGACTCCCCCCACTACTCCTATTCTGTTTGATTTCTCTGCAAATTTACAGAGAGATTAAATTCACCTCTTTAATCCATTTTAATGCATATTTTTAATTCATTCTTCAATCCACAAAACCCTAATTTCTTCTATAAATATAAACATCACACCCTATCCTGCTCATTCAGAATTCCATTGCCAAAACTCTCTAAAATTCCTAAGTCCAAGAAGTTGTACAAGTGGAGTTAGCTCAAGGCAAACTTCCGGCGACATTTCGGGACAAATCCGGCAACGAAACGACTCCACCACACTTTCGAAAGTTCCTTCTACCTCTTCCCTCTTCTTTCAATCAGTAAGTCCCCTCTCCCCTCATCTCCTTCTATTAAAAAGACTTCTCTTTTCAAAACTCGTCTGAAGCAGAGTTAATCCGACTTCCGATTCTAATTTCTTTAAAAACTCAATTTTTCTTAACCACATAATAACCATCTTTTTATATCTTGTTTAATAAACATAAAACAATATCTACAACAAGTTACAATTCAAAATACAAATGTTAAACAACTTTTATTTAACTTTTACGGTAAAATACTATCTAGTTTGCATACGACATTACTTTGTAGTTTGGCTCATTTTACCTTTAGAAATTGCACGAGGTAATGACTTACCTCATCACAACAGTCATCGTGACATAGCACGATGGCTTTTATAACAACTTTTGAGGGACAAAACACAGTTTACATTAAAATACCTTAAATTATCAAAACCCGTATTTTTTAAATTGTTTTAATTAATTCCTTGCAAATAAGCCTCTAGAACCCATTTTGGGGAGTCCGGTCGGGATGGTGCGGGTTATCGCACGTCCTCGGGACTAGTAGTGCGAGATGCAGACCTACTCACAGAGCATTCGATCTCGATGGAATTTTTATTACAATTTCTAAGAAAATGTTATTTCTATTAATAAATAAATTCTATTTTTTATAATTATATATATATATATAAATATTATCAAAATATCTATTTTAAATATAATATACATTCCATATTTTCTAATCAAAAGAAAAGAATCACAAAAGATCATGAAAATACCATCACTTTCAATACAAGTCAAATTACAAGAAAATACCCTATACTATTTAGAGTTAGGTTTATATCCACTAGAATATCTCATTTTTATAAAAATTACAACTATGAAAACCCTAAAGACGATAATTAAATACTTGAGGTGTATTTTGAAAATATATCAAAACTATTTTCAAAAAAACCCCTCAAGTTATATTAATTTACAATAAGGACCCTAGTAAAGGACCCTAGTAAACATAGATTTAAGAGGGACCAGTTCCTTGAGCCTCACGGAGCCGGAGAATATGGGTGCTTACCTATCTAAAGTAGATAAACTAAAAATGATGTTATCAATACGGTAATTGTCTTGGAAAAAGACACAAATCCTGCCGTCCATATGAAGCAGTTACCGATAACATCAAAACTAATTCAGAATTTCAATTCATTTTAAAGTGTCTGACTCAGACAGAGTCTCGGTCTAATCAATAAATCAATCTATCCTTGAATATGATTCAAGTATAACTCCAATTCAACTTGAATCCATTTATATCTGAATTCAATCTATATCAACATGACTCGACTGAACTGAACCATGGATATACTCTGATTACATGACTATCCATTTATATCCATTCTATTTACATGATATCATGGTTTCGGCAAGTCGTACATCTATTAAACAAAACAATACAAATCAATACAAAATACATTACGGGGTTTTAATGGGTAGACTGGCATGAAATGTGTTAAAAGTGGCACGAGATGGTCATTAAAAGACGTATTATACATCCATTGTCGTTGTTCCGTGGTTTTATCGACGGAGCCTTGTACTACGGGTTACCAAAGTCCACGGTATAAGTTGGACTCCTATCGTATACACTGGCATATTCTGTACCAAACTACAAACAACTGCGTTAACATAACAATCAAACAGTATACAGTTATATTATTTTTGTCTATTCTATTTCTATCTCTCTTTGGGACTTACTGAGCGATTGTTCGCTGACGACATTCATGTTTCTCTTCTTTCTTTGGAATGTTGTCAGGAGGACCCGACTCTGAGGAGTTCGAGACCAGCCAGGAGCACTTGGAGAAGACCATTGAGCAGCACGACCATTAGGCTTCACTTGTACGCACTTTTACTTTCAGTACATGCCATTGTTTAGGCATCGCTTTTCATTCTTGTATTTACATTTTCAGTTGTATTGTAAAGAAATGTTCAATCAATAAAAGTTGTTCATTTACATCTCTTGTTATTTTCTTATGTACTTTATTATATTTCTTATTTACGCTTAGCTTGTGTAACATTTCAAAAAAATAAAATATTATTTTTAGGAATTTTTATAATTAAATAATAAAATATTGAATATTTTAATAAGGCAGGATAATTAAATACCGATAAAATTTGGAAAATTATGAAAATTACTAAAAAGAGGGTGTTTTATGTGAGTTATGCAAATTATAAGTTTTTATGATTAATTATACGCTATTTAGTGCTAATCGCGATTAAATATAGCTAATCGCGCATTAAACTTGTTTTGTGCAAAACATGCACCATATTATTTTTACACTTGTGTTACATTTTCCTACATGGTTTTCTCTTCATTTTTCATTCATGGCTTTGGTTTTGTGAGAAAAGAAAAGGAAAAGAAAGGAAAAGAAAGGAAATATGAATAAAGAATGGAGGCATGGGCAAGTGAGAGAGTGAGGGGTCAAACCTAAGTCATGGTCCTTGTCTCCCTCTTCATTTTTTTCATCCTTTTCATCTCCTCTCTCACCATTGCTGCTGCCTTCCACCTCCTCCCTCCTCAAACACCCCACTTCATCACCAAAAACACCTCAAAACTCAATACCCACTTCATTAAAAATGTGCATGAGCTCACTAGCTACACTTTGGACCAAGAAAGCTTGCTTTTTGGACACTTGGGGCAACTCAAGAATTTTCTTGAGTTGCCAAATGAGGTATTCTCTTAACCATTAGCCTAGTATTTCCATTGTTTTTACATCCATATTTTTTTAGAACCGATTTGGTGTCGTTTAGTGAGATTTGGAAATTTCTAGTTAGGGTTTATGGAATTCTTGAGTTGTGATGTGTAATTGAGCTTAGAAGAGGCCACACAAACCCCCTAATGCTAGAATTCAGACCCAAATCAAAGACTAGAACCCCGGAATACGGATTTAGAAACCCGATATTGGAAGAATTGTGGATTCTGTGTGTGTGTATTGAAATCTGCTAACACCCGGGTGACCTGAAAATTATTTAGCAAAGACGGTGACTCATGCAGGCAACCTAGGACCCCCCACTGAAACCCTAGCCCCTAACCCTCAACCCTGGCCGCAAATAAATTCATTCTGGCCACAATTTGCGACCAGAGTAGTATGGAATTGATTCATTTTTGTTCCAGGGCTTTATCTCCAGTAAATTAGACCCCTGGCATATGCAAAATTGGCTGATTTGACCTAGGGTAAAATCTGGGACCATTTTCAAGAGTTGCTGCTTTGATTCGGGGTTTCGTTTTGCGTATTTTGAATTCTGGATTTTTGTAATTTGTGTTGTATTCGATCACATGACGTTTATACGTCGAAATCGAGTGTTATTTGGTGGTTTTGAAAGCGTAATCCATAGGTTCTAACCTATACGCTTTTAGCGTGTCGTTTTGGTTTTAAATTTGGTTTTAACGTGACACGATACGTTATTATGTGTAGGTACCCCACGAAGACTTCGAGACGACAAGCAAGCACGTGGCGACGTCGGCAACGGAAAGCGAAGAGCAAGGTGAGTAGATTATATCTACGGGGGAAGTCGGGTGGATGGCGTATAGCACCTCCGCAGTTCGATATATAGTATGCTATATATATACTATATATATGATATCTTTTAAGTGTGACATGGATATTCAAGATATGTTTAGGTGTTCAATGGTTAGATTAGGGTTTTTAGAAGTAAACTAGTATAGCTTCTTGGTTGCGAACCCTAGAATAGGTTTACACCCACACGCACACACATGCTTACTTTTTGTACTTGTGCGTATATAGGGATACGTGTATATATATATACACACACATAGGTATGGGACGATGTGTATATATACACGTATACCTACACTTGGATGATGAGGATAGTGGATGATATTTGGAGATGAGTCGGTGAGATTGAGCATGGTGACATGAGATCGGTGATATGATGTGATTCGTATTATGAGACACGACATGAGATTTTAGCGGGCCTTTGAGCGTGTGTTTTCATACACGCATATATATATCGATGGTATCAGTTTGTACTAGACTTAGATCAGTACCCCAATTCATGAGATATGATGATAAGGATACCAGATAATTGATGAGATAAATGTGAGATTCGACCCGTACCCAGATTTGGGATGCCGTAGGACGGATTTACCGTACGAGATAACTATGATGATAGATCTACACTCTTGACTCGAGGATTTCATATGATATATTGTATCGTACGCAGTACTATTGAGGCGAGATCACCGACTATTATATATGTATATATATATATATATCGACTCAGATTTAGGTGGTTTCCATACCCTTTCGATTAGCTTGTTAGTTAGATCTGTAGTTTACTTAGTAGATATTAGACTAGACCCGAGTCATACCTATTTCAAAACTAACGAATCATGAGTATTTTAAAGACAGGCTAAAGGATTCTACGGATATTTTCAAAAGACGCATCTTTTCTTAAAAACACCGTAGCCCTTATTTTTCTAAAAACCCCGATTCGTCTTATTTCAAATGGCAAAACTGTATGACATTTATATATTGATGTAGATTCTTCACTGTTGTGTTTATTATTCATTTTCCGCATATTCTTGCTATTCGCATCGCATTGCATGTTTAAATGTGTTTATTGTTATATTAAACCCATGCTGTCAGGACACCAGCACCATTATCGATGATGCGTATGTTCCACGTACATCTGCTTGCCGGCTCACACACTTCATCATCAATAATTGTCATGTCACTACACAGTAGGACTGTTGCATCAGGATATGATTCCTTGCACGGCATACTTGCGTACATACTTATTGTACACTCATACTTGCGTACACACATATTGTACACCCATACTTGCATACATACGTATTTGTACATGCATAGATGATTCTTGATTGATTTTTGAGATTTGGGAACCGCAAGATATATTTTAAAACTGGATTCACTTTAAAAGAGCGGTTTCCCTCGATATGTGCATATTACTGTTCCATGTTGCATGATATACGGATATGCTTATATTATGTTATATGTCGCATACATCATGCTTTATGATTATACGCATTGGGATATGCTGTTTTCATGAGATTTCTGAATTTGAGAACCGTGGCTATTTCAAAAGAAATCATGTACTGTTTTAAAAACCCGGTTTCTCTTGATATGATATTTCAGTGCGTCCACCATGCGTTTTCTCGGTTCTGAGACGTGTGATATGTGAAACCCGATTCGAAGAGGCGGAGGATTCCGTTTGCGGATACACAGTGGACCCGATATGGTACCCTGGGGCGAGAGAGAGATTTCGTGTGGATGACGATGAGCCTGCCAGAGGGACCACTACCTACCGGTGATAGTATTTGGGCTCGGCGGATATCCGGAGGATACCAACCGGAGTCGAGAGATGATATGGGCCGATCCGGACTGACGGAGCCCGTGGACCGATCCGGACTGACGGAGCTCTATATATATGAGGATTTACGTGCCGATGCTGGACACAGGTTTCATGATGTTTTCGAGTGTCGATACTGGACACTCAGATTCCATGATTTTAATGTGTCGCGAGAGACACACGTTGAGTTATATCCTCATACTTCCATGCATATGCTTTATGATATTTACATGCATGATATTTTTGTGTCATTGGTTGACCCATGGACGTGATCCACACGCATACAGGCATTGATTACATAGTTGGATGATATCCACATACTTAGACTTCATGATATAGTTGACTCTGATTTCATGATGATTACATTGACCATACCTCATATTTATAATATGTTGCTACCTGAGGCACTGACACGAACACTTGGTATTACACTTATGTATAGATGTTTACCCTTGCCACCTTATCATGCTTCAGACTTTATATATATATATATATATATATATATATATATATATATTTGATCGTATTGACCTAGGATGGGTCATACATACGATTTCTACTCTGTGATGTTTTCTACTCACGAGTTGGAAACTCACCCTCGTTGTGCCACAGTTTCTTGCAGGTTTTGCCGTACAGGTTTCATTGCGGTTTTCTGGCACACTGCTTCCTTTCTGGGTGATTGCTTTGGTAGGTGGGTTCACTCGCATCGTGACCACCCTTGTATTTATTTTAATCAGTTGTATCTAGTAATTCCATCAACCAGACTTGTATATTTATTTCAGACTTAGAAAACCAGTTGTGTATTATTTCGACCTTAGAGTCGCGCGTTATAGTATTATGGTTTTCATGATGATTTTGAGTTTCCTTTTGAGTTTTGATCCTCGCCCTTCGGCGTTGTATATTATATTGCTTGCGTGGTTGTGACCGTCGTTTGACGAAGAGCTAGCTCCCACTTGGGGATGCCTTTTATCATTATGCATATATTATTCTTGTTGTACCCCGTTTGGGGCCAGTATTTACAAAGGAAACTCTGCCGAAATTTTCAGAAAAGACTTGAGAATTTAAAAATGCATATTCGGCTTACTTATTTAAAAACCTTGTTTTTAAAACATGTTTTCTTCACTTCCTTCAAACTAGTTTTCCTTCATTTATTATTTAAAATGGTTTTAGATTTCTGGGCTTTTGGCTTACTTTAATTAGATGAGGTCCTATAGACTTCATATGATTTAAGAGCCAGTCACGTGCTATTTCGGGTCGTGACGGCGTGTTTACTTCTGAGTAAATGCGTAGCGGGCCTCGTCGCGTCTTATAAGCGAGGCACGACAAGTTTTGTTAGCGGCCCATGCAGGTCAGTTCTGCATGGAACCTTACCATGCAGGTCGGTTCTGCATGGACATGCAGGTCAATTCTGCATGAAGTCCTAAGAAATATAACAAAAGAATCAGCAACTAAAAATATTCTTTACATTTCATATTCCTTGAATCTTACAATTTCATATTCTTTGAATCTATCATAATCCTATTTTTTCTTTCAAGGTTATGGATTCTCCAAATAATACCAGCACAAACTTCAACAACACACCACCACCTCTTCCACTTACGCCTACCGTTGCAGCTCCGATCAACGAGCAAACGGTATTGCTTGAGGCAATCCGAAGCCTCCTGGAAGGACAGCAGCAGCAGACTGCTATCTTATTGAACCGCTTAGAAGCGGAAGCACCCAGAGTGAAGCAATTCCGGGTATTGCACCCGAAGCAATTTTCTAGGAAGGAAAGCCCCTTGGAAGCTGAAGAATGGGCTCAGAGTATCGAAGACGATCTGGCAGCAGCACAAATGCCAGAGATTGCCTGGGTTAGAGTTGCGAAGCTACAACTCACCGAAAACGCCCGAGTATGGTGGAAGGCGGAAGAAAGTCGTCTTGCCCAGCCTATCGAATGGAAAACTTTTCGTGATATGTTCGACGCAAAGTACTTTCCAGAGACTGCCCAATTCGACATGGGGCAGCAATTCATTCACTTACAACAAGGCTCTATGTAGAGAAAATCGGTGGATGAGTATAATGCTGAATTCACTATGTTGAGCAGATTTGCGGCACACTTGATACCGACGGCTAAGATCATGGCCAGACGATTTCAGCAAGGGTTGGACCAAGAAATCCAAGCTGCTCTAGCTACAGGGAATTTCTCAACCCATGACCTAGCTCTGAAAGCTGCCCGTAAATATGAGGCAGTGGTGAAGAAGAAGGGCAGACCTCAATCTGCCGGTGTGAAGCGTCCTGCCACCCAGATGGCAGGAGGAGCCTTTTCAAGGCCACCTTTTAAACCCAGGAGACGGGAAGAAACAATTAACCGGCCAAGTTCAGATTTTTGTTTCTACTGCAAGAAGGATGTTCACCTATGGAAGGACTGTAGGCACGCAAAAGGCCTGTACTTAGTTTGTGGCGCATCCACTCATGGAATTGGAACATGTCCTTATAGACGCAACCCAGTTCCAACTCACAACACTTATCCGCAGCGGCCAGCTATCCAGGCTCCTGCACCTCGTCTTGCTCTCCCAGCTTCACCTCCACATGGACCTCCTGCACAGCCTAATTGCCAATTCCATCAGGCAATGAGGAACATACCTTGAGGGCAGATAAATATACCCCAAGGACAGAAGAATGTGCCTCCAATTAGAAGGAATGTACCCCGGCGACAGGCTTTCACATTAGCGGTCATAGAAGCCGAGACTGTAAACCAAGGTAACTGTGGTAATTCCCTTACATCTTTTTCAATCTTTCCAAACCTTTTGCATTCTTTCGTTCTTCCAAATATTTTTTTCATGCACCATCAATAGTTCTATCACCATCACTATCATCAAACTTTTCTTGAAACTGTTACACTTTCCTTCTATAAATTTTGAGGATGAAATTTTTATAAGGAGGGTAGAATGTAACAACCCTGAACTTTCTATACATATTTTTTTTTTAAAATACAGAAAGGAATACTTTAGCCTGAGTACAAGTTATAAATTCAATTTGCTTTAGAACAGCAAGAAAGCACTTGTAACTCATTGGTAAAGCCTTGCATTGCTGTGAAATAGCCCCTGTGTTCGAATCCCATCAGCCACATATTATTTTTATTAATTTTTCTTTTAAAGTTTTAGAAGCCTAAAAGTTTGCACGTGCACTACACGTAAAATTAAAAGTCACTGAAAAATCAAACATATGCAAAATAGTATTTATACAGACCCTGACACGTTGCAGCAATCCAAGCACCCCCACCTCCAAGATGATCGGCGAGATGCTGCTTGGGGCCGGCGCCGCCGGGCCCACCCGTGGCAAATGCTCCCAAATTTTTACCCTGCACCCCTTGGACTCCCCCACTACTCCTATTCTGTTTGATTTCTCTACAAATTTACAGAGAGATTAAATTCACCTCTTTAATCCATTTTAATGTATATTTTTAATTCATTCTTCAATTCTCAAAACCCTAATTTCTCCTATAAATACAAACATTACACCCTAGCCTCCTTATTCAGAATTCCATCACCAAAACTCTCTAAAATTCTTAAGTCCAAGAGGTTGTACAAGTGGAGTTAGCTCAAGGCAAAGTTCCGGCGACGTTTCGGGACAAATCCGGCGACGAAACGACTCCACGACGCTTTCAGAAGTTCCTTCTATCTCTTCCCACTTCTTTCAATCAGTAAGTCCTATCTCCCCTCCCTCCTTCTATTAAAAAGAATTCTCTTTTCAAAACTCGTCGGAAGCGGAGTTAATCCGACTTCCGATTCTAATTTCTTTATGTCACGTCCCGAAAGTACGGAACATGACCGGCACTTAAACTACGAACGTCTCGAGGCGTACGTAATCTAAGTAAACCGAAAACCCAGAAATCCAAACCAAGAAAATAGTAGAGTGCAGGAAAAACAACTTAAAGCAAGTAATTTCAATAGCATAAGCCGAATTATGCGGTTTTTAAAACATCAAAATTTTACTGAAAATTTCGGCAGAGTCTCCTTTGTAAATACTGGCTCCCAAACGGGATACAACATGAATAGTATACGAAATCAATAAAAGGCATCCCCAAGCGGGAGCTAGCTCTTCGTCAATCGACGGTCACAACCACACAAGCAATATAATATACAACGCCAACGGCGAGGATCAAAAACTCAAAAGGAAACTCAAAACCACCAGAAAAATAACGAGCGACTCTAAGGTCGAAAGAATAACCAACACTGGTCTCTATCTCAAAAAAAAAATACATGTTTGGTTGATGGAATTTACTAGATACAACTGAATAATATCATACAAGGTAAATAATGGGGTATGATACAAGTAAACCCACCTACTAGCAAATCACCCGAATGAAACTATGCCCGCAAAGCCGTAAGGAAACCGGTACGGCAAACCTGCAAGAAACTGGGGCACAACGGGGGTGAGTTGCCAACTCGTGAATAGAAAAACATCTACGCACAGAAATCGCATAAATAACGCAATCCTAGGTCAATGATCATAATATATCCTCAAAATAAGTATATAACATGCAGCCTATAACAAGGCTAGGGTAAATATCTAACCCGAGTGTAATCTCATGTGCCCGTGTCAGTGCCTCAAGTAGCAATATATCATATGAATGAGGTATGAATGCATGAAACAGATTACATGTAAATGAAGAAACTGTTTTCATAAATTAGTGAGATTTCCTTCATATTTTTAAACTGAGGTATCATAATGAAATCAGTATCAACAGTGTCTAGCATCGACACAAAACATAAATCTCACTGTCTCGAAATATCAATGTCTCAATCTCAATATCTAGGGCGCCGTCAGTCCAGACCGGCCCCTACCATCCATCTCAAGACCACGACGGTATCCTCCGGATATCCGACGCGTCGGGTAATATCACCGGTAGGTAGTGCTCCCCAGCCAGGCTCAACGTCAACACCACATTCCTCTTGCCCCGGGGTACCATACCGGGCCCACCATGTACCCGTGACGGTTCCTCCACTCCTCGACACGGATCTCCAAAACCACAGCAAACTCATGGTGGACGACACTTTACATCACTAGAAAACCGCACATTTTATATTTTAAAAGATCATAAGTTGTAAATTTTGCGGCTTTCCCCGAAATCCAGAAATATCATAAATCTCAAGAAATCATCACAAGTGCATATGTCAATGATAATGAACTAGGCATGAACAACTGAATAACAGTATGCATGAAGTGGTAGGTAATAACTACAATGTCTAATATGGCATATAGGGGAAGTACACTAATATCATGTCAACACTACTAGCTAACAATCTAAGTCAAGCAATTATATTCTCTAAAGTGTACGTGACATGGCAATTACCGATGAAGATGTGCGTGAGCCGGCAAGTAGGTGTACGTGGTACATACGCATCATCGGTAATGGTGCTGGTGTCCTAACAACATGATATCAATAATGGAATATGCAGCAAAATAAATATGCGAGGCAGAGCGAACAACAATAATGTGCGGGAGCTGAATACTAGACACAACGATAACTAATCTGCAATAATCTAATATAAGTCCTACGAATGGTGCCTTTTGAAATAACACGAATCATGGGGTTTTGAAAATAGGGGCTACGGTGTTTTTATGAAAAGATACGTCGTTTTTGAAATATCCGTAGATTCCCTTGAGCTGTCTTTAAAAATGCCCACGATTCGTTAGTTTTTGAAATAGGTAAGAAGTCTAATCTAATCTAACAACTACACTAGACTATACGGCTGAACTAACAAGCTGAACTACAGGTAAGGAAACCGCCTATCATCTGAGTCGATATATATACATACCTGTATATGTATAGTCGGTGATCCCGCCTCAATAATATCATATCCGATACCATATCTATAATCAGGCATCCCAAGTCAAGAGTGCGGATCAATCATCAATATAGCTCGTACGTAAATCCGTCGTACGGCATCCCAATCTGGGTACGGGTCAATATCACGTTCTTCATACTATTCACCTGGTATCCTCTTTATCAAATATCATGATCGGGGTACTGATCTACGTCTAGTACCATACTGATACCGCCTACGTATGCATGGACGTGTGTGAAACACTACGTCAAGGACCCACTACAACGTCATGTCGTATCTAAGACACGAACCCTGCTATATCACCGATCTCACGGCCTCAAATCAAATCTCATCGACTCATTATAAATCCCAAGTACTATCATCCTCAATCCGTATGTGAACACATAGTCCCATACCCATGTGAACACATAACTATATAATCCCGTATAAGCGCAAATGAAAGAAGAAAGTATGCAAGTATGGGTGTGTGTGTGCATGTGTGGTGCGACCACTACTCTAGGGTTTCGCGACACCAAATCATCCAAGAACACCAAATATCTATATCATCGATAATATCAAACAAATTATAGTCAAAATATATATATATATGTGTGTGTATACGTATTCGTATACATCACCACGAACTGCGGGGGTGCTATACGCCATCCACCCGACTTCTCCCCGTAGATATAAATCTACTCACCTGGTCCTCGCTCGCCGGTGCCGACGTCACCACGCGCTTGCTTGCCGTCTCGAAGTCCACATGGGGTACCTACATATCACAACGTATCGTATCGCATAAAAACCCAATTCAAAATCGAAACGGCATACGAAAACTAAATCGGCACGCGTATCATGCATAGGTCAAAACCTATCGCCTACACATGCAAGAATAGTCAAACCAACCCTCGATGTCGATGTACGAACGTCAAACCATCGAGAAAAAAACCCAAACGCACCCCTTTGCGCATTCACAAACACTAATTATAATATGAAATAGGTTAGAATTCACAAAAACCTCAAACTCACTTTAAAAGCGATTTTTCCGAAAACCTAGTAAGCAAACTTTTCCATTTTTGTACAAAACTAAATGTTTTAATGATTTTAGTGGCTACAATGCTCACTAAATATCTTAACTAAGCCACCCAAACCATTACTAGATTTTAAACTTACTCATTTCCATAAATCCCAAAATTCTAGTTTGCAATTTAGCTTAAATAGTAAAATTCTAAAATACGATTTGCAAACTAGTTACTAGGTTTGATTTAACATGCCTTAATATGATAAATTACACACTTAAACCATGTTCAAATGATATACAACCCTAACTAGATTTAAATCTCACATATATATGCATTTCATAAAAACCTAGTTTACATAAAAGCTTATTTATTGCAAATCTTAAATTAACAAATTGCAACTAGCAACTAGATTAGGTTTTACATTCCCACAAGATGATAATCTACACTTGATTATCCTATTAGTGATGGTTAAACCCAAATTAGCTTCAAACCATACTCTTGAATTCTCAAATTAGCAACAAGAGCAAAATTAACATTTTAACAACTTAGCCTTAAGAAATTAACTAACTAATTAAGCAAAAATGGTTAGAATTTATACCCAATGAATTGAAGATCCACAAGCACACACATAGCCTCCCAAATTGGAATCTTGTTCCCTAGATCCATGCAATTTTGGCTATAGAGAAATGGGTAGGAGTCGGATTTTGATTTTGTGAGGGTTTGTGTTGATTTTTTTGTTGATTTTTTGAAGGAAAATGGAGGTGAAGGAAGATGGATACTTGGAGAAAATGGGGGGGGGCTGTTTCTGGCCGAAAATGGGGAGGGTGAGGTGAGTGGGAGAGTGAGAGAGAGAGAGTGTTGGTTTCAAAGTCAAAGAAAAGTCAAAAGCCCATTCTTATACATTCTTTTATCCTTTCTTTTCCTTTTCTTTTCTTTTCTATGAAATTCAAGTGGGGACCAAAGAGGGGCTGCTGAATTCAGCCATGGAGATGAGTGAATGGGGGTGTGTGGGTGTGGGTACGGGTGTGGGGTGATGAAAAATGATAAATACAATACCCCAAACATCCATTTACGCTAAAAAAAAAGCCTTTTTTCTTAAATAATTTCTAAACCGTTTTGGCAAATGATTTCGTTCCAAAAACCACATGATAAATTTTTATTTAATGTTTTATGATGTACAAAATTTGTTTCAACTCATTCCTATTTGTAATTTTCCCTAATTAAATGTATTAGTGACGGCTTAAAATAATAATAAAATAATATTTTTTTTTTCAGAAAATTTGAAATTTCACCAGCGGCTCAATAAACACCAAATAATAGCAATTACATAGCTAGAATATGTATATTTAATTTTTATAATAAGATATTTGTATTTTGACTTTTTACAGAAAACCCCCTTATTTTACCGTTTTTTCGAAATTCCACCGAAACGATTTTCAAAACGTTACAATCTTCCCCCCTTAAAGAAATTCGGTCCCCGAATTTAAATTCAAACTCCCC
This sequence comes from Agapanthus africanus, assembly GCA_030015575.1. Lineage (NCBI taxonomy): Eukaryota > Viridiplantae > Streptophyta > Magnoliopsida > Asparagales > Amaryllidaceae > Agapanthus > Agapanthus africanus. The sequence continues at coordinate 644,090,027 of CM057342.1, forward strand.
CAAATACTAAAACATCTAAGAAAACCCATCAAGTCGTCGGGGCTCCGAAATTATAAATACATAAAACAAGTCGTAACGCAGCGCATGCGCTTGAAAAATGAGTATATAACTCAAATCAAAACTCCTCCAAGCATCCCGCGATCATCGGAGTCGTGGAGAAGACATCAATGCCAAATCCAAATCAAAACCAATATGATATAACTCAAAACTATAAATGTAAATATCGAATCTATATCTGTAAGCATCTGAAGGAAATGCATGCCAAATCTCTTTAAGTCGCTGTGCAACGCGTATAACACTGCACAGTGGCGGACGTCTACCATAAGAAAATAACTATATACATATATACTTTTGTTTGAAATGTACGTTCCGCCGTTTTGGAAACAATTTAGAAGGGTCTCCTTGTTTTAAACATTTCGTGTTATATCAGACACGTAGGTAAATACTGAGGCTATAGCTCGCTTTTGGAAATCCCTTCAATAACTATCAATGCATGCAAAATGTATTCAGGTACTGTCCTCTGACTAGTCCTGCTCAGTACGAAAACACATAGCAATATCATAAAAACGTACTGCTCTATACGAAATCAATCCCCAAAACATGCACATGAATGCTACGTGCGTCTGGTGTGCACGGAAATCAAAATCCATGAATGTGCCATACATGCGCACAGAAACAACACCTAAGTGCATCGGGTGTGCACGAAACATCTGTCGTAGGCAACATGTGTGCCTGACAGCAAAATCAGGTGCATCTAACATGCACGAAAAATCTCACTTTAGTGCATCTGGTGTGCACCAAAATCGCATCTCAAGACATGCGCTCAACATGCGCGAAAATCCAAATCAGGTGCATCCATCGCGCACGAAATCATGAAATCCAATATCAAGCGCCGAACGTGCGCAAAATCAATCAGGTGCACAAGGTGCACAAAACAAATATCGAGTATCATAATCGAAATCGAAGTCCAGTGCATCTAAGTGCACATAAGGCGTATCACTGCACTGCAAGCATATATAAACTATACCGAGTGCAGGAACGAAATCGTGTGCATGCATACGTACAAAACCAACTCAACTATTTAAAACCGTAATATCACAAACATGTGAAACTAAAGCACGAAAACGATATCAAGTGCAACACTGTGCAAAGGTCGTAAATTCTCAATCATCAAAATCAAATCATACGAATAAATCACCCAAAACATCGTAATCAATAATGGCGGAATAGTACTGCTCAAGCGCATCCTCTAAGAATCTCGGCAACTGTCGCGGTCACTAGTGGGACGTCTCGTCGATGATCATGAACTCTGTCCTGCTGGCGTGCGTAACCATGACCACTCCTGGGTCAAGGTATTCACTGTGAATTACCAATCTTTCGGTCCATCGGCTCATCGGCCCTGTCAGGTGTGCTAACAGGGACGATTCTGTTCTGGCACTCCTCTGGTCATCTCTTGGTCAATCATCGCGACCACTCGTGAGACAGCATATCACTGGTGTCGGCCTCTGGCTCTCTGAATGTACGTGACACATCTGATCCTGGGTGCAAGTATCATTGCAGCAGTGTCCTGGAAGGAATCCTGCTCACGGTCTCTTCCATGTCTCGTCTTCTGCCAACTGTCTGGAAGTCATTGTCCTTTCCTATATCTGCATCTTGCTCTGTAACGGCTGCATACCCATCGCGACTCCTTCTGGAAGGTATATCCAGTACCATGCCTCGGCATGCGCATCGCCTCTCTGATGTCGGCGGAGTGGAACGTCATCTCATCTACATCTGGTGCGAACCTCTTACTTCACTTTTCTCTAATGTCGTCTGCTTTGGACTCGTCTCGTCGCGGCTGTATGGACTGAGCTCCAACGGCTATCCTTGTATCTGGAGTCTCCCAAGAATGCATCTCACCACCTAGCATCCGAATTAAGTCGAGTCATCCGATCGAGTCGTCAAAACCTCATAATCCCCCAAGAGCTCAACATCTTGGGCACAGTTTAATAGTATCGAGTACATACCACAGCATCGGTGGTCCAGCCGTAGAAGGGCAAACCCAAGCCTCACTAATGGCGCCGCAGAACTGCCGCAAACCCTAAGGTTCAAAGGCTTTCATACGGTCATTAAGTCGAGTTAGGGTTTCATTCTTCTAGAGGGACCATAGAATTGCCTGCATGTCTTTCCGAATACTTTAAACTTGGAATAGTAGGTTTCTGACATTCGATCGTCTCTGTCGACTCCCAACGTCTCCGCGTGAAGTCGTCTCTAGCTGGAATCAATCTATCTGATGACCTCGCATCGGGGTAAGCGAACGAACCACCTGTCCTAGTCATTCATCATCGGGTGACTAGCGACCTTCTATCATCTATTCGTACAACTCGCCCCGCCATAGTTCCAACATATGGGGCGATATCTCGTCGCTCGCAGCAACAACTGGCTCGCTCGTCTGCACGCTGAACAGTGCCTCAATCATCAGGAGTAAGCAACACACCAACGGTCATCAAAATCTGGCTGGCCTCTGTCAGTGGCTCAATCCTCTAGTGTCGATCAGCACATCCGAGTAACCTCATAAAGGCGATCCGCCAAACGCTCGCGGCGCGGAAACACAGTAAAAAGACACATCTCTGCAATCGTGTGTCGCCGGAATTTCGTCCTGGTCAGTCCTCGTTCGTGACGAGCTTGTGCTGACCGCAACTCTAGCCGTAGCTCTCCCTGCCGGTAACCGTAGCAGCAAGACCAAACTGGTACCGATGAGGCTAGATCAGGAAGGAATATAATACTGAACAAGGAAATGTACAACCTAAGGCTTCATAAGTGGAGTGGCGTGTCGTAAATATGCCGCGGAACATACCAACGGTACGTCACTCTACTTTAGTCACCTATTCCATCAACCAAGGGTCATCCTACGCTCCGAAGGTAAAACCTAACGCTCTGATACCAACTTTGTCACGTCCCGAAAGTACGGAACATGACCGGCACTTAAACTACGAACGTCTCGAGGCGTACATAATCTAAGTAAACCGAAAACCCAGAAATCCAAACCAAGAAAATAGTAGAGTGCAGGAAAAACAACTTAAAGCAAGTAATTTCAATAGCATAAGCCGAATTATGCGGTTTTTAAAACATCAAAATTTTACTGAAAATTTCTGCAGAGTCTCCTTTGTAAATACTGGCTCCCAAACGGGATACAACATGAATAGTATACGAAATCAATAAAAGGCATCCCCAAGCGGGAGCTAGCTCTTCGTCAATCGACGGTCACAACCACACAAGCAATATAATATACAACGCCAACGGCGAGGATCAAAAACTCAAAAGGAAACTCAAAACCACCAGAAAAATAACGAGCGACTCTAAGGTCGAAAGAATAACCAACACTGGTCTCTATCTCAAAAAAAAAATACATGTTTGGTTGATGGAATTTACTAGATACAACTGAATAATATCATACAAGGTAAATAATGGGGGTATGATACAAGTAAACCCACCTACTAGCAAATCACCCGAATGAAACTATGCCCGCAAAGCCGTAAGGAAACCGGTACGGCAAACCTGCAAGAAACTGGGGCACAACGGGGGTGAGTTGCCAACTCGTGAATAGAAAAACATCTACGCACAGAAATCGCATAAATAACGCAATCCTAGGTCAATGATCATAATATATCCTCAAAATAAGTATATAACATGCAGCCTATAACAAGGCTAGGGTAAATATCTAACCCGAGTGTAATCTCATGTGCCCGTGTCAGTGCCTCAAGTAGCAATATATCATATGAATGAGGTATGAATGCATGAAACAGATTACATGTAAATGAAGAAACTGTTTTCATAAATTAGTGAGATTTCCTTCGTATTTTTAAACTGAGGTATCATAATGAAATCAGTATCAACAGTGTCTAGCATCGACACAAAACATAAATCTCACTGTCTCGAAATATCAATGTCTCAATCTCAATATCTAGGGCGCCGTCAGTCCAGACCGGCCCCTACCATCCATCTCAAGACCACGACGGTATCCTCCGGATATCCGACGCGTCGGGTAATATCACCGGTAGGTAGTGCTCCCCAGCCAGGCTCAACGTCAACACCACATTCCTCTTGCCCCGGGGTACCATACCGGGCCCACCATATACCCGTGACGGTTCCTCCACTCCTCGACACGGATCTCCAAAACCACAGCAAACTCATGGTGGACGACACTTTACATCACTAGAAAACCGCACATTTTATATTTTAAAAGATCATAAGTTGTAAATTTTGCGGCTTTCCCCGAAATCCAGAAATATCATAAATCTCAAGAAATCATCACAAGTGCATATGTCAATGATAATGAACTAGGCATGAACAACTGAATAACAGTATGCATGAAGTGGTAGGTAATAACTACAATGTCTAATATGGCATATAGGGGAAGTACACTAATATCATGTCAACACTACTAGCTAACAATCTAAGTCAAGCAATTATATTCTCTAAAGTGTACGTGACATGGCAATTACCGATGAAGATGTGTGTGAGCCGGCAAGTAGGTGTACGTGGTACATACGCATCATCGGTAATGGTGCTGGTGTCCTAACAACATGATATCAATAATGGAATATGCAGCAAAATAAATATGCGAGGCAGAGCGAACAACAATAATGTGCGGGAGCTGAATACTAGACACAACGATAACTAATCTGCAATAATCTAATATAAGTCCTACGAATGGTGCCTTTTGAAATAACACGAATCATGGAGTTTTGAAAATAGGGGCTACGGTGTTTTTATGAAAAGATACGTCGTTTTTGAAATATCCGTAGATTCCCTTGAGCTGTCTTTAAAAATGCCCACGATTCGTTAGTTTTTGAAATAGGTAAGAAGTCTAATCTAATCTAACAACTACACTAGACTATACGGCTGAACTAACAAGCTGAACTACAGGTAAGGAAACCGCCTATCATCTGAGTCGATATATATACATACCTGTATATGTATAGTCGGTGATCCCGCCTCAATAATATCATATCCGATACCATATCTATAATCAGGCATCCCAAGTCAAGAGTGCGGATCAATCATCAATATAGCTCGTACGTAAATCCGTCGTACGGCATCCCAATCTGGGTACGGGTCAATATCACGTTCTTCATACTATTCACCTGGTATCCTCTTTATCAAATATCATGATCGGGGTACTGATCTACGTCTAGTACCATACTGATACCGCCTACGTATGCATGGACGTGTGTGAAACACTACGTCAAGGACCCACTACAACGTCATGTCGTATCTAAGATACGAACCCTGCTATATCACCGATCTCACGGCCTCAAATCAAATCTCATCGACTCATTATAAATCCCAAGTACTATCATCCTCAATCCGTATGTGAACACATAGTCCCATACCCATGTGAACACATAACTATATAATCCCGTATAAGCGCAAATGAAAGAAGAAAGTATGCAAGTATGGGTGTGTGTGTGTGCATGTGTGGTGCGACCACTACTCTAGGGTTTCGCGACACCAAATCATCCAAGAACACCAAATATCTATATCATCGATAATATCAAACAAATTATAGTCAAAATATATATATATATATGTGTGTATACGTATTCGTATACATCACCACGAACTGCGGGGGTGCTATACGCCATCCACCCGACTTCTCCCCGTAGATATAAATCTACTCACCTGGTCCTCGCTCGCCGGTGCCGACGTCGCCACGCGCTTGCTTGCCGTCTCGAAGTCCACATGGGGTACCTACATATCACAACGTATCGTATCGCATAAAAACCCAATTCAAAATCGAAACGGCATACGAAAACTAAATCGGCACGCGTATCATGCATAGGTCAAAACCTATCGCCTACACATGCAAGAATAGTCAAACCAACCCTCGATGTCGATGTACGAACGTCAAACCATCGAGAAAAAAACCCAAACGCACCCCTTTGCGCATTCACAAACACTAATTATAATATGAAATAGGTTAGAATTCACAAAAACCTCAAACTCACTTTAAAAGCGATTTTTCCGAAAACCTAGTAAGCAAACTTTTCCATTTTTGTACAAAACTAAATGTTTTAATGATTTTAGTGGCTACAATGCTCACTAAATATCTTAACTAAGCCACCCAAACCATTACTAGATTTTAAACTTACTCATTTCCATAAATCCCAAAATTCTAGTTTGCAATTTAGCTTAAATAGTAAAATTCTAAAATACGATTTGCAAACTAGTTACTAGGTTTGATTTAACATGCCTTAATATGATAAATTACACACTTAAACCATGTTCAAATGATATACAACCCTAACTAGATTTAAATCTCACATATATATGCATTTCATAAAAACCTAGTTTACATAAAAGCTTATTTATTGCAAATCTTAAATTAACAAATTGCAACTAGCAACTAGATTAGGTTTTACATTCCCACAAGATGATAATCTACACTTGATTATCCTATTAGTGATGGTTAAACCCAAATTAGCTTCAAACCATACTCTTGAATTCTCAAATTAGCAACAAGAGCAAAATTAACACTTTAACAACTTAGCCTTAAGAAATTAACTAACTAATTAAGCAAAAATGGTTAGAATTTATACCCAATGAATTGAAGATCCACAAGCACACACATATCCTCCCAAATTGGAATCTTGTTCCCTAGATCCATGCAATTTTGGCTATAGAGAAATGGGTAGGAGTCGGATTTTGATTTTGTGAGGGTTTGTGTTGATTTTTTTGTTGATTTTTTGAAGGAAAATGGAGGTGAAGGAAGATGGATACTTGGAGAAAATGGGGGGGGCTGTTTCTGGCCGAAAATGGGGAGGGTGAGGTGAGTGGGAGAGTGAGAGAGAGAGAGTGTTGGTTTCAAAGTCAAAGAAAAGTCAAAAGCCCATTCTTATACATTCTTTTATCCTTTCTTTTCCTTTTCTTTTCTTTTCTATGAAATTCAAGTGGGGACCAAAGAGGGGCTGCTGAATTCAGCCATGGGGATGAGTGAATGGGGGTGTGTGGTTGTGGGTACGGGTGTGGGGTGATGAAAAATGATAAATACAATACCCCAAACATCCATTTACGCTAAAAAAAAAAGCCTTTTTTCTTAAATAATTTCTAAACCGTTTTGGCAAATGATTTCGTTCCAAAAACCACATGATAAATTTTTATTTAATGTTTTATGATGCACAAAATTTGTTTCAACTCATTCCTATTTGTAATTTTCCCTAATTAAATGTATTAGTGACGGCTTAAAATAATAATAAAATAATATTTTTTTTTTTTCAGAAAATTTGAAATTTCACCAGCGGCTCAATAAACACCAAATAATAGCAATTACATAGCTAGAATATGTATATTTAATTTTTATAATAAGATATTTGTATTTTGACTTTTTACAGAAAACCCCCTTATTTTACCGTTTTTTCGAAATTCCACCGAAACGATTTTCAAAACGTTACAATCTTCCCCCCTTAAAGAAATTCGGTCCCCGAATTTAAATTCAAACTCCCCCAAATACTAAAACATCTAAGAAAACCCATCAAGTCGTCGGGGCTCCGAAATTATAAATACATAAAACAAGTCGTAACGCAGCGCATGCGCTTGAAAAATGAGTATATAACTCAAATCAAAACTCCTCCAAGCATCCCGCGATCATCGGAGTCGTGGAGAAGACATCAATGCCAAATCCAAATCAAAACCAATATGATATAACTCAAAACTATAAATGTAAATATCGAATCTATATCTGTAAGCATCTGAAGGAAATGCATGCCAAATCTCTTTAAGTCGCTGTGCAACGCGTATAACACTGCACAGTGGCGGACGTCTACCATAAGAAAATAACTATATACATATATACTTTTGTTTGAAATGTACGTTCCGCCGTTTTGGAAACAATTTAGAAGGGTCTCCTTGTTTTAAACATTTCGTGTCATATCAGACACGTAGGTAAATACTGAGGCTATAGCTCGCTTTTGGAAATCTCTTCAATAACTATCAATGCATGCAAAATGTATTCAGGTACTGTCCTCTGACTAGTCCTGCTCAGTACGAAAACACATAGCAATATCATAAAAACGTACTGCTCTATACGAAATCAATCCCCAAAATATGCACATGAATGCTACGTGCGTCTGGTGCGCACGGAAATCAAAATCCATGAATGTGCCATACATGCGCACAGAAACAACACCTAAGTGCATCGGGTGTGCACGAAACATCTGTCGTAGGCAACATGTGTGCCTGACAGCAAAATCAGGTGCATCTAACATGCACGAAAAATCTCACTTTAGTGCATCTGGTGTGCACCAAAATCGCATCTCAAGACATGCGCTCAACATGCGCGAAAATCCAAATCAGGTGCATCCATCGCGCACGAAATCATGAAATCCAATATCAAGCGCCGAACGTGCGCAAAATCAATCAGGTGCACAAGGTGCACAAAACAAATATCGAGTATCATAATCGAAATCGAAGTCCAGTGCATCTAAGTGCACATAAGGCGTATCACTGCACTGCAAGCATATATAAACTATACCGAGTGCAGGAACGAAATCGTGTGCATGCATACGCACAAAACCAACTCAACTATTTAAAACCGTAATATCACAAACATGTGAAACTAAAGCACGAAAACGATATCAAGTGCAACACTGTGCAAAGGTCGTAAATTCTCAATCATCAAAATCAAATCATACGAATAAATCACCCAAAACATCGTAATCAATAATGGCGGAATAGTACTGCTCAAGCGCATCCTCTAAGAATCTCGGCAACTGTCGCGGTCACTAGTGGGACGTCTCGTCGATGATCATGAACTCTGTCCTGTTGGCGTGCGTAACCATGACCACTCCTGGGTCAAGGTCTTCACTGTGAATTACCAATCTTTCGGTCCATCGGCTCATCGGCCCTGTCAGGTGTGCTAACGGGGACGATTCCGTTCTGGCACTCCTCTGGTCATCTCTTGGTCAATCATCGCGACCACTCGTGAGACAGCATATCACTGGCGTCGGCCTCTGGCTCTCTGAATGTACGTGACACATCTGATCCTGGGTGCAAGTATCATTGCAGCAGTGTCCTGGAAGGAATCCTGCTCACGGTCTCTTCCATGTCTCGTCTTCTGCCAACTGTCTGGAAGTCATTGTCCTTTCCTATATCTGCATCTTGCTCTGTAACGGCTGCATACCCATCGCGACTCCTTCTGGAAGGTATATCCAGTACCATGCCTCGGCATGCGCATCGCCTCTCTGATGTCGGCGGAGTGGAACGTCATCTCATCTACATCTGGTGCGAACCTCTTACTTCACTTTTCTCTAATGTCGTCTGCTTTGGACTCGTCTCGTCGCGGCTGTATGGACTGAGCTCCAACGGCTATCCTTGTATCTGGAGTCTCCCAAGAATGCATCTCACCACCTAGCATCCGAATTAAGTCGAGTCATCCGATCGAGTCGTCAAAACCTCATAATCCCCCAAGAGCTCAACATCTTGGGCACAGTTTAATAGTATCGAGTACATACCACAGCATCGGTGGTCCAGCCGTAGAAGGGCAAACCCAAGCCTCACTAATGGCGCCGCAGAACTGCCGCAAACCCTAAGGTTCAAAGGCTTTCATACGGTCATTAAGTCGAGTTAGGGTTTCATTCTTCTAGAGGGACCATAGAATTGCCTGCATGTCTTTCCGAATACTTTAAACTTGGAATAGTAGGTTTCTGACATTCGATCGTCTCTGTCGACTCCCAACGTCTCCGCGTGAAGTCGTCTCTAGCTGGAATCAATCTATCTGATGACTTCGCATCGGGGTAAGCGAACGAACCACCTGTCCTAGTCATTCATCATCGGGTGACTAGCGACCTTCTATCATCTATTCGTACAACTCGCCCCGCCATAGTTCCAACATATGGGGCGATATCTCGTCGCTCGCAGCAACAACTGGCTCGCTCGTCTGCACGCTGAACAGTGCCTCAATCATCAGGAGTAAGCAACACACCAACGGTCATCAAAATCTGGCTGGCCTCTGTCAGTGGCTCAATCCTCTAGTGTCGATCAGCACATCCGAGTAACCTCATAAAGGCGATCCGCCAAACGCTCGCGGCGCGGAAACACAGTAAAAAGACACATCTCTGCAATCGTGTGTCGCCGGAATTTCGTCCTGGTCAGTCCTCGTTCGTGACGAGCTTGTGCTGACCGCAACTCTAGCCGTAGCTCTCCCTGCCGGTAACCGTAGCAGCAAGACCAAACTGGTACCGATGAGGCTAGATCAGGAAGGAATATAATACTGAACAAGGAAATGTACAACCTAAGGCTTCATAAGTGGAGTGGCGTGTCGTAAATATGCCGCGGAACATACCAACGGTACGTCACTCTACTTTAGTCACCTATTCCATCAACCAAGGGTCATCCTACGCTCCGAAGGTAAAACCTAACGCTCTGATACCAACTTTGTCACGTCCCGAAAGTACGGAACATGACCGGCACTTAAACTACGAACGTCTCGAGGCGTACATAATCTAAGTAAACCGAAAACCCAGAAATCCAAACCAAGAAAATAGTAGAGTGCAGGAAAAACAACTTAAAGCAAGTAATTTCAATAGCATAAGCCGAATTATGCGGTTTTTAAAACATCAAAATTTTACTGAAAATTTCGGCAGAGTCTCCTTTGTAAATACTGGCTCCCAAACGGGATACAACATGAATAGTATACGAAATCAATAAAAGGCATCCCCAAGCGGGAGCTAGCTCTTCGTCAATCGACGGTCACAACCACACAAGCAATATAATATACAACGCCAACGGCGAGGATCAAAAACTCAAAAGGAAACTCAAAACCACCAGAAAAATAACGAGCGACTCTAAGGTCGAAAGAATAACCAACACTGGTCTCTATCTCAAAAAAAAAATACATGTTTGGTTGATGGAATTTACTAGATACAACTGAATAATATCATACAAGGTAAATAATGGGGGTATGATACAAGTAAACCCACCTACTAGCAAATCACCCGAATGAAACTATGCCCGCAAAGCCGTAAGGAAACCGGTACGGCAAACCTGCAAGAAACTGGGGCACAACGGGGGTGAGTTGCCAACTCGTGAATAGAAAAACATCTACGCACAGAAATCGCATAAATAACGCAATCCTAGGTCAATGATCATAATATATCCTCAAAATAAGTATATAACATGCAGCCTATAACAAGGCTAGGGTAAATATCTAACCCGAGTGTAATCTCATGTGCCCGTGTCAGTGCCTCAAGTAGCAATATATCATATGAATGAGGTATGAATGCATGAAACAGATTACATGTAAATGAAGAAACTGTTTTCATAAATTAGTGAGATTTCCTTCGTATTTTTAAACTGAGGTATCATAATGAAATCAGTATCAACAGTGTCTAGCATCGACACAAAACATAAATCTCACTGTCTCGAAATATCAATGTCTCAATCTCAATATCTAGGGCGCCGTCAGTCCAGACCGGCCCCTACCATCCATCTCAAGACCACGACGGTATCCTCCGGATATCCGACGCGTCGGGTAATATCACCGGTAGGTAGTGCTCCCCAGCCAGGCTCAACGTCAACACCACATTCCTCTTGCCCCGGGGTACCATACCGGGCCCACCATGTACCCGTGACGGTTCCTCCACTCCTCGACACGGATCTCCAAAACCACAGCAAACTCATGGTGGACGACACTTTACATCACTAGAAAACCGCACATTTTATATTTTAAAAGATCATAAGTTGTAAATTTTGCGGCTTTCCCCGAAATCCAGAAATATCATAAATCTCAAGAAATCATCACAAGTGCATATGTCAATGATAATGAACTAGGCATGAACAACTGAATAACAGTATGCATGAAGTGGTAGGTAATAACTACAATGTCTAATATGGCATATAGGGGAAGTACACTAATATCATGTCAACACTACTAGCTAACAATCTAAGTCAAGCAATTATATTCTCTAAAGTGTACGTGACATGGCAATTACCGATGAAGATGTGTGTGAGCCGGCAAGTAGGTGTACGTGGTACATACGCATCATCGGTAATGGTGCTGGTGTCCTAACAACATGATATCAATAATGGAATATGCAGCAAAATAAATATGCGAGGCAGAGCGAACAACAATAATGTGCGGGAGCTGAATACTAGACACAACGATAACTAATCTGCAATAATCTAATATAAGTCCTACGAATGGTGCCTTTTGAAATAACACGAATCATGGGGTTTTGAAAATAGGGGCTACGGTGTTTTTATGAAAAGATACGTCGTTTTTGAAATATCCGTAGATTCCCTTGAGCTGTCTTTAAAAATGCCCACGATTCGTTAGTTTTTGAAATAGGTAAGAAGTCTAATCTAATCTAACAACTACACTAGACTATACGGCTGAACTAACAAGCTGAACTACAGGTAAGGAAACCGCCTATCATCTGAGTCGATATATATACATACCTGTATATGTATAGTCGGTGATCCCGCCTCAATAATATCATATCCGATACCATATCTATAATCAGGCATCCCAAGTCAAGAGTGCGGATCAATCATCAATATAGCTCGTACGTAAATCCGTCGTACGGCATCCCAATCTGGGTACGGGTCAATATCACGTTCTTCATACTATTCACCTGGTATCCTCTTTATCAAATATCATGATCGGGGTACTAATCTACGTCTAGTACCATACTGATACCGCCTACGTATGCATGGACGTGTGTGAAACACTACGTCAAGGACCCACTACAACGTCATGTCGTATCTAAGATACGAACCCTGCTATATCACCGATCTCACGGCCTCAAATCAAATCTCATCGACTCATTATAAATCCCAAGTACTATCATCCTCAATCCGTATGTGAACACATAGTCCCATACCCATGTGAACACATAACTATATAATCCCGTATAAGCGCAAATGAAAGAAGAAAGTATGCAAGTATGGGTGTGTGTGTGTGCATGTGTGGTGCGACCACTACTCTAGGGTTTCGCGACACCAAATCATCCAAGAACACCAAATATCTATATCATCGATAATATCAAACAAATTATAGTCAAAATATATATATATATATGTGTGTATACGTATTCGTATACATCACCACGAACTACGGGGGTGCTATACGCCATCCACCCGACTTCTCCCCGTAGATATAAATCTACTCACCTGGTCCTCGCTCGCCGGTGCCGACGTCGCCACGCGCTTGCTTGCCGTCTCGAAGTCCACATGGGGTACCTACATATCACAACGTATCGTATCGCATAAAAACCCAATTCAAAATCGAAACGGCATACGAAAACTAAATCGGCACGCGTATCATGCATAGGTCAAAACCTATCGCCTACACATGCAAGAATAGTCAAACCAACCCTCGATGTCGATGTACGAACGTCAAACCATCGAGAAAAAAACCCAAACGCACCCCTTTGCGCATTCACAAACACTAATTATATTATGAAATAGGTTAGAATTCACAAAAACCTCAAACTCACTTTAAAAGCGATTTTTCCGAAAACCTAGTAAGCAAACTTTTCCATTTTTGTACAAAACTAAATGTTTTAATGATTTTAGTGGCTACAATGCTCACTAAATATCTTAACTAAGCCACCCAAACCATTACTAGATTTTAAACTTACTCATTTCCATAAATCCCAAAATTCTAGTTTGCAATTTAGCTTAAATAGTAAAATTCTAAAATACGATTTGCAAACTAGTTACTAGGTTTGATTTAACATGCCTTAATATGATAAATTACACACTTAAACCATGTTCAAATGATATACAACCCTAACTAGATTTAAATCTCACATATATATGCATTTCATAAAAACCTAGTTTACATAAAAGCTTATTTATTGCAAATCTTAAATTAACAAATTGCAACTAGCAACTAGATTAGGTTTTACATTCCCACAAGATGATAATCTACACTTGATTATCCTATTAGTGATGGTTAAACCCAAATTAGCTTCAAACCATACTCTTGAATTCTCAAATTAGCAACAAGAGCAAAATTAACACTTTAACAACTTAGCCTTAAGAAATTAACTAAATAATTAAGCAAAAATGGTTAGAATTTATACCCAATGAATTGAAGATCCACAAGCACACACATAGCCTCCCAAATTGGAATCTTGTTCCCTAGATCCATGCAATTTTGGCTATAGAGAAATGGGTAGGAGTCGGATTTTGATTTTGTGAGGGTTTGTGTTGATTTTTTTGTTGATTTTTTGAAGGAAAATGGAGGTGAAGGAAGATGGATACTTGGAGAAAATGGGGGGGGCTGTTTCTGGCCGAAAATGGGGAGGGTGAGGTGAGTGGGAGAGTGAGAGAGAGAGAGTGTTGGTTTCAAAGTCAAAGAAAAGTCAAAAGCCCATTCTTATACATTCTTTTATCCTTTCTTTTCCTTTCCTTTTCTTTTCTATGAAATTCAAGTGGGGACCAAAGAGGGGCTGCTGAATTCAGCCATGGGGATGAGTGAATGGGGATGTGTGGGTGTGGGTACGGGTGTGGGGTGATGAAAAATGATAAATACAATACCCCAAACATCCATTTACGCTAAAAAAAAAGCCTTTTTTCTTAAATAATTTCTAAACCGTTTTGGCAAATGATTTCGTTCCAAAAACCACATGATAAATTTTTATTTAATGTTTTATGATGCACAAAATTTGTTTCAACTCATTCCTATTTGTAATTTTCCCTAATTAAATGTATTAGTGACGGCTTAAAATAATATTTTTTTTTTTTCAGAAAATTTGAAATTTCACCAGCGGCTCAATAAACACCAAATAATAGCAATTACATAGCTAGAATATATATATTTAATTTTTATAATAAGATATTTGTATTTTGACTTTTTACAGAAAACCCCCTTATTTTACCGTTTTTTCGAAATTCCACCGAAACGATTTTCAAAACGTTACACTTTAAAACTCATTTTTTCTTAACCACATAATGACCATATTTATATATCTTGTTTAATAAACATAAAATAACATCTACAACAAGTTACAATTCAAAATACAAATGTTAAACTACTTTTATTTAACTTTTACGGTAAAATACCATCTAGTTTGCATACAACATTACTTTATAGTTTGGCTCATTTTACCTTTAGAAATTGCACGAGGTAATAACCTACCTCATCACAACACTCATCTTGACATAGCACGATGGTTTTTGTAACAACTTTTGAGGGACAAAACACAATTTACATTAAAATACCTTAAACTATCAAAACCCGTATTCTTTAAATTGTTTTAATTAATTCCTTGCAAATAAGTCTCTACAACCCATTTTGGGGAGCCCGGTCAGGATGGTGTGGGTTATCGTATATTCTCGGGACTAGTAGAGCGAGATGCAGACCTTCTCACGGAGCATTCGATCTCGATGGAATTTTTATTACAATTTCTAAGAAAACGTGATTTCTATTAATAAATAAATTCTATTTTTTTTAATTATATATATATATATAAATATTATCAAAATATCTATTTTAAATATAATATACATTCCATGTTTTCTAATCAAAACAAAAGAATCACAAAAGATCATAAAAATACCATCACTTTCAATACAAGTCAAATTACAAGAAAATACCCTATACTATTCAAAATTAGGTTTATATCCACTAGAATATCTTATTTTTATAAAAATTACAACTATGAAACCCCTAAAAACGATAATTAAATACTTGAAGTGTATTTTGAAAATATATCAAAACTATTTTTCATAAAACCCCCTCAAGTTATATTAATTTACAATAAGGACCCTAGCAAACATAGGTTTAAGCGGGACCAGTTCTCTTGAGCCTCAGGGAGCCGGAGAATATGGGCGCTTGCCTATCTAAGGTAGATAAACTAAAAACGGTGTTATCAATACAGTAATTGTCTTGGAAAAAGACACAAATCCTGCCGTCCATATGAAGCAGTTACCGATAACATCAAAACTAATTCAGGATTTCAATTCGTTTTAAAGTGTCTGACTCAGACAGAGTCTCAGTCTAATCAATAAATCAATCTATCCTTGAATATGATTCAAGTATAACTCCAATTCAACATGAATCCATTTATACCAGAATTCAATCTATATCAATATGACTCAACTGAACCGAACCATGGAGATACTCTGATTACATGACTATCCATTTATATCCATTCTGTTTACATGATATCATGGTTTCGGCAAGTCGTACATCTATTAAACAAAACAATACAAATCAATACAAAATACATTACAGGGTTTTAAAGGGGTAGACTGTCACGGAAGTATTAAAAGTAGCACGAAATGGTCATTAAAAGACGTACTATACATCCATTGTCATTGTTCCGCGGTTTTATCGACGGAGCCTTGTACTACGGGTTACCAAAGTCCACGGTGTAAGTTGGACTCTTCTCGTATACACTGGCATATTCTGTACCAAGCTACAAACAACTGCATTAACATAATTATCAAACGGTATACAATTATATTCTTTCTGTCTATTCTATTTCTATCTCTCTTTGGGACTTACCGAGCGATTGTTCGCTGACGACATTTCTATTTCTCTTCTTTTTTTGGAATGTTGTCAGGAGGACCCGACTCTGAGGAGTTCGAGACCAGCCAGGAGCACTTGGAGCAGACCACTGAACAGCACGACGATTAGTCTTCACTTGTACTCACTTTTACTTTCAGTACATTCCATTGTTTAGGCATCGCTTTCCATTCTTGTATTTACATTTTCAGTTGTATTGTAAAGAAATGTTCAATCAATAAAAGTTGTTGTTCATTTACATCTCTTGTCATTTTCTTGTGTACTTTATTATATTGCTTATTTACGCTTAGCGTGTTTACTTCTGAGTAAATGCGTAGCGGGTCTCGTCGCGTCTCATTACCCATACACTGGGAAGCGGGGCGTGACAACTACAATCGGTTAAACTGTGATTGTCACAAAAGTTTCTCCATATAGGATATGGATTATATATCAGGGATTTTGGTAACTAGCTCTATGTCATTAGATCTAGATTTAGAAAATGTCCCAATTTAAGTATTTGGATACCATTCTAAAGGATTTTAGAATAGAGCACTCTTGGCGTGGTGGTGTACCCGCAGGTGATAGAGTCACTCTCTCTAAAGAGATGTCTTCTAGACTGATGAGGAGAGAGACTCGCATGAATGGCATACCAATTGCTTTGCCAATTGGGTCAATCATGCAATGTTAAGTACAAGACCAGAAATTGCTTTTTACACTTTGTGTAGTAAGCGGATATTTATCCTAAAGAAACAAAGGAAAGCAGTGAAGAACATATTAGGATGTTCTTAGGATATGGTAATGGCGGGCTCCTTCAAGAGGCAATTACCCGTTTTGGCTTCCAAGATGACCTGGATGACAGAATCGCTGTCAAAATTATAAGTTTATCCTCTTTTGAGGGGAAGTATGTTGGAAAGGTTTCCAAGCGAATGCTGAGATAGACATGGCGCAGGATGTTGACTCAACAGAGGATACAGCCTAAGAAATCTGTTGGATAAAATTGTTCATTTATGAACTTGGTCCCATTAGGTGTCCAAACAAATTCTGAGGCAGGTATCACTAAGTTCGGGAGATAGATGATCTCCACGAAGTTGAGATATCGAGAGAGATAGTTAAAAGCATTATAGCGGATCTATTCACTAAGGTTATTTCTCGAACACACGAGCTTTTAGTAGAGAAGTTGGGTATTCAGTAGCACACGAGTTGTGGGTATGCGATACCGCAATAATTGGTATTAAGTGCAAATGGGAGATTGTTAGCTATAGTGCCATCATGGCAATTATTGAAATCGAAAGTAGATGATTATGATAATTGAAGGAGTATCTATACAGGTAGAACAGTCTTATTTAATAAGATAGTATGCTATCTGATTTGTCTTTATTATTGATGTGTATACGTTTTATTACGTGTCGTGAATATATAATGATAAATCCCGTAGGATATTTGCTTGACTATCAGAGTTATGATGGTGATCATACTTGTGAGAGCTTGGTAGTCCATAAGCACTGTTAGTGTATATGCCCTGGGGCTATTATTGTATCATACTAGATTGTATATTACTTAATGGAAGCTTGGAATATTCACAGTTGTAAATACAGTCTTGCTAAAAATGGTAGTATGCTACTTGGTTTGTGTCTACTTTAATATGTGCATATGTTTCTTGTAACGTATCACTTATACATATTAATAGAGCCCATAGGTTCTTTGCTTGATTACCAGCGTTATGATGGCAGTCACACTAGTGGGGGCTGGGTAGTCTATAAGCAACATCCTATACAGGTCCCTAGTCGTAGGATTATCGAGACAGGGCATCGATACTCCAGAGTAGACTAGTGTGTACGCTTCTCATCCAAGTTGGGGAGATGGTCTGTCCCATAGCCATCAGTACGTCGTACTGGAGATAGTATACAGGTGCTCGTTAGGTTACGGGTACACCGGACAGGACTCGCAGGGGAACTGTTGGTTGGTATTGTACCCGTCGTCAGTTAACAGTTCCAAGGTGACATGAGTACAGCATAGTCCGCAGACTTAACACTGCTACTTCGCCTCGAGTGTGTCCCACTGTTCTTAGATTGCTACCCTACCACGGCTCAAAGGAGTCGTGCAAACAGGTAGCAGTTGGGTGCAGTCCCGAGCACTTGGAGGCAATAGTGGTTAGACAGGATTCGTCTCTCCCGGTATTGGGAGATGATATCGCGCTGTGTCAGAGAGCCATTACACAAAGTCCCTGGCCAGGGCAAATGAGATTTACTGGTAGGTTCCAGTAGTTTCTCAGGGTGTAATGGGTTTCGCTCCGACACGACTTATACCGCTATTAGGGGACTGACGCTTGCCGCCCCCTAGGCTCGATATGCGATAGTCTTAGACGAACAGACCGGACAGTACGGAGATTGTCACATCAGGCTCAGTAGGAGTTCGGATGGGTTTCCTCATCGTCCTTCTTATCGACATCTACCTGGGGACCGTTACGTACAGCTAGTGCCGCTTGCGGTCTGTGGTTAAACCCACTGCCAGCGTAAGTGTCGAGTC
Source organism: Agapanthus africanus (assembly GCA_030015575.1). NCBI lineage: Eukaryota > Viridiplantae > Streptophyta > Magnoliopsida > Asparagales > Amaryllidaceae > Agapanthus > Agapanthus africanus. The sequence continues at coordinate 644,109,048 of CM057342.1, forward strand.
TTTAGAGTCCCACACAGAGAGTTTCCCTGCTCCAGGCGAAATGATATAGAGGTCGTATGGTTTTACGACAAGGGTTCGGACGCGTACGTGTGTTTACGTACGTACGACGTTCGGACAGTTTTTACTAGCCGGCTTTGGTTTAAGCCAGATTCTAGTATCGGGTTATTGGATTTATACAGTCTAAAGTTTTTCCGTGTTTTCACGGATTGGAGGGGCGTTCTCGTAATTTGTCGGGAAGCTTCTAGAAGAGTGGTGACTAAGGGGTTAAGGTGGCATGAGCATTAAATGCTTAATGACTCATTTATGTGATTCATCCTTTGTATTAAATGATGCATTAATTAGTTAGTGAGTCATATGATGAATCACACTAGGTGAATGAATCTAACCATGATGATTAATCATTTATATTATTTATTTGATAAATTGTTATGGTTGTTAAATTCACATGAGCTCATTATTCATTCTCATTCTTATCTTCACCTTCTCTCTCCTTAAGCTCACTCTCTCTTCAAACCCTAACCCTAACCTCTCATGTGTTGAGATCGAGGGTTAGCTAGACTAATATATCCATAACCTCACTCTATATCCCCTAGGTAGCTTAGATTAGCACTTTAAGCAACCTAGTTATCTCAATTTAGAGATTAAGCTTGGCGTAGGAGCTTTCGGGTGGATCGTCTTTGACTCGAGGAGGCCGTTGAGGTGCCGATGTTCCTGGGAGCCTACGAGGAGTGGAGGACAGCGATGAAGACCCGAAGGACATGTAACGTGAGATATAACTTCGAATCCGAGTAGTTAAACCTCTAGCATATAGTTAGCAATGGTTTAGATACGATTCATGCGCTCAAGTCCGTGTTACGAAGCTTTGATAATTGTTTTTCATATATTCCGTCTCCCCGCAAGTTCATGGGGTGCGTGATATGGACTTACAGTGGTATCAGAGCCAACTAAACCATTACTAGCTTGTTAGCAACTAATTAGAAGTTCGATCGACGGAAAACACGAAAACAAAACCCCGGAAATTCCAAGTTTCTGTTAATTTTAAAAGTGTCTGAAAAAATATTTGACATACCTTAAAATTCACAGCAGGGAAATATAAGAATTCTGGGAAAATACGAGACTTCAACTCGGTTAGATGGCCGCGGATCCGCGGCAAGATAGTGCCTTTGGCCGTGAATCCGCGGCCGAGTCAACTCCGAGTTGACTCGGATTTGCTCTGTTATTCATTATTTTTGGTGTTTTGTTTTCCTGTATATTCTTTTTCTGCCCAGGTTACTTCAGTGCAGGTTTGCTTTTGGGGTAGACACGGAATATGTTAATCGATCGATATTCTAAGATATTTGCTAATTGGGTTTTTATCTGTAATGTTTAATGTGTTCGTAAATCTCCCCTAACTGCTAGTATGTCGGTTGGCAAGGGGTTGCACATTTCTGAAATGTTTACTGTTTGTGTATATGAACTGAATTGGACTGTTGTGATGATTAGCCGGGGTTTGAGATGGGTTTAATATTCATTCATTCGATGTAAATATAATATGATGTAATATTCTTTTGCGGGGCACATCCAGGTTGCGGTTGTAGCCACCGTTGTATTATTTCTTTTTACTGTTTTTTGCTCCTAGGATAGACCCAAGGCGGGGTACACAAACTACCGGGTACGTTGAAGTGTTTAGTGGCCTACTCACGTTGTTGAGGGAGACCGCTTCACTTCGGGTACTTGGCGGGTAGTTTGCCGTACCCGTAGGGATCTAGGGTGGGGTAATGGCTATTCATCACAACTGTGTAATCCGTCTTTTATTGCAGGTTCAAAGCAAATGCGGATTGCTAGTAAATCCAATAAAGTTCATCTGTGATCTGGAATGCTTATTATTGCGTTTGACGAATGTACAATATCTATATATGATAGCTATTAGACGCCACTTATGTTTTACACCCGCGCTAGCCCAGCCCCCGCTCTGTCGTTAGTTAAGTAACCTAACGGGTGATGACGGGACCCAGTGGCGAATGCGGATGGCATAAGAGGACGTGGTATTTTCGTTGTTTTCTGCAATGATAGGATAAAAGATGGGACGCATAATTATAATGCAAAGAAAATAAACCAAAGTTGAATCGTTGGAACAAATTTAAAAGAAACCACTCGGTTATTTTAAAAGATCAGAATTTTTAAATTGCGGAGCTTTAACCACTCCTTTTAAAAAGTATCAGGTTCCTTCGATTATATCAAGTTCACTACGTTCACGGTTTTGCCAAAACCAGTCGTAGCCCTCCGTCATTTCATATGGATAGTCAATAGTATTCAAGCTGTGTTTGTTGGTCAAAGTCAAGGCACGGTGTTTGGTAGCTATTGAATATTCATATGCAGCATAGATAGATGCGTTGGTTTGGGACAGTCGTACTGCTTTGTTGGCCAAAGTCAAGGGTATGTACGAATGGGTTCAAATTAACCTGGATATTGACGGGTAGAACTTGACATGTGACTTATGATTTGTTGGCCAAAGTCAAGGTCATAAGAGCATGGGGCAAAAATCCATATCGGGAATTTCTATAGGAACTGAAATTTGCAGAGAGAGCATACCATTTTGGAGTTTGATGAATGTTGGTAGGATTCCTTCAACATTATCATACGATGATATTTTGGATCCCGATCCTACTGTGAGTATATGCTACTTATCAGGAGATTCGTCACTTAACGATCAATGCTATAAACCAAGTAGGTGTCGAGAAAGGTGTCAGCGGAGCTACGCCCCCAGAGAAAAGAGGTTATTTAATTAAGGAACTTCGCGAAAGCGTTGGAAAACCTCCCTCGAAGTATCGACACTGGCCTGGCTGAACGGTTAAGCAAGTATTGTACGGTGAGAATTTTCCTGGCTAATTCTTCTTTTATGGTTTGAGGAAGGATTCGAGAAACAGTGGGAGCCATCCAGTTTAGATAAAACTAAAAACCAATCTAAACTTGCAACAGCATCATGCTAAAATGTTTTCTTCTCTTTCTCTCATTGCAGCGACCTTGTGACCACACATAGGTTACATCTAGATAACAATTTGACTGTATCTGACTTATATGACTGGCAAAGGTCTGTCCAGATGTCCATTGCCTATGACAAGCTGGACCACCCTATTACTACTCAAGATCCCGCCGTCCCAAGTCCAGTTTCCACCGTCACGGATATGGATATCCGTAAGACAAGGGAAAAGGATAAAGCGAAAGCTAAGTGCCTCATGTTAGCTTTAGTTAATGGTGTATACCAGAAGCAGCACGAGAAGATGGACTTAGTTTCCATCTTTCTCCATAACAAAGATTTATATGGAGAGCAATCTCATATCGCAAGATATGAGACCTCGAACGAATTAATTCAAGCGAGGTTGGCTGACGGGTCATCTGTAGGGGACAACGTCCTTACAATGGCTAGCTGTATTGATAAGCTCCAAGACCTGGAGACCGCATTGGTAAACGAGTCAGATACTGACTTGATTCTACAGTCTCTGCCTTCTACCCTGATGGAAACCATTAAAATAGAAGGAAAGGGAAGGGCAAAAGTTTCAGGACTGGAAGTAGTAAAAGAGGGACGTTCCTATTGTTATGGGATTGAGCATTGGCAGAAGGATTGCAGGGCTAACAAAGCCAGTAGCCAGGATCCGAAGCATGTTGTGGCTTCGACTTCGGGTGTGTTTGTAATAGAGAACTGTATGTCAGTTAACCCTACTTCCTGGGTATTGGATACCGGGTCAGGAACTGACATCTGTAATTCTTTACAGGCTCTGAGAAACCGTAGGGTTATCAGGATAGGTGACATGACCCTCACGGTTGCTAACGGAATGAGCATGAATGCTGAATCCGTATGGGAATATCATCTTGGACTGACAACTGGACAGATATTGATTCTGCGTAACTGTTTTTATGTACCAGGTACAACTTGTAATATCATATCTGTATCCTTACTTTCTAAGGAAGGATATGATTTTACTTTTATAAGCGATGTGGTTCACATCCACCTAAATCAAGTTATGATTGGGTTAGGTACATTAAAAAACGGGATATACGTATTAAATCAAGCTCAGATTTTCAGTGTCCAGAACACACTTAAAAGAAAGTCTCCGGAATTAAATCAGGCTTTCTTATGGCATTGTAGACTAGGTCACATCAATAAGAGAAGGTTGACTAAGTTACATAGAGAAGGATATTTGAATCCGTTCGAATATCATTCTTATGCTACTTGTGAATCTTGTCTCATGGGAAAGATGACAAAGACTCCGTTTACTGGACACGGAGTAAGAGCAAGCGAGCTCTTGGGACTCGTACACAGTGACGTGTGCGGTCCAATGTCTACATATGCGCGAAGCGGTTATTCTTACTTCATTACTTTTACGGATGATTTCTCTAGGTATGGATATGTCTTCTTAATGAAGCATAAATTCGAAGCTTTTGAGAAATTCCAAGAATATAGGAATGAAGTAGAAAAACAAACAGGCAAAAGTATCAAGACACTGAGATCTGATCGAGGTGGTGAATACTTAAGTGCCGAGTTCCTAGATTACTTAAAAGAGAATGGAATTTTCTCTCAGCTTACTCCTCCATACACACCACAACATAACGGTGTATCGGAGAGACGGAACCGAACCCTATTGGATATGGTTCGTTCCATGATGAGTAACACTGAGTTGCCGCGATCATTCTGGGGATATGCACTAGAATCAGCTGCATACCTTTTGAACCGAGTTCCAACCAAGACTGTGCCTACCACACCATATCAGATGTGGAGTGGGAAGAAACCCTGTCTTAAGTATCTTAAGACATGGGGATGTCCAGCTTTTTTAAAGAAGCAGCAAGCGGACAAGCTCGAGGCACGCTCAGTAAAATGCAAATTTGTGGGATATCCAAAGAATTCCAAGGGATATTATTTCTATTGCACAGAAGAACAAAAGGTCTTTGTTTCTCTTCATGCCTTCTTCTTGGAAACTGAATTTTTGGAAAATCAAAAGAGTGGGAGCGCAATAGAACTGGAAGAAATTCCAGAACCACAAGCCATTACTGAAAGTATGGTAGAACCAGAGGCTTCAGAAGAAAGGGACATACCAGCGCCTATCCACAGGAGTAGTAGGCAGTCTCATCCGCCCGAAAGATACTACGGTTTTCTCATAGACGGGGATAGAGAAGATTGCACTATTGACTATAATGAGCCTACTAGCTTCCAGCAAGCCATTCAGAGCGGTGACTCAGTAAAATGGCTGGATGCAATGCGGACCGAAATGGAGTCCATGTACACTAACAAAGTATGGACTTTGGACATTGCTCCAGAAGGGGTAAAACCCGTAGGATGCAAATGGATCTTCAGAAAGAAGATTGGTGTAGATGGACATGTTGAAACCTATAAAGCTAGACTTGTTGCAAAGGGTTTCCGTCAAAGACCTGGTTTGGACTATGACAAAACCTTTTCTCCAGTAGCTATGCTAAAATCCATTCGGGTCCTTCTTGCTATTGCTGCCTTCCACGATTATGAGATCTGGCAGATGGACGTAAAGACGGCCTTTCTAAATGGAAGTTTGGAAGAGAGCGTCTATATGGATCAGCCAGAGGGATTCATTCAGAGTGGGAGCAGCAGTAAAGTATGCAAGTTGCTTAAGTCCATTTATGGACTAAAGCAGGCATCGCGGAGTTGGAACATCTGTTTTGATGATACTGTTAAGAAATTTGACTTTATCAAAAATCCAGATGAACCATGCATATACAGTAAGATTGTAGGGAGAGCTGTAGTATTCCTTGTATTATACGTGGATGACATTCTCCTAATAGGAAATGATATTCCTATGTTACAGTCAGTTAAAAGATTCTTATCACAGAAATTCTCCATGAAAGACATGGGTGATGCCACCTACATTCTGGGGATCCGGATCTATCGTGATAGATCAAAAAGGATGTTAGGACTTTTGCAGTCCAGGTACATAGACACCATAGTGAAAAGATTCAGTATGGATGATTCTAAACGCGGTAACCTACCGGCTTGTCACGGAATCACCCTCTCCAAAGATATGTCTCCCAAGACTGATTTGGAAAGGGATCGCATGTCGATTATACCCTACGCTTCTGCGGTAGGCTCTATAATGTATGCGATGTTATGTACCAGACCAGATATAGCATACGCATTGAGCGTAGTAAGCCGGTATCAAGCAAACCCAGGGGAGAAACACTGGATAGCCGTAAAGAACATTCTCAAGTACCTGAGGAGGACTAAGGAGATGTTCTTGGTGTATGGCGGAAAAGACCTCCAGATAGAGGCCTTTGCCGACTCTGGCTTCCAAAGTGACAAGGATGACTCCAAATCCATGTCGGGTTATGTCTTTACCCTCAATGGAGGGGCGGTCTGTTGGAAGAGTTCCAAGCAGGAAATCGTTGCTGACTCAACGATGGAAGCGGAGTACATAGCTGCTTGCGATGCCGCAAAAGAAGCTGTCTGGATGAAGAAGTTCCTCACAGAACTTCAGGTGGTTCCTACCAGTGTTGGTCCAATACCTCTGTATTGCGACAACAACGGCGCTATAACTTTAGCGAAGGAACCCAGGTCCCATCAGAAGTCCAGACACATCTTAAGGCGGTATCACCTGATCAGGGAGATCGTAGATCGCCGGGAGATCGAGGTGAAAAGAGTAGAGACGGAGAATAACATTGCTGATCCATTCACGAAGGCTATTCCTCAGACGCAGTTCGAGAGGCTATTCGAGATGATAGGTCTACGATATGCCAGCTCATGGCCCTAGTGCAAGTGAGAGATTGTTAGTGTATATGCCCTAGGGGCCATTATTGTATCATACTAGATTGTATATTACTTAATGGAAGCTTGGGATATTCACAGTTGTAAATACAGTCTTGCTAAAAATGGTAGTATGCTACTTGGTTTGTGTCTACTTTAATATGTGCATATGTTTCTTGTAACGTATCACTTATACATATTAGTAGAGCCCATAGGTTCTTTGCTTGATTACCAGCGTTGTGATGGCAGTCACACTAGTGGGGGCTGGGTAGTCTATAAGCAACATCCTATACAGGTCCCTAGTCGTAGGATTATCGAGACAGGGTATCGATACTCCAGAGTAGACTAGTGTGTACGCTTCTCATCCCAGTTGAGGAGATGGTCTGTCCCATAGCCATCAGTACGTCGTACTGGAGATAGTATACAGGTGCTCGTTAGGTTACGGGTACACCGGACAGGACTCGCAGGGGAACTGTTGGTTAGTATTATACCCGTCGTCAGTTAACAGTTCCCAGATGACATGAGTACAGCATAGTCCGCAGACTTGACACTGCTACTTTGCCTCGAGTGTGTCCCACTGTTCTTAGATTGCTACCCTACCACGGCTCAAAGGAGTCGTGCAAACAGGTAGCAGTTGGGTGCAGTCCCGAGCACTTGGAGGCAATAGTGGTTAGACAGGATTCGTCTCTCCCGGTATTGGGAGATGATATCGCGCTGTGTCAGAGAGCCATTACACAAAGTTCCTGGCCAGGGCAAGTGAGATTTACTGGTAGGTTCCAGTAGTTTCTCAGGGTGTAATGGACTTCGCTCCGACATGACTTATACCGCTATTAGGGGACTGACACTTGCCGCCTCCTAGGCTCGATATGCGATAGTCTTAGACGAACAGACCGGACTGTACGGAGATTGTCACATCAGGCTCAGTAGGAGTTCGGATGGGTTTCCTCATCGTCCTTCTTATCGACATCTACCTGGGGACCGTTACGTACAGCTAGTGCCGCTTGCGGTCTGTGGTTAAACCCACTGCCAGCGTAAGTGTCGAGTCTTTAGAGTCCCACACAGAGAGTTTCCCTGCTCCAGGCGAAACGATATAGAGGTCGTATGGTTTTACGACAAGGGTTCGGACGCGTACGTGTGTATACGCACGTACGATGTTCGGACAGTTTTTACTAGCCGGCTTTGGTTTAAGCCAGATTCTAGTATCGGGTTATTGGATTTATACAGTCTAAAGTTTTTCCGTGTTTTCACGGATTGGAGGGGCGTTCTCGTAATTTGTCGGGAAGCTTCTAGAAGAGTGGTGACTAAGGGGTTAAGGTGGCATGAGCATTAAATGCTTAATGACTCATTTGTGTGATTCATCCTTTGTATTAAATGATGCATTAATTAGTTAGTGAGTCATATGATGAATCACACTAGGTGAATGAATCTAACCATGATGATTAATCATTTATATTATTTATTTGATAAATTGTTATGGTTGTTAAATTCACATGAGCTCATTATTCATTCTCATTCTTATCTTCACCTTCTCTCTCCTCAAGCTCACTCTCTCTTCAAACCCTAACCCTAACCTCTCATGTGTTGAGATCGAGGGTTAGCTAGACCAATACATCCATAACCTCACTATATATCCCCTAGGTAGCTTAGATTAGCACTTTAAGCAACCTAGTTATCTCAATTTAGAGATTAAGCTTGGCGTAGGAGCTTTCGGGTGGATCGTCTTTGACTCGAGGAGGCCGTTGAGGTGCCGATGTTCCTGGGAGCCTACGAGGAGTGGAGGACAGCGATGAAGACCCGAAAGACATGTAACGTGAGGTATAACTTCGAATCCGAGTAGTTAAACCTCTAGCATATAGTTAGCAATGGTTTAGATACGATTCATGCGCTCAAGTCCGTGTTACGAAGCTTTGATAATTGTTTTTCATATATTCCGCCTCCCCGCAAGTTCGTGGGGTGCGTGACATGGACTTAAAAGCACATCCTTAAATGTCCCTAATCGTGAGAGTATCGAGACTAAGTATCGATATTCCAGAGTAGACTAGTGTATACGTTTCTAGACCCCGACGAGGGGCGGTGGCATGTCTCGTAGCTATTGGTGTGTTGCACCTAAGATTGTATACATGTGCTCACTGGAGGTGAGTACACCGGACGGACTCACTGAGAACTTCTAAATGGTACTATACTTATCGTCAGATAGCAGTTCTCAGTTGACATGAGTACATGTAGTCTGTTGACATGAGATCATCATTTTTCTCGTGTGAGTTCCCATTGTACTTAGATTACTACCTTACCACGGCTCTATTGAGACGTGCAAACAAGTTTCAGTTGGGTACAGTCCCGAACCACATGGAGGCAGTGAGCGATCATCAGGGATTCGTCTCTCCCGGTATTATGTCGCGCTGTAATCGATTGGCCATCACCATAAGTCTCTAGCCAGGGCGGATGAGATTTACTGATTCGAGATCAGCAGTTTCTCGGTTTGGTAATAGGCTTGACACCGACATGACTTATCGGGTTATTAGTGGTCTGACGTGATCCACCCCCTAGACTCGCTATGCGATACTCTTAGACGAAGAGACCGGACTGTACGGAGATTGTCACTTACAGGCTTAGTAGGGATACAGATGTGTTTGCTTGTCGACATTCCTTTCGTTCAATACCTGTGTAGCCGTTATGTACAGCTAGTGCCGCTGACGTACTTGTGGTTAAACCCACTGCCAGCGTATTGTTGAGTCTTTAGAGTCCCACACAAAGAGTTTCTCGGTTCAGGCGAAATGATGTAGTGTGTGCGTATTTTGATACGCACTTAGATTCGATTAAATACATATATTTAGTACACGTACTTTAATCGGGCGTTTTGATAATACTGGCAGGTTTGAAAGATAGCTGAGTCATTGTACGCTAGTATTATATCTCTCATTATCTCTCTTTTGGGTATTCGTATTTTGATACAAATACGGTATTTATATGAATACGAGTATTTGTATAAATATGGTATTTTTATCTTTATACGAATACGGGTATTCGTATTTTTATACGAATACGGCATTCCTATTTTGATACGAATACGGATATATGTATTTTGATACATACTTCATTGTGTGTGTGTGTGAGTGTGTATTTATACACACTTTTTCCATTTTTTGGTGGAATCTATGAGATGAGTGTGGGCTCATGACTCATGTCATGAGTGACCCACTCTTCTGATTAAAAGAGAAGAAAGAAAAAGAAAAGATAATGGTCTCATTCATAACTTCTTCTTTTTCTTCCTCTCTTCTCTTTAATGGTGAGCTTCCTTTTTAAGAATGGAAAATTTGTAAAGAGAGAAAAACAATGAGATTCTTCACTGCATCACTCTCATAATCAATTCTTAGCAAGTTTTGATTGTGAGTTGTTTCACTTGATTCGTTAATGTGAAGTTAGAGCTTGATTCATGTTTTCTCGGGTGCATCGTCTTTGATGAGGAAGGTCGGCGTCCAAGCTCGTTCCTGACGACTTCGGAGCCTTGCGGGAGTCCTTGGAGCGCGGTGTAGGGGTCATCCCCTAGTACGCGGACACACTACAAAAGTAGCTAGCCCTCTTAATCTTGCATATTTTGTATTCTAGTTTAGTGTTTGAAATCGATTTTAGGATATAGGTCGCTAGTGCTTACTTTTAATTTTTTGTTTTCGCTTCCGTCTTTGCTGCTAGTCTTGCGGCGCGAGCACTAAGGTCCTTACATTGTTATGGCAGATGAACAGGTTCTCGAATTTGGAGAAAGCAAGCTTTTGAGCGGTACGTTCAAACGACATTTCAACTAGCATACAAAAGGGTTCCGAGAACTACGCTTAAAAGTCGTTGTTTTAACCTCTACAAGGATGGTAAATAGGTATTAATTGCTACTCTTACTTCTTTAAATATCGATATTTCATTAACTTCTAATATTTGGACTGATAGAAAGAAACTTCCCTGGATTAGTGTTATTGCACATTGGATAGATTCTGACTGGTATTTGCAACAAAGAATTATTACTTTTAGACAATTTCAGTTCCCGCATAGTGCTTTTAATATAACTTCTGAAATTAAATCTGTTTTATAAGAATATCACTGTGTAAATAAAAAAAATTCTATTTCTTTCGGTAATGCTAACAACAATAATGCTACTGTTGCTAAACTTATTAGGATATACAAACCAATTTAAAGTGGTCGCTTTTTTCATATTCGTTGTGCATGTCATGTACTTAATCTTGTTATACAGGATGCATATATCGTATGTAGTTCAAATATTCAAACAATTAAAAATGCATGTAGATTTATTAAAAATTCTGGAAAAAGAAAATCCGAATATAAAGTTAGATGTCAGGCCCAAAGAATAAGGCCGTCTCTTAGAAAAGATGTAGCCACTAGGTGGAATAGTACATATGATATGCTTCGTACTGCATCAAAGACCGCCGGAATTATTAGTAACATGTGAAATGAACAAAAACCTGTAGAAAACCACTTAACATAGGATCATTGGGCTATTTTAGAACTTTTTAAATATTTTCTTATGACTTTTAAAATGGCAACCGAACGATTTTCTGCTATTTATACCCCCACTTCTTATATTCTTATCTCTGAATTGTATAATACAGTTCAATGTTTTGTTAGTCACTCTGATAATCGATTACTTCAGCCAGTTATATTTGCAATGCTAACTAAGATTTCTAAATATTTCTCTGAAATTCCAACTGTTTACGTTCGGTAATAGATCCTAGAATTAAATTAAAGGGTTTGGAGACTTTTTTAAACGGTTCCATGGATGCATGAGGCATAATGTAGATATTGATGTTTGTGTGAGTACCATTAAAAGTAATTTAGATGAAATGTTTGATTTGTATGTTGCACGAGCTTTTGCTGGTAGAACCAGTAGACCATCGGCCGCAACCATTTCACGTGCTTCGATTTCAGTTTTAGCACTTATTTCAACAGAAGAAAAAAGCACGAGGCCCCGTGGCCTCATCATCGTCATCTTTAAATGAGTTAACAGTATATTTACAAACTGAGTCAGACGTAGATTATACCATATATGAGTTTGATATTTTAGCCTGGTGGAAAAACCATGGACATATGTATCCGGTGCTTTCTACTATGGCCCGTGATTTACTAACCATTCCAGTGTCCACAATAGCGTCGGAAAGTGCTTTTAGTACAGGTAACAGGATATTAAGCGAAGAGAGATGCAGTTTGGCGTATGACACAATAGAGTGCATGATTTGCTCGCAAGATTGGAAATTAGCAGATGTCAGGAAACAAAATACAATCACTTTGGACTTGGATTATCTACCTGAGGAGCTTACAGGATCAGACGAGACCAACACCAAAAGAGAAACCACAACCGGCGACGATGAGGAGTGAGTACGATCTGTAATGGTAGAAAAAGAATTACGTAGACCTGATTCTCTCTCATTGATCTCAATATTTGGGAGGGATACGCAAGCAGCCCGAGTGGGTTCGGTCTCTAATATAAAAAAACAACAAATTGTTCTATGAAATTGTAATTTGATTTATTTTAATAAAATTTCGGTTCAATTTTCATTTTTTACTTAATTTTTAAGTTTTTTTTATAAAAAAATCACCTGAGCCAGACTAGTTGACACGCCTGACTCGTGTGAATCGTCTCGTCTCGCCTCGCGATTCGCCTAGGTGATGCGGCGAGACGAGTAGGTTCCGGCGTCGGCATTGTTGGTCTCGTTTCTCTTCACCTCGTTTAGTCAGTGAGGCAAGCCAACTCGTCTTGTGTCTCTTCACGAATTGGACGAGTCGCTAGACGAACAGAATCGATTCGGTTCATTGGCCACGCCTAATTATAGGAGAGAGCACTCTCGGTTACAGTTGACCCCCACATTTCTAAAGGCTCAACAGACAACTGGGTCCTCAATGAGGTCCCGCATACGTAAGAAAAGAAAACTAAGGGGACTTAAATGCAAAATTAGACTCACTCACTGGCGAATCAACGGCCGAGATCTCTCTCATCTCAAAACCCTAGTCTTCGTCCTATAAATTTTTCTCCTCCTCTCTCATTCCCCCGTTTCGATCCCCCCATCTCAAAACCCTAGCGCCTCATCTCCCTCCCCCAAGTCTCAGCCGCAGACATGGCCGAATCCCTAATCCTGAAGGGCATCATGCAGGGCCACACCGACCTCGTCACCGCCATCGCCACCCCCATCGACAACTCCAACATGATCGTCACCTCGTCCCGAGACAAGTCCATCCTCGTCTGGACCCTCACCAAGGACGGCATCGGCTCCGTCGAGAACCCCGCCAACGCCGTCTACGGCGTCCCCCGCCGCCGCCTCACTGGCCACTCGCACTTCGTCGAGGACGTCGTGCTCTCCTCCGACGGCCAGTTCGCGCTCTCAGGGTCCTGGGACGGCGAGCTGAGGCTCTGGGATCTCAACACTGGGGCCACTACCAGGAGGTTCGTGGGCCACACCAAGGACGTCCTCTCTGTGGCCTTTTCGGTTGATAATCGCCAGATCGTTTCGGCGTCGAGGGATCGCACTATCAAGCTGTGGAACACCCTAGGTAAAAATTTCAAATTTGGATGTTTTAATATGCTATTTTGAATAAAAATAGCTTTTTGGAGCGATTTGTGTGAAAAAAGTTTGTTTTTTGATTCATATTGGATTTATAAGATTGGTATGCTAGAAATTTATGAAAGAGAAGTGAGATCTCTGATATGACAATGAGTTAATGTATTAAACGAAAAACATGGTATTTGTTAGAAGAAATACCGATTTTTTGATTTTTTGGTGACATATTTTGAGGATGGTTTGTTTTGTTGTCCAGTGTATACATCATTTGCTCGTTGTAATGTACATGGTTTACTCTAAATAAACTTAGACGTAGTTTGCTCTGAATTGGTGGAAATATGTAAGTTCTGGATCACTTTAATTGAGTGTCTGTTTTGGGAGATTGAGGCATATGTGTGGAATCGGCATGGAAGGTTTCTTATGTCAAAAAGCAGACTATCCTCTAGTGAATTGACTTTCCTCTAAAATTCATTTTGCAAAATAGTTGTAATTATAAGTGGTGCATATATGTATTAATATTTTAATCATAATCGCCATCTAATGTTAATTATCTAACCCTGTACCATTTTATATGCATCTAGCTATCTATTTTGTATATGTTTGGTTATTTAATTTTATCTGAACAAGATCAACAGGGGTTGCCAATATTATGGAAGTTGTTGGACACATGCGATTGTGCACTATAATAAAAAAGCATTTCATTTTTAAAAAAATTATTATGGGTATACAGTTATAAGTAAAATCCAAAGCTTGCTAAAAATTTTGTGGCCATAGAATTCATCTTTAACCAGTAATTAATTTTAGTTATGTTAGTTTTTAATAAAGCATGTAGTTTTCAGTTCTGTATTAAAGCTTGTAGTTTTCGGTTCTTTTCTTCTATATTTAGTTTGAAAGAAAAACAGAGGAAAAAGATAGGGACTCAATTATATTCCCAGTGGACATGTCATTTAGTTTCTTCTATCCTTTTTGTTACCCTCACTTTCTGCTTAGCCTAACATAATTCCCAACCTTTTTTAAATTAATGCTAACCTTTTGCATTTAGAGAAATATCTACATTTTAGTTGATTAAGCTGTTGACCACCTTAGGTAAGTAAGTACCTGTAATTTTTTTTATCAGAAGATGGCATTCTTCAATCTTCTGGTCAAAATATTACTCTACTCTATGCAGTACTGACTGCCCATCTCAATGACACTGTAGAATATTAGGAAGCTTTTCCCATAATCAAAATTTAATAACCCAATTCTTCATCTTTGAAGGTGAGTGCAAATACACCATCCAAGACGCCGATGGACACTCCAACTGGGTCAGCTGCGTTCGATTCAGCCCGAACACTACGCAGCCTACTATCGTCTCTGGCTCGTGGGATCGTACTGTCAAAGTTTGGAATTTGACCAACTGCAAGCTCAGATGCACTCTCACCGGACATGGAGGTTATGTGAACACTGTGGCAGTGAGTCCTGATGGTTCACTGTGTGCCAGTGGAGGAAAAGACGGTATTACCCTCCTGTGGGATTTGGCAGAGGGGAAGAGGTTGTACTCGTTGGATGCTGGTGCGATCATCCATGCTTTGTGCTTTAGTCCAAATAGGTACTGGCTCTGTGCTGCGACTCAAGAGAGCGTGAAGATATGGGATTTGGAGAGCAAATCGATTGTTCAAGATCTCAAGCCCACTGAAATACAGAACCCTCCCATAAAACAGGTATGCACTCTTGAATTGTACTAATGCATTTTGGGCCTTGTTACTTGTACTTTAATTTTTAGTACAGTCTCTCTCTCTCTCTCTCTCTCACACACACACACACACACACACACATACACACACATGATGTATGCTTTTTGTATTGGAAATATTAACTTCTTTAGTTAAGCACTTCATTTGCTTCAGATTTTATATAACTTCGATGTATTGGATCTAGAGTTTGGACAACAGTTTGTGGTTTAAGAATAGGATTAAGAATAGGTTTAAGAATAGGATTAGGAAATATCAACTTCTTTAGTTAAGCACTTCATTTGCTTCAGATTTTATATAACTTCGATGAATTGGATCTAGAGTTTGGACAACAGTTTGTGGTTTAAGAATAGGATTAGGACTATCTGTTCTTTCTCATTTGTTTTAGGCTTTGATGAAAGGTTTCTTTAATTATCTGTACTTTTTGGGTTATTTCTTGTTATATTCCTTAATTTTCCTCTAGTCCATTATGGATTGATAATTATATTATGTTTTATAAATGTCAATGTAGAGTTGTGTTACATATGCTTAAGAGTTAGGTTATGCATTGTCCTGTGATAATAGGTTTAAAGGAGTGCAAAGGTTTTGAAATTTCCTTTTTGGGCCATAATTGATGAATGTTTTTTGTTCGATGTACATACTGTTCAGTGAATGCAAGTGCTGTAGATTCTATAATAGAAGAACGCATCATTATGTGTTTTATAGTTGTTTCTTATAAGAGTAAATCGGCCCTGTAGTGTAGTGTCCATGTAGGGTGCACTCTACAGTGGAGTATATGTGGCATCTATGCATTGGACTTTGCATGGTGCTTTTGCATTTAAGTCCTTTCACCTTTTCATTTGGTCTTGCACTTAAATGCAAAAGCACCATGCAAAACCCAATAAATGCATGCCACATATTCTCCACTGTACGGTGCCTTGCAGGGACACTGGAGGCCTCTTTTACCCTTCTTATAAATGCATTTCTCTTTGATGCTTGAAAGGGCAATTGAATAATTTATTTAAAATGCTTTGTATGCTCTTTCCTTGCATTATTCAACTGACCAAAAGCTTTGGTAAAACGTTTTTGGTGTCATCATCTTTGCTTCAACTATAGTAGGTTATGTATAAGGCTTATTGAAATCACAAGATTTAGAAACCTTTTAATGATTTTTCAAATACCAGGTTTTAGGATTTTGTCTCCGCCGTGAATCTTTTGATCTTTAGTAAAATTAAGTCGAGAAACTTGGGCAAGTAGGAGCAATTTGATCTCAGATTTATGACAAATTTCATTAAAATAAAAATCTAATAATTTGTTATTGTTGATATGGTATGTGCATGTACTGTGAGATTCAAGGAAGCTTGCCGTGTTGATGGATTTTTGAATTTGTTATTGGTTGGAAACCGGCATATCTTTGCTAGGTTTTCTTAAAAGCAGAATTTGAAATCAAAAGATAGGATTATAAACTATTCGCCTTTATGCTGTTTCCCTGTTAGTATATCGTTTATCATTGTTTTAATCATGTATTTATTTTCATTGCAGAAAATGCTTTATTGCACAAGCTTGGGCTGGAGCTTTGATGGAAGCACCCTGTTCACTGGCTACACTGACGGAACAATCAGAGTCTGGGAAATCAGCCGTTATTAATGATCTAGATTACAGCTGAGACCGTTGGTTCACTGCTCAATTTCAATTTTTGCAAATGAACTTTTAGTTTTGGTTTGCTATTTTCGCTTGTTTGTCATGTTTGTTTTCAACTGGATGCTATCTCCTGGTTCCAAAAACTTTTGTATCAGACATCCCTTCAAGCTAGTCTTGATAGAATTCATGTCAGAAATTTGACTCCCCATAGTGTGATTGTTGTCTGCATTCGACTAGCCAAGCAATTATCGTTGAACTTCAAGTATTGAGCTTCTTAAAATAGAAAGTCTTTCTAATTATGTCCGAGCTCTTTTATCTGTCCATTTACATTTTAAGCTTGTGATTGTATTTCAGTTGTGTTATTGTCTTTATGGTGTCTGAATCATTGTGCTACCTTCTATTTCGCTCGTTCTGTTCCTGTAACAAGGAATAATTCATTGTGCTTTTGTTAATTCTTTCAGTGATGCTACCTTTCACTTTGTTGCCTTTATTGTTGCCTTTAGCTCCAGCCATCACTGCAGTGGCCTGGCTTTTCCATCTCTGTTGGCATTGTTTTCATGGCTGTTGCTGCTGTTGCTATCATGAACATGCCCATCAATCTTACCACAATCACACTACATTTTTGGTATGGTTGCCATTACAATACTGTATCCATTGTTGCTTGCTTTTCCCACCTTTGTCATTACAATCATGTTCCTTCTTATGCTAGTGAAGGCATTTAGATGATGATTTCTTTTAATTCCCTTCTTCGCAACTTCTTTTTTATCACCCTCATGCATTATAAGGTCCGTGTACAAATCAACTTTCAAATTTAAGTAGGTCTTGAAAACCTTGAGGCATCATGTTGTAAAGTTTTGTTTGTTATCCTGCAAGATCCTCATAAATCTTTTAGAGTTAAGAAATGGCTGAGTTTGTTAACACGAGTTAAGATGTTATGGTAAAAAGGACTGCAAGATCCTCATAAATCTTATAGAGTTAAGAAATGGCTGAGTTTGTTAACACGAGTTAAGATGTTATGGTAAAAAAGACAACGATAAAGATGATAAAGATAATCAACTTCAAGTAAAAGGTATTGATGAATGAGGGCAATGCATTCTTTACAAAGCTTAATTTGGGAGCTATAAAGGTCTATTATTTGAATGTCAAGTTTCTAGTTGGATGATCCAAACATCATTATCATTAGCATGTTGTGGCCTTCACAATACACCATCTAATAAACACGGGACTAAATTACTATCTTAAATTTTGGGCTCATACAACCTAGTTTATGATAAGCAAAAAGGGCCTGTATGGACTCCCCGCCTCTTCCTGCAGTGCCCACATCTATAAGGGTGTGGCCCCTTAGGTCCTATATGTAAACAGGCCCCTTAGGACCCACACCCTTGTGCGTGTGGGCACTGCAGGGATAGTACCAGCAGAATCCCTGAAGGCCCGTATCACTCTTATGATAATTTAGCGATGTGGTGATCATCTTCAGCATTCATCGAGGCTCTATTGAGATCGAGAAGTCGAACCTTTCTCTGATAGGGTTGACTCAGTCGTCTTCTCCAATCAAAATAACTCAAATATAAGAACGGATGATCCGCGTCCTCACCATCGACACACAACTCTTCAATGACGTGTTGTGCTGATCGGAATATGGCCGAGGGTGCTTTTGATCGAATTTGGTTTGAAGTTGCCTATACAAACAACCTAGATGCTCAGTTATGTTCGTTTTTTGGTGGGTTTTAGACCCGATTTCGGTCAAGACGAGATAGTTAGACCCGCTTAATCTGGGAACGTTAGGCCAAATGATTCAGAAGTTCATCATGCTCTCGAATTAGTGAGGTCAGACCAAGCATACCTGCCGACGAACATATACTAGATTTAAGGCTCGTGTCGCAAGCAATCCATATGTCTAATTCTGCGATTGCATGGGGGTCTGTAAATCAAGTCTCGGCTGATGGTTAAGGATGTGTAACTAGAATGGTTTTATTGTATTTGTTGTCTTGAACTCAATTAATAGATTTTTTGAATAAAATTATTTCTTTAGTTTGTTTATCATTTGTGTTATTCATATAGGTCGAATTCATATAAAACATGTTCACCTCTTCATTTAATGATATCTCATCTATTGAGGGAGACCTGCTTGCTTATTTGTGTAAGTCGATGTCGCACACCCCACAGGGTTTGTGGTAAGGAGGAATTAGCAAACAATAATTTTGTAGCGAGCAACATCAACCTAAACCCTTGGATCGTATCGGAAACCTTAACAAGCAATACTAACAAAGGTTCTAATCTACTCTGAAGTGTCCAAGTCCTTCGTGTCCAAGTCCTTCGTGTCTTCTTATTATCTTCTTAAGCTCCTCGAGTGTACGGATCGAGCTTGATAATCGGCCTCCTCGTGTCGAAGAAGATCCACTCGAGAGTCTATGGTTCAAGCTCTAACCTCTAGAATGAGATAACTAAAATACCTAGTTTGCTAATCTAGATAGCTTAGGAGATGTAGAGAATATTTATTGGATCATTTTATCTCATTAACCCTAGATTTCTTAACTCATGAGAGTGTTTAGGGTTTGAGAAAGAAGAAGAGAGCAAAGGAGGAGAGAGAGAGAGTATTGAAGTGATAATGATATGAAAAATGACTAAGTGTTGATAACTATGAACCATATCATTTTCAATAATAATAATAACAAAATACAACCATACTTCAATAGTCATCCAAAGTGAATGAGTCACCAAAGTAGCCATGCTTCAATAATGATCAAAAACCACCTTATACCTCCACCTTATTATCCATTTAAATAAATGGATTAATCACAAATGAGGTGTCTTCTTCTAAAAGCACTCTTGTGAAATTACAAGAATACCCTTCACCGTATATATATACCCGTATTCGTACCATGAATACCAAGAGACGAAAATAATCCAATATTATAATACTAGAATGCAGCTTAATCCTAAGCCCGCTAGTATTATTCGTCCGATCAAAAATACGTGTAACTGGTACGCATATATGATCGAGACCCTGCATGTAAAACCATACGGCCTCTACATTGTTTTGCCTGAACTAGGAAAACTCTCTATATGGGACTCTAAAGACTCGACGGCACGCTGGTAGTGGGTTTAACCACAAGCTCATCAATGGCACTAGCTGTACGTAACGGCTACCCATGTATCTGTCGAAAAGAAGGCCGACGAGCAAACTCGTCCGAACTCCTACTGAGCATGTCCGTGACAATCTCCATACAGTTCGGTCTGTTCGTCTGAGAGTATCGCATGCCTGGTCTAGGGGATAGAAAACGTCAGACCCATAATAACCTGATAAGTCGTGCCGATGTGGCTCAAGGCCATCCGAGAATCTACTGGTCCAATTACCAGTAATTATCAATCCGTCCTGGTTAGGGACTTATGGTGTTGGCAAACTACCCGCCAAATTCCCGAAGAGAAGCAGCCTCTCTTAATGAAATAAGTAGGCCACTCGGCATTTCAAGTGTTAGTGTATATGCTCTAGGGGCCATTACTGTATCATACTAGTTTGTATATTACTTAATGGAAGCTTGGGATATTCACATGTATATAACAGTCTTGCTAAACATGGTAGTATGCTACTTGGTTTTTTCTATCTTAATATGTGAGTATACGTATTGATAGAGCTCTTAGGATCTTGCTTGACTACCAGCGTTGTGATGGCAGTCACACTAGTGGGGGCTGGATAGTCTACAAGCACATCCTTATTCAGGTCCCTAGTCGTTGGATTATCGAGACAGGGCATCGATACTCCGGAGTAGACTAGTGTGTACGCTTCTCATCCCAGTTGGGGAGATGGTCTGTCCCACAGCCGTCAGTACGTCGTACTAGAGATAGTATACAAGTGCTCGTTGGGTTACGGGTACACCGGACAGGACTCGCAGGGAACTGTTGGTTGGTTTTATACCTGTCGTCAGTGAACAGTTCCCAGGTGACATGAGTACAGCATAGTCCGCAGACTTGACACTGCTATTTCGCCTCGAGTGTGTCCCACTGTTCTTAGATTGCTATCCTACCACGGCTCAAAGGAGTCATGTAAACAGGTAGCAGTTGGGTGCAGTCCCGAGCACTTGGAGGCAATGGCGGTTAGACAGGATTCGTCTCTCCCGGTATTGGGGGTTGATATCGCGCTGTGTCAGAGAGCCATTACGCAAAGTCCCTGGCCAGGGCAAGCGAGATTTGCTGGTAGGTTCCAGTAGTTTCTCAGGGTGTAATGGGCTTCGCTCCGACACGACTTATACCGCTATTAGGGGACTGACGCTTGCCGCCCCTAGGCCCGATATGCGATAGTCTTAGACGAACGGACCAGACTGTATGGAGATTGTCACATCAGACTCAGTAGGAGTTCGGATGGGTTTCCTCATCGGCCTTCTTATCGACATCTACCTGGGGACCGTTACGTACAGCTAGTGCCGCTTGCGGTCTGTGATTAAACCCACTGCCAGCGTAGTAGTCGAGTCTCTAGAGTCCCACACAGAGAGTTTCCCTACTCCAGGCGAAACGATATAGAGGTCGTATGGTTTTACGACAAGGGTTCGGACGCATACGTGTGTTTACGCACGTACGACATCCGGACAGTTTATACTAGTCGGCTTTGGTTTAAGCCAGTTTCTAGTATCCGGTTATTGGATTTATACAGTCTAAAGTTTTTCCGTGTTTTCACAGATAGGAGGGGCGTTCTCGTAATTGCGCGAGAAGCTTCTAGAAGATGGTGACTAAGGAGGTTTAGGTGGCATATACATTGAATGAGATTAGTGAGTCATATGGATGATTCATCCATGTCATTAATGCATCATAAATGCTTAATGACTCATGGAGATGAATCACCATTAAATATTTATCAAGTATGGTTGTAAATCATTTTATTTTATTTTCTTGAAAAACAATAATGCTTGATATATATTATGATAGCTCATTTTCTCATTTCATTATTATGTTCATCTTCTCTCTCCTCAAGCTCTTCCTCTTCAAACCCTAATCCTCCCCTCTCATGTGTTGAGTACAAGGATTGGATTAGATTACTTAATCCTTAACCATTCTCTATATCACCTAGGTTGCTTAGATTAGCGATTTAAGAAACCTAGTTACCTCGAGTTTGAGGTGAAGCTTGTAGTAAAGCTCTCGGGTGGATCTTCTACTACTTAGAGAAGGCCGGAGAGGACGTGGAGAACGACAAGACGAAGGACTCGGATCTTTAGGTATAATCACTTTTCATAGTAGTTGTTAACTCTTATGTTTGTTGTTAGCTATTGTTTATGCAAAGATTCTCGGTTAGTCTATGCTTACGCTTTAAACAAGATCGTTTTTCATTTTTCCGCCTCCCCGCAAGTCGTGGGGTATTGTACATCGACTTACAGTGGTATCAGAGCCTCGCTGAACAATAAATAACTCATTACCAAAGTCGTAAGAGATTCGAACGCAAAACGAACCAAAAAACGACATCGATATCACTACTTTCTGTCGAATTTTAAACAGGCTCTAAAAATTTTTCAGGGTGCTTCAGAATAACCTACAGAGAATTTTAAGAAAACTGGTGAAAAATGGGTTCCTGAATCGGCCAAACGACCGCGGAACCGCGGCGGATCCCACCGATCCGCCGCGGAACCGCGGCCGAGTTGGGGCCGATTCAACCCATTTTCCACCAGTAATTCTTCTGTGATATTTTTGTGTTTTCTGGGATGTTTATTTTTCTGCTCAAGTCTCAGGTGCACAGAGAAGTATTGGAGTAGAATCTAATGTGTTTGCATGATCGAAATTTTGCGATGTTTGCTAATTTGATTATATCTGTGTTTGTATAATGTGTTCGTAAACCTCCCCTAACTGCTAGTATGTCGGTTGGCAGGGGGTTGCACATTTCTGTAATGGATTTTATCTGTTTGTGTATATGAACTGTGTTGGACTGTTGTGATGTATAGCCGGGGTTTTGTGATGGGTTATTATTTAATTCATTTGATGTAAATGTAATTTGTTGTAATATTATTTTGCGGGGCACATCCAGGTTGCGGTTGTAGCCACCGTTGTATTATTTCATTTTACTGTTTTTGCTCCTAGGACAGACCCAAGGTGGGGTGCACAAATTACCGGACGGGTAATTTGCCGTACCCATAGGGGTCTAGGATGGGGTAATGGCTATTCATCACAACTGTGTAATCCGTCTTTCGTTGCAGGCTCAAAACAAACACGGATTGCTTGCAAATCCAATAAAGTTCATATGAGATCTGGAATGCCTATTATTGCGGCTGACGAATGTACAATATCTATATATAATAGCTATTTAGACGTCACTCATGTTTTACACACGCGCTAGCCCAGCCCCCGCTCTGTCGTTAGTTAAGT
Source organism: Agapanthus africanus (assembly GCA_030015575.1). Classification (NCBI taxonomy): domain Eukaryota; kingdom Viridiplantae; phylum Streptophyta; class Magnoliopsida; order Asparagales; family Amaryllidaceae; genus Agapanthus; species Agapanthus africanus. The sequence continues at coordinate 644,132,039 of CM057342.1, forward strand.
AACCTAACGGGTGATGACGGGACCCAGTGGCGAATGCGGATGGCATAAGAGGACGTATTTTCGTTGTTTTCTGCAATGATAGGTTAATGATGGGACGCATTATTTATAATGCAAAGAAAATAAACCAAAAGTTTAATCGTTGGAACAATTTAAAAGAAACCACTCGGTTAATTTTAAAAAAAAGATATTTTTAAAAGCAGAGCTTTAACCACTCCTTTTAAAAGCTATCAGGTTCCTTCGGTTATATCAAGTTCACTACGTTCACGGTTTCGCCAAAACCATTCGTAGCCTTCCATCATTTCATTTGGGTATTCAGTAGTATTCAAGCTATGTATTTTGACCAACGCCAAGGCATAGTGTTTGGTAGCTGCTGGGTATTCATTTGTTGCATAGATAGATGAGTTAGTTTGGGACAGTCGTATGATCATTTTGGCCAACGTCAAGAATATGTACGGATGGGTTCAAATTAACAAGATAATGATGGGTAGAACTTGACATGTGACTTATGACATTTTGACCAACGCCAAGGTCATAAGAGCATGGGGCAAAAATATATATCGGGAATTTCTAAAGAAGCTGAAATTTGCAAAGAGTTGCATACCATTTGGAGTTTGATGAATGTTGGTAGGATTCCTTCAACATTATCATACAATGATATTTGGATCCCGATCCTACTGTGAGTATATGCTACTCATCAGGATATTCGTCACTTAACGATCAATGCTATAAACCAAGTAGGTGTCAAGAAAGGTGTCAGCGGGGTTACGCCCCCAGAGAAAAGAGGTTATTTAATTAAGGAACTTCGCGAAAGCGTTGGAAAACCTCCCTCGAAGTATCGACACTAGCCTGGCTGAACGGTTAAGCAAGTATTGTACGGTGAGAATAGTCCTGGCTAATTCTTCTTTTATGGTTTGGGGAAGGATTTGAGAAACAGTGGGAGCCATCCAGTTTAGATAAACTAAAAACCACTCTAAACTTGCAAGAGTATCATGCTAAAGAGTTTTCTTCTCTCTCTCCTAATTGCAGCGACCCTGAAAATGACTGGACTTAAGTTACTTTTAGAGAAAAATATACTGACAGGGCCAAACTATAAATATTGGCTGCGAAATGTCAAAATGGCTTTGACCTATGACAAATTGGGGTACGTCCTCACCGCTACGGCACCTGCTGTCCCTGGTCCCAAATCCAGTAATGCGGATAAGGAAATCCGCAAAACCTGGGATTTCGATTGCGCGAAAGCCAAGTGCATCATGCTTGCCTCAATGAACAATGAACATCAGAGGAGGCACGAGGATATGGAACTAGATGCCATATTTCTCCATACAAAGGAACTTTATGGAGAGCAATCTCGTTTAGCAAGATACGAGACCTCTAAGAACTTGTTTCGAGTGAGGTTGGCTGTCGGGTCATCGGTAGGAGAACATGTCCTAAAGATGATCGGCTATATAGAAGAGCTCGCAGACCTCGGGACGACTTTAGATAATGAGCTCTATACAGACCTTATTCTCCTGTCCCTTCCTTCCACCTACGCCCAGTTTATCCTGAACTTCAACATTCAAAGAAAAGAAGTTGAACTTCCGGAACTCCTGAACATGTTAAGGAGTGCAGAGGGCACCTTGCAGAAAGCAAGGGAAACACCCGCTATGTTTGTTAGCGGTGCATCTTCTTCCGGGTCCAAGGCTAGGGCCAAAGGAAGGAAGAAGAAGGCCGCCACCAAACCTAGAGGAGGTGTTAGTAAGGTGGGAGGGAAGGGAAAGAAAAAGTTTGCGGTACCGGTAGTGGGCCAGGATGAGTGCTTCCATTGTCACAGGAAAGGGCACTGGAAGAAAGATTGCAAGGCGTGGAACGCCAAGAACCAGGAACCGAAGCAAGCTGTGGCTTCGACTTCAGGTGTGTTTGTAATTGAGAATTGTCTGTCAATCAACTCTACTTCCTGGGTATTGGATACCGGATCAGGATCTCATATTTGCAATTCATTGCAGGCACTGAGAAACTGTAGAGTGCTGAAGGAAGGTGATATGACCCTGATGGTTGCTAACGGAGCTAGCGTGGGAGCTGTGTCCGTAGGGGATTATCACCTGGGATTGACGAGTGGACACATTTTGGTTTTACATAACTGTTTTTGTGTACCCAGCTTAACGTGTAATATCATATCTGTTTCCTTGTTATCAAATAAAGGTTATGATTTCACGTTTGGAAGTGGTGTTGTTAACATCCACCTTAATCATAGTTTGATTGGGTCCGGTACACTGGAAAACGGTATATATGTGTTAAACCAACTCCAAATTTTCAATGTCCAGAACACACTAAAAAGAAAGTCTCCGGATTTAAATAAAGCTTTCTTATGGCATTGTAGACTGGGTCACATCAATGAGAGAAGGTTGACTAAGTTGCATAAAGAAGGATATTTGGACTCGTTCGAATATCAATCTTATGTCACTTGTCAATCTTGTCTCAAAGGAAAGATGACAAAGACTCCATTTACTGGACATGGAGTAAGAGCGAGCGAGCTCTTAGGACTCATACACAGCGATGTATGTGGTCCAATGTCTACACATGCAAGAGGTGGTTTTTCCTATTTCATTACTTTCACGGATGATTGCTCAAGGTACAGATTCATTTATCTGATGAAATATAAATCCGAGGCTTTTGAGAAATTCCAAGAGTATAAGAATGAAGTAGAAAACCAAACCGGCAAAAGTATCAAGACACTAAGATCTGATCGAGGTGGTGAATACTTGAGTGCCGAGTTCCTAGGTTACCTAAAAGAGAAAGGAATTCTCTCTCAGCTTACTCCTCCATACACTCCACAGCATAACGGTGTATCGGAGAGACGGAATCGAACCCTATTGGATATGGTACGATTCATGATGAGTAATGCTGAGTTGCCGCGATCTTTCTGGGGTTATGCGCTAGAGTCAGCGGCATATCTTTTGAACATGGTTCCTACCAAGACTGTGCCTACCACGCCATATCATATGTGGAGTGGGAAGAAACCCTATCTTCAGTATCTAAAAATATGGGGATGTCCAGCTTTTGTTAAAAAGAAGCATGTGGACAAGCTCGAGGCATGATCAGTAAAGTGTAAGTTTGTGGGATATCCAAAGAACTCCAAGGGGTATCTATACTATTACGCAGAGGAACAAAAGGTGTTTGTTTCTCGTAATGCCCATTTTCTAGAATATCAGTTTTTAGAAAAGGAAATAAATGGGAGCGAAATAGAACTGGAAGAAATTCCAGAACCACAAACTAATACTGAAAATTTGGTAGAACCGGTAGTTTAAGAAGAACAGGACATTCCCGCACCCCTCCGTAGGAGTTGTAGGCCGTCTCATCCGCCTGAGAGATATTACGGTTTTCTCATAGATGGGGATAGAGAGGATTGCATCATAGATGATGATGAACCTATGGGCTTCCAGCAGGCCATCCAGAGCGGCGACTCGGTACGATGGCTAGATGCAATGCGGACCGAAATGGAGTCCATGTACACCAACAAAGTATGGACTTTGGACTTTGCTCCAGATGGGGTAAAACCCATAGGATGCAAATGGATCTTCAAGAAAAAGATTGGTGTAGATGGACAGGTGGAAACCTATAAGGCTAGACTTGTTGCAAAGGGTTTTCGTCAAAGACCTGGTTTGGACTATGATGAAACTTTTTCTCCAGTGGCTATGCTCAAATCCATTCGGGTCCTTCTTGCTATTGCTGCCTTCCATGATTATGAAATCTGGCAGATGGACGTAAAGACGGCTTTTCTGAATGGTAATTTAGAAGAGTGCGTCTATATGGATCAGCCAGAGGGTTTCAATCAGAGTGGGAGCAGCGGGAAAGTATGCAAGTTGCTTAAGTCCATTTATGGACTAAAGCAGGCATCGCGGAGTTGGAACATCTGTTTTGATGAGACAGTCAAAGAATATGACTTTATCAAAAATCCAGATGAACCATGTATATATAGTAAAGTTGTAGCCAGAAGTGTCGTATTCCTCGTCTTGTACGTGGATGACATTCTATTGATAGGAAATGACATTCCTATGCTACAATCTGTCAAAGGATTCTTGTTACACAGGTTTTCCATGAAAGACCTGGGTGATGCCTCTTACATTCTGGGGATCCGGATCTATCGTGATAGATCCAAGAGGATGTTGGGACTTTCGCAGTCCAGGTATATCGACACTGTACTGAAAAGATTCAGTATGGAAGATTCCAAGCGCGGTAATCTACCGGCTTGTCACGGAATCACCCTATCTAAAGAGATGTCTCCCAAGATTGATTTGGAAAGGGAACGCATGACTATTATACCCTACGCTTCTGCGGTAGGCTCTATAATGTATGCGATGTTGTGCACCAGACCAGATGTAGCTTACGCACTGAGCGTGGTAAGCCGGTATCAGTCAGACCCAGGGGAGAAGCACTGGATAGCAGTAAAGAACATTCTCAAGTACCTGAGGAGGACTAAGGAGATGTTCTTGGTTTACGGCGCAAAAGACCTCAAGTTGGAGGCCTATGCTGATTCCGGCTTCCAGAGTGATAAGGACGATTCCAAGTCCATGTCAGGTTATGTCTTCACCCTCAATGGAGGGGCGGTGTGCTGGAAGAGCTCCAAGCAGGACACCGTTGCTGACTCGACAATGGAAGCGGAGTATATAGCTGCTTGCGATGCCGCAAAAAAGCAGTCTGGATGAAGAAGTTCCTAACAGAACTTCAGGTGGTTCCTACCATTGTTGATCCAATACCTCTGTATTGCGACAACAACGGAGCTATAGCTTTAGCGAAGGAACCAAGGTCCCATCAGAAGTCCAGACACATCTTAAGGCGGTATCACCTGATCAGGGAGATCATTGATCGTCAGGAGATCGAGGTTCGGAAAGTTGCTACTGAAGAGAACATTGCTGATCCATTCACAAAGGCCCTACCTCAGGTTCAGTTCGAGAGGCTACTCGAGATCATCGGTCTTCGATATGCCAGTACATGGCCCTAGTGCAAGTGGGAGATTGTTAGTGTATATGCCCTAGGGGCCATTATTGTATCATACTAGTTTGTATATTACTTAATGGAAGCTTGGGATATTCACATGTATATAACAGTCTTGCTAAACATGGTAGTATGCTACTTGGTTTTTTCTATCTTAATATGTGAGTATATGTATTGATAGAGCTCTTAGGATCTTGCTTGACTACCAGCGTTGTGATGGCAGTCACACTAGTGGGGCCTGGGTAGTCAACAAGCACATCCTTATTCAGGTCCCTAGTCGTTGGATTATCGAGACATGGCATCGATACTCCGGAGTAGACTAGTGTGTACGCTTCTCATCCCAGTTGGGGAGATGGTCTGTCCCACAGCCGTCAGTACGTCGTACTGGAGATAGTATACAGGTGCTCGTTGGGTTACGGGTATACCGGACAGGACTGGCAGGAAACTGTTGGTTGGTTTTATACCAGTCGTCAGTGAACAGTTCCCAGGTGACATGAGTACAGCATAGTCCGCAGACTTGACACTGCTACTTCGCCTCGAGTTGTTAGTTATATGTATGCCCTAGAGGCCATTACTGTACATTAGATGTATAATGTAGTGGATGCTGGGACATATATAGGGAGGACTTTCTTGCTCGACATGATAGTATGCTATCTGGTTGATCTTTACCTTAACGTGTATACTGATTGTCTCTCTGTTACATGTTGGTAAAGCCCTTAGGATGTGTACTTGACTACCTGGACTATGATGCAGATCATACTAGTGGGGACAGATAGTCTATAAGTACATCCTTCAAAGTCCCTAGTCGTGGGTGTATCGAGACGGGGCATCGATATACCAGAGTAGACTAGCGTATACCTTCTCGACCCATACAGATGGGCGATGGATGATCCCATATCCATTGGTGTTTGACATCAGAGATGATATACGGGTGCTCAGTGGAGACTGGGTACACTGGACGGACTCGCCGAGAACTCCCAGATGGTATTATACCTCACGTCAGATGGCAGTTCTCTGGTGACACTGGTACAGAGTAGTCTGTTGACCCAAGATCGTCATAGAGTCTTGTGTGGTTCCCACTGTGCTTTGATTTCCATCTTACCACGTCCAAGAGGGCGTGCAAAACGGTGGTTTTTGGGTACAGTCCCGAGTCACATGGAGACAATGAGCGATAGGAGGGGATTCGTCTCTCCCGGTATAGGGAGTTGATGTTGCGCTGTGTTCGATTGGCTATAACAGGAAATCCCTGGCCAGGGTTGCTGAGATTTACTGGTAAGTGTTACCAGTAGTTTCTCGAATTGTTATAGACCTTATATCGACATGACTTATCGAGCTATTGGGGTCTGACGTTTACCACCCCTAGACAAGATATGCGACATATCAGACGATCAGACCGGACTGTACGGTAGTGTTACTAGTTGGATTCACTGGAGTGTGAGCGGGCTTGCTCGTCGATCTTCAGATCGCTCAATACCCGGGTGGCCGTTACGTTTAGCAGACCGCTTGAGGCTTGTGGGTGTTTGATATGATCATCACCTGCTGCCGGCGTATTGACGAGTCTTTAGAGTCCTACACAGAGGTTTCCTGCCTCAAGCGAAACGAAATAGGAGTGTGTCACGACCTGAAAGAGCACGTGACTGGCCCTTGAACCATATGAAGTCTATAGGACCCCATCTGATCCAAGTAAGCCAAAAGCCCAGCAATCTAAAACCATTTAAAGAGTAAATAAGGAAAAACTGTTTTTGAAAAGTAAGGAAATCATGTTTGGAAATCAAAGTTTTTAAATAACTAAGCCGAATATGCATTTTTTTAAATGTGTAACCTTTCCTGAAAATTTCGGCAGAGTTTCCTTTGTAAAAACTGGCCCCGAACGGGGTACAACAAGAATAATATATATGAAATGATAAAAGGCATCCCCAAGCGGGAGCTAGCTCTTCGTCCATCGACGGTCACAACCACGCAAGCAATAATAATATACAATACCAAAGGGCGAGGATCAAAACCCAAAAAAAAGAAACTCAAAACAGCCAGAAAACCGTAATACTACTAGCGCGACTCTAAGGTCGAAATAAAACAACAATGTTTTCTAAGTCTGAAACAAACTACAAGTTTTGGTTGATGGACAATTCTAGATACAATAAATAATACATGAACAAGGACGGTTCTGATACAAAAGAACCCACCTATCCAAGCAAGTCACCCATAAGGAAGCAGTGTGCCAGAAATGCCGCTATGGAATCTGTACGGCAAACCTGCAAGAACTGGGGCACAACGGGGGTGAGTTGCCAACTCGTGAATAGAAAGATATCTATAAGCAGAAATCAAATGCATGACCTATCCTAGGTCAAAACGATCAGATATACATAAACCTCAATATGGATAAAGCTGAAGCATGCTAAACTGGCAATGTAATCTCTACATGAGTGTAATGCCAAGTGCTCGTGCTAGTGCCTCAGGTAATAGCATGTCATGAATATGAGGTATAACCAATGTAATCAAATCTGCACACTCGTGGATCCCGTCCACTCGTCACCCACTGACAATAACCACCATGCATGTAAATATCATGAATCATGTGCATGGGAAATAATATGAGGATATAACCACCCGTGTCCCTCGCGACACATTAAAATCATGGAACCAGGGTGCTCAGCATCGACACCCGAAAACATCATGAAAACTGTGCCCAGCATCGGCACGTAAATCCTCATATATCGGGCTCCGTCAGTCCGGATCGGCCCGCGGGCTCTGTCTGCGGTATCGGCCCTCGGCCCCGGCAGTATGCCCAAAACATCTATCGACTCTGGTCGGTATCCTCCGGATAACCGCCAGGTCCAACCAATCACCGGTAGGTACTCGCCCGCCTCCAGGCTCAATCGGCAAAGCTCATCGATCATCTTGCCGAGGGGAACCATACCGGGTCCACCATGTACCCGCAATCGGCTCATCCACGCCTCGATTCGGGTTACACATGTCGCTCTCAGCACCGAGAAAACACATGGTGGACGCACTGAAATATCATATCAAGGGTAACCGGGTTTTTAAAGAAATGACATATTCTCTTTTGAAATACCCTCGGTTCCCAAATCCAGAAATATCATAGAAACAACATATCTCAATGCGTACAGTCAAAGCATGATGTATGCGGCATGTAACAGTAATGCAAGCATATCAGTAAATCATGCAACATGGAATAATAATGTGCACATGTCGAGGGAGACCGCTCTTTTAAAAGGAATCTGTTTTTAAAGAGTATCTTGCGGTTCCCAAATCCCCAATCAAGCTAGAATCATCTATATATGTGTACAGGTATAAGTGTACAATATGCCATGCCAGAATCATATCATGAATGCAATAGTACTATAGTGTAGTGACATGGCAATTATCGATGATGAGTGTGTGAGCCGGCAACAAGTGTACGTGGAACATATACATCATCGATAATGGTGCTGGTGTCCTAGCAGCATGACTGAATGTCACAACAATACAAGCGATGCAATGCAAATAGCAGGAATATGCGGAAACGAATGATCAACGCAAAAGTATAGAACCTGCCCCAATAGATATGTCATGCAACCTTGCCTTTTGAAATAAGACGAATCAGGGCTTTTGGTAAAGTAAGGGCTACGGTGTTTTAAGAAAAGATGCATCATTTGAAAATATCCGTATAACCCTTCTGCTTATCTTTAAAATATCCCCGATTCGTTAGTTTTGAAATAGGTATGACTCGGTCTAGTCTAATGTCTACTAAATAATCTAGACAGGAGGGGTATGAAACCACCTAATCTGAGTCAATATATAAATATAGATATGATAGTCGGTGATCTCGCCTCAATAACATATCGTATGATATCCTCGAGTCATGAGTGCGGATCTATCATCAATATCGGCTCGTACGGTAAATCGTCGTACGGCATCCCAATAGCTGGGTAGGGGTCAATATCACACTATCTCATCACATATCAGGTATCACTTATCATCAGATCACACAATCTGGGGTACTACTGTAAGTCTAGTACAAATCGACACCATCTATAAAATATGAATGCGGGTAAAGCACATGTCCAAAGGCCCGCTAAAACTATCATATCGCACCTCGAAGACAAGCTATGTCACATCGCCGATCTCACGACCTCACATCAAGTATCATCTCAAACCACGTATCATCCTCAAATCCCGTATATAAACACAGTCCCATACCCATGTGTAGATATACGCACCATCATATGCACTCTAATAAATAAAAGAATGAATGCAAGTATGTGTGTAAATGTATGTGTGAGTGCAACCACTACTCTAGGGTTCGCACTATACTAAACCAATATATTCTTATCATCAAAATATCATTATCACCATCAATAACCCTAAACAACACATAATAAATATTCGTGTGTATACGTATTCGTATACATCACCACGGACTGCGGGGGTGCTATACGCCATCCACCCGACTTCTTCCCGTAGATATAAATCTACTCACATTGCTTCTCGTGTGCCAAAGCCGATGTCGCTATCTTCACCTCCTTTGCCTCAACATCACACGGGGTACCTACAAGTATATCACAATGCTAAAGCACATGAAAATCACATCGGAAACCAAAATAGCACACCCTACCCGCATAGGTAAAAACCTATCGACACGCATGTAAACACAATCAAAATCCACTTGTCGTTGACGTCCAAACGCCACCCGACAGGAATGAATCACCAAATACCAAAATCCATGCTAAAACAAGTCCCAAATTATACACCAACATAGGAAAATCAACCCAGATTTCACCCTAGATGGAATCAGTCAAAACTAGACATACTCAGGGTCAAAACTAGAGGAAATGGAGGCATGCACAGAAAACGAGGCAATTCCTTAAAATACCTTATTTTAGAATTTTCCATAATTTTTCCCCATTTATCTGTATTTAATTATACCAGAATATTAAAATATTCATTAAAATAATATTAAATTATAAAATTTCCCAAAAATCATAATTTATTATTTTGAAGACGTTACAATCTACCCCCCTTAAAGAAATTCGGTCCCCGAATTTAAATTTAAAACCCCAAATTCTAAAACATTTCGATACGAATTCCAAGTCATCGGGGCTCCGAAATCATCTATACATAAAACATCATAGCGCAATGCATGCGCATGAGTACTGAGCAGATAACTCAAAAGCAACACTCCATCAAGCATCCGCAATCATCGGAGTCATGGTAACGACACAATGTCAAATCCAATACAAAATCAATATGATATGGACCAAGACTATACATGTAGACACCCAATCTATACATGTAATTAGCTGATGCAACTGTATGCCAAATCTTTTTAAGTCGCTGTGCGATGCGCATAACACTGCACAGTGGCGGACGTTTCTCATAAGAAAATAACTATATATGTGTATATATATCCTTTGTTTAATAAGCACGTTCCGCCGTTTTGAAAACAATCAGAAGGGTTTCCTTGTTTTTAAAACGTTTTGTGTCATATCGGACACGTAGGTATATACTGAAACTATAGCTCGCTTTTCGGAAATCCCTTCGATAACTATCGATGCATGCAAAATATATCCAGGCACTGTCCACTGACTAGTCCTGCTCAGTATGAAAGCAAATATCCCACATCATAAAAATGTACTGCTCCAAAAGGAATAAATTCCAAAAATGCACATAACACCACCCTGTGCGTCTGACGCGCACGGAAATCAAAATCCATATATGAGCTAAACATGTTCACAAAACAACATCTAGGTGCAACGGGTGTGCACGAAGCATCTGTCATAGGCAACATGTGTGCCTGACAGCCAAAACAGGTGCATCTGACATGCACGAAGAATCTCGATTTAGTGCATCTGGTGTGCCCCAAAATCGTATCTCAAAACATGCGCCCAACATGCGCGAAAATCCAAATCGGTGCATCCATCATGCACGAATGAAAATCTAGACCCTGCGCACTCAATATGTACGGAATCACAAAATCCAATAGCAACGTCGAATATGCGTAAGTCCAGTCAAAAGCACGGAGTGCAAGAATCCACATCAATATCACAATCAAAATCGACATACCGAAAGGCATCAAATCGAAGTCAGGTGCAATCGTAATGCACAAAATATAAATCCGGTGCAACAAAGGCACGAAATATAAATCTGATGCGATAAACGCAAGAAACATAAAACTGGTGCGACAAATGCACGAAGTATAGAACTGGTGCATCCCATGCACAAATACCAAGCAAGAACTCAAATACGTAAGCAGCAACACCAAGTGTATCCAGATATGAAGAAAATCATAAACGTGTGCAGCTGCGGGCACAAAACACATATCGATGCACTACAAGCACATATAAGCTACACCGAGTGCAAAATCAAAACACTAAAATTACATGAAACTCTGCTGGAAGCGTAAATCAAATCACCAGCATAAAATAGGCATGAAATCGCAATCAACAGCTCAAGAGTAATAACTATGTACAAGGTATAAATACCCAGTAGGTGCAACCATGGTGTACAAAATCAAATATCATGAAACTCAGTCATCAAGACTAAATCATGCGAATAGATCGCCCAAAATACCGAAATCCAAAGCAACGGATACGTGATAATCAAATCACAAAATCACAAATCATAATTACCGTCGTCGGTATACCCTCCTTCAGGGTCGAGAAGGTACCGGTACATCCGATGCTAGCGGCGCAAGATATCTACTTGCCTCTTGCTCGCGGCTGGCGTCCTCTGCATCTGGTTCCTGATCTTTCCTGTAGATTACCAACTCGCAATCCATCGGCTCATCGGCCCGGTCAGGTGTGCTGACAGGAACGATTCTGTTCTTGCACTTCCCTGGTCATCTCTCGGTCAATCCTCACGACCGCTCGTAAAGCAGCACATCTCTGGCGCCGACCTCAGGTCCTCTGAATGCATATCACACATCCGATCCTGGGTGCAACTCTTATTGCAGCAGTGTATTGGAAGGAATCCTACTCAAGGTCTCTTCTGATCTTGCCTAAGCCAAACTGTAAGGAGGCTGGTACTCTGGCGAAATCTTTTCTCGCTCTCTGGACCTCTGCGTCCTTAGTACAACATCTCCTCGGAAGCTGGTCGCATCTCTGCGCCTCTGTATGCATGTCCGGCCTTTAATCTTAACGGGGTGTAGTAACAGCTCGTCTGCCTCTCGCACGAACTTCTTGTCCCGCTTGTCTGTATCATCGACCATTCGACGTCGCGTCTTTATCTGCACACTGCAATGTCCTCGGCTACGGTCCACCCGAAGTCTCTAACACGGACTCGAAATCACGAACTCAGTATCTTCATCACTCAGTAGAAGATATCTAACCGAACACGTCCTCAACGTGCATGTCACATCTCTGATGTCAGCGGAGTGGAACGTCATCTCGTCGAAATCTCGTGCGAACTCTTTACTCCACCTTGCTCCAATATCGACTGGTTCGGACTCATCTCATCATGGCTACACGGACTGCGCTCCTACGGCTATGCTCGTATCTGGAGTCTCCCAAGCAGTGTCCCATCACATGATATCCGAATGATGTCGAATCATCCGATCGACTCGTCAGAACCTCACAATCCCCCAAGAGCTCAACATCTCGGGTACAGTTTAATAGTATCGAGTACATGCCACAGCGTCGGTGGTCCAGCCGTAGAAGGGCAAACCCAAGCCTCACTAATGGCGCCGAGGAACTGCCGCAAACCCTAAGGTTCAAAGGCTTTCACACGGTCATTAAGTCGAGTTAGGGTTTCATTCTTCTAGAGGGTCCATAGAATCACCTGCATGTCTTTCCGTATACTTTAAACTTGGAAAATGGGTTCCTGACCTTCGATCGTCTCAATCGACTCTCAACGAATCTGCGTGAAGTCGCCTCTAGCTGGAATCAATCTATCTGATGACCTCGCATCGGGGTAAGCGAACGAACCACATGTCCTAGTCATTACTCCTCGGTGACTAGCGACTCACTATCACATCTCTAAGAATATGCTCATGCTGCAGTAGCTCCAATCATCTGGGCGATATCTCATCACTCGCAGCAACAACTGGCTCATTCGTCGGTACGCTAAGCAGCGCCTCAACCATCATGAATAAGTGATACATCAACGGTCATCACATCCTGGCTGGCCTCTATCAGTGGCTCAATCCTCTGGTACCGTCCGGTACATCCTAGAAATCTCACAGCAGCGATCTGTCAAACGCCCATAGTACGGAAACACAAAATACGAAGCCTCAATGCAACCGTATGTCTCTGGAATCACGCCCCAGTCAGCCCTCGTCCCCGACGAGCTCATGCTGATAACTCGAGCCGTAGCTCACTCTGCCCGTGCAACCGCGGCAGCAAAACCATAACCAGTATCGATGAAGATAGATCATAGGAAGGAATATGACACAATGCAAGGAAATGTACAACCTAAGGTTTCTTAAGCGGAGTGGCGTGTCGTAAGTATGCCGCGGAACATACCCACGGTACGTCACTCTACTTCAGTCACCTATTCCATCAACCAAGGGTCATCCTACACGACGAAAGTTCGGGTCTAATACCCCCTCGACCAAGTCTAAGTTCCGTAAGGTCAAGCCTAAGTTCCATATATAGATAACGCCCTAGGCTCCACATAGTCAAACTTAGACTCGAACCAAGGTCAACCTAGCGCTCTGATACCAACTTTGTCACGACCCGAAAGAGCACGTGACTGGCCCTTGAACCATATGAAGTCTATAGGACCCCATCTGATCCAAGTAAGCCAAAAGCCCAGCAATCTAAAACCATTTAAAGAGTAAATAAGGAAAAACTGTTTTTGAAAAGTAAGGAAATCATGTTTGGAAATCAAAGTTTTTAAATAACTAAGCCGAATATGCATTTTTTAAAATGTGTAACCTTTCCTGAAAATTTCGGCAGAGTTTCCTTTGTAAAAACTGGCCCCGAACGGGGTACAACAAGAATAATATATATGAAATGATAAAAGGCATCCCCAAGCGGGAGCTAGCTCTTCGTCCATCGACGGTCACAACCACGCAAGCAATAATAATATACAATGCCAAAGGGCGAGGATCAAAACCCAAAAAAAAGAAACTCAAAACAGTCAGAAAACCGTAATACTACTAGCGCGACTCTAAGGTCGAAATAAAACAACACTGTTTTCTAAGTCTGAAACAAACTACAAGTTTTGGTTGATGGACAATTCTAGATACAATAAATAATACATGAACAAGGGCGGTTCTGATACAAAAGAACCCACCTATCCAAGCAAGTCACCCATAAGGAAGCAGTGTGCCAGAAATGCCGCTATGGAATCTGTACGGCAAACCTGCAAGAACTGGGGCACAACGGGGGTGAGTTGCCAACTCGTGAATAGAAAGATATCTATAAGCAGAAATCAAATGCATGACCCATCCTAGGTCAAAACGATCAGATATACATAAACCTCAATATGGATAAAGCTGAAGCATGCTAAACTGGCAATGTAATCTCTACATGAGTGTAATGCCAAGTGCTCGTGCTAGTGCCTCAGGTAATAGCATGTCATGAATATGAGGTATAACCAATGTAATCAAATCTGCACACTCGTGGATCTCGTCCACTCGTCACCCACTGACAATAACCACCATGCATGTAAATATCATGAATCATGTGCATGGGAAATAATATGAGATATAACCACCCGTGTCCCTCGCGACACATTAAAATCATGGAACCAGGGTGCCCAGCATCGACACCCGAAAACATCATGAAAACTGTGCCCAGCATCGGCACGTAAATCCTCATATATCGGGCTCCGTCAGTCCGGATCGGCCCGCAGGCTCTGTCTGCGGTATCGGCCCCGGCAGTATGCCCAAAACATCTATCGACTCTGGTCGGTATCCTCCGGATAACCGCCAGGTCCAACCAATCACCGGTAGGTACTCGCCCGCCTCCAGGCTCAATCGGCAAAGCTCATCGATCATCTTGCCGAGGGGAACCATACCGGGTCCACCATGTATCCGCAATCGGCTCATCCACGCCTCGATTCGGGTTACACATGTCGCTCTCAGCACCGAGAAAACACATGGTGGACGCACTGAAATATCATATCAAGGGTAACCGGGTTTTTAAAGAAATGACATATTCTCTTTTGAAATACCCTCGGTTCCCAAATCCAGAAATATCATAGAAACAACATATCTCAATGCGTACAGTCAAAGCATGATGTATGCGGCATGTAACAGTAATGCAAGCATATCAGTAAATCATGCAACATGGAATAATAATGTGCACATGTCGAGGGAGACCGCTCTTTTAAAAGGAATCTGTTTTTAAAGAGTATCTTGCGGTTTCCAAATCCCCAATCAAGCTAGAATCATCTATATATGTGTACAGGTATAAGTGTACAATATGCCATGCCAGAATCATATCATGAATGCAATAGTACTATAGTGTAGTGACATGGCAATTATCGATGATGAGTGTGTGAGCCGGCAACAAGTGTACGTGGAACATATACATCATCGATAATGGTGCTGGTGTCCTAGCAGCATGACTGAATGTCACAACAATACAAGCGATGCAATGCAAATAGCAGGAATATGCGGAAACGAATGATCAACGCAAAAGTACAGAACCTGCCCCAATAGATATGTCATGCAACCTTGCCTTTTGAAATAAGACGAATCAGGGCTTTTGGTAAAGTAAGGGCTACGGTGTTTTAAGAAAAGATGCATCATTTGAAAATATCCGTATAACCCTTCTGCTTATCTTTAAAATATCCCTGATTCGTTAGTTTTGTAATAGGTATGACTCGGTCTAGTCTAATGTCTACTAAATAATCTAGACAGGAGGGGTATGAAACCACCTAATCTGAGTCAATATATAAATATAGATATGATAGTCGGTGATCTCGCCTCAATAACATATCGTATGATATCCTCGAGTCATGAGTGCGGATCTATCATCAATATCGGCTCGTACGGTAAATCGTCGTACGGCATCCCAATAGCTGGGTAGGGGTCAATATCACACTATCTCATCACATATCAGGTATCACTTATCATCAGATCACACAATCTGGGGTACTACTGTAAGTCTAGTACAAATCGACACCATCTATAAAATATGAATGCGGGTAAAGCACATGTCCAAAGGCCCGCTAAAACTATCATATCGCACCTCGAAGACAAGCTATGTCACATCGCCGATCTCACGACCTCACATCAAGTATCATCTCAAACCACGTATCATCCTCAAATCCCGTATATAAACACAGTCCCATACCCATGTGTAGATATACGCACCATCATATGCACTCTAATAAATAAAAGAATGAATGCAAGTATGTGTGTAAATATATGTGTGAGTGCAACCACTACTCTAGGGTTCGCACTATACTAAACCAATATATTCTTATCATCAAAATATCATTATCACCATCAATAACCCTAAACAACACATAATAAATATTCGTGTGTATACGTATTCGTATACATCACCACGGACTGCGGGGGTGCTATACGCCATCCACCCGACTTCTCCCCGTAGATATAAATCTACTCACATTGCTTCTCGTGTGCCAAAGCCGATGTCGCTATCTTCACCTCCTTTGCCTCAACATCACGCGGGGTACCTATAAGTATATCACAATGCTAAAGCACATGAAAATCATATCGGAAACCAAAATAGCACACCCTACCCGCATAGGTAAAAACCTATCGACTCGCATGTAAACACAATCAAAATCCACTTGTCGTTGACGTCCAAACGCCACCCGACAGGAATGAATCACCAAATACCAAAATCCATGCTAAAACAAGTCCCAAATTATACACCAACATAGGAAAATCAACCCAGATTTCACCCTAGATGGAATCAGTCAAAACTAGACATACTCAGGGTCAAAACTACAGGAAATGGAGGCATGCACAGAAAACGAGGCAATTCCTTAAAATACCTTATTTTAGAATTTTCCATAATTTTTCCCCATTTATCTGTATTTAATTATACCAGAATATTAAAATATTCATTAAAATAATATTAAATTATAAAATTTCCCAAAAATCATAATTTATTATTTTGAAGACGTTACAGAGTGCATATGAGATATATGCGGGACCGAGAATGATACCAGTATGTGATACTGTATTCGATTCTCGCGAAATGTGACATTGATCGGTTATATGCGATATAGCCGGGTTATCGGATCAAGTGTTGATTCGATAAGTTGTTACTGTTGATATTAGTCGGTTATATGCGATATGACCGGATCATTAAATCAAGTGTTGATTTAATGATTTAATGCATAATTATATATTTGATATATTACTTTGCATTAACTAGTATCGGTTCACTTAAGATGGATTTTCTCACTCGGATGTGCGCATTGTATATGCGATATATTTTTGTGCACTTGATTGTATCATGTTTGATGATGCATGCAACATTGGTTAGTGTAAAGAATTAAACCTAGGTTAAGTATATGGTTAGGGTTTCTGTTAGTTATATGTATGCCCTAGAGGCCATTACTGTACATACGATGTATATTGTAGTGGATGCTAGGACATATATAGGGAGGACTTTCTTGCTCGACATGATAGTATGCTATCTGGTTGTACTTTATCTTAACATGTACTCTGATTGTCTCTATGTTACATGTTGATAAAGCCCTTAGGATATGTACTCGACTACTGGGACTATGATGAGATCATACTAGTGTGGCCACGGTAGTCGACGAGTACATCCTATAACTGTTCCTAGTCGAGGGTGTATCGAGACAGGGCATCGATGCACCAGAGTAGACTAGCGTATACGCATCTTGACCCATATGATGGGCGATGGATGATCCCATATCCATCGGTGTTTGACATCAAGGATGGTGTACGGGTGCTCAGTAGAGACTGGGTACACTGGACGGACTCGCCGAGAACTCCCAGATGGTATTATACCATACGTCAGATGGCAGTTCTCCGGTGACACTGGTACATAGTAGTCTGTTGACCCGAGATCGTCATAGAGTCTTGTGTGATTCCCACTGTGCTTTGATTTCCATCATACCACGTCCAAGAGGGCGTGCAAAAAGGTGGCTTTTAGGTACAGTCCCGAATCACATGGAGGCAATGAGCGATAGGAGGGGATTCGTCTCTCCCGGTATAGGGAGTTGATGTTGTGCTGTGTTCGATTGGCTATAACCGGAAATCCCTGGCCAGGGTTGCTGAGATTTACTGGTAAGTGTTATCAGTAGTTTCTCGAACTGTTATAGACCTCAAATCGACACGACTTATCAAGCTACTGGGGTCTGACGTTTACCACCTCTAGGCGAGATATGCAACATATCAGACGACGAGACCGGACTGTACGGGAGTGTTACTGTTTGGATTCGCAGGAGAAGTTACAGGCTTGCTTGTTGATCTTCTGAGCGCTCAATACCTGGGTAGCTGTTACGTTTAGCTGACCGCTTGCAGCTTGTGGGTGTTTGATATGATCATCACCTACTGCCGGCGTATTGACGATTCTTTAGAGTCCTACACAGAGGTTTCTTGACTCAGGCAAAACGGAGTAGGAGCACATATGTGATATGTGCGGGACCGAGGATAATGCGATATGTGATACCGTATTATATTCTCGCGATATTTGATATCAGCCGGGTCGTCGGATCAAGTGTTGATTCGGCAAATCAGTACGGATAAATATTAGTCGGTTATATGCGATATAGCCGGATTGTCGGATCAAGTGTTGATTCGATAATTTAATGTATAATAATATATATGATATATTAAATTACATTAGCTAATATTTGCTCACTAAAAGATTCTTTTTCTCACTCGGGTAATACATTGATATATATGCGATATATGTTAATTGTATTATTTTGTTGCAATAAATATTGTATATGTGATATATAATATTGTAACATGATATGATAAATAATGCAACTTGTTTAGTAGAGATTAAACATGGTTAGGGTTTGATTAGGGTTAAGGCTTTCTAGAAGTTTCTAGAAGTTTTCTTTCTTTGTCTTTGTTAAGATATTATGCTAGATATTTCCAAAACCCTAACCAAACCTTTAACCCTAGTTAATTCTCTACAAGAGTTAGCTTGACCATGGTTGCATTATCTATCATATTATTTCATTTCCTATTCATCACAAAAGGATTATGGATATTGTTCATCTTCTTCCTTCATTTTCTTTCATGGAAAAAGCTTTCTTGATTTTTCCAAGTGATGAATAATTGTGAGAAAAATATAAATAAAGAGAGCAAAAATCCTACTTCATCATCCTCATCTTCCCTTGCCATTTAGATGAGGATGTTCACATCATTTCATGAGTGTTAGCTTGTGTTATAGAAACTTCAAGGTAGATCATCTTAGTATCGAAGATCGGAAGCAAAGGTTGCATCTTTCTCTTCGTGGAACCTCTCGAAAGTCCGGATCCCGATGATCACAGCGAAGGGACCACAACACGGAGCATATGAAGTGAAGGACCGGATCTACAAAGGTTGTAATCCCTCTCACTTAGTGTTAAAGTATTTAGCATGCTAGTTTTCGCCTAATCTCTAGTTTAAAGTTCCGTATTCGAGTTGTTCGGCACGGCTAATTTTTTATTCGGGCATGGTTGATGCCTCGTAGACCCTTGTGCACGTGCCTAGCAACCCTACAGTGGTATCAGAGCCAAGCTAGAGCTTTAGGCGAAGTCTGAACGAAGTTTAAAGTCCGATCGAAACCCGAAACCCCGATAAAACACGCTCTCTGGAAATTTTCTAAAAATTGAGATTTTTCCACATTAAAAATATCCAAAAATTACAGCAGGTAATTATAAGGATTACTATGAAGCACGTGAGCGTAAGTCGCCCAAAGAGCCGCGGAACCGCGGCCCCACCCCAGAATGTGCGGCGGTTCCGCGGCCACGTGGTCGATTCATGGCACGTGCTTTTCACAGTAACTCTTATTTTGTAATGTTGTATTTTCTGGAAATTTTTATTTTTTTATTCAACTGTTGAATTATCTGGGTTGTATTGGGGACTTCAAGTTTCGATCGGATATTATAACTTTGTTTAGTTTTGTCCGGATAACTTTTAGAAACTGTTAAAAAGTTCGAAAGGATATCAATAACTCACTTTTTCCCGTCGGAAAATTTTTCAAAAGTTGGATTTTTCCTCGTGTTTAAGAATGTTCTAAGTCGTGCAAGTAACTCGATGGACACTCTAGAAGACAACAAACCTTAACTCGATTATGTGACCGTCTTGAACTGCCCTTTGAACCTTAGGGTTTGGGGCAGTACGGCGTGCCACATGTGAGGCGTTGGCTTGACCCTTCTACGGCTGGACCATTGCTACTGTGGCATGTAATGGATGTTTTTAAACTGATTTCAAGTGTTGAGATACATTGGGGAAATCTTGGGTGTTTGATGATTCGATTGGAAAGTTTAACTTTTTCTATTTATCTGGAATGTGATACAATATTTGGAATCCACAGGTAGTTATGAGATAACTAATTTGAATATTATAAACATAGCAGTTTAGTCTCAGATGATCGGTTGCCGCGGAATTTTGATGCGATCAAAAGTCCGTCGCAATCACGTAGCGTACGCGGATACTCGCCGGGTAAACTTAATAGACAGCCTCACTCCATAGCCCCGACCAAGTGACTGTAGGAGAACCCCGTCGCCGAAAGCATCCGTTTGGGTGCTCCCGGTAGCGGTGTTCCGCCTTGGTGCACTTCGTCGACGGTATCGGGGGTGCGGCCGTCTACTAAAGTTTGCGACGAGCATTCGATCAGGACGTCGGGAATCTTGTTGAATTGCCCGACTTGATATTGAAAAGTGTTTTCGATAATGAGACTAAAATGCTGGGTTTATAATTGTTAGGCATGTGATGTCTAAGGAATTCATTTGGTTAGGCATGCGATGTCTAAAGAGGTTGCGGATTCCAACTGTTGTAGTTTTACACTTTCTTTTCTGTGACCGTAAGCGTAGTATGTGGTGTATCGCCGGCTTCGTTGCTATACATCAACGACAATCGGGATACGCATACTTGCTTACGTTGATGATATGAGATATTATGTGTTGCTGTGATATGTTATATTGGATCGTCGCGTTTGAATAGCCGGGGGTTTTATGTGAGATGAGAGTTTTTTCTTTTTCATTCATGTAAAATTCTTTTGTATGTAATATTCTTTTATTGGGGCACTTCCAGGTAGCGGAAGATGTCACCCTTGTATATTATTTACTTTTCCGCATTAGGTAGACCCAAGGCGGGGAGCACAAGTAACCGGGTTTTAGGGTCCAGTGGGAGACCATCTCGAGGAGTCGAGACCGGGTCTCCTAACCCTAGAATTGGCAGTGTTACTTGTCGCTCTCGTAGGGGTCTAGGGATGTGGGTTTGGCTATTCATCGCGACCGTGGAATCCGTGTTTTATACAGGCTCGTATTGAAAACACGGACGTCCTAGTATATCCAATATTTCATATATGTTCTTCTGCTGCAATGTTCTGTGATGAGATCATATTACTGCCTGAGACGAATGTTTATATTTTATATATATGAGATATATGTTATATTGCAGATTTCGTTTCAAAAGAGATGCTTGCGAAGCATAATTAAAATGGGACTTCATTAATGTGATTAATGAAATAAAAGAAACCTAAGATGTTGTAGAAACTTGTTTAATAAAAACTGGTAGCTACAGTTCTTGCTTTGCATCGCGGTGTTCCTTGTAGAACATCCTGCACCTTATTCGATAGGGAAAGGACCGAGATCCCTTCACCGGGAGTGACTCCTTTAGCGATAACTGGCAGATGCTACAAACTCGGTTTGTCTTTTGATTGCTTTTAGAGTTTTGCTTTGCATAGTGGTATTTGTGAAATATCCTGCACTTTATTCGATGAGGAAAGGGCCGACGATCCCTTCACCGGGAGTGACCCCTTTAGCAAAACTAAAAAGGCCTCAAAAACACTCCATTTAAAATCACTCGATTCTACAACGATATCAAGTTCATTACGCAAAGGGTTTTCTGAAAAACCCGTCGTAGCCCTCCGTCATTTCAGATAAGTACTAGTTAGTATTCGTGCTACGTTTGTTGACTATGTTAAGGCGTAGTGTACGGTAGCTGATTAGTGCTTATCTGTATAAGCATATGATGCGATTGGATTAGGGTAGTCGTGCGACTTTGTTGACCATGTTAAGGGTCGTGCGGGTGGGTTTAATTCAATCGGGAAATGACGGGTTGAACTTGACTAGCACTTATGATTTGTTGACCATGTTAAGGTCATATAGCTGCTAGGGGCAAAATACTATTGGGAATTTCAAGTGTTGAAATTTGCAATAAGATTGCATACCTTCTATAAGATAGTTGGATCCCGATACCCGCTGCGAGTAAGAGTTACTCCTGGGAGAGTTTTACACATTACAATCAGCCGATCAAGTAGGTGTCTAGAAAGGTGTTAACGGGGTTACGCCTCTGGGAAAACGAGGTTTACTTTAATTAGGTTCGTGCGATAGCACGGGGGACCTCCCTCAAAGTACCGACACTGGCCTGGCTGAAAGATTGGCGAACTTGTAGCGTGTAATTAATCCCGGCTAGTCTTTCCTTTTAGGGTTTGAAGGAAGATTTGACAAAAACAGTGGGAGACATCCTGATTAGATATATTAGATAACCAATCTAATCTTGCAAGAGCATACGCTGAGTGTTTTCTTCTCTCTCTCTCCAGATAGCGACCATATCACGCCTTAATCAAGATAATAATACAGATATATTTGACCGAACCCGCTTGTTATACTGAGCTGGGGAACGTTGGTCCCGCTCCAACTTATAATTGTTATAAGACAGAGCAGGAAATTGGAGAATACCAGATTTCCCGTGCCGCCCAAACAAAGAAAGTGCATGTTGATGCATCTTCTTCGGGTGTGTTCATTACACAGAACTGTTTCTCAGTATCCTTTACGTCCTGATACCGGATCAGGATCCCGCATATGTAATCTGTTACATAGGCTACAGATAGGTAGAGAACTGAGAACGGGTGATAAGTTTCATGAGACAGAAAACGGTGCAAGTGTTGTAGCCAAGTCTGTTGGTTACTATCACCCTGTATTACCAGAATACATTGATTCTGAACAAATGTTATTAGATACCGAACCTGATATACAAAATCATATCAGTCTCTTTATTAGTAAAGAAAGGATATAATTTTGTATTGTTGGATAATGTTTTGAACATTTCCTATATCAATAGTTGATCGGTTCAGGCACGTTATCTAAAAGCATTGACGTTCTAAATCAAACTACAGTTCTTAGTATACAGAACACACACGAGAGGAAGAGTTCAGATATGAACTAATCCTTCTTGAGGCATTGTAGACTAGGTCATATCAATGCGACCCGACTGACTGAAGTTACATATAGATGCATATTTAAATTTGTTTGAATTTACATCTTGTGAAACTTGCCAGTCATGTCACAAAGATACAATGACCACAGCTCTGTTTATTGGAAACAGAGAAAGAGTTATTGAACTCTTGGGATTGATACATGCTGATGTATGAAGGTCCCCTGTCTACACATGCCAAGACCGGTTCTTTTTACTTCATTACGTTCTCTGATAATCTCTCAAGATTCAGACATGTGTTCCTGTTGAAACACAAGTCCGAACCTTTTGAGATATTCACAGAATATAATTTAGAAGTAGAGTACCAAAATACGGGTATAAGTATTATGTCCTTTGATGAGATCAAGGAGGAGAATACTTGAGCACGGAATTCCTGGACTATTCTAAAGGAGAATGAGATTCTCTCTCAGCATTACTCCTCCGTATACACCACAGCACGTCGGTGTATCGGGGCGGAGCAATAGCACCCTATGTGATATGGTGTGCTCTATGATGAGTACTACTGAGTTTCTTATTTCCTTTTGGGTGTTATGCGCTTAAGAAGCTGCATACATATTGAATAGGGTTCAAATCAAATCAGTTGTCTACCGCTTCATATGTGATATGGAAAGGGAAGAGCCCATATCTTAAGTTTGTTAAGATTTGGGTTGTCCGACCTATGTCTAAAAGCAAAATCCGGATAAGCTCGAGGCAAGGTCTGTTATGTAGAACTGGAAATGTTCCAGCTATACAAACTACAGCAGATGATTTGATAGAACCAAAGGATTCAATAGTTACCAACGAACCTCAGCCTCTCCGCCGATCTAGTAGGGTTCCTCACCCACCTGAGAGATGTAGGGTTCCTAGGCACCCTAGTGAGGTCTCATAAGGCATCAACCATGCCAATATAAAATTTTAAGGGTGCCGAGAGACCCGACTACGGACCGTCGGCTAGAAGTTTAGGCGAAAAAGCTAACTAGTTAACACTTAACTAAGAGATACGGAAATACAACCTTTGTAGATCCGGTCCTCCACCTCCACGGCTCCGAGATGAGGTCCTCTCCGCTGTCCAAATCAAATCCGGGCTCTAGCGTCGGCTTCGTCGGAGAATGGGCAAGCTAGGTCGTCGATGTCCATGCCGAAGATGATCTACGTCGAGGCATCACTAGATCGAGCTCCACCTTCACCAAGTCTTGAAAACTTGTGAGGGAAACACACTCTACTACTTGGCAAGAGGTAGAGGATGAAGAAATAGGAGTTGGGTAGACTTTAGTTTTGGATTTCTCACTCTAATTCATCAATCACCATTGATAAAGTCAAGGTTTCTTCTTTGGTTCAAGGAGGAAGAAGAAGAATATTATGATAAGATTAATTAGAAAAGAAAAGAAAAACAATTCTTATCATAAAGGTAACCATGGTAAAGTGTAGAGAATTAACTTAGGTTAAATGAATGGTTAGGGTCAAGGTATCATGAAGCTTCCACTAAACAACAAAAAAAAGCCACCATTCTTTTTCTCCTTTTTCCATCTATTTTCCAAAATGAATAAATAGATAAAGGAAAAGAGAAAAGGAAATAAAACCCTAATCATAAGTTTAACCATGGTTTAATTCTTTACACTTAACCAAGTAAACATGCATCATCAAACATGATACAAGCATGTGCACAAAATCATATCACATATATAATGCGCACATCCGAGTGAGAATATCCATCTAAAGTGAACCAATACTAGTTAATGCAAAGTAATATATCAAATATATAATTATACATTAAATCATTAAATCAACACTTGATTTAACGATCCGGTCATATCGCATATAACCGGCTAATATTCAATGTATCGATTTATCGAATCAATCCTTGATTCGATAACTAGGTTATATCGCATACAACCATTCGACACATTCATCGCGAGAATAGAATACGGTATCACATACACGTATTATTCTCGGTCCCGCACATATCTCATATGCGCTCCTATTTCGTTTCGCTTGAGCCAGGAAACCTCTGTGTAGGACTCTAAAGACTCGTCAATACGCCGGCAGCAGGTGATGATCATATCAATCACCCACAAGCCGCAAGCGGTCTGCTAAACGTAACGGCCACCCGGGTATTGAGCGATCTGAAGATCGACGAGCAAGCCCGCTCACACTCCAGTGAATCCAACCAGTAACACTACCGTAAAGTCCGGTCTGATCGTCTGATATGTCGCATATCTCGCCTAGGGGTGGTAAACGTCAGACCCCAATAGCTTGATAAGTCGTGTCGATATGAGGTCTATAACAATTCGAGAAACTACTGGTAACACTTACCAGTAAATCTCAACAACCCTGGCCAGGGATTTCCTGTTATAGCCAATCGAACACAGCGCAACATCAACCCCCTATACCGGAAGAGACGAATCCCCTCCTATCGCTCATTGCCTCCATGTGATTCGGGACTGTACCCAAAAACCACCGTTTTGCACGCCCTCTTGGACGTGGTAAGATGGAAATCAAAGCACAGTGGGAACCACACAAGACTCTATGACGATCTCGGGTCAACAGACTACTCTGTACCAGTGTCACCAGAGAACTGCCATCTGACGTGAGGTATAATACCATCTGGGAGTTCTCGGCGAGTCCGTCCAGTGTACCCAGTCTCTACTGAGCACCCGTATATCATCTCTGATGTCAAACACTAATGGATATGGGATCATCCATCGCCCATCTGTATGGGTCGAGAAGGTATACGCTAGTCTACTCTGGTATATCGATGCCCTGTCTCGATACACCCACGACTAGGGACTTTGAAGGATGTACTTATGGACTACCATGTCCCCACTAGTATGATCCACATCATAGTACAGGTAGTCAAGTACAGATCCTAAGGGCTTTACCAACATGTAACAGAGAGACAATCAGCATACACGTTAAGGCAAAGGGTAACCAGATAGCATACTATCATGTCGAGCAAGAAAGTCCTCCCTATATATGTCCCAGCATCCACTACAATATACATCCTATGTACAGTAATGGCCTCTAGGGCATACATATAACTAACAATCTCCCACTTGCACTAGGGCCATCTGTAGCAGTGGTTGCAGTATCTCATACTCAACCATCCCATGAAAGTCTCTCTCTGGGAACAGGCCTTTGTGAGTGGATCCGCTGTGTTGTCCTCTGAATCTACTCTCCTTACCTCGATCCCTTAGAGATCAATCATCTCCATGACCAGGTGATACTGCCTTAGAATATGTCTGGATCACTGATGGGACGGACGTTCCTTGGCATAAGTCACAACTCCATTGTCACACAATGGGAGGAACTAAGTTCATCTCATGAACCAATATACACCCAGACAGCTACTTTGGTAGCATCTTAAGTAGCGATGTATCCAGCCTTTATCGTCTAGTATGCCACGGTATCTAGCTTGGAACTCTTCCAACATACCGTCCCTTTACTGAGGGTAAAGACAATGCCTGCGACTGACATTCAGTGGTCTTTATCACCCTGGAACACTTCCAGTGATTCTCCCCAGGATCGATTGATACCATCTCACAACAACTAGTGAGAATCCTAATATCCATTTAGATCTATCTCATAGATCCAAAACCCAGGATTTAGGAGGTATCACTTTGATCCTATATGGAGAATCCTAGTGATAAGCGGAGATTGACCGAGCGTAGCATAAGAAACTCTTTTCTTATCAAGAGTATGTCATCCACGTACTCTACGAGGATCGTCACCATACTCCCTACTACCCTTTTGTTTATACAAGGTTCATCTTCCATTTTGATGATGTCAAACTCTTTGAGTACTTCATCAAAACAGACGTTCCAACTCCGCGATGCCTGCTTTATCCTATAAAGCATCTTGCACACGTTTCCGCTGCTCCCACTGTCTACGAAGCCCTCTGGCTGTGTACTTATAGACGCACTCTTCTAAAACATCATTTAGAAAAGCAGTCATGACACCCAACTACTAGATATCGTAGTCATGGTATGTAGCCGTGACAAGTAGGATCTGGATGGACTTAAGCATAGCTACTTGAAAAGGTATCATCATTATCCACACCTGGTCAATGATGCAAACTTTTAACAAGTCTAGCTTTGAAAGTCTCAACTTTTCCATGTACACCAAGTAATCTTCTCAAGATATACTTGCTCCTGATGGGGATTTAACCCTTCAGATATAGCAGCTAAAGTTCATACTTTGCTGGTGTATAAGGATTCCATCTCAGATCATTAAGCATCCAGCCATTCTTACAGAGTCTTACTCCTGATGGCCAGCTCGAAGCTAGTTGGGTCATCATCTCATGATGCAATCCTCGCTCCCACTGTCATAGAGAAACCGAAGTAACTCTCAGGTGGGTGAGGAACCCTACTAGATCGGCGGAGAGGCCGAGGTTCATTGGAATCTACTGAATCCTATGGCTCTATCAAATCATCTACTGTAGTTTGTATAGCTGGAACCTTTCCAGTTCTACATAACAGACTTTGCCTCGAGCTTGTCCAGATTTTGCTTTTAGACATAGGCCGGACAACCCCAAATCTTAATTGGCTTAAGACATGGCCTCTTCCCATACCATATCACATATGAAGTGGTAGGCAACTGATTTGATTTGAACCCTATTCAATAGGTATGCAGCTTCTTAAGCGCATAACACCCAAAAGGAAATAGGTAACTCAGTATTACTCATCATAGAGCACACCATATCATATAGGGTGTGATTGCTCCGCCCCGATATACCATCGTGCCATGGTGTATACGGAGGAGTAATGCTGAGAGAGAATCTCATTCTCCTTTAGAATAGTCCAGGATTTCCGTGCTCAAGTATTCTCCTCCTTGATCACATCAAAGGACGTAATACTTATACCCGTATTTTGGTTCTCTACTTCTAACTTATATTCTGTAAATATCTCAAAAGGTTCGGACTTGTGTTTCAACATGAACATAGGTCTGAAACTCGAAAGATCATCAGAGAACGTAATGAAGTATAAAGAACCATTCCTGGCATGTGTAGACAGGAGACCTTACATACATCATCATGTATCAGTCCCAAGAGTTCATTAACTCTTTCTCTGTTTCCAGTAAACGGAGCCATGGTCATCTTATCTTTGTGACATGACTGGCGAGTTTCATAAGATGTAAATTCAAACTGATTTAAATATGCATCTATATGTAACTCTAGCTAGTCGGGTCACATTGATCTGACCTAGTCTACAACGCCTCAAGAAGAATTCGTTCATTTCTGAACTCTTCCTCTTGTGTGTGATCCGTATACTAAGAACTGTAGTTTGATTTAGAACATCAATGCTTTTAGATAACGTGCCTGAACCGATCAACTTTTGATATAGGAAATGTTCAAAACATTATCCAACAATACAAAATTTTATCATTTCTTTACTAATAAAGAGAGTGATATGATTTTGTATATCAGGTTCGGTATCTAATAACATTCGTTCAGAATCAATGTATTGGTAATACAGGGTGACAGTGACGAATAGACTTGGCTGCAACTCTTGCCCCGTTTTCTGCCTCATGAAACTTATCACCCGTTCTCAGTTCTCTACCTTTCTGTAGCCCTATGTAACAGATTACATATGCGGGATCCTGATCCGGTATCACATACCCAGGACGTAAAGAATAGAGAAACAGTTCTGTATAAAGAACACACCCGAAGATGATGCATCAGCATGCACTCTCTTCGTTTGGGCGGCACGGGAAATCTGGTATTCCCCAATTTCCTGCTCTGTCTTATAACAATTATAAGTTGGAGCGGGACCAACGTTCCCCAGCTCAGTATAACAAGCGGGTTCGGTCAATAATCCGTATTATTATCTTGATTAAGGCGTGATATGGTCGCTACCAGGAGAGAGAGAGAAGAAAACACTCAGCGTGCGCTCTTGCAAGAATAGATTGGTTTTTATTTTATCTAATCAGGATGGCTCCCACTGCTTTTTATCAAATCTTCCTTCAAACCCTAAAAGGAAAGACTAGCCGGGATTAATTACACACTACAAGTTCGCCAATCTTTCAGCCAGGCCAGTGTCGGTACTTTGAGGGAGGTCCCCCGTGCTTTCGCACGAACCTAATTAATGTAAACCTCGTTTTCCCAGAGGCGTAACCTCGTTGACACCTTTCTAGACACCTACTTGATCGGCTAATTGTAATGTATAAAACTCTCCCAGGAGTAACTCTTACTCGCAGCGGGTATCGGGATCCAACTATCTCATAGAAGGTATGCAATCTCATTGCAAATTTCAACACTTGAAATTCCCGATAGTATTTTGCCCCTAGCTCGCTATGACCTTGACGCATGCCAAACAACCCATAGTCTGCTAGTCAAGTTCAACCCGTACATTTCTTGATTGAATTAAACCCACCCGCACGACCCTTGACGCATGCCAAACAACGCCGTACGAATACCCTAATCCAATCGCATCATATGCTGGCAGATAAGCACTAGTTAGCTACCGTACACTACGCCTTGACGCATGCCAAACAACCGCAGCACGAATACTAACTAGTACTTATCTGAAATGACGGAGGGCTACGACAGGTTTTTCTGAAAACCTATTGCGTAATGAACTTGATATCGTTGTAGGATCGAATGAATTTTGAAATGGAGTATTTTTGAGGCTTTTCTGGTTTGGCTAAAGGAGTCACTCCCGGTAAAGGGATCGTCGGTCCTTTCCTCGTCGAATGAGGTGCGGGATATATCATATATATCACTGTGCAAAGCAAAAAACTCTTAAAAGCAATCAAAAGACAAACCGAATGTGTAGCATCTTCCAGTTATTGCTAAAGGAGTTACTCCCGGTGAAGGGATCTCGGTCCTTTCCTCATCGAATAAGGTGCAGGATATATCACATATACCGCTGTGCAAAGCAAGAACTGTAGCTACCTGTTTTATTTTGAAATTCGATTCTGCAACATCTTAGGTTTCTTTTAATTCATTAATCACATTAATGAAGTCTCATCATTTAAATACCTAAACATCACAGATAAATACGACGTACACTTATGCCATCCGCATTCGCCTCGATGTCCCCTCGTACACCGTTAGGTTAGGTAACTAACGGCAGAGCGGGGCAGGGCTAGCGCGGGTGTAAAACATAAGTAACGTCTATATAATATATCATATATACTATATACTGTATCTATCACAGAACATCTCATGATCACATCACAGATATCGCAGCAGAAGAATCATATGAAATATTGGATATACTAGGACGTCCGTGTTTTCAATACGAGCCAGTATAAAACACGGATTCCACGGTCGTGATGAATAGCCAAACCCACACCCCTAGACCCCTACGAGAGCGGCAAGCAACCCTACCAATTCTAGAGTTAGGAGACCCGGACTCGACTCCTCGAGTTGGTCTCCCACTGGACTCCAGAACCCAGTTACTTGTGCCCTCCTCCTTGGGTCTATCCTAGTGCGGAAAAGTAAATAATATACAATAACGGGTGACATCTTCCGCAACCTGGAAGCGCCCCAAATAAAAGAATATTACATACAAGTTTTTACATGAATGAAAATGAAAAACACTCATCTCACATAAAAACCCCCGGCTATTCGAACACGACGATCCAATATAACATATCCAGCAACACATAACATCACATGTCATCAACGTAAGTAAATATGTCCATCCCAATTGTCGTTGACATATAGCAACGAAACCGGCGATATCACATATTACACTTACGGTCACAGA
Organism: Agapanthus africanus; assembly: GCA_030015575.1. NCBI lineage: Eukaryota > Viridiplantae > Streptophyta > Magnoliopsida > Asparagales > Amaryllidaceae > Agapanthus > Agapanthus africanus. The sequence goes on from CM057342.1 coordinate 644,163,038, forward strand.
AAAGAAAGTGTAAAACTACAACAGTTGGAATCCGCAACCTCCTCAGACATCGCATGCCTGACCAAATGAATTCTTTAGACATCGCATGCCTAACAATTATAAACCTCGCATTTTAGTCTCAAAATCGAAAACACTTTTCAATATCAAGTCGGGCAATTCAACAGGATTCCCGATATCTTGATCGAATGCCCGTCGCAAACTTCAGTAGACGGCCGCACCCCCCGATACCGTCGACGAAGTGCACCAAGGCAGAACACCGCTGCCGCGAGCACCCGGACGGATGCTTTCGGCGACGGGGTTCTCCTACAGTCACTTGGTCGGGGCAATGGAGTGAGGCTGTCTATTAAGTTTACCCGGCGAGTATCCGCGTACGCTACGTGATTGCGACGGACTTTTGATCACATCAAAATTCCGTGGCAACCGATCAAGTGAGACTAAACTGCTATGTTTATAACATTCATTCAGTTATCTCATAACTCATTGTGAATTCCAATTATTGTATCCCATTCCGGATAAATAGAAAATGTTAAACTTTCCGATCGAACAATCGAACACCCAAGTTTTCCCGAAACTGATCAACACATGAAAAAAGTATAACAACACTCCGTTCGTGCCTCAGTACCAACGGTCCAGCCGTAGAAGGGTCAAGTCAACGCCTCACATGTGGCACGCCGTACTGCCCCAAACCCGAAGGTTCAAAGGGCAGTTCAAGACGGTCACATAATCGAGTTAAGGTTTGTTGTCTTCTAGAGGGTCCATCGACTTACTTGCACTACTTAGAACGTCGTTAAACTACGGAAAAATCCAACACTTGGAAATTTCCCGACAGGGGAAAAATTGGGTATTTATATCCGGTCGAACCTTTTAACATATTCTAAAATTTATCCGGAAAGCCACATAGACAAAATTTGATACTCCGATCGAAACACCGAATCCCCAAAACAACTGCAGAAAATTCAACTCTTGAATAAATATTAAAAATTCCCAGAAAAATCACCACTGGAAACTAAGAATTACTGTGCAAATAAAATTAAATACTGGGGCCGTACGGCCGCGGATCCGCCGCATGAGCCTTGCTCATGCCACGGAACGGCGGTGATAAAGTGGAATTAGGTCCACGAAATTTACAGTAATTCTTAGAAAACCCTGCTTGATTTTCTGCATATTTTTAATTTTGAAAAAGACCAGATTTTAAAAAATGGACAGAGAGCAAGTTTGTGATCGGGTTTCGGGTTCGTTCGGGTTTCAAATTCCGTCTAGACTTCGCCTAAGGCTCTAGCTAGGCTCTGATACCACTGTAGGGTTCCTAGGCACCCTAATGAGGTCTCACAAGGCATCAACCATGCCAATATAAAATTTTAAGGGTGCCGAGAGACCCGACTACGGACCGTCGGCTAGAAGTTTAGGCGAAAAAGCTAACTAGTTAACACTTAACTAAGAGATACGGAAATACAACCTTTGTAGATCCGGTCCTCCACCTCCACGGCTCCGAGATGAGGTCCTCTCCGCTGTCCAAATCAAATCCGGGCTCTAGCGTCGGCTTCGTCGGAGAATGGGCAAGCTAGGTCGTCGATGTCCATGCCGAAGATGATCTACGTCGAGGCATCGCTAGATCGAGCTCCACCTTCACCAAGTCTTGAAAACTTGTGAGGGAAACACACTCTACTACTTGGCAAGAGGTAGAGGATGAAGAAATAGGAGTTGGGTAGACTTTAGTTTTGGATTTCTCACTCTAATTCATCAATCACCATTGATAAAGTCAAGGTTTCTTCTTTGGTTCAAGGAGGAAGAAGAAGAATATTATGATAAGATTAATTAGAAAAGAAAAGAAAAACAATTATTATCATAAAGGTAACCATGGTAAAGTGTAGAGAATTAACTTAGGTTAAATGAATGGTTAGGGTCAAGGTATCATGAAGCTTCCACTAAACAACAAAAAAAAGCCACCATTCTTTTTCTCCTTTTTCCATCTATTTTCCAAAATGAATAAATAGATAAAGGAAAAGAGAAAAGGAAATAAAACCCTAATCATAAGTTTAACCATGGTTTAATTCTTTACACTTAACCAAGTAAACATGCATCATCAAACATGATACAAGCATGTGCACAAAATCATATCACATATATAATGCGCACATCCGAGTGAGAATATCCATCTAAAGTGAACCAATACTAGTTAATGCAAAGTAATATATCAAATATATAATTATACATTAAATCATTAAATCAACACTTGATTTAACGATCCGGTCATATCGCATATAACCGGCTAATATTCAATGTATCGATTTATCGAATCAATCCTTGATTCGATAACTAGGTTATATCGCATACAACCATTCGACACATTCATCGCGAGAATAGAATACGGTATCACATACACGTATTATTCTCGGTCCCGCACATATCTCATATGCGCTCCTATTTCGTTTCGCTTGAGCCAGGAAACCTCTGTGTAGGACTTTAAAGACTCGTCAATACGCCGGCAGCAGGTGATGATCATATCAATCACCCACAAGCCGCAAGCGGTATGGTAAACGTAACGGCCACCCGGGTATTGAGCGATCTGAAGATCGACGAGCAAGCCCGCTCACACTCCAGTGAATCCAACCAGTAACACTACCGTACAGTCCGGTCTGATCGTCTGATATGTCGCATATCTCGCCTAGGGGTGGTAAACGTCAGACCCCAATAGCTTGATAAGTCGTGTCGATATGAGGTCTATAACAATTCGAGAAACTACTGGTAACACTTACCAGTAAATCTCAGCAACCCTGGCCAGGGATTTCCTGTTATAGCCAATCGAACACAGCGCAACATCAACCCCCTATACCGGGAGAGACGAATCCCCTCCTATCGCTCATTGCCTCCATGTGATTCGGGACTGTACCCAAAAACCACCGTTTTGCACGCCCTCTTGGACGTGGTAAGATGGAAATCAAAGCACAGTGGGAACCACACAAGACTCTATGACGATCTCGGGTCAACAGACTACTCTGTACCAGTGTCACCAGAGAACTGCCATCTGACGTGAGGTATAATACCATCTGGGAGTTCTCGGCGAGTCCGTCCAGTGTACCCAGTCTCTACTGAGCACCCGTATATCATCTCTGATGTCAAACACTAATGGATATGGGATCATCCATCGCCCATCTGTATGGGTCGAGAAGGTATACGCTAGTCTACTCTGGTATATCGATGCCCCGTCTCGATACACCCACGACTAGGGACTTTGAAGGATGTACTTATGGACTACCATGTCCCCACTAGTATGATCCGCATCATAGTCCTTGTAGTCAAGTACAGATCCTAAGGGCTTTACCAACATGTAACAGAGAGACAATCAGCATACACGTTAAGGCAAAGGGTAACCAGATAGCATACTATCATGTCGAGCAAGAAAGTCCTCCCTATATATGTCCCAGCATCCACTACAATATACATCCTATGTACAGTAATGGCCTCTAGGGCATACATATAACTAACAAGAGATACTTTGGTTTCTCTATGACAGTGGGAGCGAGGATTGCATCATGAGATGATGACCCAACTAATTTCGAGCTGGCCATCAGGAGTGGGACTCTGTAAGAATGGCTGGATGCTTATCGATCTGAGATGGAATCCTTATACACCAACAAAGTATGGACTTTGGTTGCTTTATCTGAAGGGTTAAATCCCCATCAGAAGCGAGTATATCTTGAGAAGATTACTTGGTGTACATGGAAAAGTTGAGACTTTCAAAGCTAGACTTGTTAAAGGTTTGCATCATAAGACCAGGTATGGATTGTGTTGAAACCTTTTCTAAGGATCTATGCTTAAGTCCATCCAGATCCTACTTACCACGGCTACATACCATGACTACGATATCTGGTGGTTGGGTGTCATGACTGCTTTTCTAAGTGATATTTTAGAAAAGATAGCGTCTATAAGTACACAGCCAGAGGGCTTCGTAGACAGTGGGAGCAGCGGAAACGTGTGCAAGATGTTTTATATGATAAAACAGGTATCGCGGAGTTGGAACATCTGTTTTGATGTGGTAGTCAAACAGTTTGACTTCGTCAAAATGGCAGATGAGCCTTGTATATACGAAAAGGTAGTAGAGAGTATGGTGGTGATCCTCGTAGAGTACGTGGATGACATGCTCTTGATAGGGAAGGAGTTTCCTATGCTACGCACGGTCAATCTCCGCTTATCACAAGGATTCTCCATATAGGATCAAAGTGATACCTACTAAATCCTAGGTTTTGGATCTATGAGATAGATCTAATTGGATGTTAGGATACTCACTAGTTGTAGTGAGATGGTATCAATCGATCCTGAGGAGAATCACTGGAATGGTTCCAGGGTGGTAAAGACGACTGAATGTCAGTCGCAGGCTTGTCTATACCCTCAGTGGAGGGACGGTATGTTGGAAGAGTACCAAGCTAGATACCGTGATATACTAGATGATTAAAGGCAAGATACATCGTTACCAAGGATGCTACCAAAGAGGCAGTCTGGATATATATAAGTTCATAAGATGAACTTCGTTCCTACCATTGTGTGACAATGGAGTTGTGGCTTATGCCAAGGAACTACCGTCCCATCAGAAATCCAGATATAATTCTTAGGCAGTATCACCTGATCATGGAGATGGTTGATCTCCAGAGAGATCGAGGTTAGGAGAGTAAACACAGAGGACAACAGCGTGGATCCACTCACAAAGGCCTTTTTCCCAGTAGAAACTTTTATGGGATGGTTGAGTATGAGATACATCAACCGCAGCTAATTGTTGGGTATGTGATACCACAATAGATGGCCCTAGTGCAAGTGGGAGATTGTTAGTTATATGTATGCCATAGAGGTCATTACTGTACATACGATGTATATTGTACTGGATGCTAGGACATATATAGGGAGGACTTTCTTGCTCGACATGATAGTATGCTATCTGGTTGTACTTTATCTTAACATGTACTCTGATTGTCTCTATGTTACATGTTGATAAAGCCCTTAGGATATGTACTCGACTACTGGGACTATGATGAGATCATACTAGTGGGGCCACGGTAGTCGACGAGTACATCCTATAACTGTTCCTAGTCGAGGGTGTATCGAGACAGGGCATCGATGCACCAGAGTAGACTAGCGTATACGCATCTTGACCCATATGATGGGCGATGGATGATCCCATATCCATCGGTGTTTGACATCAAGGATGGTGTACGGGTGCTCAGTAGAGACTGGGTACACTGGACGGACTCGCCGAGAACTCCCAGATGGTATTATACCATACGTCAGATGGCAGTTCTCCGGTGACACTGGTACAGAGTAGTCTGTTGACCCGAGATCGTCATAGAGTCTTGTGTGATTCCCACTGTGCTTTGATTTCCATCATACCACGTCCAAGAGGGCGTGCAAAAAGGTGGCTTTTGGGTACAGTCCCGAATCACATGGAGGCAATGAGCGATTGGAGGGAATTCGTCTCTCCCGGTATAGGGAGTTGATGTTGTGCTGTGTTCGATTGGCTATAACCGGAAATCCCTGGCCAGGGTTGCTGAGATTTACTGGTAAGTGTTATCAGTAGTTTCTCGAACTGTTATAGACCTCAAATCGATACGACTTATCAAGCTACTGGGGTCTGACGTTTACCACCCCTAGGCGAGATATGCAACATATCAGACGACGAGACCGGACTGTACGGGAGTGTTGCTGTTTGGATTCGCAGGAGAAGTTACAGGCTTTCTTGTTGATCTTCTGAGCGCTCAATACCTGGGTAGCTGTTACGTTTAGCTGACCGCTTGCAGCTTGTCGGTGTTTGATATGATCATCACCTACTGCCGGCGTATTGACGATTCTTTAGAGTCCTACACAGAGGTTTCTTGACTCAGGCAAAACGGAGTAGGAGCACATATGTGATATGTGCGGGACCGAGGATAATGCGATTTGTGATACCGTATTATATTCTCGCGATATTTGATATCAGCCGGGTCGTCGGATCAAGTGTTGATTCGGCAAATCGGTACGGATAAATATTAGTCGGTTATATGCGATATAGCCGGATTGTCGGATCAAGTGTTGATTCGATAATTTAATGTATAATAATATATATGATATATTAAATTACATTAGCTAATATTTGCTCACTAAAAGATTCTTTTTCTCACTCGGGTAATACATTGATATATATGCGATATATGTTAATTGTATTATTTTGTTGCAATAAATATTGTATATGTGATATATAATATTGTAACATGATATGATAAATAATGCAACTTGTTTAGTAGAGATTAAACATGGTTAGGGTTTGATTAGGGTTAAGGCTTTCTAGAAGTTTCTAGAAGTTTTCTTTCTTTGTCTTTGTTAAGATATTATGCTAGATATTTCCAAAACCCTAACCAAACCTTTAACCCTAGTTAATTCTCTACAAGAGTTAGCTTGACCATAGTTGCATTATCTATCATATTATTTCATTTCCTATTCATCACAAAAGGATTATGGATATTGTTCATCTTCTTCCTTCATTTTCTTTCATGGAAAAAGCTTTCTTGATTTTTCCAAGTGATGAATAATTGTGAGAAAAATATAAATAAAGAGAGCAAAAATCCTACTTCATCATCCTCATCTTCCCTTGCCATTTAGATGAGGGTGTTCACATCATTTCATGAGTGTTAGCTTGTGTTATAGAAACTTCAAGGTAGATCATCTTAGTATCGAAGATCGGAAGCAAAGGTTGCATCTTTCTCTTCGTGGAACCTCTCGAGAGTCCGGATCCCGATGATCACAGCGAAGGGACCACAACACGGAGCATATGAAGTGAAGGACCGGATCTACAAAGGTTGTAATCCCTCTCACTTAGTGTTAAAGTGTTTAGCATGCTAGTTTTCGCCTAATCTCTAGTTTAAAGTTCAGTATTCGAGTTGTTCGGCACTGCTAATTTTTTATTCGGGCATGGTTGATGCCTCGTAGACCCTTGTGCGCGTGCCTAGCAACCCTACAGTTTCTATTTATTTGTCCATTCATTTATCTTTTTATTTGGATTAAAATGAAATGACAAAAGAAAACAAAATGGTTATCATTCTTTCTTTCTTTCATGAAGCTTGATGAAGCTTCATGAAGCTTTGACCATATGACCATTTTGTCTTTTAGCTTAACCCTAACCATTGCACTTAACCATGATTGATTCTCTACACCTAACCATGGTTCTAATATGATAAGTATTCATTTCTTTTCTAATTTTAATTAACTTATCATAATTAGCTTCTTCTTCTTCTTCATTTTTCTTCACATGAAGAAAGCTTGCTCCATTAATGGCAAGTGATGAAAAAGAGTGAGAAATCCAAAACTAAAGTCTACCCACTTCCTATTTCTTCATCCTCTACCTCTTGCCAAGTAGTAGAGTGTGTTTCCTTCACAAGTTTTCAAGACTTGGTGAAGGTGGAGCTCGATCTAGTGATGCTTCGACGTAGATCATCTTCGGCACGTCGTCGACGACCTAGCCCGTCCATTCTCCGATGAAGCTGACGCTAGAGCCCGGATTTGATTTGGACAGCGGAGAGGACCTCATTGCGGAGCTATGGAGGTGGAGCACACGATCTACAAAGGTTGTATTTCCGTATTCCCTTAGTTAAGTGTTAACTAGTTTATGTTTTCGCCTAAACATCTAGCCAACGATCCGTAGTCGGGTTTCTCGGCACCGTTAAAATTTTAATTTGGCATGATCGATGCCTTGTGAGACCTCACTAGTGTGCCCAGGAACCCTTCACGAGTATGTCCCACTGTTCTTAGATTGCTACCCTACCACGGCTCAAAGGAGTCGTGCAAACAGGTAGCAGTTGGGTGCAGTCCCGAGCACATGGAGGCAGTGGCGGTTAGACAGGATTCGTCTCTCCCGGTATTGGGGGTTGATATCGCGCTGTGTCAGAGAGCCATTACGCAAAGTCCCTGTTGCGCCACGGCAGCGCCCCGGCCTCGTACTCGAGGCCAAATAGCGGAATCAAAAATTTTCCTTACTCGGAAACCGGCGCTACCGCGGACAAAGAAAACCCGGATCGTAACCATTAACCTAATGCTAGCAATCAAGAGATAGGGTGAGAAGTATACCGAGTGATCCGAGTCCTCCGGTCTTCTCTTCATCGTCCCGATCTCCCGCGGAAAGTCTTGTCTCCATATCGTCGCCTCCTCGCCGGAAAGGGCACCACATCGCCTGCGTCTTTTACGGGCTCCCGCCTCAATACCGAGGCAACTCGAGCATGAAGCCGGCAACTCGACATGCTCAAGATGTGCTGTAGAATGTAGTGTAGAAGATGCTTATCTCATTTGGGGTTTGTTGCCATGGTGATGGAGGAATCAAGAATAGAAAAATGGTGCTTGCATTTTTCTAGCAAGAAAATGAGATCATGAATGAAACTCTCAAGATGAAGCTCTCTTCTTCTTCTTCTCTTTTTTTTTTCCTCTCATGAAAAACTTATCATCTAAATGAGAATGGTGGGGGAGGTAATATGAAGCATGAAGGGAGGTGAGTGTAGGGTAAAGCAAGTGGTGACCACATCAAGACATAATCATCATCAAACTTACATCAAACTTCATCTCATATCTAATCTTCATAAAGCAAGACAAGATGATAGAAAAGAATGGAATAAAAAGATACTATCATAATTAATCATCTTACAAATAAAACCTCCACCAAATGTAATTTGCAAAACTGCAAATTACCCCCTCCATCAGAAAAGTCCGGCCGGGAAAGAACAAAGGAAAACCGGCCGGAACGGAATAAAAACTGGCAACTCCAGAAAACTGGTCCCGTAATAAATTACAGGAAAACCCCGATACTGTGCATACACACCCGCGTCTGTATTCCGACCGGATACAAATGCAATGAGACAAAATCTACACTGTACTAAACTAGGACCGGCTTAAGCCAAAGCCGGCTAGTAATATCCGTCCGATTCTGATCCGTGCAATACCGTACGTATCAGATCGAACCCTGCCATATAACTATACGGCAACTAGTACAAAACTGTCCAATCCTGATCCGTGCAATACCGCACGTATCTGATCGGACCCTGCCATATCTCCATACGGCCTCTACAGCGTTTCGCCCGAAAGCTTGAGTAACTGTAAGTGTGGTGGACTCTAAAGACTCGTCAATACTATGGCTGTGGATTTAACCACTGGCACGTCAGAGGTATAAGCCAATACGTGATGGGCCACCAGCTATTGACCAAAAGGGACGTCGATGAGGAAGCTCACCCCGACACCCAACTGAGCCTGTCAGTGACAATATCCGTACAGTCCGGTCCGTTCGTCTATGAGCATCGCATGTCGGGCCTAGAGGGTTGGTAAAAGTCAGACCCCCAAAAGCGGTACAAGTCGTGTCGGAGTGTAGCCCAGAACGCCCTGAGATACTACTGGAATACCTACCAGTAAATCTCCTGCCTCGGCCGAGGGCTTTGCATAATGGCTCTCCTAGACACAGCGCGACCTCACCCCCAATACCGGGAGAGACGAACCCCTGAAGATCCGCTCACTGCCTCCATGTGGCTCGGGACTGTACCCAACTAAAACCTGTTTGCACGACTCCTTTGAGCCGTGGTAGGGTAGTAATCAAAGCACAGTGGGAACTCACACGAGACAAATGACGATCCTCAGGTCGATGAACTAACCTGTACACATGTCACCAGGGAACTGCTATCTGACGTCAGGTATAAGCCCAACTAGCAGGTTCCTGACGAGTCCTGTCCGGTGTACTCATAACCCAATGAGCACCTGTATACATCTTAGGTGAACCAACTGACACCAGTGGCTTGTGAGACCGGCCACCGCCCCTCGTCGGGGTCTCGACTGTATACACTAGTCTACTAATGGAGTATCGATGCCCTGTCTCGAAACTCCTACGACTAGGGACCTTTTAAGGATGTGCTTATAGACTACCAGCTCCCACGTATATGATCGCCATCATACTGCTGGTAGTCAAGCAAGAATCCTAGGGGCTCTATCAACGTGTAATAGCGACATGTCAGGTCACCTAAAACAGTACACGATGATAAAGGTAAACCAGATAGCATACTATCATCTCGAGTAAGACTGTCCTACCGGGATAGGTCCTCCCTCAATCATTGCAATCATGTGCCTGTGATCCAATAATTGACTCTGAGGGCACTATCTCCAACAGTCCCTGGCCAGAGCAAGCGAGATTTGCTGGTAGGTTCCAGTAGTTTCTTATGGTGTAATGGGCTTCGCTCCGACACGACTTATACCGCTATTAGGGGACTGACGCTTGCCGCCCCTGGGCCCGATATGCGATAGTCCTAGACGAACGGACCGGACTGTATGGAGATTGTCACATCAGACTCAGTAGGAGTTCGGATGGGTTTCCTCATCGGCCTTCTTATCGACATCTACTTGCGGACCGTTACGTACAGCTAGTGCCGCTTGCGGTCTGTGGTTAAATCCACTGCCAACGTAGTAGTCGAGTCTCTAGAGTCCCACACAGAGAGTTTCCCTACTCCAGGCGAAACGATATAGTGGTCATATAGTTTTACGACAAGGGTTCGGACGCATACGTGTGTTTACGCATGTACGACATCCGGACAGTTTATACTAGTCGGCTTTGGTTTAAGCCAGTTTCTAGTATCCGGTTATTGGATTTATAAAGTCTAAAGTTTTTCCGTGTTTTTACGGATAGGAGGGGCGTTCTCGTAATTGCGCGAGAAGCTTCTAGAAGATGGTGACTAAGGATGTTTAGGTGGCATATACATTGAATGAGATTAGTGAGTCATATGGATGATTCATCCATGTCATTAATGCATCATAAATGCTTAATGACTCATGGAGATGAATCACCATTAGATATTTATCAAGCATGGTTGTAAATCATTTTATTTTATTTTCTTGAAAAACAATAATGCTTGATATATATTATGATAGCTCATTTTCTCATTTCATTATTATGTTCATCTTCTCTCTCCTCAAGCTCTCCTTCTTCAAACCCTAATCCTCCCCTCTCTGTAAGTCTACGGTAGCGCCCCGGCCGTCTACAGACGCCAAATGCGGAACAAAAAACTTTTAACTGGCGCTATCGTATACTTTAACCCGGATCTGCCATTATTGCTAAACTAACAAACTGTAAAGAGTGTAGAAAGGTTATACCGAACGATCCGAGTCCTTCGTTCTTTAACCATCATCCCACGCTCCGTTGCGGCTGCTCCGATCTCTTTGATCTCCGATCTGCTCGTCCAGGTGGCACCACGTCAACGATTCTTTAAACGGGCTCCCGCCTCTGACTTGAGGCAACTCGGTCGTCAAGTTTGCTAAAAGAGACGACCAAGAATGATGTAGAGAATGAGTAGATGACTTTGTCTCACTTCGTCCAAGTCCGTGGACGATCGGTAAATGAAGTTGCCGATGAAAATGAAATGGAACAAGAAATGAACTATGAAATTTCCATGTATCCAAAACTTTAGTCTTTTCTTTTAACAACCATAATTTTCTCTCATCAAGAAGTGGAGGAGGAGATGGGGGCCGGCCACTATTTAACCAAGAGGGAGGTGATGGTAGGAGCAATCAAGGAGGTGACCATAAACAAGAAGCTTATCATAACCATTCATGAAAGCATGAGTCACTAAGAAACATTGAATCTAAAAACCCTTAGTCATCAAGCATTAATGGCACCATTAATGCACTAATGACTCACCAAGCCAAGTCACCCTCTCTAGAATCTTCTAGAACACTGACTCACCCTCATCCAAGAAAAGATAAATCCGTCTTTAACCGAATGTTAAAAGACGGCTGATAGAAAACTGGAAACTGGCAACTTCCAAAAGTGATCCTGAAACGACTTTCAGGATAACCCCGTAACTGTATAAATATACCTGCATTTGTATTACGACCGAACACAAATGCAACTGAGACAAAGATATTATATCTACTCAATATAATACTCAGATCCGGCTTAAACCAAAGCCGACCAGTATCATCTGCCTGAAAAATAACACGTGCGTAAACGCACGTGCATTTTCCGAACCCTGCCATAAAACCATACGGCCTCTACAACGTTTCGCCCGAACTTGGGAAACTGTCTGTGGGGGACTCTAATAACTCGTCAGTACCCTGGTAGTGGGTTTAACCACAAACCGTCAGCGGCACTAGCTATGCGTAACGGCTGCCCATGGACTGACCTCAAGGGAGGCTGATGAGCGAACTCATCCAGAAACCCTACTGAGCCTAACAGTGACAATGTATATACAGTCCGGTCCGTTCGTCTATGAGTATCGCATATCTGCCTAGGGGGCTAGTAACGTCAGACCCCCAATAGCAGTATAAGTCGTGTCGGAGTGTAGCCCAATAACACCCTGAGATACTACTGGAGTACCTACCAGTAAATCTCCTGCCATAGCCATGGACTTTGTGTAATGGCTCTCCTAGACACAGCACGACCTCGCCCCCAATACCGGGAGAGACGAATCCCCTGCCGATCCGCTCACGTGCCTCCATATGGCTCGGGACTGTACCCAAAAACTACCTGTTTGCACGACTCCTTTGAGCCGTGGTAGGGTAGAAATCAAAGCACAGTGGGAACTCACACGAGACAAATGACGACCTCAGGTCGATGAACTAACCTGTACACATGTCACCAGGGAACTGCTATCTGACGATAGGTATAGTACTAACTAGCAGATTCCCGGCGAGTCCTGTCCGGTGTACTCATAACCCAATGAGCACCTGTATATATCTTAGGTGATCCAACAGACACCAGTGGCTTGTGAGACCGGCCACCGCCCCTCATCGGGGTCTCGACTGTACACACTAGTCTACTCCGGAGTATCGATGCCCTGTCTCGAAACTCCCACGACTAGGGACAACAGTTAAGGATATGCGTATAAACCACCCAACTCTCACGTATATGATCGCCATCATACTGTTGGTGGTAAAGCAAGATCCTAAGGGCTCTATCAAAATGTAACATGTAATCAGTCACCTGAACATGTACACGACTGATAAAGGCAAACCAGATAGCATACTATCATTTCGAGTAAGACTGTCATACCGGTATAGGTCCTCCGCAATCATTGCAATCACGTACCTGCGATCCAATAATTGACTATGAGGGCACTATCTCCAACAATCTCCCACTTGCACTCAAGGCTAATTATTGCGATGTCGACTACTCACAGCCCGTGTGAAACCGAACATCCAACTCCTCTACTAATCAGTTTCACAAAGCCCGTTTGTAAAACTATTGTGTTCGAGAAATAGCCTCAGTGAGTGGATCCGCCTAGATGTTTCTTTCTATATCTCTCTTAATCTCAAGTTCGCGGAGAAAACCATCTCCCGAATCGAGTAATACCTGTCTTAGAATATGTCTGGATATCTGATGGGACCTAGTTCATAAATGAACTCCAAATCCAAACTTCTTAGACTGTATCGATCACTGAACCTAATCAGTATCGTGCACCAAGCCACCCACAGTATCCTCTTGGACCACCTGTCCATAATACTGTCCCTCTTCGTCAGAGGGAAAAACTATAACTCTGACAATCACTCTGTCAACCATGTCACCTTTGAAGCCTGGAATGATAATCGTCTCCCGAAAGAGGCTGCCGTCATCAAATCCGTAGAACATGTACTTATGTTCTAAAACTGCTTCCTTATGTTTCTCCAGGATTGGATTAATACAAACTTATCGCATCTAGTGCAAAAACAATATCTGGTGTGGTACTTGACATCTCACGATTGACTCAATTGCCTAAGCAAGTGATCTGTCAATCATGCACATCCCTCTCCACTTCAGTCTATACGACACCTTTAGAGAGGGTGACTCCATCACCTGCAGGTACATCACCATGCTAGGAGTCATCTATTCTAAAAACCATTAGAATACTGTCAAAGTACCCACATTGGGAAACTACCCAAATCCAGATCTAAAACCATAGATCCAGAAACCAGAATGTCAAATATTATATCCATATCCTGTCTGGAGAAACAACTGTGTGACGACCACAGTACAACCGATCGTAGTATAGGAATTTTACTTCCTACTCTGTGTATGTCATCCAAATACCATGACATCACACCCTACTACCTTCTTAACAGATCCATCCCCTATTCTGATTGAAGTCAAACCCATGACTGTCACATCAAAATTAGATGATCTATCTCCGCTATAACTGCTCTAGTCTATAAATAGACATAAGCTACTTGTCCACTATGCTTCTGATGCTCCCACTGACTACGACAACCCTCCTACCGGGTCTCATAGCCTGTAACAACAGTAGTGTCAAGTCTGGGTAGATAAGAACCTCCCTGTCACCGTCCTTGAGGCTACCGAAGTACCTCTCGGGTGTCTGAGGTTATCCACCATATCTGCGGAGTGGCTAATGGAATGTCAAACCTGATTGAATATATAGGTCCTATTAAATTTTCCGTAATCGTTCGCGGTTCTGGAATCACTTCCAGTTCTACCATACTCCCACTACTGTTTTCTGAAAAATCCATTTTTACTAAAACTGTGGCGAGTCAAGAACAATATCACTATTAATCTTCCAAATGGTAGAATATCAACCCTCGTCATAGCCAGGGTCAACCCACAAACAGCCATTACAGAAACATGCCCTGAGTTATCCAGAGTCTGGTTTTAAGCATAAGCTGGACAACTCCCCGTACCTTGACATCTTTTGAGGTACGAACTATTCTATATCCAATATAGAAACTTTGGCACTTATTTAATTGGAACCAGATTCAAATCATGCAGCTGTCTCCAGTGCATATCAACTTAATGGAAAAAGGCTAATCAGCATTACTCAACTTAGGAATCCATCCAATTATGAGCAACCTGAAAGAGAAACAAGTTTCTCAAAATCATTACTATCATCTGAATACCAATCACAAGAATCTACATCTTCGATCTCTTTGAAGAATCCCGATACTTGTGATACCTGGTTCTCTACTTTATTCTTATACCCACAACTTCTCAAAACTTAGACTTTGTATTTCTACGAAACACTTGTCTAAAAACTAGAGAAGTCATAAGTAAACAGAACACAGTACGAGGACCTACCCCTTTGTCCTAATGGACACTTGGACAACATACAATACTCTGTATAAGTCCGCTGAGTTGAACAACTCATAACCTGTGCGTCGTAGGTTGAAAACTGTACCCTGGCGATTTCCTCAAATATCACTAATTACAACGAATTCCGATATAATGAGGATAATTACCTAATTCCCAATAACTTACTCCCACTCATCATCCGTAAAACCATACGGATATGAGAATGAAACCTGGTAAATACATACCCTTGGAGTAAGTGTCTAATCGGGAAAACAGTTTTTCTTTAACAATGCACTGAAACATGAAAATGTTTCGTAGGGGTATCTTGGTATTCATAGCAATGCCTCTTCCATAATCCAATTCATGACTTCAACCGTATATTTTATTGCCATCTCTCCAAATCCCTTTATTTGTCTTTAGTCGTTACCTTCTGTACACCATCGTTAGGCTAAATGGTTTTCTTCCTTCCCTACCGTTCGGCACCAGCCTATGGTTCGGAAGAAGACTATCCAGTAAGCATAATAGGTGTACCCTCCTAAACCAAGGAGTACTCGCATCATGAGAGAAGGTGATGATAAAAGACAACTGAATAATACCTTATTCCTTTAAAGGTGAAATGGGAGTGGCGATGAAGTACGCGGTTTGGTCGTGAATGATATCAGTCGCAATTTACTTTGCCCTCTTTCTAATCCCTTTATTTTGTCTTTACATATTACCTTCTGCACACCCTACTTAGGTTAATTGGTTTTCTTAATTCCCTACCTTTCGGCACCTGCCTATGGTTTGGAATAAGACTATCCAATAAGCGTAATAGGTGTACTCTCCTAAACCAAGGAGCTCTCGCAACCCGAGAGAAGGTGATAATAAAAGACAACTGAATAAACCAATTCTATTTCTCCTGAACCTGGATCCATCCTCGAAGAAGTCCCTTCGAGTTCGTATATAACCATACGATGGATCTATCCAATGGAAGTGGATGTCCGTAGTAATACGGGTGTTCTGAGAAATTCAAAGGGTAAAAGAAGGAGTGGCAATGACTTATGCAACATAGACAATCCAAAAGCCAGTATTTTAAGAAGGTTCGGTCAACTTGGTCACTGAGTCATAGTCTAGGGTCGGTCAAAGGTCGCTGCCAAAGAGAGAGAGAAAAGAAACACTCTGCGTGCACTCTAACCTAGATCAGAATGGTTATCACTTTATCTAATCCGGAAACCTCCCACTGTCCTGTCAAATTCTCCTCCAAACCTGAAAGAAGAATCAATCGGGATCACCCGAAGAGTAAACCAACTCATCAGTGGGAATCGGGATCCAACTCTCATCGCATGATAACGTGACGGAATCCACTCGCGTTATCACACTCCAGAAGGTATGCGCATGCCTGGCAAGTTTCAGTTTCTTTAGAAACTCCCGATATGATTTTTACCCCATGTTCTTATGACCTTGGCGAAAGTCAACAAATCATAAGTCACATGTCAAGTTCTGCCCGTCATTATCTTGTTAATTTGAACCCACCCGTACATACCCTTGACGAAAGCCAACAAGGTAATACGACTGTCCCAAACCAACACGTCTATCTATGCAACAAATGAATACCCCAGCAACTACCAAACACTATGCCTTGACGAAAGCCAACAAACATAGCTTGAATATTACTGACCATCCATAAGAAACGACGGAGGGCTACGGCTGGTTTTTGGCGAAAAACCTTTAACGTAATGAACTTGATCTCGTTGAAGGAACCTGATAGCTTTTTATAAATATAGTAGCGAAAACCTTTGCTAAAGAGGTCACTCCCGGTGAAGGGATCTCGGCTCTTTCCTCGTGGAATGAGGTGCAGGATATTTCACTGAATACCGCGATGCAAAGCAACATGTAATCGACTATAATGAAGTTATTACTCTGACGCAAACTTCTGCCCAAGGGGTCAGTCCCAGTGAAGGGATATCGGCCCTTGCCCCGTCGAATGAGGTGCAGGATATTCCACTGAATACCGCTATGCAAAACAAAAGGAAACGTCTTTGCAATAACACTTTTTAAATTTGTTCCAACAACTGTAAACAGGTTTGTTTTACTTTGCATTGATCAGAATCAATGCAGTCCCATCAATCAATCACACCAGAAAAGAACGAAAATAAAATGTACGTATATGCCATCCGCATTCGTCACTGGGTCCCGTCATCACCCGTTAGGTTACTTAACTAACGACAGAGCGGGGACTGGACTAGCACGGGTGTAAAACATATACAACATCTAATAGTATATAAACCAATATACAATAATCGCTCCAGGCGTGATAATATGCAACATTACAGAAAAGTAATAAGCATCACAGAACAATACAGATAATCTGGGATCCCCGGGTTTCACAGAGCCGCTGCTGAAACCCGACGTTCCCCTGTCGTGTGGATAGCCTGTGCAATGAAACCTAGACCCCTACGGGTGCGGTAAGTTACCCGCCAAAACCTGAAGCGAGGCAGCCCCCTACAGCAAAGTGAATGGACCGCCCAGCACTTCATGGAATCGGTAATCTTGGGCACCCCTCCTTGGGTCAACCTGTACCCCCTACGAGTGCGGCGAATAGTCTGCCAATTTTAGAGTGGGGCCCCTCTGCCTCTCAAAGCCATGAGATGCGGACCCGTTGCCCTCCAGAACCCGGCTATCCGTGCACTCCGTCGCGGGGTAAAACCTAGTACAATAATGAAAAATAGTACAACAGGTACATCGACCGCAACCTGGTCGTGCCCCAAAAGAATATTATACAACAGGCAGTGACGGCAGTCCACATGTTGGACGCTCGCCCCGCAATATCAAATGTACAGATAAATCCAAACTGCACTACCATTGCACACTGCTATCCACCACGACAAATCCGCAACATCACAGCACAGCACAACACAGAACATCAACGCGAATGTCACGTTCGCAAACCCGTCTAAAAGAACTATAGCAATCAGACGCGGTTTACCGATCAAATGACATTCCCGGTCGGAGATATAATGTAAGCACTGTAAACTAACATGTTTAAATTTCGATCGACTGAATATCACAAAGTGGGCCCCACGAACATCTGTTGAACAGTAACAAAATCTGGGCCTAAAAGATATATACCAAAAACCCCAATTTCCAAAGGAGAACACACTGTACAAATTTGGGAGCATGATCTTACCAAATGGCCGCGGATGCGAGGCCAAACCATGGGTTTGGCCGCGTTTCCGCTGCGGTTTGGTGGAATCACGTGCCCAAATTTTGTCGGTGCTCTTATAAAACCCTGCACAGATTTCTGTAATATGTGGAATATTTTTAGGACACCATTTAAAATCAACAGAAACTGTCAAATTGAAAAATGCGGTTTTTGATTTCCGGTTCGATCGATATTTTAAACGCGTTAGCACAAGTTAGTATAGCAAAATGGTGAGGCTCTGATACCACTGTAAGTCTACGGTAGCGCCCCGGCCGTCTACAGACGCCAAATGCGGAACAAAAAACTTTTAACTGGCGCTATCGTATACTTTAACTCGGATCTGCCATTATTGCTAAACTAACAAACTGTAAAGAGTGTAGAAAGGTTATACCGAACGATCCGAGTCCTTCGTTCTTTAACCATCATCCCACGCTCCGTTGCGGCTGCTCCGATCTCTTCGATCTCCGATCTGCTCGTCCAGGTGGCACCACGTCAACGATTCTTTAAACGGGCTCCCGCCTCTGACTTGAGGCAACTCGGTCGTCAAGTTTGCTAAAAGAGACGACCAAGAATGATGTAGAGAATGAGTAGATGACTTTGTCTCACTTCGTCCAAGTCCGTGGACGATCAGTAAATGAAGTTGCCGATGGAAATGAAATGGAACAAGAAATGAACTATGAAATTTCCATGTATCCAAAACTTTAGTCTTTTCTTTTAACAACCATAATTTTCTCTCATCAAGAAGTGGAGGAGGAGATGGGGGCCGGCCACTATTTAACCAAGAGGGAGGTGATGGTAGGAGCAATCAAGGAGGTGACCATAAACAAGAAGCTTATCATAACCATTCATGAAAGCATGAGTCACTAAGAAACATTGAATCTAAAAACCCTTAGTCACCAAGTATTAATGGCACCATTAATGCACTAATGACTCACCAAGCCAAGTCACCCTCTCTAGAATCTTTTAGAACACTGACTCACCCTCATCCAAGAAAAGATAAATCCGTCTTTAACCGAATGTTAAAAGACGGCTGATAGAAAACTGGAAACTGGCAACTTCCAAAAGTGATCCTGAAACGACTTTCAGGATAACCCCGTAACTGTATAAATATACTCGCATTTGTATTACGACCGAACACAAATGCAACTGAGACAAAGATATTATATCTACTCAATATAATACTCAGATCCGGCTTAAACCAAAGCCGACCAGTATCATCTGCCTGAAAAATAACACGTGCGTAAACGCACGTGCATTTTCCAAACCCTGCCATAAAACCATACGGCCTCTACAACGTTTCACCCGAACTTGGGAAACTGTCTGTGGGGGACTCTAATGACTCGTCAGTATCCTGGTAGTGGGTTTAACCACAAACCGTCAGCGGCACTAGCTATGCGTAACGGCTGCCCATGGACTGACCTCAAGGGAGGCTGATGAGCGAACTCATCCAGAAACCCTACTGAGCCTAACAGTGACAATGTATATACAGTCCGGTCCGTTCGTCTATGAGTATCGCATATCTGCCTAGGGGGCTAGTAACGTCAGACCCCCAATAGCAGTATAAGTCGTGTCGGAGTGTAGCCCAATAACATCCTGAGATACTACTGGAGTACCTACCAGTAAATCTCCTGCCATGGCCATGGACTTTGTGTAATGGCTCTCTTAGACACAGCACGACCTCGCCCCCCAATACTGGGAGAGACGAATCCCCTGCCGATCCGCTCACGTGCCTCCATATGGCTCGGGACTGTACCCAAAAACTACCTGTTTGCACGACTCCTTTGAGCCGTGGTAGGGTAGAAATCAAAGCACAGTGGGAACTCACACGAGACAAATGACGACCTCAGGTCGATGAACTAACCTGTATACATGTCACCAGGGAACTGCTATCTGACGATAGGTATAGTACTAACTAGCAGATTCCCGGCGAGTCCTGTCCGGTGTACTCATAACCCAATGAGCACCTGTATACATCTTAGGTGATCCAACAGACACCAGTGGCTTGTGAGACCGGCCACCGCCCCTCGTCGGGGTCTCGACTGTACACACTAGTCTACTCCGGAGTATCGATGCCCTGTCTCGAAACTCCCACGACTAGGGACAACAGTTAAGGATATGCGTATAAACCACCCAACTCTCACGTATATGATCGCCATCATACTGTTGGTGGTAAAGCAAGATCCTAAGGGCTCTATCAAAATGTAACATGTAATCAGTCACCTGAACATGTACACGACTGATAAAGGCAAACCAGATAGCATACTATCATTTCGAGTAAGACTGTCATACCGGTATAGGTCCTCCGCAATCATTGCAATCACGTACCTGCGATCCAATAATTGACTATGAGGGCACTATCTCCAACACTCTCATGTGTTGAGTACAAGGATTAGATTAGACTACTTAATCCTTAACCATTTTCTATATCACCTAGGTTGCTTAGATTAGCGATTTAAGAAACCTAGTTATCTCTAGTTTGAGGTGAAGCTTGTAGTAAAGCACTCGGGTGGATCTTCTACTACTTAGAGAAGGCCGGAGAGGACGTGGAGAACGACACGACGAAAGACTCGGATCTTTAGGTATAATCACTTTTCATAGTAGTTGTTAACTCCTATGTTTGTTGTTAGTTATTGTTTATGCAAAGATTCTCGGTTAGTCGATGCTTACGCTTTAAACAAGATCGTTTTTCATTTTTCCGCCTCCCCGCAAGTCGTGGGGTGTTGTACATCGACTTACATCAAGAATCCGGCAGTTTGTGCACCCCACCTTGGGTCTATCTTAGGTGCAAGAAAAAGTAAATGAAATAATATAACGGTGGCTACAACCTCAATCTGGATATGCCCCGCAAAATAATATTACATCAATTTTACAAATGTACATGAATGAAAGAAAAAAACACTCTTCTCACATCCCCCGGCTATTCATTCACGACGATCCAATACTTTATATCCACAAACCATCGACAAAATACTACATATGTGCGACCCCCACTAATCGACATATAACAATTAGTAAACGTTTAACAACATATATACAAACTAAAATGAATAAACGATGTTAAAATTCCGACTTCGAAACACTCCGAATTGCCCCAATACAAAGATAACAAAATATGAAATCTAGGCAAAATCAAACAACACCTAAAAACCTAAATCCAAAGGCTAAGGCCAAGGGGAAGAAGAAGAAGACCCCCACCAAACTGAGAGGAGATGTGCAGAAGGTATAGGGCAAGGGAAAGGAAAAGATCGGGGGATCAGTCACAAAGGAAGAGTGCTTCTACTGTCATAAGAAAGGACATTGGAAGAAGGACTGCCGGGCTTTAAAAGCCAAGATCAGGACACGAAGCAAGTTGTGGTTTCGGCTTCAAGTGTGTTCGTGATTGAAAACTGTTTCGCTATTGACTCTACTTCTTGGGTATTGGATACCGGATTAGGATCTCACATCTGTAATTCTTTGCAGGCGCTGAGAAGCCGTAGAGTTTTGAGAAAAGGTGATATAACCCTCAGGGTTGGCAACGAAACCAGTGTGGATGCTATTGCGGTAGGAAAATATCACCTAGGATTGGCGAGTGGACATATTTTGTTATTGCGTAACTGCTTTTATGTACCCAGTATGATGTGTAATATTATATCTGTATTTTTGTTATCTAATGAAGGATATAATTTTGCACTTGAAAGCAATGTCATAAACATTCACCTAAATCATGAAATGATTGGGTCAGGTACATTAAATAACGGAATATACGTTCTCAATCAATATCAAGTTTTCAACGTCCAAAACACGCTAAAAAGAAAAGCTCCAGAATCAAATCAAGCTTTCTTATGGTATTGTAGACTTGGTCATATCAATGAAATACGATTAACTAAGTTACATAAAGATAGATATTTAGATCCGTTTGAATATCAATCATATGCAACTTGTCAATCATGTATCAGAAGAAAGATGACCAAAACTCTGTTCACTGGACACGGAGAAAGAGCCACTGAGCTCCTGGGATTCATACACAGCGACGTGTGTGGGCCAATGTCTACACATGCAAGAAATGGCTATTCCTACTTCATTACTTTTACCGATAATTTCTCAAGGTATAGATATGTATTCTTAATGAAGCATAAATCCGGGGCCTTTGAGAAATTCCAGGAGTATAAAAATGAAGCGGAAAAGCAAACCGGCAAAAGTATAAAGATGCTCCGATCTGATCGGGATGGTGAATACTTAAGTACCGAGTTCATGAAATATTTAAAAGAGAATGGAATTCTCTCTCAGTTTACTCCTCCATACACACCACAACACAACAGTGTATCAGAAACACAGAATCGCACCCTGCTTGATATGGTGTATTCCACGATGAGTAATGCTGAGTTTCCGCCATCCTTCTAGGGTTATGCACTAGAATCTGCTGCATACCTATTGAATAAGGTTTCAAGTAAGTCTGTGCCTACTACTCCATATGAAATGTGGGGTGAGAAGAAACCCTGTTTTAACTATCTTAAGATATAGGGTTGTCCTATTTTTGTTAAAAGAGTTCATCCGGACAAGCTCGAGGCACGTTCAGTATTGTGTAAGTTTGTGGGATACCCCTAGAACTTTATGGGGTATTATTTCTATTACGTCGAGGAACAAAACATCTTTGTTTCTCATTATGCTCGCTTTATGGAAACTCAATTTCTTGAAAGGGAGATAAGTGGGAGCGCATTAGAGCTGAAAGAAATTCTAGAACCACAAACTATTACTGAAAACTTAGTAGAACCTGAGATTTCAATAGAACTGGACGTATCTAAGCCACTCTATAGATCTAGTAGGCTGTCTCATCCGCCTGAGAGATACTACGGTTTTCTCGTAGACGGGGATCGAAAGGATTGCATCATTGATGATGATGAGCCAACTAGTTTTCAGCAAGCCATCATGAGTAGAGACTCGGTGAAGTGGCTGGATGCTATGAGATCCGAGATGGAATCCATGTACATAAACCAAGTATGGACTTTGGATTTTGCTCCTACTGAGGTAAAACCCGTAGGATGTAAATGGATTTTCAAAAAGAAGATTGGTGTAGATGGTCAGGTAGAAACCTACAAAACTAGACTTGTTGCTAAAGGTTTTCGTCAAAGACCAGGATTGGACTATGACGAAACTTTTTCAACAGTGGCTACACTTAAATCCATTCGGATCCTACTTGCCATTGCCACCTTCCATGACAATGACATCTGGAAAATGGATGTTAAAATCGCTTTTCTAAATGGAAGTTTAGAAGAGTGTGTTTACATAGATTAACCAGAGCGTTTCATAGACAGTGGGAGCAGCGGAAAGGTGTGCAAGTTGCTCAAATCCATTTATGGATTAAAGCAGGGATCACGGAGTTGGAACATCTGCTTTGATGAGACGGTCAAGGAATTTGACTTTATCAAAAATGCAGATGAAGCTTGTATTTATAAGAAAATTGTAGGGAGAACTGTGGTATTTCTCGTTTTATACGTTAATGACATTCTCCTGATAGGAAATGATATTCCTATGCTACAACCGGCCAAGCTGTTCTTGTCACAGAAGTTTTCTATGAAAGACTTGGGTGATGCCTCGTACATTCTGGAGATTAAGATCTATCGTGACAGATCTAAAAGAATGTTGGGACTTTCACAATCAAAATACATAGACACCGTACTAAAGAGATTTAGTATGGAAGATTCTAAACGCGGTAATTAACCCGCTTGTCACGAAATCACTCTTTCTAAAGAGATATCTCCCAAGACTGATGAGGAGAGAGCTCGCATGAGCATAGTACCCTACGCTTTGGCGGTGGGGTCAATAATGTATGCAATATTATGTACCAGACCAGATGTAGCTTACGCACTTAGCGTCGTAAGCAGGTATCAGTCCAACCCAGGTGAGAAATATTGGATAGCAGTAAAGAACATTCTTAAGTACCTGAGAAGGACTAAGGAGATGTTCTTGGTGTACGGTAATGAGGATCTTCAGATCGAGGATTTTACCGACTCTAGCTTCCAAAGTGATAAGGATGATTCTAAATCCGTCTCGTTTTATATGTTTATCCTCAACGGAGGGGCGGTCTGTTGGAAGAGCTCCAAACATGACGCCGTAGCAGACTTGACGATGGAGACTGAGTACATCGCTGCTAACGATTCCACAAAAGAGACAGTCTGGATGAGGAAGTTCATTTCTGAACTTCAGGTGGTTCCATTCATTTCTGATCCAATAGCTTTGTATTGCGATAATAATGGAGCTATGACTTTGGCAAAGGAACCACGGTCCCATCAGAAATCCAGATATATCTTGAGGCAGTATCACCTGATCAGGGAGATCGTGGATCGCCGGAAGATCGAGGTGCGGAGAGTAGATACAAACGATAACACGGCAGATCCATTCACTAAGGCCATCTCTCAAGTCCAGTTCGAAAGACTGTTCGAGATGTTGGGTATGAGGTACGCCAACAACTGGCTCTAGTGCAAACGTTGGGTACTAAATACGTCAATTACAGGCCTTAGTGCAAGTGGGAGATTGTTGGATATGTATGCCATAGAGGCCTTTACTGTATAGGATGCTAGGGATATGTATATACAAGACAATCATGCTCGATATGATAGTATGCTATTTGGTTTGTCTTTATCTTAACATGTGATGTGTTTTACATAGTATTTCATATCTTGTATACATGTTGATAAAGCCCGTAGGATCCTTTCTTGACTACCAGCGTTGTGATAACAATCATACTTGTGTGAGCTGGGTAGTCCATTGTTTACCCCAATCAGAGCAAAGCTCTGTTTTGAATTTCAAAATTCAAAAATTGAAGCAACGCTTCAGATCCCGTGCGCTGCGCGCTGCGTGTCACAAGCAGACACGCCAGCGCCAGAAGCGCTGCGCCCTAAGCAGCGCACCCCAATCAGATCAAAGCTCTGTTTCAAAATTCAAATTTTAAAAGTTGAAGCAACGCTTCAGATCCAGCGCTCTGCGCTGCGCGCCACGTGTCAAGCACGGGAGTGCTAGCGCAGTTGCGCTCTGCGCTGCGCGCCACGTGTCAAACATAGGTGCGCTAGTGCCAAGTCAATTGGCCCTATATAAAGGCCCAAGACTTCAAGTCAATTGGCCCTATATAAAGGCCAATATAAAGGCCCCAAGACTTCAAGTCTCAAAATAGAAAAAACCCTCAGCAAACTTTGAGAAAAACTCAAACAGAAAGAAAGGCAAGCCTTTAGAAGAAAGAAGATCATTTCTTCATCTTTAAAGGTAAAGAACTAATTCTTGAACAACAGAGATGAAATCATCTCGTAAAAAGAAGAAATATCTTCTAAAATGATCTTAGATCTATAAAAAAGACCAAGGTCGTTGATTAAAAAGAAAAGATCAAAAGACCTAATCATAAAAACATAAAAAGAAGTATTTTTACTTCACAGATCTTCTGATCTATAAAGGCAGAGCCTTTTATCAAAACAAGAACTGTTGTTCTTGGACCTTGAGGCAAGGCCTCCTTTGAAGAACGTAAAATTGTTCTTTGATCTTAAAATTGATCAAAATGCGCTTTGCGCTATTAGACAGTGCTTTGCACTTATGAACTGCGCCTTTGCGCTCCTTGGACCGGCGCTCAACGCCATAACTTGCCACGTGTCAAGATCTGCACTTCGCGCTCCTGAAAATAGTATACTGCACTCTTAGGTTAGCGCTCACTACCAAGCGCGCCAAGTGTCACTCACTGGCGCACCCATAAACTAGTACAGCGCACTCATAAATTAAAAGCGCAGTATGCTAACAAACTAGCGCTTAGCGCTAAGCGCGGCACGTGTCCTCCTAGTGTGCGCTAACCGACAGAAGCGCAATGCGCTCTTTGACTGACGCAAAGCGCCTAGTGCGCCACGTGATGCGCTGTCAGAACATACATTGTTCTTGGATCTTAAGGCAAGGCCTCCTTTGAAGAACGTAAATTTGTTCTTTGATCTTAAAACTGATCAGATGCGCCCTGCGTTATTGAAAAGTGCTTTGCACTCATGAACTGCGCCCTTGCGCTTCTTGGACCGGCGCTCAGCGCCAAAACATGCCACGTGTCAACCATAGACACGATCTGCGCTTTGCGCTCCTGAAAACAGCGCATTGCGCTCTTGGGTTGGCGCTCAGCGCCAAGCGCGCAACGTGTCACTCACTGGTGCACCCATAAACTAGTGCAGCGCGCTCATAAATTAAAAGCGCAGTGCGCTAACAAACTAGCGCTAAGCGACACGTGTCCTCCTCGTGTGCGCTAACCGACAGAAGCGCAATGCGCTCTTTGACTGGCACAAAGCGCCTGGCGCGCCACGTGGCGTACTGTCAGAACAAACTTTGTTTTTGATAAATGCTATGCATTCAATATAAGACAAAAAAATGTGTCAAAGCCCAATGCTTAGCATTATTAAAAGGGCAGAGCCCAAATAAAGGCCTGACAGGCAGAACATAAATAAAATGTTAAACATTTTTAATTGGACTTAGCCCAATTTTGGCCATAAGTCCTCAATTTAAATTGAACTGAGCTCATCTGCTCTTCCAATCAATTTACACCCGGTTCGAGGGTACATCTCTTTACTCCTCTGATATCTGTCGTTGTAATCCTTCAGCGTCGTCAGAGAGGTGACGGGTCCCGACAACCACACATTACTACGGACTGTGGGGTCCTTACACTCATGGACTATGATGTCCTTAATGTCGATCGTGATGTATTAAAACTAATATCGGACTGTGGAGTCCTTAAATCCACGGACTATGAGGTCCTTAACCTTGACCGTGATGTCTTAAAACTAACATCGGACTGTGGAGTCCTTAAATCCACGGACTATGATGTCTTTAACCTTGACCGTGATGTCTTAAAACTAATATCGGACTGTGGAGTCCTTAAATCCACGGATTATGATGTCCTTAACCTTGACCGCGATGTCTTAAAACTAACACCGGACTGAGAGGTCCTTAAACTCACGGACTATGATGTCCTTAACCTTGACCGCAATGTCTTAAAACTAACAATGGACCGTAATGTCCTTAAACTAACTATCGACCGCAATGTCATTAAACTAAACAATAGAGCCCAATTGCTCTCTCTCTTGTCAGATCTAAACGATCCCGTTAAGTTGATCTTAGTCTAAAATTAGACTAACGTGTCCTTAACAAACGTTTAAGTTGATCTTAGCCTCAAATAAGGCTAACGTATCCTTAAACACAACCCTCCCAAACCCAAATCTAAGAAAGATACGGATTTGGACTAGTCCACGCCCTATGGGTGACAATATAACTTAGTCTCCGTATACAATCCACGGGCAACCAAACACAAAACAAACACCCACGACATGAAGTGATCATATGGAGAAGGAGAAAGTTGTTACCGCGATGCGGTAGCGTAATTAACTACAGGGGCTTGCGCCTGCAAGGAAGAGCGTCCCCACAATCAAAAACCCCTCAAACGAGGGGGAAACTGACGAAGTCTGCTACATCGGTCGCATCCATTTAAACCTTCGATACACGGTGCCATAAATCAACTTGGCATCTTCGGAGAGGTGGACGGATAGCACCAATTAGCATCTGCCCCCAGATTCAGGCAAGACGTTCAGTCCTCCCGGCTTCCGGTGGTAAACAGATTTTGGCACGCCCGGTGGGACCTTTTCCTCTTTCCACTCCACACTTCGTGTGTCGTGTTCGCGAACCAATCGCGGTTTGCCAATGGTTGCCCTTGGGTTCGAGTTACTAAGATTTGGTTTCTTCCTTGGCGCAGAATGCAAAACAGCAATGGCATCTACTTGCGTAAAGTGCTCCAACTGCAGCTGCAACTCGCGCTCCGTCTCATCTGGAGGCATAGCCTACTGGCTCAAGTGGCCTCACTGTTCACGATGCCGGTGGAACAGGTCACTCAAGCCACCACAGGATTGTTCTTCGGGACTATGCTCCCGCTAACGAGCTTCACCGCTCCTGTGCCAACGCCAGAAGCTCCCAAGAAGTCGGTCTTTGATAGGCTTGCTACTACTGCGGCCCCTCTCAACGGGTCGTCCAGCTCCAGCGCCCCAGTTTTTGCTAGACTGGGCCAAAGTGCAGGGGGGTCCATGATGAAGCCCGCACCTCAAGAAAAGGTTATTCCGAAGGGAGTAACCAACCCTGCTCCAGAAGTCATCAAGGCGGCTTCTCCCGCCAAAGGGTCGGTCTTTACAAGACTGACTATCCCAACTCCCACTCCCGCTCCTGCTATTCAAAGGACATCAGTTTTCAACAGGCTGACACCAGCAACAGCCCTTCACCTGAACAGGGGGCAAGGCAAAGCCATCCCTGTCACCGAACCAACTCCATCAGCTCGACACGCTCGAAGTCGCCACTGGCGCCGGGTAAGGAAGGCCGGGGGCAACTCCCCTTCTGGGCTAACTCCACCAGCCCCAACGGCGGAAATTAATGCTGCTGTTCCAACCGAGAACAGCTTCGAGCTGCTGAACAAGATACGCAGGAATTCTCCTACCGCCGTACTGAAAAGATCTCCTCCTCTGGTGGAGAATGTTGCGGAAGCAAAGCCAGAACAGTCCCATCAGCGGCTGTCCTCTAAAATTTACAAGGTCTGGCGACAAGTCCGCGAGTCGGTGGTGAATCAAGACTATCCCCACCGACAGAAGAAGCTGAAGGTCCGACAGGAAGAAAACCGTCCTGTTAAGCCACAAAAGGCGGTAGCGACTTGGGTGCCCACTGCAACGGCCCCCTCAACTTCGACTGCTCATAAGAGGAGAAGGCCGGAGGAAAATCCCCGTGCCTGTGACAAATGTCAAAGGCACTGAGCCCAAACGCCCTAAGTCTGGAGGCATGGTGGTGCATACCGTCTACATGGCATCCGGGAAGGAGGATAGTCGCGCTTCTACGGGCCACCGACTACTCACCCGATCCATCACAAGAGCTTAGGAACAGCAACAGCAGAAGCTTCAGGAGATGCTGACTGCGTTGGTCGCACTCACCGGACCAAAAGAAAGCCCGGAGGCATCATCAGTGCAGCGTTATGAACAAGAAACCGATGCTGACTTCCTTCGCAGAGTCCTCGAAAAGAAGGACAAAGAAGCCGCGGAGCAAGCGGCTAACATAAAGCGAATGACACTTCTCTTCCAAGACATGGTCGGGATGATGATACAGCCGGATCCCCCAGCCGAAGATCCTCCAGTGTTAATTGAAGATGACAGAGGAGAAACATCGAATCCTCTGCCGGCTCTGTCAACAGCTAAGGAGGAAACTATTTCCAAAGCTGCCCTGGATGACTATATTGCTCAGCAAATAAAAGTTCACCAGGCAAATGAAGCGGCCGGCCAAGTCGTCAGAACTGGGCGACTGTATCCAGGCTGGTATGATCAGATAAAGTACCCGCCAGGCTACACGATCCCGAAATTCCATGTGTACAAGGGGACGGGCAATCCCTATCAACATGTTGCTCAGTTCAGGGCCCTCTGTGGCAATACCGGTGGCGATGATGAGCTCTTGCTCCGCCAATTCGTCGGCAGTTTATCGGAGACGGCGTTTGAGTGGTACTCCGAACTTCCAAACGACTCCGTCAAAACTTTCGCGGAAATGGAGTTGTTGTTCACCCAGCAATTCGCAAGTGCTAGGGAACGTACCCCAATAACGGCATTGATCAATGCCAGGGTGAAGCCGGGCGAGACATGGGTTCAGTACGCAATCCGATGGTGGAATCTGTGGTCTAAGTGCGAACAGCGCATCGAAGAAGCACCAGCGGTGGGCATGTTCGTGGGCACCCTAGACCCTCATGCAACTATTTCACAGTTCATGATGTTCTTCAAACCGACTACGTTTCAGGCTTTAATTGACAAGCTGGCCCAGATGGATCAGATGGGTCACAGACCGTCTCCTCCGAAGCCGGAACCGCGGAACGAAAAGGGTAAAGGGAAGGCGGCCTTCGTTGTGAACACCCAACAGCAGCCCAGTGCTCCAAGACTAACGGATCAATTGGAGGAGAGACGGCGCTATTACAATGAGAAAATGAAGCGCCTTTATTCATTCCCACGGGATAAAACGAAGAGGCTGTTCGAGCTGGCAATGCGCAACAGGCTTATCAATTTGCCGAATCCAAGGCGACCACCGCAATCCAGCGAGGTGAATAATCCAAATTATTGCCCTTACCACCAAACGGTAAGACATCCGATCGAAGATTGCTTCGTCTTTAAGGGATGGATCGAGGATCAGTACCAACAGGGCAAGTTCGCGCTGTCCGAAAAGTGGAAAGTGAGCCCACCACAACCACACACTCCTAAGAAGATGGACACACCGGGGGCAACCTCACATGTCTGGAGATCTTTCAGCATCCTTTTGTTGAAGAAGCTCCATGGGAGGTGGCTCTTTCGGCCAAAACCAAAAGGATGCTGAAAGATCTCCAGACATGCCCGGCAATCAGATGGATGAATCCGTTGGAACCTCAGGTCATCGAGGGGATGCTGAAGCCGCGCCCAACTCCAAAGATTGGTGGTGATAGCCGAAGCGTTCATGCTCAGCCGTCGAAATCTTCGAAAAAGAAGAAAAAAATCCAAAAAGCCCGTGAAGCCTGGCGACAAGCGTATGGACCTGCAGAAATAGATCAACGCGCTGGAAGAGTATAATCAGAAGGCGCGGACTCCAATCACGCTCCAAGAGTTCCTCAGCCACATTCTTGAGGACGAAGATGATGGAGAAGACCCGTCGGAAGAATCTGAGGATTACGTAGCAAGTTGCCATATGATCTCTCATTCATCGCTAGACAATGAAGAGGCTCCTTGCACAGAGAGACTGGGAGCAAGTACCGAGCCAGAACTTCTATGGCCGTCAGACGAAATGATCGACGCCTTCCTGAATGAGATTCATTTGAAAAGTAAAGCCGATCGGGAGCGTGAGATGGCCATATTTGAAAGAGCCAAACGCCGGCGACTAGACGAAAGAGTCGAGACACTCCCGCCGAATCAAGGAACATCCGTCGCGGATAAAAACAAGTTCAAGACAAGGAAAAGGTTTGCTAAGGCCATATCAATGGGAATGAAGATACCACCCTCTGAAGGAAACACTCCCAGTGAAGCAGAAACACATCCTAGCTACTGCTTATATCATCGAAAGATTGCGCACCCCACTGAGGAGTGCAACGCTTTTCAAAGATGGTAGCAGGGATATGTTGCTCACCAGCAACATTTTAAGCGGATGAAACGCAAAACTCATCGGGAGCAAAGAAGTGTGACCGAGGAGCATAAAAGAACTACCGGTAACTGTCACATGGTCAACGCCGGAGGATCGCAGGTTCTCACCTTTCGGAGCGACTCTGACGAGGAAATGGCTCTAGGCCCTCTCTTTAAAGAATCCACCTTAGGGGAAGGAGGAAGAACCGAAGGCCTGTGAAAACATTCAGCTGCGCAATCGCACGCTTCCAGAAAAGAATCTCAGACCCACGAGTAGAAAAGATAAGGGAAAAGAAAAGGTCTCTGAGGGCATCGCCCTGGATGACCAAGTCATGAAAGAGCTGACTGAAAGGACCCGCCAAAGAAGAATAAGGTGGACTACAACGTTCTGGCACACTTGAGGAAGTTACCCTCGCAACTCAGCATTCTCGACGCCCTTTTACTATCCAAAGAAGCGAGAAATTCATTGATCAAGGCATTACAAGAGCCAGAACAATTCCAAGCTTTTCTTGCAGAAGAAAAGATAAAGGACGAGCTGGAGGAAGTACACACGGCCGATATCACCTTCGGCGACGAAGACCTCCTCCTTGGGACGTGCGAGCACAACCATCCCCTCTATGTCTCAGGATACTGCCACGATATAAAGATAGGCAAAATTCTGGTCGACAATGGGTCTTCCGTTAATCTCTTCAACGTGCGGGTGTTAAAGGAAATCTGCATGAGCGTCCAGCATCTCGCTCGTGATAAAATCACCATTTCTGGTTTTGACTCCCAGTCATCGCGGACTCTCGGGTCTGTGATATTGACATTACGATTCAGATTACTTGTCACGGATATTAAATTTCATGTCATTAACGCCAAGACATACTATAACACTTTGCTCAGCCGGCCTTGGTTACATGGGTACAACATCATCCCTTCTACACAACATCAATGTATGAAATACTTTAAGGATGGTCTCGAGTATACCGTAACAGGAGAGATGTCACAAACCGGTTTGTGACATTCTCCATGAACGAAGTCCGCAAGTACGAAGATGAAAAATACTTTCTGCCAGATTTCGAGGACACAGAGAGATGTCACAAACCGGAGAACAAAGCTATCACCACCATTCCTGTCTTCGGGAGTGATACTGAGGAAGAGGAAGAGATGGTTTATTCAGGTCCACCCCAGCACAACAAGCTAGGACTGTCCGCTCCTATATTGATCTTTGGCAGTGACTCGGAAGATGAGGTCCATGCTATATTCTCCGCTCGGCCTTCAATACAAACATTCGCTGATGAAGAGAAAAGTTTGCAAATTGCCATAGTTCCGCCCGAACATCATAAAGAACTAGACGCGCTTGATACCTACAGTATGGAAGAGCTGCAGACGTTCTATGTCCCTCCCGGGCAAGAAGGCGAACAAGCAATCCTATTCTACCGATCCACGGAAACAAGATTGGAGAAAGAAGTTTGGCATGGCGCGGATTCTACACTTGACAGGCTCCAGCCTATCCGTCTGCCTAAATATTACACAGAAGGCTTGAAAAGGCTATTGAAGCGCCAAGGGATACCCTTCAAACAGACCGCTCGAAAAGCTAAGTTCTATGACAGGATCTGGAACGTTCCCGGAACTCAGCGCAAGTTGCCCAACTGGAGAATGGAAGCGATCGAGCTTGGATATGTTCGGTCCAAGAAACGGGAACTACTCCGCGACTGCTATGTCATACATGACTTTGATGAAGAAGGAGATGCTCAATGGGAGAATGCTAATCCTGAACCAGAAAGAGCCCCCGACGTGAAAATGCCCAGTCCGTCGTTCGAAGAACAAATGGACAAGCTTATAAGGGAAGCTGGTCAAAAAGTTCGAGACGACCATAATCGCGAAATGGCCATTTACGAAAAAGCTAGGACGCAACGCCTTCTTCAAAAAGCTGCGAAAGATGAAAATGCCCCTCCCTGTCAACCTGTTGTGCAAAAGGCCCGACGCAGAGGCCGAAACAAGTCAAAGAGCAGAAAAGGCGTTCGAAAGCGACAAAGCGGGACCAAGAAGTCACGCAATCGGGAATAGAGCGGTCCGGATTCGTCTCTTATAAAGAAGATGAGTCGAGCATACTCTTTTCCTCAGAACAAAACACGGAAGATACTTGATCTTGCCATAAGACATCAAATGATTACGCTCCCGGAGTCCAAGCACCCCGAGCAAGCAGGCAAAGTCTCTCATCCAGACTATTGCTCTTATCACCGAGCAATAGGACATCCTCTTGAAGACTGCTTCACCTTCAAGAACTGGGTCGAAGATCAATATCAGCTCGGCAAGTTCGCTCTATCCGACAGTTGGAGGATAACTCCGCCGCAGAAGCATGAACCCAAATTCATGAGAGTAGACCCAGATCCACATCGGTCTTGGAAGCGAGCTCGTACTTGTCATATGATAACGATATCAAAAGAAGAACCCGAGAATATGGATGACCTCCCCTGGTGCTTCGAAAACAATGATGACGAGGTGATCTCGGAATTTCCACCAGCGCCAAAAGAGCTGGAAGATGGAATACATACCACTACAGATAACCTCAAGAAAATTGATTTGGGGACGGCGAACGACCAGTGACCGACATTCGTTAGTGAGCTGTTATCTGAAGAAAGGGTGGCTGCGTTAAAAGACGTGTTTATGCAGTATAGAGATTGCTTCGCATAGAGCTATTCCGAGATGCCAGGACTAGATCCAGAAATTGCTATCCACAAATTGGCGATATCCCCGGACGTTAAGCCAATCAAACAAGCACCGAGAAGAATGCGGCTTGAGCTTGAGATGAGTATCAACGCCGAGGTCAAGAAGCTAATCGACTCCGGCTTCATCCAAGAGGTTCAATACCCTGACTGGATCGCCAACATCGTCCCAGTAATGAAGAAGAATGGGACGGTGCGCATCTGCGTAGACTTTCGAGATCTCAATAAAGCCTGTCCGAAGGATGACTTCCCGGTACCGGTCACCGAGCTAATGATAGAAAATACGTCCACTCACGAAGTTTTCTCCTTCATGGACGGCTCATGAGGATATAATCAGATAAAGATGCATCCCGAAGACCAGAAGCACACCGCTTTCCGGGCCCCTTTGGGTATATTCTGCTACAAGGTGATGCCCTTCGGTCTAAAGAACGCCGGTGCCACCTATCAGAGGGCCATGACGAAGATCTTCGATGACCTCATACATGAAATCATCGAATGTTATATCGACAACCTCGTGGTTAAAAGCAAATCATACGAGGAACATCTTGAACATCTGAAGATCGTATTTCAACGCCTTCGGCAATACAACTTGAAGATGAACCCTCTCAAATGCGCATTTGGAGTTTCCTCAGGCAAATTTCTAGGATTCATCGTCCGACACCAAGGTATCAAGATAGATCCGTCAAAGATCAAGGCAATTATGGAGATGCCCCCGCCAAGGACTCTCAAGCAATTGTGGTCTCTCCAAGGGAAGCTCGCGTATATCCGGCGATTTATAGCCAATCTCTCTGGCAAGTGCCGCCCTTACAGTCGCCTGATGAAGAAGGGAACCCCGTTCGTCTGGGATCACAAATGCCAAAGCGCGCTGGACGAAATCAAGCAATACCTGCAGAATCCGCCGGTGCTAGCCGCTCCGGTCAAGGGAAAGCCTCTCATTCTTTATACGACAGCTCTCGAAGGTTCGTTAGGTGCATTATGGGCACAAGAGAACGACCAAGGGAAAGAAAGATCTCTCTACTACTTGAGTCGAGTTCTCCTGGGGGCAGAAAGCAATTATTCTCCCATCGAAAAACACTGCCTGGTGTTGATCTTCGCGATAACGAAACTCAGGCACTATGCATTGGCACATGAAGTCCGTCTCATATCGAAGGTGGATCCTCTCAAATATTTGATGTCAAAAGCTATATTGACGGGACGGCTCGCTAAATGGGCTTTGCTTCTGATGGAATTCTCGATAACCTATCGTCCCCTCAAGGCAGTGAAAGGCCGGGCCATCGCCGACTTCCTCGCCGAACATCCGATACCGGCCGATTCTCCCTTGAATTGCGAACTGCCAGACGAACATGCATTTGACACGATCGACGGAAGTGGTACCCGGTGGGAACTTTATTTCGATGGAGCATCCTCCATGAAGAAGCGCAAACAAAACACGCCCATAATCAAATCAGGGGTAGGCCTTATCTTCGTGACCCCATAAGGAGGGATAATGCGCTTTGCTTTCTCCTTAACAGAGCCGAGGACAAACAATGAAGCCGAGTATGAAGCTTTGATAGCAGGTCTCGAGATCGCCATCGACATGGGGATTGAGAACCTCCTCATATACGGAGACTCCCAGCTGGTCGTTAGTCAAGTAAATGGTGACTACCAAACGTGCAAACCAGAACTGGTGAAGTACGGCGAGAGGGTACAGCAACTGCTGACCCAAATACCTTCCTACACCTTGGAAAGCATACTGCGCGTGGAAAATAGCAAAGCGGATGCATTAGCCAAGCTTGCTAAAGAATTGGTTGACGAAAACCTCGATGACGTAAGGATCGTTGTGCAAAGCCGTCGGATTCTTGCGCCGGCAGAAATATCTCTGGAGTCGTCCGAGAAAAAGGGAGCGACCGAGCAAACGGCCCTACAAATGAAAGATCAAGAAATGCTTGAGGATTGGAGAGAAGTCTTTATAGACTACTTCAAATCCCGTCGAACACCTGAAGATGCGTCCTCAAGACATCAGCTTATGAAACGAGCTCTGTCTTTCGCCTTCGTCAACGATACTCTGTACAAGAGGTCATTTGATTCTTTATGGCTAAGATGCCTGGGACCTAAAGAGGCAAAGAGAGTCGTCCAAGAAACTCATGACGGACTCTGTGGTTCTCACCAAGCCGGGCCGAAGATGAAGCTGAAGATCAAATGGATGTGTTATTATTGGCCCATGATGATCCAAGACTGCCTCGAATATGCGAAGCAATGCCACTCATGCCAGATCCATGGGGACTTCATCCACCAGCACCCAAATCCGTTACACCCGACAGTGGCTAGCTGGCCATTCGAAATGTGGGGGACTGACATAATCGGCCCCATCGAACCAGCATCGTCCAGAGGACATCGTTTCATTTTGGCGACAACTGATTACTTCTCCAAATGGGCAGAAGCAATACCGCTGAGGGAGGTGAAGACGGAGAATATCCTCCATTTCTTCAAGACACACGTCATTTATCGGTTTGGCACTCCGCGACGGATTATCTCCGATAACGGACCAGCCTACAGAAGCCACAAGATCAACCGCTTCGCACAACAGCATAATATAGACTGGAGATACTCCTCAGTTTATAATCCTCGAGCTAACGGTCTGGCTGAGGCTTTTAACAAGATATTGACGAAGATTGTAAAGAAGACGGTGTCTCAAAATGAAAAGGACTGGCATGAAAGACTGCACGAAGCTTTCTGGGCGTACCGAACGACGTTCAAAACAGCCATGAGCACAACGCCGTACGCATTGGTATTCGGTACAGAGACGGTACTCCCCTTCGAGATAGAGCTACCCTCCCTACGAGTGGCAGTTCATTACGAGTTAACGGACGAAGAGAATGCTCACCTTCGGCTTGAGGAGCTCGACGCCCTTGATGAAACCCGGCTCATAGCGCAACAAAATCTGGAAGCTTACAAAGCAAAGATGACGCGCTCATACGAAAGATTGGCTAGGCCGAGAACATTCCACCAAGGCGAACTCGTACTAGTGGTCAAAAGACCTATGATCCCCAATCGTGCCAAGCGGGGGAAATTCGAGCCGAACTATGAAGGCCCATATATCATAGACAAGGTCTACCAGGGTGGAGCCTATCTACTCATAAACATGCATGGTGAAAGGCCCTTTAGGCCAATAAACGGTCACTTCCTGAAGAAGTACTACGCTTGACGAGTCACGGCCTAGGTCAATAATAGATGACGACGTCTATGTCCGCTCGCTATCTTCCTAAGCCCAAACTTTATAAGTAATAGCCGGCTAACGGACCGAAATGTCCTTAAACTAACAACGGACCGAAACTTCCTTAAACTAACAACGGACCGAAACGTCCTTAAACTAACGACGGACCGAAACGTCCTTAAAACTAACAACGGACCACTACGTCCTAAAACTAGCCGTTGACCGAGATGTCGATAAACTACGGAGGATTGCAGCATCCCAAAGAAAAAAAAGAATAAAAAAAAAGAAAAAAGAAAACGGTATGTCCATAAGCAAAATGGGCACGGATGAAAACCCGAAAAGGCTCCGTGAGTAAAAACAGTAGGGCTACCGGCGAGTTTTGTGAAAACCCGAAAGGGCGCAACCTCGTTAGAATAAAAAAGAGAAAAAAAAAAGAAAACGGTATGTCCATAATCAAAATGGACACGGATGAAAACCCGAAAGGGCTCCGTGAGTAAAAACAACAGGGCTACCGGCGAGTTTTGCGAAAAACCCGAAAGGGCGCAATCTCGTTAAAAGACACTTGTAAGGTCCTCTCGACTTTGTAAGGAGAAACCACCTGCGTGAGATCCTTACAACTCACAAGGGAGCAACACACTTAGGGATCCCCACAATTCCTAAGGAGAAACACACTTGCGAGATTCTCACGACTCGTAAGGAGAACCCTCTTATGGGACCCTCACGGCTTATAAGATTTGAAAGTCTTAAGCTAAAGGGATCTGAACCTGTTCTTAAGTAGCCCCTACAACCTCTGATACTGCCCTACAAGCGGCTCAACGCTGACCCTTATATATAATCCACGGGCGCGAATAAACATTTCCCTAACGGAGTCTCATCCGTGACTAAGGATGTGTCCATATGGTGAACAACCCTTGTAAGTCCTCTCGACTTATAAGGAGAAAACCCTCTTATAAGATCCTTATGACTTACAAGAGAACATGCACTTAGGAATCCTCACGATTCCTAAGGAGAAAACACACCTACGAGATCCTCATGACTTGTAGGGAGAAATACCTTTGTGAGACCTTTACGGCTCATGAAGTCAAAAATCTTAGTCGACAGAATCCTAACCCTGTTTACTAAGCCACCTTTGTTCGACATCGATAGAGGCAAATGATGATTCGCTCCTAGCAATATCCCAGTTGTAGCGGTGCTGATGCCGAAATCGGTGTCTAATTCCAAGCTTGCAGCGAAAAGCCAGTAAGCCACACATGCATACGAAATAGCCGAAATGATAGGGCAACTTGCGACAAAATCAGCAAGTAAAAATATATGCATGCAAAATAGCCGAAATGATTGGGCAACTCGCAATAAAAAGCAGCAAGTAAAAATAAAACAAATAGCCGAAATGATTGGGCACCGCGAAAAATAGCCGGAATGATTGGGCAATCGCGACCTTCGTGATATAAAAGCTGAAATGATAGAGCATCGCGGAAAGAATTGAAAAATAAAAATGAAATTTATGCCCTACAGGTGATATCACATCAATCCCTGTATACAATCCAGGGGCGCAAACAAAGAAGGAATCACACTCTTCCTCCCCAGGTTTCATCAGAAGAAGAAGCCAAATCTCGACGAGTCGCAGATAGCCTAGAGATCATCTCAACATTCATCTCATTACAACAGACACAATATCAAGCAAAGCGGAACAGCGGCAACCCCCAGTTCCATGACTCGGCGGCGCACAGATGACCGAGAGTCAAATTCCGACTCCGTGAAATGCGGATAAAGTCAACTTTTCCTGGCGACGTGGAACGCGGATTATGTCACTTCTGACCCCGTGGAAAATGTCCAGAGCGGATCCTGGTCCTCGCAGAGCATGGCAGTGAACCCATGTGAAGCATCCAGAGCGGAGCCTAGTTCTCGCCGAACACGGCAGTGAACCTGTGGGAAGCATCTAGAGCAAAATTCCTGGCTACGTGGAACGCGGATTATATCACTTCTGACCCCGCGGAAAACGTCCAGAGCGGATCCTGGTCCTCGCAGAGCACGGCAGTGAACCCGTGTGAAGCATCTAGAGCGGAGCCTGGTCCTTGCCGAACACGGCAGTGAACCCGTGGGAAGCATCCAGCGCAAAATTCCTGGCTACGTAGAACGCGGATTATGTCACTTCTGACCCCGTGGAAAACGTCCAGAGCGGATCCTGGTTCTCACAGAGCACGGCAGTGAACCCGTGTGAAGCATCCAGAGCGGAGCCTGGTCCTCGCCGAACACGGTAGTGAACCCGTGGGAAGCATCCAGAGCAAAATTCCTGGCTATGTGGAACGCGGATTATGTCACTTCTGACCCCGTGGAAAACGTCCAGAGCGGATCCTGGTCCTCGCAGAGCACGGCAGTGAACTCGTGTGAAGTATCCAGAGCGGAGCCTGGTCCTCGCCGAACACGGCAGTGAACCCATGGGAAGCATCTAGAGCAAAATTCCTGCCTACGTGGAACGCGGATTATGTCACTTCTGACCCCGTGGAAAACGTCCAGAGCGGATCCTGGTCCTCGCAGAGCACGACAATGACCCCGTGTGAAGCATCCATAGCAGAGCCTGGTCCTCGCCGAACACGGCAGTGGACCCGTGGGAAGCATCCAGAGCAAACATCGGACTGTGGAGTCCTTAAATCCATGGACTATGATGTCCTTAACCTCGACCATGATGTCTTAAAACTAACAACGGACTGTGAGGTCCTTAAACTCACGGACTATGATGTCCTTAACCTCGACCGTGATGTCTTAAAACTAACAATGGACCGTAATGTCCTTAAACTAATTTTACCTTGGTTCAAGGGTACATCTCTTCACTCCTTTGATATTTGTCGTTGTAATTCCTAAACGTCTTCAAAGAGGTGACGGGTCCCGACGACCATGTTCCCCTCCGAATGGCGGCGACGACGTGGAAACGTCTTGCCTGGGATTCGGGGCAGATGCCATTTGATTTTATCCTTCTACCTCTCCGAAGATGCCAAGCTGATTTATGGCACCGTGTATCGGAGGTTTAGAGGGATGCGGCCGATGTAGCAGACTTCGTCAGATTCCCCCTCGCTTGAGGGGGTTTTGATTGTGGGGACGCTCTTCCCTGCAGGCGCAAGCCCCTGCAGTTAATTACGCTACCGCATCGCGGTAACCACTTTCTCCTTCTCCAGAATTTCACTTCGTGTCGTGTGTGTTTGTTTTGTTTGTGGTTGCCCATAGATTGTATACGGAGACTAAGTGATGCCGTCGCCCGTAGGACGTGGATTAGTCCAAATCCGTATTTACTTAGATTTGGGTTTGGTGTTTTAGTTTAAGGATACGTCAGCCGTATTTGAGGCTAAGATCAACTTAAACGTTCGTTAAGGATACATTAGTCTGATTTGAGACTAAGATCAACTTAACGGAAAGAGCATTTAGGGGCTCTATTGTTCTAGTTTAGGGACGTGGTGGTCCATTTAAAATATGGCCGTCGGGACCCGTCACCTCTCTGACGACGTTGAAGGATTACAACGACAGGTGTCAGAGGAGTTCGGAGATGTACCCTTAAACCAAAGTTGATTGGGGGTCTTATAGTCCAATTTGGGACTAAAGTCTGTTTGAATGTTTAAGGATACGTTAGCCATATTTGAGGCTAAGATCAACTTAAACGGGATCGTTTAGATCCAACAAAAGAGCGTTTGGGGGCTCTATTGTTCCAGTTTAGGGACGTAGTGGTCCATAGGTAGTTTAGGGACATTGCGGTCCATTGCCAGTTTAGGGACATGGTGGTCCATGTTCCAGTTTAGGGACGTGGGGGTCCATAGGTAGTTTAGGGACATTGCGGTCCATTGCTAGTTTAGGGACATGGTGGTCCATGTTCCAGTTTAGGGACGTGGGGGTCCATTTCCAGTTTTGGGGATGGATATTAGTTTAAGGACGCATAAGTCCATGAGTTTAAGGACCCCATAGTCTATATAGATGTGTTTAAGGACGCATTAGTCCATTAGTTTAGGGACGCATAAGTCCATGGGTTTAAGGACCCCACAGTCCGTATGGGTGTGTTTAAGGACGCATTAGTCCATTAGTTTAAGGACGCATAAGTCTATGGGTTTAAGGACCCCACAGTCCATATGGATGTGTGGTTGTCGGGACTCGTCACCTCTCTGACGTCGTTGAAGGATTACAACGATAGGTATCAGAGGAGTTCGGAGATGTACCCTTGAACCGGATGTAAATTGATTTAAGAGAGCAGTCTTGCTCAGTCAATTTAATTTGAGGACTTACGGCCATGATTGGGCTAAGTCCAGTTGAGAATATTCAACGCTTTTATGTTTGGCCTATTAGGCCTGTGCTAGGGCTTTGCCCCTTTTTAATAATGCACTGCATTTTATTTTGGCCTGTTAGGCCTTTTTGATTTGGGCTCTGTCCCTTTTAAATGATGCACAACATCTGTTTTTGTTTGGGCTCTGCCCTTTTTAAAGTAATGCATTGCATTTATTTGGCCTGTTAGGCCTTTTTTTTTATTGGGCTTGGCCCTTCTGTAAATAATGCAGTGCATTAATCAAACTGACAGCAGCCATGTGGCCTGTCAGGCGCTTTGCGCCAATTATTGAGCGCAAGCGCATGTGGAGGTGACACGTATCACGCTCGGGTGAGCGCAAGCGCAGAGCGCGGCGCCAGTGCGCTGCGCTGTTGCGCTGCGCTGTTGCGCTGCTGACACGTGGCGCGCTCTGGTGAGTTGCGCCAATTTCAGAGAGCAATGCTCTATCTTAAAAGCGCATAGCGCAAGTGTTTTTTGGAGCTGACACGTGGCGCTCGCTGGTGGCTTGCGCCAACCTAAGAGCGCAACAGTGCAGATTTTCAAGTGTAAGGCACTGTTTTAATTATCTTGATCCAATTTTGGATTCAAGAAAAGAATCTTTAAGATTCCAGAACCAATGGTTCATAAAAAAGGCAATGCCTTTGTTATTATTTATTTTTCATTGAAGATCCTTGATCTTGTTCTTAGATCAATGATCTATTCAGAAGAAGTTCTTCTTTTTAAAAGGTTTTACCTTCTTTTTTTTTCTTTCTGAATTTCTTCTCAAGATTTTCTTTAGAGGAGTTCTCTCTGTTTCTGTCTCTGTTTCTCTCTCTGTGTTGTGTTGTTTTTTTGAAATTGGGGTCTAGGGGCCTTTATATAGTGCCCATTAATTTGTTAAATTTGTTAAAGAGGTCCTTCTCTGAGTGATTTGGGGAATTTTCCCCACCGTTGGATCTTTGATCCAAGGGCTTCTGTTTTACAGAAGACAATCTTCTTGTTTTAACAAGAACAGAAAGATCTTACTGGAATTTTAATTCTGTTTGGCGCAGATGCACCAGCGCTTGACACGTGTCACGCAGCGCACTGCGCTAGCGCAACTGCGCTGACACGTGTCGCGCAGCGCGCAGCGCAGCGCAACTGAAGCGTTGCTTCCTTTAATTTTGTTTTAAATAGAGCCTTGCTCTGATTGGGCGCGCTGCCTCGGGCGCTGCGCTGACGTATCAGCTTTTGACACGTGGCGCGTTGCGCGCAGCGCAAGAGATTTGAAGCGTTGCTTCAATTTTTGAATTTTTGAAATTCAAACAGATTTTTGCTCTGATTGGAGGAAACAAATGCCCCCCCACCGTTGCGCTCACGTGGCGCACACGGAGTGCAGCGGTGGCAAGATCTTAGCCATTGGATCAACTGATAAGTTGAAGGGGCGCAAGCGCCTATAAGTAGGACCCTTGGTCCTCAGTAAATGATTTACCATTTTCAAGAACTTGAGTTTTCAGAGCCTTGCTCTTGTTTTTAAGAACTTTAGAGCTTTGCTCTCGTTTCTTTTCAAGAACTTCAGAGTTCAAAACCTAAAATCATCTTAGGTAAAATTTAACTTAAATTAAATTAAATTAAATTTAACAAAGCCTTGCTCTCATAGATCTTTGATCTAAAGAAAACCCCTTTGGGGTTTCATCAACAGTGCCTTGCTCTCAAGAACCCATAGATCTACAGAGATCTTGTTTCTTGGGTTTTAACCCATGAACAGAGCTTTGCTCATGGATCAAATGTAGATCTTTTTGATCTGAAAATGAAGAACTCCTAAGAGTTTTTATGGATCTTTAAGACCTCAAATTTTTTAATTCTTTTAAGAGTTAAATTTTTCTTTTGATAGATCTTTCCACTATTATTACTGAGCTAGGCTCTTTTTAGGAAATTTTATTCCCTTGAGACCAGAGTTTGACAAATGTCACTCTGTGACAGAGCTTTGCTCTGAAAAAGGAGATTTTCTCCTTGTCTCTAGGGATTTCCCATTAATGAGAATATTCTCTTGGGGATTTTTTTATTAATTGACAGTCTCATTCAATGATGGGGCTGTCTTATTAACTGATGCACTGTCATCCAGATTTTGTGGGTCCCCCTTTGGTCCCCTACCCACCGCATTGCAATGTGGTATAAATTTTAAAATGCCAAGCGTTGGAATTACAACACCGACGGCTAATTTTTGTCCCTCCACAGGAAACATGCCTGCTGACCTATCATTCCCGTTTGTTCGCTCGGAGGGAGGATTTCCCCAGGCACCAGTGGACCGAGAGGTGCTCACTCTCATCAAGGATTATGACCCCGAGCACAAGAACCTTCACCTGTGGGGTAGGTGGTATAACAAGATTATC
This sequence comes from Agapanthus africanus, assembly GCA_030015575.1. Taxonomy (NCBI): domain Eukaryota; kingdom Viridiplantae; phylum Streptophyta; class Magnoliopsida; order Asparagales; family Amaryllidaceae; genus Agapanthus; species Agapanthus africanus. The sequence continues at coordinate 644,206,944 of CM057342.1, forward strand.
CAGGGTCGCCGAAGCTTCGGTTCCGCTACGCTGTCTGAGCCCATATTTTCGATCCCTTATGTAGATGAACCCCCGGTGAAGTATGCCGTGGAGGTAAAAAATTGGAATTCGGATGACCTCCTCCAGCCTGCAATTGGTGCTATTCCCGTGCAGCCGCCGCCGGCAATAGACATTTTGGGGAGACGAATCTGTCAGGGTGAAGCACGCCCTTGGGGACAGGCCTATAACATTGTATTGATCCCGCGACCACCCGCCGGATATTTGCAGTGGGCCCGGTACATCTTATCGGCGAAGAGGACTCATCTGATGAAGATTGGTTTGTATTCGGCAATCTACGTCTCACTATTTGAGTATCCCTCTCCTCCAACGTGGTGGATTAAGGCTTTTATCGAACAATGGAATATCCCCACCCACACCTTCCCGATGACGGACAGGGAAGTCTTTATCTCCTTGGAAGAGTTTGCCGAAATCTCGGGTCTGCCGATGAGGGGGGAGCATTACGAGGAGCTGCTTCCTCCTGACGAATACGTCTTTGCCGCCAAGCCGCTGGTGTTTAATCTGACGCCGGAGAACGCTATTCAGCACCAGTTTCCGGGCTTGGTGAAGGTGCTGAGCATATATGAAGGGCTCTATCTGGAATCATGCGTCCGGGGAGTCAGTTTCGCAGATTTTATCGCCCGCTTCATTCGACCGGAGTTTCTATCGGAGCGAAGCGAGAAGTTCGCCAAGCTTGATGACCCTTTCGGCTTCGGCTTGGACCATCGACCAACATCGGAGGATGATCAAAAGGATTTTTATCTCCCCGGCACCGCCGTCATGCCCTTGTCAGAAATCGCCGTCTCGGGCATGGATGAGGAGACCTTTTTTGTAGGGTTCCTGGGATTGTGGCTGTGCAGCTTCGCGCTCCCCATACACCCGTGCCACATGCGGCCGTCCGTTTTCTACCCAGCGCATCGGATGGTGGCTGGCCTGCAGTTGACAATAGGAATCGCCGGGTTGGCCCACATATACAATGGACTTAGCGTGGTGGCGGACACTAATGAACCTGGGGTGCAGCCTGCTAACTTCCCGATGCACTACTTCACCTCATGGATGGAAATGCATGTGCATGGGGTGTTCGGCGTCCATAAGATCCCTCCGTTTTTTGAGAAGTGCAGACTCCCAAGAGTCATGCGGCTGGTCGGCGCCTCGATCGTGGTTGCGCCTCCGCGGGAGGCTAGGGGGTTGCTCCTTCTTCCACACATGGTCGGAGCGAAGGTTTCTTTTTTGGATAAAATCATAACCATAGGCTCAGAAACCACCAAGTCGGTTGTGCCGCTGCGCGATGATTTTAAGGATGGGGCCTCCATATTGAAAGCCTGGGAGATCCTTCACCTCTACTCGATCCGGCCGGGCTACCTGGTTTTCAGGCAGAATGAGACGGCGTTTTTCATGAGGTATAACCCTCACCGGTTCGCCCAACAATCCAGTTATCATCAGGGGATCCCGCTGGAAGCGTTTTTGGAAGAGCCTGTGGCCAGCCAGGAGGGGATAAGGAGTGCGATGCACTATTTCATGCGGTTTAACACGGGCTCCTATTTCTTCATCAGCGAGCCGAGCCGCGTTCCTAAGGTCCTCAACGCGTACGTGGCTTGGTACGCGCATGTAATGGGTCCAGTTATCCATATGGAGAAGCGCATGCTGGTTGACCGCAAGGGTGCGCCTCCCGGCGGCGACCGTAAGGCTCCCCTGAAGCCAAGGACCCCGGTCATTCCTCCGCTGAAAGATGCCGGAGCTGTGCCACCACGCGTGTTGAGCCCTCCGCACGGATTGCCGCCTCCTGATACCGTGGATGCGCCACCAGTGCCCCGTGCTCTAATGGAGACGGTAAATGTGGTTTCGCCGGAGTCCAGCGTAGGTACGGATATCGGGACCCGCCGCCCTAAGGTGCCTGCAAAGTGCAAGTTGATCTTGGGTGCACCCAAGGCTGGCGGGCAGAAGAGGAAGAAGAAGTCGCTCTTCTCAGCTGACGTTGCGTTCGGTCAGGAACCTCACGCTCCCTATAGCGAGGGCTTAGGCGAGTATGGGACCAATAGAGGATTGGTTATGCCGCCAGATGACACTGATCTGGCAGCCGCCATCGCAGCTTCAGAGCGATTGGCGAGGCGCGACGCATGGCTAGCTAAGCTTGCACAATCGGGTAATTACTAGTCACATTTTTTTTATTGCATCGTACTTTTATTATTGTCTTTGACTAATGCTTTTCCTTTCTTTTCTTCAAACAGGCATCACCACTGAAGAAGCCATCGCTGCTTCCCTCAAAACTTTTCAAGAGGAAGAACGACTCAGAGCATCCTTAGGCTTTGGTACGTTTCGATTCATTAAGTCTTTATTCTTCTTTTGTTATGGTTGATCTAACCCTTTCTTTTTCTCATCACAGGAACCACAATGCCGGTCCCGGAAAGTGACGCAGAGACTCTCCCCGGGCCAACTACTGAAGTCCCGGTCTCTTCGGGGCTGCCGCGAAAGCCTCAACTCGAAAAGTCGATGAAGGATGCCTTGAAGGATCTAGAGGCATCTCTGTTCACGGACGATGACGCCTCAATGAAGGAAGCTTTGAAGAGCTCCGTCTTGACGGCTCGGGAGGAGAGAAAGCGGTTAAGGCACGAGGCGAAGGCATGCAGGGCTGCTTTGGCCGTGGGAGCGGGCCCGAGCACCGTTCCTCATGCTGATACTCCCTCGGAAGAGCCCCCGGTCGCCTTGTCTACAGCCCACAGACAGGCGGCGCGCGTAAATAGGGAGGCTAACGATAAGTCCACCTCAGGTAATGCATCTTTCAAAATTTTATTGTAAGGATTGTAAACCTATCGGTTCTTATATATCTTGTCCTGTAGGGTCAAGTCCAATCGAAGGGGAGGCGGAAACCGTCGAACCTAAGGGGACAGAGGAAGAGGCACTGGCTGAACCCGAGCCGACGGTGGGTGACGTCGCTAAGGTTGCTGAACCCGAGGTAGGGGCTGAGGAAACTACGCCGGAGAAGGTCGTCGATGCCGAGCCTGAGGTAGCGGCAAATGAGATGACTGCTATAACCGAGCTTGGGGCAACGGCGAATGGATCGCCTGAGACCGGCGACCCCATGGCGACGGCAGAGGAGACAGCAGTGACCGCCGAGCCTGAAGGAGTAGCAGGTGAGACGGGCGTGACTCCCGGGGACAAGCCAGCCGCTCTCTCTCAAGAGTCTGGCAATGCTCCAATAATTGCTCTCCCCGTCTACGGTCCTCCACCGTCTCCTGGTCGCGCGAGCACGACGACAGCCCCCGTTGAGTCGGGTGATGAAGCCATGGGCGGTGGACTCATGTCGATGGAGGAGGGAGACGCCTCAGTTTCGGCTGGCGGCTCATCAGGTAAATTTCGGGTTATTGCCCTTTTTTCTTTATTTTATAATCCTTCCTGACAGGTTTATCTTTGTTCTTTAACGCAGGTGCGGCCAGTGCTGACGCTCCATTGCTCGAGGGGGCGCCGTCAATTACCGCCTTGGCAGTGGCCACCTCTCAGCCTTCCCTCGTACCATCACAGATGTTGGAAGGTATGGATTCGCAACCCATTAGTTTTATATTTCGGCCGCATAATTTATGTACTAATGTCGTACTATTGCGTCTTTACAGGGGTGATTTTTGATCACCTTTACCAAATGTTGCACCCGCACTTCTCCTTCCCATCTGAACTCGCTTCTTCCTCCAGTGGCGCTGGTGAGTATAGTTTCCAATTAATGTCTTTCTTTTTTTAGTAATGGAATTATTTCTGACTTTTCCTCGTCCTGATTGCAGTGCTACAAATCGAAGGAGGAGATGAAAGATCGGACGCGCCACCGGTCCTCCCGGCCTTGCCGCCTGCCGTAGCTGGTATAGTAAACTATCACATCGATGACTTTTTCGTATTTCTTGAACCGTCATCTAATCGTATCCTTTTTTTAGCTGTCGTTCCGATCCCGGCGCCCTTTGAATCTCGCGTTATAATGCCGGCAGGCCCCTTCCTGAGACGTCCGTCTTCAAAGGGTGCCGTAATGAGCTTGGGCATGCTGAGCGGATACGTCAAAGAGCTTGACGCAGACGCTCCCCCATCTGCTGCGGATTTCGCTGTGGAGGTTAACCCAATGTTGGCGGCACTTATGAATTTTCACGATGGAGGCGTCGTCGAGCTTTGGGTTAGTCATTGCAGGGAAATCGAGGTCCGCCTGCATCAATCGGAGTTTATGCGCCCTGCTCCTGAGACCTTAGCCGCAAGCAATCAAAGAGCAGCATGGATCGAGCAAAGCGCTTCTTACTTCCATCACTTGGAACAAGAAGCGGTTTTAAGGCTGAGGGAATGCCAAGAGACCTCAAACGAGATGGCTCGTCTGCGTGCCGAGGTTGAGGCGAACGCTGCCCAGGTGAAGGCTATCTTCGAGGGCCTTCTAGAACGTATCTCAAATGGGCTAAACCTGAAGCAGAAGCTCGATGCCGCCGAGCGTGATGCCCAAGGTCGCGAAGCAGCTCAGCAGGAAGTTGGGGAGCAGCTTTCATTCTTCTTGCAGCAGCGGGCTCAAGTAGAAGCAGAACTGGCGATGGCGGCCGATCAGGAGAAGGCATGGAAGGAAGTGCGCGAACAACTGATAGGGTTATTTAAGATGCTTCCTTCCCAGTAGCTGCCCTTGTATCAATATACTTGTAAAAATTTTCTTTTTCGAATAAGAGGGATACATTCTTTATTCTTTTGTACGATTCGCCATGTACTTGATTGAATTAATAAATAAAGATACACATTTTTTCTTTGCAATGTCTTGTATCATTTCTTTGCTTTCTCCCTTCTCTTATTATCAGCATGCTGTCTTGATAAACATGGTTGACAGGTAATAGAGTAAGCATCTTGGTTTCTTCGAGAGATAGCGATGGCTTAGGCCGCAGGTTCAGATCTGCTGCCTAAGACTTTTCAACTCTATGAGCCATGAGGGTCTCATAGAGACTTTTCTCCCTACGGATCGAGAGGATCTCGTAGGTGGATTTTCTGCTTAGGAATCGTGAGGATTCCTAAGTGCGTTTTCTCTTATAAGTCGTAAGGATCTCATAAGAGAATTTTCCCTCTTACGAGTCGAGAGGACTCGTAAGCGGTTGTTTCTCTCCTTGTCGAGATTCGACTTTAGAGAGTGAGACCCGTGGATAGTATGCAAGAGACCATTTTAGACCGACTTGCAGGGTCCCAGTGCTTAGGAAACAAGTTTTTTAATCCATGCTGCCTAAGGCTTTATCTTGCAAGTCGAGACGAATCGGGAAGTCTTCGCGAAGACACTAATTTCCTCACGAGTCGAGACGAATCGAACAGCTCCCGTCAAGGACACTAATTTCCCTGAGTTGAAGTATTTTGCCGAGGACGCTGGTTTCCTCGAGGTTGAAACGAATCGGAGTATTCCTGCAGAGACACTGGTTTCTCTGCGGGCCGACGCGAATCAGGAGGCTCTCATCAAGGACGCTAGTTTCCCTAAATTGAGGTATTTTCCAAGGACACTGGTTTCCCTGGGGTTGAAACGAATCGATGTATTCCTGCAAAGATGCTAGTTTCTCTGCGGGTCGACGCGAATCAAGATGTTCTCGTCAAGGACACTGGTTTCCCTAAGTCGAAGTATTTGCCGAGGACGCTGGTTTCCTCGAAGTTGAAAGGAATCGGAGTATTCCTGCGGAGACACTGGTTTCTCTGCGGGCCAACGCGAATCAGGAGGCTCTCATCAAGGACGCTAGTTTCCCTGAATTGAGGTATTTGCCAAGGACACTGGTTTCCCTAGGGTTGAAACGAATCGATGTATTCCTGCGGAGACGCTAGTTTCCCTACGGGTCGACGCGAATCAAGATGTTCTCGTCAAGGACACTGGTTTCCCTGAGTCGAAGTATTTGCCGAGGACGCTGGTTTCCTCGAAGTTGAAACGAATCGGAGTATTCCTGCGGAGACACTGGTTTCTCTGCGGGTCGACGCGAATCAGGAAGCTCTCATCAAGGACGCTAGTTTCCTTGAATTCAGGTAGTTTCCAAGGACACTGGTTTCCCTGGGGTTGAAACGAGTCGAGATGTTCCTGCAAAGACGCTAGTTTCTCTGCGGGTCGACGCGAATCAAGATGTTCTCGTCAAGGACACTGGTTTCCCTGAGTCTAAGTATTTGCCGAGGATGCTGGTTTCCTCGAAGTTGAAACGAATCGGAGTATTCCTGCGGAGACACTGGTTTCTCTGCGGGCTAACGCGAATCAGAAAGCTCTCATCAAGGACGCTAGTTTCCCTGAATTGAGGTATTTGCCAAGGACACTGATTTCCCTGGAAGTTGAACTGATATGTGGTGGTCTTTCAGGTTTTATATAAGTTACCGTCAAAACCGTGAAGCTAGGAATTTGATCTACGCTTCGTTTGCTGGCACTGCGTTTGCTGTATCGAGACGAATGTCACAGTTGTCTCTAGGTTGTTGGTGAACCGCCGAGATTTGGCTTCGCTTCCTGGCAGAGCCTGTTGGGAAGGTATGGTTCCCTCTTTGTTTGTGCCCTTGGATTGTATACAGGGATCGATGTGATCTCACCTGTAGGGCAAAAGTTTCATCATCTTTTTTTATTATTGCTTTATTTCCGCGATGCTCTATCATTTCAGCTTTTATATCGCGAAGGTCGCGATTGCCCAATCATTTCGGCTATTTCGCGGTGCCCAATCATTTCGGCTATTTATTTTACTTTCACTCGCTGCTTTCTATTGCGAGTTGCCCAATCATTTCGGCTAATTTGCATGCATACACATTTTTTTACTTGCTGATTTTTATTTGCAAGTTGCCCCATCATTTCGGCTATTTCGTATGCATGTATGGCTCGCTGATTTTTCTATCGCGAGTGTGGAACTTTGAATCTGATGCCAATCTTAGCATCAGCATTGCTACAACTGGAATATTGCCAGGAGCGAATCATCATTTGTCATGAAAGGACTTGGAATTTGATACCGGTTTAGGCATCAGCATCGCTACAACTGGGATATTGCCAGGAGAGAATCATCATTTGCCGTGAAAGGACTCGGAATTTGATACCGGTTTAGGCATCAGCATCGCTACAACTGGGATATTTCCAGGAGCGAATCATCATTTGCCTCTGTCGATGTCGAACAAAGGTGGCTTAGCGAACATGGTTAAGGTCCTGTCGACTAAGGCTTTTGACTTCATGAGCCGTAAGGGTCTCACAAAGGTATTTCTCCCTACAAGTCGTGAGGATCTTGTAGGTGTATTTTCTCCTTAGGAATCGTGAGGATTCCTAAGTGTATGTTCCTCCGTAAGTCGTAAGGATCCTACAAAAGGGTTTTCTCCTTGTAAATCGAGAGGACCTACAAGGGTTGTTCACCATGCGAACATATCCCCAGTCAGGGTTGGGACTTGGTTAGGGAAACGTTTATTCACGCCCGTGGATTGTATACAAGGGTCAGTATTGAACCACTTGTAGGGCCGTATCGAAGGTTTTGGGAGTTGGTTAAGAACAGGTTCAGGTCTCTGTAACTTAAGATTTTCAAATCGTATGAGCCGTGAGGGTCCCATAAGAGAGTTCTCCTTACGAGTCGTGAGGATCTCGCAAGTGTATTTTCTCCTTAGGAATCGTAGGGATACCTAAGTGTGTTGCTCCCTTGTGAGTCGTAAGGATCTCACGCTGGTGGTTTCTCCTTACAGGATCGAGAGGACCCTATAAGTGTCCTTTAACGAGGTTGCGCCCTTTCGGGTTTTCACAAACATTCGCCGGCAGTCCTGCTGTTTTTACTCACGGAGCCCTTTCGGGTTTTCATCCGTGCCCTTTTTGCTTATGGACATACCGTTTTTTTTATTATTATTTTTTTTATTCTCTTTTTCCTAACGAGGTTGCGCCCTTTCAGGTTTTCACAAACACTCGCCGGTAGCCCTGCTGTTTTTACTCACGGAGCCCTTTTGGGTTTTCATCCGTGCCCATTTTGCTTATGGACATACCATTTATTTTTTATTATTTTTTTAATTATTTTTTTACATCGGCTTTGTGATGTTTCAATCCACCGTAGTACATCTCGGTCAACAACTAGTTTTAGGACATAGTGGTCCGTCATTAGTTTAAGGACGTTTCGGTCCGTCATTAGTTTAAGGACGTTTCGGTCCGTCATTGAAGAAGGCCGGCTACTACTTATAGAGTTTGGGCTTAAGAAGATAGCGAGCGGACATAGTCGTCGTCATCTATCATTGACCTAGGCTGTGGCTCATTAAGCATAGTATTTCTTTAGGAAGCGGCCGTTTATTGGCCTGAAAGGCCTTTCACCGTGTATATCCATGAGTAGATAGGCTCCACCCTAGTAGACCTTGTCTATTATGTACGGGCCTTCATAGTTCGGCTCGAATTTTCCCCGCTTGGCGCGATTGGGGATCATAGGCCTTTTGACCACTAGCACGAGTTCGCCTTGGCGGAATGTCCTCGGCCAGGTCAATCTTTCATATGAGCGCGTCATCTTTGCTTTATAAGCCTCCAGATTTTGTTGCGCTATGAGCCGTGTTTCATCAAGGGCATCAAGCTCCTCAAGCCGAAGATGAGCATTTTCTTCGTCCGTCAGCTCGTAGTGGACTGCCACTCGTAGAGAGGGTAGCTCTATCTTGAGGGGGAGTACTGCTTCTGTACCGAATACCAACGCCTATGGCGTTGTGTTCGTGGCCGTCTTGAACGTAGTTCGATACGCCCAAAGAGTTTCTTGCAGTCTCTCGTGCCAGTCCCTCTTATTTCGGGACACCGTCTTCTTCATGATCTTTGTCAAGGTCTTGTTGAAGGCCTCGGCTAGACCATTAGCTCGCGGATTATAAACCGAGGAATATCTCCAGTCTATATTATGCTGCTGCGCGAAGCGACTGATCTTGTGACTTCTGTAGGCTGGCCCGTTATCGGAGATGATCCGTCGCGGAGTTCCAAACCGGTAAATGACGTGCGTCTTGAAGAAATGGAGGATATTCTCCGTCTTCACTTCCCTCAGCGGTACTGCTTCTGCCCATTTGGAGAAGTAGTCAGTCGTCGCCAGGATGAAACGATGTCCCCTGAACGATGCTGGTTCGATAGGACCAACTATGTCAGTTCCCCACATTTCGAACGGCCAGCTAGCCACCGTTGGATGTAGTGGATTTGGATGCTGGTGGATGAAGTCCCCATGGATTTGGCACGAGTGGCATTGCTTCGCATATTCGAGACAGTCCTGAATCATCGTGGGCCAGTAGTAACCCATCCGTTTTATCTTCAACTTCATCTTCGGGCCTGCTTGGTGAGAACCACAGAGCCCGTCGTGAACTTCCTGAATGACTCTTCTCGCTTCGTCAGGTCCCAGGCATCTCAGCCACAAAGAATCAAATGTCCTCTTGTACAGAGTATCATTGACGAAGGCGAAAGACAAAGCTCGTTTCATAAGCTGATGTCTTGAGGACGCATCTTCAGGCGTTCGACGAAATTTGAAGTAGTCTATAAAGACTTCTCTCCAATCCTCAGCCTTTTCCCGGTCTTTTATTTGCAGGGTCGTCTGCTCAGTCACTCTCTTTTCTTCGAATGATTCCGGAGATATTTCTGATGGGGCAAGCACCCGACGGCTTTGTACCACGATTCTGACGTCATCGAGGTTCTCGTCAGCCAGTTCTTTAGCGAGCTTGGCCAACGCGTCCGCTTTGCTGTTTTCCACACGCGGTATGTTTTCCAAAGTGTAGGAAGGGATTTGGGTCAACAGTTGTGCACCTTTTCGCCGTACTTCACCAACTCTGGTTTGCACGTTTGGTAGTCGCCGTTTACTTGACTCACAACCAGTTGGGAGTCTCCATATATGAGGAGGTTTTCAATTCCCATGTCAATGGCGATCTCGAGGCCTGCTATCAGAGCTTCATATTCGGCTTCATTGTTCGTCCTCGGCTCTGTTAAGGAGAAAGCAAAGCGCATTATCCCTCCTTGTGGAGTCACGAAGATAAGGCCTACCCCCGATTTGATTATAGGGGTACTTTGTTTGCGCTTCTTCATGGAAGATGCTCCATCGAAATAAAGCTCCCATCGGGTATCACCTCCGTCGATCGCGTCAAACGCATGTTCGTCTGGCAAATCGCAATTCAGAGGAGAATCGGCAGGTATCGGATGCTCAGCGAGAAAGTCGGCGATGGCCTGGCCTTTTACTGCCTTGAGAGGTTGATAAGTTATCGAGAACTCCATCAAGAGCAGGGCCCATTTAGCGAGCCGACCTGTCAATATGGTCTTCGACATTAAATATTTAAGGGGGTCCACCTTCGAAATGAGACGGACTTCATGCGCCAACGCATAGTGCCTGAGCTTTGTTATCGCAAAGATCAACGCTAGGCAGTGTTTTTCAATGGGGGAATAGTTGCTTTCTGCCCCCAGTAGAACCCGACTCAAATAATAGAGTGCTCTTTCTTTCCCTTGGTCGTTCTCTTGCACCCATAATGCGCCTAAGGAACCTTCGAGGGCGGTTGTATAAAGAATGAGAGGCTTTCCCTTGACCGGAGCAACCAACACTGGCGGATTCTGCAGGTATTTCTTGATTTCGTCCAGCGCGCTCTGGCATTTGTGATCCCAAACGAAAGGGGTCCCCTTCTTCATCAGATGACTGTAAGGACGGCACTTGCCTGAAAGGTTGGCTATAAATCGCCGTATATACGCGAGCTTTCCTTGGAGAGACCGCAGCTATTTGAGAGTTCTTGGCGGAGGCATTTCCATGATCGCCTTGATCTTTGACGGATCTATTTCGATACCTCGGTGTCGGATGATGAATCCTAGGAATTTGCCTGAGGAAACTCCGAATGCGCACTTGAGAGGGTTCATCTTCAAGTTGTATTGTCGGAGGCGTTGAAATACGGTCTTCAGATGCTCGAGATGTTCTTCGTATGATCTACTTTTCACCACGAGGTCGTCGATATAGCACTCGACGATTTCATGTATGAGGTCATCGAAGATCTTCGTCATGGCCCTCTGATAGGTGGCACCGGCGTTCTTTAGACCGAAGGGCATCACCTTGTAGCAGAATATACCTAATGGAGTTCTGAAGGCGGTGTGCTTCTGGTCTTCGGGATGCATCTTTATCTGATTATACCCTGATGAGCCGTCCATGAAGGAGAAAACCTCGTGAGTGGACATATTGTCTATCATCAGTTCGGTGACTGGCACTGGAAAATCGTCCTTCGGACAAGCTTTATTGAGATCCCGGAAGTCCACGCATATGCGCACCGTCCCATTTTTCTTCATCACCGGGACGATGTTGGCGATCCACTCGGGATACTGAACCTCCTGGATGAAGCCAGAGTCGATCAGCTTCTTAACCTCAACATTGATATCATCTCAAGCTCGAGCCGCATTCTTCTTGGCGCCTGTTTAACCGGCTTGATGTTCGGGGATATCGTCAGTGTGTGGACAGCAATCTCTGGATCCAGCTGTGGCATTTCAGAATAGTTCTATGCGAAGCAATCTCTATGCTGTACAAGCACATCTTTTAACGCAGCCACCCTTTCTTCAGATAGCAGCTCGCTGAAGAATGTCGGACGCGGGTCATTCGCTGTCCCTAACTCAATTTTCTTGAGGTTATCTGCGGTAGTATGTATTCCATCCTCCAGCTCTTTCGGTGCTGGTGGAAATTCTGAGATCACCTCGTCGTTGCTGTTTTCGAAGCACCAGGGGAGGTCATCCATATTCTCGGGCTCTTCTTTTGATATTGTTACCATGTGACAAGTACGAGCTCGCTTCGAAGACCGATGTGGGTCTGGTTCTGCTTTCGTGGCTTTGGGTTCGTGCTTCTGTGGCGGCGTTACCCTCCAACTGTCAGATAGAGCGAACTTGCCGAGCTAATACTGATCTTCAACCCAGTTCTTGAAGGTGAAGCAGTCTTCGAGAGGGTGCCCTATTACTCGGTGATAAGAGCAATAGTTTGGGTGTGAGACTTCGCCTGCTTGCTCTGGGTGCTTGGGCTCTGGTAGTGTGAGCATCTGGTATTTTATAGCTCGGTCAAGTATCTTCTTCGTCTTGTCATGAGGAAAAGAGTATGCTCGACTCATCTTCTTTACAAGGGATAGATCTGGACCGCTCGATTCCCGTTTGCGTGGCTTCTTAGTCCCGCTTTGTTGCTGTCGAGCGTCTTTTTCGCTTTTCGACCTGTTTCTGCCTCTGCGTCGAGCCTTTATTATAACAGGTTGACAGGGAGCGGCACTTTCATCTTTCACGGCCTGTTGGAGGAGACGTTGCGTTTTGGCTTTTTCGTAGATGGCCATTTCGCGGTTGTGGTCGTCTTGACCAGCTTCCCTTATAAGCCTGCTCATTTGTTCTTCGAACGACAGACTGGGCACTTTTGCATCAGGAACTTTTACTGGTTCAGGATTAGCGTCCTCCCATTGAGCATCCACTTCTTCATTGAAGTCATGCACGACGTAACAGTCGCGGAGTAGCTCTCGTTTCTTGGACCGAATGTATCCAAGTCCGATTGTTTCCATCCTCCCACTAGGCAACTTGTGCTGAGTTCCGGGGACGTTCCAAACCCTGTCATAGAATTTGGCTTTTCGAGCGGTCTGTTTGAAGGATATCCCCTGGCGCTTCAGCAACCTCTTCAAGCCTTCTGTATAATATCTGGGCAGATGGATGGGCTGAAGCCTGTCAAGCGTAGGATCCGCCGTGCCAGATTTCTTTCTCCATTTTGGTTTCTTCAGAGCGGTAGAATAGAATTGCCATTTCGCCTTCTCGCCTGGGAGGGACATAGAACGTCCGCAGCTCCTTTACACTGTAGGTATCGAGCGCATCCAATTCTTTATGATATTTAAGCGGAACCATGGCGACTTGTAGACTTTGCTCTTCGTCAGCGGACGTTTGTATTGAAGGCCGAGCAGAGAATACAGCATGGACCTCATCTTCTAAGTCACCACCAAAGATTAACGTAGGAGCGGATAGTCCCGGCTTATTCTATTGGGGTGGACCCGAATAAACTATCTCCTCTTCCTCCTCGGTATCACTCCCGAAGACAGGGATGGTGGCGTTAGCTTTGTTCTCCGGCTTGTGACACCTCTCCGTGTCTTCGAAATCCGGTAAGAAGTATTTTGCGTCTTCATATTTGCGGACTTCATTCACGGAGAATGGGTTCAACTCTCCTGTTACGGTATACTCGAGACCATCCTTAAAATATTTCATACACCGATACTGTGTAGAAGGGATGATATTGTACTCGTGTAGCCAGGGTCGGCCGAGCAAAACGTTATAGCATGTCTTCACGTCTATGACATGAAATTTAATATCTGTGACGAGCAGCCCAAAGCGTAGCGTCAGTATCACAGACCCAAGAGTTCTTGATGATTAGGAGTCGAACCCAGAGATGGTGATCTTATCTCGAGCAAGGTGGTGGACGCTCATGCAGATTTCCTTTAACACCCGCACGTTAAGGAGATTAACGAAGGATCCATTGTCGACCAGGATTTTGCCTATCTTTATATCATGGCAGTATCCTGAGACATAGAGGGGGCGATTGTTTTCGCACGTCCCAAGGAGAAGGTCTTCATCGCCAAAAGTGACATCGGTCGTGTGCACTTCCTCCAATTCATCCTTCATCTTTTCCTCGGCAAGGAAAGCTTGGAATTGTTCCGGCTCCTGTAGTGCCTTGATTAATGAATCCCTCGCCTCTTTTGATAGTAAAAGGGCGTCAAGAAAGCTGAGCTGCGAGGGTAGCTTTCTCAGATGCGCTAAGACGTTGTAATCCACCTTATTTTTCTTTGGCGGGTCCTTGGCAGTTAGCTCTTCCATGACTTGGTCATCTAGGGCGATATCCTCAGAGACCTTTTCTTTCCCTTTATCTTTCTTGTTTGAGGGTCCGAGATTCTTTTCGGGTAGCGTCCGATTACGCAGCCGGATATTTTCGCAGACCTTCGGCTCTTCTTCTTTTCCCGAGGTGGACTCATTAAAGAGGGGGCTAAGAGCCATTTCCTCGTCAAAGTCGCTCCCGAATGTGAGAACTTGCGATCCCCCGACATTAACCATGCGACAATCACCGGCAGTTCTGTTAAGCCCCTCGGTCGTACCTTTCCGCTCCCGACGAGTTTTGCGCTTCTCCCGCTTGAAATGTTGTCGGTGAGCAACATATCCCTGCCACCATTTATTGAAAGCTTTGCATTCTTCGGTGGGGTGCGAAATCTTTCGATGATACAAGCAGTAGGAGGGGTGCATTTCTGCTTCACCAGTAGTGTTTCCTTCAGAGGATGGTAGCTTCATACCCATTGATATGGCTTTAGCAAACCTTTTCCTCATCTTGAATTTGCTTTTATCTGTGGTGGACGTATATTGCTCCAGCGGGAGTGTCTCAACTCTTTCGTCAAGTCGCCGTCGCTTGGCCCTTTCAAATATGGCCATCTCGCGTTCCCGATCAGCTTTACTTTTCAACAGAGCTTCATTGAGGAATGCATCAATGGTTTCATCTGATGGCCCCAGAAGTTTCGGTTCAGGATTTGCCCCCAGCTTCTCAGCGCAAGGAATTTCCTCATCGTCTGTAAACGAATGGGAAATCATATAACAACTCGCCACGTATTCCTCGGATTCATCCGACGAACTCTCTCCTTCATCTTCCTCTTGAAAGACGTGGTTGAGGAACTCTTGGAGTGTGATGGGAGTCCGTGCTTTCTGGTTGTACTCCTCCAGTGCGTCAATCTGCTTTTGTAAGTCCGTTCGCTTGTCGCCAGGCTTCACGGGCCTCTTGGATTTCTTCTTCTTCTTCTTTGAAGATTTTGACGGCTGGTTGTGAGTGCTTGGGCCACCACCATCGGTCTTTGGAGTTGGACGCGGCTTCAATGTCCCTTCAATGATCTGAGGTTCCAACGGGTTCTTCTACCTGATCGCTAGGCATGTTTGAAGATCGTTCAGCATCCTCTTTGTTTTGGCTGATAGTACAACCTCCCATAGAGCTTCTTCAACGAGGGAGCACGTTGCCCCCGGCGTATTCACCCTTTTAGGGGTGTGAGGCTGCGGCGGATTCACCTTCCATCTGTCGGACAACGCGAACTTGCCCTGTTGGTACTGGTCTTCAATCTAATTTTTGAAGACGTAGCAATCCTCGATCGGATGACCCAGTACTCGGTGATAAGGACAGTAGTTAGGGTCATTGACGTCGTTTGGCTGCGACGGACGTCTTGGATCCGGCAGATTAATGAGTCGGTTGCGCAATGCTAGCTCAAACAGTCTTCTCGTTTTATCTCGGGGAAACGAGTAGGGATGTCCTAGCCTCTCCTCGAGGGGTACGCGCGGACGCATATTATTTTGACGGACAACCGGCTTCAAGTTGCTCGGCTGTTGTTGAGCATTAGCGACAACGATCGCTTTTCCCTTCCCCTTCTCGTTTCGAGAATCCGGCTTTGGAGGAGGCGGTCTATGGCCCATCTGGTCCATTTGAGCCAACTTGTCGATCAGGGCCTGGAAGGTAGTCGGCTTGAAGAATATCATGAATTGCGAGATGGTCGCTTGCGGATTGAGGGTTCTCACAAACATGCCTACTGCCGGAGCCTCTTCTATGCATTGCTCGCATTTTGACCATAAGTTCCGCCACCGTATCACATATTGGACCGACGTCTCGCTCGGCTTCACCCTGGCGTTAATCAATGCCGTTATCGGGGTGCGTTCGCTGGCGCTTGCGAATCGCTGGGTAAACAGCAGCTCCATCTCCGCAAATGTCTTGATAGAGTCGTTTGGGAGCTCGGAGTACCACTCGAATGTTGTATCCGATAAGCTACCGACGAACTGGCGAAGCAACAATTTATCATCACCGCCGGTGTTGCCGCAAAGCGCCCTGAACTGAGCAACATGCTGGTGGGGATTGCCCGTCCCCTTATAAACATGGAATTTCGGTATTGTATAGCCCGGCAGGTACTTGATCTGATCATACCAGCTCGGATATGGTCGCCCCGTTTTTACAACATGACCGGCTGCCTCAGTTGCCTGGTGAACCCGTATCTGCTAAGCTATATATTCATCCAAGTCAGCTTTGGAGATTGTCTCCTCCTTGGCTGTTGACAGAGCCGGTGGAGGATTTGACGTTTCTCCCCTGTCGTCTTCAAGGACGATCGGAGGATCTTCAGCAGGAGGATCTTCAGCAGGAGGATCTTGTTGAATTATCATACCCACTATGTCCTGGAACAGGAGGGCTATTCGCTTTATGTTGGCTGCTTGTTCCGCAGCCTCTTTATCCTTCTTTTCCAGTATCCTGCGAAGGAATCCAGCGTCAGTTTCTTCCTCCTGGCGTTGATCCGAGGACGCTTCGGGGCTTTCTTTTGGCCCAGTGAGTGCGGCCATTGCGTTCATCATTTCTTGGAGCTTCTGCTGTTACTCCTGAGCTTTGGTCACTGATCGTGTAAGCGGACCATGACCTGTAGATGCACGGCTGTCCTCCTTCCCCGACGCAATGTATATAGTATGGACTACAATGCCCCCGGACTCAGGGCGTTTGGGCTCGCTGCCTTTGACATTTACCACAGGCGTGGGAATTTTCTCCGGCCTCCTTCTCTTGTGGGCCGTTGAAGTTGAAGGGGCCGTTGCAGCGGGCACCCTGGCGGTTGTCGTCCTTTGCTGTTTGTCAAGACGGTTCTTTTCTTCCTGCACTTTCGCCCTTTTCTGCCGGCGAGAGTGATCTTGGTCGATTACGGAATCTTGAACCCTTCGCCAGACCTTGTAAATTTTGGAGGACAGCCGTTGAGGGGGCTACTCCAGCTTAGTTTCTGTAACTCTCTCCGCAGGTGGAGGAGGTCTTTTTAGTATGGCAGTCGGAGAGTTCTTGCGTACCCTCCTTAGCGGTTCAAAGCTGTTCCCAGTTGGAACAGCATTAACTTCCACCACTGGAGCGGGTGGAGTTAGCCCTGAGGGGGGTTGCCCTCGGCCTTCCTTACTCGGCGCCAGTGGCGACGTCAAGCATGACGAGCCGTTGGGACTGGCTCGGTGATAGGGACAGCTTCGTCTTGCCCCCTGTCCGGATGAGGCGCTGCCGGTGCCAGCCTCTTAAAAACTGATGTTGTCCTTTGAGTGGCGATGTTCAGTCTGTCAAAGACAGACCCTCGAGTAGGAGTAGGAGCCGGAACGGTCAGCCTTGAAAAGACCGACTCTTTAACAGGAGAAGCCGCCTTGACGACTTTAGGAGCAGAGGTGGCTGTCTTCCTCGGGACGGCCATTTCAGGGTTCATGGGCTTCTTGGCGGGTCCATCAGGGTTCTGGTTCAGCCTGGCAAAGACAGAGGCTGGCGGTTTGATATTGGACGACCCGTTGAAAGGGGCCGTTGTAGCAGTGAGCCGATCGAAGACCGACTTCTTGTGCGCTTCTGGTGCGGGCACTGGAATAGTGAAGCCTGCAGGCGGGAGCATGGTCCCGAAAAACAGACCGGTGGTAACCTGGGTCACTTGTTCCACCGGCATGGTAAGGATGGAGGCCGCTTGAGGACCATAAGCTACACCTCCAGGTGAGGTGGAGCGTCGGTTGCACTTGTATTTCGAGCAGCTCGAGCAGTTGGAGGCCATTGATGCTTGATTTCTGCGCCAGGCAAAAGACCAAATCTTAGTAACCTGAAACCCAAAGGCAACCATTAACAAACCGCGATTCGTTCGCGAAGACGACATACGAAGTGTAGAGTGGAAAGAGGAAAAGGTCCCACCGGGCGTGCCAGAATCTGTTCCCCTCCGAATGGCGGCGACGACGTGGAGACGTCTTGCCTGGGATTCGGGGCAGATGCTATTTGATTTTATCCGTCTACCTCTCCGAAGATGCCAAGCTGATTTATGGCACCGTGTATCGGAGGTTTAGACGGATGCGACCGATGTAGCAGACTTCGTCAGATTCCCCCTCGCTTGAGGGGTTTTTGATTGTGGGGACGCTCTTCCCTGCAGACGCAAGTCCCTGCAGTTAATTACGCTACCGCATCGCGGTAACCACTTTCTCCTTCTCCAGAATTTTACTTCGTGTCGTGTGTGTTTGTTTTGTTTGTGGTTGCCCGTGGATTGTATACGGAGACTAAGTGATGCCGTCGCCCGTAGGACGTGGATTAGTCCAAATCCGTATTTACTTAGATTTGGGTTTGGTGTTTTAGTTTAAGGATACGTCAGCCGTATTTGAGGCTAAGATCAACTTAAACGTTCGTTAAGGATACATTAGTCTGATTTGAGACTAAGATCAACTTAACGGAAAGAGCATTTAGGGGCTCTATTGTTCCAGTTTAGGGACGTGGTGGTCCATTTAAAATATGGCCGTCGGGACCCGTCACCTCTCTGACGACGTTGAAGGATTACAACGACAGGTGTCAGAGGAGTTCGGAGATGTACCCTTAAACCAAAGTTGATTGGGGGTCTTATAGTACAATTTGGGACTAAAGTCAGTTTGAATGTTTAAGGATACGTTAGCCATATTTGAGGCTAAGATCAACTTAAACGGGATCGTTTAGATCCAACAAAAGAGCGTTTGGGGGCTCTATTGTTCCAGTTTAGGGACGTAGTGGTCCATAGGTAGTTTAGGGATATTGCGGTCCATTGCCAGTTTAGGGACATGGTGGTCCATATTCCAGTTTAGGGACGTGGGGGTCCATAGGTAATTTAGGGACATTGCGGTCCATTGCCAGTTTAGAGACATGGTGGTCCATGTTCCAGTTTAGGGACGTGGGGGTCCATTTCCAGTTTTGGGGATGGATATTAGTTTAAGGACGCATAAGTCCATGAGTTTAAGGACCCCATAGTCTATATAGATGTGTTTAAGGACGCATTAGTCCATTAGTTTAGGGACTCATAAGTCCATGGGTTTAAGGACCCCACAGTCCGTATGGGTGTGTTTAAGGACGCATTAGTCCATTAGTTTAAGGACGCATAAGTCCATGGGTTTAAGGACCCCACAGTCCATATGGATGTGTGGTTGTCGGGACTCGTCACCTCTCTGACGTCGTTGAAGGATTACAACGATAGGTATCAGAGGAGTTCGGAGATATACCCTTGAACCGGATGTAAATTGATTTAAGAGAGCAGTCTTGCTCAGTCAATTTAATTTGAGGATTTACGGCCATGATTGGGCTAAGTCCAGTTAAGAATATTCACCGTTTTTATGTTTGGCCTATTAGGCCTGTGCTAGGGCTTTGCCCCTGTTTAATAATGCACTGCATTTTATTTTGGCCTGTTAGGCCTTTTTGATTTGGGCTCTGTCCCTTTTAAATGATGCACAGCATCTGTTTTTGTTTGGGCTCTGCCCTTTTTAAAGTAATGCATTGCATTTATTTGGCCTGTTAGGCCTTTTTTTTATTGGGCTTGGCCCTTCTGTAAATAATGCAGTGCATTAATCAAACTGACAGCGGCCATGTGGCCTGTCAGGCGCTTTGCGCCAATTATTGAGCGCAAGCGCATGTGGAGGTGACATGTATCACGCTCGGGTGAGCGCAAGCGCAGTGCGCGGCGCCAGTGTGCCGCGCTGTTGCGCTGCTGACACGTGGCGCGCTCTTGTGAGTTGCGCCAATTTCAGAGAGCAATACTCTATCTTAAAAGCGCATAGCGCAAGTGTTTTTTGGAGCTGACACGTGGCGCTCTCTGGTGGCTTGCGCCACCCCAAGAGCGCAACAATGCAGATTTTCAAGTGCAAGGCACTGTTTTAATTATCTTGATCCAATTTTGGATTCAAGAAAAGAATCTTTAAGATTCCAGAACCAATGGTTCATTAAAAAGGTAATACCTTTGTTATTATTTATTTTTCATTGAAGATCCTTGATCTTGTTCTTAGATCAATGATCTATTCAGAAGAAGTTCTTCTTTTTAAAAGGTTTTACCTTCTTTTTTTTTCTTTCTGAATTTCTTCTCAAGATTTTCTTTAGAGGAGTTCTCTCTGTTTCTGTCTCTGTTTTTCTCTCTGTGTTGTGTTGTTTTTTGAAATTGGGGTCTAGGGGGCCTTTATATAGTGCCCATTAATTTGTTAAATTTGTTAAAGAGATCCTTCTCTGAGTGATTTGGGGAATTTTCCCCACCGTTGGATCTTTGATCCAAGGGCTTCTGTTTTACAGAAGACAATCTTCTTGTTTTAACAAGAACAGAAAGATCTTACTGGAATTTTAATTCTGTTTGGCGCAGATGCACCAGCGCTTGACACGTGTCACGCAGCGCGCAGCGCTAACGCAACTGCGCTTGCACAACTGCGCTGACACGTGTCGCGCAGCGCAGCGCAACTGCGCTGACACGTGTCGCGCAGCGCAACTGAAGCGCTGCTTCCTTTAATTTTGTTTTAAATAGAGCCTTGCTCTGATTGGGCGCGCTGCCTCGGGCGCTGCGCTGACGTATCAGCTTTTGACACGTGGCGCGTTGTGCGCAGCGCAAGGGATTTGAACCGTTGCTTCAATTTTTGAATTTTTGAAATTCAAACAGAGTTTTGCTCTGATTGGGGGAAACAGACCACACATTTCATGGACTGTGGAGTCCTTAAATCCACGGACTATGATGTCCTTAATCTCGACCATGATGTCTTAAAACTAGCATCAGACTGTGAGGTCCTTAAACTCATAGACTATGATGTCCTTAACCTCGACCGCAATGTCTTAAAACTAACATTAGACTGTGGAGTTCTTAAATCCACGGACTATGATGTCCTTAACCTCGACCGTGATGTCTTAAAACTAATATCGGACTGTGAGGTCCTTAAACTCATGGACTATGATGTCCTTAACCTCGACCGTGATGTCTTAAAACTAACAACGGACTGTGAGGTCTTTAAACTCACGGACTATGATGTCCTTAACCTCGACCGTGATGTCTTACAACTAACGACGGACTATGATGTCCTTAACCTCGACCGCGATGTCTTAAAACTAAACATCGGACTGTGGAGTCCTTAAATCCACGGACTATGATGTCCTTAACCTCGACCGTGATGTCTTAAAACTAACATTGGACTATGGAGTCCTTAAATCCACGGACTATGATGTCCTTAACCTCGACCGTGATGTCATAAAACTAACGTTGGACTGTGAGGTCCTTAAACTCATGGACTATGATGTCCTTAACCTCGACCGTAATGTCTTAAAACTAACATTGGACTGTGAAGTCCTTAAACCCATGGACTATGATGTCCTTAACCTCGACCGTGATGTCTTAAAACTAACGACGGACTGTGGAGTCCTTAAATCCACGGACTATGATGTCCTTAACCTCGACCGCGGCGTCTTTAAACTACAGTATCATGGAAAACGTCCAGAGCAACCCTTAACTCCGTGAAATGCGGATAAGGACAACTTCACCCATCACTTGCTGGTCCTCATGACTCGTAAGGGAGTAAATTTTCTTGTGAGATCCTTACGACTTTCAAGGGAAAACACACTTAGGAATCCTCACGATTCTTAAGGAGAAATTACACCTACGGGATCCTCTCGACCGATAGGGAGAAAACTCTTTATGAGACCCTCACGGCTCATAAAGTTGAAAAGTCTTAGGGGACAGATCCTAACCCTGTTTTCTAAGCCGTCACCACTCTACAAAGAATTCAAGATTGACAGCTATGTGCTATCTACAGATCGCACTTGCTAAAATCACATGGCAACAACACAGCAAGGGGAAGAAAGCAACAGTATAACAAAAGGAATGTCTTTATTCATGAACTCAATTGAATACAAGATACAACATATAAAGGAATAAAAAAAATATAGATACATATTATTCAGAGATTACAAGTGTATGATTGATACGAAGGTAGCTACTGAGAAGGAAGCGTTTTCAACAAGTCCGCGAGCTGCTCTCGCACTTCTTTCAGTGCCTTCTCATGATCAGCCGCCGCGGCTAGCTCTGCTTCGATTCGAGTCCTTTGCTGCAAGCATGATGAAATCTTCTCATCAATTTCCCGTTGGGCAGCTTCGCGACTCTGCTTAACCCGCTCGATAGAGTCGAGCTTCCGTCTCAATACAAGCCCGTCCGAGATACATTGCTGCAAGGTGTCAAAGACGGCTCTCAGTTGTGTGACGTTCGCTTCGACCTGGGCACGCAACTAGATAGACTCAGCAGAAGCCTCCTCGCATTCCTTTCGCCTCAAGGTCGCTTCTTGTTCGAAATGGCGGAGGAAGGACGCACTCTGCTCGACCCATGCGGCCCGCTGGGAGTTCAAAGCTTGAGTTTCAGAGGCAAGATGCATAAGTTCAAGCTGATGCAGACAGGCCTCGATCTTCCTGCAGTGACTAACCCAAGACTCGACGATGCCTTCATTATGGAAATTTACAAGCGTCGCCAGCATCGGATTGACCTCGGCGGCGAAATCTGCAGTAGATGTAGGAGCTTCCGCGTCAAGCACCTCGACGTATTCGCTCAACATGCGCAGACTCGTCACAGCACCCTTTGAGGATGGACATCTGGAGAAGGGGCCTGCCGGCATCATAATGCGAGATTCGAAAGAGGCCGAAGTCGAAGCGATCACTGCAAAACAAGTCACAATCAGATGACGGATCTAGAAATATAAGAGATTCATGAACAATGGAATTTACTATACCAGCTGCAGCAGGCGGCAAAACCGGGAGGACCGGTGGCGCAACTAATCTCTCATCTCCTCCTTCAATCTGTAGCACCGCAATCAAGGCAAAGAAGAATCAGAAATAATTTCATTATCGGTAAAAGAAAGAGCATTAATTGAAAGCTATATTCACCAACGCCACTGGATGAAGCAATCTCCGACGGGAAGGAGAAGTGGGGATGTAGCACCTGGTATAGGTGGTCAAAAAGGACTCCTGCAAAAACGCGATAACGCAACGTCAGTACATGAATTATACGGTCGAGAGATAAGACTAATAGGTTACAAATCCATACCTTCCTGCATTTGCGACGGTGCGAGAGAAGGTAGAGAGGTGGTCAATTCAGGGTTCAAATGGTTATATAGTAAGTAAGGACTAGTCGAATCGAACTCATGGATTTACCTAGATCGGTTTATGGACCAAGCATATGTATTTTACAAATTATCACAAAATCAATTACTTAACAAGTATCATTTGAGATCTGTACTTCAATATCACGGCACCTATCCTTTTCTTAAGGATAGAATTAAAATTTATTGTACGACACGAGGAATATTTGATTCCAAACCAAGGCATAAGAAAATTCATAAGTCTGGAATGAATAAATGGAAAAATTGGTTAAAGGGCGGCCATTATCAATACAATTTATCTCAGACTAAGTGGTCCTGACGGCACTGTCTCGAGTGGCGCGACATCAGCACTAGCCGCAACTACATTAGAAACAAGATAAGCCCTGTCAGGAAAAATTGAAAAGAGATTGCAGAACAAAAAGAAGGGCGGTGACTTAAAATCTACCTAATGAGTCGCCGGTAGGAGCCGTGACTAGGGCGTCACTCGATACAACAGCGGCGTCTCTCTCCTCCATCGGGGTGGTCTCACCTCCCGTCGCTTCGTCCCTTGACTCCACGAGAGCCGTCGTCACACTCGCGACGCCGGGAGACGACAAAGGACCGTAGGCGGGAAGGGCGATGATCGGAGCGGTGCCCGACTCTTGAGAAAAAGCGGCCTCTCGTGCCCAGCGACCGTACCCGTTTCGCCCGCTACCACCTCGGGCTCAGTGGTCTCAGCCGTCTCGTCCACCGCTGCCTTAGGCTTATCCGTAGCAGCCGTTTCGTCCACTGCTACCTCAGGCTCGGCCGTGGTAGCCGTCTCATCCGCCGCCACTTCGCGCTCGGCAGAGGTAGCTAACTCGGGCATAGCAGTCGTGACTGTCTCGTCAGCCACCATCTCGGGCCCGGCAATTACGGTTACATCGCCTACCGTCGCCTCGGGTTCAGCAGCTACCTTCTCCATCGCCCACTCAGGCTCAACGGTCGCCGCCACTCCTTCAGTAAGGTTTGGCTCTGCAAAGGTAAGATATATGAGAACCGATGGTTTAAAACTTTGACAACGGAGCCTCAAAACACATTACCTGGGGTTGATTTACCGTTGGCTTCCCGAGCTGCATGCGCCGCCCGTCTATGAGCAGTAGACAAGGCACCCGGGAACTCCTCTGAAGGAGTAGCAGCGGGGGTAACAGCGCTCGAACCTGCTCCCGCAGCCAAAGCAGCACTACGCTCTCTTGCTGCGCGTCTCAGGCGCTTCCTTTCCTCCCGGGCCGTCACGACTGACCTTTTAGAAGCCTCCTTCAGCAAGGCGTCGTCGTCCGCATTCAGGGTTACCTCCAGAGCCGTCAAGGCTTCCATCATCGGTTTTTTAAGTAGGGCCTCTTGCGGCAATACCGAAGAGGCCGGGACTTCGGTATCTGGCCCGGGGAGAATTTCCGCATCAGCTTGCGGGATAGGTCTTGTGGTCCCTGCGATAAGACAAAGAGAGAGTCAGATTACTTATAAGAAATGGAAGCAGAAACATAGCAAACCGAAATGTACCAAGGCCTAAGGATGCTCTAAGTCGTTCCTCCTCCTCGAAAGTCTTGAGAGAAGCGGCGAGAGCTTCTTCGGTAGAAATGCCTATTAAAGAAGGAAAAGCGTTAGTCAAAAAACAATGATAGAGGTATGATGCAATGACGAAAAATACAACTAATGATTACCTGATCGCGCGAGTTTGGCCAACCACTCTTCGCGTCTTGCCAATCGCTCGGAAGCTGCAATGGCAGCCGCCAGACCAGTGTCATCTGGCGGCATAAATAGGCCGTCGTTGGTCCCGTACTCACTCAAGCCCTCGCTGTAAGGAGCATGAGGTTCCTGACCAAATACAACATCAGCAGAGAGGATCGATTTCTTCTTCCTCTTCTGCGCGCGAACTCCGGTTGCAGCCAGCACCAGCTTGCGTTTCGTAGACACCTTGGGACGGCGAGTCCCAATATCCGAGCCCACGCCAGATTTGGGTGAAACCACGTTTACCGTCTCCACGGGAGCACGGGGCACTGATGGCACGTCCACAGGATCACGGGGTAATCCACGCGTAGGGCTTAGCACACGTGGAGGCTCAACTGCGGCATCTCCTCTTAGCGGAGGAGGGACAGTGATCCGTCGCTTCAAGGGGACGTTGCGATCGCTGGAGGGGCGCACTCTTGCGATCGAGCAGCAACCGCCTCTCCTCCCTGATGACAGCGCCCGTTGCGTATTGTTACCAAGCCCCACATACATTGAGGGCCCTTGGAATGCAACTCGGCTCGCTAATGAAGAAGTGGGAGCCCGTATTCAAGCGCATGAAATGATGTAGCGCACCCCGTATTCCCTCTCTGGTGGCAGCAGGTTCTTCCAAAAACGCTTCCAGTGGAACCCCCTGGTTATAGCTCAGCTGTTGGGCAAAATGATGGGGGTTGTATCTCATAAAAAGTATCGCATCATTTTGCCTGAATACGAGGAAGCCCGGCCTGATGGACTACAGGTGAAGAATCTCCCGGGCTTTCAATACGGAGGCCCCATCCTTAAAAGTGTCGCGCAGTGCCAGCACCGTCTTGGAGGTTTCCTGGCCGATCGTCAAGACTTTGTCCATAAAAGACATACCAGCTCCGACCGTGCGCGGACGAAGAAGCAACCCCCTAGCCTCCCGCTGAGACGGATTCACGATGGAAGCGTTAACCAGCCGCATAATTCTGGGAATTTTGCACTTCTCGAAAAACGAGGGTCTTTTATGAATACCAAACACCTCGAGCACGTGCATTTCCATCCACGAAGTAAAGTAGTGCATCGGAAAGTTAGCAGCTTGCACCCCTGGTTCCGTTGTATCCGCCGCCACGCTAAGACCATGGTACAGGTGGGGCAGCCCGGCGATCCCGATGGCCACTTGTATGCCAGCTACCATTCGATGTGCTGGGTAGAAGACGGACGGCCTCATATAGCGAGGGTGCATGGGGAGCGCGAACCAGCACAACCACAGCCCCAGAAACTCGAGGAAGAAAGTCTCCTCGTCGATGCTCGGAGCGGCGATTTCTGACAGAGGGATGGTCGCGGCATCTGGGAGATAAAAGCCCTTCTGATCATCTTCCAACACTGGTCGACGGTCCAAGCCAAAGCCGAAGGGATCGTCGAGCTTGGAAAATTTTTCGCCCCGTTGCGATAAAATCTCCGGACGAAGAAACTGGGCAATGAAGTCCGCGAAACTGACCCCCCGGCCTCCGGATTCCAAGAAGAGGCTCTCGTACATGTTTAGCACCTTGATCAAGTTGGGAAAATGGTGCTGGATGGCGTTCTCCGGCGTTAGGCCCATTACCACTGGCTTGGTGGCGAAAACGTATTCGTCCGGAGGGAGCAACTCCTCGTAGTGTTCCCCCCTAACCGGCAGACCGGAAATCTCGGCAAATTCTTCTAAAGAGATGGAAACTTCTCTGTCCAGTAGAAGAAAGGTATGGGTTGGGATGTTCCATTGCTCCACGAACGCCTTAATCCACCACGTCGGAGGAGCAGAATATTGGAACAACGACGCGTAAACTGCGGGATATAGGCCGAGCTTCAGCAAATGTGTTTTCTTCGCCGACAAGATGTACCTGGCCCACTGCAAATATCCGGCTGAATGTCGGGGAGTCAATCCGATGTTGTAAGGTTGTCCCCAAGGGCGCGACTCGCCCTGGCATATGCGTCGCCTCAGAGTATCCAAAGCCGCCGGCAGCTGCATGGGTATGGCGGCAATCGAAGGTTGGAGAAGACCTTCCGAAGTCCAATTGACAACCTCCACGGCATAGTTCACCGGGGGTGCATCTGCATACGAAATCGATGAGATCGGATCCGACGACGTCGCATAAGAGAAGCTTCGACGACCTTTGATTATCTGGTCGTACCACCTACCCCACAGGTGAAGGTTTTTATGTTCTGGATCATAATCTCTAATGAGCGCAAGAACCTCCCGGTCCACCGGTGCTTCAGGGAATCCTCCCTCTGAGCGGAAAAACGGGAAAGAAAGATCAGAAGATATGTCGCCTGCGAGAAAGAACGAAATTCAACTATCAGTGTCATAATTTAATTTTAAGAATCCCGACGCTCGGTACTTTAAAATTTGTACTACACTGCAATGTAGTGGAGAGGGAACCAAAAGGGGACCCACAAATCTAAATGATAATGCATCAATTAATAAGACAGCCTCATCATTGGATGCCACTGTCAATTAATGAGGAAATCCTCAAAAAATGTTCTCATTGAATGAGAAATCCCTCGGGAGAAGGAGAAAATCTCCCTTTCAGAGCAAAACTCTATAACAGAGTGACACTTGTCAAACTTTGGTGACGAGGTAATAAAATTCCTTAAAAAGCCTAGCTCTGTAATGATGATGGAAAATCCATCAAAGATTAATGAAAATTAATTCTTGAGAATTAAAATTCTGGGATCTTAAAGATCCATGAAAAAACTCTTAAGAGTTCTTCATCAAAAGATCAAAAGATCTATATATTGTCAAAAGAGCAGAGCTCTGACTCATGGGCTAAGAAACCCTAAGAAAAGATCTGTTTAGATCTATGGGTTCATGAGAGCAAGGCTCTGTTTATGAAACCCTAAAGGGGTTTTCTTTAGATCAAAAGATCTATGAAGAGCAAGGCTCTGTTAATGGGTAAAAACCCTAATTTATTAGAATTAATTTAATTTAATTTTACCTAAATTTAGTAGAGTTTTAATTCTTGAAAGTTCTTGAACAAAAGAGCAAGACTCTGAATAAAATTCTTAAGAAAAAGATGAAAATAATCTGAGGACCAAAAGGTCCTATTTATAGGCGCTGAACCGCCTCCTCAACTTCTGAGTTGATCCAAAGGCTCAGATGTTGCCACCGCTGCACTCACGTGTGCGCCACGTGAGCGCAATGGTGGGGGGGGCATTTGTTTACCCCAATCAGAGCAAAACTCTGTTTTGAATTTCAAAATTCAAAAATTGAAGTAACGCTTCAGATCCCGTGCGCTGCGCGCCACGTGTCAAAAGCAGACACGCCAGCGCCAGGAGCGCTGCGCCCTAGGCAGCGCACCCCAATCAGAGCAAAGCTCTGTTTCAAAATTCAAATTTTAAAAGTTGAAGCAACGCTTCAGATCCAGCGCTCTGCGCTGCGCGCCACGTGTCAAGCACGGATGCGCTAGCGCAGTTGCGCTGTGCTCTGCGCTGCGCGCCACGTGTCAAACGTAGGTGTGCTAATGCCAAGTGCGCCAGCGCTGGAATTAAAAGAATTCCCCACCGTCAGATCAAAAGATCTAATAATAATAAATAATTATTAATTAATCAGAATTAAAATTCTGTTATGGAAAGATTTTTCAATCTTATTAAAACAAGAAGATTATCTTCTGTAAAACAGAAACCTTAGGATCAAAAATCCAACGGTAGGAAATATTCCCAAATCAATCAGAGGAAGATCTCTTAAACTGATTTAACAAATCAATTGGCCCTATATAAAGGCCCCAAGACTTCAAGTCTCAAAATAGAAAAAACCCTCTGCAAATTTTGAGAAAAACCTAAAGAGAAACAAAGACAAGCCTTTAGAAGAAAGAAGATCATTTCTTCTTTAAAGGTAAAGAACTAATTCTTGAACAACAGAGATGAAATCATCTCGTAAAAAGAAGAAATATCTTCTAAAAAGATCTTAGATCTATAAAAAAGACCAAGGTCGTTGATTAAAAAGAAAAGATCAAAAGACCTAATCATAAAAACATAAAAAGAAGTATTTTTACTTCACAGATCTTCTGATCTATAAAGGCAGAGCCTTTTTGTAAGTCCGTGTTGCCCACCCCGGTGCTTACGGGGAGGCGGAAAACATAATAAAAATCGGATTTTTAATGACTTAGGCAACATGGACTAAGCTTATGAGGATCTTTGCTAAACATAAACTAGCTAACCCTAACTACAAAGTAGCTAAGTGAAGAAAGGTTATACCTTTGGTCTTTAGTCCTTCTCTCCTTGCTCCTAGGTATGGTAGAAAAAGTTCACCTTGCTTGTCTTCTCCCGTCAAAGAAAGATCCACTTGAAAGCCACCACCTTTAGCTTCAACTCCAAGCTAGGAGTAACTAGAGTGCAAGAAATGCTAAGACTTGAACCCTAGAAGTGAGAAGAGAAGATCAAGAGAGGGTTTTTCTCAAGCTTTTTGTTTCTCAACACATGAGAGGGAGAGAGCTTGAGGGAGAGGATGAGCAAGAGAGAGAAATAGAATGAGAGAATGAGAAAATAGTGAGCCATTCTCACTAATATGTGAGGATAATTTTAATTAGATAATTAGCTTGAAAATTGTCATGATAAATCATGAATTGACCATTATCATTTCATTTTTGCAAAGATCAAAGAGCATCTTCCAAATGAAATGATTATGGTCAAGTTGTCAACATGGTCAACAAGTCAATGAAGTCAAATTGTCAACAACAACCATGCACAATAATTAAGCTAATTATCAATTAACAATAATCCACACAAAAACAATAGGGTTAATAAAATGACAAATGCCATTAACCCAAAACAAGGTCCTCTCCCCCAATCTCAAGCAACTGTGCATACGCACCCGCATTCGTGATCCGAGGAACACGAATACCCTGAGAAAAACCAATCTCAAATCATATACTAGGATCCGGCTTAAACCAAAGCCCGCTAGTATAAACTGTCCGGACAGCAAACGTGCACAAGTGCGCGGATGCGAACGAACCCTGTCGCAAAACCATGCGACCTCTACTCGTTTTGCCTAAAGGCGAATAGCTCTCTGTGTGGGACTCTAAAGACTCGACACTACGCTGGCAGTGGGTTTAACCACAGACCGCAAGCGGCACTAGCTGTACGTAACGGTCCCCAGGTAGATGTCGATAAGAAGACTGACGAGGTGAACCCCATCTGTACTCCTACTGAGCCTGTATGTGACAGTCTCCGTACAGTCCGGTCTGTTCGTCTGATACATCGCATGGCGGGCCTAGGGGGGCGGTGAACGTCAGTCCCCTAATAGCGGTACAAGTCGTGTCGGAGTGTAGCCCAGAACACCCTGAGATAACACTGGAAACCTACCAGTATATCTCGCTTGCCCTGGCCAGGGACTACTCGTGTAATGGCTCTCCTAGACACAGCGCGATGTCAACCCCCAATACCGGGAGAGACGAATCCTGTCTAACCGTCACTGCCTCCAAGTGCTTCGGGACTGCACCCAAAAACTACCTGTTTGCACAGCTCCTTTGAGCCGTGGTAGGGTAGTAATCAAAGTGCAGTGGGAACACACTCGAGGCGAAGTGACAGTGTCAAGTCAGCGGACTAAGCTGTACTCATGTCACCTGGGAACTGATAACTGACGATAGGTATATTACCAACCAACAGTTCCCGACGAGTCCTGTCCAGTGTACTCGTAACCTAACGAGCACCCGCATACTATCCCAAGTACGACGTACTAACGGCTGTGGGACAGACCGTCTCCCACACTGGGATGAGAAGCGCATACGCTAGTCTACTCCGGAGTATCGATGCCCTGTCTCGATAGTCCAACGACCAGGGACCTGTATAAGGATGTGCTTATAGATTACCCAGCTCCCACGAGTGCGAGCGCCATCACAACGCTGGTAATCAAGCAAAGATCCTAAGGGCTCTACTAATATGTATACCAGCAATATGCTAAAAGAAACACATGCACATATTAAAGCAGAGACAAACCAAGTAGCATACTACCATTTCGAGCAAGATTGTATATACAACTGTGAATATCCCAAGCTTCCATTAAGTAATATACAAGCTAGTATGATACAGTAATGGCCTCTAGGGCATATACACTAACAATCTCCCACTTGCACTAAGGCCATGTACTGGCGTATCGAAGACCTATCATCTCGATCAGCCGCTCGAACTGAGTCTGGGGCAAGGCCTTGGTGAATGGATCTGCTGTGTTATCCTCTGATGCAACTCTCCGGACCTCGATCTCCTGGCGATCCACGATCTCCCTGATCAGGTGATACCGCCTTAAGATGTGTCTGGATTTCTGATGGGACCTGGGTTCCTTCGCTAAAGCTATAGCCCCGTTGTTGTCGCAATACAGAGGTATTGGGTCAACAATGGACGGAACCACCTGAAGTTCTTTCAAGAACTTTCTCATCCAGACAGCTTCTTTTGCGGCATCAGATGCAGCGATGTATTCCGCTTCCATAGTCGAGTCAGCAACGGTTTCCTGTTTGGAGCTCTTCCAACACACCGCCCCTCCATTGAGGGTAAAGACAAAACCCGACATGGACTTGGAATCATCCTTGTCACTCTGGAAGCTGGAGTCAGCAAAGGCCTCAATCTGCAGGTCTTTTCCGCCATACACCAAGAACATCTCCTTTGTCCTTCTCAGGTACTTGAGAATGTTCTTTACTGCTATCCAATGTTTCTCCCCAGGGTTTGACTGATACCTGCTTACCACACTCAGTGCATAAGCCACATCCGGTCTGGTACACAACATCGCATACATTATAGAGCCTACCGCAGAAGCGTAGGGTATAATAGACATGCGATCCCTCTCCAAATCAGTCTGGAGACATCTCTTTGGAGAGGGTGATCCCGTGACAAGCCGGTAGATTACCGCGCTTGGAATCTTCCATACTGAATCTCTTTAGTATGGTGTCGATGTACCTAGACTGCGAGAGTCCTAATATCCTCTTGGATCTGTCACGGTAGATCCGGATACCCAGAATGTAGGAGGCATCACCCAGGTCTTTCATGGAGAACCTGTGTGACAAGAACCCCTTGACAGATTGTAGCATAGGAATGTCATTTCCTATTAAGAGAATGTCATCCACGTATAAAACGAGGAATACTACAGTTCTCGCTACAAATCTACAATAGATGCATGGTTCATCTGGATTTTTGATAAAGCCAAATTCTTTGACCGTCTCATCAAAACAGATGTTCCAACTCCGCGATGCCTGCTTGAGTCCATAAATGGACTTGAGCAACTTGCACACCTTTCCGCTGCTCCCACCCTGAATGAAACCCTCTGGCTGGTCCATATAGACACACTCCTCTAAATGACCATTTAGAAAAGCTGTCTTTACGTCCATCTGCCAAATCTCATAATCGTGGAAAGCAGCGATGGCAAGAAGGATCCGAATGGATTTCAGCATAGCTACTGGAGAAAAGGTTTCGTCATAGTCCAAACCAGGTCGCTGACGAAAACCCTTTGCTACCAGTCTAGCTTTATAGGTCTCAACCTGTCCATCTACACCAATCTTCCTTTTGAAGATCCACTTGCATCCTACGGGTTTTACCCCGTCTGGAGCAATGTCCAACGTCCATACTTTGTTGGTGTACATGGACTCCATCTCGGTCCGCATTGCATCCAGCCATTTTACCGAGTCGACGCTCTGAATGGCTTGCTGGAAGCTAGTAGGCTCATCACAATCTAGGATGCAGTCTTCTCTATCCCCGTCAATGAGAAATCCGTAGTACCTCTCGGGCGGATGAGACTGCCTACTACTCCTGCGGAGTGGCGTAGGAATGTCCTGTTCTTTTGAACCTTCTGGTTCCACTAAACTTTCAGTAATAGTTTGTGGTTCTGGAATTTCTTCCAGTTCTATTGCGCTCCCACTTAATTCTTTTTCTATGAACTGATGTTCTAGAAAGTGGGCATGGCGAGAAACAAGGACTTTTTGTTCCTCTTCGTAATAGAAGTAATATCCCTTGGAGTTCTTTGGATATCCCACAAACTTGCACTGTACTGAGCGTGCCTCGAGCTTGTCCGCATGCTGCTTTTTTACAAAAGCTGGACATCCCCATGTCTTAATGTGATTAAGATAGGGTTTCTTCCCACTCCATAACTCATATGGTGTGGTAGGCACAGTCTTAGTGGGAACACGGTTCAAAAGATATGCAGCTGTTTCTAGCGCATACCCCCAGAACGATCGCGGTAACTCAGCGTTACTCATCATGGACCGTACCATATCCAATAGGGTTCGGTTCCGTCTCTCCGAATCACCGTTATGTTGCGGAGTGTATGGAGGAGTAAGCTGAGAGAGAATTCCATTCTCTTTTAAGTAATTCAGGAATTCGGCACTTAAGTATTCTCCTCCTCGATCCGATCTTAGGATCTTGATACTTTTGCCGGTCTGTTTTTCTACTTCACTCTTATATTCCTGGAATTTTTCAAAAGCCTCGGATTTATGTTTCATTAAGAAGACATAACCGTACCTTGAAAAATCATCCGTAAAAGTTATGAAGTAAGAAAAACCGCTTCGCGCATGTGTAGACATTGGACCGCACACGTCGCTGTGTACGAGTCCCAAGAGCTCGCTCGCTCTTTCTCCGTGTCCAGAAAACGGAGCCTTTGTCATCTTTCCTTTGAGACAGGATTGACAAGTTGCATACGATTGATATTCGAACGAATCTAAATATCCTTCAGTATGTAACTTAGTCAATCTTCTCTCGTTGATGTGACCCAGTCTACAATGCCATAAGAAAGTTTTATTAATTTCTGGAGACTTTCTTTTGTGTGTATTCTGGATATTGAAAACCTGTGGTTGGTTTAAAACGTAAATACCGTTGTTCAATGTACCTGACCCAATCAACACTTGATTAAGGTGAATGTTCACTACATTACTTACAAATGCAAATTCATAACCTTCTTTAGATAATAAAGATACAGAAATGATATTACAGGTTGCATTTGGTACATAATAACAACTATGCAAAACCAAAAAGTGTCCATCTGATAATCCCAGGTGATAGTCCCCCACGGCCTCAGCATCCATGCTAGCACCGTTCGCAACTCTGAGGGTCATGTCACCTGTCTTCAAAACTCTACGCTTTCTCAACGCCTGCAAAGAATTACAGATATGAGATCCTGATCCGGTATCCAATACCCAGGATGTAGAGTTTATTGATAGACAATTTTCAATAACATACACACCTGAAGCTGAAGCTGCAACTCGCTTCAAATCCTGTGTTCTGGCTTTCCAAGCCTTGCAATCTTGTTTCCAGTGACCACTTTTGTGACAATAGAAGCATTCTTCCTTCCCCACCAGCTTCCCCGCTACCTTTGTTGCTTTACCCTTTCCCTTCGTATCCACTTTACCGACACCGCCTCTTGGTTTGGCGGGGGCTTTCTTCTTCTTGCCCTTGGCTTTCGCCCTGGACCTAGAAGAGGAAGATCCTCCTACAAACAAAGTGGATGTCTCCCTACCCTTCTGTAGGGTGCCCTCAGCAGTCCTCAACATGTTCAGAAGCTCGGCAAGTTCAACCTCCTTTCCTTGCATGTTGAAGTTAAGAATGAACTGGGCGTAAGTGGAAGGAAGGGACTGGAGAATCAGATCAGTATAGAGTTCATTCTCCAACGTGGTCCCAAGGTCCGCGAGCTCCTCTATGTAGCCGATCATCTTAAGCACGTGGTCCGCTACCGATGATCCGACGGCCAACCTTGCCGAAAAAAGCTTCTTCGACACTTCGTATCTTGCGATACGAGACTGCTCTCCATACAGTTCTTTTGTATGGAGAAATATGGACTCTAGGTCCATATTCTCGTGCCTCCTCTGATGGTCGTTGTCCATCGAGGCTAGTACGAGGCATTTGGCCCTCGCGCAATCTATCTCCCATGTCTTACGGATTTCTACATCCGCGACGCTGGAGGTGGGACCTGGGACGGGGGGAGCTTTGGTGGTAAGTATATACCCCAGCTTGTCATAAGTGATAGCCATCTTGACATTCCTGAGCCAATCTTTATAGTTTGGCCCTGTCAATATGTTTTTATCTAATAGTAACTTAAGTCCGGTCATCTTGAATGGTCGCTGCAATTAGGAGAGAGAAAAGAAACACTTTAGCATGATGCTCTTGCAAGTTTAGAGTGGTTTTTAGTTTGTCTAAACTGGATGGCTCCCACTGTTTCTCGAATCCCTTCTCAAACCATAAAGAAAAGGATTAGCCGGGATCATTCTCACCGTACAATACTTGCTTAACCGTTCAGCCAGGCCAGTGTCGGTACTTCGAGGGAGGTTTTCCAACGCTTTCGCGAAGTTCCTTAATTAAGTAACCTCTTTTCCCTGTGGGCGTAGCCCCGCTAACACCTTTCTAGGCACCTACTAGGTTTATAGCATTGATCGTTAAGTGAGAGTTTTCCCGAGGAGTAGCATATACTCACAGTAGGATCGGGATCCAAATATCATCGCGTGATAAAACCGAAGGAATCCTACCAGAATCATCACACTCCAAATGGTATGCAACGCTAGCAAGTTTCAGTACTTATGAAACTCCCGATGTGGATTTTTGCCCCATGCTCTTATGACCTTGACTTTGGCCAAAATATCATAAGTCACATGTCAAGTTCTACCCGTCATTCTCCTGGTTAATTTGGACCCACCCGTACCTACCCTTGGCTTTGGCCAAAATGGCAGCACGACTGTCCCAAACCAACGCATCTATCTATGCTGCACATGAATACCCAAACGCTACCAATCACTATGCCTTGACTTTGGCCAAAATACATAGCTTGAATACTTTTGACCATTCATGTGGAATGACGGAGGGCTACGGATGGTTTTGGCGAAACCGTGAACGTAGTGAACTTGATATAATCGATGGAACGAGATAGCTTTTAAAAGGAGTGGTTCAAGCTCCGCGTTTAAAAGTTTTAGTTTTGAAAAGAACCGAGTGGTTTTCAAAGTGTTCCAATCGACTTTTACTTGGTTTATTTCTTGCATTAGTTCTTTTAATGCGTCCCATCATTTAATCCTACCATTGCAGAAAACAACCAAAATATGACGTACGCTTATGCCATTCGCATTCGCCACGGGGCCCCGTCATCACCCGTTAGGTTACTTAACTAACGACAGAGCGGGGGCTGGGCTAGCGCGGCTGTAAAACATAAGCAACGCCTAAATAGTTATTATATATAAATATATAGCAATGATAGACATTACAGATCACAGATGAATACATTGGATATACTAGGAATCCGCAATGCGTTCGAGCCTGCAACGCAAAGCGGATTACACGGTCGCGGTGAATAGCCAATACCCCACCCAAGACCCCTACGGGTGCGGCAAACTACCCGCCAAGCACCCGAAGCGAAGCAACCTCCCTCACCACCGTGAGTAGGCCACTCGGCACTTCGAGATACCCGGTAGTTTGTGCACCCCCTCCATGGGTCTATCCTAGGAGCAAAAACAGTAAAAAGAATTATACAATGACGGCTACAACCCCGACCCGGTTGTGCGGCCAAACAAAGAATATTATTACATCAATTTACATGTTACAAATGAATGAAAGAAAAAAAAAAACGCTCATCTCACATCCAACCCGGCTATTCACCCGCGACGATCCAATCCATTCATATCCACAAACCAATAACAATCACAGATCATGTATAACCCCGACTAATCGTCTTATAGCGATTAGCCGACGTTCAATACATGCAAGCATTACAGATATAACCGATATAGTTAAAGTGCAGTGAAGTTCGGAAAAATACGGAATTATAGGACCCCAAAAGGAAATTTCTTTTCTGGAAAATCTGGGTACATATAATATATCCTAAAAATCCCAAAACCAACAAAAACACACTCTGCACGAAAAACGATGCGCCGATCACGACAATCCGCGGCGGTTCCGCCGCATATACCTACTTCATGCGGCGGAAGGGCGGCGACTTGAGGGAATTAGGGTATCGTTTTTCTTGGGTGTATTCACAAAACCCTGAGACGATTTTACATGTATACAGTTTTTCATTTTGAGCAGAAATAATTTTAACAGAAACTTGGATTTTGTAAAAGTTTGGTTTTGTGATTTTTCCGGTTCCGAACTTCGTTACACTTAACTACTTAACTAGTTTAGGTTTAGTTAGGCTCTGATACCACTGTAAGTCCGTGTTGCCCACCCCGGTGCTTACGGGGAGGCGGAAAACATAATAAAAATCGGATTTTTAATGACTTAGGCAACATGGACTAAGCTTATGAGGATCTTTGCTAAACATAAACTAGCTAACCCTAACTACAAAGTAGCTAAGTGAAGAAAGGTTATACCTTTGGTCTTTAGTCCTTCTCTCCTTGCTCCTAGGTATGGTAGAAAAAGTTCACCTTGCTTGTCTTCTCCCGTCAAAGAAAGATCCACTTGAAAGCCACCACCTTTAGCTTCAACTCCAAGCTAGGAGTAACTAGAGTGCAAGAAATGCTAAGACTTGAACCCTAGAAGTGAGAAGAGAAGATCAAGAGAGGGTTTTTCTCAAGCTTTTTGTTTCTCAACACATGAGAGGGAGAGAGCTTGAGGGAGAGGATGAGCAAGAGAGAGAAATAGAATGAGAGAATGAGAAAATAGTGAGCCATTCTCACTAATATGTGAGGATAATTTTAATTAGATAATTAGCTTGAAAATTGTCATGATAAATCATGAATTGACCATTATCATTTCATTTTTGCAAAGATCAAAGAGCATCTTCCAAATGAAATGATTATGGTCAAGTTGTCAACATGGTCAACAAGTCAATGAAGTCAAATTGTCAACAACAACCATGCACAATAATTAAGCTAATTATCAATTAACAATAATCCACACAAAAACAATAGGGTTAATAAAATGACAAATGCCATTAACCCAAAACAAGGTCCTCTCCCCCAATCTCAAGCAACTGTGCATACGCACCCGCATTCGTGATCCGAGGAACACGAATACCCTGAGAAAAACCAATCTCAAATCATATACTAGGATCCGGCTTAAACCAAAGCCCGCTAGTATAAACTGTCCGGACAGCAAACGTGCACAAGTGCGCGGATGCGAACGAACCCTGTCGCAAAACCATGCGACCTCTACTCGTTTTGCCTAAAGGCGAATAGCTCTCTGTGTGGGACTCTAAAGACTCGACACTACGCTGGCAGTGGGTTTAACCACAGACCGCAAGCGGCACTAGCTGTACGTAACGGTCCCCAGGTAGATGTCGATAAGAAGACTGACGAGGTGAACCCCATCTGTACTCCTACTGAGCCTGTATGTGACAGTCTCCGTACAGTCCGGTCTGTTCGTCTGATACATCGCATGGCGGGCCTAGGGGGGCGGTGAACGTCAGTCCCCTAATAGCGGTACAAGTCGTGTCGGAGTGTAGCCCAGAACACCCTGAGATAACACTGGAAACCTACCAGTATATCTCGCTTGCCCTGGCCAGGGACTACTCGTGTAATGGCTCTCCTAGACACAGCGCGATGTCAACCCCCAATACCGGGAGAGACGAATCCTGTCTAACCGTCACTGCCTCCAAGTGCTTCGGGACTGCACCCAAAAACTACCTGTTTGCACAGCTCCTTTGAGCCGTGGTAGGGTAGTAATCAAAGTGCAGTGGGAACACACTCGAGGCGAAGTGACAGTGTCAAGTCAGCGGACTAAGCTGTACTCATGTCACCTGGGAACTGATAACTGACGATAGGTATATTACCAACCAACAGTTCCCGACGAGTCCTGTCCAGTGTACTCGTAACCTAACGAGCACCCGCATACTATCCCAAGTACGACGTACTAACGGCTGTGGGACAGACCGTCTCCCACACTGGGATGAGAAGCGCATACGCTAGTCTACTCCGGAGTATCGATGCCCTGTCTCGATAGTCCAACGACCAGGGACCTGTATAAGGATGTGCTTATAGATTACCCAGCTCCCACGAGTGCGAGCGCCATCACAACGCTGGTAATCAAGCAAAGATCCTAAGGGCTCTACTAATATGTATACCAGCAATATGCTAAAAGAAACACATGCACATATTAAAGCAGAGACAAACCAAGTAGCATACTACCATTTCGAGCAAGATTGTATATACAACTGTGAATATCCCAAGCTTCCATTAAGTAATATACAAGCTAGTATGATACAGTAATGGCCTCTAGGGCATATACACTAACAATCTCCCACTTGCACTAAGGCCATGTACTGGCGTATCGAAGACCTATCATCTCGATCAGCCGCTCGAACTGAGTCTGGGGCAAGGCCTTGGTGAATGGATCTGCTGTGTTATCCTCTGATGCAACTCTCCGGACCTCGATCTCCTGGCGATCCACGATCTCCCTGATCAGGTGATACCGCCTTAAGATGTGTCTGGATTTCTGATGGGACCTGGGTTCCTTCGCTAAAGCTATAGCCCCGTTGTTGTCGCAATACAGAGGTATTGGGTCAACAATGGACGGAACCACCTGAAGTTCTTTCAAGAACTTCCTCATCCAGACAGCTTCTTTTGCGGCATCAGATGCAGCGATGTATTCCGCTTCCATAGTCGAGTCAGCAACGGTTTCCTGTTTGGAGCTCTTCCAACACACCGCCCCTCCATTGAGGGTAAAGACAAAACCCGACATGGACTTGGAATCATCCTTGTCACTCTGGAAGCTGGAGTCAGCAAAGGCCTCAATCTGCAGGTCTTTTCCGCCATACACCAAGAACATCTCCTTTGTCCTTCTCAGGTACTTGAGAATGTTCTTTACTGCTATCCAATGTTTCTCCCCAGGGTTTGACTGATACCTGCTTACCACACTCAGTGCATAAGCCACATCCGGTCTGGTACACAACATCGCATACATTATAGAGCCTACCGCAGAAGCGTAGGGTATAATAGACATGCGATCCCTCTCCAAATCAGTCTTGGGAGACATCTCTTTGGAGAGGGTGATCCCGTGACAAGCCGGTAGATTACCGCGCTTGGAATCTTCCATACTGAATCTCTTTAGTATGGTGTCGATGTACCTGGACTGCGAGAGTCCTAATATCCTCTTGGATCTGTCACGGTAGATCCGGATACCCAGAATGTAGGAGGCATCACCCAGGTCTTTCATGGAGAACCTGTGTGACAAGAACCCCTTGACAGATTGTAGCATAGGAATGTCATTTCCTATTAAGAGAATGTCATCCACGTATAAAACGAGGAATACTACAGTTCTCGCTACAAATCTACAATAGATGCATGGTTCATCTGGATTTTTGATAAAGCCAAATTCTTTGACCGTCTCATCAAAACAGATGTTCCAACTCCGCGATGCCTGCTTGAGTCCATAAATGGACTTGAGCAACTTGCACACCTTTCCGCTGCTCCCACCCTGAATGAAACCCTCTGGCTGGTCCATATAGACACACTCCTCTAAATGACCATTTAGAAAAGCTGTCTTTACGTCCATCTGCCAAATCTCATAATCGTGGAAAGCAGCGATGGCAAGAAGGATCCGAATGGATTTCAGCATAGCTACTGGAGAAAAGGTTTCGTCATAGTCCAAACCAGGTCGCTGACGAAAACCCTTTGCTACCAGTCTAGCTTTATAGGTCTCAACCTGTCCATCTACACCAATCTTCCTTTTGAAGATCCACTTGCATCCTACGGGTTTTACCCCGTCTGGAGCAATGTCCAACGTCCATACTTTGTTGGTGTACATGGACTCCATCTCGGTCCGCATTGCATCCAGCCATTTTACCGAGTCGACGCTCTGAATGGCTTGCTGGAAGCTAGTAGGCTCATCACAATCTAGGATGCAGTCTTCTCTATCCCCGTCAATGAGAAATCCGTAGTACCTCTCGGGCGGATGAGACTGCCTACTACTCCTGCGGAGTGGCGTAGGAATGTCCTGTTCTTTTGAACCTTCTGGTTCCACTAAACTTTCAGTAATAGTTTGTGGTTCTGGAATTTCTTCCAGTTCTATTGCGCTCCCACTTAATTCTTTTTCTATGAACTGATGTTCTAGAAAGTGGGCATGGCGAGAAACAAGGACTTTTTGTTCCTCTTCGTAATAGAAGTAATATCCCTTGGAGTTCTTTGGATATCCCACAAACTTGCACTGTACTGAGCGTGCCTCGAGCTTGTCCGCATGCTGCTTTTTTACAAAAGCTGGACATCCCCATGTCTTAATGTGATTAAGATAGGGTTTCTTCCCACTCCATAACTCATATGGTGTGGTAGGCACAGTCTTAGTGGGAACACGGTTCAAAAGATATGCAGCTGTTTCTAGCGCATACCCCCAGAACGATCGCGGTAACTCAGCGTTACTCATCATGGACCGTACCATATCCAATAGGGTTCGGTTCCGTCTCTCCGATACACCGTTATGTTGCGGAGTGTATGGAGGAGTAAGCTGAGAGAGAATTCCATTCTCTTTTAAGTAATTCAGGAATTCGGCACTTAAGTATTCTCCTCCTCGATCCGATCTTAGGATCTTGATACTTTTGCCGGTCTGTTTTTCTACTTCACTCTTATATTCCTGGAATTTTTCAAAAGCCTCGGATTTATGTTTCATTAAGAAGACATAACCGTACCTTGAAAAATCATCCGTAAAAGTTATGAAGTAAGAAAAACCGCTTCGCGCATGTGTAGACATTGGACCGCACACGTCGCTGTGTACGAGTCCCAAGAGCTCGCTCGCTCTTTCTCCGTGTCCAGAAAACGGAGCCTTTGTCATCTTTCCTTTGAGACAGGATTGACAAGTTGCATACGATTGATATTCGAACGAATCTAAATATCCTTCAGTATGTAACTTAGTCAATCTTCTCTCGTTGATGTGACCCAGTCTACAATGCCATAAGAAAGTTTTATTAATTTCTGGAGACTTTCTTTTGTGTGTATTCTGGATATTGAAAACCTGTGGTTGGTTTAAAACGTAAATACCGTTGTTCAATGTACCTGACCCAATCAACACTTGATTAAGGTGAATGTTCACTACATTACTTACAAATGCAAATTCATAACCTTCTTTAGATAATAAAGATACAGAAATGATATTACAGGTTGCATTTGGTACATAATAACAACTACGCAAAACCAAAAAGTGTCCATCTGATAATCCCAGGTGATAGTCCCCCACGGCCTCAGCATCCATGCTAGCACCGTTCGCAACTCTGAGGGTCATGTCACCTGTCTTCAAAACTCTACGCTTTCTCAACGCCTGCAAAGAATTACAGATATGAGATCCTGATCCGGTATCCAATACCCAGATCCGGTATCCAATACCCAGGATGTAGAGTTTATTGATAGACAATTTTCAATAACATACACACCTGAAGCTGAAGCTGCAACTCGCTTCAAATCCTGTGTTCTGCTTTCCAAGCCTTGCAATCTTGTTTCCAGTGACCACTTTTGTGACAATAGAAGCATTCTTCCTTCCCCACCAGCTTCCCCGCTACCTTTGTTGCTTTACCCTTTCCCTTCGTATCCACTTTACCGACACCGCCTCTTGGTTTGGCGGGGGCTTTCTTCTTCTTGCCCTTGGCTTTCGCCCTGGACCTAGAAGAGGAAGATCCTCCTACAACAAAGTGGATGTCTCCCTACCCTTCTGTAGGGTGCCCTCAGCAGTCCTCAACATGTTCAGAAGCTCGGCAAGTTCAACCTCCTTTCCTTGCATGTTGAAGTTAAGAATGAACTGGGCGTAAGTGGAAGGAAGGGACTGGAGAATCAGATCAGTATAGAGTTCATTCTCCAACGTGGTCCCAAGGTCCGCGAGCTCCTCTATGTAGCCGATCATCTTAAGCACGTGGTCCGCTACCGATGATCCGACGGCCAACCTTGCCGAAAAAAGCTTCTTCGACACTTCGTATCTTGCGATACGAGACTGCTCTCCATACAGTTCTTTTGTATGGAGAAATATGGACTCTAGGTCCATATTCTCGTGCCTCCTCTGATGGTCGTTGTCCATCGAGGCTAGTACGAGGCATTTGGCCCTCGCGCAATCTATCTCCCATGTCTTACGGATTTCTACATCCGCGACGCTGGAGGTGGGACCTGGGACGGGGGGAGCTTTGGTGGTAAGTATATACCCCAGCTTGTCATAAGTGATAGCCATCTTGACATTCCTGAGCCAATCTTTGTAGTTTGGCCCTGTCAATATGTTTTTATCTAATAGTAACTTAAGTCCGGTCATCTTGAATGGTCGCTGCAATTAGGAGAGAGAAAGAAACACTTTAGCATGATGCTCTTGCAAGTTTAGAGTGGTTTTTAGTTTGTCTAAACTGGATGGCTCCCACTGTTTCTCGAATCCCTTCTCAAACCATAAAGAAAAGGATTAGCCGGGATCATTCTCACCGTACAATACTTGCTTAACCGTTCAGCCAGGCCAGTGTCGGTACTTCGAGGGAGGTTTTCCAACGCTTTCGCGAAGTTCCTTAATTAAGTAACCTCTTTTCCCTGTGGGCGTAGCCCCGCTAACACCTTTCTAGGCACCTACTAGGTTTATAGCATTGATCGTTAAGTGAGAGTTTTCCCGAGGAGTAGCATATACTCACAGTAGGATCGGGATCCAAATATCATCGCGTGATAAAACCGAAGGAATCCTACCAGAATCATCACACTCCAAATGGTATGCAACGCTAGCAAGTTTCAGTACTTATGAAACTCCCGATGTGGATTTTTGCCCATGCTCTTATGACCTTGACTTTGGCCAAAATATCATAAGTCACATGTCAAGTTCTACCCGTCATTCTCCTGGTTAATTTGGACCCACCCGTACCTACCCTTGCTTTGGCCAAAATGGCAGCACGACTGTCCCAAACCAACGCATCTATCTATGCTGCACATGAATACCCAAACGCTACCAATCACTATGCCTTGACTTTGGCCAAAATACATAGCTTGAATACTTTTGACCATTCATGTGGAATGACGGAGGGCTACGGATGGTTTTGGCGAAACCGTGAACGTAGTGAACTTGATATAATCGATGGAACGAGATAGCTTTTAAA
Organism: Agapanthus africanus; assembly: GCA_030015575.1. Taxonomy (NCBI): domain Eukaryota; kingdom Viridiplantae; phylum Streptophyta; class Magnoliopsida; order Asparagales; family Amaryllidaceae; genus Agapanthus; species Agapanthus africanus. The sequence continues at coordinate 644,250,467 of CM057342.1, forward strand.
AGGAGTGGTTCAAGCTCCGCGTTTAAAAGTTTTAGTTTTGAAAGAACCGAGTGGTTTTCAAAGTGTTCCAATCGACTTTTACTTGGTTTATTTCTTGCATTAGTTCTTTTAATGCGTCCCATCATTTAATCCTACCATTGCAGAAAACAACCAAAATATGACGTACGCTTATGCCATTCGCATTCGCCACGGGGCCCCGTCATCACCCGTTAGGTTACTTAACTAACGACAGAGCGGGGGCTGGGCTAGCGCGGCTGTAAAACATAAGCAACGCCTAAATAGTTATTATATATAAATATATAGCAATGATAGACATTACAGATCACAGATGAATACATTGGATATACTAGGAATCCGCAATGCGTTCGAGCCTGCAACGCAAAGCGGATTACACGGTCGCGGTGAATAGCCAATACCCCACCCAAGACCCCTACGGGTGCGGCAAACTACCCGCCAAGCACCCGAAGCGAAGCAACCTCCCTCACCACCGGTGAGTAGGCCACTCGGCACTTCGAGATACCCGGTAGTTTGTGCACCCCCTCCATGGGTCTATCCTAGGAGCAAAAACAGTAAAAAGAATTATACAATGACGGCTACAACCCCGACCCGGTTGTGCGGCCAAACAAAGAATATTATTACATCAATTTACATGTTACAAATGAATGAAAGAAAAAAAAAACGCTCATCTCACATCCAACCCGGCTATTCACCCGCGACGATCCAATCCATTCATATCCACAAACCAATAACAATCACAGATCATGTATAACCCCGACTAATCGTCTTATAGCGATTAGCCGACGTTCAATACATGCAAGCATTACAGATATAACCGATATAGTTAAAGTGCAGTGAAGTTCGGAAAAATACGGAATTATAGGACCCCAAAAGGAAATTTCTTTTCTGGAAAATCTGGGTACATATAATATATCCTAAAAATCCCAAAACCAACAAAAACACACTCTGCACGAAAAACGATGCGCCGATCACGACAATCCGCGGCGGTTCCGCCGCATATACCTACTTCATGCGGCGGAAGGGCGGCGACTTGAGGGAATTAGGGTATCGTTTTTCTTGGGTGTATTCACAAAACCCTGAGACGATTTTACATGTATACAGTTTTTCATTTTGAGCAGAAATAATTTTAACAGAAACTTGGATTTTGTAAAAGTTTGGTTTGTGATTTTTCCGGTTCCGAACTTCGTTACACTTAACTACTTAACTAGTTTAGGTTAGTTAGGCTCTGATACCACTGTAAGTCCGTGTTGCCCACCCCGGTGCTTACGGGGAGGCGGAAAACATAATAAAAATCGGATTTTTAATGACTTAGGCAACATGGACTAAGCTTATGAGGATCTTTGCTAAACATAAACTAGCTAACCCTAACTACAAAGTAGCTAAGTGAAGAAAGGTTATACCTTTGGTCTTTAGTCCTTCTCTCCTTGCTCCTAGTTATGGTAGAAAAAGTTCACCTTGCTTGTCTTCTCCCGTCAAAGAAAGATCCACTTGAAAGCCACCACCTTTAGCTTCAACTCCAAGCTAGGAGTAACTAGAGTGCAAGAAATGCTAAGACTTGAACCCTAGAAGTGAGAAGAGAAGATCAAGAGAGGGTTTTTCTCAAGCTTTTTGTTTCTCAACACATGAGAGGGAGAGAGCTTGAGGGAGAGGATGAGCAAGAGAGAGAAATAGAATGAGAGAATGAGAAAATAGTGAGCCCATTCTCACTAATATGTGAGGATAATTTTAATTAGATAATTAGCTTGAAAATTGTCATGATAAATCATGAATTGACCATTATCATTTCATTTTTGCAAAGATCAAAGAGCATCTTCCAAATGAAATGATTATGGTCAAGTTGTCAACATGGTCAACAAGTCAATGAAGTCAAATTGTCAACAACAACCATGCACAATAATTAAGCTAATTATCAATTAACAATAATCCACACAAAAACAATAGGGTAATAAAATGACAAATGCCATTAACCCAAAACAAGGTCCTCTCCCCCAATCTCAAGCAACTGTGCATACGCACCCGCATTCGTGATCCGAGGAACACGAATACCCTGAGAAAAACCAATCTCAATCATATACTAGGATCCGGCTTAAACCAAAGCCCGCTAGTATAAACTGTCCGGACAGCAAACGTGCACAAGTGCGCGGATGCGAACGAACCCTGTCGCAAAACCATGCGACCTCTACTCGTTTTGCCTAAAGGCGAATAGCTCTCTGTGTGGGACTCTAAAGACTCGACACTACGCTGGCAGTGGGTTTAACCACAGACCGCAAGCGGCACTAGCTGTACGTAACGGTCCCCAGGTAGATGTCGATAAGAAGACTGACGAGGTGAACCCCATCTGTACTCCTACTGAGCCTGTATGTGACAGTCTCCGTACAGTCCGGTCTGTTCGTCTGATACATCGCATGGCGGGCCTAGGGGGGCGGTGAACGTCAGTCCCCTAATAGCGGTACAAGTCGTGTCGGAGTGTAGCCCAGAACACCCTGAGATAACACTGGAAACCTACCAGTATATCTCGCTTGCCCTGGCCAGGGACTACTCGTGTAATGGCTCTCCTAGACACAGCGCGATGTCAACCCCAATACCGGGAGAGACGAATCCTGTCTAACCGTCACTGCCTCCAAGTGCTTCGGGACTGCACCCAAAAACTACCTGTTTGCACAGCTCCTTTGAGCCGTGGTAGGGTAGTAATCAAAGTGCAGTGGGAACACACTCGAGGCGAAGTGACAGTGTCAAGTCAGCGGACTAAGCTGTACTCATGTCACCTGGGAACTGATAACTGACGATAGGTATATTACCAACCAACAGTTCCCGACGAGTCCTGTCCAGTGTACTCGTAACCTAACGAGCACCCGCATACTATCCCAAGTACGACGTACTAACGGCTGTGGGACAGACCGTCTCCCACACTGGGATGAGAAGCGCATACGCTAGTCTACTCCGGAGTATCGATGCCCTGTCTCGATAGTCCAACGACCAGGGACCTGTATAAGGATGTGCTTATAGATTACCCAGCTCCCACGAGTGCGAGCGCCATCACAACGCTGGTAATCAAGCAAAGATCCTAAGGGCTCTACTAATATGTATACCAGCAATATGCTAAAAGAAACACATGCACATATTAAAGCAGAGACAAACCAAGTAGCATACTACCATTTCGAGCAAGATTGTATATACAACTGTGAATATCCCAAGCTTCCATTAAGTAATATACAAGCTAGTATGATACAGTAATGGCCTCTAGGGCATATACACTAACACTTTTATCAAAACAAGAACTGTTGTTCTTGGACCTTGAGGTAAGGCCTCCTTTGAAGAACGTAAAATTGTTCTTTGATCTTAAAATTGATCAAAATGCGCTTTTGCGCTATTAGACAGTGTTTTGCACTCATGAACTGCGCCTTTGCGCTTCTTGGACTGGCGCTCAGCGCCATAACTTGCCACGTGTCAAGATCTGCGCTTCGCGCTCCTGAAAACAGTGTACTGCGCTTTGGGTTGGCGCTCACCACCAAGCGTGTCACGTGTCACTCACTGGCGCACCCATAAACTAGTGCGGTGCACTCATAAATTAAAAGCGCAGTGCGCTAACAAACTAGCGCTTAGCGCTAAGCGCGACACATGTCCTCCTAGTGTGCGCTAACCGACAGAAGCGCAATGCGCTCTTTGACTGACGCAAAGCGTCTAGTGCGCCACGTGGCACGCTGTCAGAACATACATTGTTCTTGGATCTTGAGGCAAGGCCTCCTTTGAAGAACGTAAATTTGTTCTTTGATCTTAAAACTGATCAGATGCGCCTTGCGCTATTGAAAAGTGCTTTGCACATGAACTACGCCCTTGCGCTCCTTGGACCGGCGCTCAGCGCCAAAACATGCCACGTGTCAACCATAGACACGATCTGCGCTTTGCGCTCCTGGAAAACAGCGCATTGCGCTCTTCGGTTTGGCGCTCAGCGCCAAACGCGCCACGTGTCACTCACTGGCGCACCCATAAACTAGTGCAGCGCGCTCATAAATTAAAAGCGCAGTGCGCTAACAAACTAGCGCTTAGCGCTAAGCGACACGTGTCCTCCTCGTGTGCGCTAACCGACAGAAACGCAATGCGCTCTTTGGCTGGAGCAAAGCACCTGGCGCGCCACGTGGCGCACTGTCAGAACAAACTTTGTTTCTGATAATGCTATGCATTCAATATAAGACAAAAAAATATGTCAAAGCCCAATGATTAGCATTATTAAAAGGGCAGAGCCCAAATAAAGGCCTGACAGGCAGAACAAAAATAAAATGTTAAACATTTTTAATTGGACTTAGCCCAATTTTGGCCATAAGTCCTCAATTTAAATTGAACTGAGCTCATCTGCTCTTCCAATCAATTTACACCCCGGTTCGAGGGTACATATCTTTACTCCTCTGATATCTGTCGTTGTAATCCTTCAGCGTCGTCAGAGAGGTGACGGGTCCCCGACAACCACACATTACTACGGAACTGTGGGGTCCTTACACTCATGGACTATGATGTTCTTAATCTCGACCGTGATGTATTAAAACTAATATCGGACTGTGGAGTCCTTAAATCCACGGACTATGAGGTCCTTAACCTTGAACGTGATGTCTTAAAACTAATATCGGACTGTGAAGTCCTTAAATTCACGGACTATGATGTCCTTAACCTTGACCGTGATGTCTTAAAACTAATATCGGACTGTGGAGTCCTTAAATCCACGGACTATGATGTCCTTAACCTTGACCGCGATGTCTTAAAACTAACACCGGACTGAGAGGTCCTTAAACTCACGGACTATGATGTCCTTAACCTTGACCGCAATGTCTTAAAACTAACAATGGACCGTAATGTCCTTAAACTAACTATCGACCGCAATGTCATTAAACTAAACAATAGAGCCCAATTGCTCTCTCTCTTGTTGGATCTAAACGATCCCGTTTAGTTGATCTTAGTCTAAAATTAGACTAACGTGTCCTTAACAAACGTTTAAGTTGATCTTAGCCTCAAATAAGGCTAACGTATCCTTACCCCACACCCAAATCTTAGAAAGATACGGATTTGGACTAGTCCACGTCCTACGGGCGACAACATAACTTAGTCTCCGTATACAATTCACGGGTAACCAAACACAAAACAAACACCCACGACATGAAGTGATCATATGGAGAAGGAGAAAGTTACCGCGATGCGGTAGCGTAATTAACTGCAGGGGCTTGCGTCTGCAGGTAAGAGCGTTCCCCACAATTAAAAAACCCCTCAAAACGAGAGGGAATCTGACGAAGTCTGCTATATCGGCCGCATCCGTTTAAGCCTTCGATACACGGTGCCATAAATCAACTTGGTATATTCGGAGAGGTGGACGGATAGCACCAATTAGCATCTGCCCCCAGATTCAGGCAAAACGTTCAGTCCTCCCGGCTTCCGGCGGTAAACATCGATAAGCACATCCTTAAATGTCCCTAGTCGTGGAAGTATGGATGTGCTTATTAATCACCTAGCTCCCACAAATATGATTACCATCACAACGCTGGTAGTCAAGTAAGGATCCTACGGGCTGTATCAATATGTATACAAGATATGTAATACTATGTAAAATATATCATATGTTAAGATAAAGACAAACCAAATATCATACTATCATATTGAGCAAGATTGTCCGGTACATACATATCCCTAGCATCTTATACAATAAAGGCCTCCAGGGCATACATATCCAACAATTTGATTGGTGCAGAAAGAAAAATAATGAACATATATATACTGGTGAAAAGCCGTTGCATGGCAGGAGAATACCAATGGTGATGATGGTTAGCATGCAAAACGAAATCGGAGAGTATAGAGTGAGGTATTATGAGAAATTATTCCCGATGCCCTTGTGTAATTCATCCGAGTAGGGGAAAAGAGAAGAATTTTGAACAGTCTTGAACAGTGTGTGGGGTTGTACTTATATTTTCTCTCGCTCTTGTCCAGCTGTATAGCTGACATAGGAAATAATTTTCTCGAGATATTATGCTATACTTGCTGGGGTGTGCTCTTATTGGCCCTAGCCTTAATTTAGTTTTGGATTGGCGTGGTTATGGATGTTTAAAACCTACTACGTTAATCTCGACATTCAAACTATTGTTGGAGTTTGCTTTATATTATATTGCTGGATGCGCATGTTTCATGTAATTTTTTTCTGTGTTTTTTTTGTCATTTGTAATGTTTCTTAAAGTTATATCACACATCAACCCTCTCCTAACAAGGGGTATATTCCTTGTTCAAAAAACTATAGAAAAGTTCCCACCATTCATATATGAAACCATAACGTCTCTTTGACAACGCGGTTTCGGTTTCCGAAACCCTGATTTTAGCACTTCAATGCTAACTTTAAAAATTGAAAACATGAGTTTAACAACCAAAATGGAGTTTTCCAAACCACAATTTCAAATAGTTTTGATGCCTTGAAATCTCATTTCTATAAACTCCAAAAAGAATGGAGTTTCGGAAAGTTTCGTGCTCTCTCTCTCTCTTTCTCTCTCTCTCTCTCTCACACACACACTTAAAATAAGTTAAGTAAAATAAAACCTTGGTTTTATAAACCATGTTCTCAAACGCTCTTAAACTTTTGAAATCATAATTTTATGAAACCACAGTTCGCGTACATGCAGTCCGTGGTTTCATTTTAATTTAATTGAAACATTTCAAGTCCGTGGTTTCATTTTAATTTAATTGAAACATTTCAAAAACAGCCTTGCGCCTAAATAATCAGGCACCTATTTGAGTATAGAGTTTGGATATCTATGGTTTATTTTTAAGTGGAGGTAAAAATGATGCAAACTGTGGTTTGCAAGTCTCAAAATCCAAAAATAAAGTTTTGTATACTTTGGTCAGAGTGGAGTTGAGATAATGGGGTTATCTCAACTCCAAAATGATCCCAACGGAATAAGTCAGCATTTTGGAGTTTACCTTTCTAAATAATATGGAAGTCTTTAGAAAGTCCAGTTTTCTAAAGTAAACTGTGTACCCAAACAGGGCCCAGAAGTGGGAATGTCACCATCTTTGCTTGAGATTCCCACCATCAAAGGGGCCCAAGAGATATTTTCTGGCTGCATCTGGGCCAAGTCCAACCCATTTCTGCTGCTCTCTCCATCTTTCTCACCTCGCGCCGACCTACGTCATTGGTCTCTCTGCTCACTGTCCAAAAATTGTAAAAACATTCTCTTTTTATCCCCTCCCTTAGCTTTTACAAAAAACACAAATTACAAAGATCCTCTCTCTCTCTCTCAAAACGCTCTCTTTTTTCTTGTATCCCTCTCAAACCCTTAAAAAAAACTTATCTCAGTTGATTTCATTCGATTTGGCCATGGGAATCGCGCGTTCTTGATCTGGAGCAATGCTATCTCTAAGGTCAGTACTGGCTCTCTAATCGATTCGATTCAATTCGCCAAGTCCTCCAATTTTTTCTCTCCCTATTTGATTGATTTTGGGGTTTTCAGCAGGTCTCTTTGGAGCAGGCATAAAAGAAAGGTATTAGTCTCTCTTGGAGTTTTAGGAAGTGGGTATGTGTTGTATAGGCTCTATGATGCTCACAAGCAGAGAGCCGTCGATTTGGAGAGGGAGTTGGAGAGCCAATGGCACGTCGATGAGCTCATTAAAGCCCAGTAATGATATCTTTTTCTTAAAAAAGTTTATGTTTTTCTAAAATACCCAAATCTTGAATTTTCTATTTTGTTTGTTGGTGGGTAGGTTGCAATCCCATTTTGAGAACATTCAAAGAATATCGGATACGATTACACTGCCATATGCTATGAGCTACTTACGGTCTCGGATATCCAAGGATTTGGACCTCTCCCATTTGACGGAGAAGTTGATGCAAGGGAAAGGCCAGTCCGGTGCTCTCTCTCCGAAGGAGAAGCTTGAGCTTTGGGAACAGCTTAAAGTTCTAAGTGTGATATATCCTATTAATAGACTCTTTTATATGTTTCTTCATTAAGTTACGTGTTGTATGTAGTTTAAAATGAAAATATTTCAAGAATTTGTTTATTTGGAATTAATTAATTAATTAATTAGTCCTTGTTTGGGTATGGAGTTAGGAAAACTAGAATTTATTTTTAAGTGGAGGTAGAGGGGGTGTAAACTATGGTTTGCAAGCCTCAAACTCCATTTTCAAATAAACTATGGATATTTTTATAGAGACGTGTTTGAGAAAATGGAGTTTACTAAATTTAGGTCATATTGGAGTTTATATGACTTTAGTTATCTCAACTTTGGGTTGAGATAACTGTAATTATCTAAACTCTAAAATAAATGCCAAACACTGCAAAGTTAGCATTTAGGAGTTAAGTTTTGCAAACTTTATGAAACTCCAGTTTAGCAAACTTAACTCCATTCCCAAACAGACACTTAGTATTTAGTTTAAAATTGTTGATTGATTTTTATTACATTGGATGGTTAGGTTTTACGAGAACGGCATCTTCATTGTGGTCGATGACGATGCTTTGCTTGTATGTGAGGGTTCAGGTTAACATCTTAGGGAGGCATCTCTATCTTGAAAATGCCAGGGGTGACTCGGAAAGCTCTCAAATACTGGCAATTCTTTTTTACCCTTTATTTTCGAAAACATATATTGCATGCGTTTATTTAGTTGATTTAATACACATTGGACTTTTGCGAGTTCTCATGCATGATTTTTATTTCGTTAGGAACGTGTTGTGGGCATTTATTGTGGACATATTTGATATAGATCACCGAGTGCTGTAGGTTGAGTTTATTTCAACAACTTGCTTATCCCTACTCCCTCATATTCTTTCTAAATGCTAGTCCTGGTGACGCGACCTGGATCACGCCAAGTTGTTACCTTCCGTTGATCTGCTGATGGCGGCAATGGATGGCTGATATTGGATCTGGAGGCAGGCTCCTGAAGCGTGTGGATCTCAATGAGTTTGAGGTTGGTTGTTGTCGAGCTACCTGCAAGGAAGTCCCGGGGTGGTTATACCACCGAGGACCCTCCGACGGTCAAGTTAGAGAGGAAATCCGAGCAGAGTAACGGCTTAGTGGAGTAAAAATGGCTTACTTGAAACGTCTGAAGAAGGGGTTTATGTAGCGGTGGCAACAGGCAGGGCAGGAGCGAGAATCACGCCGGCCGTTACGCTCCCTTACGTCACACCCATGTGATGAGCGGGATCTCCCATTAATGGCGAGACAAGCTCGTTAATGGGGGATCATGATGGCGTGGAACGTGGGATGTGGCCGGCGGATATCTCGCGCATGGCGAGATTCGCGGGATGGCGGTTATGCCTGTGAGCGGTGCCGTCGGTCGGTCGATGAGACCGAGGAAGATGACCTCGGCGGGAGAGCTCGTAGACGAGCGGGAGAGCCGAGGTATCTTGGTTCTGCGGTAGCCCGGAGATGAGCTGTGAGGCCGAGGAGGCCAATTGTGCAGGGGGCTCGGAGGTGAGCCAGCATTTGTTTGTAGGATGGGCATAGGAGTGGTCGGGTCGGCCACTGTAGGTCATTTCTTGCATGCTCTGGGACACGTCATCTGCCACGTGTCATGATCTGGGAGATAACCGATATCGAGCATCATCATTAGCCCCCCACTCTCATCCCGACCAGCTGACGGGTCGGGTAGAGAGTGGTCAGCCGGGTCACCCGAGGTGAGCTCCTTTTCGAAGATATCGTCGGGCGTGTCTCCGGGTAATCTGTTGTATTTTCTGGATGGTGCCAGCGAATCAGGGTGAGATCTTTGCATTAAAGAGGGTGCGCCGGATCGCGCGTACTTTCGCTGAAGCAACAACCCACGTGTCGGGCGCTGGTTGGCTGACGCGACGGGCCGCAGACCTCTGGCGTCTGATGGGATATGGCCAATGCGCGTGCGGTAGGTGGAGCGATCGTGGCCGTCGAGTGCACTGAACCGTTTTGACGGAGATGACTGTCGCCGTTGGATGAGGACGCCGATGGCTATAAATGGAGGTGGGGTTCGCTTCGGGGCCCATATCCCTTCATATTTTCTTCGTTGATCTTGTAAGTTCAGCGCTCTCCTCTTTAGGTCGGATCTCTGCGTTTTCTCTCCTGAGGACTTCTATCAGGTTAGATGTCTTCCTTTGAGAAGTCTGTAGATGTCGTCGGGGTAGATTCTAGGGATTCCTCCACTGAGTCGGAGTCTTCCCGGGAAGTTAGGGTCAGATCCACTTCCCGCGGTCGCGCGTCAGGGGCGGATCCCGGAGCGGAGGTGGCGGACGCCCCTGGTGTGCCATCCTTGGTGAGGTACGAGGACGAGCTTGCCATCGATCAGGCTCGTTTCCATATCCCTTCCGGCTATACTCTACGTTTGGCCGAGAAAGGGGAGAGGGCGGATCAGGTACGGGTAAAGAGATTGCCTTGTACCTGGAATCCTTTTGGGCAGGAATGCGCCTGCCCTTCCCTTCCAAGGTTGTTAGAGCGCTAAATTACTTTAGGCTAGCCCCGTGCCAGTTAGTGCTGAACTCATGGAGGATTCTCCTTGGGTTCCTGGTCCGTTTGAAGTTGCAGATGATCCCCTTCGGTCTGTCCATCCTTGCCTCCTCTCTCATTTACAAAGATCACCCGGCACCCGCGCGGGCGACCAGAGGTGGGTTTACTTCTCTTTTAGGAAACAATGGGGGAGTGCAGCCGAGTCAGGAGTCATCGTCTTGCCTTCTTCCATTCACGATTGGAAGAAGTTTTTCTTTGTTGGGCCGCCAGAGGGTGAGGACTGGCCCGTGCCCACCCAGTAGTCTAGGGATAGGTGCTGGCGGGGAAGTCCGTCCAATGATCCCGATGCTGTGAGAGTGGCGGAGTGGGAGCCCATTTCCCGGGCTGACGTGCTACTTTCTGAGCGGGCCCTTAGTTGGGCTGGGCTCAGCCCTGCCCAGTTCGTTGGTAAGTTAGGAGCTTGCGTTTGCTTTCATTTTTGTTTGTGTTGCTGATTCCATCGTATCTTGTCTTGTGCAGAACCCATAGACTTGAGCCACCCCCGAGCAGCCATGCGCAAGCCGAAGAAGGGACCGAAGGCTGGAGGTGCCAGCTCTTCTCGTCTGACGTCTGTCCCGGTTCCCCCGGCAGCCGTCCCACCCCAGCGTTTGAGTGCGGGCCGGGCCCTAGAGCCCAGCCAGGCGATGAGCCGAAAATGGGTTCGGGGACAGGAGGCCCAGGCTTCGGAGGTGGAGACCGGCTCTCCGCCGTTGTCTCTCAAGAGGTTCCTCCGAACGGTTCCGCGGACCCAGGCCTCCCCGATCTTGGTGGACGAGGGGATCTCCGCTTTAAGGTGCCCTCGGGACTCTTCGTCGCTGACAGCTTGCTGTCCGACATGGAGAGGTCGGCTCGGGGCAAGGTCCCTCGGGGGACTCTCAAGGCGCAAATGGCGGCCATCGCCCAGGAGGCCGTGCAGGTTAGTGCTCGCACCTGGCTTTGATTTTTCACTCAGCGTCTTATCATTTGCGAGATTTGGTGTCCTCTTTCTTTTCTGACCCTTTCTGATTTCTTGAGGTCCTCCAGCACGTCGCCCTCGTCGTCCACATGGAGGAAGAGGATTTTGCCCCGGCGATACGAGCGGCGGGCGAGCTCTCCTCGCTGGAGGAGAGCTCAAAGCGGGAGCTGGAGGAGGCGATAGCGAGGGTCGCTGTCCTGGAGGGCGAGGTGGCGGTCGGGAAGCAGGAGGTGGCGGTCATGAAGCAGGAGGTTGCCCGGTACCGCGAGGCCGCCGAGGCCAAGCTTCAGGACTCCAAGATGCTCATCGGCACCATGAAGAAGTCGGCGAGCACCCTCCGGAAGGAGCTGGAGGCGGCATTAGAGGGGGCGAAGCGGGCCGACCTCAGAGCGGCGAATGCGGTGGAGAACTTCCAGAAGTCGAAACATTTTTACACCGTCCTAGCCTCGGCCACTACAGCCATCTGGCATGAGGCCCTCGACGCCGTCAAGGCTCGGATGTCGGAGTTTGCTGACGAAGAGCTCTGAGCCGAATATCCCTGCGGGGATGATGAGCAGGGGGACGACCCCGGGGGCGAGGTCGGGGAAGAGATTCCCGGTGATGGCGATGCCGAGGCTTCTGTGATGGGCGCTGAGCTTCCTGAGGTTGCGCCTGGCCCTGAGGCCTGAAGCCCCTCGTCTTCTTGTTTCATTTCTTTTGTTGTATCGGGAATTTTGTAGGCCTCCGGGCATTTTGTAATGCTGGGGAGCCCACAACACCCTTGTAAAAGTTTTGACTTTGTGAATAAAGATTTTTTTGCAGTCATGTTTGCACGCGTATTTTCCTTTTGTCGGCAACACTTGTATTTGCACAGTACCGCCTTTGTGTAGTGTCGGTTCTTCATCTAGCGATTGCACGTCGAGTTGAATCTGTTCATTTGCCAAGTGTGCAAAGACCGGCGGGAAGACGGTATCTCCATGGCCCCGAAGTCGAGGTGGAGGTTGCTCAGACGTAGATAGACCGGATTCATCTTGGTGAGGTCATGTTCCTTAGCATGGAAGGCTCAGAGAGGCATGCTAAGGATGGACCGAGCAGGGTAGCTGCCCGGTGCCTCTAGGCAAGGGCTTCGATCCCTGGCGTTGTAAGGGCCGTACGAGGCCTGCTAGGGATGGACCGAGCAGTGAAGCTGCTCGTTTGCCTCTTGGCGAGGGCTTAGATCCCTGACGTTTTGGGGTAATGAATTACCAGCCGGGGATAGCCGAGCGAGGTAGCCCGGCTGTCTCTTGGTGAGGGCTTCGATCCTTAGCGCTGGAAGGGCCGTGGGAGACTTGCTAAGGATGGACCGAGCAGTGAAGACGCTCAGTTGTCCCTTGGCGAGGGCTTTGATCCCTGATGTTGTTGGGGTAGGGAGCTACCAGCCAGGGATAACCGAGCAAGGGCGGGCCCGGTTGCCTCTTGAGAGGGCTTTTGATCCTTAGCGCGGGAGGGGCCGTAAGAGGCCTACTAAGGACAGGGCCGAGCAGGGTTGCTGCCTGGTGCCTCTTGGCGATGGCTTTGATCCCTGGTGTGTTGGGGTAGGGAGCTATCAGCCAGGGATAACCGAGCAAGGGCGGGCCCGGTTGCCTCTTGCGAAGGCTTTTGATTCTTAAGGACGGGCCGGGCAGGGTTGCTGCCCGATGCCTCTTAGCGAGGGCTTTGATCCCTGGTGTGTTGGGGTAGGGAGCTACCAGCCAGGGATAACCGAGCAAGGGCGGGTCCGGTTGCCTCTTGAGAGGGCTTTTGATCCTTAGTGCGGGAGGGGCCGTAAGTGGCCTATTAAGGATGGGCCGAGCTGGGTTACTGCCCGGTGCCTCTTGGCGAGGGCTTTTGATACTTAAGGATGGCCGAGCAGGGTTGCTGCCCGGTGCCTCTTGGCGAGGGCTTCGATCCTTGGCGTTGTGGGGTAGGGGTCTACCGGCCAGGGATAGCCGAGCAGGGTAGCCGCTCGGCTGCCTCTTGGTGAGGGCTTCGATCCCTAGCGTTGTGGGGTAGGGGTCTACCGGCCAGGGATAGTCGAGCAGGGTAGCCGCTCGGCTGCCTCTTAGTGAAGGCTTAGATCCTTAGCGCTGGAGGGGCCGTGGGAGGCCTGCTAAGGACGGACCGAGCAGTAAAGCTGCTCAGTTGTCTTTTGGCGAGGGCTTTGATCCCTGGCATTGTGGGGTAGGGAACTACCAGCCAGGGATAGCCGAGCAGGGTAGCCGCTCGGCTGCCTCTTGGTGAGGGCTTTTAGATCCTTAGCGCTAGAGGTGCCGTGGGAGGCCTGCTAAGGACGGACCAAGCAGTGAAGCTGTTCAGTTGCCTCTTGGCGAGGGCTTTGATCCCTGGCGTTGTTGGGGTAGGGAAGCTACCAGCCAGGGATAGCCGAGCAGGGTAGCTGCTCGGCTGCCTCTTAGTGAGGGCTTCGATTCTTAGCACGGGAGGGGCCGTAGGTGGCATACTAAGGATGGACCAAGCAGTGAAGCTGCTCAGTTGCCTCTTGGCGAGGGCTTTGATCCCTGGCGTTGTGGGGGTAGGGAACTACCAGCCAGGGATAGCCGAGCATGGTAGCTGCTCGGCTGCCTCTTGGTGAGGGCTTCGATCCTTAGCGCTGGAGGGGCCGTTGGAGGCCTGCTAAGGATGGACCAAGCAGTGAAGCTGCTCAGTTGCCTCTTGGCGAGGGCTTTGATCCCTGGCGTTGTGGGGTAGGAAACTATCAGCCAGGGATAGCCGAGCAGGGCAACTGTTCGGCTGCCTCTTGGTGAGGGCTTCAATCCTTAGCGCTGAAGGGGCCGTTGGAGGCCTGCTAAGGATGGACCAAGCAGTGAAGCTGCTCAGTTGCTTCTTGGCAAGGGCTTTGATCCCTGGCGTTGTTGGGGTAGGGAAGCTACTAGCCAGGGATAGCCGAGCAGGGTAGCTGCTCGGCTGCCTCTTAGTGAGGGCTTAGATCCTTAGCACGGGAGGGGCCGTAGGAGGCCTGCTAAGGATGGACCGAGCAGTGAAGCTGCTCAGTTGCCTCTCATGCGAGGTTCTGTCCGCCCTCCCTGGTGTGAGTACCAGGAAGGACAGTTGCTGGCGACACGTGTCATGATCGCGTGGGGAAAGCGAAGCGCCGGAGTAGTGTCGTAGCTTCCTTGAGGCTACAACGAGTGCCAAGACAATCTTCTCTATGGCTGGGTACCTCGTTTCTGCGTCTTTGAAGACGTGGCTCACGTAGTACACCGGCTTCTGCGCTCCGTCGACCTCTCGTACGAGTACTGAGTTTGCTGCTTGATCGGATACCGCCAGATATAGTGAGAGCTCGTCCCCTTCAACTGGTCGAGTCAGCAGCGGTGACGTCGCAAGGTGTCTCTTTAATTGGTCGAAGGCGGTCTGGCACTTTTCTGACCACTCGAACTTCGGGATTTTCCTTAGAGCTTTGAAGAATGGGAGGCACTTTTCCCCAGACCTCGACATGAAACGGTTCAGAGTGGCTACCCGCCCTGTCAGTCGCATAATCTGGACGTTGGTCTTGGGCGCTGTCATGTTGAGGACATCGTCGATTTTTTCCGGGTTAGCCTCGATCCCACGGTGGGTGACCATGAAATCGAGGAACTTCCCCCGGTGATCCCGAATACGCACTTGGCGGGGTTCAGTTTCATCTTGAACTTGCGGAGTACCTCAAAGGCCTCGCCCAGGTCCTTGGCGTGGTCGGTCGACGAGACTGATTTGACAAGCATATCGTCGACGTAAACTTCCATGTTCCTGCCGATCTGTGGCTTGAACATGCGGTTGACCAACCGTTGGTACGTAGCCCCGGCGTTCTTGAGACCGAAGGGCATCACCTTGTAGCAGTATACCCTCGGTCCGTTGTGAATGCGGTGAGATCTTCGTCTGCCGGATTCATATGGATCTGATTGTAGCCGGAGAAGGTATCTATGAAGCTCAATAGCTCGTGGCCTACCGAGCTGTCGACGAGCTGATCTATCCGAGGTAGGGGATAGCTGTCTTTAGGGCAAGCCTTGTTGAGGTCGGTGAAGTCGACGCACATGCGCCACTTCCCGCTTGATTTCTTGACCAGGACTACGTTCGCTAGCCACTCCGAATAGGGTACATTCCGAAATGAAGTTGGCGGCGAGGAGCCGATCTACCTCGTCCTCGATAGCCTTTTATTTGACCGGGGCGAAGCTTCGCTTCTTCTGTCTGACGGGTCGGGCCGTAGGATCTACCCCGAGCTTGTGAGATATAACTTTGGGGTCGATCTCAGGCATGTCAGCAGGCGCCCAGGCAAACATGTCGGAGTTGTTTCTGAGGAAATGAACCAGGTCATCTCGTTGAGTTCCTGTCAGAAGCGACCCGATCTGAACGAGTTTTTCGTCGTCCCCTCATAGAGGGGGACCTCTGTTTGGAGCTCCACCGGGGTCCCTCGGACCTCTTTTTGCTCGTCTCGAGTGTCCAGAGAACCCCTGATGTCACCCTCACCTTTGACATCGTCGACCGGCTTCTCCGATGAAGATGTTGCGATGAAGCAAACCTTTGCAATTTGCTGGTCTCCATAGACCCGACCTATCCCGCCCTGGTTGAGAGGGAACTTCATTTCCAGGCGATAGGTCGATATCTGGGCCCGTAGGGAGTTCAGCGTTGGGCGGCCGAGGAGGATATTGTAGGCCGATGGAATTCTCGCTATGATGAATTCCACCGGCACCGTCCGTGTATGGCTGGTCTTCCCGACGTTGAACTGTAGAGTGATTACCCCTTCCGTCGGGATGGAGTGGTTGGTGAATCCTGAAAGGACGTGGGAGGTCGGCCTCAGTTCTGTTGCGGTGAGCCCCATGCTCAGAAAGCAGTCGTAGAAGAGAATGTCTGCTGAGTTTCCCGAGTCGACCAGGATCCTGTGCACTTCGTATTGATAGACCCGGGCCGTAATCACCAGGGGTCGTTATGGGGCAGGGATATGCCGTGAAAGTCCCCGTCGTCAAAAGTGATCAGCTCGGTCTCCTTGGCCTTCTTCCTCGGACGGCTGTCGGCCTCCGCGGCTGGCGTGGGGCGCTGAGTCTCGTAGGTACTCAACGTACCCCCCGCCGTCATGACCATGATTTTTGACGAGCCTCGGTTCCCTACGCCCCCGGTGGGGTTGTTTTTGAGCTGCCGTGGAGAGTCTCGCGTGCGCGACCCCGTCGAGGGAGGGGGTGCCGGTCATGCCTGCGAACAGGCGAGTTGACCGCCACCGTCTTGGAAGGGACAGGGGTGCGACGAAACTCAGGGCGAAACTCTCTGGCGTAAGACCTTGGAGCCAAGCGGAGCGGTGCCCACCGGGTTATTGAATATGTAGGCCCGGGGGACCTGCGGCGGTTGGAAACGGTGAGGCGACGATCGGCCGTGCCGACGCGTGCGGAGTCTTGTCTCCCCCTGTAGGGGTCCCGGTCCCGAGGCAGGGGAGCGGCGACCTGGGGACCTTGCCCTGCCGTTTGGACGCGGATGACCGCCTCCACGACGGACGCGAGTCGGTCTATCCGGCGAGTCGGTCTATCCGGCCGGCAAGGGCGTTGATGACATTCGGCGGAGGAGGTTCGTCCGCGTCTCCGTTCAGGGGGAGGCGGGGGCTAGTATTTGGATCGTCGTGATGATCGCTCGCCATTGGATTGGGATCGGAAGATAAACTTTTGTTTTTGTGGAATCAAGGTGTTTCCCACAGACGGCGTCAGCTGACGCGACCTGGATCACGCCAAGATGTTACCTTCCGTTGATCTGCTGATGGCGGCGATGGATGGCTGATATTGGATCTGGAGGCAGGCTCCTGAAGCGTGTGGATCTCAATGGGTTTGAGGTTGGTTGTAGCCGAGCTACCTGCAAGGAAGTCCCGGGGTGGTTATACCACCGAGGACCCTCCGACGGTCAAGTTAGAGAGGAAATCCGAGCAGAGTAACGGCTTAGTGGAGTAAAAATGGCTTATTTGAACCGTCTGAAGAAGGGGTTTATATAGCTGTGGCAGCAGGCAGGGCAGGCGCGAGAATCACGCCGGCCGTTACGCTCCCGACGTCACGCCCGCTTGATGAGCGGGATCTCCCATTAATGGCGAGACAGGCTCGTTAATGGGGGATCGTGATGGCATGGAACGTGGGATGTGGCCAGCGGATATCTCGCGCATGGCGAGATTCGCGGGATGGCGGTTGCGCCTGTGAGCGGTGCTGTTGGTCGGTCGATGAGATCGAGGAAGATGACCTCGGCGGGAGAGCTCACGGACGAGCGGGAGAGTCGAGGTATCTTGGTTCTGCGGTAGCCCGGAGACGAGCTGTGAGGCCGAGGAGGCCAATTGTGCAGGGGGCTCGGAGGTGAGCCAGCATTTGTTTGTAGGACGGGCATAGGAGTGGTCGGGTCGGCCACTGTAGGTCCTTTCTTGCATGCTCTGGGACACGTCATCTGCCACGTGTCATGATCTGGGAGATCACCGATATCGAGCATCATCACCTAGTATTGAAAGAAGTCCCATAGGATATTTCAAATTACTGTTTGCATCATATCGTATTCAGGTACGACCTTATATACAGCTTCTTGGATTATGAATTAACATTCCTATATTTGTTGATGTGTATTTCAATTGAATGCTGACACCAATGTCATTGGGGTACATTTTTCTGTCCATGATTTGATTATTGAACTAGCCTAGTTTATCTTGGGCCAGGATCACGTCTTGTGTGTGTGTGTGTGTGTGTGTGTGTGTGAGAGAGAGAGAGAGAGAGAGAGAGAGAGATCATAAACTCGTGCTGTTATAATGTGAGAGATCATAAACTCGTGTTGTTATAATGTCAATTCTGGTTAATATCCAACCTCAAGCATGTACCATCATGTCCTGCATAGACATAGTTGAACTAGTGATGTACGTATCTGATCATCATCGTATTGGATGAGTGAAACATTTATAAACTGTCATTAACAATCACTCTTCATGAAGGGCAAGGGGAAGACTGAATACATTGGTGATGGGCTAGGACCGAGGATTCCTTACTGTATTTTTATTTAAGAATGCTATATTTCTTGTCGATGATAAGTCTTTCAAAGTTGGGGAAATTTTGTGATCTGCACTGGAGCAAAGGCAACACTATTGGAAATTAGACATTTTAGCATAAAGATCCTGTCTAATAGGATCCCTAATGGAATTTTACCATATTTCACTTCTGTTATGCAAATAAATTAATGATTATGCATCGAAGTTATGATATCGTTTGTTTAAAGCAAGCTTAAAATATTTCCTGAAACCAATATGTATCAGCCATATTGAGTTGGTGATGAATATTCCTATTTCTAATCCGGTAAGAACCTCCACAAATGGTATCGGCCAGTAGTTGTGCCATATCGTCCTGTAATTGGTATGATCTATGACGTGAGCCTATACCATCCAAAATAGACCAGTATGACTGATTCTCTATAGATAGTAGCTGATAAAATCAAAATACCAATTATACCATAAATATATTTGATTAAACATAAGAACAATATAAACTAGCGCGCGCGCACACTTGTAATGCTGTAAAGATTCCTCGAAATTATAAATCAAAGTATATCAACTTCAAATTAGATTCTCACCATTCAAACTCTACAAATGAAAAAAAATCCATAAAATGGATGTCGAAGCAGTTACATAGGTCTAACTATCTTCTAATAGGCGGAGGCACATGCCTACGCCTTATCATACTTATCCTTAACCTGTATTTGTAATCAAGTCATTCGGGGATGACATGGTGACATTTGGGAAACCTTACCCCCATGAATCTTTTGTGAAGATGAGAAGTTTAATGCTTGTAGCTTTTATTTAGTATACCAACTCCAGTAACCATTGGCGAAAACAAAAGGATGGAAAATTGTCAATTCTATGTGCAAGACACAATAAACTTTTAACCAAATGGCACCCTTTGCTAGATGTCTTTCCTCCAAAGTATATGGCTCCATTCTATGATTTATCAGAGTGCCATATCCTTTTTTCTTCTGACCTGCTGCAAGTTTTAGCGCCTTAGAAATTTGTGACTATATGTGCCTGAGATTTCGCTGAACAAATTTAGGGTAGTGTTGTTCTGTCCTTTAATTATGGATGCCTGCATCCTCATCTCTCAATATGTAGACTACTATTTTGGTACGATTCATAATGTTTTGCAAGTTATGATAGGATATTTTACCTTTTACAAGTTTTATCGGCTTAGAAATTTTTTACTACATGCGCCTGAGATTTTGCTGAAAAATTTAAGGCAGTGCTGTTTTTTCGTTCAATTATAGATGTTTGCATCCTCTTCTCTCTATGTACCATTATTTTGTTATGATTCATAATATCTTACGACTTATGCAGAATTCTTCAAACTTAAAAGGCCCACCTTATCTAACTGCTTGCTCTACATCTTAGAAGTGTTTTTGACATCCAAAAGAGATGGGCAATCTCATAATTAATTCATACAGGCATACCAAAACCATAGTATAGCAAAAACTTTCCGATCATGAATGTTATCAATTTCATTTTGGGTTCACAATTGTTACTTTTACATTGGCTATTAGACTATACTTATCCATTCGAGAAACCACTGCATATCCTGCAAAGGACGGTTTTAAAAGGCATCCATAGGACTATAGCAAATTGTCCTGTCCAATTGACTTATGAGTTAGATCTGGGTGTAGGCATGTGCACATATCCAAAATAAGGTAAAACCTAAGTTTTGAGTTCTCTACCTTATCTGTTCACTTATCTTGAAGATGGTTTAGAATTAAGGCCTTTAGTGCATCAATGGATTCTTTTGAACTATGATTTGAGGAAGCTTATGATTCTTTATAGGTGACAAACATGCATAAATTCACACGCACCAAAGGATACAAAAACGCAAGCGTTCACTAGTAAGGAGTGCCCATTGATCAATTATATTATAACCCTTGCAACTATTTCTGACAAATTCATAGCAAATTTGCGAGTCCATTCAAAAGTGGTCAGATATTCCATCTCTTCGATTGATTTACATAGTTATTCAAGTTGTTCCTTGAGCATCCAACGTCATCCAACGTAAAATGAATATCCTACTTGAACTCTCGAATATTGTTTATTGTGTCAAATCCCACCATAATGCTTATGCCATTTTATTTTCCGCATGAGCTGTGGAGGATGATTCAATCGAGTATTTTAGCATCAAGGTATCTCCCTTAACTAGATAATAGAAGTATACACACGTCTACTTACCTTGGTTTGCGTATGAAAGGGAAAGATTATGACAATGGACATGAGAGTGTAAGAACCACATGCACTTAGATTTAATATACTTTGTTTTGACCTTGAGAACAATGTATTTCATTAAAACAAGCTCATAAATTAAACTAAATGCAACAAAGCTTCTTGTTGTTGAATTAGATCTGCATATCCGGACTTTCCTTACTATTTACACATTTGCTCCTTCCTCCCTTGATCCAATCGTTAATTCACTTAATTCAGCTTGCTTTTAATGTTGCATCCACTCTAACTTATATAATAACCTTTATATATGCTTGTTCCTCGTTTTTACCGTGAATTAGTGGTGGTAATCATATGAGCCAATTCAGATGAGGGCCGTGTTTGGGTCAGTAAGAGCTTGTTCAAACTCGACTCATTTACTAATGATCTGAACATGAGAGCCGGTTAGAGCCAACCTTGGCTCGGTCGTTAACATCTTGAATTTGGCTCATTTAGGGTCAGTATAATATAAGTGTATATAGCCCATTACATTTATAGCTATTAACCTAAAATTCATTAAACACTTCTAAACAAATTCTAATATATAACATAAGTACATAACCCAGTTATCCAAACCCAGTAGTCCAATACCCGATAAGCGTCAATATATAAACTTTATATCAAAAAGTAAAATAAAAAACCTAATATGTAGATTTGTCGAAGTAGTCGCTCCTCACCCTCTTCCCCCACATTTATCAGCAGCCCTTGACCAGATTCGAACCAGCAACCTCCTTACTTTCTCCGTTGTTAGGTTAGTGGATCTCAAACCTGATCAAATCTAACGATTATCGGTTCAATTTAGGGCTATTTAGTCCATTTACAAAGTCATTTTGTGGTTATTCGGTCTGTTAATGTTTTAAACAACTTAACTAAACCGGCATCTTAGATAACATTGCCAATTCAGGGGGTCATGGCATTTTTAAAGTTCAATAGTGTTATCTCAAGAACTTCGAAAATTCGATGGTGCTTTATGAAAGTTACCGTATTTTGTATTTAGTTCTAGCTTTTTTGAATTGTGCTGTAGTTCTAGAAAAAGTTCCTTCTTGTGTTCTTTATTATCTTGTATTGCAGCCTAACCCCGCACTTCTAATTTTCTTCCACACATAAAGTGTGGAAGAAAGAATACGCTGGTCTTCTTCAGACCCACAACAAGATGACCATATTGCTAAAATTGACAAAATAACCGACTTCAGGCCAAGTTCGATACGAGGATAAAAAAATGATCAAGGTTTGTTTTGGTAGAAAAACTAGTGGTGCAATATCTTCTTTCTAATAAAAATAGCATGAATAACCAAGATATCTTCAGGAGAAAAAAATTCATTCCTTATGAGTTGGCAAATAAGATCTAATTGAATTGGTAGTTATGTGCGTAGTACCTTGTAGTCATAACCAAGAACTCCAGAAGACTATTTGAACAAGCAATTATTAGGGTCAAACTCATTTGAATTAGAACTTCATTTTGAAGAAAGAAAAATCCGGTTTGTGTGCAGTAATGGTGTTAATGAATATGACAAGAATCACGAGATCATATTGACTTGCTGAAGTTTAGTCAGGCTTTTTGGAAAGCTTAACTTGAACTCAACTATAGAAGAAAGCAGCCTCATAATGCATGTTCAAGTATTGTTTGAGAGCTGATAGAGGAGCATGAGCTTGGCTTAACTACCCTTGCCTGTACCGAACAAGCCAAGCTTCAAGTTCAACTTGGCAATTTGAGGCTTGAAATCAAGTCATTATTTATTTAAATACTTCCACGACGAATATTAGAAATCAATTTAATTTTGCTAACTTGTCTAATTTTCTTTCAATAAAACTTATATCATACCCATTTTTAATTGCATAAAATTCCTTATCAAGTTTCATGCTCCTTAATCATGGCGGCTGCCAATTTATGTCCATAACTACACCACCTTGCGGAAACTTCGTCTATAAATTTACTAGTTCTTAAAGTGTTTTTAAAAAAAAATTCTAAAGGAAAATACAACTGCAATTCTAAACTGTTAAAATATTTGATAAATAGTAGTTATCTTACAATGTTATCATTTTTCAAGACGCATATTGAAGAAATAATCACGTCAAGGCATATGCATAGAAATTGGGCTTTCTTAGAACTGTACTTGTTCTGGTGAAGATATCTATCCATCTTACTTATTTAGGGTCAAATTTTCAGTGTTTTAAAAGGTGGCCGTCTAGGCGCATAAAAGAGCCGCACCACACTCTATTAGACCGTTTAGTCGGGAATTATGCTTACCCTTGTGTTCTTGTAGGCATACTCTCTTTATTTGTTAATTGGAGTGTAATATATAATAAATTGGAGTTTTAGCACTATTAAACACCGAGAGTCACCATGAGAGCCTTTCTCCGCCGACATCAAGAGCCATCGTCGATTTCGAGGGCCATGATGGCTAGCGACCGCCGTCAATTTCGAAGTTCTCTACGTCGATCGCAATTCAAGATCTAAACTTCGAGCTCAACTTCAAACTTTGATCTTGTTTTCATCTTCGATTTTCAACTTCGAACTCACCTTTGACTCCGAACTTCAACCATGCCACGACCGCTTTCGACTTTCAACCGCGCCTTTGAGCTTTTGATGACAATGTTTTTTTTTGTACGTTTTTTCTCCTTTTTGACTTAAAATTAGAGAGAGACTTGGGTTAGACAATTAATTTACTATTTAATTAATTTTTTTAATCTTTGAAAAATTGTCAGAACTTGTTATTGCCAGCTTGCATTTACTCGTTAACAACAACAACTGAGCCTTTTATCCCAAGCATATGGGGTAGGCTACATGAACCAACATGAGAATCACGCCGGGTCCAGCACATGAATCCTCTGTCTCCACTCACTTCTATCGAACAATATACTTTCATTGAGTCCTTTGGCAACCATATCGTTTCGTATCACCTCCATCCATGTTTTCTTCGGTCTCCCTTTTGCCCTTTTGCCATTACCCATATCGAGAGTATCTATTCGTCGAACCGGTGCTTCCATAGGTCTGCGTCGCACATGACCAAACCATCTAAGCCGGTTTTCCCGCATCTTCTCCTCCACGGGTGCTACACCAACTTTTGCACGAATATCCTCATTTCGCACCTTGTCTTTTCTAGTGTTACCGCACATCCAACGAAGCATGCGCATCTCCGCTACGTGCATCTTCTGTGTATGATGCTTCTTAGGAGCCCAGCATTCTGTACCATATAATAAGGCAGGCCGAATAGCGCTCCGATAAAACTTCCCTTTCAATTTTAACGGAAAGTTACGATCACACAAAATCCCTGTTGCACTCCTCCATTTCAACCAACCAGCTTGGATCCTTTGATTAACATCACTATCGATCTCCCCATTCCTTTGGATGATGGAACCTAGATATCTAAACTGGTCGCTCGGTGATATCTCTTGCCCTTCCAATGTTATAGCAATATGGTTTTGACTTCTCTGGCTACTAAATTTGCAGTGCATATATGCTGTCTTGGACCTGCTCAATCTGAATCCCCGAGATTCCAATGTTTGTCTCCATAATTCCAATTTTGCATTAACCCCTGCTTTCGTCTCATTTACTAGAACAATATCATCAGCGAATAGCATACACCAAGGGACCTCATCTTGGATAGTTCTAGTAAGCTCATCCATCACGATGGTAAACAGGAAAGGACTTAATGCAGATCCTTGATGTAAACCAATAGTAATCGGAAAATCACTCGTTAACATCTTTGAAAATGTTTATTTAGGCTTTATCTACAAGTGATTAAGAAACCAAAGCAATTAGCAATCAAATTAAAATTTATGTTCGACAAATAAGTTTAAGAAAATAACAAAATTAACTTAAAATGCTACAAAATTGATGTCAACCCTGTCTGGGCGTTCGCCTAGGCAGCGCTTATGCGGCTAGGCCTTTTGGCCGATTGCTTTTTTTTGTCCGCTTTTTAATCACGGCTAATTTTGTGTGATAAATGGAAGAACATTTTTAGGGGTTAGTGCATGATTTCAAAATTTGAAAGATCAAAACTTTGTTAAGGAATAAGGAGTATATGTAGTTGTTTGGAAAAGATACATACGGGTAAATTTCAGTTAAATACCCTAATTGGTGTTTATAAAATTTCCTTAAAGTTTGTATATTACATATATTTTTACCTCAAACTTATGTTACCTAGAACGCGGAACGTTTCGGTACGCGGAATGAAAACATGAATGCAGAACCCTAGTCATGGAACATGATGTGATAGGGGTAGTTTTCTTTGATACACGTATACATAACGGTAAACGTAGCTTTAGAACATGAAGTGTTTTTGGGATTGGTTGTATGTGTATAATTTTTCGATACACTTATACATAACGGGAAATGTAGTTCTATTAACACAAAGCCATCTTTATACCCTTTTTTTAGATCGGAATGATGATCTTCCGATTCGGATCACTAGTGTTTCCCGAATGAGAATGAGCGTTCCAAATCTAAAATTGATATGGTTAAGCGATTTATGGTAATATAGCCTACTATCCCTTATTTTTTCACCAAAATACCCAATTTTCCATTTAGTTAGTTAGATTGCTGATAATATGGCTTCTCTGAGGAGGAAAATACTCCTCTTGAATTGTTCATGTGGCATTCCCCTTATTTTCCCATACTTATTCTTTCCTCCTTTCTCGCGATTTCTTTTTGCTACTTGATATTCTCTTCTCTCATATCCCACCATCTGTTTCCATTTTCTTTGTTCTCCTTTCATTTCTTTGCGAAGTTTTGGTATGACATCTTCATCTAGTTTCTTGAAAGTATTCAGTTTAAAGCTTAGAGTTAAGACAATGGATGTGGGTTTTGTAAATGAAAATATGACCTAAAGAAGAAGATGGAGGACATAGGTTAAGGTTTTTTCTTTTAAACTGATGATGAGTTAGGTTAGGGCTTTTTACTGATTTAATTCCAAAAGGCTAGCAAATATTTTGGCTCAGTTATGAAAAATTACCAAATACTCCCAAAAATACGAGAAACTAATATAAACCTTTCAAAAGCTGCAAGAAACCATAGTCACATAATTCGCGAATTATTCGGCGAAATCGCGAATAATTCGCGAATTTTTGATCGGCCGATTAAATCTTCAACGCTCCGAATAATTCACGAATAATTCATGAATTATTCACGAATAATTCAAAAAATCAGCGAATCATTCACAAAAAACAGCGAATAATTAGCAATATCAAAACCCAACGTCTCATATATTAATTTTTCTCTCGAAATCCATCCCGAATATTTCCTGAATACCTGCCGAATCTTTCCCGAATACCTGCCGAATTTTTCCGATTCCGAATTTTCAACCTCGCCGAATTAATCCCGAATCGTGAATTTGTGACTATGCAAGAAACTACAACAAAATTTTCAAAAACTACAAAAAGCTACCATAACTAAGGTCTAGGTGCCATGTCAGCAAAATTTGCAAGAAAACACCACAACTTTCAAAGTATGGTAGTTTCTTGTAATTATGGGAGATTTTGGTAGTTGCTCATAACTGAGAAAGTGTTTGGTGGTTTTTTGGAAAGCCGCGTTGATGTGTTAATCGTGTCAGGAACTTATTTGGTAAACATGAACTATAAGGTATATATCCGCAATTTATAAACTTTAAGTTATGAGAAAAATGCCAATAGTTAAGAGTATTTTGGTGAAATTTACACCCCCACACACATATACGGAGAGGTGATTCTATGAGGCCAAATCTCATTTCTTATTTTAAGGCCAAACTTACCCCGACGTGTTTTCATCGATTCGTACCGGTCATTTGATCTATTTGTATTTGATAGGTTATGTATAAAGTTTTATGAGTTTTGGAGGTCTCTAACACATCCATCAAGCATACTAAAAATTCTACAGTTTTTGGGTGCATGAAAAAATATGACTGTTTGATTACTATGTTAGAGGTCCAAATCTCATAAAACTTTATACATTACCTATCTAATACAAGGAGATCAAAACGACTCATATGAATCGATCAAAAACACGTCGGGTTGTGTATTGAACTGTTTGAGTTTAGCCTCAAAATAAGAAGTGAGAACCGGCTTTATAGGATCACCTCCCTGTGTGTGTGTGTTATTTAGTATGTTTGGTAGAACTTTGCTTCAAAGGATATTGATTAAAACTCCTCTCTCTCTCTCTCTCACACACACACACACACACGCACACAAACACACACTACATGCACAGTGAATTGCTGAAAGAAGTAATTAGATTGAATTCCTTGAAACAGCAAGTGGTTTGGCGTAACGATGAGAAAGAACTGGCTGTACTTTCCGTAACCAAGTAAGAAACAAATCTTAGACCGATAGGCAACTATTAGTGGATTGGCAAGTAAGAAACAGACTAACAATGATAAAGTGCTTATTCATAAATTGAAACTGCTATGTGAGAAATAGTTAATATTAAACTTGTCAGGTTTTGATCATTCCATGCAACTAATTGCATATATCGTTTGATTTTTTATTTTTTGTTTCTTCGGTTTTTGTTATAATACTGTAGACATGTTGTATGATTCTGTAAAAGCCACATGGTTTGGACCCAATTGTTAATACTGATAATTCTATTAAATATTCTCCAGGATGAATCCGATTCATTTTGCCAGCTTGGCCAACAAGACTTCCTAGCAACTGCTGATTACCTCTCCACCTATGGAATTAATACATTACTAATGAACATGCAGAATGCTGCTGTGGAAATTTTAAAAGAGTAAGAAGCTGAGTTGTCCATAAATATCTCAGTTTTTGTTTTAACTAATACAAATATTTTCTTTAAACTGATAAATAGGCTAAATTTCACTAAAAATACCCTTAACTATCACAGTTTTTCAACTTAAAAGTTTTCAATGGTAAACTCCCTTAATCTTTGATTTCAAGGGAGTTTAATATACCTGCAGTTTGAGGGAGCTTACTGTAATAAAAGAAAAAAAATCTTTAAAGCAGTTTAGTTAAAAAATGAGCGGTTGTTTAGGGGCATTTTAGAGTAATTTAGTCGTGATAAATATTGTCATCGCTTTCAAAATTACAACTAAAACCAGCAGGCAGCTGCCATATATTGTTCATAACTAAACATACTTTTGAAGATTGAATTTATTCAGAACGAGACATATATCTTGCTGTTACCCAAGGCTTTAACCAAACACATTCTATAGTCCCTAAATATTTAAAATAAAAATGGTGGCGATCCTTGACACCAAAAGATTTGTTTCATTTATTTAAATTTAAACTATGTATGCAGAAAGCAGCTGAAGGAACCATTCAGCATTGATCGACTGCATGAAACAATCATATGGATATTGGACTTGTTCATGAGCATTGGTGAACCAAATTACTGGATTGATTACTTGGTACCTGAAAATGCTGCTGCATATAGACAGCTAATGGTGATGGCCTCCAATGGTTTTGATGATTCATCCATGCTCATGGACATTAGCAAGCTCGACCAACTTATCTTAGAGACACGCACAGTGTTATCAAGGTATGCACATAGTAATTCATTAACTTTCATGTTCTTCATCGTGATTTGCTAGATTTATAATGTTCAGGAATTAAAAATCAAATATTTTGGGCTATTTCATAATTATGCATCTATCTTGTACAAAACTAATGAATGTGTTGTAACTCGATTGGTGTTTGGTGGTTTTTATGGTTACAAAGCATCCTACCCATTGCGGTGTTGTAAACGTGCAAGAGACTAGATATCTTAGGCCCTTCATATGATTATATGAATAGCTATATCTTTTGCCCTTGGTGGGGACAGGACAAACATGTGCAAGAACAAGATTTGAAATAGATGGTCGCAGTTACAGCCCTTTCGAGTGTTTGTTTTGCTCGAGAATGAAAAATTGAGAAATATATGTAAAACATAATCATATTAGAAGCCTAACTAAGTGCTCTTGATTGTGGCTAGTCCCTTATTTTGACTTTATCACGAGAGCAGGGGCGGAGCCAGGAATTTTCAGTTTGGGGGGGGGGGGGGGGCACAGTAAAACCCATCTCAAATATAAAACTATACCGATATATTAAAAGATACTTTTAAATCTAATTTTAAAGCCACAATACATTAATGTATTTATCGTGTTTATACTCATATTATATTAATATAAATTGTAAAGGTTTAAATTCAAAGAAACCACTTTATTTTAATTGATGTTCTTAAAAATAAATGTTGCTTTCACAAATAAGCAATTTACTTGCATCTAAATTAAACACCAACTTAAATCGATATAGTATTCTTAATAGTTTATATATGCAATATTATGTTATTTATTATTTTTGCTTGTAAAATATATTATTTATATTTGAAATAAAAAGAATGCATCTATCAAAACAAAAATATATCTTATAAAATTTATACCTCATACTAATTATTAAATATTTGAGAGTTTTCAAGAGAACATAGGCTAATAAAAAGGTACAAGAGTTAAAATTCTTAAAAATGAGGTACGAGGGGATCACACCAAAGATTAACTAGCTCAAAACGCACTGCCATTCCAATGGACTTACTTCACTAGATGTTGTGTGAATCACTAAGCTATTATATATAGTAAACATATATAGAAATCGAATGTCCAATACAGATATATATAGAGGTACCCGGAGCCTTGGAAGGCCCGGGCCCCAGCCGCCCCCTTGGCTCCGTCCTTGCATGAGAGGATGACCTATACATCCTCAAGATCAGGGTCATAATACATAATTTGCATATGTTTTAATAAAACATCATACAAAGTGCTTAAGACATAAACCGTTGTTTGCTACCAATTTTAGCTAGATTCC
This sequence comes from Agapanthus africanus, assembly GCA_030015575.1. NCBI lineage: Eukaryota > Viridiplantae > Streptophyta > Magnoliopsida > Asparagales > Amaryllidaceae > Agapanthus > Agapanthus africanus. Next base: position 644,279,890 of record CM057342.1, read on the forward strand.
TAAGTTTGAAGCCAAGTGACATAGTACATGTCATATTTTTTATGTTCTCCTGGTCAATAAATAAAGAATTTCATATATGAACTTTTGTTTCTAAGAACCTTTAAGGATCATGGATGGGCAATAGAGTGTCGTGAATCCAAGACCATCTCAAAAGACACGAAATACACTTATTGACATGATTGGAAATAAACTAATCATTGTAAATTCGGAGCGCGGATTTGAGACTATAGAAAGAGATTGAAGTCGTTTTCTAGATCAATTGATAAATCAACATTTATTACTGGTTTGGCAATAAATATTGTAAGTGTCTTAATTAATTTTAGGGTAAATTGTCAAAAAACCCCAAGCACTTTTTTCCGCTGTAAAATACCCCGTGGAAATTTTTCCAACAGTATTTACATAGTAGCTTACTATATCTAACCAATTTATACAAACTATTTAGATATCTCAGGAAACGGTTTAAATATCGCCGGCTATTGCTTAGATATCGCAGGAAACTAGATATAGCAGTCAACTGCTGGATATCACGGGTAAGGGATTTCTTTACAATCAATACCTTTTTAGGGGGTCATGACTACCTTTTTTAGGCCAGGGTTTTTTCGATAACAAAAAAATTGCTTGGTTTTTTCTTAACAATTTACCCTTAATTTTAATAAAAAATAAGTGCTTAGGATTATATTTAAGAAATAAATTAAAAATTAGATCATATACTTAAACGAGTACCATTAGATAAACATAAGTAACTTGTTTTTCTTTTAATTTAAGTCCACATAAATTTTAATGATTGAACCCTTATACAACACGAGAGAGGAAAAAGATAGTGTAGGCTAGGTTGCATGTATATGGGAACACAACGATTACATTTTGTATGATATACACGCATATGTGTGCGCGTGCGTGTGTCAAGTACTACAACATAAAACAAGAAAAATTAATAAACATCCAAATATTCACATAGTAGCGACAATATACTACTACATGTCATCCTTCAAATATAACACCAATTATACCCAAAATATAATATGGTAAGATAAGTGATTAACAAGTCGTTCTTAAATAAAAAATTAGTATTAACCAACAATATCAAAAAAGATAACTGAAGACAATTACGATGTTCCCATTCATTCTCCATCTTCAATGAACAACATCAATTCCACTTCGGTTCATCCAAAGTAAAATCAGCAATTTCTTAAACACCTATGCTATCAAAGAAATTAAAGACATCTTCACCGAGGTCTCATGACATTGATTCTCTTTCATATTTCATAGAGCATCGAGGTAAAATACGGAAATTAACACGCATAGGACACATTTGTCTTATAGAACAACGGAGTTAAAATCCTAACTCCCAAGATATTTAAAATACTGTATTTGAACAAATGTTCAAGAACCTGATCACCTAAGCATAAAAATGGGGGTTATGATAAAAAGAACAAGCCAAATGCTTGTTCATCACAAGTGGCCCCCCTTGCTTTGGGAGGTCCCCTTTAACATAACTCAAAATTGAGTTGTCTCAACTCAAAATCAAGTTGATTCGTGGCATTCCCTATCGTCCCCTCCCGAACTGGGGAGGCCCCTAATAGGGATGTCCTGACACTAATAGGGCCGGAGACCTCCTCCAGAATGCGTTTGACCTGTTCTTTAGGAGATAATGGGGGATTTCCACTTCCCACTTTCCCTGATATCGAGAGAGTAGTTACCACTACTCCACTCACAGAGGGGTATAAATACCCCTGTGAGCAACTGACAAAGCATCGAATCCTTTGTACTTAAAACCCAAGAACTTTGATAAAAGTTCTGTGAAGAAGCAGAGGAAGAAAAGAAGGTGAGAATATAGGAATGAGATAACTTCATTCCTTCGCTCTTTTTTCTTTGTCCCTATCTCTATCTCCTCTTCTCTATCCTCTTTGATAAAAAAATAAGGATGAAAACTTGTTTAAGCTTTCAGCTCTTAAATAAAAAAGCTTGAAAGTCATGACCATGGCTTTTCATAGGGAAGAAGGTCAGAACACAAAGATGTTATTGACCAATATGAACTGAACTAAGAACATTGGCCAGCCCATGTTCTACATATTTTGGAATAGGCAATTCTATTCCCTACATATTTAACAAAAATAGATAAACTATTTCTTAAAGGATATGGATCAAAACCCCCAATGTCCTTTTATATGAAAACATATGTGAATAGGAAAATCCTATTCATCTCTGAGATATGAAAACATGTCCTGATGATATCTGTGAATAGGAAAACTCTTTTCCTAAGACATAAGAAAAAATGCTTTTAGACATATGAATAGGAAAACCTTATTCAATTTTTTAGACATGTCTATAACTGACATGTGAATGGAATACTCCATTCATGCCTTAAAGCATGAAAATCATGCCTCGGGGAACTTTATGAATATGCAAGCCCTATTCATTTTCAGACATGAACATGACTGTGCATGATATGTCTATAAAAGATATATTTGAATGAAATACTCTATTCATGTCCCGAGACATGAAAAATAATGTCTTCAAGACCTTCATGATAGGAAAACCTTATTCTTAACTCATTTGTGAATATGAATATCCCATTCACCTTACAGACGTGAAAAACATGTCTGTTTCAGTGAATGCAGTGCCAAAAACACTGTATTCATTACTTAAATATGACCCAAAGATTCCTGTTTTCACTTTCGAACACAAATCCATGTGCTCATATTACACAAACTACTAAGAATGAAACCATGCATTCTCAATATGTGCAAGAAACTCAAATGAATGACTTTCATCTAAAAAAACTCTATATCAGATTTTTCTGATATGGCTTGAAGCAGCCATCGGGAGTCCAATTTAGGCCTCCCGGCTACTTCGGGACCCCATCCCAGTCCCTCTAGAGGTTCCTAAAGAGGCCTCCTTAAAGGAAACTTCTCAAGTTTCCTTAACATGTGTGGAACATGTGTGGACCCCATCTAGGGGTCCTATTCACACTTCAAATAAAGTAGTGTGGACCCCATCCAGGGTGTCCCACTCATACCTGACTAGTATGGACCCCACTTCAGGTGTCCCACTTGCATTTCAATAGAAATGCCATCTACACTTCAAAAAAAGTGTTATCAGTACTTAAAAAGAAGTAACATCTCTGCTTTTCAAATAAAGTGGTGTGGACCCCACCTAGAGTGTTCCACTTATAGTGATGTGGCCTCTATATTAGGGCGGTGCCCATCAACTTCTACCAAGTTGACATTAAAATACCTCTAAGTATTTCAATGAAGATCTCAAAGGAGAATTCTATGTAATTTTACATTCTTTTGCAATGCTGTATGTAACTTACATTCAAGTTGTATATAAACACAAACAAAATGAATAAAATATACATTCCTTTGTTTAAATTGTACTTTGGTTTATTTTACTGCTACATATGTGATTTTTCCTCTAAAAAGTTGCAATTTGAAGCCAGTTAGCATGGTATCCCGTTCAGGTGAGTCCGAAGACAATAGGGTATAATTAACAATATATTCTTGTGGTATCGAAAGTCTCAAACTCAGGATCTTCTGGTCAACCTTTAAAACGCTAAATAACTTGTTTTGTTTGGTCAACCTTTAAAACGCTAAATAACTTGTTTTGTTTAAACCCATCTTTGTTTCAACGTTCAAGCGTGGGAGGTTTCTAAAGAGGGTAAGCAAATAAGTAAATAAAAAGTCTTAACATTCAAATGAACACATCATAATGATAAAATGACATGCATCAGACACATAGGACATAATACATACATACAACGCATATACGACGTGTCTGATACATGTATGTATCAGGAAACAACCGACAATTGTTGGCGGCCGATGCGTATTGGATATGGACACTGAAACCTATCGGAAATGCCCATGCAACTTAAGGTGTAGGGATAGCAGTAGTCGCCTATCGAGACTTTGTAAGCGTGTCTACGATTTTCATTGGTATACAAACGGGATAGCATCTGTTTATGTGTTATGCGTGTTTGTACCATATCAGTCCTAGAATCAAACTTACAGTTGGTTATTAGTCACTAACCTGCTTGCATGTTCCGCCACTAACCTGCTTGCATGTTCCGCCGCCCCAATGGATGATTTGAAGCAGCCTATTGGCCTACTCATCAAAAGAAATAAAGTTAAAATATCATATTTTCTCAATAATTTAGTCATGGAGCAAAAGGTTTCATTTTGTTCTGCAACTTCTGTCCATTAGTACTTTTTTAACTTTCAGAAGAATAAAACAAAATCTTAAAGATGTGCTATTGTGCGTTTTTTTAATATTTATATATCAAAATGAACTGTAAATCACCCAATTAGATAGCCGAAATATAGTTTGTTAGGGGGCTACAAAATTTAAGTTCGTTCTTAGAAGCCATTAAGGCACACATGTGTGGTGGACTATAATTGTTGGATTTAATGATTTATTGTTTCTTATACAACGCAGGATTTCTCCGTAGATCAATTAGTGCAAGAATTAAGATAGCTTAAACGGTTAGACTCCTGCACATACTAAATATCGCAGTTTATGCTGGTTAACCATCGATATTGACTAGCATATGCATCTACCGGTCAACAAGTCTATGGAAGTCGGGTCGGACTTGGACTCTAGGTTACAATTTAAGTGGGTTATGTTAAAAATTAAAGTTTATTTAAAGTCGAGGGAGTGATGAGCTTTTTATAGGTACACATGGACTTTTGATATAAATGGGTTTCAATAATAAGACTCAAGCCTTGTTGAGATTTATTTCTTATATCCATGTGTTTCTTTTATTGTTTCCAATGTGGGACTATCTTTAAAGTCCCATCATTTGGTTTTTTACTTTCAACATGTTATTTAGGGATTTTCTTTGGCTTCAGATCATGATTTAACTGGGTTACCTAGTGATTTTCTTGCATGACCATTAGTGGATCACTCCTAGTTATTCTAGGGTTATGGAGGATAATGATAGATTCATAAAATACTTTTTCGCGGATTGGACTAAATACTCCCATGTTAGGATTAACTCAAGGAGGAGTTTCATCAAGGGATGATTCTTTCTCAATGCAATACCTTTTTATTAAGTTTAGAGAGAAAGGAAACTGTTGTGCGGTAATTTTTTTATTAAGACGTATAAGTAGGGTCCAAGAGGATTTATGCCCTCTTCCCCTCCCCCCAACACACATGGACGGGGGGAGGGGCATCCTTTTTCGTTTTCTTTTCCCCTTTTGTTTTTTTTGGCTTTCTATTTTAGCTGTCGGTGGAGGGAAAGAGTTTCAAGCTTCCTTTACACTACTTTTAAGAATTGGAACATAAATGATTTCTCATGGATGATTTACGCTAAATCATCGTAAGCGTCATGTTTTAAATGTTTATAGTAAAAGCATGGACAAAGCCACATATATGTAAGTTGAGTCAAGTGTCCCACTAGATATTAAGATGAGTAAAGTAAAGCTATAGGTGTTGCATTAATGCCTCTCTATCACCGAACTATAAATTGTTGTTCAGGTGTTTCATCTTTGTGATCTCATATAAGTGAGCACATTTAATATATAAATATCTTTTTAATCCCAGCACCTTCTCAATTTCACAATATAAATATTATGGGGAGAATAATGAAGAAAAGAGGTCCTAGGAGGGGTTTTTATCAGGTGGCGTCGAAAAACTACACCCTTCATCATTTTATACGATCATCATCCATCATCATCATCATCTTTATCATCTAAGATGTGCATACACCAAATTTCATGTGATTCCACTGCCTTTTCACCGTTGAATTACCAATGTAAAAAGTTCTATTGTCGGTAAACCGTTAATTTTGCACCCACTAAATCAACGGTGAAAAAGTGGTAGAATCATATGAAATTTGGTGTATCTACATCTTAGATGATACAGATGGAGGCGATGGATTCCGATTGTTGAAAAAATTATGAAGGTGTATTTTTACGATGCCATGGAAGGAAATTCCCTCCTATGGCACCTTTCCTCCATTATCCTCAATTATGGGTGACATTTGGAATGAGCTAAATGGTGCGAAGATTATGCGAAGCAATAAACACGGATATCATGTGCATGTATTTAGTATTTACACGGTGGCATTTTACAGTGGTTGAAGTCCTAATGCAAGACGGTAAGAATTCCATGGTAACCTTTTAAGGGTAAATTGTTCGTGGTAACAAATTTGAAAAAAACGGGAGACTGAAACAGGGCCTAAACAGTTTCTCGGCGAACAAATTCGATATAAATCAAAGAAGAGCTATAGAATCTGTTGAAAAGCATATACAAGTGCATTGAGCTCTATGTGCAGTGCATTCTTAGTTCTAGAAATATATCTTCCTGAAAAAAAGTATGGGCAACCTCGCATAGAAGAAATCATGCTTTGCCCGTAAAACACAGTGTCCTCTTACTTATGAGTTAAATATCCATATGACAAGTCAGCTATTTCTATCAGAGTCGTGTAGAAGTGTTTACAGTTGGACTGAAATCTTAAGAGCACTGCTCCGTTACAGTTTTAAGCTGTACTTTTATATAAGTAAATACAACTGGTATTAGAATTGGAGAGTATTTTGTGTTTCGTGTGCAATGCGCTTGCGCAGAGGAGATAGTATTGTGGGCCCGGGCCCCATGATTATGTTTCTTCATCTCATGACGAAGTATGTCCAACAATCATAACATCTCAAAAAATTGATCTTATCTCTTAATTACATAGCATAATTTACGTATTTGTAACTGAAAGACTTAATCAAGTGATTCTGCATCTTGCATTAAGATTCTCCCATTTTTAATGTTCAAATTATTAATGAACAGTTTTCAAGTTTAAACCTGACATCACCCCTTCAAGTTGGTTCCAATTTTTTATGATCAAGATGAAGATAAATCATGTGCATGCCAATGGTTTTTTTTTTTGAAATATGGCAGTTTGAAATTAAAATTATAAAAATAGGGTAGTTTGATTTTTATTTGTGATAATAGGACGGTTTGTGGACCCCATCCCCTTCAGTTTAATTTTTTTATATATATAATAGAGGGTGGGTTCTCAAAACCCGCCCTCTCCTTTATAACCCTCTTCATATTTGAGGGGAGGGCGGGTTCCTAGAACCCGTCCTCTAAACTGGGGAGGGGGGTGGGGTCCACCAAACCGTCCTATTATCACAAATAAAAACTAAATTGCCCTATTTTTATAATTTTAAATTCAAACTATCCTATTTCGAAAAAAAAACCGCATGCCAATTGGTGATTAAATTCTTCTTCTAGGCAAAATGTAACCAAAATAGTTCAGTTGAAACGCGCCGTCAAGTTGATGCATTTTACTCTCTGAGCTTTCATAAATAAATGAAAGTATGGTCATTTGAGCCTTTTAAATTCATGCATTGTTCTGAATGGATAGAATAAAACTGCAGCGTTCCCCCCCCCCCCCCCCCCCCCCCCTTTTTCAATTCATTTGATTTATGGCTATGATTGGTTGCAGCCCTGATTTCAAGAACATGGTTGATATATCACTTAGAAGAGTGGTAGATGTTCTAGTTGAAGATATCAGTATTCAGTTCAGAGGGGTAATGGGTCCATCATCATCAACATCATTGCCACCACCATCAACATCATCATCATCTGGAGTTCCCTTGGCGAAATTGTTGCCATGTGTTACCCAGCTGGGCCCACAACTGCTCGAGGAGCCTGGCAGAAACAAATATGTTGAAATCATACGAAACTTGCCTGAAGTAGAGCTCTTTTACACTCTATTGTATTCAAACATGTCTTTGGAGTTTTAAGTTTGTTATAGATCAAAAAGGTAAATTCAAAGTGCATGACATTTTCCGTTGGGAAATTGTTCTTGATGGAACTGTCGGGATTAAATTTGTTCCACCATTGTTCTTTTCACATTTGGTTTGTTGAAATTAATCATGGGAATATAGAGGATTGAGGGAAAATAAAGGGTTGATTGGAAGTCTATGTATTGTTTCATCTCAGTGCAGTGTTGCCTTATTTCCAAATTTATTCATCTTGTGGTAGTATTCTCAATGATTGATAACTATATTTTGCTTGTGTCGTGTCTAGATATGGACCCAAAAAACATTTTGAGTTGATCAAAGTATAAAATTAATCGATGCGGAATACTTTCCAATTGTGGATCTAGAATATCAATATTGTAACTAGATTTAATGGCTCTTGTTCTTAGTAATGGTATGGGAGGTATTGGAAAATTGCCAAGAAATTGTGGAAATTGTGGCCGGAGATAATGTTGAAGCATCTTGACGTGATTAAGCCATTGTTATTTATGTTGCAGTGGAACATTCATAACACAATACGAATTTCACGTTGAAGTGTGCACACTTTCAAGTCATCGTTATTTATGTTGGATGACACAATGTGAAACTTTATGAATTATTTACAACAAAGGTATTTTAAATCCAGCTACAAAAACTCAAAAAGTAGACCTAAATAATACCCCTCATAAAAACAAAATTTTATAATCGATTATTTGAATCAAAGTTTCAAAGTTTTTTTTATCAATTATTTTGGTGTTATATGAGTTAAGTGTGCATAATAAGTTAGCTATTTAACTATTTCTATCAGATTCCTGAAATAACATTGAGTTGTTAATATTCCTAACTCATTGTGCCAATACTATTCTGAGATCTTAAGAGCACTGTTCCTTTTTAGTTTTAAGCTGTATTTTTATATAAATAAATACTACTTGTACAAGAATTAGAAAGATTATTTTGTGTTTCGGGTGTAATACACATGGATGGAGGAGAGAGTATCCTTAGCCTCATGTTTGTATTTCTTTATCTCATGACCAAGTATTTCCAGCAATCAAAGTTTCTGAAAAGTTGATAGTATCTCTTAATTCAGTCGCATGATTTACATATTTGTAACTGAAAAACTTAGTCGATTAAGTGATTCCGCATTTTGCCCTCCATTTTTAATGTTTGACTTATTAATTAACAGTTTTCAACTTCAAACCTGACATCACTCCGTCAAGTCGGTTCCAAAATTTGAGATCTAGACTAGGATAAATCATCTGCATGCCGTTAAACTTATGTCACCAATTGGTGATTAAATTCTAACCAAAATAGTTCAGTTGAAATGCGTTGCCAAGTTGGATGCATTTTACTTTGTAGGCTTTCATAAAAAAATAACAATATGGTCATTTCAGTTTTTTCAATTCATGCATTATTCTGAATCGATAGAATAATTAACCTGCAGCTGTTTTTCTTTTCTTCTTTTTTTCATTCATTTGATTTATGACAATGATTGGTTGCAGCCCTGATTTCAAGAACATTGTGGATATATTATTTAGAAGAGGGGTAGATATCCTAGTTGAAAATATAGTATTCATTTCAATGGGCCAATGAGTCCATCATCGTCATCATTACTGCCACCATCACCATCATCATCAATGGTTCCCTTGGCCAAACTTTTGCCACGTGTCACCCAACTGGGCCCACAACTGCTCGAGGAGCATCCAAAATTGCTTGAAACCGAGCTCTTTTGCACTCAGTTGTATTCAAACATGCTTTTGGAGTTTTAAGTTTGTTATAGAGAAAAAAAGGAAATGCCAAGTGCACGACGTTTAGGTTAGGAAATTGTTCTTGATGGTATTATCGGGATTAAATTCATTACGCCTCTGTTCCTTGCACGTTTGATTTGTAGAAATTAATCATGGGAATATACAGGATAGAGAAAAATAAGGCATAGAAGCTGTTGATTGGAAGTTTGTATATTGTTTCATCCAAGTGCAATATTACATTATTTTCAAATTTATTTATCTTGTAGTGGTATTCTCAATCATTGATAACTTGATTTTGCTTGTGTCCAAGAGCCTGGATATGGACCTTAAAAACCATTTTGAGCTGATCTAAGTAGAAAATTAATCGTTGCGGGATACTTTTTGATTATGGGTCTAGAATATTAATATTGTAACTAGAATTAATGACTCTAGTTCCTAGTATTGGTATGGGAGGTATTGGAAAATCGTGTGTTCAACCACGATGTTATCCAGTTAAAGGAGAAACTATGAAGGAAGCTCATGTTGAAGCTTCTTTTCATGTTATCAAGCCATTATTATTTATGTTGCAGTGGAATATTCATGGCACAGTGCGAAGTACATACTGAAGCTTCTGCACATTTTCAAGCCACTGTTATTTATGTTGCGGCAGAACATTTATAACATAATGCGAAACTTTATAGAATATTTGCAATAAAGGTATTTAAAAGTCAGGTATAAAAACTCAATAGGTTGGACCTAAATCATACCACACAGAACAAAGACTAGACTTGGGCCAAGCATTTTTGTTACTATTTGGTTTTTGCCGGAGAATTTGGTACAAAGGAGCAACCAAGGATGGAGGGGGAGTTTGGTCCTAGACCACATTCCAATTTCAAAATTTTATAATCAATTGTTTGGACCAAAGTTTCAAAATTTTATAATCAATTATTTTGGTGTTATTTGAGTTAATTAGTTCTATATTGAGTGGGTATTAAAATTCTTATTTATTATTCAATAATTTTTATTACTTCAGTTATTTTGTATTTTGATCAAGACGAACTGAATTCAGAACGTTTAGATGTTTTTACTATTATATTTTATAAAAGAGTAAAATTGATTTGACACCCTGATGTCAAGCTTATGGAGTATATGTTATCAGTAGGAATTTTTTTTACATTTACAACCCTAAAATCTAATCATCCGTCGATTTTCTTGATCATCAACAGTTGTCCTTATTGCCAATTGGTCCCCATGTCCTAAACCATGGATGCATCAATTTTCATGTCGGTTAGGTATTTTTTGCTCATTCATCTAATGTCATTAAATGTTTTATTGCTGGAGAATTGTTGATTTTGCAATAATGCTATGTAAAAGAGAGAACGCATTATATGAAAATTAACGCACACATATTTTAATACATGAAGAACAAGATGACTATGGTTGATCATCAAAAAATTCGACTAATGATTAACTTTTCAAGCTGTCAATGTAAAAGTTTTCCTACTGTGATAATGTATATTCTGTGTTCGCTGCTATAGTTAAACAATTATTGTATTTGGTTTCTTAACAAGGATATGAGGATTTAAAACTAATGCAATAGCGAAAATAATTTTAGGGTTATGCATGATTGACTTTATTTAATTCAAAAGTCTTTATTGAAATTTAGGAAGTGTTAGCAAACTACTACTATAAGAAAATAACACCAATACTTCTAACTCACAGATTAGAATGCATGCTATGTTATGTGTACCTTGAATTTAATGACCCGAATTCGCATTAATTGTCGAGCCTTCTGTATTACTTGCCAAGCTTTATAGTCGAGCACTAGTAAAGTTATTTGATCCCATGTAGCTAGTCGAACTCGGATGACAAACCGAACAATTATTTGTCATGGACCGAGGGCTTCGCTCTGAATGGATAGGCCAAGCCTAAAGCCTATGATACAAGAGTGCGTACTCGAAGCCCTCACGGTTTAGATCGTACTTGATGGCAACAGTGTAAGTATCCGAAAACTGTATTAAGTATCCAAAAACTACAGTTTAGGATTGGTGTGGAATCTTGTATATGAGAGATTAGGAAACCGCCTTCTGGTGAGATTTGGGATGTATTTGGAATTAGGGTTTTGAGAATTCGTCTACCATCATTGTATTGCATATAGTGAATCTATTTCTTCTTTGTCCGAGAATGTAGGTTCGTTTGACCGAACCTTGTTAAGTTTTGTATACCGTTCTACTCGTTTCAACGTGTTTTTGAATTTTGTCATAACAATTCATCCTTTTTAATATTTAGATAATTATCTTTATGGACGGAGTTAAGGTGGGTCGAGATTATACAGTCAAACAATCAGGATCGGGAAAGATGTTATATATAGGAGAAAACGGAATCTCATGTGCTACATGAGGAAATTTCCTCTTATGGCTTTGAAAAAGTCAGCATTCACCGTCTTCATCCTCATTGTGCAAAATGTGGATACACCGCATTTGATATGAATTTAATACCCTTTCATTGTTGATTTTGTAATGCATACTTCTGTTGGCTATAGTGTCCTCAAGGCAATTATTGTAATCGCAAACAGGCGATTGTGATGATTGAGGGAGGATCTATACAGGTATAACAGTCTTACTCGAGATGATAGTATACTATCTGGTTTGACTTTATCTTCATGTACATATATTATGTGGTATTACGGATAACTATTACTGTAAGTTCGCTATACTCTCTATAATAAGATTTATAATTTGGCGGAAGCGATAATTTTAAAAATCTAAAGAGCAACTACAAGTAAATATAGGATCATGAACAACAACTACAACATGCAACAAAACTACTGAGCTAATTCTACAAGTTTAAAGAGACTATAACCTTTATAGAATTTTCAAGTGCTCCACATTTGTGTTGGACTCCTTGTAGGCTCCATGAAGTCCGGAACAAGCTTACTCGGTGATCTCTTTACCGAAAATGATCTACCTTGAGTTAACTCCATCACAAGCTTTAGCTTCAAATTGATCTTTTCAAAATGAAGCAACCTACTAATTAAACTTGCTAAGAATGATTAGTACGAGATGTAGAATAATTAGCTCACAAAATTCTTTGTTTTGTTCATTTTATATAAGTTATGATATATTTGTTCTTATCTTTGTGAAGCCATAACATTCTCATCTTTTCATCTCCATAGTTGTCTCTCTTGTAACGGTTTAAGTGAGAAAGTGAAAGAAAAGAGAAGAATTTAGTGAGCTAATTATTTGACATCTCGTACTAATCATCCTTAGCAAGTTTAATTAGTGGGTTGCTTCTTTTTGATGAGATCAATTTGAAACTAAACCTTATGATGGAGTTATCTCAAGGTAGATTATCTTCGGCAAGGAGATCACCGAGTAAGCTTGTTCCGGACTTCGTGGAGCCTACAAGGAGTTCAACACAAATGTGGGGCACTTGAAGGTGCTACAAAGATTATAGTCTCTTAAACTTGTAGAATTAGATCACTAGTTTTGTTGTATATTGTAGTTGTTGTTCATGATCCTATGTTTGCTTGTAGTTGCTCTCTAGATTTTTAAAATTATCGCTTCCGCCATATTATAAACCATATTGTAGAGAGCATAGTGAACTTACAATAGTATCAGAGTCGGTCCAATGATTACAACATGTTTTTGTGGCAAAATGAATCCCTAAATCTATTTTACGATGCATATTAAAAACTGTTTTTTGTGTGCTTCAAAAACCATTTCTTTTCAGTGTTTTTTTGTCGCATCCGGGGTTAATTGAAAGGTCAATATGAAGTTATAGGTGTTACGGAAGTTAGGGAGGGCCCACCCAGTTGGGTTATGATAGCGCCCTGGCCATCCACCGTGATCGATGCGGAACAAAAATTGGCGTTTAAAAAACTCGGCGCTAAGAAAACCCATCAAGATCGAACCATAAACCTACACTAGCTAACTGCAAGATGTTCTAGCTAGAAGATTGGAGGTGTTATACCGAATGAACCGTGTCCTTCGGTCTTCTATCATCTTCCTTAGCTCCTTGAGGCATCCTCGACTGAACTTGGCCGCCGGTCTTTCTCCGTCGAAAATGATCCACCCGAGAGATGTAGCTCATGACTCTAGCTCCACACTAATGATCAAGTGAAGCAACTAGGGACTCTAGGTTGCTAATCTAGTGTGTCTAGGATGTAGTGAAGTATTGTATGAGTATATCTATCTCACTTCGTTTCTTGATTCTCAACTCATGAGATTGTAGAGAGAAGGTTGGGGTTGAAGGTGGATGAACTCAAGAAACTAGAGAGGAGAGTGAAGCTAAATGGTGAGGAGAAATAAAAAAATGAATCAACCATCAAGTGAGAGAAGAAATGAAGCTTAATTTTGTAAACTAATTTTCTCCAATATAAAAATCAACCCATGCTTGAATAGTTTGCATAAATGAATTAACAATTCATTTGTGCAACACTATACAAGCATGGTTCTCACCATATTCCCCTCTCCTTTTCCACCTCATTTCCCATTAAAAGTAAATGGATAAATCTAAAATGAGGTGTCCACCTTCTAGAATGTTATCTGTATAAATACGAATTATATTCTACTGTATATACATACCTGTATTCATACCGAAATACGAATATTCAAAGAGATAGAATAACACAAAGAACATAATACTAGAATATACATATCGGAATACATATACGTAAATTATTAAATCAATACCTGATTTGATAATCAGGCTCAAACCCGAGCCGGCTAGTATTATCAACTGTCTGATTGAAAGTCCGGGTACATAGTACAATCAATCGATCGGAACGCTGCACGTATCCAATACGGCTACTACATTATTTCGCCAAAACCAGAGAAACTCTCTGTGTGGGACTCTAAAGACTCGTCAATACGTTGGCAGTGGGTTTAACCACAAGCACGTCAGCGGCATTAGCTGTACGTAACGGCTACCCAGGTATTGAGCGAAAGGAAGGCCGACGAGCAAACTCATCCGAACCCCTACTGAGCCTGTCCGTGATAATCTCCATACAGTCCGGTCTGTTCGTATAAGAGTATCGCATATCTTGTCAGGGGGTGGATAAATTCAGACCCCTAATAACGCGATATTTCGTGTTGGTATGAAGCCTATCACCAACTGAGAAACTACTGATCCAAATCAGTAATTCTCATCTAGTTTGGCCAAGGATTTCTGGTGATGGACACCCGTGCACAACGTGGCATCAACCCCCAATGCCGGGAGAGACGAATCCCCGACGATCTGCTCACTGCCTCCATGTGGCTCAGGATTGTACCCAACTAAAACCTGTTTGCATGACTCCTTTGAGCCATGGTAGGGTAGTAATCAAAGCACAGTAGGAACTCACACGAGACAAATGACGATCTCAGGTCGACAGACAAACCTGTACTCATGTCACCTGGGAACTGCTATCTGACAATAGGTATAACACCATCTAGCATGTTCCCGGCGAGTCCTTCCAGTGTACTCATAACCCAATGAGCACCTGTATACTATCTTAGGTGACTAACCGACACCAATGGCTTGTGAGACCAGCCACCACCCCTCGTCAGGGTCTCAATAAGTATACACTAGTCTACTCCGGAGTATCGATGCCCAGTCTCGATACTCCCTCGACTAGGGACATTTAAGGATGCGCTTATAGACCACCCAGCTCCCACGCATATGATCGCCATCATAATATTGGTAGTGAAGCAAGAATCCTATGAGCTCTATCAACATGTAATAGTGATCTGTAATATCACATAATGCATGTACATGATGATAAAGACAAACCAGATAGCATACTATTATTTTGAGTAAGGCTGTTCTACCCGTATAGGTCCTTCCTCAATCATCATAACCGCATGCTTGCTATTACAATAATTGACTTGAGAACACTATAACCAACAATCTCCCACTTGCACTTAAGGCTAATTATTGCGGTGTCACATACTCACAGTCTGTGTGATACTGAACACCCAACTTCTTTACTAATCAGTCTCGCAAAGCCCGTTTGCGAAACTATTGCGTTCGAGAAATAGATTTAGTGAGTGGATCCGCTCCAATGTTTCTATCCTTATCTCTCTATATCTCAACTTCATTGAGAAAAATTATCTCCCGAAATAAGCGATACCCGTCTTAGAATTTGTCTGGATATCTGATGGGACCCAGTTCACAAATGAACTCCAAATCCAACAAACTTCTTAGACCGTATCTTCGACTGAATTTAATCAGTATCCCGCGCCATACCTTCCTCAGTATCCGCTTGGACCACCTGTCCAACATACTGCCCCTCAAAAGAGAGAACACTATAACTCTGACAATCACTTTGTCATCCAGGTCATCTTGGAAGCCAGAAATGATAACCGCCTCCTGAAGAAGGTATTGGTGTGTAGTAGCGCCACTAATTAGGTTTAAACAACATATAGTGATGAACTTTTCAAAATTATAGAGGGTTAATACAAACAAACTCCGAATCGAACTAGAGATTAGGGTAAAGCATAATAAAAGAAGTTTAATCCTAAGTGAAAAGAAACTACAACCTCTGTAGTCAACTCCTTCACTCTTTTTGGACTCCTACGGCTCCACTCGAAGCTTGGATCGACTCCGCTCAAGGTCTTTCTTCGTCTACGATGATCCATCCGGAGTTTCCTAGCTCAAGCTCTTTGCTTCACCAAACTAGGATCTATGAAGCAAACAACCTACACTAATGGGCTAAAGTAGTATAGATTGGTAAGTGGGGATTTCTCTCCCTTGAAAATACCTTTCTTTTTCTTCTTTTCAAAAACCTAGCAAGTGAATGAGGAAGAAGAAGAAGCAACTAGGGTTTATGCTTAACTCAAGTCAATAATCACATTATGAGCCATGGAGATATTTTTAGATATTTAAGTAAATATCATGAGTGGAATGGTGAGTCATGAGTGTAGATATTTTAGGAATAATGTAGAAGCCATGGCACATATTTATTTAAATAAAAAATCAAATAAAAAGTCCTATGTGAGTCTTGCACACCCATGTTGTATGTATCATCAACCATGACACCTTTTATAAATACATTTATATATATATATATATATATATATAATGATAATATATATATATATATTTATATACATATACTTATTTATATATATATATATATGTAAATATAAAAATAAAGAAAGGATTTTACAAAAAAGAAATTAGTCATTTTATAAAATCAACAATCGATTTAATAACCCGGTCATATCACATATAACCCGACGAATTTATCTGCTAGATTAAATGCGGTATCAAATACTCGCATTTAATCAAGCCCCGACACATATCACCATATGCGCTCCCACTTCGTTTCGCCTCAGTTCGGAAAACCCTTTTGTGGGAATCTAAGAATCGTCAATACGCTAGCAGTAGGTAGTGATCATATCAGATACCCACAAACCGTCAGCGGTACTAGCTGCACGTAACGTCTCTCAGGTATTGTACGAACAGAAGAGCAACAAGCGAACTTGTCCAAACTCCCGCAGAGCCATTGGTGACACTTACCGTACAGTCCGGTCTTTTCATCTGATATGTTGCACATCAAGTATAGGGATGGAATCGTCAAGCCCTAATAACTTAATAATTCATGCCGATATGGACTATGACCAGTTGAGAAACTACTGATAACACTTATCAGTAAATCTCATCAGCCTTGGCCAGGGACTTTGAGTCAAAGCCAATCGCGCATAACACAACATCAACTCCCAATACCGGGAGAGACGAAACCCCTCCTATCGCTCATTGTCTCCATGTGTCTCGGGACTGTACCCAAAAAGCCACCTGTTTGCACGACTCAGTAGAGCCGTGGTAGGGTGGAAATCAAAGCACAGTGGGAGAACACACAAGATTCTATGACGATCTTGGGTCTACAGATTAAACTGTACCAGTGTCACCTGAGAACTGCTATCCGACGATAGATATAATACCATATAGGAGTTCTCGGTGAGTCCATTCAGTGTACCCAGTCTCCATTGAGCACTCGTATACAATCTTCGATGTCACAACACCAATGGATATGGGACCATCCATCGCCCATCATATGGGTCAAGAAACGTATACGCTAGTCTACTCTGGAATATCGATGCCCTGTCTCGATATACCCTTGACTAGGAACATTCTAGGATATACTTATAAACTACACTTTCCCCACTAGTATGATCTCCATCATAGTCATGGAAGTCAAGCAAATATCCTGAGGGCTTTATCAACATGTATGAAATGAACAGTATAACACAATCAAGAAACATGTTAAGATAAAGTACAACCAGATAGCATACTATCATGTTGAGCAAAAAATTCATCTGTATATATATACATGTTCAAGTATCCACTATACATATAATGGCCTCTAGGGCATACATATATCCAACAGGAGGCTGCCGTTATCATATACCAAGAACATCCACTTATGTACATAACTGCTTCCTAATGTTTCTCCAGGATTGGATTAATATATATGCTTATTACAGCCAGTGCAAAAGCAATATCTAGTGCGGTACTTGACATTTCATGATTAACTCAATTGCCTAAGCAAGTGATATGACAATCATGCAAATCCTTCTCTCATCAGTCGAGAAGACATCTCTTTAGAGAGGGTGACTCCATCACCTGCGGGTATACCACTACGCCAGAAGTCGTCCATTCTAAAACACTTTTAGAATAGTGTCAAAGTATCTGAATTGGGACACTTCCCAAATCTAAATCTAAAACCATGGATCTAGTGACCAGAATCCCTGATCCTATATGGACAAACAACTTGTGACAACCACAGTATAACCGATCGTAGTATAGGAATATCACTTCCTATCAAGAGCATGTCATCCAAATACCAGGACATCACTCCCTACTACCTTCTTACCAGGTCCATCTACTGTTCTGATGAAGTCAAACTCTATGACTGTCACATAAAAAAATAGACGATCTATCTTCGCTATGCTTACTTTAGTCTATAAATAGACATAAGCTACTTTTCCACCAAGCTTCTGCTGCTCCCACTGACTACAACAATCCTCTGGCAGAGTCATATACACGTGCACTTCTAAAGCTAATTTAGAACGATGTTATACTCATCCTCCTGCCAGATCTCATAGTCTAGAACAGCAGTAGTGGCAAGTTAGGGTAATAAAAAACCTCCCTGTTACCGTCTTTGAGGAAACCGAAGTACCTCTCGGGTGGCTGAGGTTACCCACCAAATCTGGGGAGTGGCTAATGGATTGTCGAATCCAATTGAATCTTTAGGTTTTACTAAATTTTCAGTAATCGTTTGTGGTTCTGGAATCACTTCCAGTTCTACCATACTCCTACTAATGTTTTCTGAAAAGAATTCATTTTACTAAAACTGTGGCGAGTCAAGAACAATATAACTATTGATCTTCCAAATGGTAGAATGTTAACCCTCTTCAAAGCCCGGGATAACCCACAAACTGTCATTACTGAAACGTGCCTTGAGTTTATCCAGAATCTGGTTTTAAGCATAAGCCGGACAACTCCATATAGCTTAACATTGTTAAGATATGAATCCATTCTATATCTAATATAGAACAAGGACACTAATTTAATTAGAACCAGATTCAAAATCTTGCAGCTGTTTCCAGTGCATATCAACTAAATGGAAGGAGGCCAAGCAGCATTACTCATCAAGGAATGCACCCACGTATGAGTAACCTGAAAGAGAAGCAGGTTCTCAAAACTATTACTTACAACGGAATACCTAGCACAAGTATCTATATCTTTGATCACCTTGAAAAATCCTGATACTTGCAACATATGGTTCTCTACTTTATTCTTATACCGATAACTTCTCAAAATTTGGACTCTGTATTTCAACGAAATACTTGTCTAAAACCAGAGAAGTCATAAGTAAACGGAATATAGTACAAGTACCAACCCCTTTGTCCTAACGGATATCGGACAACATACAATGCTCTGTATAAGTCCTTTGAGTTCAATAACTTAAATCCTGTGCGTCGTAGGTTGAAAACTGTGCTATGGTTAAGAAGAATTGCACCGCTTTTGAATGCACCTTACTTAACCATCAACTGATATAGGTAAATGTCATAGACATAATTTCAAAAAGTTATATCTCACTTTATAAAATAAACGTACATATATATCAGTTTGAAATTGGTGCATAGCAACGGATATTCAAAACCAAATATTTGCCGTTAGGCAAAACCCAGATGATTTATTCAAATATCACCAATTACAAAGAATTCCGATATATTGGGGATATATTCACCCAATTCCCAGTATTCTACTCCCACTCAGTATCTGTAATGCCATACAGATGTAAGAATCAAGTCTGGTAAATACTTATCCTGGAGTCAGAATCTAATTGGGAAAACAGTTTTCAATTAACACCGCATAGTAAAACTGAAATATGAAAATGTTTCGAAGGGGTGGCCGAGTATTCCTAGTAATGCCTCTTCCACTATCCAGATTTATGACATTAATCGTACATTTCCTTGGCCTCACTCCAATCTCTTTATTTGTCTTTACTTCTTATCTTCTGTACATCATACTTAGGCTAATTGGTTTTCTTCCTTCCCTACCCTTTAGCATCTGCCTAAGGTTTGGATGAAGACTATCCAATAAGCGTAATAGGTGTACTCTCCTAATACCAGGAGCCCTCGCAACCTGAGAGAAGGTAAAGAGAAAAGATAACTGAATAATCCTATTCAATTTCTCCTGAACCGGAAACCATCTTCGAACTGAAACAAGTTCTTTTAAGTTCGTATGTAACTATACGATGGTATATCCAAGCAATATGGATCTTCGTAGTGATACAGAGTGTTCTGGAGAAATGCAAATGGGAAGTAGGAGTAGCAGAGATATACGCAGTTTCGTCGTGAATGATAGTAGTCTCAATTTCCTTTGCCCTCATTCTAATCCTTTTATTTATCTTTACTTATTACCTTCTGTACACTACATTTAGACTAATTGGTTTTCTTCCTTCCCTACCTTTCGGCACTTGCCTATGGTTTGGAAGAAGACTATCCAATAAGCACAATAGATGCACTCTCCTAACACTAGGAGCCCGCGCAACCTGAGAGAAGGTAAAGAGAAAAGATATCCGAATAATCCTATTCAATTTCTCCAGAACTGGAATCCATCCTCGAATTGAAACAAGTTCCTTCGAGTTCATATGTAAATATACGATGGCATACCCAATAAATATGGATCTTCGTAGTGATACGGAGTGTTCCGGAGAAAATGCAAAGGGAAAAGTAGGAGCGGCGGGGATATATGCGACTATGACAATCCAAAAACCAAAGTGTTTTAAGAAGGTCGGTTAAGTTCATAAGTTTTAGTTTAGGGTCAGGTCATGGTTGCTGCCAAAGAGAAAGAGAAAAGAAATATTCAGCGTGCACTCTAATCAAGATTAGATTGGTTAATCATTTTATTTAATCAGGATGGCTCCCACCGTTTCCTCGAATTCTCCTTCAAACCCTAAAAGGAGAATTAGTTAGGATCTTCTGAAAATCACCCGAGGAGTAACACCTACTCATCGGTGGGAATCGGGATCCAACTTGTAACGTTTTGAAAATCGTTTAGGTGAAATTTTCGATAATCGGTAAAATAACTGGTGTTTTCCGTAAAAACCAAGATATAATTAATTACTTCAATCTAGCTTATTTAGGTGTTTAATTATAGTGTTATTTCAAGACTTGAGTTTTCAAGAGAAGGGTTGAATTGGAAGTTAGGGTTTGGTCACTTGGTTTTAGTTATGATGTTTAGTTTAACATCTTGAGTTTTGCAAAACCTAACCTAGTTGCTAAATTGCAAATTGTTATTTTGAAATTTGTCCAAATTGTATAAACTTGCATACTAGAATTTTAGAATTTATATAATTATGTGAGATAAAAATCTAGTTAATAATTGGGTAGCCTAATTATGATATAAAATGATCATTGTGGCCACTAGATTTGTTCAAACACGTAGATTTGTAACAAAATGGTTAAAAGACGCTTATTAGGTTTTTGGAATAAATTGATTTTAAATTAAGTTTGAGGTTTTGATGATATGCACCCTATTTCATATATATTTAGTGTGTTGTGAACGTGCGATTAGTGCGATTGGGTTTTTGGTTTGGTAGTTGCCACGTATAGCGACCCTAGTTGTAGTTTGTGGCGTTGTTGCGAGCGCGTTTAGCTAGTGCGCGTGGTTGACTTGTATTGTTTGTGTCCGCGACTATTTATATTTATTCTCTTATTTCCTTGTGTACGTTTTTAGGATCGAGTACAGAGGCGTCGGATGTGGCGCGGAAATGACAGAGCTGAAATCGGATTAGATTAGCCGAGGCGTCCAGGTGAGTAGATGTATATCTACGGGGGAAGTCGGGTGGATGGCATATAGCACCCCCGCAATTTCGTAGGATATGATGTGTTTATATATGTGTTATTGCGAGATATGAATACTTAGCAAGAAAGGCATTTAGGAGACCATGGGTTGGATTTAGTGTAATGGGAGGAAAGTGCTTTAGTTTAACTTCTTGGTCGCGAAACCCTAGAGTAAAGGTTGACACACACACACATGCACACACGTGATATGATTTTGGGTGTATATGTTTATATATATATATATATATGCGTTGGTGTGTGTGTGTGTGTGTATGCATATACGTTTACACGGATGATGAGCCCAGTATATGATACTTGGAGATGAGCCGATATGATCGGGCATGATGCCGAGAGATTGTGATATGTGATTGGGTCGTGATATGATACGACATGATATTATAGCGGATCGTTGGGCGATGTGTTTTTTTATACACACGAGGATATATGTTTGATGATATTGAAATGTACTAGATTTTAGAACGGTACCCTAATTCGTGATTTTTTTGTAATGATATCATATGAATAATGAGGTACATGTGATAATTGACCCGTACCCCGATTTTGGGATGCCGTTCGATGGATTTTACCGTACGAGATATAGATATGATGATTGATCCACACTCGTGACTCGAGGATGTCGTACTATATATTTTATCGTACGTGACACTATTGAGACGGGATCGCCGACTACTAGATATATCGACTCGGACTTTAGGTGGTTTTCCTTACCCTTTCGACTGGGCTCGAGTCATACTTATTTTCAAAACTAACGAATCGTGAGTATTTTTAAAGACAGGCCGAGAGATACTACGGATTTTTCAAAGGACGTATTTTTTAACAAGGACCCCATAGCCCCTATTTTTTTCTAAAACCACGATTCGTGCTATTTCAAACACCAAAAGCTGTATGACTCATATATGGATAGGTATATTCTTCAATGTTGCAGTTACTACACCATTTTTTGTATATTCATGCTGTTCTCATCGCATTGCATGCTTATAAATATGCTTTCTTTAGTTATTATGAACCCCTGTTGTCAGGACACCAACACCATTACCGATGATGCGTATGCTCCACGTACACTGGCTTGCCGGCTCACACACATCATCATCAGTAATTTTCATGTCAAGTACACATTAGAAAAACATTACTTCATTGGTATAAGTTGTTAGCTGGTATTTTCAACACAGTACTAGTACGCTTGCTGTCATATGCTAGTTCAGATATTGCGTTTCTTACTTAGATAATTCATGCGTTTATATATTCATTCTGATATGCAATATCGTGGGGCTTTATATCGATATTCACTGTTCACTGACTCGTGATTTTAAGATTTCGGATCTTTCATGAGATTTCTAGATTTGGGAAACTGCATGTGAATGTTTATAAACTTATGATTATTTTAAAAGAGAAAGATGCGGTTTTCCTTGATATGATGAGTAGCATCCACCATGATGTTTTCTCGGTTCTGAGTTGGTTTTCGAGACTCGATTCGAGGAGGAGGATGAACCTTCTGCGGGTACATGGTGGACTCGGTGAGGTACCCCGGGGCAAGAGTGATTTTGTGGGGATGACGATGAGCCTGACAGGGGAGCACTACCTACCGGTGATTGTATGGAAACTCGACGGATATCCGGAGGATACCGTTCGGAGTTATGAGAGAGATGGATATATGGGCCGATCAGGACTGACGGATCCCATGGGCCGATCCGGACCGACGGAGCCCGAGATTTGAGTATTTTGTGTCGCTGTCGGACATGGATTTCGAGATGTTTTGAGTGCCGATGCTGGGCACTTAGGTTTTATCATGATTTGTGTGTCGTTGCTGGACACACGTTTGATGGTACATTATTACATGTCATGCATCGATATATTATTACTCATGACACGGACACGAGTACTTTGATATCACACTTATGATATGTTGTCACCCTGGTAGTAATATTGTGTATTTATTTGTATGACCTAGGAGAGAGTCATACATGCGATTTCTTCTCGGTGATGTTTTCTACTCACGAGTTGGTAACTCACCCTCATTGTGCCACAGTTTCTTGCAGGTTTGGCCGTACAGGTTACGTTGCGGCTTGCTGGCACACTGCTTCCTTCCGGGTGTTGCTTTGGTAGGTGGGTTCACTTGCATCGTGACCACCGTTGTACTTTATTTATTTCAGTTGTATCTAGTAAACTCCATCAACCAGACTTGTATTATTTGATAGACTTAGAAGACCAGTTGTTTATTCTTTTGACCTTAGAATTGCGCGCTTGTATTATTATGGGTCTTCACTGGTTTTCTTGAGGATGTTGGTTTCCTTTCTGAGTTTTGATCCTCGCCCTTCGGCGTTGTATATTATATTGCTTGCGTGGTTGTTTCCGCCAATTGGCGAAAAGCTAGCTCCCGCTTGGAGATGCCTTTATTCATTACTTATGTATATGCATGTTTGTACCCGTTTGGGGGCCTGTATTTACAAAGGAGACTCTGCCGAAATTTTCGGGAAAATATGATGTTGCTTTTAAATGTTTAATGACACTTATTTTGTTAAAAACCACTTGCTTTAAAACAAGTTTTCCTTCTATCTTTTCATTAAAAATGGTTTAGATTTCTGGGCTTTGGCTTACTTAGATTACGTACGCCTTGAGACGTTTCGTAATTTAAGTACCAGTCACGTTCCGTACCTTCGGACCGTGACACAACTATCATTGCATGATAACTTGATAGAAGCTACTCAAGTCACTACACTCCAGAAGGTATGTGCATGCCTGACAAGTTTCTTGTATATTTGAAACTCTCGATGTGGTTTTTGCCCCAAGCGCTTATGACCTTGACTTTGGCCAACAAATCATAACACGCAAGTCAAGTTCTACCCGTCATTATCCAGATTGATTTAGACCCACCCGTACAAACCCTTGACTTTGGCCAACAAAGTGGTACGACTGTCCTAAACCAATGCATTTATCTATGCTACGGATAAGCAACACACATCTACCATTCATGATACCTTGACTTTAGCCAACAAACACCACATGAATACTATGTTCTGCTTATTCGAAACGACGGAGGGCTACGGTTGGTTTTTGGCAAAAAACCTTTAACGTAATGAACTTGATATCGTTGAAGGAACTCGAGTGGTTTTACAAATATATAATGGTGTAAACTTTTGCTAAAGAGGTCATTCCCTGTGAAGGGATCTCGGCTCTTTCTTTATTATCTTGCGTGGTTGTTTCCGCCATTTGGCGAAGAGCTAGCTCCCACTTGGGGATGCCTTTTATTATATTGCTTGTACCATTTTCGGGCTAAAATATACAAAGGAGGTGCTGCCCAAATTTTCAATGACGAAAATGTTTTCAAGTTAGATACAAAGACTTTGTTTTCATAAATTATTACTTATCTATTTAAATGAAAGAACTTGATTTCATTATACAATTCTTTCAAAACTCCACCTCCACTATTTTCCCTAAAAGGTTTAGATTTCTGAGCTTTTGGCTTACTTGGATTAGGTGGAGTCCTATAGACTTCACATGATCCAAGTGCCAGTCACGTGCCATTTTCGGGTCATGACAATATGGCTGGGGGATTTGAACACAGAGGCCATGTTACAGCAGTGCAAGGCTTTACCAATGAGCTACAAGTGCTTTCTTGCTATTCAAAAACAATTTAAATTTATAACTTATACTCAGACTTAGGTATTCTTCTCTGTACTTTGAAAAAAATTTGTACAGAAAGTTTATGGTTATTACATTCTACCCGACTTATAAAAATTTCGTCCTCGAAATTTGTAGAAAGAAAGTGTAACGGATTCAAGAAAAGTTTAATGATAGTGATGGTGATAAAATTTATGATAGTGTATAAAAATATTTGGAAGAACGAAAGAATGCAAAGGTTTTGGAAAGATGTAAGGGAATTACCAGGGTTATCTTGGTCTACAGTCTCGACTTCTAGGCCGCTAATATGAAAGCCTGGCGCCGGGATACATTCCTCCTAGCTGGAAGCACATTCCTCTGTCCTTGAGGCATGTTCCTCAGTGCCTGTTGGAATTGGCGATTAGGCTGTGCAGGAGGTCTACGTGGAGGTGGAGCTAGGAGAGCAAGACGAGGTGCAGGAGCCTGGATAGCTGGCCGCTGTGGATAGTTGGTGTGTGTTGGAGCTGGGTTGCGTCTATAAGGACATGTTCCAATTCCATAATTGGATGCACCTCAAACTAAGCACAGACCTTTTGCGTGCCTACAGTCCTTCCACAGGTGTCCATCCCTCTTGCAGTAGAAGCAAAAATCTGGACTTAGCCGGTTATTTGTTACTTCCGGTCTCTTGGGTTCAAAATTGGTATTGAAGCGGCTCCTCCTGCTATTTGGGTGGCAGGACGCTTCACACCGGCAGATTGAGGTCTGCCCTTCTTCTTCATTACCGCCTCATATCGACGGGTAGCTTTCAGAGACAGTTCGTGAGTTGGAAAATTCCCTGTAGCTAAGGCAGCTTGGATCTCTAGATCTAACCCTTGCTGAAATCGTATGGACCTGATCTCAGCAGTCGGTATCAAGTTTGTCGCGAACCTGTTAAGGTCTTGTGTTAGCTGTGTAGCATGTGATATTTGAAAATCGAATATTGAGACATATCTTACCTACTGAGCATGGTAAACTCAATATCATACGCATCCATAGATTTGGTCCACATCGAATTCTGTTGTAGACGGATGAATTGCTGCTCCATATCAAATCAGGCAATCTCTGGAAAGTACTTCGCGTCGAACATGTCGCGAAATTTTTTCCATTTGATCGGTTGGTCAAGACGGCTTTTGTAACACCCGTGTTCATCTATACCAATTCCAGCTTCCATTTTTACCTACTTATAGCCTTTCTTGATTTAGCGTGTTTGGGTGCGAATGGTATTCTACATATTACTTCGCATTCGACCCGACCTGCTTGCTTGAACCTGGTTAACTTTTATTTATAGATTATCTTAACTTATTACATGGCTAGTGCATCTCATAATTTAGTATTTACTGGAATTTTATCTAGTATCGCATCTGTTGCATATAACAATTTAAATCATGTAAAATAAATTAAAATTGCATTTCATGGCCTGCATGATACCCCTAACCCCGTGGTAGCATCCTTTGCATCGTGTTCTCGTTCCGTTCTGTGAAACGGACTTGTTTGGACGGCTACGCGTACGTACGTGCGTCCGTTCTTGGGGGTATGCTTTTTCATTACAGAATCATTCATTTCAATTTTTGGAACCTGCCAATATTTTTCATATTTTTTTCAAATTCAATTTTGGACCCGACCCGGGCGTTTTTCTGAATTATTTTTACATCCCGCCAAGATTCAATTGTTCGAATTATTTTAATTTTAACTTCTAATGATTTGAGTATTCTGAATTCACCTAACCTATTTTCACCAGCTAAGATTTATGGTAGGAAAATATTTTATTTTTATGGAAATCTTTTACTCTTCTCTCCAGCCAATAAAATCATTCTTATGATATTTAAATCTTTATAAATCCTTTTAAAATGAATTCTATAACTCCCGAACCAATTAAAATCTCCCATTCTTTTACTGGTCCCATTCTCTCCCTCCATTCTCTCTCTTTCTCTCAACCAATAGAACAATTCTTTAAATCTTTTTAAAAATTTTGCCAACCCATTTCTTAGGCCATCAGCCAATCAGAGCTCCTCTTTGTTTACCGGGCCCCACCGTCTCTTTCTCTATTCCCTTTCTCTTTCTCTCTCGGTTACGCAGCTCTCTCTCTCTCTCTTCTTTTTCTCTCTCCTCTCGCACTCTTTCTCTCAGATCTCGCGAGCACCGTGCTTTTCTCGATTCCGCTCACCGCTCCTGCGTCTCGTCACCTCCCACTTACATTTTCTTTCTTCTTCTCTTCAAGTAACCATGAGCCCACGTTAACCCATGCCTACGACTACACCCTAGCCCTAGCCTCATCGCCTCACACCCGCGACCACCATCTCCTCCACCTTGCTCTCCTCATCTCCATCATCTCTTTCTTCTTCTCTTCTCCTCATCCTCTCTCTTCTCTCCCATCATCGAACCCCCTGCACACCCGACCTCCGGCACCCACCGCGACGAGAACCCATCACCCTGCACACCTCGTTGCCGGCAACCCCTCAACCTCACCGTCACCACCCATTCTCCTCTTCTCTTCTTCTTTATTCCCTTCTCCTCCCTCTCTTCTCTTCTTTCCTTAAACCACATACACCAGAACCCTACCTTGCACCCCTGCACCCTCGCCGGCAGCCCACCTCCGGCGACCCCGACAGCGCCAACACCTCGTCTCCCTGACCCCCATGGTGACTTCTGTACACAAACCAGTGAGCACATCCCTCTCCCTTCTTCTTCCTCTTCTTCTTTTTCTTGCTCTTTTCTTTATTTTGTAGAATCTGTTTTCCAGCCGGAATACGGTCATGCCATCGACGATCCCGACGACCCAGCGAGCGTACCTGACCCGTGTGTTTCCATCGTTCGTCGTTCGGGTTCTTTCCGTGCACCGTGCGCGCGTCGCGACTTTTCCGCCGACTCGTAACGTTCCGTTTACCGTATCGTGATTCGATTAAGGCAAGTTAATCTTGCTACATACTATTTAACTTATTTTATGACTATTTAAATATAGATTATACCTGTAATGTAAATCTAGTACCACATGTTTCGTTTTATAACACTTCAGTATTCCATTGCATTCGTTTATACTATTTTAGATTTAAGTCATGAAAAACATATCTTATTGCATATTAGAGTACATCAAACTGCATCCGTACCAATATTTTATATCACACGATGCCTATTTACAGAGTATTTAGTACCTGTTATAGCTTTACCCTCACAGACGACCGTTTGCATACATCTAGCCCGATTTATATTCGATTGCATCTCTAGATCATTTAGTGCATGTTTTAGTATCCATATTTGCTAAACCACATTCATGTAATGTTTGAAACTATTCCTTAAACCCCAAACTGATAACTGTGCATCTACATACTTTAATCTGTACTTGATTGCATTTCATGTTACAAGTTCCGGCTTGTTGATTCTATTAGTACACATGCTTATTTTGTTTACCCATGTTTGTATTAGTTTCTTTATGAGCACCCACGTGTTATCCTTTACACCCTGACGTGACTTGCTACCCACATATTACTTGACCCGACATGGTACCGTACGCTACTTGACGTGACCTGATGTACCATGGCTTGACCTGTTACCTGATCTTGCGTCTAATGCCAACAAACCTGACATGTAGTCCTCACGGACCGTTCCTGTTGTCTATCCAGACAAACCTGCTCTTACCTGATCCTGTGTTGGCATTAGTTCTTGATTACGGAATACCTGACTTGACACATACAACTTGGGGGCATGGGGAAATCAATGATGAAATCCTGACTTGTAACTCGACAGTTGCTCCCTTATACTGATCAGTTTTAGAGGCTAGGCCAGCCTCGTGACGATGCTGCTGACATCGTTGGTCTGTACTCCTTTCCTGTTAGTGCCTAGCGGCACGTCTCGGTTTCAGCCCGAGAGTCTGTAGACCGTGGTCCCGGGCATGCACGGGATACTATTGAGTTACATCGATGATTCATCAATTGATTTCAAAGACTTGAGAGTAGATAACCCAATGGAACAGTTTAGTTTACTCACTGCACACTACCCATCACTGCCCTGATTTATATTGCTGTACACATGCCTTACTATCTATGATTATACTTGCATGTCTTGTTACCCTGTTTACATATTGTTGCTTGATGTTATGATGCGCTGACGTCTGGGTTTTGCATGGCCCAGATTCTTCTACCTTTGTTGCAGACTGACCATGAGTATTGCCGCTGTTAGACCGAGCGGTGAAGTTCCTGTCGGTATGTAGTTGCTTTCCAGGTGTTTCATTTATTACATCTTTTGCTTCCGCATATCATTACTTCTTGACTCTTTCTTTCTGGCTCATGGACATGTACTAGATAGTTTAGTTTATTTTCCTGTTCTTGATATCTCTACAGCCGTAATGTGACTGTGGAAGGATTTTTCCTATCCACAGGTAGCTTGGTTGGCTATGTCACGTGCCCATCTTAGCGTACTCTGGGAAGCGGGGTGTGACAGCTTTCTTCCGCCTTCCACCAAACTCGGGCATTGTCTGTGAGTTGCAGCTTTGCAACCCGTATCCAAGCGATCTCTGGCACTTGTGCTGCCGCCAGATCATCCTCAATGCTCTGAGCCCATTCTTCCGCTTCCAGAGGGCTCTCTTTTCCTGAAAATTGCTTTGGGTGCAATACCCGGAATTGCTTTACTCCAGGCGCTTCCGCTTCTGGACGGTTCAGTAATATAGCAGTCTGCTGCTGCTGTCCTTCCAGGAGGTTTCGGATTGCCTCAAGCAGTACCGTCTGCTCATTGATTGGAGCAGTAACGGTAGGCATAAGCGGTAGAGGTGGTGGTGTGTTGTTGAAGTTAGTGTTGGTATTGTTTGGAGAATCCATAACCTTGAAAGAAAAAATAGGGTTAGGATAGATTCAAAGTATATGCAATTGTAAGATTCAAGGAATATGAAATGTAAAGAATATTTTTAGTTGCTGATTCTTGTGTTATAATGCTTAGGACTTCATGCAGAATTGACCTGCATGTCCATGCAGAACTGACCTGCATGGTAGGGTTCCATGCAGCACTGACCTGCATGGGTCGCCAACAAAACCTGTCACGCCCCGCTTCCCAGTGTATGGGTAAGGAGACGCGATGAGGCCCGCTACGTATTTACTCAGAAGTAAACACGCTAAGCGTAACTAAGCAATGAATGTACACAAGAAAAAATGACAAGAGATATAAATGAACAACAACTTTTATATATTAAACATTTCTTTACAATACAACTGAAAATGTAAATATAAGAAAGCAATACCTAAACAATGATATGAACTGAATGAAAAGTAAGTACAAGTAAAGTCTAATGGCCGTGCTGCTCAGTGGTCTGCTCCAAGTGCTCCTGGCTGGTCTTGAACTCCTCAGAATCGGGTCCTCCTGACAACATTCCAAAGAAAGAAGAGAAATATGAATGTCGTCAGCGAACAATCGCTCGGTAAGTTCCAAAAAAAGAAAGAAATAGAATATACAGGTGGGAGAATATAACTATTATGATATTTGATTGTTATGTTAGCGCAGTTGTTTGTAGCTTGGTATAGAAGATGCCAGTGTATATGAGAGGAGTCTAACTTCCACCATGGACTTTGGTAACCCGTAGTACAAGGCTCCGTCGATAAAACTACGGAACAACGGCAATGATGTATAGTTACGTCTTTTAGTGACCACCTCATGCCACCTTTAACATGTTCCGTACCAGTCTACCCCTTAAATACCCCGTGTCTCTTGTATTGTTTGTTTTGTTGTAATGAATGGTTGTATATGACTTTTCGAAACCATGATATCATGTAAACGGAATGGATATAAATGGATAGTCATATAATCAGAGTATATCCATGGTTCGGTTCAAGTCATGTCATATTGATATAGATTGAATTATGGTATAAATGGATTCATGTTGCATGGAGTTATACTTGAATTGTATTCAAGTTAGATTGATTGATTTCAGATTAGACTGAGACTCTATCTGAGTCAGACACTTAAACAGAATTGAAGTCCTGAATTAGTTTTGATGTTATCGGTAACTGCTGCACATGGAATGCAGGATTTGTGTCTTTTTCCAAGACAATTACCGTATTAATAACACCGTTTTTAGGTTGTCTACCTTAGATAGGTAAGCACCCATATTCTCCGGCTCCCTGAGACTTAAGACAACTGGTCCCGTTTAAACCTATGTTTATTAGGGTCCTTATTGTAAATTAATATAACTTGAGGGGATTTTATGAAAAATAGTTTTGATATATTGTCAAAATAAATCTCAAGTATTTATTTATTGTCTTTAGGATTTTCATAGATGTAGCTTTTATAAAATGAAGTTTTCTAGTGAATAGAACCTAGATTTCATTGTATATAGTATTTTAGTGTAATATTTGGAATCGTATTGATTTGTAGTGGTAGTTTCATGAAATTTGTGATTCCTTTGATTTAGAAAACATGGAATTTATATATAATATATTTAAAGTAGATATTTGATAATATATATATATATTTATAAAAAAATAGAATTTATTTATTAAATAGAAATCACGTTTTACTTAAAATTGTAATACAAATTCCATCGAGACCGAATGCTCCTTACGGAGGTCTGCATCTTGCTTTATTAGGCCCAAGGATGTGCGATAACCCGCACCATTCTGATTGGAGTTCCCTAAAATGGGTTGTAGAGACGCATTTGTAAGGAATTAAATAACACACTTTTAAAGAAAACGATTTTTGAATATTTATGGTATTTAAATGTAAACTCGTATTTTCCCACAAACTAATGTTCCAAAAGTCATCGTGTGTCAAAAATGGGTGTTGTGATGAGGTAGGTCATTACCTCATGAGTTTTCTAATGGTAATATGGATAAAATGAATAAGCAATGTCGTATGTAAACATGATGGTATTTTACCGTAAAAATGAAATTGATTGCAATACATATTATTTTGAATTGAAACTTGTTGTGAATATTGTTTTATGTTTGTTAAACAACATAAGAAGAGATGGTAATTTGTTGTTTAAGAAAAATTTGAGTTTTTAAAGAAAAGAGAATCGGAAGTCGGAATTACTCCTCTTCCGACGAGTTTTGAAAAGCGGAAGTTTTAGACTATAGATTAAGAAGGGGAGAGGGGACTTATTGGTTGGTATTAGAGAGAAGAGGTAGGGGGATATTTTGGGTTCGTCAGGGAGTCGTTTCGTCGCTGGATTCTTCCCGAAACGTCGCCGGAACTTCGACCTTTGCTAACTCCACTTGTATAATTTTGGACTTGGAAATTTTAGAGAATTTTTGTGATAATTTTCAGAACGGAGATGACTATTGTGTAGGGGTATTTATATGATAGAATTAGGGGTTTGGGTAATGAAGAATGAAATTAAAATGTGCATTAAAATGGTTTTAAAGAGGTGAATTATCACTCTCGGTAAATGTGCAAAAAAATCAAACAATATGGGGGTAGTGGGGTATGCCAAAGGGTGCCATGGGAAAAATTCAAGAGCATTACTTATGGGGGGGCGGCGGCGCCGGCCCCATAGGCAATCTCGCCAATCCAAATCCGGTGATTGGGGTGTGGATCTCTGCCACGTGTCCATGTCGCTTGGTATATCATTTCCCACATGTTTGTTTACTTTGTGACTTTCCATTTTACGTGCAGTGTACGTGCAAACTTTTGAGCTTCTAAAAGTTTAAAAAAAAGTCAATAAAAATATATGTAGCTGGGGGATTCGAACACAAGGGCTATATCACAGCAGTGCAAGGTTTTACCAATGAGCTACAAGTGCTTTCTTGCTGTTAAAAAGCAATTTAAATTTATAACTTATGCTCAGGCTTAGGTATTCTTCTCTGTACTTTGAAAAACTTTTGTACAGAAAGTTTAGGGTTGTTACAGCTTTTGCCTTAGATCTAGAAGAGGAAGATTCCCCAATGAGCAGAGCGGGTGTCTCCCTGGATTTCTGCAGGGTGCCCTTAGCGCTCCTCAACATGTTGAGGAGTTCTGGAAGTGAAACTTTCTTCTCTTGAATGTTGAAATTCAAGATAAACTGGGCGTAAGTAGAGGGGAGGGACTGTAGAATCAAGTCAGTATATAAGTCGTTCTCCAACGTGATCCAAAGGTCCGCGAGCTCTTCAATATAACTAATTATCATAAGGACGTGGTCCCCTATAGATGACCCGACAGCCAACTTCGCCTAAAATAATTTCTTCGAGGTCTCATATCTTGCGATACGAGATTGCTCTCCATATAAATCTTTGGTATAGAGGAAGATGGAAGCTAAGTCCATCTTTTCGTGCCGCCTCTGATGTTCATTATCCATTGAGGCCAAAACAAGGAACTTGGTTCTCGCGCTGTTTTTTTCCCATATCTTACGGATATCAACATCCACGACGGTGGAATTTGGACCTGAGATGGCAGGGGCTTTGGTAGTAAGGAGGTAGCCCAGCTTGTTATAGGTAATGGCCATCTGGACATTCCTTATCCAATATTTATAGTTTGGCTCTGTCAATTTATTATTATCTAGCAGTAACTTAAGCCCGATCATTTTGGTCGCTGCAATTAGGAGAGAGAGAAGAAACACTCAGCATGATACTCTTGCAAGTTTAGATTGGTTATTAGTTTATCTAAATAGGATGGCTCCCACTGTTCCTCGAATCCTTCCTCAAACCATAAAAGAAGAACTAGTCAGGATTAATCTCACCCTATAATTCTTGCTTAACCTTTCGGCCAGGCTAGTGTTGGTACTTCGAGGTAGATTTTCCAACGCTTTTGCGAAATTGCTTAATTACATAATCTCTTTTTCCAGGAGGCGTACCCCGCGAACACTGTTCTAAGCACCTACTTGGTTTATAGCATTGATTGTTTTAGTGAAAAATCTCCCGAAGAGTAGTGGATACTCACAGTAGAATCGGGATCCAAATATCATCGTGTGAAACTTTGAAGGAATATTACCAAAATCATCACACTCCAAATGGTATGCAACACAGCAGGTTTTAATTTTCTTAGAATCTCCCGATGTGGATTTTTGCCCCAGGCGCTTATGACCTTGACGAAGGCCAACATATCATAAGTCTCGTCACAAGTCAAGTTCTACCCGTCATTGTTTAGGTTAATTTGAACCCATCCGTACATACTCTTGACGAAGGCCAAAATAGTTGTACGACAGTCCCAAATCAACGCATCTATCTATGCTACAGATGAATACCCAGCAGCCACTAATCACTTGTTGGATATATGTATGCCCTAGAGGCCATTATATGATAGTGGATGTATCTATACATGTATATATATATATATATATATATATATATATATATATATATATATATATATATATTCAGTATGCATTCTTGCTCGACATGATAGTATGCTATCTGGTTATTCTTTATCTGACATGTTGATTTGATCATGCTTTTATTCATTCATACATGCTGATAAAGCCCTAGGATATCGGCTTGACTACTCTGATTATGATGGAGATCATACTAGTGGGACATCTGTAGTCTATAAGCATATCCTGGAACGTCCCTAGTCGTAGGTATATCGAGACGGGGCATTGATATACCAGAGTAGACTAGCGTATATGATACTAGACCCATATGATGGGCGATGAATGTTCCCACATTCATCGATGTTTGACATCAAGATCATATACGGGTGCTCAGTGGTGACTGGGTACACTGGACGGATTCACCGAGAACTCCTATATGGAATTATATCTATCGTCGAATAGCAGTTCTCAGGTGACACTGGTACAGGTTAGTCTGTAGACCCGAGATCGTCATAGAGTCTTGTGTGTTCTCCCACTGTACTTTGATTGTCACCCTACCACGGCTCTACTGAGTCGTGCAAACAGGTGACCGTTGGGTACAGTCCCGAGACACACGAAGGCAATGAGCGATAGGAGGGGTTTCGTCTCTCCCGGTATTGGGAGTTGATGCTGCGCTGTGCCCGACTGGTTATATCAGTAAGTCCCTGGCCAGGGCTGCTGAGATTTGCTGATAAGTGTTATCAGTAGTTTCTCGATCTGTTATAGACCATTCACCGGCATGACTTATTGAGTTATTAGGGTCGACGTGACCATCCCTAGGCTCGATATGCAGCATATCTGACGAAGAGACCGGACTGTACGGTAGTGTTGCCGGTTGGCTCGACGGGAGTTGTAGCAGGTTCGCTTGTTTTCTTCTGATCGCTCAATACCCGGGTAGCCGTTACGTTTAGCTGACCGCTTGCGGCTTGGGGGACTTGATATGATCATTACCCTCTGCCGGCGTATTGACGAGTCTTAGAGTCCCACAAAGGAGTTACCCAGTCCAGACGAAACGTTGTGGTGCGCGTATGCGATATGCGCATGCACCCGATTAAAATGTGCGTATATGATATCGAACATTGATCGGGCGGCCTTCTTTTGGTGGGGTCATATGAGATATGACCGGATTGATAAATCAAGTGTTGATTTATCATTTAACCATTAGTTTTCTCACTTAAAACCTTTCATGGACATGATGGATGTATGCATGTGTGTATATGTTTCTTTCTTTCTATCTAGTTTCATGCACATGTGGATGTGCATACATGCATACACACATACACCCATCTATCATGGTTGTTAGCACATGGAAATGGTGGCAATATAAGACTCACACCATAGATTAAGTGATGGTTTTTTTAATTTAATTTTGGATTTAAAACAAAATGAAAAGAAAAGGATAATCATTTCTAGCTTCTACACTCTTCATTTAACCTAACCAAGCTCACCTACCTCTAACCTTGGGTTATCCTTCTCTTTATCATTTAAAACTCAAGTTAAATAAACTCTCCATCACTTAACCATGGTTAGACATGAGAAGAAATAAAATATATAAAGATATATTTCATTTCTTTTCTATGGTGATCATATTAACCCTTGTTCAAAGAAAGCCTCCATCTTCATCCTCCTTCTTCCTTTTGCTCTCTAGTTTTTTCTAGTAAGTAACACACTTAAAGAAAGGTTTTTGAAGTGAGATTCTAAACCACAACATCATTCTATGCAAGTTTAGCCAACTTGTTTAGAGTGTTCTCTTCGGTTTTACGAAGTTGCGAGCTTGGACGGGGAACTTCGGGTGGATCGTCGTAGACGCAAGAGGACTTCAAGAGGACTTCCATTCAACACCCTAGAGACCAAGGAGTCCAGCGAAAGGGAGCTACAAAGGTTGTAGTCTCGAAACCCTAGTTTTGTTCGCTTTAATTTTCTGAAACCCTAATTTTCTAGGATCGATTCCATTGCATGCTTGCTTAGCACCATAAAAACTTGAACTTTGTGACATGTGATGCTTCCAAACTCATTATAGGGTGCTAGGCAAACCTAACATCACTATGCCTTGGAGAAGGTTAAAATACATAGCTTGAATACTACTGAATACCCATCTGAAATGACGGAGGGCTACGGATAGTTTTGGCGAAACCGTGAACGTAATGAACTTGATATAGTCGAAGGAACCATGATAGCTTTTAAAAGGAGTGGTTTAGGCTCCGCATTTAAAAGTTGTTTTTCAAGAAAACAGAGTGGTTTTGAAATTGTTCCAACGATTTAAACTTTGGTTTGTTTTCCTTGCATTAATCAATGTTAATGCGGTCCCATCATTTAACCCTATCATTGTAGAAAAGAAACGAAAATACAATATACGCTTATACCATCCGCATTCGCCACAGGGCCCCGTCAGCACCGTTAGGTTACTTAACTAACGGCAGAGCGAGGGCTGGACTAGCGTGGGTGCAAAACATAAGCAACGTTTATTAATATATATATATATATCCATTCGTCTCATGCAATAATAGGTATTCCAGATCACAGATGAATATATTGGATATACTAGGAATTCTGTATTTCGTTCTATCCCAGAACGAAAGACGGATTCCACGGTCGTGATGAATAGCCAAACCCTACCCTAGACCACTATGGGTATGGCAAACTACCCGCCAAATTCCCGAAGTGAAGCAACCTCCCTCAATAAAATGAGTAGGCCACTCGGCACTTCAAGAACCCGGTAGTTTGTGCACCCCACCTTAGGTCTATTCTAAGTGCAAGAAATAGTAAAAGAAATAATACAACGATGGCTACAATCTCAACCCGAATGTGCCCCGCAAAAGAATATTACATCAATTACAAATTACATGAATGAAAGAAAAGAAAACACTCTTCTCACATCTCCTGGCTATTTATCCACAACGATCCAATACTTCATATACACAAACCATCACCAAATCACAGATATGTGCAATCCCCATTAATCGACGTATAGCGATTAGCAGACGTTTAGCATCATATATACAAACACAGAATCACAATTAGCCAAGAACTTTAGAATTTCGATCGATAATCAAATCCGTGTCTACCCCATACACAAACCAGTACACAAACAAATCTGGGTAGCAATCACATATGCCAAAAATCACAATTCCAAGAGCTAGAACCACAGAAAAAAAATTAGGAGAACATTACCCCTAACTCTGCGGCAGAACCGCGGCTAATAGACCTATTTGGCGGCGGTTCCGCGGTCGAGTTGAGGAGTTTTGTTGTCGAATTTTTTTCTTGGTCCTAAAAAACCTTGCTTATATTTTTAAGGCCACTGAAATGATTTTTCGACCAGTTTTGAAAATCGACAGCAAGCATGGTTTTGAATTTTGATTTTGGGCAATTTTTCGTCGATCGAAATTCTAACTACTTGCTAGTTAGCTAGTTAAGGTTTAGTAGGCTCTGATACCACTGTAAGTCGATGTTGCGCACCCCGCGGGGTCGCGGGGAGGTGGAATTTACAAAAACCGATTTTTCAAAACTTCGTAACACCGACTAAACTCCAGAATCTTAACAGAAATCTTAACTAGCTAAAACTACTAGGAGGTTCTAACTACTATGAAAAGTGTTATACCTCCTTGTTAATAAGTTCTTCGGGTCTTCTTCTTCTCCTTCTCTTCTTTAGCTCTTCGAAGATCGGATCGAGCTTGCAACGTCGGCCTCCTCGTGTCGAAGATGATCCACCCGAGAGTCTATACCTCAAGCTCCAACCTTTAAACCGAGATAACTAGGGTACTTAGTTTGCTAAGCTATGCAGCATAGAGGATGTAGAGTATCTAATGGAGTGTTTTATCTCATAAGACCCTAGGGTTCACAACTCATGTGAGGGTTAGGGTCTTGAAGAGAAGGAGACGGAAAATATGGAGAGAGAAAGAGAATGAACAAATGAGCTAGGTTTTGGAAAGTGAAGAATGGCTAATACTCATCACTCATTGAAGCATGGATTATTTTCATATAGAAAATTAAAACCATGCTTCAATAGTGTATCTAAACTAATAAACAAATGTATATGCCATGCTTCACTCCCATGCCTCACATATCTCCATTTACACCTCATTGATCTATTTCTCAAAAATAGATAAACCAAATAATGAGGTATCCCCTTCTAGAAGCATGTCATGTAAAATTACAAGAATGCCATCACCGTATATACATACCCGTATTCGTATTCCAAAAAATACGAATACAATAAGATGATAACAATCCAATAATATAATACTAAGATCCGGCTTAAACCAAAGCCCAATAGTATTATCCACCCGAACAACATTCGTATAACCAGTATATGTATGTGATCGGAACCCTACTGTAAAACCATATGGCCTCTACATCGTTTCTCCCGAAGCAGGGAAACCCTCTGTGTGGAACTCTAAAAACACGACAGTACGCTGGCAGTGGGTTTAACCACAAGTCCGTCAGCAGTACTAGCTGCACGTAACAGCTACCCAGGTATCTGTCGATAAGAAGGCCGATGAGCAAACTCATCTGAACTCCTACTGAGCCTATCTGTGACAATCTCCATACAGTTCGGTCTGTTCGTCTAAGATACTCGCATATCGGGCCTACGGGGATGGTAACCGTCAGACCCCTAATAGCGCAATAAGTCATGCCGGGATAGAGCCTAATACACCCTAAGAAACTACTGGAGTACCTACCAGTAAATCTCGCTTGCCCTGGCCCGTGACTTTGTGTAATGGCTTTCCGAACACAGCGCGATATCAACCCCCAATACCGGGAGAGACGAATCCTATCTAACCACTTCTGCCTCCAAGTGTTACAGGACTTCACCCAATTACTACCTGTTTGCACGACTCCTTTGAGTCGTGGTAGGGTAGTAATCTAAGTGCAGTGGGAACACACTTAAAACGAATAGTGATATCAAGTCAACGAACTAACCTGTACTCATGCCACCCGGGAACTGCTACCTGACGATAGGTATAATACCAACCACCAGTTCTCAACGAGTCCGTCCAGTGTAAATCATAACCCAATGAGTACCTGTATACTATCTCCAGTACGATGTACCATTGGCTGTGGGACAGACCATCTCCCATGCTGGGATGAGAAGCATATACACTAGTCTATTCTGGAGTATCGATGCCCCGTCTCGATAATCCTACGACTAGAGACCTGTATAAGGATGTGCTTATAGACTACCTA
The DNA here is from genome assembly GCA_030015575.1 of Agapanthus africanus. Classification (NCBI taxonomy): domain Eukaryota; kingdom Viridiplantae; phylum Streptophyta; class Magnoliopsida; order Asparagales; family Amaryllidaceae; genus Agapanthus; species Agapanthus africanus. The sequence continues at coordinate 644,319,770 of CM057342.1, forward strand.
TCCCCCACTAGTATGACTGCCATTACAACGCTGGTAGTCATGTAAAGATTCTAAGAGCTCTACCAATATATATAAGTGATATGCTAAAAGAAACATATGCACATATTGAGGTGGAATCAAACCAAGTAGCATATTACCATTTTGAGTAAGACTGTTATTATAACTGTGAATATCCCAACCTTCCAATATATAATATACAATCCAGTATGATACAATAATGGCCTCTAGGGTATATATCACTAACAATGTAAGCATTCGAGGCCTTCGGGATATGACTCGGCTCACTGATCAGGAAATGAGACCCCGTATTCAGCCGCATAAAATGATGCGCCACGTTGTGAACGCTCTCCTCTGTAGGAACCAGATCAATGAGAAACACTTCAAGGGGAATGCCTTGGTTATAACCAGATTGCTGGGCAAAGTGATGCGGGTTATTTCTCATGAACAACACCAAGGCATTTTGTCTGAATACAAGGAAACCCGGCCTGATAGAATACAAATGCGCAATCTCCCAGGCCCTCAAAGCAGAAGCTCTATCCTTGAAGACATCGTGGAGCGGCTAGATCACTTTGGTGGGTTCCTTACCAATGGTCAGAACCCTATCAATGAAGGTCATGCTGTCCCCAACCATGCACGGACGTAGAAGCAATCGCCGAGCTTCCTGCTGTGTTGGGTCTGGAGAAGAAGCATCGACCAATTGCATGACTCGAGGGAAGTTGTACCCTTCGTAAAATCTAGGCCTTTTATACACACCAAAAGCATCCAACACGTGCATCTCGATCCATGAGGTGAAGCAGTGCATGGGGAGATTTACGGGCTTCAAACCCGGCTGGGCGGTGTCGGCCGCTATGCTTAGGCCATGATACAAGTGGGCCAGTCCGGCAACCCCAACAGCCATACACGTCCCTGCCATGATGCAATGAGCTGGGTAGAAGACAGACGGTCTCATGTAGTGAGGGTGCATTGGGAGCGCAAACCAGCTCAGCCACAAGCTAATAAAGCCTATGAAAAATGTCTCCTCATCAATATCCAGAGTATCAATCTCTGCAAAAGGGACGATGGGGGTATCCGGAATAAAAAACTGTAACAACCCCGAATTTCCTATACAAATTTTTTCAAAATATTTTTTCAAAAATCCATAAAAGGGTATTTATTGCCTGAGCACAAGACTTAAGTAATTAATAAGCAATTTAATTACAAGAAGGAGCTTGTGGCTCATTGGTAATACCTTACACTGCTGAACCAAGCCACCAGAGTTCAAATCCCATACCCCACGTTATTTTTTTAATTTATTTTGTTTTAAATTCTTTGGAAGCCCAACAGTCCACACACAATAACTCCCAAACTTTGAACTAAACCTGAAAACCTAAATGAAGGGTTCCGGCAGTGCCCCGGCCATCGAAACACGACCAAAATGCGGAACAAAAATTTATAAAACCGGCGCTACCGTTACCCAATTTACGGATCGACCTTAAACCAAAAACTAGCAAACTAATAAGAGGTTAGAATCGTTATACTGAGTTAATCCGTGTCCTTCGGTCTTCATTCCAAGCTCCTAGTGATCCTTTGATGATGTTTGGTTGCCGGTCTTCCTCCATCTCCGATGATCCACCCGAGGGAAACAGCGCAAGCTCCAACCTCGCCGAACGAGATAACCGACGCTCCAAAGTTGCTAGCGATGGAGAGTGGGAGTGTATGAAAGTGTCACTACAATTTTCTCTCAACTCTTGTGCTCATGAGAGCAACCATAGAAGATGAATGGAGGTGATGAAGCTTTGGCATGAGAAACTAAGAAAAATGGCTAAGTCCTTTTTTAGTGAGCATGAGAGAGTGAGGGAGTGATGTGTAATCAAGTGTAATCTCTCAAAATGAAAATCAAATCCCACCAAGGAAGTGGCCGGCCCCCTCTCTCTCTCCCCATCAAAAATTCGCATGCCATTATTCAATTAATTTCATTAAACAAATGAGACCATACCTCAAAGACCATACCATGGTCCATGCCTCATGCCACCTCACACCCTCCACCTCATTATAAAACAAATGATTTTCCATAAATGGAAAATCAATAATGAGGTGGCAAAACATCTAGAAGCCATTCCGTATAAAATACGGAATACTTCCCGGTACATGTACCGAAATACATATACGCATATTCGTACAAAAATACGAATAGCCAAGAGTGAAAATAAATAGCGAACAATAATACTAGAATACATATATATAAATACATATGTAAATTATTAAATCAAAACCCGATTTAATAATCCAGCTTAATCCTAAGCCGCTAGTATTATCAACCGTTCGATCAAAGTCTGCGCAGCAAGTGCACATATTTAATCGGACACCTGTATGTATCAACATACGCCATGTACACCATATCGCCTGAGCCGTGAAAACCCTCTGTGTAGGACTCTAAAGACTCGTCAATACGCTGGCAGTGGGTTTAACCACAAGCACGTCAGCGGCACTAGCTGTACGTAACGGCTACCCAGGTATTGAGCGGAAGGGAGGCCGACGAGCAAACTCATGCAAAACCCCTACTGAGCCTGACAGTGACAATATCCGTACAGTCCGGTCTGTTCGTCTAAGAGTATCGCATATCGAGTCTAGGGGGTGGATGAAGTCAGACCCCCAACAACGCGATATTTAGTGTCGGTATGAAACCCATCACCATTGAGAAACTATCGATCCTGGATCGATAATTCTTGTCCACCGTGGCCATGGATTTTTGGTGATGGCCATCCGTACACAACGCGACATCAACCCCCAATACCGGGAGAGACGAATCCCCAACGATCCGATCACTGCCTCCATGTGGCTCGGGACTGTACCCAACTAAAACCTGTTTGCACGACTCCTTTGAGCCGTGGTAGGGTAGTAATCAAAGTACAGTAGGAACTCACACGAGACAAATGACGATCTCAGGTCGACAGACTAACCTGTATACATGTCACCTGGGAACTGCTATCTGACGATAGGTATAATACCAACTAGCAGGTTCCTGGCGAGTCCGTCCAGTGTACTCATAACCCAATGAGTACCTGTATACTATCTTAGGTGAACAAACTAACACCAATGGCTTGTGAGACCTGGCCACTGCCCCTCGTCGGGGTGTCGATCAGTATACACTAGTCTACACCGGAGTATCGATTCCCGGTCTCGATACTCCTACGACTAGGGACATTTAAGAATGTGCTTATAGACCCCAGCTCCCACATATATGATCGCCATCATAATGCTGGCAGTCAAGCAAGAATCCTATGGGCTCTATCAACATGTATATGATGATAAAGACAAACCAGATAGCATACTATCATCTTAAGTAAGACTGTTTCATCGGTATAGGTCCTGCCTCAATCATCATAATCACAAGTCCGCGACTATGATAATTGCCTTGAGGGCACTATAGCCAACAATCTCCCACTTGCACTTAAGGCCAATTATTGCGATGTCGCATACTCACAGCCCGCGTGATACCGAATACCCAACTTCTCTACTAATCAGTTTCGTAAAGCCCGTTTGCGAAAATGATTGCGTTCGAGAAATAGCTTCAGTGAGTGGATCCGCTCCAATGTTTCTTTCTGTATCTCTCTTTATCTCAAATTCGCGGAGAAAACTATCTTCCGAAATGAGCAATACTTGTCTTAGAATTTGTCTGGATATCTGATGGGACCCAGTTCAAAAATGAACTCCAAATCCAGTAAACTACTTAGACTGTATCGTCCACTGAATTTAATCAGTATCCTGCGTCTTGCCTTTCCTCAGTATTCGCTTGGACCACCTGTCCAACATACTGTCCCTCAAAAGAGGGAAAACTATATCTCTGACAGTCACTTTGTCATCCAGGTCACCTTGGAAGCCTGAAATGATAACCGTCTCCCGAAGGAGGCTGCCGTAATCATTTCCCAAGAACATTCACTTATGTTCAATAACTGCTTTCCAATGTTTCTCCAGAATTGGATTAATATATCTGCTTGTTGCATCTAGTGCAAAAGCAATATCTGGTGTGGTACTTGACATTTCATGATTAACTCAATTGCCTAAGCAAATGATATGTTAATCATGTAGATTCCTCTCCCCTTTAGTCTGTAAGACACCTTTAGAGAGGTTGACTCCATCACCTGCAGGTTCACCACCATGCCAGGAGTCGTCCATTTAATGTCAAAGTACCCAGATTAGGATACTTCCCAAATCTAGATCTAAAACCATAGATTTAGTAACCAGAAAACCTGATATTATTTCCATATCCTGTATGGAGAAACAACTTTGTGACAACCACAATATAACCGATCGTAGTATAGGAATATCTCTTCCTATCAAGTGAATGTCATCCCTATTACCTGGACATCACTCTCTACTACCTTTTTAGCAGATCCATCTCCTATTCTGATGAGGTCAAAGCCTATGACTGTCACATCAAAATCAGATGATCTATTTCCGCTATACCTGCTTTAGTCTATAAATAGACATAAGCTACTTGCCCACTATACTTCCGCTGCTCCCACTGACTACAACAACCCTTCTGGCAGAGTCATATACACGTGCACTTCTAAAGCTTGTTTAGAACGACGCTATACTCATCCTCCTACCGGGTCTTATAGTCTAGAACAGCAGCAATAGCAAGTCTGGGTAAACAAGAACCTCCCTGTCACCGTCTCTGAGAAGACCGAAGTACCTCTCGGGTGCCTGAGGTTACCCACCAAATCTGCGGAGTGGCTAATGGAATGTCGAAACTAATTGAATCCTTAGGTTCTATTAAATCTTCAGTGATCGTTTGTGGTTCTGGAATCACTTCCAGTTCTACCATACTCCCACTTATGTTTTTCTGAAAAAAATTCATTTTATTAAAACTGTGGCGAGTTAAGAACAATATAATTATTGATCTTCCTGATGGTAGAAAGTTAACCCTTGTCAAAGCCCGGGATAACCCACAAACAACCATTACTGAAATGTGCCTTGAGTTTATCCGGATTCTGGTTTTAAGCATCAGCCGGACAACTCCCTATACCTTAACATCATTAAGATATAAATTGATTCTATATATATCTGATATAGAAACAAAAGCACTAATTTAATTGGAACGAGATTCAAAATTGTGCAGCTGTCTCCAGTGCATATCAACCAAATGGAAAAAGGACAATCAGCATTACCCATCTAGGAGTGCATCCATATATGAGTAACCTGAAAAAGAAGTAAGTTCTCAAAACCATTACTATTAACTGAATACCAAACACAAGTATCTACATCTTCGACTTCCTCGAAGAATCCTGATACTTACAACAAATGGTTCTTTACTTTATTCTTATACCTATAACTTCTGAATATCTGGACCTTGCATTTCAACGAAATACATGTCCAGAACTGGAGAAGTCATAAGTTAATAGAATATAGTACGAGTACCAATCCCTTTGCCCTAATGGACACTGGACAACATACAATACTTTGTATAAGTCCCCTGAGTCCAATAACTCAAACTCTGTGCGTCGTAGGTTGAAAAACTGTACTTTGGTTAAGAAGAATTACACCGCTGTTGAATGCACCTTACCTAATCACCAACTGATATAGGTAAATGTCATAGACACAATATCAAAAAGTTATATCTCACTTTATAAAATAAATGTACAGATATATCAATTTGAAATTGGTGCATAACAACGGATATTCAAAACCAAATATTTGCCATCCGGAAAAATCCAGATGATTTCCTCAAATATCACTAATTACAACGAATTCCGATATAATGAGGATCTAATCACCCAATTCCCAATATCTTACTCCCACTCACCATCCGTAATAACATGTAGATGTGAGAAACTGATCTGGTAAATACATACCCTGGAGTTAGATTCTAATTGGGAAAACAGTTTTCAATTAACATCGCACGGTGAAACTTGAAAATGTTTCAAAAGGGGTTAACTGGTGTTCCTAGTAACGCCTCTTCCACTATCCTGATTCACGACAGTAACCATATACTTGCCTGCCCTCTCTGCAATCCCTTTATTATGTCTTTACTTATTACCTTCTGTACACCTCTTTTACGCTAATTGGTTTTCTTCATTCCCTACCTTTCGGCACCGGCCTAAGGTTTGGAAGAAGACTATCCAATAAGCGTAATAGGTGTACTCTCCTAATCCTAGGAGCCCTCGCAACCCGAGAGAAGGTAAAGAGAAAAGACATCTGAATAATCCTATCCAATTTCTCTTGAACCAGAATCCATCCTCAAAAAAGTTCCTTCGAGTTCGTATGTAACTATATGATGGATTTATCCAATGGAAGTGGATATCCGTAGTGATACGGAGTGTCCTAGAGAAATGCAAAGTGGATGTAGCAGTGGCAGGGGTATACATGGTCTTTGTCGTGAATGATGGTGATCGCAATTTTCTTTGCCATTATTCTAATCCCTTTATATATCTTTACTTATTACCTTCTGTACACCACAGTTAAGCTTGTTGGTTTTCTTCCTTCCCTGCCGTTCGGCACCTGCCTATGGTTTGGAGGAAGACTATCCAATAAGTTCAATAGGTGTACCCTCTCCTAATCCTAGGAGCCCTCACAACCTGAGAGAAGGTAAAGAGAAAAGACAACCGAATAATCCTATTCAATCTCTCCAGAATCCATCCTCGAATCAGATCCTTCGAGTTCGTATATAACCATACGATAGATTTATCCAATGGAAGTGGACGTTCGTAGTGATACGAGGTGTTCTGGAGAAACACAAAGGTGATATAGAAGTGGCAATGATGTATCCGACACCGTAACATTCCAAAAGCCAAAGTGTTTTAAGAAGGTTCGGTCAACTTGGTTTCATGAGATTTTAGTCAAGGGCGGGTCATAGTCGCAGCCAAAGAGAGAGAGAAAAGAAACACTCAGCGTGCACTCTAACCTAGATCAGAATGGTTAATCACTTTATCTAATCTTGGATGGCTCCCACTGTTTCCTCGAATTCTCCTCCAAACCCAAAAGAAGAATTAGTCGGAATCACCCGAGGAGTAATCCTACTCATCAGTGGGAATCGGGATCCAACTATCATCGCATGATAACTTGATGGAAGCCACTCAAGTCACCACACTCCAGAAGGTATGCGCATGCCTGGCAAGTTTCCTGTATGTTTGAAACTCCCGATATGATTTTTACCCCTAGGACCCAAGTGACCTTGACTGAGCCAACATATCAAAGGGTCCTAGCCAAGTTCAACCCGTCATTATCTTGATTGTATTAAACCCACCCGCACGAGTCCTTGACTGAGCCAAAATGACCGTACGACTGTCCTAACCAATCGCATATCCATGCAACAGAAAAACACTACATAGCTACCGAACACTACGCCTCGGCTAAGCACGACATACGTAGCACGAATACTAAGCAATACTAATCTGAAATGACGGAGGGCTACGACTGGTTTTTGGCGAAAAACCTTTAACGTAATGAACTTGATATCATTGAAGGAACCGGGTGGTTTTATAAATATATAGTGGCGAAAACTTTTGCTAAAGAGGTCACTCCCGGTGAAGGGATCTCGGCTCTTTCCTCGTAGAATGAGGTGCGGGATATTCCAAACTGAATACCACGATGCAAAGCAAAAGGAAACGACTATAGTGAAGTTATTACGTTGACGCAAACTTTTACTCAAGGAGTCACTCCTGATGAAGGGGTCTCGGCCCTTGCCTCGTCGAATGAGGTGCAGGATATTCCCAATCGAATACCACGATACAAAGCAAAAGAAAACGTCTGTAATGTCAGTTTTGTAAAAAACTTGGTTCCAACAACATCAAATATATATAGGTTTGCTTTCCTTGCATTGATAAGAATCAACGCAGTCCCATCAAATAATCACACCAGAAAAGAACGAAAATAAAATATACGTATATGCCATCCGCATTCGCCACTGGGCCCCGTCATCACCCGTTAGGTTACTTAACTAACGACAGAGCAGGGTCTGGACTAGCGCGGGAGCAAAACATATACAACATCTAATAATATATATAAATATATATATAACATTCGTCCCAGGCATGATATAAAGCAACATCATAGAAACATCACAGAAGCAACATAGAATGGTGGATAATCTGGAGCCCCGGGTTTCACTTGAGCCGTAAGTTAGAGCAGACGTTCCCTGTCGTGTGGATAGCCTGTGCAATGAAAAACTAGACCCCTACGAGCGTGGCAAGTTACCCACAAAACCAGAAGCGAGGCAGCCCCCTTCAGCAACGTGAATGGACCACCCAACACTTCACGGAATCCGGTAACTTGAGCACCCCTCCTGGGTCAACCTATACCCTCTACGAGTGCGGCGAATATCCCACCAATTCTAGAGTAAGGTCCCCCCGTCTGAATGCCTTGAGTTGCGGACCAGTTGCCCTCTAGAACCCGGCTATTCGTGCACTCCACCTCGGGGTAATCCTAGTACAGAAAATAAAATAATATATAAGGGTGACATCGACCTCATTCAGGTCGTGTCCCAAAAGAATAATATACAAACTGGCAGTGACGACAGTCCACATGTCGGACGCTCACCCCGCAATATCAAACGTACAAATGAAATTAAACTGTACTAACATTGCACCAGTGACTGTCCACCACGACAATCCAACCAACATCACAGCACAACACAGAATATCAACGTGAATGTCATGTTCGCAAACCCGTCTAAAAGTCATATAGCAATTAGACGAGTTTACCGATCAAGTGACATTCACGGTCGCAGATGGAAATGTATGTACTGTTAAACGCACACTTAAAATATCGATCGACTAAGTTCCAAATTGGTCCCAATAGCAAAACAACACTTCACTGAAACCTGGGCCAAAAAAGAATATCACAAAAATCACAATTCCAAGTCAGTGGGCTACATGAAAAATTTTGAAGCCTGTCGCCACTAAATGGCCGCGGATCCGCCACCAATAGGGGGTAAGTGCGGCGGTTCCGCGGCGCTTTAGAGGGATCAAAAGCCTAAATTTTTTTTGTACCCATAAAATCGCCTGCACGGATTTTTAAGCCACTGGAAAATATTTTTTGAACACTTTTGAAAATCGGCAGAGAACAGAAAATTGGAATCGTGATTTTAGAAATTTCCGTCGATCAATCTTTCAAGCACGTTTAAACAAGCTAGTAAGGGGTTTAAAGGGTGGCTCTGATACTATGAAGGGTTCCGGCAGCGCCCCGGCCATCGAAACGCGGCCAAAATGCGGAACAAAAATTTATAAAACCGGCGCTACCGTTACCCGATTTACGGATCGACCTTAAACCAAAAACTAGCTAACTAATAAGAGGTTAGAATCGTTATACCGAGTTGATCCGTGTCCTTCGGTATTCATTCCAAACTCCTAGTGATCCTTTGATGATGTTTGGTTGCCGGTCTTCCTCCATCTCCGATGATCCACCCGAGGGAAACGGTGCAAGCTCCAACCTCGTCGAACGAGGTAACCGACGCTCCAAATTCGCTAGCGATGGAGAGTGGGGGTGTATGAAAGTGTCACTACAATTTTCTATCAACTCTTGTGCTCATGAGAGCAACCATAGAAGATGAATAGAAGTGATGAAGCTTTGGCATGAGAAACTAAGAAAAATGGCTAAGTCCTTTTTTAGTGAGCATGAGAGAGTGAGGGAGTGATGTGTAATCAAGTGTAATCTCTCAAAATGAAAATCAAATCCCACCAAGGAAGTGGCCGGCCCCCTCTCTCTCTCCCCATAAAAAATTCTCATGCCATTTTTCAATTAATTTCATTAAACAAATAAGACCATACTATGGTCCATGCCTCATGCCACCTCACACCTTCCACCTCATTATAAAAAAAATGATTTTCCATAAATGGAAAATCAATAATGAGGTGGCAAAACATCTAGAAGCCATTCCGTATAAAATACGGAATACTTCCCGGTACATGTACCGAAATACATATACGCGTATTCGTACAAAAATACGAATAGCCAAGAGAGAAAATAAATAGCGAACAATAATACTAGAATACATATATATAAATACATATGTAAATTATTAAATCAAAACCCGATTCAATAATCCGGCTTAATCCTAAGCCGCTAGTATTATCAACCGTCCGATTAAAGTCTGCGCAGCAAGTGCACATATTTAATCGGACACCCGTATGTATCAACATACGCCATGTACACCATATCGCCTGAGCTGTGAAAACCCTCCGTGTGGGACTCTAAAGACTCGTCAATACACTGGCAGTGGGTTTAACCACAAGCACGTCAGCGGCACTAGCTGTACGTAACGGCTACCCAGATATTGAGCGAAAGGGAGGCCGACGAGCAAACTCATGCAGAACCCCTACTGAGCCTGACAGTGACAATATCCGTACAGTCCGGTCTGTTCGTCTAAAAGTATCGCATATCGAGTCTAGGAGGGTGGATGAAGTCAGACCCCCAACAACGCGATATTTAGTGTCGGTATGAAACCCATCACCACTTGAGAAACTATCGATCCTGGATCGATAATTCTTGTCCACTGTGGCCACAGATTTTTGGTGATGGCCATCCGTACACAACGCGACATCAACCCCCAATACCGGAAGAGACGAATCCTCAACGATCCGATCACTGCCTCCATGTGGCTCGGGACTGTACCCAACTAAAACCTGTTTGCATGACTCCTTTGAGCCGTGGTAGGGTAGTAATCAAAGTACAGTGGGAACTCACACGAGACAAATGACGATCTCAGGTCGACAGACTAACCTGTACACATGTCACCTGGGAACTGCTATCTGACAATAGGTATAATACCAACTAGCAGGTTCCTGGCGAGTCCGTCCAGTGTACTCATAACCCAATGAGCACCTGTATACTATCTTAGGTGAACAAACTAACACCAATGGCTTGTGAGACCTGGCCACCGCCCCTCATCGGGGTGTCGATCAGTATACACTAGTCTACACTGGAGTATCGATGCCCGGTCTCGATACTCCTACGACTAGGGACATTTAAGAATGTGCTTATAGACCCCAGCTCCAACATATATGATCGCCATCATAATGCTGGCAGTCAAGCAAGAATCCTATGGGCTCTATCAATATGTATATGATGATAAAGACAAACCAGATAGCATACTATTATCTTGAGTAAGACTGTTTCATCGGTATAGGTCCTGCCTCAATCATCATAATCACAAGTCCGCGACTATGATAATTTCCTTGAGGGCACTATAGCCAACACTAAATATACCAGAGGCTACACCAGACGACCCCCCACCTCCCTGACCTCCGACTCGGACGGCGGACCGGCCGACTCGGCACGGCGCCACCGGCCGGACTCGGCCGGACGGCCGAGTCGTCAACACAAAAAAGTTGACTTTTGGCCTCCCCTACCCCCCTGTATACTCTATTTATTTAGATCGGTTCCAGAAACCTTTGAAATCCCCATTTACTCCATATTTTAATGAATTTTAATATATTTTTACATTTTTTTTATTTAAACTCTTCACCTACCCTAACCCTATAAATACACCCCCTACCCTCTACCTTCTCACTCACATTTCTGAGCCAACTCTCTAAAATTCTCAAGAGATCTTGTGTACCTTGAAAACGAGCTCTAGGTGAAGCTCCGACAAATTTCCCGGCGGAACTTTCAGCGAACGTTTTAGGAACTACCGGCGACGACGCAACCCATCGGCGATCCCTCTAGTTCCCTCTCACTCCCTTGTTTAATCTAAACCCCGTAAGTCCCTTTCTATCTCTCTTTTCCATTCTCAAAATACGGATTTACAAAACCCGACGGAATCGGAACAAATCCGATTTCCGATTCGGTTTTCTATAAAATTTCACTTCTCACTAATACATGTAAGTCCACGTTGCCAACCCCGGTTCTTACGGGGAGGCGGAAACGGTATAAAAATCAAATTTTTAGCGCACTAGGCAACATGGACTAACAAAAGTCGGGATCTTTTCTAAACAAAACTAGCTACCAAGCTAAAGAGAGTTAGCTACTCGGAAAAGATGTTATACCTCACTTGAACTCCTTCTTCTTGAACTCTTTGTGGAGGTTGGATGGTGCTTTCCTTGTCGCCTTCTTTCGTCAAAGATGGATCCACCTGAGGGTTCAACCTTGGGCTCCTTTCTCGAACTTTGAGAGAACTAAGGTCTTTGGCTTGCTAGACCTTCAACCCTAGAGTGAGTAGAGAGTGGTTTAGAGTATTTTATCTCAAGGAGAGATTTCTCAACATATGAGAATGGATCTCCTTGAACTAGAGGAGGAGGAAGAAGAAGAGAGGAGAGAGAATGGTTATGATAGAATGAATTGGTTTTTTACAACCATAACAATATCTAGTGAATTATCAAATTAATAAAATTAATCTAAATGAAAAGTTGATGGAAGGTTTGATAAGACTATTATCATTTCACATTAAATGGTTTTGCTAGAATCAAAGAGCATCTTTGATGTGTAATGATGATAGTCAATGTTTCAACCATGGTCAACAAGTCAACCTTGGTCAACAAGTCAACAAACCCAACCATGACACATTTTCATTTAATTAATATTATTAATTGATAATTCACAAATTCATTAGGGCTTGGAAAAAGACGACTGTCAACTGTGCATACACACCCGTTCCGAAACCCTAATGAAAACCCTCTTCCTCCGCCTCAATCATCTGTGCATACACACCCACATTCGTGTTCCGAGGTACATGAATACTATGAGATAAAAGTAACCCCAAAACATATACTAGGATCTGGCTCAAACCAGAGCCCGCTAGTAATATCCGTCCGGACTCCAAACGTGCACAAGTGCGCGGATGAGAACGAACCCTGTCGCAAAACCATGCGACCTCTACTATGTTTTGCCCAAAGGCGAATAACCTTCTGTGTGGGACTCTAAAGACTCGACACTACGCTGGCAGTGGGTTTAACCACAGACCGCAAGCGGCACTAGCTGTACGTAACGGTCCCCAGGTAGATGTCGATAAGAAGACTGACGAGGTGAACCCCATCTGAACTCCTACTGAGCCTGAATGTGACAGTCTCCGTACAGTCCGGTCTGTTCATCTGATACATCGCATGGCGGGCCTAGGGGGGTGGTAAACGTCAGTTCCCTAATAGCGGTACAAGTCGTGTCGGAGTGAAGCCCAGAACACCCTGAGATAACACTGGAAACCTACCAGTATATCTCGCTTGACCTGGCCAGGGACTACTCGTGTAATGGCTCTCCTAGACACAGCGCAATGTCAACCCCCAATACCGGGAGAGACGAATCCTGTCTAACCGTCACTGCCTCCAAGTGCTTCGGGACTGCACCCAACTACTACCTGTTTGCACGACTCCTTTGAGCCGTGGTAGGGTAGTAATCAAAGTACAGTGGGAACACACTTGAGGTGAAGTGACAGTGTCAAGTCAGCGGACTAAGCTGTACTCATGTCACCTGGGAACTGATAACTGACGATAGGTATAATACCAACCAATCAGTTCCCAACGAGTCCTGTCCAGTGTACTCGTAACCTAACGAGCACCCGCATACTATCTCAAGTACGACGTACTGATGGTTGTGGGACAGACCACCTCCCGCACTGGGATGAGAAGCGCATACGTTAGTCTACTCCGGAGTATCGATGCCCTGTCTCGATAATCCCACGACTAGGGACATGTATAAGGATGTGCTTGCGGATTACCCAGCCCCCACGAGTGTGACTGCCATCACAACGCTGGTAATCAAGCAAAGATCCTAAGGGCTCCACTAATGCGTATAGGTGATACAATAAAAGAAACACATGTACACATTAAAGCAGAGACAAACCAAGTAGCATACTACCATTTCGAGCAAGATTGTCTATACAACTGTGAATATCCCAAGCTTCCATCAAATAATATACATACTAGTATGATACAGTAATGGCCTCTAGGGCATATACACTAACAATACAATCATACCTAAACTTCCTCATGTTGACTATTAAATACTAATCAAACAATTTGAACAAGTTTCATCACATGAAATGATAACTATTTCAATTTATCGTATTTTTCACTTAAATACCACATTGTTTCATTCCTTCATTTAACTCCATCAAACTTGCTATACATTTAAAGTTGATCACGAGGTAACGACCTACCTCCTCACACACTTACATACAACCTAACACGATACCATCGAAAACTTAGAATACGAGAAAACAAACATTTTCATTTAAATACCCTTTACTTAAGAAAACTATTTCTAAAAGATTTAGTATTGATACACTTTTAAATAAATACCACTTATTAGGAAAATAGGACAAGCTTGTGGACATCAGTCGTTTATCTAAACCTGACTTTGTGGTGTCTAGGCTAGGCAAGTGAGAAAGGTAACTTTAAAAGGCCCGTCTCACGGTGATTCGTGAGCGGATCCCTCCTTTCTTCACTTGTACTTACCTGGCCACAATTAGCGGTGAAGAGGCGATTTGAGGCATCTCACAACTTGTCGTTTAGACCAGTTAGGAATAGTCTAATTGACTTAGGAGACCCTAGAACATAGAATACGGAAAATTGACATTTTTACAAATAAACACCATTTACTTCATAAAACCGTTTTCTAAAGGATTTAGTATTTTACAATCTTTGCAAAGCGCCGCTACAACCCATTTTGGTGAACCCGTTCGGGATGGTGCGGTTTATCGCACATCCTCGGGCTTAGTAGTGCGAGATTCAGATCTCCGCAAGGAGTATTCGGTCTCGAAAGATTTAAAATACGACATCTTAAGAAAATGAGATTTTTAGAATATAAAATATTTATTAAAATTATTTTTGTATAAATATATGTATATTTATCCTTAAAATACCTATTTTATTTTGATATAAATATTTCACTTTTTCTAAAAATCACAAGAACAAATTTTACACTAAAATACCATGAATTCCAAATAAATCAATATTATAAATAAATACCTTTATTTTATGAAACTAGGATATTTTCACTAGAAATACCACAATATAAAATCCGCATTCATTACAACTCTAAAGACGAATAACAAATACTTGAGGTGTATTTTGAAAAGTATATAAAAGTATTTTTACATAAAACCCCCTCAAGTTTTATAAATTACTCTAAGGACCCTAACAATTATAGGTTTAAGAAATAATCAAGACTTGATTTATATTTCTAATTGTCTGACTCGGGTTTGAGTCTGATTAATCTAACTTGAATATGATTCAAGTTAACCTACAATCTGCAATCTTTAACATGAATCCACAAGTCCAATTATCAATCTATACAACTTGACTGAACCGAATCATGGATATACATTCCACTTACATGGTTCTCCAGTTATTCTATTTACATGATTCTATGGTTATATCCGTTTACCGATATCATGGTTTCGGTCAGTCAATCAATTATACAATCAATACATTTACAAGACAAACAATACAATCAAAACACTACGGGGTTTAAGGGGTAGATTGGTACGGAAGGTGTTAAAAGTGGCACGAGACGATCAGACTTAAGACACCTAACATGAATCCAATTGCCGTTTATCCGGGCCTTCTAACGGAGCCTTGTACTGTATATTCCGTTTGCCCTGGTCTCTAGCATATAAAGACCCCTCTCGTATACACTGACATTCTTCTGTACCAAGCTACAAACAACAACGTTAATACAATATTACAACAATATAATACAACATTAAAAGCTACTCTCTCTCTCCTACTCTCTGTCAATTTCTCCCTTATCTTTGGGACTTACCGAGCGACCTGTTCGCTGACGACATTATATTCTTTCTTCTTTAAATGTCGTCAGGTGGTTTGGACCCGTCAGAGAACAAGTCCACTGCTGAAGACTTAGACCAGTTCTGTGAAGACCCTGAGCTCTAGACATTGTACATTTTCCATTTAGTACTTTTCATTTCCTGTTATGCCATTGTTTAGGCATGTTTTTATTTCAGTTGTATTTCCTTTTCATACATTATACAAAAGAATGTTAATAAATAAAAGTTGCTGTTTTTATCATACCTTGTCTCTTGTGTATATACTTTTATATTGCTTAGATACGCTTAACGTATGTACTTATGAGTATATACGTAGCAGACCAGTCGCGTTCCCTTCGCCGTATACCGGGAAGTGAGGCGTGACAAAAACTATTTTAAATCGGCCTCTGCAGTTGGCAATTTGTCCGAACCAAATCCGAACGGATCATCGAGCTTGGAAAACTTCGTAGCTTTCTTCGATAGAACCTCCGGACAAAGGAAACGGGCGACAAAGTCCGTAAAGCTAACTCCATGCCCCCCGGGCTCCAGAAACAAGCTCTCATAGATATTCAACACTTTGATCAAACTCGGGAACTTGTGTTGAATAGCATTTTCCGGGGTAAGTCCCATGGCTACCGATTCAGTGGCGAAGATGTACTCGTCAGGAGGAAGTATCTTCTCGTAATACTCCCCTCTGACGGGTAACCCGAAAATTTCCGTGAATTCTTCCGGCGAGATCGATACTTCACGGTCCGATAAAAGAAATGTGTAGGTCGGAATATTCCACTGCTCCAAGAAGGATTTAACCCACCACACATGAGGAGTATGATAATAGAAAAAAGACGCGTAGACCGCTGGGTACAACCTGGTCTTTAGCAGTAACGTTTTCTTGGCTGATAAAATATAACGGGCCCACTGCAGATAACCAGCCGGATGTCGAGGGGTTACTCCTATTGTATAAACCTGATCCCAAGGACGCGCTTCTCCTTGACATATGCGACGCCCCAGAATATCTAGGGCCATCGGCGGCTGGACTGGTATCGACATCATAGAAGGTTGGAGACGGCCTTCCGCAGTCCAATTGACCTCTGCTACTGCATAAGCGACTTGCGGAGGGTCAACATAATGAATCGACGGGATCGATTCTGATGGCACCGCAAAAGTAAAGTTGCGCCGACCCCGGATAATATAACTATACCACGATCCTCATAGATGAAGATACTTCTGCTCTGGGTCGTAGGCCCGGATTAAAGCGAAGACTTTCCGATCCGTAGGTGCGTCGGCGCGCTCTCCGAATGGACATAAGGAAAAAAGGAATCGGAAGCCATAGTACCTAAAAAAACCCGTAGAGAGTTAGTGATTGGCATAATGTAATTAACTGCAACTAAGAGCCTTAGCATCTTCAGTACACCCAAATCTATACTCCATTATAGCATAATAAAATCACTGCAGTCTAAAAACAGTGGGCTCCAGAAAATCAAGGTGATGGCTCATCAATGATGAGACATGCATCCATTGTGAGAATCCAAAAGGATTCTCATTAAATGAATAATCTTATTGAGCAGTGGAGTTAAAAACTCCAAATGTTCTCAAAAAATGAGCCTGGCAACAGATTCAAATCTGTAAAAAGGGATATAGGAAGGGGAATAAAATTCCCAAAAAGTTCAATTTTTTTTCCAGAGCTAAGCTCTGTAAGACAAAATGGAATTAAAATTCCTCAGATAATGAGATTAAATCCTAGAAGTCCCCCATGTTGGGAGACATATGAGAAATATAATGTAATTAAATTTTGGAAACCCTCAAAGAACAAGATCAATGATAGGGTAAAACCATAAGAAGAGAACTAACAGGAATTTGAGATCCACGGTTTATTTAAAAAAGGGTGAGAAGTTCTTCTTAAGATCTCTGAGAGATCATTTTTAGAAAAAAGAGCCAAGCTCTGTTAATGGGTTAAAAATCCAAAACAAAAAGGAAGGTTCTTTCAAGAGTTAAATTTTGGTCATGATCCTTACCAATTTTTTTGATAGAGTTTAACTCTGAAAAGATTCTGTGGACAGAGATCTAAGCTCTGAGATGAGAATTAAATTTTCAAGGAAGAAGAAGACTCAAGAAAAATGATTAGACGACGGTCATCTCAAGGGCCAAAGGCCCTATTTATAGGATGTGAAGGGTTGGTTCAACTCCTTAGAAGATCAAACGGTGGAAAAAGTGACACCGTTGCACTTACGTGTGAGCCACGTGAGAACAACGATGAGGGCATTTGTTCCCCCAATATTTAAACATAATAAAAAGAGTTAAGCTCTGTTAAATTTTGTTGAGGCATCGCCTCACGTGCCTCTCACGAGGGCGCCAGCGCCAGCGCCAACCCCTTAGGATTAAATCCTATTGTGGTGCCGAACGTGAATCTCACGTGGGCGCCAATGTGCAAAGTACAGGAGAGCCTACCATAAATAAGAATTAAATTCTTAAGTGGCGCCCCAAGTGCATAACGCATAAGCCCCGGCGCCCAAATTTATATCAGTAGAATTAAATTCTACATGAGAATATTTCCCTAACAAAAAAGTTAGGATATTTTCTGTTAAACAGAGCCGTTGGATCAAAGATCCAATGGTGATAATAAATCATCAAACAATAGAATTAAAGTCTATTCCAAGGAATATTTTTCCTCAATCTTTACAAACAAAAGGATTGTTCTCTGTAAAACAGAGAGCTCTTAGATTAAAAATCCAATGGTGATTAAAAATCACTGTTTTACAGAATCAATATTGTATGTGGGAAAATATTTTTCCAATCTTGTTAAAAACAAGAAAACATATTCTGTAAAACAGAAATTCTTAGATCAAAGATCCAACGGTGGATAAAATTCCCCAAACAAATTTTAAGACCAATTAAATCAATTGGAATCTCTCAATGAGAGATTTTCTCAAAACTAATTAACAATTTGCCTCCACTATATAGAAGACCCAAGACTTTAAGTCTCATATAGAAAAAAAACCCATAAGCTTATGAAAAATATAGAAAGCTTTCAAAACAATAGAGAATTTAATTCTCAATAAAAGAAGAAGACTTTTCTCCTCAAAACCCTAGGTAAAGAAAACACAGAGATCAAAATATCTCCTTTTACCTATCTAAAGGTTTAACCCTTCTCAAAAAACTTAGTTTTTTCTCTGGATCACAGATTAATAAGATAAGTCTCGCACAAGTTGAGAATTTAATTTTCATCGGGAAGATCTTGTTCTTGAGAATTAAAAATTCAAAAAAGAACTAGGTTAAAAAGAAAGAAAAAAGAAAAAGAATATATGTTCTGGGAATTTAATTCCTCCGATATCAGGGTTTAACCCTACATAAAGAACTTAGTTCTTATAAAAAGAAAAGAAGAACTTAGTTCTCCAATGAAGAAAAAACTATCCAAGATCTTCAAAATAGAGATTTTGATGATAATTAATGGCCAAAATGGCATTAACAGAGATTCAATCTCTGAAAAAGAAAAGAGCTTGACGCCTCACGTGTTTCCCATGTGGGCGCCATCCCAATAGTGCCCAGCGCCTTACGTAAAAAGCACGCGGGCGCCCAAAGTAAAAGGCCAGCGTCTCACGTGAAATACACGTGAGCGCTGAATAAAAGTGCTTAGCACTTCATATATAGCCAAAACGGCTGAGTGCTTAGCACTGATTGGGCAGCGCCCAGTGCCTCATGTAGATACCATACAAAAAGTGGTTAGCACTTCATATACAGCCAAAACGGCTGAGTTCTTAGCTATAATTGGGCACTGCCCAGCGCCGCACGTGCTCCTCACGTGGACGGCACACAAAAGTGCTTAGCACTTCATATACAGCTAAAACAGCTAAGTGCTTAGCACTAATTGGACAGTGCCTATGTAACATTTCAGAAAAATAAAATATTATTTTTGATAATTTATATAATTAAATAATAAATATTATGAATATTTTAATGATGCAGTATAATTATATACCGATAAATTGGAAAATATTAGAAAATTACCTGAAATGTTGAATTTTAATGAAATTATGAGATTTAGACATTTTATGAATTATTATATAATTTATTATGTACAAGTTTATTTCTAAACTTGATTAATTTTCACTAATCTTACATTAAGCTTGATTTGGCACCATGACATGCAACAAAACTTGTCTCATTTTTCTACCATGGCACATTGTATTTCTTTATATGTATATGGTTTTAAATTGTTTTTGGTTTTAAGAAAAAGAAAAAGGGAATAAAGAAAGAAGTATGGGCAAGAGAGAGAAGAGAGAGAGAGAGGTGAAGGGTTCCTTTGACCCTTGGCTCATTTTCTTTCCATTTTATTTTATCTTCATTCCTTCTCCTCACCTCTCCCATGGCTGCCTTCTCCCCCCCTCCCCCTCTATCCCCTCACAACAACACCAAAACTACATCAAAACCTTGCATCTTCTTCACAAAAATCATACACAAGCTCACTACAAGCATGAGAGATCAAGAAAAATTGGATTTTGGAGCTCTAGGGGATTCTAGGGTTTTCTAAGGAGGTATTTCTTTCACATTAAGTGTAGTATTTGATTTCCTTTAAGCTCTAGATTAGTTTAGAAGTGTTTCGGTGGGGTTTAGTGATGTCGGAGAATTCCAAGTTGAGGTTTAGTGTGGTATTATGAATTGTGACTGTGTATTGAGGGTAATTGGTGACTACAAACCCCTCTTAAATGTTAAAAATCCTGATCAAACCAGTGACTAACCCTAAAACTTGAAATTTAAACTTTCCGTGTCGGTTTTGTGATATTTTGGGGGTCTACAGGGAATCTGGAGCAACCCGGGAATTTTATAAAATATTTAAAAATATACATTAACCTAGTTAGACCAATAGAAGACCACCACGAGAAGAAGAGGCCCATATTCCAAGGTGGGGCCAGCCCCGGCGATTACTGTAGCCAATTTGGTCGGTTCCTGTAGCAGTTTGGTGCTTGGGTTTTGCCTGTAGCTCACATACCTTATAACATAGCTACTGTATTTTTTTTTGTCCCAGATTATTTGAGCCAAAATCTGAGAGCATTTTGGGATGGTTTTGGGTTATGTTTTCCGTATTTTGGAATTCTTGGTTTTGATATTAGTTATGAGATTTGGTCGTTTGATATTTGTACGTCAACGACAAGTGTTGTTTGGTTGTTTTTGCATGCGTAGGATATAGGTTCTAACCTATGAGCACCTCGCGTGTCGTGTCGGTTTTTGAGTCGGATTTTGATGCGATATGATGTATTTTATGATATGTAGGTACTTCGCGTGGACTTTAAGATGACAAGGTAAAACGAGCGTCATCGACTCCGGAAAGCAACGATCAAGGTGAGTAAATATATATCTACAGGGGAAGTCGGATGAATGGCGTATAGCACCCCCGCAAGTTTGTAGCATTTCGATGCGTTATGATATTTATATGTATATACGTGTTGTTATGAGATGTGCATACTTAGTAAGTAATACTTTAGGTGACTTGGATTAGTGTTGGCGTATTCGGAAGATAGTAACTTAGTTTAGTTTCTTAGTCGTGAAACCCTAGAGTAATGTTTTGCACACACGCACACACACGCATACATTTGTTTTACTTATGCGTATATGGGGATACATACATACATACACACACACACACACACATATACATGGATGATGAGGATAGTATATGGTACTTGGAGATGAGTCGATGTGATTGGGCATGATGCCATGAGATCGGTGATGTGACTTGGTTCGTATTATGTGATACGACATGATATTATAGCGGGTCTTTAGGCGATGTGTTTTCATACACACACATATATATATGTTGATGGTATCGGAATGTACTAGATTTTAGATCAGTACTCCTAATTCAGGATATGATGATAAGGATACTAGATGAATAATGAGATAAATGTGATATTCGACCCGTACCCAGATTTGGGATGCCGTACGATGGATTTACCGAACGAGATATAATGATGATGATTGATCCGCACTCTTGACTCGAGAATGTCATATTATATATCGTATCGTACGTGATACTATTGAGGCGGGATAATCGACTACTAGATATATATATATATATATCGACTCAGACTAAGGTGGTTTTCCTTACCCTTTCGATTAGTCTGTTAGTTTAGTCCTGTAGTTCACTTAGTAGATGTTAAACTGGGCCCGAGTCATACCTATTTTCAAAACTAACGAATCGTGAGTATTTCAAAGACAGGCCAAGGGAAACTACAGATATTTCAAAGGACGTACCTCTTCTTAAAAACACCGTAGCCCTATTTTCTAAACACTACGATTCGTGTTATTTCAAATGCCAAAACTGTATGACTCATATATATTATGTACATTCATTATTGTTGCATTTACTATTCATTTACCATATATTCCTGCTATTCGCATCGCATTGCATGCTTAAATGTGTTTTTATTGTTATATTGAACCCATGTTATCAGGACACCGACACCATTACCGATGATGCGTACGTCTACGAACACTTGCTTGCCGGCTCACACACATCATCATCGGTAATTGCCATGTCACATACACTTTAAAGAATATTAATTCATTGATTTCGCTTGCTAGCTGATAGTTCCGATATATCATTACTGTGTTAGATTAGTTTTGCATTTATTACTGTGATATTCCATGCATATTTATATATTCTTTTGCCATGCGATATTATAGGCCAGTCCGGATTGCCGGAGCCCGGTATTCACTGTTATTGACCTGTCATTTTGAGATTTCGGATTTTCCATGAGATTTTTGGATTTGGAGAAACCGCAGATTTTATAAACTCATTTATCATTTTCAAAAGATAAAAAGTGCGGTTTTCTCATGATATGATGTGAGATACATCCACCATGAGTTTTCTCGGCTCTTGAGCGATATCATACACCCGATTCAAGGAGGAGGAGGAACCGTCTGTGGGTGCATGGTGGACCCGGTGCGGTACCCTGGGGCAAGATGGTCGCAGATGATGGCGTTGAGCCTGGCAGGGAAGCACTACCGACTGGTTATTTGTGACGAGGCGGATATCCAGAGGATACCGACGTAGTCGTGAGATTTGATGATTTGGGCCAGTCCGGATAGCTGGAGCCCGAGATATTGAGACTTTGAGGTATTGAGACTATATGATATGGGCCAGTCCGGATAGCCGGAGCCCGAGATATTGGATATTTGGATTTATGTTTGTGTTGATACTTGACACGGATTTTATGTTGATTTCATTGATGATACCTCGATTTATATATATTGAAATCTCACTAAATAAAGGAAACATTTTTCTCATTCATGATATATTCTGTTTTCATTCGTAATGCATTCATACATCATACATATGATATGTTGCTATCTGAGGCACTGACATGAGCACGTGGTATTACACTTATGTGTAGATGGTTCAGGATATTATTTTGAGGATATATTATTATTGTATGACCTAGGATTGAGTTATACATGCGATTTCTGCTCAGTGATGTTTTCTACTCACGAGTTGGCAACTCATCCCCGTTGTGCCACAGTTTCTTGCAGGTTTTGCCGTACAGGTTTTCTTGGCGGCTTGCTGGCACACTACTTCATTCCGGATGATTTCTTTGGTAGGTGGGTTCACTCGCATCGTGACCACCAGCG
Source organism: Agapanthus africanus (assembly GCA_030015575.1). Taxonomy (NCBI): domain Eukaryota; kingdom Viridiplantae; phylum Streptophyta; class Magnoliopsida; order Asparagales; family Amaryllidaceae; genus Agapanthus; species Agapanthus africanus. The sequence goes on from CM057342.1 coordinate 644,343,066, forward strand.
TACATTTATTTATTTTTGTTGTATCTAGTAACTCCATCAACCAGAGTTGTATATTTATTAGACTTAGAAGACCAGTTGTATATTCTTTCGACCTTAGAGTCACGCGCATATTATTATGGTTTTCTTGATGATATTGGGTTCTTTTTGAGTTTTGATCCTCGCCCTTCGGCGTTGTATATTATATTGCTTGCGTGGTTGTGACCGCTAATTAGTGAAGAGCTAGCTCCCGCTTGGGGATGCCTTTATTCATATTATTCATGTTTGTGCCCGTTTGGGGCCAGTATTTATAAAGGAGACTCTGCCGAAATTTTCGGAAAAGACTTGATGTTTTAAAAAGGTTTACTACGACTTTTTAAAGTGATTATATGCAAACTTTAAAACAAGTTTTCCTTCACTTCCTTCTTTCAAATGGTTTAGATTCCTGGGATTTTTGGCTTACTTGAATTAGATGGGGTTCTATAGACTTCATATAATTCAAGTGCCAGTCACGTGCTATTTCGGGTCGTGACAGCCCTGCGCCGCACGTGCTCTTCACGTGGACGCCATATAAAAAAGTTCTTAGCACTATATATATATATAACTGGGTGCTTAACACTGATTGAGCAGTGCCCATAAATGAAGGCTTCACATGATACCCATGTGAGTATCAGAGCGTTAAACAAGTGTTCAACACTTTTGCATAAAAAGGAGGGGCTGAACAAACAGAGCCTAAATAAGTGCTTAGCACTTTTGAACAAAAAAGGGCTGAGTAGACTATGCCTAAATTGGCTAAGTCTCTTGCAACTGAGCCCAAATGCTCTGGATCTTAACAAATTTAATGATTCTTAAAATATTGCTAAGTTGATCTTAGTCTCAAATAGGATTAATGTATCCTTAGTTAAAAAATAAATTGGGCCCAAATGCTCATATGTTTAAGTTGATCTTAATCTCAAACTAGATTAACGGTCATTAAACCAAACTAAATGTTTTTGAACTAAAGGAAAAATACAACTTAAGTTCAAAATCCCAAATCTAAAATATACGGATTTGGACTAATCTGTGCCCTACGGGCGACGACATAAACTAGTATCCGTATACAATCCATGGCTAACCAAAATAAACAAAAATACACACGATATGAAGTGAACTGCTATAGCAGGAGAAAGTGGTTATCGCAACGCGATAACGTAATTAACTGCAATGGCTTGCGACTGAAGAGAAGAGCGTCCCCACAATCAAAAAAACCCTCACAAATGAGGGGGAATCTGATAAAGTCTGCTACAACGGTCGCATCTATCCAAACATCTGATATATGGTGCCATAAATCAACTTGGTATCTTCAGAGAGGTGAATGGAGAAGTCCAAATAGCGTCTGCCCCCAAAATTCAGGTGAGACGTTCCAACATCTCGATCCCTGTTTTTCGGCGATGACAAATACTCTGTATCCGATACAGAGATCTATATTACTTTGAAGGCGATCGTATAGTTAGATACGAACTCAAAAGAATTATTTCAGTCGAGAATGGCCATAAGTTCGGGAGAAAGAGAATTGTACATGATACAATTTATTTGTCTTTCCTCTTTACCTTATCTCAAGTTTGAGAGCGCCTTAAATAAGGAGAATATACTGGTTATACTTGTTGGATAGTTTTCTTTCAATCCCGATACTGGAACTAAAAGGAAAGGTAAGAAGAAAACCAACCAGCATAAGTTCGATATACACAAGGTTAGATAAAGAGATAACAATAGGGGTTGAAGTGAACGGAAAGCAAAATGCAACTACTGTTATGACCCTGGACAGTGAAAGAGACATTATTGGGAATGCCCGGCCACCCCTAGAAACATTTTTATATTTCATGATTTTCTATGTGATTGTAATTAAATATTGTTTTCCAATTAATTCCGACTCTTGGGTATATAGATACCGGATTAACATCCAACATCTGTAAGTTGTTACAGATGTTAAGAAGGATTAAATTACTAGAAAGGTAATTTGATTCTAAATATCGGATACCTGGATCATGCCAAGATGTTACCTTCCGTTGATCTGCTAAAGGCGGCGATGGACGGCTGAGATTGGATCTGGAGGCAGGCTCCTGAAGGGTGTGGATCTCAATAGGTTTGAGGTTGTTGTTGCCGAGCTACCTGCAAGGAAGTCCCGGGATGGTTGTACCACCAAGGACCCTCCGACGGTCAAGTTAGAAAGGAAATCCGAGCAGAGTAACGGATTAGTGGAGTAAAAATGGCTTACTTGAACCGTCTGAAGAAGGGGTTTATATAACGGTGGCAGCAGGCAGGGCCGGCGTGAGAATCACGCCGGCCGTTACGCTCCCGACGTCATGCCCGCGTGATGAGCAGGATCTCCTATTAATGGCGAGACAGGCTTGTTAATGGGGATCGTGATGGCGTGGAACGTGGGATGTGGCCGGTGGATATCTCGCGCATGGAGAGATTCGCGGGGTGGCGGTTGCTCCTGTGAGCGGTGCTGTTGATCGGTCGACGAGACCGAGAAAGATGAGCTCGGCGGGAGAGCTCGCGGACGAGTGGGATAGCTTAGGTATCTTGGTTCTGTGGTAGCCCGGAAACGAGCTTGGAGGCCGATGAGGCTAATTGTGCAGGGGGCTCGGAGGCGAGTCAGCATTTGTTTGTGGGACGGGCATAGGAGTGGCCTGGTCGGTCACTGTAGGTCCTTTCTTGCAAGCTTTGGGACACGTCATCTGCCACGTGTCATGATCTGGGAGATCACCGATATCGAGCATCATCATTAGCCCCCTTACTTTCGTCCCGACCAGCTGACGGGTCGGGTCGAGAGTGGTCTGCCGGGTCACCCGAGGTGAGCTTTTTTCGAAAATATTGTCGGGGCGTGTTCCCGGGCAATCTGTTGTATTTTATGGATGACACCAGCGAATCAGGGTGCGATCTCTGCTTTAAAGAGGGTGTGCCAGATCGTGCGTACTTCCGCTGAAGCGACAGTCCACGTATCGGGCGCTGGTTGGCTGACGCGACGGGCCGCAGACCTCTGGCGTCTGATAGGATACGACCAATGCGCGTGCGACCGGTGGAGCGATCGTGGCCGTCGAATGCGAGGAGTTGTTTTGGCGGGAGTTGACTGTCGCCGTTGGATGAGGACACCGAAAGCTATAAATAGAGGCGGGGTCCGCTTCAGGGCCCATATCTATTCATATTTTCCTCGTTCTGAGTTTTGTTAGCTCAGCGCTCTCCTCTTTAGGTCGGATCCCTGCGTTTTATCTTCTGAGGACTTCTCTCCACCAGGTTAGATGTCTTCTTTTGAGGAGTCTGTAGATGTCGTCGGGGTAGATTCTAGGGATTCTTCCACTGAGTCGGAGTCTTCCCGGGGAGTTAGGGTCAGATCCTCTTCCCGGGGTCACGCGACTGGGGTGGTTCCCAGAGTGGAGGTGGCGGACGCCCCTGGTGTGCCGTCCTTGGTGAGGTATGAGGACGGGCTTGCCACCGCTCGGGCTCGTTTCCATATCCCTTCCGGCTATACGCTACGTTTGGCCGAGGAAGGAGAGAGGGCAGATCAGGTACGGGGTAAAGAGATTGCCTTGTACCTGGAAGCCTTTTGGGCTGGAATGCGCCTGCCTTTCTCTCCCGAGCTTGTAAGAGCGCTAAATTACTTTAGGCTAGCCCCGGGCCAGCTAGTGCCGAACTCCTGGAGGATTCTCCTTGGATTCCTGGTCCGTTTGAAGTTGCAGATGATCCCCTTCAGTCTGTCCATTCTTGCCTCCTCTCTCATTTACAAAGGTCACCCCGGCACTCGTGCGAGCGACCCGAGGTGGGTTTACCTCTCTTTTAGGAAACAACGGGGGAGAGCAGCTGGATCAGGAGTCGTCGTCTTGCCTTCTTCCATCCATGATTGGAAGAAGTTTTTCTTTGTCAGGCCGCCAGAGGGTGAGGACTGGCCCGTGTCCACCCAGTGGTCTAGGGATAGGTGTTGGCGAAGAAGTCCGTCCAATGATCCCGACGCTGTGAGAGTGGCGGAGTGGGAGCCTATTCCCCGGGCTGACGTGCTGCTTTCTGAGAGGGCCCTTAGTTGGGCTGGGCTCAGCCCCGCCCAGTTCGTCGGTAAGTTAGGAGCTTGCGTTTGTTTCCATTTTTGTTTGTGTTGCTGATTCCATTATATCTTGTCTTGTGCAGAACCCATGGACTTGAGCCACCTCCGAGCGGCCTTGCGCAAGCCGAAGAAGGGATCGAAGGCTAGAGATGCCAGCCCTTCTCGTCCGACGTCTGTCCCGGTTCCCCCGGTAGCCGTCCCACCCCAGTGTTCGAGTGCGGGCCGTGCCCCAGAGCCCATCCAGGCGCCGAGCCGAAAGCGGGTTCGGGGACAGGAGGCCTAGGCTTCGGAGGTGGAGACCGGCTCTCCGCCGCCGTCTCTCAAGAGGTTCTCCCGAATGGTTCCGCGGACCCCGGCCCCCTCGATCTTGGTGGACGTGGGGGATCTCCGCTTTGAGGTGCCCTCGGGACTCTCCGTCACTGACAGCTTGCTGTTCGACATAGAGAGGTCGGCCGGGGGCAAGGTCCCTCGGGAGACTCTCAAGGCGCAAATGGCGGCCATCGCCCAAGAGGCCGTGCAGGTTAGTGCTCGCACCTGGCTCGATTTTTCACTCAGCGTCTCATCATTCGTGAGATTTGGTGCCCCCTTTCCTTTCTGACCCCTTCTGATTTTTTCAGGTCCTCCAGCACGTCGTCCTCGTCGTCTACATGGAGGAAGAGGAAATTGCCCCGGCGATACGAGCTGCGGGCGAGCTCTCCTCGTTGGAGGAGAGCTTAAAGCTGGAGCTGGAGGCGACGATAGCGAGGGTCGCTGCCCTGGAGGGCAAGGTGGCGGCCGGGAAGCAGGAGGTGGCGGCCGTGAAGTGTTCACATCATAATTTTGCATTATTATATTCCCCATTCTTGTTCATTTTACAAATAAACAGGTGCTTTTGATCCATGTCTGCTACATAGTTGCAGGTTACAGGTTCTCGGAACAAAAACAGTGAAAAAGATGAAAAGACGATACAAAAGTGAGACTACGACCAACAAATGGAAGAATCTTGATCAGGCCTACAGTTTGGAGAATAAACGAAGATCAATGGACAATTTCACAAAGAACAAAGGCAGTGCAAGGTTCAAGACTTCGACACGAAGCAAGCGGTAAAGTCCACGAAATTATTCACTGTGGAAATCTGGAAGAAAACTAGAAGACAATCTGAGAAACCAAGTAAAGAAACAAGTACCCAAATGCAACCAGACCAACCCCTAAAAATTGCAGCTCAAGAAGACACTAGATGCCGCGGATCCACGGCCAAACAGGGGTTTTGGCCGCGGTTCCGCGGCCATAAAGAGCCCGTGTCGGTGGAAATTTGTATCGGTGTGTCGGCGCGTTGACTAGTCTTCTTAGGGGTATACTTGTAATTGCAGATATGACGCGATTGTAACCCTAGGTTTCTATGTTCTATAAATAGAAACCCTAAAACCTGTTTTAGGTTATGCTTCTTCTTGTGCCTCATTTCATTTTATCAAAATTCAGATCTGTAAATTTCTGCAATGTATGAAGAGAGCATCAAATAAAGTAAGTAGTTTTTTATTTCCATGCCCTAGGTAATTTCTTTCCTGCCCTAGTATAGATTTTTCATTATCTGCCCTAGTTAGATAGTTAGAAATGTTTTTCAATTCCCTAATGAGCGAGTAATCTCCTCGCTTGTTAGGGTTAGATTTGGGGAAGGCTTGAGAGATGAAGATCTCTCACCCCTTTCTTGCCCATCACACGTTTTTATAGGACTCCATGCATACATGCACACACCGCTCCCTACGGCACCCTATCCCACGAGGTGGCGGTGATACTGTAGTATAAACGACCGGTTGCGTATGTTTTCCATGGAGGTTAGGGTAAGAATTAAGAAAGGAAGGACAAGAACCTAGAGAAAGAAACATTGTTTCTTCCCGATAATACTAATCCACTTTATTAATTATTACCATAACACCTAATAGATCTTAAATAGGGCATAGAAAGCGGTGAGGAATATTGACTTTCTAAACTTAACCTAAACCTAACCCTAGCAAGATTTTAGTCTAGATCAACTTAGTTTTTAGATTTAATCAATCCGACAACAATCGGAATTAACTCGTTAGAACAATTAGAAAATACACAAAATCCCTGTGGACCGACCCGTACTCACCGGCTAGCTACCAAGCGACACCGTTCTTGATTGCGGTTATAAATTATTCTTTGATCAATCAAATGGCGCCGCTGCCGGGGATGGCGTTATTATTCTCTTTTTGTAATTTCGGGTTAATATAAAATTGAAAAATCATAAAAACTGAAAAATAAAAAAAATAAAAAATTTATCATCTTGTTATTTTGTGAAGGGTATTTTCGTTTGAATTTTGCAGGATCGACGATCGGATTCAGATCTGGAAAAATCTAGAGATCGAAACAGAAAACAACAAATCTGAACAACAGAGTAGTACCATAACAGAGCAACAGAAGAAGTTTGGATGCCTGATCCTTCTTCCTGACCGTGGAACCGCCGTCATAACCTACTTATTGCCACGGATCCGCCGCTCCCTTGTGACGTCAGCAAAGGCAATATCCTCTGTGAGCTTCCTTTCTCCTTCTCTGCAACCCCTGGTATCTCCTCTGTGAAAATTTCCTGCAAGATTCTTTGCGCTAAAAATTCTCCCCTTCTCAATAACTTGATCTTGTGCAGGATTCTTTGCGCCGCGCTTAAAAAAATTGTTTGCAAGTGTTTGATTGTGTTTACTGTTTTGCATATTTAAATTGACATTAAGGGCCTTGAACACCAATCAGATTGGGTGGGGATTTCATTACCCTTCGCAGGACCCCAAAAATCACATAAAGCATATTGCATTGACCATCAAGTTAATTAAAAAAGATTAGACTCAGCCCTAAGGACGTCGTGCTCAATAGGACAAAGGAATAGTTGTAGGCATCGACCGTTGATCCTAACCTGATTTTGTGGTGCCTAGGCTAGACAGGTAGTGAAAGGTAACTTTAAAAGGCCCGTCTCACGGTGATTCGTGAGCGGATCCCTCCTTTCTCTATCTGTGCTTACCTGGCCACAATTGGCGGTGAAGAGGCGGTTTGAGGTCCTACTTCTTGCCCTTTGGAACAGTTAGGAGCTGTCTAGCTGACCTAGGTGACCCTAGATCTAGGCTTGATTGTGCATGTGTGATTGATTGAACTTGTGTCTAAGCCTTTTATCGAAAATCTTTTTTGCAAATAGCTCCACATAAAAAAAAGCACAAAAAGAAAAAAGGAATTTTTTTTTACAAAAACTTGCAACTTGTCGCTAAGAAATCCGTGCACCCCACATTCTTTTTTCTTATCCTTTCTTACATCATGGGTACCCCACCACCCAAAACTCTAGCCGAACTTTGGTACCCTCAACCAAACTTTGCTTCTTACGCGAATTGTTTTGATCGAATTACGGACGACCCCTCCATGCCCAAAATTTCTTTGAAGGATCGAATAGAAGCGTCTAGGAGAAACAGTTCGACTCCACAATCCACTTTGTATCAACCATGTCAACCTTCACAACCTTCTTACGTTGATACCCCTTTTTCGAGTTCTGTTATAACTCCGAAACCTATGTCTATTGCTGAACACATTGAACAATCTCGTAACCGATCTTTCACTCCTTTCAACACTTCTAGTTCTTGGGATCAACAAGTCCATTTACCTTTTTATCCAAATGTTGATCCTACTCCTGTCCAACCGTTCAATTCCTACCAGTCCTACCCGACTTTCACACCTTCCCTAGACATTGATTCTATACAACCATTTGGGAGTTTCACGTATCCAAACAACTTTGAATCTTTTACTGAAACCCCTTCACAACCCATGTCTAGTCTGGAATAGTCGTTGGAAGCGTACATTGCAGCAACAAACCAACAGATGAGGAATTTGGATGCGTCCATTGCCGCCCTTATGCAACCTAGTGAACCGGTAGCTAGTTTCCAACTAGTTCCAAAAATTCTAATGTATGATGAGGCGGTTGGACAGAGTGAGAATTTGAGTGGTGAGAGTGAGTTCTACACACTTCCAAATCAAGCCTACCCATCCTCAATTGAATCTCACAACTCCGGTTTTCAAACAAGTGTCCTAAATGATTCACCAGTTAAAAATAAAACGTGTAATGAGTTGTGCGACTTTGTAGTGCTTGATTTGCCAGAATGTGAAGAGTCCCTTTCGAGTGAAACCATCACCAATCCTTTCGACCTCTACACCTCCAATCTAGAACCTGAATTGATAAATATCCATGCTTTTGATGAGGTGTCAGAAAAAATTGATTTTCACTTGATTGGGGATATTGACGCAGGGAATATTTTGGATGATGAACCCGCAGATTTGACTGAATATTTATCTCCAATTCATCATCCCTAGTCATTAAATGTTTCTCCCGAACTTCATATGCGTCTTGATTTTGATGATAATTGCATGGATGGGATAACTTTTGAGGAGAATTATGAGGATGGTATTGAGGAGAGTATTGAGGATAGTATTGAGGATGAACCATTTTTGTTTGATGAATCGGATTTTCCAATTCATCCTCCTGAACCTTTAACTGTTATACTTCCTAAATCATCCCCCTCCTTTCCATCGTTCCGACCATGCCAAAGATCATGCAGGAGGACTGTGAGCTTGAAAGATTTCTCTTCGATCACGGCAGTTTGGACGCCACTAGTGCGTTCCTCTTTGAATCTGACACAGTTCTCACAGACGATAACGATTACGAATGTTTCACTTTTTCAGACGATTTTGAAGACTCACCGCCCGAGTTTGAGTTCTTTGAATTTTCAGATGAGTTAGTTGAACCATCAGACCCGGTTGCTTACAGTCATTTCGAACCATTGATGGAATCTTTCAAGTTCGAGATAGATTACTTAGGTGAGAATAAGACTATCCCTAAATCACTCATTTTCGTCCTTCCTATCGTTTCGACCATGTAAGAATCCGTCGCGTTTCTATTTTCAATGGATGGTTTACCAAGTTCAACGTACCCATGTTTTCTCGCGAATCTTGAAGGATTTGACCCCATTTCTCGACGGTTTGATAAATTAGCACAATCGCTTTTAACACATCAGTCATCACAAATTGCGCTAATTTATTCACTCAATTTACACCCTCAAGTTCGTGCTACACTTCTTTCTCTTTTCCGCCATTCTTCTTATCCACCGAGACCATATTCCACCTTTCTTCCCATACGGTCTCGTGTGTTTCTTATTTCTTTTCTCTACACTCCATTCTTTCACCAACCCTACCATTATCACGATAGAATTTTTGAATGGTTGGTGCTAACCTTTGGCCTGTGTAAGGTCTTGTATAGTTTGATTTTTCTCCTCCCTAACTATGAACTTTAACGCTTAAAACAGTGGAAACACTGTTTCACTTAAGTTTTGGGGGGGGACCTTGTTGTATATATATTTTGTTTTTTTTTAACAATAAAAAAAATAAACAGGGGAGTGCCGACATTTTTGACCCTCTTGATGTAGCTTGACAGTGAGGACACTGTCAAGTTTAAGTTTGGGAGTGTGCTCGGTAAGCTTTTTTCCTTCGCATTCATATGTATATTTTTGCATTTGCATACTTATTTTAAAACCCATAAAAAATTGAAAAATTTCAAAAATTATAAAAATTGAAACATTCAATTTTGGCCTTAATTGACTTGAGTTTGCCAAATAGGATAACTAGCTAGGAACAACTAGATCTTAGACTTAGGAAATTAAAAAACCTAAAAATAACCTTTCTTAAAATTTAACGGTAGAAAGTATATGTCTTTGTAGTCTATTTAGAAATAGGCGAATTTCGAGTTCACTTCTTGGGCTAAGTTAAAATAAGGGAAAAGTATTGATATTTTTATTAAAGTAGAAGTTTGAAAAATAATTCCTACGCTTAAGTCTAAATTCTGAAAATATATACCCTACAAATTGCACAAACACGAACCTTGAAACTTGGAATAGTAGAAGAGACCTTGAAATGCTCTTGTCTAAAGTCCTTAGTATAAAGGGAAATAAAATAAAAATATAAGTGTGAATAAAGAGATAAAAAAAATGAACACTGGGTTTTGTAATTACTTAAGGCTGCATTAATAGAAAAAAATATTTAGCGAGGGTGCTTCATCACCTAGTGTCTTAGACCAACTGGTTTGGGAGTCACTGCTAAAAGCCTTAGGGATTACAAGACTAGGAATTACGCTTTAATGTGCAAACACATTTTGTAATCGGTCATTGGTACCTCAAGAAGTATTAACGGTCGCATGAAGAATGTGTGAGCAATTTCATCTAAAAATTCACCAATTGAAAAGTACTTTGGACGATGGACAAGAGTATAATAGCTTGATTTGAATTTCCAAGTGTAGGGGTGATATATACACACATATAGGGGTATGTGATTGGGGTTTAGATGAGAGGTAGGAATGAAAATTAGGACTTGTATCTTTAGTTAAGATGATAAAAATTCCTAAGTTGAAATAGAACCCTAGAAGGAAAACTTAAAAGATGCTAAAAGCTAAGTAAATTTACAGAACATATATAATCTTAAGTTAAATGATAAGGAAGCGTGAAAAATACGAATGGATAATTTCTGAGTCAAAGTTAATAGAGTTCTTGTTAGGAAATCTAATTGGAGAATAAGAGTTAATAGGCCGAATTGATAGGATTTTGTGGGTAGTATCCGCTGAAAACCCTCAGGAGACAACACTCCTCCTACTAGGGACACCTAGAGGTTTAACGGCTTGTTGCACAAGCTCAGTGCAATCGCGTTTCCCTGCGAAAGTGAGGGTAGATCTTTTTCGAGAATAAAACTAGGTTTGCTCGAGGACGAGCAAAAGATAAGTTTGGGGGTATTTGTTCACATCATAATTTTGCATTATTATATTCCCCATTCTTGTTCATTTTACAAATAAACAGGTGCTTTTGATCCATGTCTGCTACATAGTTGCAGGTTACAGGTTCTCGGAACAAAAACAGTAAAAAAGATGAAAAGACGATACAAAAGTGAGACTACGACCAACAAATGGAAGAATCTTGATCAAGCCTACATTTTAGAGAATAAACGAAGATAAATGGACAATTTCACAAAGAACAAAGGCAGCGCAAGGTTCAAGACTTCGACACGAAGCAAGCGGTAAAGTCCACGAAATTATTCACTGTGGAAATCTGGAAGAAAACTAGAAGACAATCTGAGAAACCAAGTGAAGAAACAAGTACCCAAATGCAACCAGACCAGCCCCTAAAAATTGTAGCTCAAGAAGCCATTAGATGGCCGCGGATCCGTGGCCAAACAGGGGTTTTGGCCGCAGTTCCTCGGCCATAAAGAGCCCGTGTCGGTGGAAATTTGTGTCGGCGCGTTGACTAGTCTTCTTAGGGGTATACTTGTAATTGCAGATATGACGCGATTGTAACCCTAGGGTTTCTATGTTCTATAAATAGAAACCCTAAAACCTGTTTTAGGTTATGCCTCTTCTTGTGCCTTATTTCATTTTATCAAAATTCAGATTTGTAAATTTCTGCAATGTATGAAGAGAGCATCAAATAAAGTAAGTAGTTTTTTTATTTCCATGCCCTAGGTAATTTGTTTCCTGCCCTAGTATAGATTTTTCATTATCTGCCCTAGTTAGATAGTTAGAAATGTTTTTCAATTCCCTAATGAGCGAGTAGTCTCCTTGCTTGTTAGGGTTAGATTTGGGGAAGGTTTGAGAGATGAAGATCTCTCACCCCTTTCTTTCCCATCACACGTTTTTATAGGACTCCATGCATACATGCACACACCGCTCCCTACGGCACCCTATCCCACGAGGTAGTGGTGATACCGTAGTATAACGACCGGTTGCGTATGTTTTCCATGGAGGTTAGGGTAAGAATTAAGAAAGGAAGGACAAGAACCTAGAGGAAGAAACATCGTTTCTTCCCGATGGTACTAATCCACTTTATTAATTATTACCATAACACTTCATAGATCTTAAATAGGGCATAGAAAGCGGTGAGGAATATTGACTTTCCAAACTTAACCTAAACCTAACCCTAGCAAGATTTTAGTCTGGATCAACTTAGTTTTTAGATTTAATCAATCCGACAACAATCGGAATTAACTCGTTAGAACAATTAGAAAATACACAAAATCCCTGTGGACCGACCCGTACTCACCGGCTAGCTACCAAGCGACGCCGTTCTTGATTGCGGTTATAAATTATTCTTTGATCAATCATGAAGCAGGAGGTTGCCCGGTACCGTGAGGCCCCTCAGGCCACTGAGGCCAACCTTCAGGACTCCAAGGTGCCCGTCGGCACCATGAAGAAGTCGGCGAGCATCCTCCGGAAGGATCTGGAGGCGGCGGTAGAGGGGACGAAGCGAGCCAATCTCAGAGCGCGCGAAAGCGGTGGAGAACTACAAGAAGTTGGAAGATTTTTACACCGTCCTAGCCTCGGCCACTACCGCCATCTGGCACGAGGCCCTCGACGCCGTCAAGGCTCGGATGCCGGAGTTTGCTGACAAAGAGCTCCGAGCTGAATATCCTCGCGGGGATGACGAGCAGGGGGAAGACCCCGGGGGCAAAGCTAGGGAAGAGATTCCCTGCGAGAGCGATGCCGAGGCTGATGTGATGGGCGCTGAGCCCCCAGACACCGCCCGAGCCGTGGTAGATGCTGAGCTTCCTGGGGTTGCGCCTGGCCCTGAGGCCTGAAGCCTCTTGTCTTCTTGTTTCTTTTCTTTTGTTGCATCAGGAATTTTGTAGGCCTCCGGGCATTTTGTAAGGCCGGGGAGCCCACAATACCCTTATAAAAGTTTTGACTTTGTGAATAAAGACTTTTTGCACTCATATTTGCACGCGTATTTTCCTTTGTTGGTAAACACTTGTATTTGCATAGTACTGCCTTCGTTTTATGTCGGTTCTTCATCTAGCGATCACACGTCGAGTTGCATCTGTTCGTTTGCCAATTGTGCAAAGACTAGTGGGGAAATGGTGTCTCCATGGCCTTGATGTCGAGGTGGAGATCGCTCAGACGTAGATAGACCGGATACCTCTTGGTGAGGGCTTTGTTCCTTAGTTATTGGATGGGTCGTCAGAGGCCAACTAAGGACGGGCCGAGCAGGGTAGCTGTCCGGTGCCTCATGGTGAGGTCTTATCCCTGGCGGTGTGGGGTAGGGAGCTACCAGCCAGGGATAACCGAGCAGGGTATATACTCAGCTGCCTCTTGGTGAGGGCTTTGATCCTTAGCGCGGGAGGGGTCGTACAAGGCCTGCTAAGGATGGACCGAGCAGTGAAGCTTCTCGATTGCCTCTTGGGGAGGGCTTTGATCCCTAATGTGTTGGGGTAGGGAGCTACCGGCCAGGGATAACCGAGCAAGGGCGGGCCCGGTTGCCTCTTGCGAGGGCTTTTGATCCTTAGCGCAGGAGGGGCCATAAGGGGCCTACTAAGGAAGGGGCCGAGCAGGGTAGCTGCTCGGTGCCTCTTGGCGAGGGCTTTGATCCCTGGTGTGTTGGGGTAGGGAGCTACCAGCCAGGGATAACCGAGCAAGGGCGGGCCCGGTTGCCTCTTGCGAGGGCTTTTGATCCTTAAGGATGGACCGGGAAGGGTTGCTGCCCGGTGCCTCTTGGCGAGGCTTTGATCCCGGGTGTGTTGGGGTAGGGAGCTACCAGCCAGGGATAACCGAGCGAGGGCGGGCCCGGTTGCCTCTTACGAGGGCTTTTGATCCTTAGCACTGGAGGGACCGTAAGGGGCCTACTAAGGATGGGCCGAGCAGGGTTGCTTCCCGGTGCCTCTTGGCGAGGGCTTTGATCCTTAAGGATGGCCGGGCAGGGTTGCTGCCCGGTGCCTCTTAGCGAGGGCTTCGATCCCTGGCGTTGTGGGGTAGGGGGCTACCGGCCAGGGATAGCTGAGCAGGGTAGCCGCTCGGCTGCCTCATGGTGAGGGCTTTGATCCCTGGCGTTATGGGGTAGGGGAGCTTCTAGCCAGAGATAGCCGAGTGGGGTAGCCGCTCGGCTGCCTCTTAGTGAGGGCTTAGATCCTTGGCGCTGGAGGGGCCGTGGGAGGCCTGCTACGGATGGACCGAGCAGTGAAGCTGCTCAGTTGCCTCTTGGCGAGGGCTTTGATCCCTGGCGTTGTGGGGGTAGGGAGCTACCAGCCAGGGATAGCTGAGCAGGGTAGCCGGTCGGCTGCCTCTCGGTGAGGGCTTCGATCCTTAGCGCTGGAGGGGCTATGGGAAGCCTGCTAAGGATGGACCGAGCAGTGAAGCTGCTCAGTTGCCTATTGGCGAGGGCTTTGATCCCTGGCGTTGTGGGGTAGGGAGCTACCGGCCAGGGATAGCCGAGCAGGATAGCCGCTCGGCTGCCTCTCGGTGAGTGCTTCGATCCTTAGCGCTGGAGGGGCCGTAGGAGGCCTGCTAAGGATGGATCGAGCAATGAAGTTGCTCAGTTGCCTCTTGGCGAGGGTTTTGATCCCTGATGTTGTGGGGTAGGGAGCTACCAGCCAGGGATAGCCGAGTAGGGTAGCCGCTCGGCTGCCTCTCGGTGAGGGCTTCGATCTTTAGCGCTGGAGGGGCCGTAAGGGGCCTACTAAGGATAGGCCGAGCAGGGTTGCTGCCCGGTGCCTCTTGGCGAGGGCTTTGATCCTTAAGGATGGCAGGGCAGGGTTGCTTCCCGGCGCCTCTTGGCGAGGGCTTCGATCCCTGGCGTTGTGGGGTAGGGGGCTACCAACCAGGGATAGCCGAGCAGGGTAGCCGCTCGGCTGCCTCTTGGTAAGGGCTTTGATCCTTAGCGCTGGAGGGGCCGTGGGAGGCCTGCTAAGGAGGGACCGAGAAATGAAGTTGCTCAGTTGCCTCTCGGCGAGGTTCCGTCCATCCTCCCTGGTGTGAGTACCGGGAAGAGAGACAGTCGCTGGCGACACATGTCATGATCGTGTGGGGAACGCGAAGCACCGGAGTAGTGTCGTTTCGATTTCGCATCGAGCGGCCCGATGTCTGCCGCGTGGCGGCACAGTTGCGGGTGAAACGGATGACCGTTGAACTCCGGGGGCGTTGTGGGCTATAAAACAGATGGAGCGTTGATTACTCCCTTCCTCACACCCGAAACATAAGAATGGGGGACTTCCCTTTCAACATCCCCGAGATCATAAACTTCGAGGACGTGTACCTCTACGATTAGTACTGTACTGAGGACACGATGCAGTTGGTGATAGGCCGCATCGAGGATCATTTTGGCCGATTGTTCCCCCGGTGCTCCCCCTACTTCAACTATTGATGTATTCCATCTGGAGGGCGTCGCCGGGGCTCTACAACCCCTTGTCCGAACAGCTGAAAGACGAGAACGTTGGCAAGCTAAGGTCTCTGAGGTATTTCGGCCTGATCTCTGCGAGTCGGCTAAACCGCTCGGTGGCACTCGTCCTTGAGTGCTACCAATTGAGGCATGATGCCGACGTTTGTGGGGGGCATCGAGGGAAGAGGTTAGATGCCGCGAGGTCTCGGCTGGCGGAGATATCCTCAGAGTAACACGAGCAGTGTTCTCTGCACCCCCTTCCCCCGCTATTTTAATTTTTCTTTTTCGATGTATGGATGAGGAGCCTATAGTACCCTTTGAACGAACAAGATTCTTTTTTTTTCATTGCAATGCTTTTTTGATCCCTTTATTATATAAACAAAAAGATCTCAAGAAAGGTGTACATTGATTTAAAAGAAACTATATGCTAGTAGATGCTCTTATTCGTGCAGCTTGGGCCCCTCGAATGTCTGTTGGCCTCTATGCCCGGCACAGGTTACTGAGCTTCGTGGGTACCGGACGTATCCTCTGCTGACACGACCATGATTTGGCCGATGGTCAGCTCAGCGGGAGGGGGACGCTGCTCCTGCTCGCGGCTTGTCCCTCAAGTATGCCGCAAGATGTCCCGAACGGATGAGCTCCTCGATGTAGTCTCGGAGCTGCAGTAGGGGCCTATGGAAACCGCAGTAGGGGCCCCGGGTTCGCTTTGAGACCATTCGCGAGATCGGGGGAGCTTGAAGAACCCCTCATCTTTAACCTCCTCTAGTAGCACTATCTGGGAGACGTTGAGCAGGGTGTATTCCTGAAACTTCGGGAGATAGGGCTTTGACCGCTCAGGTCCCCTTCTCTCTTCCCTTGCCCTTTTCTTTTGATCGGCTTGCTCCGCCCGGGGGAGATTTGCGTTCACCTCGAATTCGAGCTAGACCTCGCGCTCGGTCCAGGCCTTTACCTCGGCCATGGTCTTAGGTTGCGCTAATGCAAAGGAGCGTAACCACTTCTTGTGCCTAAGACCAGACCTCAGGGCTATGATGACCATCTCGTCTTTATGTTCTGGGACCTCGAGAAGGGCGTTGTAGAAGCGGGTGACGTATGCCTTGAACGTCTCCTTGTCTCCGCTCTTGATCGTAAAGAGATGGTCAACTGTGCGTTTTTGCCGCCTGTTCCCGACGAAGTGGCTGAGGAATTGGGTAGCCAGCTCGTCGAAAGTTGAGATCGAGCGAGGCTCGAGTCCTCAGAACCAGTCTCGTCCAGAGCGGATGAGAGTGACCGGGAAAGCTCGGCATTGGGCGGCATCGGAGTTATTGTCACGCCCCACCCCCAATACAGAGAGTATTGTCCGCTCTGGCCGAAACCGCACGGTTTTTCCCTTTAGAGCGAACCGGACCCGACCAGGGGCCACTTCCCAGGAGGTCACCCATCCCAAGACTTCCCTGGCCCGAGCACGCTTAACTACG
Source organism: Agapanthus africanus (assembly GCA_030015575.1). Classification (NCBI taxonomy): domain Eukaryota; kingdom Viridiplantae; phylum Streptophyta; class Magnoliopsida; order Asparagales; family Amaryllidaceae; genus Agapanthus; species Agapanthus africanus. Next base: position 644,359,775 of record CM057342.1, read on the forward strand.
GAGTTCTCAAGCTCCTGTAGTTCCGGTTCACTTAAAAGGCGTCTCTGTATTGAAGAGTGGTATCATTCCATTTATAGTACAGATCTGCCCCCTTTCGGAATGTATTCCGAAGAGTCCCCATTGTTCTACAGTGGGTCCCACGGACTCAAGAGGTGGCCCCCACGGATTCAAGAGGTGGCCTCCGCCCACTTAACACGACACTTGGCGTGGCACTTTGTTCCGTGTGGCACTTTGCTCCGTGAGCAAGAACCGGGTCCCGATATTCTCCCCACCTTTGAACAATAGTTCGTCCTCGAACCACAGACCTACTATCGAGGGACCAGCTCTGATACCATTCTGTCACGTCCCACCCCCAATACAGAGAGTATTGTCCGCTCTGGCCGAAACCGCACGGTTTTTCCCTTTAGAGCGAACCGGACCCGACCAGGGGCCACTTCCCAGGAGGTCACCCATCCCAAGACTTCCCTAGCCCGAGCACACTTAACTACGGAGTTCTCAAGCTCCTGTAGTTCCGGTTCACTTAAAAGGTGCCTCTGTATTGAAGAGTGGTATCATTCCATTTATAGTACAGATCTGCCCCCTTTCTGAATGTATTCCGAAGAGTCCCCATTGTTCTACAGTGGGTCCCACGGACTCAAGAGGTGGCCCCCACGGATTCAAGAGGTGGCCCCCGCCCACTTAACACGACACTTGGTGTGGCACTTTGTTCCGTGTGGCACTTTGCTCCGTGAGCAAGAACCAGGTCCCGACAGTTATCTTGGAAGATCATTCCCGCGGTGAACGCATCCAAATGGTCCTTCGGGTCAGATTTATCGTCGAAGAGAGAGACCTTTGGGGGCTTGTTGCGGAAGGAGACGTGGATGGCGAGTAGCTCCTCGGTGAATGGCTTGGTGAGAAAGTCGGCGGCGTACTTAGCCCCGTCGCTCGAGCGGTGATCTTCTCGACATATACTTTCGATCTTCTTCTCGAGGGCGTCGAGTCGGCCGTGGTATCCTGGCGTTTCGGCACATTCTGATCCCCATCTTCTGCTATTAGAGACCAGCGTCTGGGCGCGACCCCGGTTCCTCTCAATGAGGTTCTATAGATCCCCTGACGGGTAGTCTTCGAGCCGCCGTGGCGAGTCCCGTCCGCGCGACCCCGTCGAGGGAGTGGGTGTTGGTCATGCCTGGGACAGGCGAGCTGACCGACATCTTCTCGGGAGGGAAAGGGTCGTGAAGAGGCTCGGGACGAGGCGCTCTGGTGACGGACCTCGGTGTTGAACTATAGGGCGCCCAGCGGGCCGTAGAAGGTATTTGCCCGGGAGATCTGCGACCGTGGGAGGTAGCGAGGCGGTGGTCGGCAATGCCGATGCGTGCGGAGTCTTCTCTCTCCCTGTAGGGGTCCCGATCCCGCGGGGGGACCGGCGATCTGGGGATCTTGCCCTGCCGTTTGGACACGGATGAGCGCCTCCACAACGGACGCGGGTCGGTCTATCTGGCCGGCAAGGGCGTTGATGGCATTCGGTGGAGGAGCTTCGTCCGCGCCTCCGTTGAGGGGGAGGAGGCGGCTAGTGTTTGGATCGTCGTGATGATCGCTCGCCATTAGATTGAGATCGGAAGATGAACTTTTGTTTTTGTGGAATCAAGGTTTTCCCACAGACGGCGCCAGCTAACGCGACCTGGATCACGCTAAGATGTTACCTTCCGTTGATTTGCTGACGGCGGCGATGGACGGCTGAGATTGGATCTGGAGGCAGGCCCCTGAAGCGTGTGGATCTCAATGGGTTTGAGGTTGTTGTTGCCGAGCTACCTGCAAGGAAGTCCCGGGGTGGTTGTACCACTGAGGACCCTCCGACGGTCAAGTTAGAGAGGAAATCCGAGCAGAGGAACAACTTAGTGGAGTAAAAATGGCTTACTTGAACCGTCTGAAGAAGGGGTTTATATAGCGGTAGCAGCAGGCAGGGCAGGCGCGGGAATCACGCCGGCCGTTATGCTCCCGACGTCACGCCCACGTGATGAGCGGGATCTCCTATTAATGGCGAGACAGGCTCGTTAATGGGGATCGTGATGGCGTGGAACGTGGGATGTGGCCGGCGGATATCTCGCGCATGGCGAGATTCGCGGGGTGGCAGTTGCGCCTGAGAGCAGTGCTGTTGATCGGTCGACGAGACCGAGGAAGATGACCTCGGCGGGAGAGCTCGCGGACGAGCGGGAGAGCTGAGGTATCTTGGTTCCGCGGTAGCCCGGAGAAGAGCTTGGAGGCCAAGGAGACCAATTGTGCAGGGGGCTCGGAGACGAGCCAGCGTTTGTTTGTGGGACGGGCACAGGAGTGGCCTGGTCGGCCACTGTAGGTCCTTTCTTGCGAGCTTTGGGACACGTCATCTACCACGTGTCATGATCTGGGAGATCACTGATATCGAGCATCATCACTTGTCAATGATAAATCTTTCAAAGTTGGGGAAAATTTGTGATCTGCACTGGAGCAAAGGCAACACTATTGGAAATTAGACATTTTAGCATAAAGATCCTGTCTAATATATAGGATCCCTAATGGAATTTTACAATATTTCACTTCTGTTATGCAAATAAATTAATGATTATGCATCGAAGTTATGATATCGTTTGTTGAAAGCAAGCTTAAAACATTTCCTGAAACCAATATGTAACAGCCATATTGAGTTGGTGACGAATATTCCTATTTCTAATCAGGTAAGAACCTCCACAAATGGTATCGGCCAGTAGTTGTGCCATATCGTCTTGTAATTGGTATGATCTATGATGTGAGCCGATACCATCCAAAATAGACCAATATGACTGATTCTCTATAGATAGTAGCTGATAAAATCAAAATACCAATTATACCATAAATATATTTGATTAAACATAAGAACGATATAAATGTTATCAATTTCATTTTGGGTTCACAATTGTTACTTTTACATTGGCTATTAGACCATACTAATTATCAATTCGAGAAACCACTGCATATCCTGCAAAAGATGGTTTTAAAAGGCATCCATAGGACCATAGCAAATTGTCATGTCCAATTGACTTATCAGATGATCTAATACCGATAAACTCTATTCAGTGCATGTGCAGATATCCAAATAAGGTAAAACCTAAGTTTTGAGTTCTCTACCTTATCTATTCACTTATCTTGAAGATGGTTTAGAATAAGACCTTGAGTGCATCAATGGATTCTTTTGAACTATGATTTGAGGAAGCTTATGATTCTTTATAGGTGACAAACAGGCATAAATCCACACGCACCTAAAGGATACGAAAACGCAAGCGTTCACTAGTAAGGAGTGCCCATTGATCAATTATATTATAACCCTTGCAACTATTTCTGACAAATTCATAGCAAATTTGTGAGTCCATTCAAAAATGGTCGGATATTCCATCTCTTCGATTGATTTACATAGTTATTCAAGTTGTTCCTTGAGCATCCAACGTAAAATGAATATCCTACTTGAACTCTCGAATATTGTTTATCGTGTCAAATCCCACCATAATGATTATGCCATTTTATTTTCCGCATGAGCTGTGGAGGATGATTCAACCGAGTATTTTAGCATCAAGGTATCCCCCTTAACTAGATAATAGAAGTATACACACGTCTACTTGCCTTGGTTTGCATATAAAAGGGAAAGATTATGACAATGGACATGCATGAGAGTGTAAGAACCATATTCACTTGGATTTAATATACTTTGTTTTGACCGTGAGAACAATGTTTTTCATTAGAACAAGCTCATAAATTAAACTAAATGCAACAAAGCTTCTTGTTGTTGAATTAGATCTGCATATCCGGACTTTCCTTACTAATTACACATTTGCTCCTTCCTCCTTGATCCAATCGTTAATTCACTTAATTCAGCTTGCTTTTAATGTTGCATCCACTCTAACTTATACAATATCCTTTATATATGCTTGTTCCTCGTTTTTAGCATGAATTGGGGGTGGTAATCATACGTGCCAATTCAGATGTGGGTCGTGTTTGGGTCGGTAAGAGCTTGTTCAAACACGGCTCGTTTACTAATGATCTGAACATGAGCCAAAAACTTGGCTTGTTTACTTCTCGAGCCGGTTAGAGCCAACCTTGGCTCGATCATTAACATCTTGAGTTTGGCTCGTTTATGATCAGTATAATATAAGTGTATATAGCCCATCACATTTATAGCTATTAACCTAAAATTCATTAAACACTTCAAAACAAATTCTAATATATAACATAAGTACATAACCCAGTTATCCAAACCCAGTAGTCCAATACCCGATAAGCGTTAATATATAAACTTTATATCAAAAAGTAAAATAAAAAAACCTAAGATTTGTCGAAGTAGTCGCCCCCCTCCCTCCTCACCCTCTTCCCCCTCATTTATCATCAGCAACCCTTGATCAGATTCGAACCAGCAACCTCCCCACTTCCTCCGTTGTTAGGTTAGTGGATCTCAAACTTGTTCAAATCTAACGATTATCGGTTCAATTTAGGGCTATCTAGTCTATTTACAAAGTCATTTTGGAGTTATTCTAATGTCTTAAACAACTTAACTAAACCAGCATCTTAGATAACATTGCCAATTCAGGGGGTCATGGCATTTTTAAAGTTCAACGGTGTTATCTCAAAAACTCCAAAAATTCGATGGTGCTTTATTAAAGTTACCGTATTTTGTATTTAGTTCTAGCTTTTTTGAATTGTGCTGTAGTTCCAGAAAAAGTTCCTTCTTGTGTTCTTTATTATCTTGTATTACAGCCTAACTCTGCACTTCTAATTTTCTTCCACACATAAAGTGTGGAAGAAAGAACACCTGGTCTTCTTCAGACCTGCAACAAGATGACCATATTGCTAAAATTGACAAAATAACCGACTTCAGGCCAAGTTCGATACGAGGATAAAAAATCGATTAACGTTTGTTTTGGTAGAAAAACTAGTGGTGCAACATCTTCTTTCTAATAAAAGTAGCATGAATAACCACGATATCTTCAGAAGAAAATAATTCATTCCTTTTGAGTTGGAAAATAAGATCTAATTGAATTCATAGTTATGTGTGTAGTGCCTTCTAGTCATAACCAAGAACTCGAGTAGACTACTTGAACAAGCAATTATTAGGGTCAAACACATTTGAATTAAAACTTCATATTGAAGAAAGTAAAATCTGGTTTGTGTTTAGTAATGGTGTTAACGAATATGGCAAGAATCATGAGATCATATTGACTTGCTAAAGTTTCGTCGGTCTTTCTCGAAAGCTTAACCTTGGACTCAACTATAGAAGGATGCATGCTTCACAATGCATTCAAGCATTAAGTTTAGTCGGTCTTTCTGAAAACTTAACTTGAACTCAACTATAGAAGAAAGCTGCTTCACAATGCATGTTCAAGCATTGTTTGAGAGCTAATAGAGCATCAGCTTGGCTTAACTACCCTTGCCTGTACTGAACAAGCCAAGCTTCAAGTTGAACTTGGCAATTTGAGGCTTGAAATCAAGCCATTATTTATTTAAATACTTCAACGATGAATATTAGAAATCAATTTAATTTTGCTAACTCGTCTAATTTTCTTTCTATAAAACTCACATCATGCTCATTTTTAATTACATTAAATTGCTTATCAAGTTTCATGCTCCTTAATCATGGCTGCTGCCAATTTATGTTCATAACTACATCACCTTGTGGAAACTCCGTTTATAAGTTTACCAGTTCTTAAAGTGTTTTTTTAAATTCTGAAGGAAAATACAATTGCAATTCTAAACTGTTAATATATTCGATAAATAGTAGTTATCTTACAATGTTATCATTTTTCAAGACGCGTATTGAAGAAATAATCATGCCAAGACATATGCATAGAAATTGTGCTTTCTTAGAACTGTTCTTGTTCTAGTGAAGATATCTATCCATATTACTTATTTAGGGTCTAACTTTTAGTGTTTTAAAAGATGGCCGTCTAGACACGGAAAAGAGCCGCATCACACTGCATTAGACTGCTTGGTCAGGAATTATGCTTATCCTTGTATTTTTGTAAGTATACTCTCTTTATTTGTTAATTGAAGTGTAATATATAATAAATTGGAGTTTTAGCACTATTAAACGCCGAGGGCCACCGTGAGAGCCTTTCACCGCCGACTTCAAGAGCCATCGTCAATTTCGAGAGCCATAATGGCTAGCGAACGCCGTCGATATTGAAGTTCTCCACGTCGATCGCGATCCAAGATCTTCACTTCGAGCTCAACTTCAAATTTTGATCTTATTTTCATCTTCAATTTTCAACTTCGAACTCACCTTTGACTCCGAGCTTCAACCATGCTACGACCGTCTTCAACTTTCAACCACGACTTTGAGTTTTTGACGAAAATGTATTTTTTATTTCTTTTTTCTCCCTTTTGACTTAAAATTGGAGTGACCCTTGGGTTAGACAATTAATTTACTATTTAATTAATCTTTTTGGATCTTTGAAAAATTGTCAGAATTTGTCATTTCCAGCTTGCATTTACTTGTTAACATCTTTGAAAATGTTTATTTAGGCTGCATGTACAGGTGATTAAGAAACCAAAGTAGTTAGCAATCAAATTAAAATTTATGTTCGACAAATAAGTTTAAGAAAATAACAAAATTAACTCAAAATATCACTAAATTGATGTCAATGCGGCCTGAGCGTTCGCCTAGGCGGCGTCTACGTGGCTAGGCCTTTTGGCCGCATCGCCTTTTTCGTCCGCTTTTTAATCACGGCTAATTTTGTTGATAAATGGGAGAATATTTTTAAAACACTAAATAACTTGTTTTGTTTAAATCTACCTTTGTTTCAACATTCAAGCATTGGAGGTTTCTAAAGAGGGTAAGCAAACAAGTAAATAAAAAGTCTGAACATTCAAATGAACACATCAAAATGATAAAATGGCATGTATCAGACACATAGGACATAATACACACATACAAAGCATATACGACGTGTCTGATACATGTATGTATCAGGCAACAATCGACAATTGTTAGCGGCCGATGCGTGTTGGATATGGACACTGAAACCTATCGAAAATGTCCATGCAACCTAGGGTGTAGGGATAGCATGAGTTACCTATTAGTGTTAGTTATATGTATGCCCTAGAGGCCATTACTGTACATAGGATGTACATTGTAGTGGATGCTGGGACATATATAGGGAGGACTTTCTTGCTCAACATGATAGTATGCTATCTGGTTGCTCTTTATCTTAACGTGTATACTGATTGTCTCTCTGTTACATGTTGGTAAAGCCCTTAGGATGTGTACTTGACTACCTGGACTATGATTAAGATCATACTAGTGGGGACAGATAGTCTATAAGTACATCCTTCAAAGTCCCTAGTCGTGGGTGTATCGAGACGGGGCATCGATATACCAGAGTAGACTAGCGTATACCTTCTCGATCCATACAGATGGGCGATGGATGATCCCATATCCATTGGTGTTTGACATCAGAGATGATATACGGGTGCTCAGTGGAGACTGGGTACACTGGACGGACTCGCCGAGAACTCCCAGATGGTATTATACCTTACGTCAGATGGCAGTTCTCTGGTGACACTGGTACAGAGTAGTCTGTTGACCCGAGATCGTCATAGAGTCTTGTGTGGTTCCCACTGTGCTTTGATTTCCACCTTACCACGTCCAAGAGGGCATGCAAAACGGTGGCTTTTGGGTACAGTCCCGAATCACATGGAGGCAATGAGCGATAGGAGGGGATTCGTCTCTCCCGGTATAGGGAGTTGATGTTGCGCTGTGTTCGATTGGCTATAACCGGAAATCCCTGGCCAGGGTTGCTGAGATTTACTGGTAAGTGTTACCAGTAGTTTCTCGAATTGTTATAGACCTCATATCGACACGACTTATCGAGCTATTGGGGTCTGACGTTTACCACCCCTAGGCGAGATATGCGACATATCAGACGGACAGACCGGACTGTACGGTAAGTGTTACTGGTTGGATTTACAGGAGTGTGAGCGGGCTTGCTCGTCGATCTTCTGATCGCTCAAGACCCGGGTGGTCGTTACGTTTAGCAGACCGCTTGCGGCTTGTGGGTGCTTGATATGACCATCATCTGCTGCCGGCGTATTGACGAGTCTTTAGAGTCCTACACACAGATTTCTTGGCTCAAGCGAAACGAAATAGGAGCGCATATGAGATATGTGCGGGACCGAGAATAATGCGTGTATGTGATACCGTATTCCATTCTCGCGATGAATGTGTCGAATGGTTATATGCGATGTAACCTAGTTATCGAATCAAGGATTGATTCGATGAAACGATACATAGTATACTAGTCGGTTGTGTGCGACATGACCGGATCATTGAATCAAGTGTTGATTTAATGATTTAATGCATAATTATACATTTGATATATTACTTTGCATTAACTAGTATTGGTTCACTTTAAATGGATTTTCTCACTTGTTTGTGCACATTATATATGTGATATGTTTTTGTGCACAAGTTTGTATCATGTTTGATGATGCATGCTAACTTGGGTTTGTGTAAAGATTAAACCATGGTTGTGTAATGGTTAGGGTTTTCATTTTCTTATATATTTATTTATTTATTCTTTTTGGAAAATGAAAAGCATAAAGAGAAAAATGGTGGCTAACTTTGTTTGTTTTTGAAGCTTCTTGAAGCTTTGACCTAGTGACCATTTTGTCTTCATGTTTAACCCTAACCCTTCCAATTAACCATGGTCTATTCTCTACACCTAATCATGGTTGCCATATGATAAGTATTGATTTTATTATTCATTTTGAAAAAAGATATCATAACACTTATCTTCTTCTTCTTCATCTTCTTCAATGAAGAAAGCTTGACTTCATCAATGGTGATTGATGAAAAAGAGTGAGAAATCCAAATCTAAAGTGAACCCACTTCCTATTTCTTCATCCTCTACCTCTTGCCAAGTAGTATAGGGTGTTTTCTTCACAAGTTTTCATGACTTGGTGAAGTGGGAGCTTGATCTGGCGATACCTCAACGTAGATCATCTTCGGCACGAAGCCGATGACCTTGCCCGCCCATTTCTCCGATGAAGCCGACGCTAGAGCCCGGGTTTCTATTTGGACAGCGAGGAGACTTCATTGCGGAGCTATGGAGGTGGAGGACCGGATCTACAAAGGTTGTATTTCCGTTCTTTTAGTTAATTTGTTAACTAGTTGCATCGCATAGCCTATATTTCTAGTTAACGATCCGTATTAGGGTTTCTCGGCACTCGCAAAATTTGAAATTGGCATGGTTGATGCCTTGTGAGACCTCATTAGCGTGTCTAGGAACCCTACAGTGGTATCAGAGCCAATACGGGTATAAGTATTATGTCCTACAAGGTTCATCTACAGTGGTATCAGAGCCACTAGTATGATCTGCATCATAGTCCAGGTAGTCAAGTACACATCCTAAAGGCTTTACCAACATGTAACAGAGAGACAATCAATGAACACGTTAAGGTAAAGATCAATACTTATACCCGCACTTATCATAATAGGAACCATGGTTAGGTGTAGAGAATTGACCAAGGTTAGAAGAGTGGTTAGGGTTAAGCATGAAGACAAATTGGTCACTTTGGTCAAAGCTTCATGAAGCTTCACAAAGGTTCAAGAATGAAAGCAACCATTTTGTATTCTTATCCCATTCTTTTTCCAAAATCAATAAATAAAAGAATGGATAATTAAAACCCTAATCACTTTCTTAACCTAGGTTTAATTCTTTACACTTAACCAAATGAGCAAGCATCATTAAACATGATACAAAGATGTGCACAAAAGTATATCACATATACAACTTGCACATCAAGTGAGAAAATCCATTTAAAGTGAACCAATACTAGTTAATGCAAAATAATATATCAAATATATAATTATACATTAAATCATTAAATCGACACTTGATTCAATGATCCGGTCATGTCGCACATAACCGACTAGTATACAATGTATCGATTTATCGAATCAATGATTCGATAACTAGGTTATATCGAATATAACCAATCGATATATATTCATCACGAGAATGGAATACGGTATCACATACACGCATTATTCTCGGTCCTGCACATATCTCATATGCGCTCCAATTTCGTTTCGCTTGAGCCAGGAAACCTCTGTGTAGGACTCTAAAGACTCGTCAATACGCCGGTAGCAGATGATGATCATATCAAGCACCCACAAGCCGCAAGCGGTCTGCTAAACGTAACGGCCACCCGGGTATTGAGCGATCAGAAAATCGACGAGCTAGCCCGCTCACACTCCTGTGAATCCAACCAGTAACACTTACCGTACAGTCCGGTCTGTTCGTCTGATATGTCGCATATCAAGTCTAGGGGTGGTAAATGTCAGACCCCAATAACCGATAAGTCGTGCCGATATGAGGCTCATAACGGGTCGAGAAACTACTGGTAACACTTACCAGCAAATCTATGATCAGCCCTGGCCAGGGACTTTCCTGTTACAGCCAATCGAGCACTGCGCAACATCAACCCCCAATACCGGGAGAGACGAAACCCCTCCTATCGCTCATTGCCTACATGTGACTCGGGACTGTACCCAAAGACCACCGTTTTGCACGCCCTCATGGACGTGGTAAGGTAGAGATCAAAGCACAGTGGGAATCACACAAGACTCTATGACGATCTCGGGTCTACAGACTAACCTGTACAAGTGTCACCTGAGAACTGCCATCTGACGTGAGGTATAATACCATCTGGGAGTTCTCGGCGAGTCCGTTCAGTGTACCCAGTCTCCACTGAGCACCCGTATACCATCTCTGATGTCAAACACCAATGGATATGGGATCATCCATCGCCCATCTCATGGGTCGAGAAGCGTATACGCTAGTCTACACTGGTATATTGATGCCCCGTCTCGATATACCCATGACTAGGGACCTTGAAGGATGTACCTATGGACTACCATGTCCCCACTAGTATGATCTGCATCATAGTCCAGGTAGTCAAGTACACATCCTAAGGGCTTTACCAACATGTAACTATAAGACAGTATAAAGAGACAAGTGTACATGTTAAGATAAAAAGTAACCAGATAGCATACTATCATATCGAGCAAGAAAGTCATCTCTATATATGTCCAAGCATCCAATATAATATACATCATCTGTACAATACTGGCCTCTAGGGCATACATACAACTAACAATATTACATTTTTAATACTTAAGCAAAAGAATATTACATTTTTAATATGGAAAAATGTAATATTCTTTTATTAGGGCATGAAATCGTCGCTACCTAGAGAGAGAGAGAAGAAAACACTAAAGAGATGTTCTTGGTGTATGGTAACGGAGAACTCCAAGTGGAGTCCTTTACCGATTCGAGCTTCCAGTGTGATAGATACAGTATATAGTATATATGATATATTATATAGACGTTACTTATGTTTTGCACCCGCACTAGCCCTGTCCTGCTCTGATACCACTGTAGGGTTCCTAGGCACGCTAATGAAGTCTTACAAGGCATCAACCATGCCAATTTCAAATTTTACGGGTGCCGAGAAACCCTAATACGGATCGTTGACTAGATGTTTAGGCGATATACGAATCTAGTTAACAACTTAACTAAAGATAAGAAGCTACAACCTTTGTAGATCCGGATATCCACTTCCTTGGCTCCACGTAGGCGTCCTCTCGCTGTCCATCTCGAATCCCGGACTCAATCGTCGGCTTGATCGGAGAAATGGGCAGACTAGGTCGTCGGCTTCGTGCCGAAGATGATCTACGTCGAGGCATCACAAGTTCAAGCTCCGACTTCACAAATTTGTGAAACTTGTGAAGAAAACACCCAAAACAACTTGGCAAGAGGTAGAGGGTGAAGAAATAGGAGGTGGGTTCACTTTAGAATTGGATTTCTCACTTTAGAACTCAAGTTGCCATTGAATTATATCTCCGTTACCATACACCAAGAGCATCTCTGATGTGGATTTTACAATATTAAAAATATGCAGAAAAATAAGCAGGAGTTTATAAGAATTACTGTGAAGTTCGACAGGCTAATCCCATCATACCGCCGCGGTTCCGCGGCATGAGCTTGGCTCATGCGGCGGTTCCGCGGCCGTACTATCTCCATTTCCATTTTTTCTTGCACAGTAATTCTTAATTCTAAATGTTATATTTTCTGGGTATTTTTATTGTTACTATACAGTTGAGTTTTCTGGGGTCGTTTTGGGAACTCGGTGTTTCGATCGGATTGTCTAATTCTGTCTATGTGTTTTTCCGGATATTTTAGAATATGTTAAAAAGCTCGACCGGATATAAAATACCCATTTTTTCCCCTGCCGGAAAATTTCCAAGTTTTGGATCTTTCCGTGGTTTAAAGACGTTCTAAGTAGTGCAAGTAATGCGATGGTCCCTCTAGAAGACAACAAACCTTAACTCGATTATGTGACCGTCTTGAACTGCCCTTTGAACCTTAGGGTTTGGGGCAGTACGGCGTGCCACATGTGAGGCGTTGGCTTGACCTTTCTACGGCTGGACCGTTGGTACTGAGGCACGAAGTGAATGTTTTTAAACTTATTTCAAGTGTTGATCTGTTTCGGGAAAACTTGGGTGTTCGAATGTTCGATCGGAAAGTTTAACATTTTCTATTTATCTAGAATGGGATACAATAATTGGAATTCACAATATGTTATGAGATAACTGAATGAATGTTATAAACATAGCAGTTTAGTCTCACTTGATCGGTTGCCACGGAATTTTGATGTGATCAAAAGTCCGTCGCAATCACGTAGCGTACGCGGATACTCGCCGGGTAAACTTAATAGACAGCCTCACTCCATAGCCCCGACCAAGTGACTGTAGGAGAACCCCGTCGCCGAAAGCATCCATTCGGGTGCTCGCGGCAGCGGTGTTCCGCCTTGGTGCACTTCGTCGACGGTATTGGGGGTGCGGCCGTCTACTGAAGTTTGCGACGAGCATTCGATCAGTATGTCGGGAATCTTGTTGAATTGCCCGACTTGATATTGAAAAGTGTTTTCGATAATGAGACTAAAATGCGGGGTTTATAATTGTTAGGCATGTGATGTCTAAGGTATTCATTTGATTAGGCATGTGATGTCTATGCAGATTGCGGATTCCAACTGTTGTAGTTTTACACTTTCTTTTCTGTGACCGTAAGTGTAATATGTGATATCGCCGGTTTCGTTGCTATATGTCAACGACAATTGGGATGCGCATATTTACTTACGTTGATGACATGTGATGTTATGTGTTGCTGGATATGTTATATTGGATCGTCGTGTTTGAATAGCCGGGGGTTTTTATGTGAGATGAGTGTTTTTCATTTTCATTCATGTAAAAACTTGTATGTAATATTCTTTTATTGGGGCACTTTCAGGTTGCGGAAGATGTCACCGTTTGTATATTATTTACTTTTCCGCACTAGGATAGACCCAAGGAGGGGAGCACAAGTAACCGGCTTCTGGAGTCCAGTGGGAGACCAACTCGAGGAGTCGAGTCCGGGTCTCCTAACTCCAGAATTGGTAGGGTTGCTTACCGCTCTCGTAGGGATCTAGGGGTGTGGGTTTGGCTATTCATCACGACCGTGGAATCCGTGTTTTATACTGGCTCGTAATGAAAACACGGACGTCCTAGTATATCCAATATTTCATATGATTATTCTGCTGCGATATCTGTGATGTGATCATGTGATGTTCTGTGATAGATACAGTATATAGTATATATGATATATTATATAAACGTTACTTATGTTTTACACCCGCGCTAGCCCTGCCCCGCTCTGCCGTTATTCACCTAACCTAACGGTGCACGAGGGGACATCGAGGCGAATGCGGATGGTATAAGTGTACGTCGTATTTATCTGTGATGTTTAGGTACTTAAATGATGGGACTTCATTAATGTGATTAATGAAATAAAAGAAACCTAAAGATGTTGTAGAATCGAATTTTAAAAATAAAACAGGTAGCTACAGTTCTTGCTTTGCACAGCGGTATATATGATATATCCTGCACCTTATTCGATGAGGAAAGGACCGAGATCCCTTCACCGGGAGTGACTCCTTTAGCAATAACTGGCAGATGCTACACACTCGGTTTGTCTTTTGATTGCTTTTAAGAGTTTTTGCTTTGCACAGTGATATATATGATATATCCCGCACCTCATTCGACGAGGAAAGGGCCGACGATCCCTTCACCGGGAGTGACCCCTTTAAGAAAACTAGAAAAGCCTCAAAAGCACTCCATTTTAAAATCATTTGATTCTACAACGATATCAAGTTCATTACGCAATAGGTTTTCAGAAAAACCTGTCGTAGCCCTCCGTCATTTCAGATAAGTACTAGTTAGTATTCGTGCTACGTTTGTTGACTATGTTAAGGCGTAGTGTGCGGTAGCTAATTAGTGCTTGTCTGCATAAGCATATGATGCGATTGGATTAGGGTAGTCGTGCGACTTTGTTGACTATGTTAAGGGTCGTGCAGGTGGGTTTAATTCAATCGGGAAATGACGGGTTGAACTTGACTAGCACTTATGATTTGTTGACTATGTTAAGGTCATATAGCTGCTAGGGGCAAAATATTATTGGGAATTTCAAGTGTTGAAATTTGCAATGAGGTTGCATACCTTCTATGAGATAGTTGGATCCCGATACCCGCTGCGAGTAAGAGTTACTCCTGAGAGAGTTTTACACATTACAATTAGCCGATCAAGTAGGTGTCTAGAAAGGTGTTAACGAGGTTACGCCTCTGGGAAAACGAGGTTTACATTAATTAGGTTTGTGCGAAAGCACGGGGGACCTCCCTCAAAGTACCGACACTGGTCTGGCTGAAAGATTGGCGAACTTGTAGTGTGTAATTAATCCCGGCTAGTCTTTCCTTTTAGGGTTTGAAGGAAGATTTGATAAAAACAGTGGGAGCCATCCTGATTAGATAAAATAATAACCAATCTATTCTTGCAAGAGCGCACGCTGAGTGTTTTCTTCTCTCTCTCCAGGTAGCGACCATATCACGCCTTAATCAAGATAATAATACGGAATATTGACCGAACCCGCTTGTTATATTGAGCTGGGGAACGTTGGTCCCGCTCCAACTTATAATTATTATAAGACAGAGCAGGAAATTGAGGATTACCAGAATTCCCGTGCCGTCCAAACGAAGATAGTGCATGCTGATGCATCATCTTCGGGTGTGTTCATTATATAGAACTGTTTCTCAGTGTCCTTTACGTCCTGGGTATATGATACCGGATCGGGATCCCGCATATGTAATATGTTACATAGGGCTACAGAAAGGTAGAGAACTGAGAACGGGTGATAAGTTTCATGAGGCAGAAAACGGGGCAAGTGTTACAGCCAAGTCTGTTGGTCACTGTCACCCTGTATTACCAATACATTGATTCTGAACGAATGTTATTAGATACCGAACCTGATATACAAAATCATATCTGTCTCTTTATTAGTAAAGAAACGATAAAATTTTGTATTGTTGGATAATGTTTTGAACATTTCCTATATCAAAAGTTGATCGGTTCATGCACGTTATCTAAAAGCATTAATGTTCTAAATCAAACTACAGTTCTTTAGTATACGGAACACACACAAGAGGAAGAGTTCAGAAATGAACGAATCCTTCTTGAGGCATTGTAGACTAGGTCATATCAATGCGATCCGACTGGCTGAAGTTACATTTTAGATGCATATTTAAATCAGTTTGAATTTACATCTTGTGAAAACTTACCAGTCATGTCACAAAGATAAGATGACCATAGCTCTGTTTATTGAAAACAGAGAAAGAGTTAGTGGACTCTTGGGATGATACATGTTGATGTATGTAAGTCCCCTGTCTACACATGCCAAGACCGGTTCTTTATACTTCATTACATTCTCTGATGATCTCTCAAGATTCAGACATATGTTCCTGTTGAAACACAAGTCCGAACCTTTTGAGATATTCACAGAATATGATTTAGAAGTAGAGAACCAAAATACGGGTATAAGTATTATGTCCTGTGATGAGATCAGGGAGGAGAATACTTGTGCATGGAATTCCTGGACTATTCTAAAGGAGAATGAGATTCTCTCTCAGTATTATTCCTCCGTATATACCATAGCACGATGGTATATCGGGACGGAGCAATCACACCCTATATGATAAGGTGTGCTCTATGATGAGTACTACTGAGTTACCTATTTCCTTTTTGGGAGTTATGCACTTGAGAAGCTGCATACCTATTGAATAGGGTTCTGATCAAATCAGTTGCCTACCACTTCATATGTGATATGGAAAGGGAAGAGCCCATATCTTAAGTTAGTTAAGATTTGGGGTTGTCCGGCCTATGTCTAAAAGCAAAATCTGGACAAGCTCGAGGCAAGGACTGTTATGTAGAACTGGAAATGTTCCAGCTATACAAACTGCAGCTGATGATTTGAAAGAACCAAAGGATTCAATAGTTACCAACGAACCTCAGCCTCTCCGCCGATCTAGTAGGGTTCCTCACCCACCTGAGAGATACTTCGGTTACTCTATGACAGTGGGAGCGAGGATTGCATCATGAGATGATGACCCAACTAGTTTCGAGCTGGCCATCAGGAGTGGGACTCTGTAAGAATGGCTGGATGCTTAGTGATCTGAGATGGAATCCTTATACACCAACAAAGTATGGACTTTGGATGCTATATCTGAAGGGTTAAATTCCCATCAGGAGCAAGTATATCTTGAGAAGATTACTTGGTGTAGATGGAAAAGTTGAGACTTTCAAAGCTAGACTTGTTAAAGCTTCTCGTCATCGACCAGGCGTGGATAATGATGAAACCTTTTTCAAGTGGCTATACTTAAGTCCATCCAGATCCTACTTGCCACGGCTACATACCATGACTACGATATCTGGCGGTTGGGTGCCATGACTGCTTTTCTAAATGATGTTTTAGAAGAGAACGTCTATAAGTACACAGCCAGAGGGCTTCGTAGACAGTAGGAGCAGCGGAAACGTGTACAAGATGCTTTATAGGATAAAGCAGGTATCGCGGAGTTGGAACATCTGTTTTGATGTGTTAGTCAAAGAGTTTGACATCATCAAAATGGTAGATGAACCTTGTTTAAACAAAAAGGTAGTAGGGAGTATAGTGACGATCCTCGTAGAGTACATGGATGACATGCTCTTGATAGGGAAGAAGTTTCCTATGCTACGCTCGGTCAATCTCCGCTTATCACAATGATTCTCCATATAGGATCAAAGTGATACCTCCTAAATCCTGGGTTTTGGATCTATGAGATAGATCTAATTGGATGTTAGGATTCTCATAGTTGTAATGAGATGGTATCAATCGATCCTGGGGAGAATCACTGGAAGAGTTCCAGGGTGATAAGAACAACTGAAAGTCAGTCACAGGTATTGTCTTTACCCTCAGTAAAGGGATGGTATGTTGGAAGAGTTCCAAACTAGATACCGTGGCATACTAGACGATTAAGGCTGGATACATCGCTACTTAAGATGCTACCAAAGAGATTGTCTGGGTGTATATTAGTTCATGAGATGAACTACGTTCCTCCCATTGTGTGACAATGGAGTTGTGGCTTATGCCAAGGAACGCCGGTCCCATCAGTGATCCAGACATATTCTAAGGCAGTATCACCTGATCATGGAGATAGTTGATCTCCAGGATGATCGAGGTTAGGAGAGTAGACTCAGAGGACAGCACGGCGGATCCACTCACAAAGGCCTTATCCCAGAGAGAGACTTTTATGGGATGGTTGAGTATGAGATACTTCAATCACTGCTACAGATGGCCCTAGTGCAAGTGGGAGATTGTTAGTTATATGTATGCCCTAGAGGCCATTACTGTACATAGGATGTACATTGTAGTGGATGCTGGGACATATATAGGGAGGACTTTCTTGCTCAACATGATAGTATGCTATCTGGTTGCTCTTTACCTTAACGTGTATACTGATTGTCTCTCTGTTACATGTTGGTAAAGCCCTTAGGATATGTACTTGACTACCTGGACTATGATTAAGATCATACTAGTGGGGACAGATAGTCTATAAGTACATCCTTCAAAGTCCCTAGTCGTGGGTGTATCGAGACGGGGCATCGATATACCAGAGTAGACTAGCGTATACCTTCTCGACCCATACAGATGGGCGATGGATGATCCCATATCCATTGGTGTTTGACATCAGAGATGATATACGGGTGCTCAGTGGAGACTGGGTACACTGGACGGACTCGCCGAGAACTCCCAGATGGTATTATACCTTACGTCAGATGGCAGTTCTTTGGTGACACTGGTACAGAGTAGTCTGTTGACCCGAGATCGTCATAGAGTCTTGTGTGGTTCCCACTGTGCTTTGATTTCCACCTTACCACGTCCAAGAGGACGTGCAAAACGGTGGCTTTTGGGTACAGTCCCGAATCACATGGAGGCAATGAGCGATAGGAGGGGATTCGTCTCTCCCGGTATAGGGAGTTGATGTTGCGCTGTGTTCGATTGGCTATAACCGGAAATCTCTGGCCAGGGTTGCTGAGATTTACTGGTAAGTGTTACCAGTAGTTTCTCGAATTGTTATAGACCTCATATCGACACGACTTATCGAGCTATTGGGGTCTGACGTTTACCACCCCTAGGAGAGATATGCGACATATCAGACGAACAGACCGGACTGTACGGTAAGTGTTACTGGTTGGATTCACAGGAGTGTAAGCGGGCTTGCTCGTCGATCTTCTGATCGCTCAATACCCGGGTGACCGTTACGTTTAGCAGACCGCTTGCGGCTTGTGGGTGCTTGATATGATCATCATCTGCTGCCGGCGTATTGACGAGTCTTTAGAGTCCTACACAGAGGTTTCCTGGCTCAAGCGAAACGAAATAGGAGCGCATATGAGATATGTGCGGGACTGAGAATAATGCGTGTATGTGATACCGTATTCCATTCTCGCGATGAATGTGTCGAATGGTTATATGCGATATAACCTAGTTATCGAATCAAGGATTGATTCGATGAAACGATACATAGTATACTAGTCGGTTGTGTGCGACATGACCAGATCATTGAATCAAGTGTTGATTTAATGATTTAATGCATAATTATATATTTGATATATTACTTTGCATTAACTAGTATTGGTTCACTTTAAATGGATTTTCTCACTTGTTTGTGCACATTATATATGTGATATGTTTTTGTGCACAAGTTTGTATCATGTTTGATGATGCATGCTAACTTGGGTTTGTGTAAAGATTAAACCATGGTTGTGTAATGGTTAGGGTTTTCATTTTCTTATATATTTATTTATTTATTCTTTTTGGAAAATGAAAAGCATAAAGAGAAAAATGGTGGCTAACTTTGTTTGTTTTTGAAGCTTCTTGAAGCTTTGACCTAGTGACCATTTTGTCTTCATGTTTAACCCTAACCCTTCCAATTAACCATGGTCTATTCTCTACACCTAATCATGGTTGCCATATGATAAGTATTGATTTTATTATTCATTTTGAAAAAAGATATCATAACACTTATCTTCTTCTTCTTCATCTTCTTCAATGAAAAAAGCTTGACTTCATCAATGGTGATTGATGAAAAAGAGTGAGAAATCCAAATCTAAAGTGAACCCACTTCCTATTTCTTCATCCTCTACCTCTTGCCAAGTAGTATAGGGTGTTTTCTTCACAAGTTTTCATGACTTGGTGAAGTGGGAGCTTGATCTGGCGATGCCTCGACGTAGATCATCTTCGGCACGAAGCCGACGACCTTGCCTGCCCATTTCTCCGATGAAGCCGACGCTAGAGCCCGGGTTTCTATTTAGACAGCGAGGAGACTTCATTGCGGAGCTATGGAGGTGGAGGACCGGATCTATAAAGGTTGTATTTCCGTTCTTTTAGTTAATTTGTTAACTAGTTGCATCGCATAGCCTATATTTTTAGTTAACGATCCGTATTAGGGTTTCTCGGCACTCGCAAAATTTGAAATTGGCATGGTTGATGCCTTGTGAGACCTCATTAGCGTGCCTAGGAACCCTACAATTAGGACATTGACTTTATAAGCGTGTACTATTTTCATTGGTATACAGGCGCGATAGCATGCGTTTATATGTGCTATGTGTGTTTGTACCATATCAGTCCTAGACTCAAACTTAAAGTTGGTTATTAGTCACTGACCTGCTTGTACCCCCCCTAATGATTTGAAGCAGCTTATTGTACTCATCAAAAGAAATAAAGTTAAAATATCATATTTTCTCATAAGTTCAGTCATGGATCAAAAGGTTCCATTTTGTTCTGCGACTTCTGTCCATTATTAATAAGATGTGCTATTGTGCATTAAGAGATAAGTCGGGTCGGACTTGGACACTAGATTACAATTTAAGTGGGTTAATGTTAAGGATTAAAGTTTGTTTAAAATTGAGAGAGTGATGGCCTTTTATAGGTATATATAGGCCTTTGATACAAGTGGGTTCCAACAATAACACTCAAGTATTGTTGAGATTTGGCACATCTTATATCTTATAGCCATATGGTTTTTTTGTTGTTTCCAATGTGGGACTATTTTTAAAGTCACATCATTCGGTTTTTTTACTTTCAACGTGTTATTTAGGGTTTTTCTTTGGCTTCAGACCATGATTTAACTGGGTTACCTAGTGGTTTTCTTGCAGGACCATTAGTGGATCACTCCTATTTATTATAGGGTTATGGAGGATAATGATAGATTCATAAAATACTTTTTCGCGGATTGGACTGAATACTCCCATGGGATTAATTCAAGGAGGAGTTTCATCGAGGGATGATTCTTTCTCAATGTAATACCTTTTTATTAAGTTTAGAGAGAGGAAAACTGTTGTGCAGTAATTTTTATATTAAGATCTATAAGTAGGGTCAAAGAGGATTTGTGCCCTCTCCCCCCCACCCCCATACGGACCGGGGGAGGGGCATTCTTTTTCGTTTTCTTTTCCCTTTTTGTTTTGTTCGGCTTTCAATTTTAGCTGTCGGTAGAGGGGGAGGGTTTCAAGCTTCCTTTAACACTACTCTTAAGAATTGGAACATAAATGATTTCTCATGGATGATTTACACTAAATCATCGTAAGCTCCATGCTTTAAATTTTTATAGTAAAAGCATGGACAAAGCCACATATATGTAAGTTGAGTCAAGTGCCCCACTAGATATTAAGATGAGTAAAGCAAAGCTATAGGAGTTGCATTAATGCCACTCAATCACCGAACTATAAATTGTTGTTCAGGTGTTCCCTCTTATTGATCTCATATAAGCGAGCACATTTAATATATAAATATCCTTTTAACCCAGCACCTTCTTAATTTCACAATATATAATATTATGGGTAGAATAATAAAGAAAAGAGGCCCTAGGAGGGTTTTTCATCATGTGGCGTTGAAAAACTATACCCTCCACCATTTTATTCGATGATGAACACCCATCATCATCATCTTTATCATCTAAGACGTGCATACACCAAATTTCATGTTAGTCCACCTTCTTTTCACCGTTGAATTATCAATGCAAAAAGTTCTATTGTCGATAAACCGTTAATCTTGCATCCATTAAATCAACGGTGAAAAAATAGTAGAATCATATGAGATTTGGTGTATCTATATTTAGATGATATAAAAGGTGGTGATGGATGTCAATCGTCGAAAAAAATCATGAAGGGTGTATTTTTTCGACACCAAAGGAGGAAATTCCCTCCTCTGGCACCTTTCCTCTCTATCATGGGTGACATTTGGAATGAGCTAAAAGGTGCGAAGATTATGCAAAGCAATAAACACGGATATCATGTGCATGTATTTAGTATTTACACGGCATTTTACAGTGGTTGAAGTCCTAATGCAAGACAGTAAGAATTCCAGGGTAACCCTTTAAGGGTAAATTGCTCGTCGGAACAAATTTGAAAAAAACGGGAGACTGAAAAGGGGCCTAAATAGTTTCTCGGCGAACAAATTCTATATAAATCAAAGAAAACCTATAGAATCTTGTTGAATAGCATATACAAGTGCATTGAGCTCTATGTGCACTGCATTCTTAGTGCTAGAAATATATCTTCCTGAAAAAAAGTATGGGCATCCTCTCATAGATGAAATCATGCTTTGCCCGTAAAACACAGTGTCCTCTTACTTATGAGTTAAATATGCATATGATAAGTTGGCTATTTCTATCAGAGTCGTGTAAAAATGTTTACAGTTGGACTGAAATCTTAAGAGCGCTGCTCCGTTATACTTTTATATAAGTAAATACAACTGTACAAGAATTGGAGAGCATTCTGTGTTTCGTGTGCAATGTGCCTGTGCAGAGGAGATAGTATTGTGGGCCCAGACCCCATGATTCGGTTTCTTTATCTCATGACCAGGTATGTCCAACAAATCATAACATCTCAAAAAATTGATCTTATGATCAAGATGAAGATAAATCATCTGCATGCCAATTGGTGATTAAATTCTTCTTTTAGTCAAATTGTAGCCAAAATAGTTCAGTTGAAACGCGCTGTCAAGTTGATGCATTTTACTCTGTGAGCTTTCATAAATAAATGAAAGTATGGTCATTTAAGCTTTTTAAATTCATGCATTGTTCAGAATGGATAGAATAGACTGCAGCTTTTCCCCCACTTTTCCAATTCATTTAATTTATGGCTATGATTGGTTGCAGCCCTGATTTCAAGAACATGGTTGATATATCACTTAGAAGAGTGGTAGATATTCTGGTTCAAGATATCAGTATTCATTTTAGAGGGGTAATGGATCCATAATCATCAGCATCATTACCACCATCATCAACAACATCATCATAATCAGAAGTTCCGTTGGCGAAACTGTTGCCATGTGTTACCCAGCTGGGCCCACAACTGCTGGAGGAGCCTGGCAGCAACAAATATGTTAAAATCATACGAAACTTGCCTGAAGTAGAGCTCTTTTACACTCTGTTGTATTCAAACATGCTTTTGGAGTTTTAAGTTTGTTATAGAGCAAAAAGGTAAATGCCAAGTGCATGACTTTTTCTGTTGTTCTTTTCACATTTGGTTTGTTAAAATTAATCATGGGAATATAAAGGATAGAGGGAAAATAAGGGGTTGATTGGAAGCCTGTATATTGTTTCATCTAAGTGCAGTATTCTATTATTTTCAAATTTATTTATCTTGTGTTAGTATTCTTAATGATTGATAACTATATTTTGCTGGTGTCGAGCCTAGATATGGACCCAAGAAAACATTTTGAGTTGATCTAAGTATAAAATTAATCGATGCGGCATACTTTCCAATTGTGGGTCTAGAATATCAATATTGTAACTAGATTTAATGGCTCTTGTTCTTAGTAATGGTATGGGAGGTATTGGAAAATTGCGAAGAAATTGTGGACGGAGATAATGTTGAAGCATCTTGACGTTATCAAGCCATTGTTATTTATGTTGCAGTGGATAATTCATAATACAGTATGAATTTGACGTTAAAGCTTCTACACACTTTCAAGTCACCGTTATTTATGTTGGAGCGGAACATTCATGACACAGTGTGAAACTTTATGAACTATTTACAAGAAAGGTATTTTAAATCCGTTTATAAAAACTAAAAAAGTAGGACCTAAATCATACCCCTCATAAAAACAAAATTTTATAATCGATTATTTGAATCAAAGTTTCAAAGTTTTATTATTAATTATTTTGTTGTTATATGAGTTAAGTGTGAATGATAAGTTAGCTATTTAACTATTTCTATCAGATTTGTGAAATAACGTTTGAGTTGTCAATATTCCAAACTCATTGTGCTAATACTATTCTGAGATCTTAAGAGCACTGTTCTTTTATAGTTTTAAGCTTTATTTTTATATAAATAAATACAACTTGTACAAGAATTAGAAAGATTATTTTGTGTTTCGGGTGTAATCCACATGGATAGAGGAGAGAGTATCCTTAGCCTCATGTTTGTATTTCTTTATCTCATGACCAAGTATTTCCAGCAATCAAAGTTTCTGAAAAATTGATATTATCTCTTAATTCAATCGCATAATTTACGGATTTCTAACTGAAAGACTTAGTGGATTAAGTAATTCCGCATCTTGCCCTCCATTTTTAATGTTCAACTTATTAATTAACAGTTTTCAACTTCAAACCTGACATCACTCCTTCAAGTTGGTTCCAAATTTTGATGATCTAGACTAGGATAAATCATTTGCATGCCGTTAAACTTATGTCACCAATTGATGATTAAATTCTAACCAAAATAGTTCAGTTGAAATGCGTTGCAGGTAGGATGCATTTTACTTTGAAGGTTTTCATAAATAAATTACAATATGGTCATTTCAGTTTTTTAAATTCATGCATTATTCTGAATCGATAGAATAATTAACCTACAGCTGTTTTTCTTTTTTCCATTCATTTGATTTATGACAATGATTGGTTGCAGCCCAGGTTTCAAGAACATTGTGGATATATCACTTTGAAGAGTGGTAGATATTCTAGTTGAAAATATCGGTATACATTTCAAAGGGCAAATGAGTCAACCATCGTCATTATTGCTGCCGCCGCCACCACCATCATAAATAGTTCCTTTGGAGAAAATTTTGCCACATGTCACCCTACTGGGTCCACAACTGCTCGAGGTGCCTGACAGCAACAAGTATGTCGAGAGCATCCGAAATTGCTTCAAGCCGAGCTCTTTTACACTCAGTTGTATTCAAACATGCCTTTAGAGTTTTAAGTTTGTTATAGAGAAAAAAAGGAAATGCTAAGTGCATAACTTTTCGGTTAGGAAATCGTTCTTGATGGAACTGTCGGGATTAAATTCATTACGCCTCTGCTCGTTTCATTTTTTGATTTATAGAAATTAATCATGAGAATATATAGGATAAAGGGAAAATAACGCATAAAAGCGGTTAATTGGAAGTTTGTATATTGTTTCATCCAAGTGCAGTATTTCATTATTTTCAAATTTATTTATCTTGTAATGGTATTCTCAATCATTGATAACTAGATTTTGCTTGTGTATCAGCCTGTACACGGACCTAAGAAAACCATTTTGAGCTGATCTAAGTCGAAAGTTGCGGGATACTTTTTGATTATGGGTCTACAATATTAATATTGTAATTAGAATTGATGGCTCTGGTTCTTAGTATTGGTATGGGAGGTATTGGAAAATCGTGTGTTCAACCAAGGTGTTATCCTGCTAAAGGAGAAACTGCGAAGGAAGCTCATGTTGAAGCTTCTTGACATGTTATCAAGCCATTATTATTTATGCTGTAATGGAATATTCATAACATAGTGCGAAGTTTATGTTGAAGCTTCTGCAAATTTTCAAGCTACTGTTATTTATGTTGCGGCAGAATATTTATAACACAATGCGAAACTTTATAAAATATTTGCAACAAAGGTATTTAAAAGTCAGGCAGAAAAACTCAAAAGGTTGGACCTAAATCATACCACATTGGGCCAACTATTTTTGTTACTATTTAGTTTTTTCAGGAGAATTTGGTACAAAGGAGTAACCAAGGATGGAGGGGGAGTTTGGTCCTAGACCACGCTCCAGTTTCAAAATTTTATAATCAATTATTTGGAACAAAGCTTCAAAGTTTTATCATCAATTATTTTGGTGTTTTTTGAGTTAATGTTTAGTTTTATATTAATTCTCTATTAAGATTCTTATTTGTTATTCAATAATTTTTATTACTTCAGTTTTTTTGTATTTTGATCAAGACTAATTGAATTCAGAAAGTTAAAATGTTTTTACCATTATATTTTATAAAAGAGTAAAATTGATTTGACACGCTAATGTCAAGCGCACCGAGTACATGTTACCTGTAGGAATTTTTTTTACATTTACAACCCTAAAATCTAATCATCCGTTGATTTTCTTGATCCTCAGCAATTGTCCTTATTGCCAATTGGTCCCCATGTCCTAAACCATGGATACACCAATTTTCATGTTCGTTGGGTATTTTTTGCCCATTCATCTAATGTTATTAAATGTTTTCTTGCTGGAGAATTGTTGATTTTGCAATAATGCGACATAAGAGAGAATACAAATTATATGAAAATTAACGCGCGCATATTCTAATACATGAAGAACAAGATGACTGCAGTTGATCATTAAAAAATTCGACCAATGATTGACTTTTCAAGCTGTCAATGTAAAAGTTTTTCTACAGTGACGGTGTATATTCCGTGTTCTCTACTATAGTTAAACTATTATTGATTTGGTTTCTTAACAAGGATATGAGGATTTAAAACTAATGCAATAAAGGAAATAATTTTACCGTTATGCATGATTGACTTTATTTAATTCAATAGTCTTCTTTGAAATGTAAGAAAGTGTTGGCAAACTACTACTATACGAAAATAACACCAATACTTCGAACTCACTCATTAGAATGCATGCTATGTTATGTGTACCTTGAATTTAATGACCCGAATTCGCATTAATTGTCGAGCCTTCTGCATTAATTGTCGAGCTCTATAGTCGAGCTCTCGTAAAGTTATTTGATCCCACATAGCTAGTCGAACTAGGAGGACAAGCCGAACAATTATTTGTCATGGGCCAAGGGCTTCGCTCTGAAGGGATTGGCCAAGCCTAAAGCCTATGATACATGAAGTGCGTACTCGAAGCCCTCACAGTTCAGACCTTACTTGATGGCAATAGTGTAAGAATCTGAAAACTGTATTAAGTATCTGAAAACTACAATTTAGGATTGGTGTGGAATCTTGTATGAGAGATTAGGAAACCGCCTTCTAGTGAGATTTGGGATGTATTTGGGATTAGGGTTTTAAGAATTCGTCTACCACCATTGTATTGCATGTAGTGAATCTACTTCTTCTTTGTCCGAGAATGTAGGTTGGTTTGACCGAACCTTGTTAAGTTTTGTATACTATTCTACCCGTTATCATGTGTTTTTGGATTTTGTCATAACAATTCTTCCTTTTTAATATTTAGATAATTATCTTCATGGAAGGAGTTAAGGTGGGTCGAGGTTAGAGATGTTGGATATAGTGCCTTCAAAACAATTATTGTAATTACATGGTAATTGAAGAGGGACCTATACGGATAGAACAATTTTGCTCAAGATAATAGTATGTTATCTAGTTTGTCTTTATCATTCATGTATATATATTTTTCTTGCTATTACGTACCGCTAATATATAATGATAATGCCCGTAAAATCCTTACTTGACTGCCAGGATTATGATGGCGATCATCCTTAAATGTTCATAATCGTGGGAGTATCGAAACTGGATATCGATATTCCGAAATAGCCTAGTGTATATGTTTCTAGACCCCGACGAGGGGCGTGGCCGGTCTCATAGTCATTGATGTGTAGCAACTAAGATTGTATACATGTGCTCACTGGAGGTGAGTACACCGAATGTACTCGCCGAGAACTCCTACATGGTATTATACATATCGTCAGATAACAGTTCTCTGGTGACATGAATATATGGTAGTGTTTAGACTTGAGATCGCCATTTGTCTCGTATAAGTTCCCACTATACTTAGATTACTATCCTACCATGGCTCAAAAGAGTCGTGCAAATAGATTTTAGTTGGGTACGGTCCCGAGCCACATGGAGGCAATGAGCGATCGGAAGAGATTCGTCTCTCCCGGTATAGAGAGTCGATATCGCGATGTGTTCGGTTGGCCATCACCATAAGTCCTTGGCCAGGGCGGATGAGATTTACTCATAGTAGATCAGTAGTTTCTCGGTTGGTCATAAGCCTGACACTGGAACGACTTATCGGGATATTGGGGGTCGTTATCCAACCCTAGACCCGGTATACGACACTCTCAAACGAAAATACCGGACTGTACGGAGATTGTCACTTACAAGCTCAGTAGGGGTACGAACGGACTTGATTGTCGACCTCCCTTTCGACATATACATGGGTAGCCGTTACGTACAGTTAGTGCCGCTGACGTGCTTTTGGTTATGGATTTGATCCAGTAACTCACTGCCCGTATATTGTCGAGTCTTTAGAGTCCCACACATAGGGTTTTCCCGGTTCAGACGATACGATATAGAGGTCGTATGTTGATACATGCAGGGCTCCAATTAAATACGTATACTGGCTACACGGATTTTAGTCAGACATTTGATAATACTAGTCAGCTTAAGTTTAAGCCGGGTTATTAAATCAGGTATCGATTTAATATATATATATATATATATATATATTATGTTCACTATTCATTTTCTCTCTCTAGCCTATTCGTATTTTTATATGGATACATGTATATGTTGACGATACATATACCAGAGTTGTATTTCGTATTTATTGGAATACTTTTAGAAGGATGACACTTCATTTAGGATTTTCCTTTTTAGGAAAATCAAGAAATGAGATGGCATGATAAGGTGTAAAGGAGAGCATAGGTGAAAGGGATGGGATCATTTGTTTAATGAAAAAATGGTATGACATTTAATGGTCAGAAAAATATCTCTCTCACACACTTAACTCATTTTGTGATATGCTCTCTCTGTCGTCCATCTCCTTCTTGCTCATGAGTTGAGCTCTCTTGAGATTGAAAAAGAGTGAGAAAAAGATAGTGTAAAATCTCTATATCTCTCACACTCTATTCCTAGCGTGTCTAGAGTGTCAGTTGCTTTCTCAAAATTCACTTTGGAGTGAAGCTGGAGTTTGGATCGGTTTTCCTCGGGTGGATCATTTTCGGCAAGTGCGATCGTCTCTGAAGCTCGTTCCCGATGGCCTAAGAGCCTAGAAAGAGTCTTCCATGAATGGATGGACAAGCTACAAAGGTTGTATGTTCGCATCCGAGTAGCTAGATATCTTGTATGCTTGCTAGTTTAGTATTTAGAACGATTTCTTATCACGCCCCGCTTCCCGGTGTATGGAGAAGTGGACGTGGCGAGGCACGTGACGCATTTACTCAGAAGTAAACACGTTAAGCGTAAATAAGCAATATAAATGAATACACAAGAATAACAAGAGATATAATAATAACAACAACTTTTATTAACATTCTTTCTTTATATAACTGAAAAGAAATGTACAATGACAGAAAGCGATGCCTAAACAGTGACATATGAACTGAAAAGAAAATAAGTCCAAGTAAAAGCCTAGAAGTCTGGCTTCTCTATGAACTGCTCCAAATCGTCCTGGCTGGGCTCGGTTTCCTGAGAGTCGGGTCCTCCTGACGAATATTCCAAAAAAAGAAGAGACATGAATGTCGTCAGCGAACTAGCGCTCGGTAAGTCCCAAAAGATAGAATGGAATAGATAAGTAAATGGAATAGAACTGGTAAATTATCTTTTTGTTATGCTAACGTAGTTGTTTGTAGCTTAGTACAGAATGTATCAGTGTATACGAGAGGAGTCCAACTATCCCGTGGACTATGGTAACATGTAAGTACAAGGCCCTGTCAAAACCCATGGGACAACGGCACAAGATGTTCATGTAGGTGTCTTTTAGTGTCCATCATCGTGCCACTTTTAACACATTCCGTATCAGTCTACCCCTTTAAAACCCCGTAATGTATATTGTATAAATTGTAGTTATCACACTTGCCAAAACCATGGTTACAAGTTGTTCATGTAAATGGTTTCAGGATGTATCAAGTAGGCATGTAATCAAGTCAATTCATAGCCATGGTTCGGTCAAGTCAAGTCATGTTCATATGTTGATCTTGTTCTGGTATTCAGGTTCAAGTTCAAGTAGTCATGTTTGGTATATTGGATTCATATTGAATTAGATTCATGTTTGTATTGGACTCAGATTGATTTAGACTCAGCCTTGAGTCAGACACTTAAAAACATACTTGGATCATGATTAGGTTTAGGAGTTATCGGTAACTGCTGCACATGGACGGCAGGATTTATGTATTTTTCTAAGACAATTACCATTAATAACTCCATTTTAGTTTTCTACCTTAAATAGGCAAGCACCCACTTTCTCCAGCTCCTTGAAGCTCAAGAGAATTGGTCTCGCTTAAACCTATATTTACCAAGGTCCTTAATGTAATTTTATATAACTCGAGAGGGTTTATGAAAAATATTTTATATACTTTCAAAATAAATCTCGAGTAATTATTTATCATATTTAAGGTTTTCATGGATATAACTTTTAAAGAGTGGGGTATTTTAGTGAATATATATCTAGCTTGAATAGTTCATGGTATTTAAGTGTAACTTGTCTTGTATTGATACTTAATAGTATTTTAATAATACCTGTCATTCTTTTATTTTCTAGAAAACATGGAATTTTATTATATATTAAAAAATATATGATTTGATAATATTTATATAATTTTTAAAAATTAATTTTATTTATTAAGTAGAAAATCTCGTTTTTTCTTAAAAATCGTATTAAAATTCTTTCGAGATCGTATGCTCCGTGAGGAGGTCTACATCTCACTCTACTAGCCCGAGGATGTGCGACAATCCGCACTATCTAATAGCGGGTTCCCCAAAATGGGTTGTACAGACATAATCGCAAAGAATTTGATAACACCATTTAAAAAAACCGAGTTTTATAGTTCAGGGTATTTTGATGAATAGTCGTATTTTGTCACAAAAGTTATGTCTCAAGAGAAACTGTGCTATGTCAATTTGTGTGTATGTGAGAGGTAGGTCATTATCTCATGAAGTTTTCTAAAGGTATGCTAAGCAAGAGGTTTAAAAGGTAACGAATATAAACTTTATGGTACTTAAACGTAAAAGCTTAATTAAAGTTAATTAACATGGAGTTTTAGAGTGAAACTTGTTTCTAAATATTTGTTTAATGATTAACAAGCATTATATAAGAATATGAATAAGCAATTCTTAATAGAAATTGTGGTTTCAAAGATTTTAGATTCAAATGCCGGTATAACTCCACTTACCGACATGTTTTATAAAAAGAGACTTTTTAAGTAGAAGGAGAAGAAGGGCGTGGGACTTACAAGTTAGAAGGAGAGAGGAGAGGTAGGGGAAGATGTCGTATCTTTCGTGACGTCGTGGGGTGGCCGGAATTGCCTCTAATCCTCACCGGAATTTGACCTTGGGCTAACTCTACCTTTACTCTTCTTGGATTTGAGAATTTTTGATAATTTTGACTAGAGATTTCAGAATGAGGAAGGGCTAGGGTATGGGGTTGTATTTATAAGGTGAAATTAGGGTTTAGGAATTGAAAGAATGAATTAAAAAGCATTAAAAATGAGATTAAAGGTGAATTTTAATTCTCTGTTAAATTGCAGAGAAAATAAACAGAACAGGGGTAATGGGTTAGGCCAAAGAGTTTTGCGGGCAAAACACGGGGACCATCCCCTACAGGGGCCCGACGGTGCTGGCCTAAACGCCAATCTCGCCGGCCATGTGTGAGGGGAATGCCGATGGATAAATGCCATGTGTCCCTCTCACTGTTAATATAATTTTTCACATGTTTGATTTTTTCTGACTTTTCATTTTTACGTGTACGTGTAAACTTTTGGGCTTCCAAAAGTTTAAATAAAAAACCAGAAAAAATATGTGGTTGATGGGATTCGAACACAGGGGCTACGTCACAGCAGTTCAAGTCTTCACCAATGAGCTACAAGTGCTTTCTTACTGTTCTCAAACAAAAATAACTTTTAAATTGTAGTCAGGCATGCAAACTCCATTCTGTACATTAACTTAAAAAATTTTCATACAGTGAAATTAGAGTCGTTACATTTCTAGGTTTTGATTCCTTGTGCTTGCTCTAAATTTTTTGTTTTCGCTTCTGTCTTGGCCACGAGTTTAGAGGCAAGAGCACTAGAAACTGCTAACAAGACAGTCGATCAATCTGGATCGAGAAAGATGTAATATATATGAGAAAACGGAATCTCAAATGCCACATGAGGAAATTTCCTCTTATGACGTCGAAAAAAGTCGGCATTCACCGTCTTCATCTTCATTGTGCAAAATGTGGATACACCAAATTTGATGTAAATCTAATACCATTTCACTGTTGATTTTGTGATGCATACTTCTATCAGCGAAGTACAACTGGATCTGGGTCGAGATTCAACTCGCTTCTTTCCAACTTGGACAGGTGATCCAGTGGTATGGTTATGGGCCCTTACGTACCAATTGCCATAGGTTCCAACCATCATCTCAACAATTTTGTTCACTGTGGGTCCCACATATTTATTCATTGATTTCAAGAAGGCATTTTGGGGCCTGCAGCGTCCCTGCAGGCTCCTGCTACAGTAGCCTCACCCATTCATGGGTGAGGCCCAAGGGCAATTTTGTAATAACGCCCTTAGGACCCACCCTGAACGGGTGAAGCCACTATAGCGGGGGCCTGCAGGGACGCTGTAGATCCCTTTCAAGAAACATCCTTTCAATCCTCAGTTTTTCAGTTTAGATATACTCTTTTTCTTATAAAATCGTAAGTATTGACGCTCTAATAAAATATTGTTCGTGATATGAAACCTAAAAGTTGTTGGGATTTCCTAGCGTCCTGACCTTCTACCGTAGTCGTTGCGGAATAAAATTTTTTTAGGGTTTAAAAATTGGTGCTAGAAAAACCCATCCAAGAATCTACCATAAACCTAAACTATCAAGTAAAGGGTTGAGCTAACTACTATGATAGAAATGTCTCACAAAAATATCCGTGTCCTTCGGTCTTCTATCCTCTTCATTTTCTCTTAGGGATCTCCTTGAACATGTTTGATCGCCTTTCCTTGCTTCTTGAGATCTCCTAGATCGAGCTTGATCGCCTTTCCTAGCTTCTTGAGACCTCCATGAACGAGCTTGATCACCGGTCCTTCATTGTCGAAGATGATCTACCCGAGGGATGTAGTCCATAGCTTTAGCTCCACACTAAAAGTCTAGTGGAGCAACTAGAGACTTTAGATTGCTAATCTAAAGTGTCTAGGATGTAGTGTATGGTTCTAAGTGTGTATCTATCTCATCTCCTCTCTTGATTCTCAACACATGAGATTGTAAAGATGAGATTGAAGATGAAGGTGGAGGAGCTCAAAAAAACTAGTGAGGAGAGTGAAGTAAATGGTGAGAATAATGAATCACTTATGAGAGAGAAAAAACCAACCATAGTTTTGTAAAACATTTTTACAATATAAAAAACCAACCATGCTTGAATCGTTTGCACAAATGAATATTTGTCAATATTATTGAAGCATGGCTCTCACCATACTCCCCTCACCACTTTTACACCTCATTTTCCATTTAAAAATAAATGGATAAATCTAAAATTAGGTGTCCACCTTCTAGAATGTTTTCCGTATAAATACGGATTACACTCTACTGTATATACATATTTGTATTCGTATCAAAATACGAATACCCAAAAAGATAGAATAACACAAAGAACATAATACTAGAATATGTAAGTCTATGTCGCTCACCCCGCAAGCTAGCGAGGAGGCGGAACAAGTAAAAAATCA
Organism: Agapanthus africanus; assembly: GCA_030015575.1. Classification (NCBI taxonomy): domain Eukaryota; kingdom Viridiplantae; phylum Streptophyta; class Magnoliopsida; order Asparagales; family Amaryllidaceae; genus Agapanthus; species Agapanthus africanus. The sequence goes on from CM057342.1 coordinate 644,393,065, forward strand.
AAACTTTCTTACAAAAGCAACATAGACTAAACTAAGGATCTTTGCCAAACCATATCTAACGAACTACAAGAGGTTTAATCTACTGTGATAGAAGATTATACCTCACGATTCTAGTCCTTCGGTTCTTTTCTCCGCTGTCCTCCTCGTCCATGTAAGCTCCGAGGATTGATCTGGATCTTGGTCACCTCCACAGCCTCCTAGAGTCAAAGACGATCCACCCGAGAGTCTATAGTCCGAGCTCCACCTCAAGCCGAGGTAACTAGGGCAACAAGTTTGCCATGCTTGATGTCCTAGGTGATGTAGAGGAAGAAGATGGATTTGTTTGTCTATTTAGATCCTTATTTTCTCAACACATGAGATCTAAAGGATTTTTGTAGTGAGGAGGAAGAAGAAGAACCATGGGAGCTCTCTTTTGATGAGAGAGAAAGCAAATGAGATAATGATCCAAAATAAAAATAATTACCAATATATTATCATGAAAATTGCGATGGCTACAATTGATTTGACAATTATCATGTCAAGTTAAATCCATGCCAAGAAAATATCTAGTGTTCACAAAAATATCTAAGTCAACAATAGTCAACTAGGTCAAATGGTCAACATGGTCAAATGGTCAAACCAATTAGCCAAAACACAATTATCATTAAAAAGATTAGTAAACATTTTTCTCCATTTCAAAATGGTTTTGACCAAGTCAATGGTCAAAACCCTAATGAGGCATCTTCTTCTTTTCTCCTCACAACCGTGCATACACACCCGCATCCGCATTCCGTAGAACACGAATACTAGAAGACAAAACCGACCCATCTATACAATACTAGGATCCGGCTTAAACTAAAGCCCACAAGTATTGTCCGCCCGAACATCATACGTGCACAAGTGCAGGTAAGTGATCGTAGCCCTGCCGTAAAACTATACGGCCTCTACACCTTTTGCCCAGTACATGGAAACTCTCTGTGTGGGACTCTAAAGACCCGACACTACGCTGGCAGTGGGTTTAACCACAGACCGCAAGCGGCACTAGATGTACGTAACGGTCCCCAGGTAGATGTCGATAAGAAGACCGATGAGGAAAACCCATCCGCTCCTACTGAGCCTGAATGTGACAATCTTCGTACAGTCCGGTCTGTTCGTATAAGAGTATCGCATGTCGGGCCTAGGGGGCGGTAAACGTCAGACCCCTAATAGCGGTACAAGTCGTGTCGGAGTATAGCCAAGAACACCCTAAGAAACTACTGGAATCACTACCAGTAAATCTCGCTTGCCCATGCCAGGGACTTTGTGTAATGTCTCTCCTAGACATAGCGCGATATCAACTCCCAATACCGGGAGAGACGAATCCTGTCTAACCGCTACTGCCTCCAAGTGCTTCGGGACTGCACCCAACTACTACCTGTTTGCACAACTCCTTTGAGCCATGGTAGAGTAGTAATCAAAGTACAGTGGGAATACACTCGAGGCGAAATAGCAGTGTCAAGTCAACGGACTAACCTGTACTCCTGTCACCTAGGAACTGCTATCTGACGATAGGTATAGTACCAACTAGCAGTTCCCGACGAGTCATGTCCGGTGTACTCGTAACCTAACGAGCACCTGCATACTATCTCCAGTACGACGTACTAATGGCTGTGGGACAGACCATCTCCTCTGCTGGGATGAGAAGCGTATACACTAGTCTACTCCGGAGTATCGATGCCCCGTCTCGATAATCCTACGAATAGAGACCTGTATAAGGATGTGCTTGTAGATTACCCAGCTCCCACTAGCGTGACTGCCATCATAACGCTGGTAATCAAACAAAGATCTTAAGGGCTCCACTAATATGTATAAGCGATATGCTTAAAGAAACACATGCACATATTGATGTAGAAACAAACCAAGTAGCATACTACCATTTTGAGCAAGACTGTCTATACAACTATGAATATCCCAAGCTTCTATTAAGTAATATACAAACCGGTATGATACAGTAATGGCCTCTAGGGCATATACACTAACAATCTCCCACTTGCACTAGGGCCATGTATTGGCGTATCGAAGACCTATCATCTCGATCAGCCGCTCGAACCGAGTCTGGGGTATGGACTTCGTGAGTGGATCTGCAGTGTTATTCTCCGAATTTACTCTCCCCACCTCGATCTCCCGGCAATCTACGATCTCCCTGATTAGGTGGTTCCGCCTCAAAATGTGTCTGGACTTCTGATGGGACCTGGGTTCCTTCGCTAAAGCTATAGCGCCGTTGTTGTCGCAATACAACGGTATTGGATCAACAATGGTAGGAACCACCTGATGTTCTGTGAGGAACTTCTTCATCCAAACAGCTTCTTTTACGGCACCGCAAGCAGCTATGTACTCTGCTTCCATCGTCGAGTCAGCAACAGTTTCCAGCTTGGAGCTCTTCCAACAGACCGCCCCTCCATTGAGGGTAAAGACATAACCCGACATGGACTTGGAGTCATCCTTGTCACTCTGGAAGCCGGAGTCAGCAAAGGCCTCGATCTGGAGGTCTTTTCCGCCATACACCAAGAACATCTCCTTAGTCCTTCTCAGGTACTTAAGAATGTTCTTTACTGCTATTCAGTGCTTCTCCCCTGGGTCCGACTGATACCGGCTTACAACGCTCTATGCGTATGCTACATATGGTCTGGTACACAACATTGCATACATTATAGAGCCCACTGTAGATGCGTAGGGTATAGATGACATGCGATCCCTTTCCAAATCAGTCTTGGGAGACATCTCTTTGGAGAAGGTGATTCCGTGACAAGCCGGTAGATTACCGCGCTTTGAATCTTCCATACTGAATCGTTTCAGTATGGTGTCGATGTACTTGGACTGTGAAATTCCTAACATACTCTTAGATCTATCATGATAGATCTGGATCCCCAAAATATAGGAGGAATCACCCAGGTCCTTCATGGAGAACCTCTGTGACAAGAATCCTTTGACTGACTGTAGCATAGGAATGCCATTTCCTATTAGGAGAATGTCATCCACGTACAAGACGAGGAATACCACAGTTCTCCCTACAATCTTACTGTAAATGCATGGTTTATCTGGATTTTTGATAAAATCGAATTCTTTGACAGTATCATCAAAGCAGATGTTCCAACTCAGCGATGCTTGCTTTAGTCCATAAATGGACTTAAGCAACTTGCACACTTTACCGCTGCTCCCACTTTGAATGAAACCTTCCGGCTGATCCATATAGACACACTCTTCTAAATTTCCATTTAGAAAAGCCGTCTTTACGTCCATCTGCCAGATCTCATAATCGTAGAAGGCAGCAATGGAAAGAAGGATCCGAATGGATTTGAGCATAGCCACTGGAGAAAAGGTTTCGTCATAGTCCAAACCAGATCTTTGACGAAAACCCTTTGCAACAAGTCTAGCCTTATAGGTTTCAACCTGTCCATCTACACCAATCTTCTTTCTGAAGATCCATTTGCAGCCAACAGGTTTTACCCCTTCTGGAGCAATGTCCAAAGTCCAAACTTTGTTAGTGTACATGGACTCCATTTCGGTCCGCATTGCATCCAGCTATTTTACCGAGTCGCTGCTCTGAATGGCTTGCTGGAAGCTAGTAGGCTCATCATTTTCAATGATGCAATCCTCTCGATCCCCGTCTATGAGAAAACCGTAGTATCTCTCGGGTGGATGAGACTGCCTACTACTCCTGCAGATTGGCGCTGGGATGTCCGGTTCTTTTGAAACCTCTGGTTCTACCAAGATTTCTGTAATAGCTTGTGGTTCTGGAATTTCTTCCAGTTCTATTGCGCTCCCACTTATCTGATTTTCTAAAAATTCAGTTTCCAAGAAGTGGGGATGCTGAGAAACAAAAACCTTTTGTTCCTCTGCGGAATAGAAAAGGTACCCCCTGGAGTTCTTGGGGTATCCCACAAACTTACATAGTACAGAGCGTGCCTTGAGCTTGTCCGTATGCTGCTTCTTTACAAAAGCTGGACATCCCCATGTATTAAGATACTTAAGACAGGGTTTCTTCCCACTCCACATCTGATATGGTGTGGTATGCACAGTTTTGGTTAGAATCTTGTTCAAAAGATATGCAGCTTTTTTTAGTGCGTAACCCCAGAAAGATCGCGGTAACTCATCCTTACTCATCATGGAACAAACCATATCCAACAGAGTTCGATTCCGCCTTTCCGATACACCGTTGTGTTGTGGTGTGTATGGAGGAGTAAGCTGAGAGAGAATACCATTCTCTTTTAAGTATCCCAGGAACTCGGCACTTAAGTATTCACCACCTCGATCAGATCTCAATGTCTTGATACTTTTGCCTGTTTGTTTCTCCACTTCATTCTTGTATTCCCGGAATTTCTCAAAAGTCTCGGATTTATGCTTCATCAAGAATACATGTCCATACCTAGAGAAATCATCCGTAAAAGTAATGAAATAGGAATAACCACCTCGTGCATGTATAGACATTGGACCACACACATCACTGTGTATGAGTCCTAAGAGCTCGCTCGCTCTTACTCCGTGTCCAGTGAACGGAGTCTTTGTCATCTTTCTCATGAGACAAGATTCATAAGTGGCATAAGACTGATATTCGAACGGATTCAAATATCCCTCTTTATGCAACTTCGTCAACCGGGTCATTGATGTGACCTAGTCTACAATGCCATAAGAAAGCCTGATTTGTTTCTGGAGACTTTCTTTTAAGTGTGTTCTGGACACTGAAAACCCGAGCTTGATTTAATACGTATATTCCGTTTTCTAATGTACCTGACCCAATCTGAACTTGATTTAGGTGGATGTGGACCACATCGCTTACAAAAGTAAAATCATATCCTTTCTTAGAAAGTAAGGATACAGATATGATATTACAAGCTAGATTAGGTATATACAAACAGTTACGTAGAATCAATATCTTCCCACTTGTCAATCTAAGGTGATATTCCCCTACGGATTCAGCGTCCACGCTCATTCCGTTTGCAACTCTGAGAGTCATATCACCTAACCTGATAACTCTACGGTTTCTCAAAGCCTGTAATGAATTACAGATATGAGATCCTGATTCGGTATCTAGTACCCAGGAAGTAGAGTTAATTGACATACAATTTTTTATTACAAACACACCCGAAGCCGAAACCACAACATGCTTCGAATCCTGGCTACTGGCTTTCAAAGCCCTGCAATCCTTCTGCCAATGACCTTTCCCATAATAATAGGAACGTCCCTCCTTCACTATATCTAGTCCCGAAACTTTTGCCCTTCCCTTTCCTTCTACCTTCCTGGTTTCCTTCAGGGTGTCAGTAGAAGGTAGAGACTGTAGAATCAAGTCAGTATGTGACTCATTCTTCAACGTGGTCCTCAGGTCCGTGAGCTCATCAATATAGCTAGTCACTGTAAGGACGTTGTCCCCTACAGATGACCCGATAGCCAACCTCGCTTGAAGCAATTCGTTCGAGATCTCATATCTTACGATACGAGATTGCTCTCCATATAAATCTTTGTTATGGAGGAGGACAGAATCTAAGTCCATCTTCTCGTGCTGCCTCTGATATGTACCATCAACTAAGGCCAACATGAGGCACTTGGCATTCGCACATTCCTTTTCCGATGTCTTATGGATATTAATATCCGTGACGGTGGAAACTGGTCCTGAGACGGCGGGGTTTTGAGTAGTGAAGAGGTGTTCCAGTTTGTCATGGGTAATGGACATCTGGACAGACCTTTGCCAATCATTACAGTTAGATTCAGTCATTTTATTATCTAGATATAACCTATGTCTGGTCACTGGGTCGCTGCAATTAAGAGAGAGAGAAGAAAACACTTAGCATGATGCTCCTTGCAAGTTTAGATTGGTTTTTAATTTATCTAAACAGGATGGCTCCCACTGTTTCTCGAATCCTTCCTCAAACCATAAAAGAAGAATTAGTTAGGATTGATCTCACCATACAATTCTTGCTTAACCGTTCAGCCAGGCTAGTGTCGGTACTTCGAGGGAGGTTTTACGATGCTTTCGCGAAGTTCCTTAATTAAATAACCTCTTTTCCCTAGAGGCGTACCCCTGCTAACACTGTTCTAGACACCTACTTGGTTTATAGCATTGATCGTTAAGTGAAGAGTCTCCCGAGGAGTAGCGGATACTCACAGTAGGATCGGGATCCAAATATCATTGTGAGATAATGCTGAAGGAATCCTACCAACATTATCAAACTCCAAATGGTATGCAGCACTAGCAAATTTCAGTTTCTTTAGAAACTCCCGATGTGGATTTTTGCCCCATGCTCTTATGACCTTGACGAAGGTCAACAAATCATAAGTCACATGTCAAGTTCTACCCATCATTATCCAGGTTAATTTGAACCCACCTGTATATACCCTTGACGAAGGTCAACAAGGTAATACGACTGTCCCAAACCAACGCATCTATCTATGCTACATATGAATACCCAGTAGCTACCAATCACTATGCCTTGACGAAGGTCAACAAACATAGCTTGAATACTATTGAATATTCATATAAAATGACGGAGGGCTACGAATGGTTTTGGAAAAACCGTGAACGTAGTGAACTTGATATAATCGAAGGAACCTGATAGCTTTTAAAAGGAGTGGTTTAAGCTCCGCATTTAAAAGTTTTGCTGTTTTGAAAAAACCGAGTGATTTTGAAATTGTTCCAACGATTCAGCTTTGGTTTGTTTTCTTTGCATTAATGTAATGCGTCCCATCATTTAATCCTACCATTGCAGAAAACAACAAAAATATGACGTACGCTTATGCCATCCGCATTCGCCACTGGGCCCCGTCATCACCCGTTAGGTTACTTAACTAACGACAGAGCGGGGGCTGGACTAGCGCGGATGTAAAACATAAGCAACGCCTACTAGATATCATATATAGATATATATATTCGTCAGATGCAATGATAGCCATTCCAGATCATAGATGAACATATTGGATATACTAGAAATCCGCGCTTCGTTTGAGCCTGCAAAGAAAGACGGATTATACGGTCGCGATGAATAGCCAAACCCCACCCTAGACCCCTACGGGTGCGGCAAACTACCCGCCAAGTACTCGAAGTGAAGTAGTCTTTCTCAACAACGTGAGTAGGCCACTTAGCACTTCAAAGTACCCGATAGTTTGTGCACCCCACCTTGGGTCTATCCTAGGAGAAAAAACAGTAAAAGAAATAATATACAATGGTGGCTACAACCTCAACCCGGATGTGCGACCATAAAATAATATTACATTAATTTACAAATTTTATATCGAATGAAAGAATGAAAAACCCTCATCTCACATTCTCGGCTATTCATCCACGATGATCCAACAAGTTCATATACACAATCCAACACCATAGAACACAGATATGTACAACCCCATTAATCGACGTATAGCGATTAGCAGACATTCAGTACATATATCACATCACAGAAGATCCGATTAGCTAAAGTACTTAGAATTTCGATCGATTACCAGATTTGAATCTACCCTAAGCACAACACAGTACTCAACAAATTCTAGGCAGAAACAAAATATCAGAAAAATCACAAAACACAAATCTGGACAGACTGCAGGAAAAACGGGTTGACTCGGCGTCGACTCGGCCGCGGATCCGCGGCGAAACTCTTGGTTTCGCCGCGCTTCCGCGGCGGTCTGACCGATTCATGATCTCGTTTTCTTGGGTGTCCCTAAAATAGCCTGCACGTATTTTTAAGGTCCTTGGAAAAAAATTTGGACCAGTTTTTAAAATCGACAGAAAAGTGCATTTTTAGTTCGTGTTTTGCGATTTTTCCGGTGATCGAATTTCTAACACTTTGCTAACATGTTAGTAATGGTTTAGCCTAGGCTCTGATAACACTGTAAGTCTATGTCGCTCACCCCGTAAGCTAGCGAGTAGGCGGAACAAGTAAAAAATCAAAACTTTTTACAAAAGCAACATTAGACTAAACTAAGGATCTTTGCCAAACCATATCTAACGAACTACAAGAGGTTTAATCTACTGTGATAGAAAATTATACCTCATGATTCTAGTCCTTCGGTTCTTTTCTCCGCTGTCCTTATCATCTATGTAAGCTCCGAGGATCGATCCGGATCTTGGTCACCTCTACAGCCTCCTAGAGTCGAAGACGATCCACCCGAGAGTCCATAGTCCGAGCTCCACCTCAAGCCGAGGTAACTAGGGCAACAAGTTTGCCATGCTTGATGTCCTAGGTGATGTAGAGGAAGAAAATGGATTTGTTTGTCTATTTAGATCCTTATTTTCTCAAAATATAAGATCTAAAGGATTTTTGTAGTGAGGAGGAAGAAGAACCATGGGAGCTCTCTTTTGATGAGAGAGAAAGCAAATGAGATAATGATCCAAAAGAAAAATGATTACCAATATTTTATCATGAAAATTGTGATGGCTACAATTGATTTGACAATTATCATGTCAAGTTAAATCCAAGTCAAGAAAATATCTAGCGCTCACAAAAATATCTAAGTCAACAATAGTCAACTAGGTCAAATGGTCAACATGGCCAAATGGTCAAACCAATTAGCCAAAACACAATTATCATTAAAAAGGTTAGTAAACATTTTTCTCTACCTCATAATGGTTTTGACCAAGTCAATGGTCAAAACCCTAATGAGGCATCTCTTTCTTCTCTCCTCACAACCGTGTATACACACCCGCATTCGCATTCCGTAGAACACGAACACTAGAAGACAAAACTGACCCATCTATACAATACTAGGATCCGGCTTAAACCAAAGCCCACTAGTATTGTCCGCTCGAACATCATATGGGCACAAGTGCACGTAAGTGATCGTAGCCCTGCCGTAAAACTATACGGCCTCTACACCTTTTGCCCAGTGCAGGGAAACTCTCTGTGTGAGATTCTAAAGACTCGACACTACGCTGGCAGTGGGTTTAACCACAAAAGGCAAGCGACACTAGCTGTACGTAACGGTCCCTAGGTAAATGTCGATAAGAATGCCGATGAGGAAAACCAATCCAAACTCCTACTGAGCCTGAATGTGACAATCTCCGTACAGTCCGGTCTGTTCGTCTAAGAGTATCGCATGTCGGGCCTAGGGGGAGGTAAACATCAGACCCCTAATAGCAGTACAAGTCGTGTCGGAGTGTAGCTCAGAACACCTTAAGAAACAACTGGAAACACTACCAGTAAATCTCGTTTTCCCTGGTCAAGGACTTTGTGTAATGGCTCTCTTAGACACAGCGCGATATCAACCCCCAATACCGGGAGAGACGAATCCTGTCTAACCGCTACTGCCTCCAAGTGCTTCGGGACTGCACCCAACTACTACCTGTTTGCATGACTCCTTTGAGCCGTGGTAGGGTAGTAATCAAAGTACAGTGGGAACACACTCGAGGCGAAGTAGCAGTGTCAAGTCGACGGACTAAGCTGTACTCTTGTCATCTGGGAACTGCTATCTGACGATAGGTATAGTACCAACTATCAGTTCCCGATGAGTCCAGTCCGATGTACTCGTAACCTAACGAGCACCTGCATACTATCTCCAGTACGACGTACTAATGGCTGTGGGACAGACCATCTCCCTTGCTGGGATGAGAAGCCTATACACTAGTCTACTCCGGAGTATCGATGCCCTGTCTCGATAATCCTATGACTAGGGACCTGTATAAGGATATGCTTGTAGATTACCCAGCTCCCACTAGTGTGATTGCCATCACAACGCTGGTAATCAAGCAAAGATCCTAAGGGCTCCACTAATATGTATAAGCGATATGCTAAAAGAAACACATGCACATATTGAAGTAGAAACAAACCAAGTAGCATACTACCATTTTGAGCAAAACTGTCTATACAATTGTGAATATCCCAAGCTTCCATTAAATAATATACAAACCGGTATGATACAGTAATGGCCTCTAGGGCATATACACTAACAATCTCCCACTTGCACTAGGGCCATGTACTGGCGTATCAAAGACCTATCATCTTGATCAGCCGCTCGAACTGAGTCTGGAGTATGGCCTTCGTGAGTGGATATGCAGTGTTATTCTCCGAATCTACTCTCCTCACCTCGATCTCCCGGCAATCTACGATCTCCCTGATTAGGTGGTACCGCCTCAAAATGTGTCTGGACTTCTGATGGGACCTGGGTTCCTTCGCTAAAGCTATAACACCGTTGTTGTCGCAATACAGCGGTATTGGATCAACAATGGTAGGAACCACCTGAAGTTCTGTGAGGAACTTCTTCATCCAGACAGCTTCCTTTGCGGTATCGCAAGCAGCTATGTACTCTGCTTCCATCGTCGAGTCAGCAACGGTTTCCTGCACGTATCCAATACGGCTACTACATCATTTTTCCTGAACCAGGGAAACCCCCTGTATGGAACTCTAAAAACTCAACAGTACGCCGGCAGTGAGTTACTGGATAAATCCATAACCACAAACACGTCAGCGGCACTAGTTGTACGTAACGGCTACCCGGATACCTGTCGAAAAGGAAGGCTCACGAGAAAACTCATCCAAATCCCTACTGAACCTATCTGTGACAATCTCCGTACAGTCCGGTCAGTATCGCATACCGGGTCTATAGGGTAGTAAACGTCAGACCCTAATAACCCGATAATTTGTGCTGATGTGGCTCAGGATCAATCCGGAAAACTACTGATCTACCTATCAGTAAATCCTAACTGCCTTGGACAAGGCCTTATGGTGCTGGCCAATCAAACACAGTGCGATATCGACTCCTTATACCGGGAGAGAAGAATCCCCAACAATCGCTTACTGCCTCCATGTGGCTCGGGACTGTGCCCAACTAAAACCTGTTTACACGACTCAGTAGAGCCATGGTAGGGTAGTAATCAAAGTACAGTGGGAACTCACATGAGACAAATGAAGATCTCTAGTCTGAAGACTAACCTGTACTCATATTGTTAGTTATATGTATGCCCTAGAGGCCATTACTATACATAGGATGTATATTGTAGTGGATGCTTGGACATATATAGGGAGGACTTTCTTGCTCGACATGATAGTATGCTATCTGGTTGCTCTTTACCTTAACGTGTATACTGATTGTCTCTCTGTTACATGTTGGTAAAGCCCTTAGGATGTGTACTTGACTACCTGGACTATGATGCGGATCATACTAGTGAGGACATGGTAGTCCATAAGTACATCCTTCAAAGTCCCTAGTCGTGGGTATATCGAGACGGGGCATCGATATACCAGAGTAGGCTAGCGTATACCTTCTCGACCCATACAGATGGGCGATGGATGATCCCATATCCATTGGTGTTTGACATCAGAGATGATATACGGGTGCTCAGTGGAGACTGGGTACACTGGACGGACTCGCCGAGAACTCCCAGATGGTATTATACCTTACGTCAGATGGCAGTTCTCTGGTGACACTGGTATAGAGTAGTCTGTTGACCCGAGATCGTCATAGAGTCTTGTGTGGTTCCCACTGTACTTTGATTTCCACCTTACCACGTCCAAGAGGGCGTGTAAAATGGTGGTTTTTGGGTACAGTCCCGAATCACATGGAGGCAATGAGCGATAGGAGGGGATTCGTCTCTCCCGGTATAGGGGGTTGATGTTGCGCTGTGTTCGATTGGCTATAACCGGAAATCCCTGGCCAGGGTTGCTGATATTTACTGGTAAGTGTTATCAGTAGTTTCTCGAACTGTTATAGACCTCATATCGACACGACTTATCGAGCTATTGGGGTCTGACGTTTACCACCCCTAGGCGAGATATGCGACATATCAGACAAACAGACCGGACTGTACGGTAAGAGTTACTGGTTGGATTCACAGGAGTATGAGCGGGCTTGCTCGTCGATCTTCTGATCGCTCAATACCCGGGTGGCCGTTACGTTTAGAAGACCGCTTGCGGCTTGTGGGTGTTTGATATGATCATCATCTGCTGCCGGCGTATTGACGAGTCTTTAGAGTCCTACACAGAGGTTTCCTGGCTCAAGCGAAACGAAATAGGAGCGTATATGAGATATGTGCGGGACCGAGAATAATGCGTGTACATGATACCATATTCTATTCTCGCGATGAATGTATCGAATGGTTGTATGTGATATAACCTCGTTATCGAATCTAGGATTGATTCGATAAGCCGATACATTGGATATTAGTCGGTTGTATACGATATGACCGGATCGTTAAATCAAGTATTGATTTAATGATTTAATGCATAATTATATATTTAATATATTACTTTGCATTAACTAGTATTGGTTCACTTAAATTGGATTTTCTCACTTGATGTACACAAGTTGTATATGTGATATACTTTTGTGCACTTGTTTGTATCATGTTTGATGATACATGCTAACTTGAGTTTGTGTGTATGATTAAACCATGGTTATATGAATGGTTAGGGTTTTGTTTATTTATCTATTCATTTATTTATTTATTCATTTTGAAAAGATAAAAAGAATGGTGGCTTATTTTGTTGTTTTGTTGAAACTTCTTGAAGTGTTGAAAGCTTGACCATTCTTGTTCTTTTCCTTAACCTAACCATTCAACCTAACCCTAGTTTAGTCTCTACACTTAACCATGGTTGCAATATGATAAGTATTCATTTTATTTTCTATTTTGAAGAAATACTTATGATATTCTTTCTTCTTCTTCTTCTTCATCAACAAGAAGAAAAGCTTGCCTCCATCAATGGCAACTTGAGCAAAAGAGTGAGGAATCCAATTCTAAAGTGAACCCACTTCCTATTTCTTCATCCTCTACCACTTGCCAAGTAGTATAGGGTGTTTTCTTCACAAGTTTCATGACTTGGTGAAGTTGGAGCTTGATCTTGTGTTGCCTCGACGTAGATCATCTTCGGCATCGAAGTCGATGACCTAGCCCGCACATTTCTCCGATGAAGCCGACGCTTGAGCCCGGGATCCGATGATCGCAGCGAGGGGACTTCATCATGGAGCTATGGAGGTGGAGGACCGGATCTACAAAGGTTGTATTTCCGTTCACTCATAGTTAAGATGTTAACTAGTTATATGTTATCGCCTAATCTCTAGTTAACGATCCGTATTAGGGTTTGTAGGAACTTGTAAAATTTGAAATTGGCATGTTTGATGCCTTGTGAGACCTCATTAGTGTGCCTAGGAACCCTACAGTGGTATCAGAGCCTAGCTAGAGCCTTAGGCGACGTGTAGACGATGTTAGAAATCCGATCGAACCCGAAACCCTAATCCGAGACCACTCTCTGTCCAATTTTTGAAAATGTGGATTTTTCCATATTAAAAATATGCAGAAAATTAAGCAGGGTTTTGTAGGAATTACTATAAATTTCGTGGACCTAAATCGATTAAACCGCAGCGGAACCGCGGCAGGAGTCTGCTTGTGCGGCGGTTCCGCGGCCGTACGGTTGGTTCTTCCAATAAAAGTTTCACAGTAATTCCTCTATTTTAGTGCTGTATTTTCTGGGATATTTTAATATTTACTCTACAGTTGAGTTTTCTGGGGTTGTTTTAGGAACTCGTGGATTCGATCGGATTGTCTAATCTTGTCTATGTGTTTTCCGGATAATTTTTGAATATGTTAAAAAGTTCGACCGGATATAAATACCCACTTTTTCCCCTGTTGGGAAATTTCCATGTGTTGGATCTTTCCGTGGTTTAATAACGTTCTAAGTAGTGCAAGTAACACGATGGACCCTCTAGAAGACAACAAACCTTAACTCGATTATGTGACCGTCTTGAACTGCCCTTTGAACCTTAGGGTTTGGGGCAGTACGGCGTGCCACATGTGAGGCGTTGGCTTGACCCTTCTACGGCTGGACCGTTGGTACTGAGGCATGAAGTGAATGTTTTTAAACTTGTTTCATGTGTTGAGCTGTTTCGGGAAAACTTGGGTGTTTGACTGTTCGATCGGAAAATTTAACATTTTCTGTTTATCTGGAATGGGATACAATAATTGGAATTCTCAAGTCGTTATGAGATAACTGAAATGAATGTTATAAACATAGCACTTTAGTCTCATTTGATCGGTTGCCACGGAATTTTGATGTGATCAAAAGTCCGTCGCAATCTCGTAGCGTACGCGGATACTCGCCGGGTAAACTTAATAGACAGCTACACCCCATAGCCCCGACCAAGTGACTGTAGGAGAACCCCGTCGCCGAAAGCATCCGTTTGGGTGCTCGCGGCAGCGGTGTTCCGCCTTGGTGCACTTCGTCGATGGCGTCGGGGGTGCAGCTGCCTACTAAAGTTTGCGACGAGCATTCGATCAGAATGTCGGGAATCCTGTTGAATTACCCGACTTGATATTGAAAAGTGTTTTCGATAATGAGACTAAAATGCGGGGTTTATAATTGTTAGGCATGCGATGTCTAAGGAATTCATATGATTAGGCATGCGATGTCTAAAGAGATTGCGGATTCCAACTGTTGTAGTTTTACACTTTCTTTTCTGTGACCGTAAGTGTAATATGTGATATCGCCGGTTTCGTTGCTATATGTCAATGACAATTGGGATGCGCATATTTACTTACGTTGATAACATGTGATGTTATGTGTTGCTGGATATGTTATATTGGATCATCGTGTTTGAATAGCCGGGTTTTTTTTATGTGAGATGAGTGTTTTTCATTTTCATTCATGTAAAAACTTGTATGTAATATTCTTTTATTGGGGCACTTCCAGGTTGCGGAAGATGTCACCTTTGTATATTATTTACTTTTCCGCACTAGGATAGACCTAAGGAGGAGGGCACAAGTAACCGGGTTCTGGAGTCCAGTGGGAGACCAACTCGAGGAGTCGAGTCCGGGTCTCCTAACTCTAGAATTGGTAGGGTTGCTTGCCGCTCTCGTAGGGGTCTGAGGGTGTGGGTTTGGCTATTCATCGCGACCGTGGAATCCGTATTTTATACTGGCTCGTATTGAAAACACGGACGTCCTAGTATATCCAATATTTCATATGTTTCTTCTGCTGCGATATCTGTGATGTGATCATGTGATGTTCTGTGATAAATACTGTATATAGTATATACGATATATTATATAGGCGTTACTTATGTTTTACACCCGCGCTAGCCCTGCCCTGCTCTGCCGTTAGTTACCTAACCTAACGGTGCACGAGGGGACATCGAGGCGAATGCGGATGGCATAAGTGTACATCGTATTTATCTGTGATGTTTAGGTAATTTAAATGATGGGACTTCATTAATGAGATTAATGAAATAAAAGAAACCTAAAGATGTTGTAGAATCGAATTTCAAAAATAAAATAGGTAGCTACAGTTCTTGCTTTGCACAGCGGTATATATGATATATCCTGCACCTTATTCGATGAGGAAAGGGCCGACGATCTCTTCACCGGGAGTGACCCCTTTAGCAATAACTGGCAGATGCTACACACTCGGTTTGTCTTTTGATAGCTTCTATAGTTTCTGCTTTGCACAGTGATATATATGATATATCCCGCACCTCATTCGACGAGGAAAGGGCCGACGATCCCTTCATCGGGAGTGACCCCTTTAGCAAAACTAGAAAAGCCTAAAAAACACTCCATTTTTAAAATCATTTGATTCTACAACGATATCAAGTTCAGGTTTTCAGAAAAACCTGTCGTAGCCCTCCGTCATTTCAGATAAGTGGTAGTTAGTATTCATGCTACGTTTGTTGGCCTGCGTCAAGGCGTAGTGTGCGGTAGCTAACTAGTATTTATCTGCTTATGCATATGATGCAGATTGGATTAGGGTAGTCGTGCGACTTTGTTGGCCTGCGTCAAGGGTCGTGCGGGTGGGTTTAATTCAATCAGAAAATGACGGGTTGAACTTGACTAGCGCACTATGGTTTGTTGGCCTGCGTCAAGGTCATAGGACGCTAGGGGCAAAATTATCGGGAATTTCAAGTGTTAAAATTTGCAATGAGATTGCATACCTTCTATGAGATAGTTGGATCCCGATACCCGCTGCGAGTAAGAGTTACTCCTGGGAGAGTTTTACACATTACAATTAGCCGATCAAGTAGGTGTCTAGAAAGGTGTTAACGAGGTTACACCTCTGGGAAAATGAGGTTTACATTAATTAGGTTCGTGCGAAAGCACGGGGGACCTCCCTCAAAGTACCGACACTGGCCTGGCTGAAAGATTGGCGAACTTGTAGTGTGTAATTAATCCCGGCTAGTCTTTCCTTTTAGGGTTTGAAGGAAGATTTGATAAAAACAGTGGGAGCCATCCTGATTAGATAAAATAATAACCAATCTATTCTTGCAAGAGCGCACGCTGAGTGTTTTCTTCTCTCTCTCTCCAGGTAGCGACCATATCACGCCTTAATCAAGATAATAATACGGATGTATTGACCGAACCCGCTTGTTATACTGAGCTGGGGAACGTTGGTCCCGCTCCAACTTATAATTATTATAAGACAGAGCAGGAAATAGGGGAATACCAGATTTCCCATGCCGCCCAAACGAAGAGAGTACATGCTGATGCATCATCTTCGGGTGTGTTCATTATACAGAACTGTTTCTCAGTATTCTTTATGTCCTGGGTATGTGATACCATATCAGGATCCCGCATATGTAATTTGTTATATGGGCTACAGATAGGTAAAGAACTGAGAACGGGTGATAAGTTTCATGAGACAGAAAACGGGGCAAGTGTTGCAGCCAAGTCTGTTGGTCACATTCACCCTGTATGACCAGTACATTGATTCTGAACAAATGCTATTAGATACCGAACCTGATATACAAAATCATATCTGTCTCTTTATTAGTAAAGAAACGATAAAATTTTGTATTGTTGGATAATGTTTTGAACATTTCCTATATCAAAAGTTGATCGGTTCAGGCACGTTATCTAAAAGCATTGATATTCTAAATCAAACTACAGTTTTTAGTATACAGAACACACACAAGAGGAAGAGTTCAGAAATGAACGAATCCTTCTTGAGGCATTGTAGACTAGGTCATATCAATGCGACCCGACTAGCTAAAGTTATATATAGATGCATATTTAAAATAGTTTGAATTTACATCTTGTGAAACTTGCCAGTCATGTCACAAAGATAAGATGACCATAGCTCCGTTTATTGGAAACAGAGAAAGAGTTAATGAACTCTTGGGATTGATACATGTTGATGTATGTAGGTCCCCTGTCTACACATGCCAAGACCGGTTCTTTATACTTCATTACATTCTCTGATAATCTCTTAAGATTCAGACATATGTTCCTGTTGAGACACAAGTCCGAGCCTTTTGAGATATTCACAGAATATAAGTTAGAAGTAGAGAACCAATACGGGTATAAGTATTATGTCCTTTGATGTGATCAAGGAGGAGAATACTTGTGCATAGAATTCCTGAACTATTCTAAAGGAGAATGAGATTCTCTCTCAGCATTACTCCTCCGTATACACCATAGCACGATGGTATATCGGGGCGGAGCAATCACACCCTATATGATAAGGTGTGCTCTATAATGAGTACTACTGAGTTACCTATTTCCTTATGGGAGTTATGCACTTGAGAAGCTGCATACCCATTGAAAAGGGTTCAAATCAAATCACTTGCCTACCACTTCATATGTGATATGGAAAGGGAAGAGCCCGTATCTTAAGTTAGTTAAGATTTGGGGTTGTCCAGCCTATGTCTGAAAAGCAAAATCCGGACAAGCTCGAGGTAAGGTCTGTAATGTAGAACTGGAAAGGTTCTAGCTATACAAACTACAGCAGATGATTTGATAAAACCAAAGGATTCAATAGTTACCAACGAACCTCAGCCTCTCCGCCGATCTAGTAGGGTTTTCTCACCCACCTGAGAGATACTTCTGTTTTTCTATGACAGTGGGAGCGAGAATTGCATCATGAGATGATGACCCAACTAGTTTCGAGCTGGCCATCAGGAGTGAGACTCTGTAAGAATGGCTGGATGCTTAGTGATCTGAGATGGAATCCATGTACACCAACAAAGTATGGACTTTGGTTGCTATATCTGAAGGGTTAAATCCCCATCAGGAGCAAGTATATCTTGAGAAGATTACTTGGTGTACTTGGAAAAGTTGAGACTTTCAAAGCTAGACTTGTTAAAGGTTTGCATCATTGACCAGGTATGGATTTTGTTGAAACTTTTTCTAAGTAGCTATGCTTAAGTCCATCCAAATCCTACTTGCCACGGCTACATACCATGACTACGATATCTGGTGGTTGGGTGTCATGACTGCTTTTCTAAAATGATGTTTCAGAAAAGAGAGTCTGTAAGTACACAGTCAGAGGGCTTCGTAGACAGTGGGAGCAGCAGAAACGTATGCAAGATGTTTTATGTGATAAAGCAGGCATCGCGGAGTTGGAACATCTGTTTTGATGTATTAGTCAAAGAATTTGACATCATCAATGAACCTTGTATAAACAAAAAGGTAGTAGGGAGTATGGTGACGATCCTCGTAGAGTACGTGGATGACATACTCTTGATAGGGAAGGAGTTTCCTATGCTACGCTCGATCAATCTCCGCTTATCACAATGATTATCCATATAGGATCAAAGTGATACCTCCTAAATCCTGGATTTTGGATCCATGAGATAGATCTAATTGGATGTTAGGAGACTCACTAGTTATAGTGAGATGGTATCAATTGATCCTGGGGAGAATCACTGGAAAGGTTTCAGGGTGATAAGGACGACTGAGTGTCAGTCACAGGCATTGTCTTTACCCTCAGTAAAGGGACGGTATGTTGGAAAAGTTCCAAGCTAGATACCGTGGCATACTAGACGATTATAGGCAAGATACATCGCTACTTAAGATGCTACCAAAGAGGCAGTCTGGGTGTATAGTAGTTCATGAGATGAACTTAGTTCCTCCCATTATGTGACAATGGAGTTGTGGCTTATGCCAAGGAACGTCCGTCCCATCAGTGATCCAGACATATTCTGAGGCAGCATCACCTGATCATGGAGATGGTTGATCTCCAAGAAGATCGAGGTTAGGAGAGTAGACTCAGAAGACAACACGGCGGATCCACTCACAAAGGCCTTTTCCCAGAGAGAGACTTTCATGGGATGGTTGAGTATGAGATACTACAACCACTGCATTCAGATGGCCCTAGTGCAAGTGGGAGATTGTTAGTTATATGTATGCCCTAGAGGCCATTACTATACATAGGATGTATATTGTAGTGGATGCTTGGACATATATAGGGAGGACTTTCTTGCTCGACATGATAGTATGCTATCTGGTTGCTCTTTACCTTAACGTGTATACTGATTGTCTCTCTGTTACATGTTGGTAAAGCCCTTAGGATGTGTACTTGACTACCTGGACTATGATGCGGATCATACTAGTGGGGACATGGTAGTCCATAAGTACATCCTTCAAAGTCCCTAGTCGTGGGTATATCGAGACGGGGCATCGATATACCAGAGTAGGCTAGCGTATACCTTCTCGACCCATACAGATGGGCGATGGATGATCCCATATCCATTGGTGTTTGACATCAGAGATGATATACGGGTGCTCAGTGGAGACTGGGTACACTGGACGGACTCGCCGAGAACTCCCAGATGGTATTATACCTTACGTCAGATGGCAGTTCTCTGGTGACACTGGTATAGAGTAGTCTGTTGACCCGAGATCGTCATAGAGTCTTGTGTGGTTCCCACTGTGCTTTGATTTCCACCTTACCACGTCTAAGAGGGCGTGCAAAACGGTGGTTTTTGGGTACAGTCCCGAATCACATGAAGGCAATGAGCGATAGGAGGGGATTCGTCTCTCCCGGAATAGGGGGTTGATGTTGCGCTGTGTTCGATTGGCTATAACCGGAAATCCCTGGCCAGGATTGCTGAGATTTACTGGTAAGTGTTACCAGTAGTTTCTTGAACTGTTATAGTCCTCATATCGACACGACTTATCGAGCTATTGGGGTCTGACGTTTACCACCCCTAGGCGAGATATGCGACATATCAGACGAACAGACCGGACTGTACGGTAAGAGTTACTGGTTGGATTCACAGGAGTATGAGCGGGCTTGCTCGTCGATCTTCTGATCGCTCAATACCCGGGTGGCCGTTACGTTTAGAAGACCGCTTGCGGCTTGTGGGTGTTTGATATGATCATCATCTGCTGCCGGCGTATTGACGAGTCTTTAGAGTCCTACACAGAGGTTTCCTGGCTCAAGCGAAACGAAATAGGAGCGTATATGAGATATGTGCGGGACCGAGAATAATGCGTGTATGTGATACCATATTCTATTCTCGCGATGAATGTATCGAATGGTTGTATGTGATATAACCTCGTTATCGAATCTAGGATTGATTCGATAAGCCGATACATTGGATATTAGTCGGTTGTATACGATATGACCGGATCGTTAAATCAAGTATTGATTTAATGATTTAATGCATAATTATATATTTAATATATTACTTTGCATTAACTAGTATTGGTTCACTTAAATTGGATTTTCTCACTTGATGTACACAAGTTGTATATGTGATATACTTTTGTGCACTTGTTTGTATCATGTTTGATGATACATGCTAACTTGAGTTTGTGTGTATGATTAAACTATGGTTATATGAATGGTTAGGGTTTTGTTTATTTATCTATTAATTTATTTATTTATTCATTTTGAAAAGATAAAAAGAATGGTGGCTTATTTTGTTGTTTTGTTGAAACTTCTTGAAGTGTTGAAAGCTTGACCATTCTTGTTCTTTTCCTTAACCTAACCATTCAACCTAACCCTAGTTTAGTCTCTACACTTAACCATGGTTGCTATATGATAAGTATTCATTTTATTTTCTATTTTGAAGAAATACTTATGATATTCTTTCTTCTTCTTCTTCTTCATCAACAAGAAGAAAAGCTTGCCTCCATCAATGGCAACTTGAGAAAAAGAGTGAGAAATCCAATTCTAAAGTGAACCCACTTCCTATTTCTTTATCCTCTACCACTTGCCAAGTAGTATAGGGTGTTTTCTTCACAAGTTTCATGACTTGGTGAAGTTGGAGCTTGATCTTGTGTTGCCTCGACGTAGATCATCTTCGGCATCGAAGTCGATGACCTAGCCCGCACATTTCTCCGATGAAGCCGACGCTTGAGCCCGGGATCCGATGATCGCAGCGAGGGGACTTCATCATGGAGCTATGGAGGTGGAGGACCGGATCTACAAAGGTTGTATTTCCGTTCACTCATAGTTAAGATGTTAACTAGTTATATGTTATCGCCTAATCTCTAGTTAACGATCCGTATTAGGGTTTGTAGGCACTTGTAAAATTTGAAATTGGCATGTTTGATACCTTGTGAGACCTCATTAGTGTGCCTAGGAACCCTACACATATTACCTGAGAACTGCTATCTGACGATAGGTATAATACCATCTAGAAGTTCTCAGTGAGTCTGTCCAGTGTACGCATCCCCAGTGAGCACCTGTATACGATCTTAGGTGCGAAAGACCAATGGCTGTGGGACTAACCACTGCCCCTCGTCCGGTTCTAGAAACATATACACTAGTCTACTCCGGAATATCGATGCCCTGTCTCGATACTCCCACGACTAGGGACACTTTAAGGATGTGCTTATTGACTACCCAGCTTCCACAAGTATGATCGCCATCACAACGCAGGTAGTCAAGCAATGATCCTACGGGCTTTATCAACATGTATAAATGATACGTAATAACAAGTAAAACATATGCACATGTTAAGATAAAGACAAACCAGATAGCATACTATTATATCTGTAGGGTGTTATTCGTCACCCCATTGAGATGGGAATACGCGTCGCTTGTCTGGCACACTATATATTCCCCCTGCTTAGGGTAGGCTGGGGTTTATTGATTGTGGGGATCCGAATCTCTGGCAGCCGTTAATTACCCCTCGCCTTTGAAGCGAAGGAACCTTTGATTGTCGGGTCAACTAATCATGCGAACTCAATGTGCGGTTCTTATGTGTATGTTTTTGGACATATCGGGGACGTATCGGTGCTTGTGTATATTTTTTTCTAATGGGGAAGGTACTTTTAGTATGGAGCGTGTAGGAAAAGAAGGGTGAGAGGCATCCTAAGGACGCGTGGGTGGCGCGTGGGCATCTGCAGGTCACGTGAGTGGTGCATGGGCGCTGCGCTCTTGCGGGTCACGTGCCCTGCGCGTAGGCGCTGGGCGCCCGCGGGTCACGTGCCCTGCCCGTGGGCGCTGGGCGCCAGCGGATCACGTGCTCGGCCCATGGGCGCTGGGGGCCAGCGGGTCACGTGCGCGGCACGCGATCGCTGGAAACACCAGCAGAGAAAGGGGCTTAGCCCCTGGGCTGGGAGTTGAACTCCCGAGGGGCTTTGGAGTTAAACTCCTAAACAGAAATTGGGTATAAATATGGAGTTAAACTCCCAAAAGATTTGGATGTGGATTTGGAGTTAAACTCTTAAGGGAATTTGGAAACTCGCAGAAAAGAGAAGGATCCAAGAAGACCCCTTTCTTCTCCCCTTTAGTCTTGGATCTTCTTTTGAGCCTTGGATATTTCTGAACTAGGTTTTTTTTGGAAATGGATCTCCTTCCTCCTCCTCTCTGTTGGCTAGATCTTGGATAAAATGGGGTGAGACTCAAAAATCTCCCCTTTTGGGGATTTGATGTAATATCCGAGCTCCCCTTCAAGGGTTTTATGGTGAGAAACTATTTATCTTTGGGAAAGGAAGAGTTGAACTCTTGATTTAATTCAGAAAAGAAAAGAAATTTTAAAACCTTAAGGAAGGAGAAGGAAGAACAGAAACCCTAATTTTTTAGGGGAATGAATTCTTTTTTCCATCATCATGTTGCCTTATATAGGCTTACAAGTTTACACATAGCCCTTTGGGTTTTACAAAATGGCATTTTGCCCATCTCATATCTCATGTGCTTACATCTTTTTGCACATGAGCTATGGGCTTCACAAAAATTTGGCTTTTTGCCCGTTTATTTTACATTCATGCATGAAAATTACATCAAAATTATTTATTACATAATTTTCATTTTAGCATAGGAGAGGCCGGCCGCGGGGCTTGACTTGGGCATAGGCCCACTTGACCTGGGCTTGAGCTCGCTTACTTGGGGTTGATTTTGACTTTGACTTTAACCGGGGTGTAATTTTTGACCCCAACAAAATGCCCCCCATCAATAAATTCACACCACGTATATGAGTTGTGTGCATGAAATTGATGGACCTTGTTCTGCAGAAGTTTGTCTTTGAGGTGGAGCATCATTCCGAGGGCAGAGCATCCTTCCTGGAGCATGATTCCGGGGGTCGGAACATCATTCCGATTTTCGGAGCATAATTCTAGGGTTGGAGCATCATTCCGATTTGCGAAGCATAATTCCGGGGGTCGGAGCATCATTCTGACATGCGGAGCATAATTCCGGTGCAGAGGTTGATTTCGAGTAGAAGCATAATTCCGATAGGGAAGGCAGATGTTCCGAGGCGAAGCATGATTTTGACACGGGGTAAATTCTGAGATGAAATATGATTTCGATACAGAGCTTGTTAGTTGACTTGATTAAGAGGCGGAGCATAATTTCGACAGGGAGGTCGTTGGTTGACTTGATTCCGAGACGGAGTATAATTCCGGCAGGGAGGTCATTGGTTGACTTGATTCCGAGTCGAAACATAATTCCGACGGGGAGGTCGTTGGTTGACTTGATTCCGAGTCGAAGCATAATTCCGACGGAGAGGTCGTTGCTGCCCTTTTTGTGACTTGGACGATCGGTGCTGCCATTTTAGCGACGTGGACGGTCGGAACTGGATTTGACTTGCTCCGCTTCTTGCGGTATCTGGGATTGGATTTGACTTGCTCCGCTTTTTGCGGTGTCAGAGTTGAAGTTGACTTGCTCCGCTTTCTGCGGTGTCGGGATTTGATTTGACTTGCTCCGCTTTCTGCGGTGTCAGGGTTGAATTTGACTTGCTTCGCTTTCCGCGGTGTCGGGATTCAACTTATTTTCGAGGTGGAGCATGATTCCGCCACGGAGGTCATTGGTTGTGTTGTTGATTTGATGTGATTTGGGTTTGACATCAGCATCGCTACGCTGGAATATGGTACCAGGAGTGAATCATCATTTGCCATGAGAGGATTTGGGGATTTTGATTTTGGTTTGGCATCAACACCGCTACACTGGAATATGATACCAGGAGCAAATCATCATTGCCGTGAGAGGATTTCTCTCATTCCCAGTTTAACGATTTAGGGGTCATCTATTCCCAGTTTAACGACTTAGAGGTCATCTGTTCCCAGTTTAAAGACTTAGGGGTCTATTGGATCGAAAGTTTGGAATTTTGGAGTTGGGGTCGACATCAGCGTTGCTAACACTGAAGCACAGGTGTCAGCAGCAATTCATCATTTGCCTTTACCTGTTGGGGAGTGATGACTTAGGAGACAGATTTAGGTCCCTGTCACCTAAGGCTTTTCAATTTTATAAGCCGTAGGGGTCCCATAAAAGCATTTTCTCCCTACGAGTCGAATGGATCTCGTAGGTGTATTTTCTCCTTATGAGTCGTGGAGACCCCCAAGTGTTCTTTTCCTTTGTGAGTCGTAAGGATCCCACGAAGCTGTTTTCTTACGAATCAAGAGGATCTCGTAAGTTTTGTTCTCCTCATGTATCGTGAGGACACATGAGTGGGTCTTCCTAAATGGAGCATAATTCTAAGGGCGGAGACCGGCCGCTGGACTGGTGATTGTGATGGGGTATGAATGTGATGAGAATTATTTGAGCCCATGGATTGTATACAGTAGTCAACTTGGGGATCAACCATAGGGCTGGGAGAATTTTAGGAAATTGGATTTTGGTTGGTGTTTGCATCGTTGCACTGGAATATGGTAGCAGGAGTGACTCATCATTCGCCGTTTGGAGGTTTGGAGATTAGGAATTTGGTTGGCGTCTGTATCGTTGCACTGGAATATGGTACCTAGAGCGACTCATCATTCGCCATTTATAGGTTTTTTTACAGCCGCGATTGTTTTATCATTTCAGCTTTCTTATCGCGAAGGTCGCGATTGCCCTATCATTTCGGCTATTTATTCGCAGTTGTCCTATCATTTCGGCTTTATTTTCAACTTTATTTTACCCCCTGATTTTTATTGCGAGTTGCCCTATCATTTCGGCCCTTTTTAATTTAATTTTTATTTATTTACACATTTTTTACATCCCCAGTTTAACGACTTAGGGGTCGAATGTTCCTAGTTTAATGACGTGGTGGTCAGTTGTTCCCAGTTTAACGATGTGGTGGTCATCTGTTGGAGCCCGGGCTCGATTCTGCAGGAACCACGGACTCCTTTGGCTTAATTGCACAAGCGGGCTCTTCGTCATCTAAACCGAGCCGATGTTGGACGGAAGCAACCACATCATCGCCATGGCTATAAGGTGTAGGAGGATTTGTTCCTTTGGGCTCCATCATGTAGACTGTATGGGTTGTGTACCCATCTATCAATTCTTCGTTGGCAATGTTGCTCGTTTAGCTCTTAGCTTATTGCCTTGGTCTGCTCTTTTCAGAGAAAGACAGATGTCTAAGAGAATCAGGTTCCCGAAGGGTTTCGGTCTCTATTTGTATAAAATTGGCGGTCGCAGCTTGATTGCTTGTTAACACGCCTTTAGACAGTTCTATCTCTCCTGCCTTTTATTTCTTTTCGACCCAATCTTTGAAGACGAAACAGTCCTCAATGTCATGGCCTATCACTTTGTGATAGGGGCAATATTTGGGGTCGTCAGTCATATTCGCTTTTTGAGGTCTTTTTTATTCTGGCAATTATAGACCGTTTCTTATGGCATCCATGAATATTTTACGGACTTTGTCCCTTCTGAAGGAATAGACCTTATCCAGTTTCTCTTTCAGTGGAGATTCTCCTCCCTCTCCAAACACTGGTTTCCGAGACTGGTTAGCATTAGGCCCGCTCATCCCTCGCTTATTTCGGTTATCCGAAGTGTTAAAAGATTCAGCATCGTCAGAATTTCTGCCTATGCGATTATCGTCCTTTCGGTTTTTCTAGGACCTATTGTTATTTTGGGAATCAGAGGAGGACTCCTGCTTTGAGCGCTCCAACATCTGAACTTTCCTGGTCAGCTCTTGGAATGTTTTGAGACCCGCGGTGCATAGAAACGAGGCCATCCAATTGTTGAGATTTCCGATGAGGAGATTGATAGATTGGTCTTGTTCTAACGGTGGCTCACAATTGATGGAGAGCTTGCGCCATCGGGTTATAAAATTCGTGCTGCTTTCATTGTTATTTGGCTTGGTCCTTATGAGGTCGGCAATGATGATCTTATCGCTGACACTCATGAACCTTTGCTGAAACAGAGAGTCCATTTGGACGAAAGTAGTAATGGAGCCATCTGGTATGCTAGCGTACCAGTCGAAAGCGACATCGGTTACGCTATAAACGAACTGGCGGATGAGAAGCGCATCATTGCCCCCCAGTATTCCCGCATGAGGCTTTAAAGTGGGCTATGTGCTGATTCGCGTTTCCCGTCCCATCAAATCTTCCGAATTTGGGGATGACATAGCCGCCAGGAAACTCTACCAGATCATACCGAGCAGGATATGGTCTCCCACCACTGCTAATATCTTTTTTCGCTTCGGCTTCGGCCACCAATGTTTTGATTTTGTTGGCAACCAAATCCATGATTTGATCTTGTGTTAGCGGGTTGCTGTCATCGGTAGCCAAGACATTTCCCGAGATAGGATGCAGCCGACTTTCATGCGGCTCGCCCACCTTTGAATTTAAAGGAATAGGCGTCGGCTGCCTCGGGACACCGTTTCCCGGTTCATGAGCAGAGCCCTGCGCTTGATTGGGAGACTTAGAGGAAACTTGGGCCGTGAGCTGTAGGAAGACGTTCTTCAGGTCGTCGATTTTGGAGTAAAGCTTGGCCATCTCTTTATCTTTGCTCCTGAGCTGTTTTTGAAGCTCTTGGAGAAGTTGCTGCTCTGCGGTCTTAGGACGGAAGATTGGCTCCTCTTTGCTTTCCGAGCCCGACTCCTCATGGACTGAGGGATCTCTCTGCTTATCAGCCCCACTGGAAGGGTTTTCTTTACCTTCCAGAGGAGGCTGCTCTTGGAAAGTGGCAGTCACATTCACACCACACCAGATTGGATTTGAGATGTGGTGGCCCCATTCCTACTCTTGCTGCGAAGGTTGTCGCTGGGACACGTGCCCTCCATATAAACAGTGTGGACCACATATCCAGCCATCTCTTTATCTTTGGCGGTTGACTTTTCGTACCATCTGTTGGGTTATGCAAGCGCCCTGGCCATCAAACCGTGGCCATTGCGGAACAAAATTTTTCAAAAACCGGCGCTAGAACAACCCGATAACCCGGATCGACCCATAAGCCCTAGATAACTAAAACATGCATATGAGCTAAACTAAGGGGTCAGAGTGATTATACCGAATTGATCCATGTCCTTCGGTCTTCAACCATCCCCAAGCTCCTAGAGGCCTCCTTGATCAAGTTTGATATTCGGTCTCCCTTCATCGAAGATGATCCACCTGAGAGTCCATGAATCGAGCTCCAACCTCATATCCGAGGTAACTAGGGTACCTAGATCGCTACACTAGATAGCCTAGATGATGTAGAGTATGGTGATGGATTAGTTTGTCTCAAGACACCCAAGGTTTCACAACACATGAGAGGGTTTGGATGGAGAAAGAAGTAGATGCCATGAGGATGCGAGTGTTGTAGGAGAGAGAATGAATAATGGCTTAGTGATTTTGTGTGTTGTGAGAGTTATTAATAGAAGCCATCCAATAAATATCTCAAGCCTCTAAAAATATCTTAAGTCAACAAAAATATCATAAGTCAACCAAAAATATCTTAAGCCAATATAAATCTCACAACAAACAAAAGATTAAGCATGCTAGAATAGTAACCATGGGTCGCTACTAAGCCATACCACAAAAAATGCAATAATGTCACGACCCGAATGTACGGAATGTGACTGGCACTTAATTTACGAAACGTCTCAAGGCGTACGTAAACTAAGTAAGCCAAAGCCCAGAAATCAAAACCAATTAAAAAAATAGAGTGAAGGAAACCTATTTAAAGAAAGCGATTTTAGCCAAATAATTCACATCAAACATTTAAAAACAACATCAGATTTTCCCGAAGATTTCGGTAGAGTCTCCTTTGTAAATACTGGCTCCCAAATGGGTACAACACAGAAAATACATATAATGATGAAATAAGGCATCCCCAAGCGGGAGCTAGCTCTTCGCCAAATGGCGGAATCACAACCACATGCAATATGTATCTCAAAAGTGCACAATAAGCATCTAAAGCAAGAAATGAAAAACACCACGTCGGCTCAAGTGAGTATCGACACCAAAACACCACAAATACAAGTCTCACGAGTCTCGCTGTCTAGTCAAATATACAAGGGTAGATGGAGTATACTAGATACAATATAATGTACATGATGGAATAAAAAAAATCCTCGCAACCCACCACGAGCAATGCTGCAAATCAAGGAAATAAAGCCAAAAGAGGAAGAACGCCCGCCGCTACTAAGCTGACGGTTCAACCTGCAAGATACTGTAGCACAACGGGGGTGAGTTGGCAACTCGTGAGTAGTAAGTAATATCTAATAAGGCTATCGTAAGCATGCACACAATTTCGTAACAGCCTACATATACTAACGTGATGCGATGCACTGGTATGTATGCAACATGAATGCATAAACAACATGAAATCTGAACAGGTTTAGTACGAGAAAATCTGTATTCTTATCTTAGTAAAACTTCTATAATTTAATTGTAGTATCATCAATAAAATCAATAGAAATCTGTGTCAAGCATCGATACCAAATATGAATATCTCAATGTCTCGACATCTCAGGTCTCAATACCTCGATATCACAATGTATCAATATCTTAATATCTCGGGCTTCGGAAATCCGGGCTGGTCCATAATCTCAATATCTCGGGCTCCGGCAATCCGGACTGGCTTATATCATCAATCTCAAGACTAAGTCGGTATCCTCCGGATATCCGCCGCGTCACAACTAACCGGTCGGTAGTGCTCCCCTGCCGGGCACAACGCCATCATCTGCGACCATCTTGCCCCAGGGTACCGCACCGGGCCCACCATGCACCCACAGACGGTTCCTCCTCCTCCTCGAATCGGGTGTATGATACCGCTCAAGAACCGAGAAATCTCATGGTGGACGACACATACATCATATCACGAGAAAACCGCAGCTTGCATTATTAAAATGATAATGGTTTATAAAATTCTTGCGGTTTTCCTAAAAATCCAGATATCTCATAATACTGAAATCCTCAAGAAAACAATCACCATATGTACACATGTCGGTGACGATGAATGCCTTATGGTATCAACAATATGAAATACGATGCGTGACTAGCAGACTATGCATGAACGATGATGCAATGAGGTATATGCATATGACTAACAATCCTACGTATCCATCCTGATGAATTGAATACACAAATACAGGTTTACAAATCATATATGTTGCAATGGGTTTATATTATGATTTAAACAAGTTATATAGTGTTCGTGGCATAGCAATTACCAAGATGTGTGTGTTCACATGAATAGTGCCCGTGCCACATAAACCAATGGTAATGGTGCAAGTGTCCTATGAGATGATATCACACACACACACACACATACACATATATAAGATGATGCGATGCAACAAGATAAATAATTAGGAACTACGCATATAAATGCAAGTTCTTAAAGAAATTCTAACTATCGGGCGCGTTGCGCCATCCAGACGATTCCCCCGTAGATGTGTACATTTACTCACCGGGACGCCTCAACTAGTCTGATTCAATCACTGCTTTTCCTTTCCGTGCCGCGTCCGATGTCTCCGCAACCGATCGTAGAATCATACAATGCAACACATAAGGCTAATATTCTATAAAATGCGATATCAAGACCATACGAGAAAACTAGCGTCCACAAGCTAAACGCGTGCACTCGGATCACCAAAGCGTGAGTGATAATATCTGAAACCACCCTGATTGTCTGTGATACACAGCAAACACCCAAACTAGATTCGAATCGTACATATCGCACATTGAAAAAATATCGGTTTTAAGGTAAAACGGTTCCAGATTTTGATACGAATGCAATTTTAAAAAGTTGCATACACCAAAGTAGAGATTACCTCCAAAAACCCTAGCACCCATGTCCCATTCCTGGCCACAATTTGCGGCCAGAATCCAATTATTTGTGGCCATGACTTGGACTGGGGGGGTTCGTGCTTCGGGGGTGTGATCCTATTCCTATAACTATGCTCCAGTAAATGCAACTTCTCGAAATAGCATCAGGGTTGGTAGCAGTCATGAAAGCACATAATTCTTAACTAAAACCGTAATTAAACACTAATTAGTGACATTGAGGTATTTTAGCGTAATCTGAATGGATTAGAAAAGCTATTCGTCACTAACTATACTTAATTACCTTAATTCAAGCCATAAAAACCCTAACTCATCTTAATCTTCACTTAAATATTAAAGTTTGCACTAATTAACACTTAAACACTAAATTAAGTTCATTAATCTAAAAGTTTAGCAAAGGGATACTTAAGTTAGGCATTATACCTCAAGGAAAGATGGAAATGATTCAAACTTGATATTCTTGCCTTCCAAACCGAAGTCTTGCCTCAAGAACAATTAAAAGATTTGAATTTTGATGTTTAGATTTGATTTTGTGAAGGTTTAAGAGATTTGTGTGTGAGGTAGAGAGAGGAAGCCATGGAAAAATGAGGGAGCAAGAGAGGGGGCTGCTGAGTTGAGAGAGGAAGAGAGTGTTCTAGAGTGGAGAGAGAGAGAGAGAGAGAGAGAGAGAAGTAAGCCATGCTTGCATTAAATGCATCCCATGCTTACATTTCTTTTCTTTTATCATTTTTCTTTTAAAAGAAAACTCTAGAATCCTTTGGAAAAAGAAAAGAGAAGAACATGTTGCATCATTTTAAAAAAAGTGATTAGGTTGTCATGGGGCATAAAATACAAGTATTAACCTAGGGTTACACAAGATGCGTATGTGCATGTTTTAAGGAAATAGTTTAGCAATTAATAAATAAGTAAAATAGATAATTAAGTGAACAATAATTTAAATGTTAACTAATAAAACGCAATTATACACATATTCACATCATCAAACAGATATATTCATGTTTATATGGAAAATATTTATTAACTAGGTTTTTTTTTATACGAAAAACACGGATTATCGCTAATTAACACGAAATTAACCTATACAAAATTTCAAATCATTACAATCTTCCCCCCTTAAAGAAATTCGGTCCCCGAATTTAAAAATCTGACTACGCGTACCTTCGAAGAAATGGGGATATTTCTTCATCATCTCGTCCTCGGCTTCCCACGTGACCTTCTCGCTGTTCGGCTACGCCAAAGAACTTTTACGGATGGTATGACCTTTAATCTCGGTTTCTCTACCTACCGATTCAGAATGACTATCGGTTGCTCGGTGAAAGAATGATCGCGCTCCAGCTGGATCGTCTGATGCTGTATCAAGCGAGAGGGGTCATGAAGGTACTTGCGGAGCATCGATACATGAATCACGGGGTGAATATCTGGAAAGCTGGGTGGAAGAGACAAACGATAAGCAACTGCACCGACTCGCTCGAGAATCTCTAAGGGACCTACATATCTGGAACTAAGCCTTCATTTCCTTCCGAATCTCAACACGCCATTCATTGGGGAAACCCTTAAGAAAACATAATCTACAACGACGAACTCAAGTCTGAGCCAACGTCGGTCTGCATAAGATTTCTGCCTGCACTGGGCCGTTCTCATCCTATCCCAAATCGACCGGATCTTTTCGGTCGTCTCCTGTACAATCTGTGGTCTCAAAATACTGCTCTCACCGAGCTTTGTCCAACAAACGGGCGATCGACATTTCCTCCTATATAATACCTCGAAGGGTTCCATCTGAATCTCCTCCTGGAAGCTGTTATTATAGGAAAACTCTATCAAGGGCAAGTGGCGATCCCAACTGCCACGAAATCTAGAACGCAAGCTCGGAGCATATTCTCAAGAATCTGAATGGTCCGCTCTGATTGACTATCGGTCTACGGGTAGAAAGCTGTATTGAAACTCAATCAGGTGTCCAAAGTCTCTTAACATTTCTACAGTAGTCGGCTGGTGAACTGGGTGCCTCTGTCGGACACAATACAAGTCGGAACTCCATGTAGTCTCACAACCTCATCAACATATGCCTGAGCATACTGAACGAATCCGAAGGTGGTCTTCACTGGCAGAAAGTGAGCTGCTTTCATCAATCGGTCTACAATCACTCAAATAGAGCCATCCTCTCGATTGGTCCTAGGTAGACCCACGATACAATCCTTAAAAATTTATTCCCATTTCCACTCCAGAATGGGTAAAGCTTGTAATTCTCCTGCTGGCCTCCGATGCTCAGCCTTGACTTGCTGACAAGTCAGCATCCCGAAACAAAATCTGTGACCTCTTTCTTCATCCCTTCATACTAGTAGACTTCTCTCAAATTATGATACATCTTGGTGGAACCCGGATGAACACTATATACCGACTGATGCGCCTCTTCTAAGATCTCGCGTCTCAATCCCTCGGAATCTGGCACACATAGTTGAGTCCTAATTCATAGCATTCCCTGATCGTCAATCACGAACTCTGGATCTCTGCCCTGTCGAACCTGCTCCATGATCTCTGACAAACAAACTTCATTGGACTATGCCTCACGGATATAATGAAATAACTGTGGATGTGCATGAACATGGACAAGTTGTCCCCCGGTCGACGTAAACTCGAACTGTACTCGGCTGTCATAAAGAATCTGCTAATCTACCGTCAACTATCTCTGAACTGTGCTTAACAAGAAAAGCTATCTCCGGGCCCCCGACTCAAAGCATCTGCCATAACATTCTCCTTGCCCGGACGATAAAGAATCTCACAGTCATAGTCTTTCACTAGCTCCACCCATCTGTGCTGTCCCAAATTTAGATCTCGCCGCTGGAAGATATGTTAGTTATATGTATGCCCTAGAGGCTATTATTGTACATATGATGTATATTATAATGGATTCTTGGACATACATAGGGAGGACTTTCTTGCTCAACATGATAGTATCCTAGCTGGTTGCTCTTTGTCTTAACATGTACACTAATTGTCTCTATATTACATGTTGATAAAGCCATTAGGATGAGTACTTGAATACCAGAATTATGATGCAAATCAAACTAGTGGGGATAGAGCAGTCGGTAAGTACATCCTTCAATTGTTCCTAGTCGTAGGTGTATCAAGACAGGGCATCGATGTACCAGAGTAGACTAGCGTATGTAGGGTTACTAGGCACTCTCATAAGGGTCTACAAGGCATCAACCATACCCGATTTAAAATTTAGACGTGCCGTACAACCCTAACCAAGATCTTTAAACTAGAGATTAGGCGAAACAAAGCATGTTAAACACTTTAACATTAAGTGTTTGGGATTACAACCTTTGTAGTCCGGTCTTTCGCTTCATAAGCTCCGTGTTGAGGTCCCTTCACTACGATCATCATGTTCCCGGACTCTAGAGAGGCTCCACGAAGAGAATGATGCAAGCTTGCTTCCGATCTTCGATAACTAAGATGATCTACCTTGAAGTTTCTTTAACACAAGCTCTCACTCACTAAATGAAGTGAACACCCTAATCTAATTGGCAAGAATAGATTAGGATGATGAAGTAGGAATTTAGCTCTCATTTGTTTTCTTTAACTCACTCATTTTCATCACTTCATGAAAAGCTAGAAAGCTTTTCATGCAAAGAAGGAAGAAGAAGAAGAAGCTCCATTTCTTTTGGGATGAATAATGAAAGTCATGGATGGTTAAAATTGCAACCATGGGTTAAGTATGAAGACTTAACCCATGTAGAGAGTTAACTATGGTGAAGGGTTGGGTTGGGTTAAGCAAATATCTACACAAAATATCCAAAATCAAAGTCAAAGCTTCAAGAAGCTTCTTGAAAGCTTCATGCATGCTTAACCCTAATCCAAACCTTAACCACATTTAAACTCCACAAAACATGTTGCATTTATAACCACAATATGTTACAATATTATATATCACATATACAATATTTATTGTAACAAAAGAAAATAATACAATTAATATATATTGCATATATATCAATGCATTACCCGAGTGAGAAAAAGAATCTTTTAGTGAGCTTACATTAGTTAATTTAATTTAATATATCAAATATATAATTATACATTAAATTATCGAATCAACACTTGATCCGATAATCCGGCTATTTCACAAATAACCGACTAATATTATCTGTATCAGTTCATCGAATCAACACTTGATCCGATGACCCGACTATATCTCATATACCTGGCTGATATCTCATATTGTGAGAATCTAATACGGTATCACATACACGTATTGTTCTCGGTCCCGCACATATCATATATGTGCTCCTACTCCGTTTTTCCTGAGTCAAGAAACCTC
The DNA here is from genome assembly GCA_030015575.1 of Agapanthus africanus. Taxonomy (NCBI): domain Eukaryota; kingdom Viridiplantae; phylum Streptophyta; class Magnoliopsida; order Asparagales; family Amaryllidaceae; genus Agapanthus; species Agapanthus africanus. Next base: position 644,427,450 of record CM057342.1, read on the forward strand.
CGTGTAGGACTCTAAAGAATCGTCAATACGCCGGCAGTAGGTGATGATCATATCAAACACCCACAAGCTGCAAGCGGTCAGCTAAACGTAACAGCCACCCAGGTATTGAGCGATCAGAAGATCAACAAGCAAGCCTGTACATTCTCCTGCGAATCCAATCAATAACACTCCCGTACAGTCCGGTCTCTTCGTCTGATATGTTGCATATCTCGTCTAGGGGTGGTAAACGTCAGACCCCAGTAGCTTGATAAGTCGTGTTGATATGAGGTCCATAACAGTTCGAGAAACTACTGATAACACTTACCAGTAAATCTCAGCAACCCTGGCCAGGGATTTCCAGTTATAGCCAATCGAACACAGCGCAACATCAACTCCCTATACCGGGAGAGACGAATCCCCTCCTTTCGCTTGTTGCCTCCATATGATTCGGGACTGTACCCAAAAGCCACCTTTTTGCACGCCCTCTTGGACATGGTATGATGGAAATCAAAGCACAGTGGGAATCACACAAGACTCTATGACGATCTCGGGTCTACAGACTAACCTGTACCAGTGTCACCAGAGAACTGCCATCTGACATAAGGTATAATACCATCTGGGAGTTCTCGGCGAGTCCGTCCGGTGTACCTAGTCTCCACTGAGCACCCGTATACCTTCTCTGATGTCAAACACCAATGGATATGGGATCATCCATCGCCCATCATATGGGTTAAGAAGCGCATACGCTACTCTACTCTTGTATATCGATGCCCTGTCTCGATACACCTACGACTAGGAACATTTGAAGGATGTACTTGACGACTACACTGTCGTCACTAGTATGATCCATATCATAGTCCTGGTAGTCAAGTACTCATCTTAAGGGCTTTATCAACATGTAACATATAGACAATCAGAGTACATGTTAAGATAAAGTGCAACCAGATAGCATACTATCATGTCGAGCAAGAAAGTCCTCCCTATATATGTCCAAGCATCCACCACAATATACATTATATATACAGTACTGGCCTTTAGGGCATACATATTACTAATAATCTCCCACTTGCACTAGGGCCATCTGTTGTGGTATCGCATACCCAACAATTAGCTGTGGTTGAAGTATCTCATACTCAACCATCCCATAATAATCTCTACTGGGAAAAAATGCCTTTGCGAGTGGATCCGCGCTGTTGTCCTCTGTGTCTACTCTCCAAACCTCGATCTCCCTGGAAATCAACCATCTCCATGATCAGGTGATACTGCCTAAGAATTATATCTGGATATCTAATGGGACGGGGGTTCCTTGGTAAGAAAGCGGAGCGGGGCCAATTTCTCGTACTTGCTCAGTGTGCCCCCCTTTCATCGAGCCACAACTCCATTGTCACACAATGGTTGGAACGAAGTTCATCTCATGAACTTATATATGTATCCGGACTGCCTCTTTGGTAGCATCTTTGGTAACGATGTATCTTGCCTTTAATCGTCTAGTAAGTCACGGTATCTAACTTGGAACTCTTCCAATATACCGTCCCTCCACTGAGGGTAAAGACAATGCCTGCGACTGACATTTAGTCGTCCTTATCACCCTGGAACCTTTCCAGTGATTCTCCCCAGGATCGATTGATACCATCTCACTACAACTAGTGAGAATCCTAACATCTATTTAGATCTATCTCATAGATATAAAACCTAGGATTTAGGAGGTATCACCTTGATCCTATATGGAGAATCCTTGTGATAAGCGGAGATTGACCGAGCGTAGCATAGGAAACTCCTTTCCTATCAAGAGTATGTCATCCATGTACTCTATGAGGATCACCACTATACTCCCTACTACCATTTTGTATATACAAGGTTCATCTACCATTTTGATGAAGTCAAACTCTTTGACTACCACATCAAAACAGATGTTCCAACTCCGTGATGCCTGATTTATCATATAAAACATCTTGCACACGTTTCCGCTGCTCCCAATGTCTATGAAGCCCTCTGGCTGTGTACTTATATACGTTCTCTTCTAAATCAACATTTAGAAAAGCAGTCATGACACCCAACTGCCAGATATCGTAGTCATGGTATGTAGCCGTGGGAAGTAGGATCTGGATGGACTTAAACATAGCTTTGAAAGTCTCAACTTTTCCATGTACACCAAGTAATCTTCTCAAGATATACTTTCTCCTGATGGGGATTTAACCCTTCAGATAAATCAACCAAAGTCCATACTTTGTTGGTGTATAAGGATTCCATCTCAGATCGCTAAGCATCCAACCATTCTTACAGAGTCCCACTCCTGATGTCCTGCTGGAAATAAGTTGGGTCATCATCTCATGATGCAATCCTCGCTCCCACTGTCATAGAGAAACCGAAGTATCTCTCAGGTGGGTGAGGAACCATACTAGATCGGCGGAGAGGCTGAGGTTCGTTGGAAACTATTGAATCCTTCGGGTTTACCAAATCATCAGCTGCAGTTTTTATAGCTGGAACTCCTTCCAGTTCTACCTCATGACCACTAATTTCTTCACAAGAAATTCCCTTTCACAAAGGTGGCATACTCAGAAACAAATATCTTTTGTTCCTCGGTTTGGTAGAAGATATTCCCTTGCGAATGCTTGGGATATCCAACAGACTTCTACAGAACCGACTTTGCCTTGAGCTTGTCCGGATTATGCTTTTAGACATAGGCTGGACAACCCCAAATCTTAACATACTTAAGATATGGGCTCTTTCCATTCCATATCACATATGAAGTGGTAGGCAACTGATTTGATTGGAACCCTATTCAATAGGTATGCAGCTTCTCAAGTGCATAACTCCCAAAAGGAAATAGGAAACTCAGTAGTACTCATTATAGAGCGCACCATATCACATAGGGTGTGATTGCTCCACCCCGATACACCGAAGTGCTGTAGTGTATACGGAGGAGTAATGCTGAGAGAGAATCTCATTCTCCTTTAGAATAGTCCAGGAATCCCATGCTCAAGTATTCTCCTCCTTGATCTCATCAAAGGACATAATACTTTTACCTGTTTTGGTTCTCTACTTCTAACTTATATTCATTGAATTTCTCAAAAGTTCCAGACTTGTGTTTCAACAGGAACACATGTGCGAATCTTGAGAGACTATCAATGAATATAATAAAGTACAAAGAACCAGTCTTGGTATGTGTAGACAGGGGACCTTCATACATCAGCATGTATCAATCCAAGAGTTCACTAACTCTTTCTCTGTTTCCAATAAACAGAGTTGTGGTCATCTTATCTTTGTGACATGACCGGCAAGTTTCACAAGATGTAAATTCAAACTAATTTAAATATGCATCTAAATGTAACTTCAGCTAGTCGGGTCACATTGATATGACCTAGCCTACAATACTTCAAGAAGGATTCGTTCATTTCTGAACTCTTCTTCTTATGTGTGTTCTGTATACTAAGAACCGTGGTTTGATTTAGAACGTCTATGCTTTTAGATAACGTGCTTGAACCGATCAACTCTTGATATAGGAAATGTTCAAAACATTATCCAACAATACAAAATTATATCATTCTTTACTAATAAAGAGACTGATAAGATGTTGTATATCAGGTTCGGTATCTAATAACATTCGTTCAGAATCAATGTATTTTTGGTAATACAGGGTGATAACTACCAACAGACTTGGCTGCAACACTTGCACCGTTTCTATCTCATGAAATTTATCACCCGTTCTCAGTTCTCTACCTATTTGTAGCCCATGTAACAAATTACATTTGCGGGATCCTGATCCGGTATCTCTACCGAGGACGTAAAGGATACTGAACCCAGGACGTAAAGGATATTGAGAAACAGTTCTCTGTAATGAACACACCCGAAGAAGATGCATCAGCATGCACTTTCTTCGTTTGGGTGGCACGGGAATTCTGGTAATCCCCTATATCCTGCTTTGTCTTATAACATTTATAAGTTGGAGCTGGACCAACGTTCTTTAGCGCAGTATAACAAGCGGGTTCGGTCAATACGTCCGTATTATTATCTTGATTAAGGCGTGACATAGTCGCAACCAGGAGAGAGAGAGAAGAAAACACTCAGCGTGCGCTTTTACAAGATTAGATTGGTTATCAATTTATCTAATCAGGATGGCTCCCACTGTTTTAGTCAAATCTTCCTTCAAACCCTAAAAAGAAAGACTAGCCGGGATTAATTACACGCTACAAGTTCACCAATCTTTCAGCCAGGCCAGTGCCAGTACTTTGAGGGAGGTTCCCCGTGTTTTCGCACGGATCTAATTAAAGTAAATCTCGTTTTCCCAGGGGCGTAACCCCATTAACATCTTTCTAGACACCTACTTTATCAGCTAATTGTAATGTGTAAAACTCTCCCAGGAGTAACTCTTACTCGCAGTGGGTATCGGGATCCAACTATCTCATAGAAGGTATGCAATCTCATTGCAAATTTCAACTCTTGAAATTCCCAATAATATCTTGCCCCTAGCGTCCTATGACCTTGACGAATGCCAACAAACCATAGGCTACTAGTCAAGTTCAACCCATCATTTCCCGATTGAATTAAACCCACCCGCACAACCCTTGATGAAAGCCAACAAAGTCGCACGACTACCCTAACTTAATCGCATCATATGCTTATACAGATAAGCATAAATAGCTACCGCACACTACGCCTTGACGAAAGCCAACAAACGTAGTACAAATACTATGAAGTACTTATCTGAAATGACGGAGGGCTACGACAGGTTTTTAAGAAAACCCTTTGCGTAATGAACTTGATATCGTTGTAGAATCGAGTGATTTTTAGAAGGATTGTTTTTGAGGCTTTTCTAGTTTCATTAAAGAGGTCACTCCCGGTGAAGGGATCTCGGCTCTTTCCTTATCGAATAAGGTGCAGGATATTTCGCAAATACCACTATGCAAAGCAAAAACTATAGAAGCAATCAAAAGACAAACCGTGTTTGTAGCATCTGCTAGTTTCATTAAAAAGGTCACTCCCGGTGAAGGGATCTCGGCTCTTTCCTTATTGAATAAGGTGCTGGATATTCTACAAGGAATACCGCTATGCAAAGCAAGAACTAGAACCACCAGTTTTTAAACAAGTTTCTACAATATCTTTAGGTTTCTTTTAGTTTCATTAATCTCATTAATGAAGTCCCATTTTATTATGCTTCACAAGCATCACATTTGAAACGAAATCTGCAATATAACATATATCTCATATATATAATATAAACATTCATCTCAGGCAGTAATATGATCTCATCATAGAACATTGCAGCAGAAGAACATATATGAAATATTGGATATACTAGGAGGTCCGTGTTTTAATACGAGCCTGTATAAAACACGGATTCCACGGTCGCGATGAATAGCCAAACCCACATCCCTAGACCCCTACGAGAGCAGCAAGCAACACTGCCAATTCTAGGGTTAGGAGACCCGGTCTCGACTCCTCGAGATGGTCTCCCACTGGATCCTGGAATCCAGTTACCTGTGCTCCCCGCCTTAGGTCTACCTAATGCAGAAAAGTAAATAATATACAATGGTGACATCATCCTCAGCCCGGAAGTGCCCCAATAAAGAATATTACATACAAATGAATTTTACATGAATGAAAAAGAAAAACTCTCATCTCACATAAAACCCCCCCGGCTATTCAGAACACGACGATCCAATATAACATATCACAGCAACACATAATATCATATATCATCAACGTAAGTAAATATGTGTATCCCAATTGTCGTTGATGTATAGTAACGAAACCGGCGATACACCACATATTACACTTACCGTCGCAGAAAAGAAAGTGTAAAACTACAACAGTTGGAATCTGCAACCTCTTTAGATATCGCATGCCTAACCAAATGAATTCCTTAGACGTCGCATGCCTAACAATTATAAACCCCGCATTTTAGTCTCATTATCGAAAACTATTTTCAATATCAAGTTGGGAAATTCAACAAGATTCCTGACATCTTGATCGAATGCTCGTCGCAAACTTTAGTAGACGGCCGCACCCTCGGATGCCGTCGACGAAGTGCACTAAGGCAGAACACCGCTGCCTCGAGCACCCGAACGGATGCTTTTGGCGACGGGGTTCTCCTACAGTCACTTGGTCGGGGCTATGGGGCGTGGCTATCTATTAAGTTTACCCGACGAGTATCCGTGTACGCTACGTGATTGCGACGGACTTTTGATCGCATCAAAATCTCGTGGCAACCGATCATCTGAGACTGAACTGCTAGATTTATAACATTCAAATTAGTTATCTCATAACTACTTGTGGATTCCAAATATTGTAACACATTCAGATAAATAGACAATGTTAAACTTTCCGATCGAATGATCAAACACCCAAGATTTCCCTAATAGTTCTTAACACTTGAAATTAGTTTAAAAACATCTATCACATGCCACAGTACCAATGGTCCAGCCGTAGAAGGGTCAAGCCAATGCCTCACATGTGGCAACGCCGTACTGCCCCAAACCCTAAGGTTCAAAGGCAGTTCAGACGGTCACATAATCGAGTTAAGGTTTGTGTTCTTCTAGAGGGTCCACCGTGTTACTTGCATGACTTAGAACGTTCTTAAACTACGGAAAAATCTAACACTTGGAAATTTTCCGGCAGGGGAAAAAGTGAGTTATTGATACCCGTTCGAACTTTTTAACACGTTCTAAAAATTACCCGGACAAACTAAACGAAGTTATATTTTCCGATCGAATCAATGAGCTCCCAATACAACCCAGAAAACTCAATACTTGAGTAAATTAAAAATTTCCCTGAAGAATCAGGAATTACATACGGACATTACTGTGCAAAACGCAAGCCATGATTCTACTGTTTGGCCGTGGAACCGCTGCGCAAGCCATGGTACGGCCGCGGTTCCGCGGCGCTTTAATGGTATTGGTGGCACGTGTTTCACAGTAATTCCTGTATTTCTCTGCTGATTTTTCTGAGTATTTTTAATATGAAAAAATCAACATTTAAAAAAATTTCCAGAGAAGGGGTTCGTGTCGGGGTTTCGGAGTTCGATCGAACTTTAAACTTCGCCTAGACTTCGCCTAAAACTCTAGCTTGGCTCTGATACCACTATAGGGTTACTAGGAACTCTCATAAGGGTCTACAAGGTATCAACCATGCCCGATTTAAAATTTAGACGTGCCGAACTACCCTAACCAAGATCTTTAAACTAGAGATTAGGCGAAACAAAGCATGTTAAACAGTTTAACACTAAGAGTTTGGGATTACAACCTTTATAGTCCGGTCCTTCGCTTCATAAGCTCCGTGTTGAGGTCCCTTCGCTGCGATCATCATGTTCCCGGGCTCTAGAGAGGCTCCACGATGAGAATGATGCAAGCTTGCTTCCGATCTTCGATAACTAAGATGATCTACCTTGAAGTTTCTTTAACACAAGCTCTCACTCACTAAATGAAGTGAACACCCTAATCTAATTGGCAAGAATAGATTAGGATGATGAAGTAGGAATTTAGCTCTCATTTTCATCACTTCATGAAAAGCTAGAAAGCTTTTCATGCAAAGAAGGAAAAAGAAGCTCCATTTCTTTTTGTGATGAATAATGAAAGTCATGGATGGTTAGAATTGCAATCATGGGTTAAGTATGAAGACTTAACCCATATAGAGAGTTAACTATGGTGAAAGGTTGGGTTGGGTTAAGTAAATATCTACACAAAATATCCAAAGTCAAAGTCAAAACTTCAAGAAGCTTCTTGAAAGCTTCATGCATGCTTAACCCTAATCCAAACCTTAACCACATTTAAACTCCACAAAACATGTTGCATTTATAACCACAATATGTTACAATATTATATATCACATATACAATATTTATTGTAACAAAAGAAAATAATACAATTAACATATATCGCATATATATCAATGTATTACCCGAGTGAGAAAAAGAATCTTTTAGTGAGCTTACATTAGTTAATGTAATTTAATATATCAAATATATAATTATACATTAAATTATCAAATCAACACTTGATCTGATAATCCGGCTATTTCACAAATAACCGACTAATATTATCTGTATCAGTTCATCGAATCAATACTTGATCCGATGACCCGGCTATATCTCATATACCCGGCTGATATCTCATATCGTGAGAATCTAATACGGTATCACATACACGTATTGTTCTCGGTCCCGCACATATCATATATGTGCTCCTACTCCGTTTTTCCTGAGTCAAGAAACCTCTGTGTAGAACTCTAAAGAATATTCAATACGCCGGCAGTAGGTGATGATCATATCAAACACCCATAAGCTGCAAGTGGTCAGCTAAACGTAACAGCCACCCAGGTATTGAGCGATCAGAAGATCAACAAGCAAGCCTATACATTCTCCTGCGAATCCGATCAGTAACACTCCCGTACAGTCCGGTCACTTCGTCTGATATGTCGCATATCTCGCCTTGGGGTGGTAAACGTCAGACCCCAGTAGCTTGATAAGTCATGTTGATATGAGGTCCATAACAGTTCGAGAAACTACTGATAACACTTACCAGTAAATCTCAGCAACCCTGGCCAGGGATTTCCAGTTATAGCCAATCGAACACAGCGCAACATCAACTCCCTATACCGGGAGAGACGAATCCCCTCCTATCGCTCATTGCCTCCATGTGATTCGGGACTGTACCCAAAAGCCACCTTTTTGCACGCCCTCTTGGACGTGGTATGATGGAAATCAAAGCACAGTGGGAATCACACAAGACTCTATGACGATCTCGGGTCTACAGACCAACCTGTACCAGTGTCACCAGAGAACTGCCATCTGACGTGAGATATAATACTATCTGGGAGTTCTCGGCGAGTCCTTCCAGTGTACCCAGTCTCCACTGAGCACCCGTATACCTTCTTTGATGTCAAACACTAATGGATATGGGATCATCCATTGCCCATCATATGGGTCAAGAAGCGCATACGCTAGTCTACTCTGGTATATCGATGCCCTGTCTCGATACACCTACGACTAGGAACATTTGAAGGATGTACTTGACGTCTACACTGTCCCCACTAGTATGATCCGCATCATAGTCCTGGTAGTCAAGTTCTCATCCTAAGGGATTTATCAACATGTAATATAGAGACAATCAGAGTACATGTTAAGATAAAGTGCAACCAGATAGCATACTATCATGTCGAGCAAGAAAGTCCTCCCTATATATGTCCAAGCATCCACTACAATATACATCATATGTACAGTAATGGCTTCTAGGGCATACATATTACTAACAGCGTGTAGCTTCTCGACCCATGTAGATGGGCGATGGATGATCCCATATCCATTGGTGTTTGACATCAGAGATGGTATACGGTGTTAGTTGTATGTATGCCCTAGAGGCCAGTATTGTACAGATGATGTATATTATATTGGATGCTTGGACATATATAGAGATGACTTTCTTGCTCGATATGATAGTATGCTATCTAGTTGCTCTTTATCTTAACATGTACACTAGTCTCTTTATACTGTCTTATAGTTACATGTTGATAAAGCCCTTAGGATGTGTACTTGACTACCTGGACTATGATGCATATCATACTAGTGGGAACATGGTAGTCTATAAGTACATCTTTCTAGGTCCCTAGTCGTGGGTGTATCAAGACGGGGCATCGATATACCAGTGTAGACTAGCGTATACGCCTCTCGACCCATGAGATGGGCAATGGATGATCCCATATCCATTGGTGTTTGACATCAGAGATGGTATACGGGTGCTCAGTGGAGACTGGGTACACTGGACGGACTCGCCGAGAACTCCCAGATGGTATTATACCTCACGTCAGATGGCAGTTCTCAGGTGACACTTGTACAGGTTAGTCTGTAGACCCGAGATCGTCATAGAGTCTTGTATGATTCCCACTGTGCTTTGATCTCTACCTTACCACGTCCATGAGGGCGTGCAAAACGGTGGTCTTTGGGTACAGTCCCGAGTCACATGGAGGCAATGAGCGATAGGAGGGGTTTCGTCTCTCCCGGTATTGGGGGTTGATGTTGCGCTGTGCTCGATTGGCCGTAACAGGGAAGTCCCTGGCCAGGGCTGATCAGAGATTTGCTGGTAAGTGTTACCAGTAGTTTCTCGACCCGTTATGAGCCTCATATCGGCATGACTTATCGGTTATTGGGGTCTGACGTTTACCACCCCTAGACTTGATATGCGACATATCAGACGAACAGACCGGACTGTACGGTAAGTGTTACTGGTTGGATTCACAGGAGTGTGAGCGGGCTAGCTCGTCGATCTTCTGATCGCTCAATACCCGGATGGCCATTACGTTTAGCAGACCGCTTGCGGCTTGTGGGTGCTTGATATGATCATCATCTGCTACCGGCGTATTGACGAGTCTTTAGAGTCCTACACAGAGGTTTCCTGGCTCAAGCGAAACGAAATAGGAGCGCATATGAGATATGTGCAGGACCGAGAATAATGCGTGTATGTGATACCGTATTCCATTCTCGCGATGAATGTTTCGATTGGTTATATGCGATATAACCTAGTTATCGAATCAAAGATTGATTCGATGAGTCGATGCATTGTATACTAGTCGGTTATGTGCGACATGACCGGATCATTGAATCAAGTGTTGATTTAATGATTTGATGTATAATTATATATTTGATATATTACTTTGCATTAACTAGTATTGGTTCATTCTAAAAGGATTTTCTCACTTGATGTGCACATTGTATATGTGATATATTTTTGTGTACACATGTTTGTATGATACATGTTAGCTTGTGCTTGTGTAAAGATTAAACCATGGTTATATGAATGGTTAGGGTTTTATTTACTTATTCATTTATTTATATTGATTATTCATTTTGGAAAAGAAAAGAAAAATGGTGGCTTTATTTGTTTCTTTCATGAAGCTTCATGAAGAGTTGAATAATTGACCATTTTTGTTTTCTTCTCTTAACCTAACCATGCACCTAACCCTAGTTTGCTCTCTACACTTCACCATGGTTAGTATATGATAAGTAATGATATTATTCTCATTTTTAATCTAATACTTATCATATTCTAGCTTCATCTTCTTCTTCTTCTTCAAAGAAAAAGCTTGACACCATTAATGGCACCTTGAGCTAAAGAGTGAGAAATCCAATTCTAAAGTGAACCCACCTCCTATTTCTTCATCCTCTACCTCTTGCCAAGTGGTTTTGGGTGTTTTCTTCACAAGTTTCACAACTTGGTGAAGTTGGAGCTTGAACTTGTGATGCCTCGACGTAGATCATCTTCGGCACGAAGCCGACGACCTAGCTCGCCCATTTCTCCGATGAAGCCGACGATTGAGTTCGGGATTCGAGATGGACAGTGAGAGGACGCCTACGTGGAGCTAAGGAAGTGGAGAAATGGATCTACAAAGGTTATAACCTCTCTCCTTTAGTTAAATCGTTAACTTGTTTAATGTTTCGCCTAGAATTCTAGTCGACGATCCGTACTAGGGTTTCTCGGCACCGTAAAATTTGAAATTGGCATGGTTGATGCCTTGTGAGACCTCTTGAGAGTGTCTAGGAACCCTACAGTGGTATCAGAGCCTAGCTAGAGCCTTAGGCGAAGTGTAGACGACATTTGAAACCCGATCGAACCGAAACCCTAAAATCCAAAATGCTCTCTGGAAATTTTCTGAAAATTTGGATTTTTGTCAATTAAAAATATGCAGAAAAATAAGCAGGGTCTTATTTGAATTACTGTGAAATACGAGGGCCTAAATCGATTTTTCCACCGGGGAACCGCGGCACATGCTAGGCATGTGCGGCGGTTCCGCGGCCGTACTGTCCCCTTGTCAGATGATTTCTGCACAGTAACTCATATAATTTAATGCTATATTTTCTGGGTATTTTTATTGTGACTCTACAGATGAGTATTCTGGGGTTGTATTGGGAATCAAAGATTCGATCGGATTATCATATTTTGTCTGCGTGGTTTTCCGGATATTTTTTGAATATGTTAAAAAGTTCGACCGGATATAAATACCCAACTTTTCCCCTGCCGGAAAATATCCAAGTGTTGGATTTTTCTGTGGTTTAAAGACGTTCTGAGTAGTGCAAGTAACGCGATGGTCCCTCTAGAAGACAACAAACCTTAACTCGATTATGTGACCGTCTTGAACTGCCCTTTGAACCTTCGGGTTTGGGGCAGTACGGCGTGCCACATGTGAGGCGTTGGCTTGACCGTTCTACGGCTGGACCGTTGGTACTGAGGCATGAAGTGAATGTCTTTGAACTTATTTCATGTGTTGAACGGTTTCGGGAAAACTTGGGTGTTCGAATGTTCGATCGGAAAGTTTAATATTTTCTATTTGTCCGGAATGGGATACAATAATTGGAATTCACAAACAGTTATGCAATAACTGAATGAATGTTATAAATCTAGCGGTTTAGTCTCATTTGATATTGAAAAGAGTTTTCGATAATGGGACTAAAATGCGGGGTTTATAGTTGTTAGGCATGTGATGTCTAAGTATTTCATTTGATTAGGCATGCGATGTCTAAAGCGGTTGCGGATTCCAACTGTTGTAGTTTTACACTTTCTTTTCTGTGACCGTAAGTGTAATATGTGATATCGCCGGTTTCGTTGCTATATGTCAACGACAATTGGGATGCGCATATTTACTTACGTTGATGATATGTGATGTTATGTGTTGCTGGATATGTTATATTGGATTGTCGTGTTTCAATAGCCCGGGGGAGGGTTTATGTGAGATGAGTGTTTTTCATTTTCATTCATGTAAAAACTTGTATGTAATATTCTTTTATTGGGGCACTTCCAGGTTGCGGAAGTTGTCACCTTTTGTATATTATTTACTTTTCTGCACTAGGATAGACCCAAGGAGGGGAGCACAAGTAACCGGGTTCTAGGGTCCAGTGGGAGACCATCTCGAGGAGTCGAGTCCGGGTCTCCTAACCCTATAAATGGTAGGGTTGCTTGCCGCTCTCGTAGGGGTCTAGGAGTGTGGGATTGGCTATTCATCATGACCGTGGAATCCGTGTTTTATACTGGCTCGTATTGAAAACACGGACGTCCTAGTATATCCAATGTTTCATATGTTTCTTCTGCTGCGATATCTGTGATGTGATCATGTGATGTTCTGTGATAGATACTCTATACAGTATATATATGATATATTATATAGACGTTATTTATGTTTTGCACCGGCACTAGCCCTGCCCTGCTCTGTCGTTAGTTACCTAACCTAACGGTGCACGAGGGGACATCGAGGCGAATGCGGATGGCATAAGTGTACGTTGTATTTATCTGTGATGTTTAGGTATTTAAATGATGGGACTTCATTAATGTGATTAATGAAAGAAAAGAAACCTAAGATGTTGTAGAATCAAATTTTAAACAAAACAGGTAGCTACAGTTCTTGCTATGCACAGTGATATATATGATATATCCAGCACCTCATTCGACGAGGAAAGGGCCGACGATCCCTTCACCGGGAGTGACCCCTTTAGCAAAACTGGAAAAGCCTCAAAATCACTCCATTTCAAAACTTCATTTGATTCTACAACGATATCAAGTTCATTACGCAATAGGTTTTCAGAAAAACCTGTCGTAGCCCTCCGTCATTTCAGATAAGTTCTGTTTAGTATTCGTGCTGCGTTTGTTGACCTTGTCAAGGCGCAGTGTGCGGTAGCTAACCAGTATTTATCTGCTTATGCATATGATGCAGATTGAGTTAGGGTAGTCGTACGGCCTTGTTGACCTTGTCAAGGGTCGTGCGGGTGGGTTTAATTCAATCAAGAAATGACGGGTTGAACTTGACTTACGGTCTATGGTTTGTTGACCTTGTCAAGGTCATAGATCGTTTGGGGCAAAAGCATTATCGGGAATTTCAAGTGTTGAAATTTGCAATGAGATTGCATACCTTCTATGAGATAGTTGGATCCCGATACCCACTGTGAGTAAGAGTTACTCCTGGGAGAGTTTTACACATTGCAATTAGCTGATCAAGTAGGTGTCTAGAAAGGTGTCAACGGGGTTACGCCTCTGGGAAAACGAGGTTTACATTAATTAGGTTCGTGCGAAAGCACGGGGGACCTCCCTCAAAGTACCGACACTGGCCTGGCTGAAAGATTGGCGAACTTGTAGTGTGTAATTAATCCCGGCTAGTCTTCCTTTTAGGGTTTGAAGGAAGATTTGATAAAAACCAGTGGGAGCCATCCTGATTAGATAAGATAATAACCAATCTGATCTTGCACGAGCATACGCTAAAGTGTTTTCTTCTCTCTCTCTCCAGGTAGCGACTATTTCATGCCCTAATAAAGATAATAATATGGATGTATTGACTGAACCCGCATGTTATACTGTGCTGGGGAACGTTGGTTCCGTTCTTTCTTATAAGAGTTATGGGAATGAACAGGACATAGGGGAATGCCAGGATTCCCAAGCCACCCGAATGAAGAAAGTACATGTTGATGCATTTTCTTCGGGTGTGTTCGTTACAGAGAACTGTTTCTCCATTTGCTCCATGTCCTGGGTATTAGATACCGGGTCAGGATCCCATATATGTAATCAGTTACATGGGCTTAGGAAAGGTAGAGAACTTGGAGAAGGTGATAAAGACATTAGAGTTGGAAATGGTGCAATTGTTGCAGCTAAGACTGTCGGGGAATATCACCTTGCATTACCAACTGGTAATACATTGGTTCTGAACGAATGCTATTACATGCCGAACCTGATATGCAACATTATATCGGTTTCTTTATTGAGTAAAGAGGGATATAATTTTGTATTACAGGATAATGTTATGAACATTTTCCATAACCAAAAGTTGGTTGGATCAGGCACGTTGTGCAATGGCATTTATGTTCTAAATCAATCAACAGTTCTGAGCATAACAAACACACACAAGAGGAAGAGTTCAGAACTGAACGAATCCTACTTGTGGCATTGTAGACTGGGTCACATCAATGCGACACGACTGGCTAAGTTGCATAAGGACGGATATTTGAAACCATTCAAATTTTCATCTTATGACACTTGCCAGTCATGTCTCAAAGGCAAGATGACCAAAACTCCGTTTACGGGACACGGAGAAAGAGTTACCGAACTCTTGGGACTAATACATAGTGATGTATGCGGTCCCATGTCTACACATGCCAGGGATGGTTCTTCGTACTTCATTACATTCACTGACGATCTCTCTAGATTCGGATATGTGTTCCTGATGAGACACAAATCAGAAGCTTTTGAGAAATTTAGAGAATATAAACATGAAGTCGAGAACCAAACCGGAAAAAGTATTAAAATCCTTCGATCTGATCGAGGAGGTGAATACTTGAGCAATGAATTCCTGGACTTCCTAAAAGAGAATGGGATTCTCTCTCAGCTGACTCCTCCATATACACCACAGCACAACGGTGTATCTGAACGGAGGAACCGCACCCTATTGGATATAGTGCGCTCTATGATGAGCACAGCTGAGTTACCTATTTCCTTTTGGGGATATGCGCTGGAGACAGCAGCATACCTATTGAATCAAGTTCCATCTAAATCTGTACCTACCACACCATATGAGATATGGAGTGGGAAGAGGCCATATCTTAAACGAGTTAAGATATGGGGTTGTCCAGCCTATCTCAAAAGACAAAATCCGGACAAGCTCGAGGCACGGTCGGTTCTTTGCAAGTTTGTGGGATATCCAAAGAACTCATATGGGTATTTTTTCTACCATAGTGAGGAACAAAAAGTGTTTGTTGCTCAACATGCCACCTTTTTAGAAAAGGAATTCCTTGAAAAAGAAATTAGTGGCAAAGTGGTAGAGCTGGAAGAGGTTCCAGATACACAAACCGTAACTGAAGATTTAGTGGAACCAGAAGATTCAGTAGCTCCCAATGAACCTCAGCCTCTCCGCCGATCTAGTAGGGTTCCTCGCCAACCTGAGAGATACTACGGTTTTCTCATGGACGGTTGGAGCGAGGATTGCATCATGGAGGATGATGACCCAACTAGCTCCAAGCAGGCCATCACGAGTAGGGACTCAGTGAAATGGCTGGATGCTATGCGGTCCGAGATGGAATCCATGTACACCAACAAAGTATGGACTTTGGATGTTGCTCCTGAAGGGGTAAAACCCATTGGGAGCAAATGGATCTTCAAGAAGAAACTTGGTGTAGATGGGAAAGTGGAGACTTTCAAAGCTAGACTTGTTGCAAAAGGTTTTCGTCAAAGACCAGGTGTGGACTATGACGAAACCTTTTCTCCAGTGGCTATGCTTAAATCCATCCGGATCATGCTTGCCATTGCTGCTTATCATGACTATGAAATCTGGCAAATGAATGTTAAGACCGCCTTTCTAAATGGTGATTTAGAAGAGTGCGTGTACATGACTCAGCCAGAGGGCTTCGTAGACAGTGGGAGCAACGGGAAGGTGTGCAAGCTGCTTAAATCCATTTATGGATTAAAGCAAGCATCGCGGAGTTGGAACTTCTGCTTTGACGTCGTTATCAAAGAGTTTGATTTCGTCAAAAACCCAGATGAACCTTGTATCTACAAGAAGGTGGCAGAGAGTAAGGTAGTCTTCTTCGTATTGTACGTAGACGACATACTCTTGATAGGAAATGATATTCCTATGCTGCAATCGGTCAAGCTCTTCTTATCACAAAGATTCTCAATGAAAGATCTTGGTGATGCCTCCTGCATATTGGGAATTATGATCTATAGAGATAGATCCAAACGGATATTGGGATTGTCCCAATCCAGGTACATTGACACCATACTAAAGAGGTTTAGTATGGAAGAATCCAAGCGTGGGAATTTACCCATGATCTCTGGAGTCACTCTCTCCAAAGAGATGTCTCCCAAGACTGATTTGGAGAGAGCTCGCATGCAAGGGATACCCTATGCTTCGGCTGTAGGCTCTATCATGTATGCGATGCTATGTACCAGACCCGATGTAGCATACTCACTAAGTGTAGTGAGCAGGTATCAAGCTGATCCTGGAGAGAGTCATTGGACAGCTGTGAAGAGCATTCTCAAGTACTTGCGAAGGACTAAAGAGATGCTCTTGGTGTATGGTAACGGAGAACTCCAAGTGGAGTCCTTTACCGATTCGAGCTTCCAGAGTGATAAGGACGACTCTAAGTCGCAGTCGGGATTTGTCTTTACCCTTTACGGAGGGGCGGTTAGCTGGAAGAGTTCCAAGCAGGAAACCGTGGCAGACTCGACGATGGAGGCTGAATACATCGCTGCCAACGATGCTGCTAAAGAGGCTGTCTGGATCAAGAAGTTCATTACTGAACTTGGTGTGGTTCCATCCATTGAGCATCCAATACCTTTGTATTGCGATAACAATGGAGCGGTGGCTTTGGCCAAGGAACCCAGGTCCCATCAGCGATCCAGGCATATTCTGAGGCGGTATCACCTGATCCGGGAGATAGTTGATCGCCGGGAGATCGAGGTCAGGAGGGTTGACACGAAGAACAACACGGCGGATCCACTCACGAAAGCCATTCCCCAGATACAGTTTGAGAGACTCTTCGGGATGCTCGGTATGCGATACTACAGCAGCTGGCCCTAGTGCAAGTGGGAGATTGTTAGTTGTATGTATGCCGTAGAGGCCAGTATTGTACAGATGATGTATATTATATTGGATGCTTGGACATATATAGAGATGACTTTCTTGCTCGATATGATAGTATGCTATCTGGTTGCTCTTTATCTTAACATGTACACTAGTCTCTTTATACTGTCTTATAGTTACATGTTGATAAAGCCCTTAGGATGTGTACTTGACTACCTGGACTATGATGCAGATCATACTAGTGGGAACATGGTAGTCTATAAGTACATCCTTCAATATCCCTAGTCGTGGGTGTATCGAGACGGGGCATCGATATACCAGTGTAGACTAGCGTATACGCCTCTCGACCCATGAGATGGGCAATGGATGATCCCATATCCATTGGTGTTTGACATCAGAGATGGTATACGGGTGCTCAGTGGAGACTGGGTACACTGGACGGACTCGTCGAGAACTCCCAGATGGTATTATACCTCACGTCAGATGGCAGTTCTCAGGTGACACTTGTACAGGTTAGTCTGTAGACCCGAGATCGTCATAGAGTCTTGTGTGATTCCTACTGTGCTTTGATCTCCACCTTACCACGTCCATGAGGGCGTGCAAAACGGTGGTCTTTGGGTACAGTCCCGAGTCACATGGAAGCAATGAGCGATAGGAGGGGTTTCGTCTCTCCCGGTATTGGGGGTTGATGTTGCGCTGTGCTCGATTGGCCGTAACAGGGAAGTCCCTGGCCAGGGCTGATCAGAGATTTGCTGGTAAGTGTTACCAGTAGTTTCTCGACCCGTTATGAGCCTCATATCGGCACGACTTATCGGTTATTGGGGTCTGACGTTTACCACCCCTAGACTTGATATGCGACATATCAGACGAACAGACCGGACTGTACGGTAAGTGTTACTGGTTGGATTCACAGGAGTGTGAGCGGGCTAGCTCGTCGATCTTCTGATCGCTCAATACCCGGATGGCCGTTACGTTTAGCAGACCGCTTGCGGCTTGTGGGTGCTTGATATGATCATCATCTGCTACCGGCGTATTGACGAGTCTTTAGAGTCCTACACAGAGGTTTCCTGGCTCAAGCGAAACGAAATAGGAGCGCATATGAGATATGTACAGGACCGAGAATAATGCGTGTATGTTATACCGTATTCCATTCTCGCGATGAATGTTTCGATTGGTTATATGCGATATAACCTAGTTATCGAATCAAAGATTGATTCGATGAGTCGATGCATTGTATACTAGTCGGTTATGTGCGACATGACCGGATCATTGAATCAAGTGTTGATTTAATGATTTGATGTATAATTATATATTTGATATATTACTTTGCATTAACTAGTATTGGTTCATTCTAAAAGGATTTTCTCACTTGATGTGCATATTGTATATGTGATATATTTTTGTGTACACATGTTTGTATGATACATGTTAGCTTGTGCTTGTGTAAAGATTAAACCATGGTTATATGAATGGTTAGGGTTTTATTTACTTATTCATTTATTTATATTGATTATTCATTTTGGAAAAGAAAAGAAAAATGGTGGCTTTATTTGTTTCTTTCATGAAGCTTCATGAAGAGTTGAATAATTGACCATTTTTGTTTTCTTCTCTTAACCTAACCATGCACCTAACCCTAGTTTGCTCTCTACACTTCACCATGGTTAATATATGATAAGTAATGATATTATTCTCATTTTTAATCTAATACTTATCATATTCTAGCTTCATCTTCTTTTTCTTCTTCAAAGAAAAAGCTTGACACCATTAATGGCACCTTGAGCTAAAGAGTGAGAAATCCAATTCTAAAGTGAACCCACCTCCTATTTCTTCATCCTCTACCTCTTGCCAAGTGGTTTTGGGTGTTTTCTTCACAAGTTTCACAACTTGGTGAAGTTGGAGCTTGAACTTGTGATGCCTCGACGTAGATCATCTTCGGCACGAAGCCGACGACCTAGCTCGCCCATTTCTCTGATGAAGCCGACGATTGAGTTCGGGATTCGAGATGGACAGCGAGAGGACGCCTACGTGGAGCTAAGGAAGTGGAGAAACGGATCT
Source organism: Agapanthus africanus (assembly GCA_030015575.1). Classification (NCBI taxonomy): domain Eukaryota; kingdom Viridiplantae; phylum Streptophyta; class Magnoliopsida; order Asparagales; family Amaryllidaceae; genus Agapanthus; species Agapanthus africanus. The sequence goes on from CM057342.1 coordinate 644,447,028, forward strand.
ACAAAGGTTGTAGCCTCTCTCCTTTAGTTAAATCGTTAACTTGTTTAATGTTTCGCCTAGAATTCTAGTCGACGATCCGTACTAGGGTTTCTCGGCACCGTAAAATTTGAAATTGGCATGGTTGATGCCTTGTGAGACCTCTTGAGAGTGCCTAGGAACCCTACATACGGGTGCTCAGTGGAGACTGGGTACACTGAACAGACTCGCCGAGAAATCCTAGATGGTATTATACCTATCGTCAGATAGCAGTTCTCTGGTGACACTGGTACATGTTAGTCTATAGACTTGAGATCGTCATAGAGTCTTATGTGATTCCCACTGTGCTTTGATTTCCACCTTACCACGTTTAAGAGAACGTGTAAAATGGTGGCTTTTGGGTACAGTCCCGAATCACATGGAGGCAATGAGCGATAGGAGGGGTTTCGTCTCTCCCGATATTGGGGGTTGATGTTGCACTGTGCTCGATTGGCTATAACAGAAAGTCCCTGGCCAGGGCTGTTTCAGAGATATACTGGTAAGTGTTATCAGTAGTTTCTCGACCCGTTATCAGCCTCATATCGGCACGACTTATCGAGTTACTGGGGTCTGACGTTTACCACCCCTAGACAAGATATACGACATATCAGACGAAGAGACCGGACTATATGGTAGTGTTACTGATTAGATTCGCAGGAGTATGAGCAGGCATGCATGTTGATCTTCCGATCGCTCAATACCCGGATGGCCGTTACGTTTAGAAGACCGCTTGCAGCCTGTAGGTGATTGATATGATTATCACCTACTGCCGGCGTATTGACGAGTCTTTAGAGTCCTACACAGAGGTTTCCTGGCTCAAGAGAAACAGAGTAGGAGCACATATGTGATATGTGCGGGATCGAGATTAATGTAACTATGTGATACCGCATTTCATTCTCGCGATATGTAACATCGGCCGGTTATATGTGATATAGCCGGGTTATCGAATCAAGTGTTGATTCGATAAGTTGTTGCATTTGATATTAGTCGGTTATATGTGATATAGCCGGATTATTAAGTCAAGTGTTGATTTAATAATCTAATGTATAATTATATATTTGATATATTAATTTACATTAACTAGTATTTGCTCACTTAAGATTTCTGTTCTCACTTGTATTGTGCACATTGTATATATGTGATATATATTAGTGTACAAGTTTTTGTGTCATGTTTGATGATATATGCAAGATAGGTGTATGAGACACACACATGCTTATGATGATAATTAGGGTTTTTATTTATTTTGGTAATTACAAAATGGTGGTGTTCTCCGCCGAAAACCGGGAAGACATACGTCTTGCCTGAATTTTGGGGGCAGATGCTATTTGGTTTTATCCGTCCACCTCTCCGAAGATGCCAAGTTGATTTATGGGACCGTATATCGGAGGTTTAAACGGATGCGGCCGGTATAGCAGACTTCGTCAGATTACCCCTCGTTTGAGGGGTTTTTGATTGTGGGGACGCTCTTCCCTGCAGGTGCAAGCCCCTGCAGTTAATTACGCTACTGCATCGCGGTAACTACTTTCTCCTTCTCCAGATGGTCACTTCGTGTCGTGTGTTTTTGTTTTATTTTTTGGTTGCCCGTGGATTGTATATGGAGACTAATTTATGTTGTCGCCCGTAGGGCGTGAATTAGTCCAAATCTGTATTTTCTTAGATTTGGGTTTGGGTTGGGTTTAAGGATTGCTAGTCTTATTTTAGACTAAGATCAACTTAAACGTTTATTAAGGATACGTTAGTCTAATTTAGACTAAGATCTACTTAACAGTTTGTTAAGGATGCGTTAGTCTAATTTTAGACTAAGATCATCTTAACAGGATCATTTAGATCCAACAAAAGAGCATTTAGGCTCTATTATTTTAGTTTAGGGACTTTGCGGTCCAGTTTAAAGACGTCATAGTCTGTAGAGTTTAGTTTAGGGACGTTGCGGTCTATAAGTTTAAGAACATCATAGTCCATGAGTTTAAGGACCCCACAGTCCATAAAGTTTAAGGACATCATAGTCCATGAGTTTAAGGACCCCACAATCCGTGGAATGTCTGGTTGTCGGGACCCGTCAACTCTCTGAAGGCGTTGAAAGATTACAACGACAAATATCAGAGGAGTGAAGAGATGTACCTTTGAACCAATATTGGTTGGGAGATCTGTAGTCCAATTTGGGACTAAGATCAAAGATTTATGAGCATATGGACTCAATTTAATCTGAATTGGAGGATTTATGGCCTACTTGGGCTCAACCCATTCAGTTAAAGTGTTTAAACACTTATTTGGACCCATTCCATTCATTTTTGAACAAAATGTTAACATTTGTTTGGGCTCATGTCCTTTTTGTTCAATAATGCAGAGCATTAATTTTGGGCTCTGACACCCCTTCTTCTTTTGTCTTTTTATTAAGTGTTGGACACTCTTCATAACTCTGGGCTTATATTTAAAGAACACTTTGTGTTCCCTCAGCGCACACGTGAGGAGCAAGTGGCGCGCTTGGCGGTGAGCGCCAGATTTAGAGTGCTAAAGCGCTTCCTGTGAGATAGCACACACGTGAGGAGCACGTGGCGCTCTTCTCGCTGAGCGCTAGATTCAGAGCGCTAAGGCGCTTTTTATGAAATAGCGCACACGTGAGGAGCACGTGATGCGCTTGGCACTGTGCGACAGTTAATGAGCGCAGAGCTCTTCTTTAAATTTAGAGCACTAAGGCTCTGCAGCACTGTGCGCTAAATTTGGAACGCTGAGGTGCTTCTTTTAAATGGAGCGCTAAGGCTCTTCAGCACTATGCGCTAGGCGCTCCTTTTAATTGGAGCGCTGAGGCGCTTCTTTTAATTGGAGCGCTAAGGCTCTTCAGCGCTATGCGCTAGATTTGGAGCGCTGAGGCGCTTCTTTTAATTGGAGCGCTAAGGCTCTTTTAAGCAGTTCTGCTTTCTGAGAATTAAATTCTCTCTTATAAGAGACTTTGTCTCATGAATTTAAGAACAAAGTTCTTATTTTATAGGAGATATTTTCAATCTCTTGTGTTTTTGGTGAAAGGCTTTGCTTTTATGGATCTGTAATCCTAAGAGAATTGAATTATTCTCACCCCTTTTTATAATGAGAAGTTATGATCTCTTTTGTGAAAGACAGTTTGTCTTAGAAATCTATGATCTGGCAAAAGAACTAATTTCTTTTTCTGATGAGATGCTTTGATCTCTTTATTTTACCTTGAAGAAATTCTTCTTCTGCCGAGAGCTTGTTCTTCTCCTTTAACTTTCTTAAAGTTTGTGTGTGTGTGTGTGGGGGGGGGGGGGTTCCTCTCTGCAAGACTAAAAGTCTTGGGTCCTTTATATATTGTTGAATCAGTTAAGGAGATCTTTTCTCTAATTGATTTGGGGATGTTTCCCCCGTTGGATCTTTGATCCAAGGACTTCTGATTTACAGAAGGCAATCTTCTTGTTTTTAACAAGATTGGAAAATTTTTCCATATAGAATTTATTCTGTATTTTGGTGATTTTTAATCACCATTGGATCATTAATCCAACGGTGCTCTGATTTTCAGAGAATAATCTTTCCTGTTTGGAAAGATTCTGAGGAATGTTTCCTTAACAGAATTTTATTCTGGTCAATTGATGATTTATCATCTTCATTGGATTTTTGATCCAACGGTAGGGAACCTTTAGTTCCAGCGCTAGCGCTCTCGTGCTTTGCACATGAGCGCTGCAACAGAGTTTTTGACTCTCAGCGCTGGCGCCGCTAGCACGAGCGCTCTCGTGCTTTGCACGTGAGCGCTGCAACAGAGTCTTTGACTCTCAGCGCTGGTGCTGCTAGCGCGAGAGTTCTCGTGCTTTGCATGTGAGCGCTGCAACAGATTCTTTGACTCTCAGCGCTGGCGCTATTATGAAGCGCTGCTTCATTTCAAATTTCAAAATTTGAACAGAGTTTTGCTCTGATTGGGGAAACAAATGCCCCCCACCGTTGTGCTCACGTGGCTCACACGTGAGTGCAACGGCGGCAGCATCTGCGCCATTAGATCAACTTGGAAGTTGAAATGGCTCTCAGTGTCTATAAATAGGACCCTTGGCCCTTGAGATGACCTCTGTTCATCTTCTTGCTTTTTTTTTGAGAATTAATTCTCCCTTAGAGCCAAGCCCTTTCCCTTAAGAAATTTCTTAAGAGTCAAAACTTTGCCAAACTTAGGTAAGAATTGAACTTTTTAACAGAGTTTTGCTCTCCTTAGATCATAGATCAAAAAATATATCTTTAGGGTTTTACCCATTAACAGAGCCATGCTCATCTTTAGATCATCTGGATAAAAACTTTAGGGTTTTTATCCAGAGCCATGCTCATCTTTTAGATCAAAGATCTTCAAGATATAATCTTTTTATTTTAGGTTGATTTTAACCTATGAACTGGAACATTGTTCATGAAGAACTTTTAGAGTTCACATATCTTGAAGATCTCAGAATTTTAATTCATTAAAAGCTTTACTTTAAATTTTTCTGATGGGTTATTGCATCATTTTTACATAGCATGGCTCTTCAAAATTTTCTTGAGGAATTTTTATTCCTTTCATCATCAGAGCTGACAGATGTCACTCTGTTGTAGAGCGCTGCTCAATGGGAGATTTACTCCTTGGCCCGAGGGGCCTCTCAATAAATGAGAATCCTTTTAGGATTCCCTCCTTAATTGCACAAATTTGAATTTGTTAGGTGTCTTAATGAACACTTATTTTCTCCGTGAAGATATCAAGATTTGTTTAAATCCTTGTGTCTTGATCAGTTTGTCCACTAAACTCTCACTAATTTTCCTTTTCAAGCGTTATGGCTGCTCATTTGTACTGTCTCAACAAAATCATTTCTTATGAGGACATTCACGCACAAGGCCGCCGTCAAAGCCAGGAGTTTAAAAACGCCCAATGTGCTGAAATTATGAATCGCTTCAATGCACACAACGGTCGACTACTTCCTCGTTGCTCCGCTCTCTTGAAGATTATAATGAGAGCAATTTGGGGGGCACTTTCTGGTTTTTATGAAGCTATGCTTCTTAATGCACTGGATGACGCTGAGGATAAGGTGCACTCAGTGTATCTGTCGGGCCTGATCTCGAAGAAACGACGAGATAACCTCATTGATATCCTGCATCAAGTTTTCCAACAGACGACGATAATGGCAGCTTATCATAAGGCGGAGGATATCAGCGAAGATCTTGACGCTTGCGATCGTGAGAGGATGCACACGAGAATGGTGAGAGAGGCCAGAAACATTTTAGACGGCCTCACTTTCAAATTTCTTAATCCGTGTCCCGGATTCGATGTTTTGCCATTATAAACATTTTCTTTTATTTTTGTATGAATCTTCGGAGTATGAATGATAAAAATTTCCTTTCCCCCTTTTATGTTCACACGCGTTCCTTATGGAGTTTTGTCATACTGTTGTTAGTGTTCATGGATTTTGCGCATGAGGAACTGCCGGTGAGTTTAATATTGCATTGGCGCTTGCTCATGTGTTATGCACGTGCGGTGCCGTTTTAATCTTCAGTAGGGATCAAGGTCAGTGCTCACGTGCTATGCACGTGAGGTTCCGCTGATGGGGCCTTTTCGTTTCCCCTGCGATGATTTTAATGAGTCATCTCCTTTCATTTCCAACACTCTCCTCTTTTTCCAGACCTTGGGAATAGTTCCACCATGCACAATATTTTCTGTGCATAGTATTGAATGCTCTCCTTTATAACTTGAAGGCATGCCTTCCTTCTTCTCTAAACATAGAAACCCATTTAGGCCTTAGGGTGATTATTTTTTAGAAACCGACCAAGTGTAATGGCTTGCAACTGCCCCCACGCTCATCGGCAACCATGGGAGGTGCCCGTCGAGGAGATGATTCCTCACTTTGCTGCGCGGCTAGTGGATCCCCTTCTCACCGACGCTGAATGCGACGTGGTGGTGTATGAAATCCTGACCCGTAGGGGTCATTCTCTTCCAATGGGCTCCATTTGGCTACAGACGATCTTTCTATCCGTGCTCACCGATATCCCTCCTCATCCGTCCGAGATGACTCCGGCGATGCTCGATGCGGCGGAGGACAAAATTGAGTGTTTCTATGAGGCATGCTTGCTTACCCAGGCTCTGAAGGATCGCTCGATTCATCTATTGGGTCAGATAAGAGCCCGGCGGGCTATTATATCCGCTTTTGCTGATGAGCATGGCGCTAATCGGTAGGGAGCAACTCCTCGTGAAGACCGTCGCTTCGACGTGTTGGAGATGGCCGAGAGGGAGCTGGAGAATTTTGTTTTTTGTTTTGTTAACCCTTGTATCACTGATCCCATGTTTGGCGATCTTTTCCCTATAAATTAGTACGCTTTAACTCAATATATTCCTCTTATTATTGGTTGTTGCGTGCTTTTTGTTGAATCCTTTCTGTTCATCATATATTCGTACGTGCATCTCTCCTATATACACGAGCTTTATACTTTATCCCTAGGAATTTCCTTTAAATGTGAGCGCTACTGTCGCGTTGTCCGCAAATCAGCACATTTCAGATATCATTTCTATTTAAGCGGGCGTATAGTTGCAAATGCGCGCGTGATGGGGCACACACTAAGGACCTTCCTTACTGCCTTACATAATACATGGTTTGTACATGTTTTGGATCGGATACTGTCGTTAAGTGGAGGCTTGCTTACATGGTCTCAAGTGCATATGTCTTCTGTTGGAGGTCGTGGCTGCGAAGATGAGCTTGCGGGGGCTGTTTGAACGATACACCTCAAATCTACAATCATGTGAGAAGAGACTTAACCGGAAATTCTTGGAGAGGGAACCGGCCTCGAATGCTTTGAGGGAACTTCAAGCTGAGCTCACTACGAAGACTACTCATGCATATGAACTTTGTCGGGTGCTTCAAGAAGCGATTAAGGAGGTGGTGGCTGTTGATAAAGCCGTTATCTTTACTCGCGAGATGGTCGAAGCTCACATAGTTGTTGAAAAGGAGCTTGAGATTTGGCTTGCTTCATATCAGGCTTAACAGTCTCAGGCAGAGACCCGTCTTGTGGCGATAACCAAGCTTGAAGTCGAGGCCCAGCGGATGGGCGATGAATTGAGGAGCTTATTGCGCCGTCCGGCTTAAGGAACTTTTGTAAAAATTTTCCTTTCCTGTATCCACTTCTGAATGAGAGGGTATTTTGTATTCATTTTGATTTTCTTCATGAAATGTATCTTGTCTTCACTTTGAATTCATGAATAAAAGACACATACATACACACACACATATATATTTTGTACTATCGCCTTCTTTTCTTTGCTTTGTTGTCATGTGATTTTAGCAACTTTGGCCTGTAGATAGTAGGTAGCTGTCCATCTTGGACTCTCTGCAGGGTAGCGATGGCTTAGGAAACAGGTTCAGATCTGCCACCTAAGGCTTTCTAACTTTATGAGCCGTGAGGGTCTCATAAAGATTTTTCTCCCTACGAGTCGAGAGGATCTCGTATGCGTATTTTCTCCTTAGGAATCGTGAGGGTTCCTAAGTGTGCTTTCTCTTGAGAGTCGTAAGGATCTCGCAAGAGAATTTTCCCGCTTACAAGTCGAGAGGATTCGTAAGTGGTTGTTTCCCTCCTTGTCGATGTACGGCTTTGGAGAGTGTGGTCCATGAATAGTATGTAAGTGCCCATCTTAGACTGACTTGCAGGGCCCCAGTGCTTAGGAAACAGGTCCTTATCCCTATTGCCTAAGGCTTTTCCCTACGAGTCGAGACGAATCGAGAAGTTCTCGCAAGGACACTAATTTCCTCACAAGTCGAGACGAATCGAGAAGTTCTCGCAAGAATGTCCTAATGTCATAGTTAATCTCTGCTCTTTACGCCAAAGGTCCGTTAGGGTCTGTGGTACTAGGGTTTTGTCCGTCATACCGCCGCGTTGGCTGATATATCCCTCGATAGACAATTTTGCTGTTAGAGCAGCCTTGCGACTGTCGTATCTCTGATCTCTTTGGAGGTTGGACAAGACGTCTTCAAGTAATCTTCCTAGGCAATTTGACCTTCGGAAGAGCAAGCGTTAGGAATTTTGCCATGCTGCTTTTTTACTTGAGGTCAGGCTCAGTTTGGGGAGCCCCGATGAGTCATAACCACTCCGCATTGGTGTGGGATGATCTCCGATAGTCTTTCCGGTTTTATTTGAGTTGCCGTCAAGACCCTGAATCTAGGAATTTGGCCATCACTTCCTTTGCTGGCATTGCGTCTACTGTATCGAGACGAATGTCGCGGTTGTCTCTAGGTTGCCTGTGAACCGTCGAGGCTTGGAACTAGGGATTTTACCATGGCTCCGTTGTTTTGACCCTGGGGTCGTTTTTTGACGTTGCATCTGCATCCTGCTGGAGTTGAGAAGAAACGCTGTTGTTGACACTGCGTCTGCTGTAACGAAACGAATGTCGAGGTGGTCTCTAGGTTGTCTGTGAACCGTTGAGACTTGGAACTAGGGATTTTGCCATGGTTCCATTGTTTTGACCCCAGGGTCATTTGTTGACGTTGTATCTGCATCCTGCTTGAGTTGAGAAGAAACGTCGTTGTTGACACTGCGTCTGTGTTCATACCAGAATATTGCATTTTATACCGCCCATTCTTACGCTCGTTTATTTATAGGCAGGTGCTTTTGATCAGTGTTTGCTACATATTTGCAGAATACTGGTTCTCAACTCTAAACAGTGAAATCCATGGAAAAGTACGACAAATTCCGGATTACTGCCAACAACAGATAAAGCACGGGTCTCCGCTCTCTATCCGTGTGTTGCCACATACCAGTTTAAGGGACAAAATGACAAATCGATTGTCATGTCATGCGCAAAGCTCAATGTCAACACAAGATCCAAGAAATCTACGCGGAGCTCGAGGAAATCATGGCAAAAGATCCACATCACATCACCTCTTGTTCTACTGAAATTCTGGAAGAATTGTGAAGAGTTTCTGAGAAAAATCATATACCACATAGTAGACAACTACAAACCAGGGATCCCGACAAAATATGATGGCCCAACTCCATACTATGGCCGCGGAACCGCGACCTAAGCATGCTTAGGCCGCGGAACCGCGGCCGTACGGTGTCGGCAGTTGGTCGTTTTTAGGGGCAGTTGGGTAATTTTATGTGGAGCCATATGCTTGCCCTAGGTTTCCATTTCCCTGCCTATAAATAGCCCAGAACTTGCCAAGCCATGGGAGTTCATTCTCATGCCCTCTTTTTGTTAGTTTTAGTTTTCTTCTTCTTCTTCTTCTTCATTCTTCCTCCATGAAAATGTAGTGAGAGCATTGAGCGGATGTGAATGAAGATGAGGGTTTTTGTATCATTCTTATTTGTTTAGCTTCCCCTTGAGATTTTTGCTTCCTCTTGATCTTTCAACCTCTTCATTGAGCTTGAAAGGTTAAGGGTTAGTTATTGATCTCAAGGGTTGTATTTCCTTATGGAATTAGTGCTTCATTTCACATGCGTTCTTTACCCTTCTCTTGATCTTGCAAGCTCTTGATTGAGCTTGCAAGTTTAAGGGTTGGCTATTGATCCCGTGCTTGTCTTGAGTTCTAGTTTCTAGTTTTCTTTCTCGCTTTTTATTACTTGCTTTTTATTACCTTGCTTTACTTACTTGCAATTTAATTCATGCACTTACTTACTTGTAATCATTTCTTTTCTTTGTTCTTTTCTTTTGCTCTTCTTGGTTCTCTTTGTGAATGGTTGTAATTATTGTTGTTGTTAAGAATAAATACGGTATTGTAAGTTAAGATTTTCTTTGCTCATTTCCTTTTCCCGTTATTTTCCATTGAACTCCGCCCAAACGATACGCAAGCGCTCCGTTAGGCACCCTACCTTAACAAGGTAACGGTGATTCCTAACCGCGACCGGTTGCGTTCGGTTTGGCCGGAGGCGAAAGCAAGAGACAAGAACGGAAGGACAAGGGTAAATAAGCCGGATTCCACGAATACCGCGCTTAAATCCCCTAATCCACGTTGTTGCCGATTGCTCTAGCTTCAAGTGGTCAAGACTCGGCTCAAAGGTTTTGAGTACGGATTTCTTTATCTTACATTATCGTATCTTTTCTTAACAACTTTATACTTGCAAATAATACACATAGGTTAGATTGAACAAACATATACTCATTCTTTATTGACTCGTCTAAAACAAGAACGGACATACAACCATCTCCCTGTGGATCGACCCGTGCTCAACCGGCTAGCTGCATAGCGACACCGTCCTGATCGCGGTTATAATTTAGAACTTTGAACATCCGACACGCCAAAAGCGTGCGACCAAATGGCGCCGTTGCCGGGGAGACGGTAGCGTATTTTCTTTCTTGTTATTCGGGTTAACATTCTTTTTGTATATATTTATAAAAAAAAAAAATCTTTTTGTTATTTTTGATCATTTTTGTGGGCAAGAGTGCAGATTTTTGCAGATTTGCAAACTGCGATTGTGGGGAGCAAAGTATACGTTCAAGGCTAAGGTGTTTGCAAAATACAGTGCCAAAGATCTGGGTAGTTTGACCCGCGCAAGCGAACTTTTCAAGCTTACCGGATTTGATTCAACGGGGGTTTCCTAACCCAAAAACTTAACGGTACGTACTTTACTAACACCTTCTTCTCAAATCCGACGCATCCAATATACTATTCTTTGCAGGATTCTTTGCAAGTTCGCTAGCAAACGCTAAAAATTGACTAACCCGTATTTGTTGCAGTGCCGTGCTTAAACTAAAAAACGATTGTTTGATTCTTTATAGAATTTTTATTGAATTGTGCATTGCATACATTAATACGGATTTAAGGGCAAGCGAACCCCACAACATACGGTAAAGGATTTCATCACCTTTTTCCGTGGCCTACAAATCACGAACTTGAGCATAACGTTTACCCGCACAAAATTTAAAAGAAACTAGATTTTAAGCCTTAAGGACTTCGCGCTCATTAGGAGAAGTTAACAGTGTTTAGAACCTCGCTTAACGGTACATTGTTTACGGGGTGTCTAGGAAAGTGTTAACGGCGAAACCGCCAAAAGAGAAAGGGTTATTTAATTAAGGAACTTCGCGAAAGCGTTGGAAAACCTCCCCTTATCTCTGTACTTACCTGGCCTCGTGATCAGTGTATCTTGAGCCCGTTTCTCGACACAGTTTTACTTCGACAATCAAGTTCTGGAGCAGGTCTAGTTGACCTAGGAGAACCCTAGAACGATTAGGTGTGTGGTATTTTTGTGTCGTGATTGTTTTTGTCCAGATTCTTTTTTGTATATTTCATTCTTTTGTTAATAACTAACTAAAAAAAAAATTTTAAAAAAAAAATCAACATTCTTTTTCCCTCCTTTTCTCTTCCTTTCTTTCCTTTTCTCTTCATATCATGGGTACCCCACCTCGCAAAACTCTTGCCGAACTTTGGTACCCACAACCAGACATTACTTCTTACGGTTCTTGCTTTGGCCGAACATCGAACGACCCCTCCATGCCCAAAATGTCATTGAAAGATCGCATAGACGCGTCTAGGACAAACACTTGCCCTCCGCATTCCACTTTGTATCAACCTTTTCAACCTCCCGCACCCGCTTATGTTGATACCACTTTTGCAAGTCGTCCTTTGTCCATCGCTGAACGTATTGAACAGTCTCATAGCCGATCTTTCACTCCTTTCACCACTTCAAATTCTTGGGATCAACACTTCCAATCACCTTCATATCCAAATGTTGATCCTACGCCTGTCCAGCCATTCAATTCCTACCAGTCCTACCCTACTTTTGCACCTTCCCTAGACATTACTTCTGAACAGCCATTTGGGAGTTTTCAGTATCCAAACAACTTTGAATATTTTACTGAAACCCCGTCACAACCCATGTCTAGTCTGGAACAGTCGTTGGAAGACTTTAGGGTAGCGTCATGCCAACAGATGATGGATTTGAATGCGTCCATGGCCACCCTCATACAACCTACTGACCCGGTAGCTATTTTCCAACTAGCTCCTAATTTTCCAATGTATGATGAGGCGGTTGGACAGATTGAGAATTTGAGTGGAGAGAGTGAGTTGTACCCCCTTCCAAATCAAACCTACCCGTTTCAAATTGAATCCCACAACTCCTGTGTTGAAAGTCTATCAAGTGTCCCAACTGAATTATCAATTAAAGATAGAATGTTTGATGAGTTGTGCGACTTTGCAGTGTTTGATTTACCCGATTGTGAAGGGACCTTGCCAAATGAAACCACACCCAATCCTTTTGACCTCTACACCTCTATCTTAGTACCAGAATCGATTGAAATCCATGCTTTTGATGAGGTGTCTGAGAAATTTGATTTTCACTTGATTGAGGATATTGACGCTGGAAATATTTTGGATGATGAACCCATAGATTTGGCAGAGTTTTTCTCTCCAATTCATCATCCCGAGTTATTAACTGTTTTTCCTGAACCCCATACGCGTCTTGATTTTGATGAAATTTGCATGGATAAGCTAAATTTTGAGGAAACTTTTGAGGATATTTTTGAGGATGAACCAGTTTTAATTGATGAGTCGGATTTTCCAATTCATCCTGTCCCTTTCACTGACTGTGTACACCCTCCCGAACCCTTAACAGATACCCTTCCTCGATCACTTCCTTCCATCCTTTCCATCGTTCCGACCTTGCAAGAACCCGTCTCACTTTCATTTCATATGTCTGGTTTACCAAGTTCGGCGTACCCATGGTTTCTCACGAATCTTGAGGGATTTGACCCTATTTCGCGCCATATTGATAGATTAGTACAATCCATCTTTTCACATCAATCATTACAGATTGTACTCATTTATTCAATCCATTTCCACCCTCAAGTTCGTACTCCATTTCTTTCTCCCTTCCACCATTCTTCTTCTCAAATACCGAGACCATATACCACTTCTATCCCATTACGGTCTCGCGTATTCTCCATTTCTTTTCTCTACGCCTTCTTTCACCAACCAGCACATTATAGAGATAAAATCTTTGAATGGTTGGTGCTCTCTTTTGGCCTGTGTAAGGCCTGGTATAGTTTGAAACTGTTCTCTTTCCCCCCTAATCCTGAACTTCAACGCTTAACAGTGGAAACACTGTTTTACTTAAGTTTGGGGGGGACCCTTTTGTATATATGTTTTTGTTTTTGTTTTGTATATAAATTGTTTTTAGGGAGAGCGCCGACAATTTTGACCCTCTTGGTGTAGCCTGACAGTGAGGGCACTGTCAAGTTTAAGTTTGGGGGTGTGCTCGGTAAGCTTTCTTCCTTCACATTCATTTGTATATTTTGCATACCTTAATTAAAAACCCACAAAAATCGAAAATTTTCCAAAAAAATATAAAAACTTTGTCGTCAAGTTAGCTAATAGGGTAACTTAGATCTTTATTCCGAAAGTTTAGTTGATATGATTGAAATAACTAAATTCTAGGCTTAGGAATTGAAAACCCTAAAAATAATCCTCATTCGGTCTAACTTTGGTAAGTATACGTCCTTACAGTTTTTTTTGAGAAATAGGTAATCTTGAGTTCAGTTCTTGAGTCAAGTCAAGATGAAGGGAAAGTATTGATGCCTTATTGAAGGATAAGTCTGAAAAATAGTTTCTTTTCTTGAGTTCAAATTTAGAAAGTATATACCCTACAAATTGCACTTACACGCACCTTGAAACTTGGGATAGTAGAGGATACCTAGAAATACTCTTGCCTGAAAGCCTAGTATGAAAGAAAAAACGGTATTTAAAGATAAACACCAAAAGAGCATGTTGAAAAATATATCCGGTCTTGAAAAAGAAAAAGAAAAAGAAAAAGAAAAAGAAAAAGGAATAAAGTCAAGACCTGGAAACTGCTATTTACGCTTTAAAGTTCACACATTCAGTAATCGGTCGTTAGTGCCTCAAGAAGCATTAATAATCGCATGAAAGGTGTGTGAGCAAATCCGTCCATCCTTAATGAAAAGAAGTAGTATTAGGTATTAGGGCAAGGGTATTATAGCTTGAATTGAATTCTCAAGTGTAGGGGTGCAAAGATACACACACGTAGGGGTAAACAATCGATGTTTGGATAAAAGATAGAAATAAAGAATAAGACTTGTGTTTTCTGTAAAGTTGATAAAAATCCCTGATTTAAGGCCACACTTTAGAAGGAAAACTCAGGAGAACCAATATCTTTTTAAACTTTTTTGGAATGTATATGATCTAAGGTTAAATAGATAGGAGGTGTGAAAAATAAGGGTTGAATATTTCTAACTTAGGATGATAGAGTTTCTAATGTAAATACTAAACTGTAGGAGTAGAATCGATGTTAACTTATGACACTAGCTTGACGGGATTTTGTGGGTGTAATCCGCTGAAAACCCTCAGGAGACAACACTCCTCCTACTAGGGACACCTAGAGGTTTAACGGCTTATTGCACGTGCTCAGTGCAATCGCGTTCCCTGCGAAAGTGCAGTTATGACTTTTTTGTGAATAATTGGTTTTGCTCGGGACGAGCAAAAGTTAAGTTTGGGGGTATTTGTTCATACCAGAATATTGCATTTTATACCGCCCATTCTTACGCTCGTTTATTTATAAGCATGTGCTTTTGATCAGTGTTTGCTACATATTTGCAGAATACTGGTTCTCAACTCTAAACAGTGAAATCCATGGAAAATTATGACAAATTCCGGATTACTGCCAACAACAGATAAAGCACGGGTCTCCGCTCTCTATCCGTGTGTTGCCACATACCAGTTTAAGGGACAAAATGGCAAATCGATTGTCATGTCATGCGCAAAGCTCAATGTCAACACAAGATCCAAGAAATCTACGCGGAGCTCGAGGAAATCATGGCAAAAGATCCACATCACATCACCTCTTGTTCTACTGAAATTCTGGAAGAATTGTGAAGAGTTTCTGAGAAAAGTCATATACCACATAGTAGACAACTACAAACCAGGGATCCCGACAAAATATGATGGTCCAACTCCATACTATGGCCGCGGAACCGCGGCCTAAGCATGCTTAGGCCGCGGAACCGCGGCCGTACGGTGTCGGCAGTTGGTCGTTTTTTTAGGGGCAGTTGGGTAATTTTATGTGGAGCCATATGCTTGCCCTAGGTTTCCATTTCCCTGCCTATAAATAGCCCAGAACTTGCCAAGCCATGGGAGTTCATTCTCATGCCCTCTTTTTGTTAGTTTTAGTTTTCTTCTTCTTCTTCTTCTTCATTCTTCCTCCATGGAAATGTAGTGAGAGCATTGAGTGGATGTGAATGAAGATGATGGTTTTTGTATCATTCTTATTTGTTTAGCTTCCCCTTGAGATTTTTGCTTCCTCTTGATCTTTCAACCTCTTCATTGAGCTTGAAAGGTTAAGGGTTAGTTATTGATCTCAAGGGTTGTATTTCCTTATGAAATTAGTGCTTCATTTCACATGCGTTCTTTACCCTTCTCTTGATCTTGCAACCTCTTGATTGAGCTTGCAAGTTTAAGGGTTGGCTATTGATCCCATGCTTGTCTTGAGTTCTAGTTTCTAGTTTTCTTTCTCGCTTTTTATTACTTGCTTTTTATTACCTTGCTTTACTTACTTGCAATTTAATTCATGCACTTACTTACTTGTAATCTTTTCTTTTCTTTGTTCTTTTCTTTTGCTCTTCTTGGTTCTCTTTGTGAATGGTTGTAATTATTGTTGTTGTTAAGAATAAATACGGTATTGTAAGTTAAGATTTTCTTTGCTCATTTCCTTTTCCCGTTATTTTCCATTGAACTCCGCCCAAACGATACGCAAGCGCTCCGTTAGGCACCCTACCCTAACAAGGTAACGGTGATTCCTAACCGCGACCGGTTGCGTTCGGTTTGGCCGGAGGCGAAAGCAAGAGACAAGAACGGAAGGACAAGGGTAAATAAGCTGGATTCCACGAATACCACGCTTAAATCCCCTAATCCACGTTGTTGCCGATTGCTCTAGCTTCAATTGGTTAAGACTCGGCTCAAAGGTTTTGAGTACGGATTTCTTTAGCTTACATTATCATATCTTTTCTTAACAACTTTATACTTGCAAATAATACACATAGGTTAGATTGAACAAACATATACTCATTCTTTATTGACTCGTCTAAAACAAGAACGGACATACAACCATCTCCCTGTGGATCGACCCGTGCTCAACCGGCTAGCTGCATAGCGACACCGTCCTGATCGCGGTTATACTTTAGAACTTTGAACATCCGACACGCCAAAAGCGTGCGATCAGTCTGCTGTAACGAAACAAATGTCGAGGTGGTCTCTAGGTTGTCTTTGAACCGTTGATACTTGGAACTAAGGATTTTGCCATGGCTCCATTGTTTTGACCCTGGGGTCAGTTGTTGACGTTGTATCTGCATCCTGCTGGAGTTGAGAAGAAACGCCGTTGTTGATACCGCGTCTGCTGGAACAAAACGAATGTCAATGTGGTCTCTAGGTTGTCTGTGAACCGTTGAGACTTGGAACTAGGGATTTTGCCATGGCTCCATTGTTTTGACCCTGGGGTCAGTTGTTGACGTTGTATCTGCATCTTGCTGGAGTTAAGAAGAAATGCCGTTGTTGACACTGCGTCTGCTGTAACGAAATGAATGTCGAGGTGGTCTTTAGGTTGTCTGTGAACCGTTGAGACTTGTAGCTAGGGGTATGCCGTGGCTCCGCTTTGCTGACGCTGCGTCTGCTGTAACGAGACGAATGTCAAGGTGGTCTCTAGGTTGTAGATGTTTCCATCGAGACTTGGCTCTCTTTCTGATGGAGCCTGGTAGGTTGATATGATTCCCTCTTCGTTTTTCCCCCTGGATTGTATACAGGGATCGATGTGACCTCATCTGTAGGGCAAAATGTTTCATTTTTTTTTATTTCTTTCCGCGATGCTCTATCATTTCAGCTTTTTATATAGCGAAAGTCGCGATTGCCCAATCATTTCGGCTATTTTTTCGCGGTGCCCAATCATTTCGGCTATATTTTTTTTACTCGTTGTTTTTTATTGCGAGTTGCCCAATCATTTCGGTTATTTTGTATGCAAATATTTTACTTGCTGATTTTGTTGCAAGTTGCCCCATCATTTCGGCTATTTCATATGCATTTTTGGCTCGCTGATTTTTATCGCGAGTGTGGAATTTGGAATCTGGTGCCAGTCTCAGCATCAACATCGCTGAGACTGGAATATTGCCAGGAGCGAATCATCATTTGCCATGAAAGGACTTAGAATTTGATACTGATTTAGGCATCAGCATCGCTATAACTGGGATATTGCCAGGAGCGAATCATCATCTGCCTTCGTCGGTTAGAACAAAGGTGGCTTAGCAAACAGGGTTAGGATCCTATCGACTAAGGCTTGTGACTTCATGAGCCGTAAGGGTCTCATAAAGGTGTTTCTCCCTACGAGTCGTGAGGATCTCATAGGTGCGATTTCTCCTTAGGAATCGTGAGGATTCTTTAAGTGTATGTTCTCTTATAAGTCGTAAGGATCTTACAAGAGTGTTTTCTCCTTAGAAGTCGAGAGGACTTACAAGGGTCGTTCACCGTGTGAGCATATCCTTAGTCGCTGGGGGGACTTTGTTAGGGAAATGTTTATTCGTGCCCGTGGATTGTATACAAGGGTCAGTATTGAACCGCTTATAGGGCAATCTGGGGAGCGTGATGACGGCTTAAGAACAGGTTCAGATCCCTATAGCTTAAGGCTTTTGAATTTTATGAGCCGTGAGGGTCTCATAGGGGGATTCTCCTTACGAGTCGTGAGGATCTCGTAAGTGTAATTTCTCCTTATGAATCGTGGGGATCTCTAAGTGTGTTGCTCCTTTGTGAGTCGTAAGGATCTCACGCAGGTATTTTCTCCTAATAGGGTCGAGAGGACCTTGCAAGTGTCTTTTCACGAGATTGCGTCCTTTCGGGTTTTCACAAACTCGCCGGTTGTCCTGCTGTTTTTACTCACGGAGCCTTTTCGGGTTTTCATCCATGCCCATCTCGCTTATGGACGTACCGCCTTTTTTTAAATTTTTTTTTTGCGTCAGCTTTATGATGCTGCGGTTCGTAGTAGTTTATAGACGTCTCGGTCAGTTGCTAGTTTTAGGAAATTACGGTCCATCGTTAGTTTAGGGACGTTTCAGTCCGTAGTAGTTTATAGACGTCTCGGTTAAGCGTAGTATTTCTTCAAGAAACAGCCGTTTATTGGCCTGAAGGGTCTTTCGCCATGCATATCCATGAGCAAGTAAGCCCTATCCTGGTAAACTTTTTCTATGATGTACAGGCCTTCATAGTTCGGCTCGAATTTCCCCCGTTTGGCACGATTGGGGATCATAGTTCTCTTAACCACTAACACGAGTTCGCCTTGGCGGAATGTTCTCGGCCTAGTCAATCTCTCATACGAGCACGTCATTTTTACTTTGTAAGCTTCAAGTTTTGCTGCACCATGAGCCGGGTTTCGTCAAAGGCGTCAAGCTCCTCAAGCCGAAGATGAGCATTGTCTTCGTCTGTTAGCTCGTAATGAACCGCCACTCGTAAGGAGGGTAGCTCTATCTCCAAGGGGAGTACTGCTTCAGCGCTGAATACTAATGCATACGGCGTTGTGTTTGTGGCCATTTTGAATGTATTTCGATACGCCCAGAGAGTTGCATGCAGTCTCTCGTACCGGTCCTTCTTATTTTTGGACACCGTATTTTTCACGATCTTCGTCAAGGTCTTGTTGAAAGCCTCAGCCAGACCATTAGCTCGGGGATTGTAGACAGAAGAGTATCTCCAGTCTATATTATGCTGTTGTGCGAAGCGGCTGATTTTGTGGCTTCTGTAGGCCGGCCCATTATTGGAGATAATCCATCGTGGAGTGCCGAATCGATAGATGACATGTATCTTGAAGAAGTGGAGAATATTCTTCGTCTTCACTTCTCTTAGTGGTATTTCTTCTGCCCATTTAGAGAAGTAATCGGTTGTCGCCAATATGAACCGATGTCCTCTGGATGACGCTGGTTCGATCGGCCCGATTATGTCAGTTGCCCACATTTCGAATGGCCAGCTAGCCACCATCGGGTGTAGTGGATTTGGATGCTGGTGGATGAAGTCTCCATCAATCTGGCATGAATGGCATTGCTTCGCGTATTCAAGGCAGTCCTGAATCATCGTGGGCCAATAATAGCCCATTCTTTTGATCTTCACTTCATCTTCGGCCCGGCTTGATGAGATCCGCAGAGTCCGTCGTGAATTTCTTGGACGACTCTCCTTACCTCTTCAGGTCCCTGGCATCTTAGCCATAGAGAATCAAATGATCTCTTATATAGAGTGTCATTGATGAAGGCGATGGATAGAGCTCGTTTCATGAGCTGATGTCTTGAGGACGCATCTTCAGGTGTATGACAGGATTTGAAGTAGTCTATGAAGACTTATCTCCAATCCTTGACCTTTTCCCGGTTCTCTATTTGTAGGGCCGTTTGCTTGGTCGCTTCCTTTTCTTTGGACGACTCCGAAGACATTTCTGCCGGTGCAAGAACCCGACGACTTTGCACAATGATCCTCACATCATCGAGGTTTTCGTCAGCCAGCTCTTTAGCGATCTTGGCTAATGAATCCGCCTTGCTATTTTTCACGCACGGTATGCTTTCCAGGGCGTAGGAAGGGATTTGAGTCAGCAATTGCTGCACTCTCTCATCGTATTTTACCAACTCTGGTTTGCACGTTTGATAGCCGTCGTTTACTTAACTAACGACCAGCTGGGAGTCTCCGTATATGAGGAGGTTTTCAATTTCCATGTCGACAGCGATCTCAAGACCTGCTATCAAAGCTTCATATTCGGCTTCATTGTTTGTCTTCGGCTCTGTTAAGGAGAAGGCAAAGCGCATTATCCCTCCTTGTGGAGTCACGAAGATGAGGCCTACCCCCGATTTGATTATAGCGGAGTTGTGCTTTCTCTTCTTTATGGAAGATGCTCCGTCGAAATAGAGTTCCCATCAGATATCATTCTCTCTTCTCCCTCCGTCGATCGTGTCAAACGCGTGCTCATCTGGCAGTTCGCAATTTAGGGGTGAATCGGCAGGTATCGGATGCTCAGCGAGGAAGTCGGCGATGGCCTGGCCTTTCACTGCCTTGAGAGGATGATATGTTATCGAGAACTCCATCAAGAGGAGAGCCCATTTAGCGAGTCGTCCTGTTAATATGGCTCTTGAAATCAAATATTCGAGAGGATCCACTTTTGATATGAGATGGACCTCATATGCTAAAGCGTAGTGTCTGAGCTTCGTTATCGCGAAGATTAACGCCAGGCAGTGTTTTTCAATGGGAGAGTAATTGTTTTCTACCCCCAGGAGAACTCGACTTAAGTAGTAAAGGGCTCTCTCCTTCCCTTGGTCGTTTTCTTGTGCCCATAATGCGCCTAGAGAACCCTCAAGGTCGGTTGTATACAGAATGAGAGGCTTTTCCTTGACCAGAGCGGTTAGCACCGGAGGATTCTGTAGGTATTTCTTGATTTTGTCTAGTGCGCTTTGGCATTTACGATCCCAAACTAACGGGGTTCCCTTCTTCATCAAGTGATTGTAGGGACGACATTTGCCGGAGAGATTGGCTATGAACAGCCAAATATACGCGAGCTTCCCTTGGAGAGACCGCAGTTGCTTGAGAGTTCTTGGCGGGGGCATTTCCATGATCGCCTTGATCTTCGACGGGTCTATTTCAATGCCCCGATGTCGTATGATGAATCCTAGGAATTTTCCCGATGAAACCCCGAACGCGCATTTCAGAGGGTTCATCTTGAGGTTGTATTTCCGAAGACGTTGGAACACTATCTTCAGATGCTCCCAATGTTCCTCGTGTGATTTGCTTTTCACCACAAGGTTATCGATATAGCATTCGACGACTTCATTTATGAGGTCATCGAAAATTTTCGTCATGGCCCTCTGGTAGGTAGCGCCGGCGTTCTTCAGACCGAAAGGCATCACTTTGTAGTAGAATATGCCCAGAGGAGTACGGAAAGCGGTATGCTTCTGGTCTTTGGGATACATTTTTATTTGATTATATCCTGATGAGCCGTCCATGAAGGAGAAGACTTCATGAGTGGACGTGTTGTCTATCATCAGCTCGGTGACCGGTACGGGAAAGTCATCCTTCGGACATGCTTTGTTGAGGTCCCGAAAGTCTACGCAGATGCGTACTGTCCCATTTTTCTTCATCACTGGGACGATGTTGGCAATCCAGTCAGGATACTGGACCTCTTGGATGAAGCCGGAGTCGATTAGCTTCTTGACCTCGGCGTTGATGCTCACTTCAAGTTCGAGCCGCATTCTTCTCGGCGCTTGTTTGATCGGCTTGACATATGGAGATATCACCAATTTGTGCACGGTGATTTCTGGATTTAGTCCCGGCATTTCGGAGTAGTTCCATGCGAAATAGTCTTTATACCGCATAAGAACGTCTCTTAGCATAGCTACCTGTTCTTCGGATAGTAGCTCACTGACGAACGTAGGCCTCGGGTCGTTTGCCGTCCCTAAGTCGATTTTCTTTAGGTTGTCCACAGTAATATGTATCCCATCTTCCAGCTCTTTTGGCGCCGGTGGAAACTCTGAGATCACCTCGTCATCATCGTTTTTGAAGCACCGGGAGAGGTCGTCCATATCCTTGCGTACTCCTTCTCCCGATAGCGTTATTGCGTGACAGGTACGAGATCGCTTCCAAGACCGATGTTCATCTGTCTCTACTCTCGCTGCATATGTGGCTTTCGGTTCATGCTTCTGTGGCGGGGTTACCCTCCAACTGATGGATAAAGCGAACTTGCCTTGCTGATACTGGTCTTTGACCCAGTTTTTGAAGGTGAAGCAGTATTCAAGAGGTTGTCCTATCACTCGGTGATAGGAGCAATAGTCTGGGTGATGAACCTCACTTTCTTGTTCAGGGTGCTCGGACTCCGAGAGGGTAATCATCCGATGTTTCATGATGAGGTCGAATATCTACCTTGTCCTGTTTTGGGGAAAAGAATATGCTCGACCCATCTTTTTTATAAGAGACGGATCCCGGCTGCTCAATTTTCGATCGCGTGGCATTTTGAACCCGCTTTGCTGTTGTCGAACGTTTTTTCCGTTCTTTAGTTTGTTTTTGTCTCCGCGTCGAGTCTTCATTATGACGGGCTGGCGACAAAGGGCATCGTCATTTTTCGTAGCCTGCTGAAGGAGGTGCTGCGTCTTGGCTTTCTTGTAGATGGCCATTTTGCGGCTATGATCATCCCAGACCTTTTGACCCGCTTCTCTTATTAGCTTGTCCATCTGTTCTTCAAACGACGGACTTGGCATTTTCATGGTGGGACCTCATTTTGGTCCAGGTTTAGCGTCTTCTAACAGAGCATCTCTTTCTTCATCGAAGTCATGTATGACGTAGCAGCCCTAGAATCGTTCCCGTTTCTTGGATGGAATATATCCAAGCCGAATCGTTTCCATTCTCCCGTTGGGCAACTTTCGCTGAGTTCCGGGGACGTTCCAGATCCTGTTGTAGAACTGAGCTTATCGCGTGGTCTACTTGAAGGGTACGCCTTGGCGCCTCAACAGCCTTTTTAATCCTTCCATGCAGTATCTGGGCAGACGGATGGGCCGGAGTCTGTCAAGTGCGGAATCGGCACCATGCCAGATTTCTTTCTCCATTTTGGTTTCCGTGGATCGATAAAAAAAGATCGCCTTTTCATCTCTTCTCCTGTAAGGGACGTAGAACGTCTGCAGTTCCTGCACACTATAGGTATCAAGTGCGTCGAGCTCTTTGTAATGATCTTGCGGAACCATGGCGATTTGCAAACTCTAATCATCTCCAATGAAGGCTTGCACTGATGGACGAGCCGAGAATACTGCGTTGACCTCGTCTTCAGAGTCACTGCTAAAGACCAGAATAGGGGTAGACGGTCCCGGTTTATTGCATTGAGGTGGTCCCGAATAAACCATCTCTTCTTCCTCTTCGGTATCGCTCCCAAAGACCGGAATAGTGGTGATAGCTTTTTACTTATTCTCCGGCTTATGGAACCTTTCCATATCTTCAAAGTCTGGCAAGAAGTATTTTGCATCTTCGTATTTTCATACTTCATTCACGGAGAATGGGTTCAGCTCCCCTGTCACGGTGTACTCGAGACCATCCTTGAAATACTTCATACACTGATGTTGTGTAAAATGGATGATGTTGTACTCGTGCAACCAAGGCCTGCCGAGCAAAGCGTTGTAGCAAGTCTTGGCATCAATGATGTGAAACTTGATGTCCGTGAAAAGCAGCCCAAATTGCAACGTCAGTATCACAGACCCGAGCGTTCGTGATGACTGGGAGTCGAACCCAGAGATAGTGATTTTATCCCGAGCGAGGTGTTGAATGCTCATTCAGATTTCTTTTAACACCCTCACATTTAGGAGGTTGACAGAGGACCCGTTATCAACTAGGATCTTCCCTATCTTGATGTCATGGCAGTACCCGGTGACGTACAAGGGACGGTTGTGCTCGCACGTCCCGAGGAGGAGATCTTCGTCGCCGAAAGTGACGTCAGCTGTGTGAATTTCTTCTAGCTTGTCCTTCATCTTTTCTTCGGCGAGGAAAGCTTGAAACTGCTCGGGTTCTTATAGTGCCTTGATCAATGAATCTCTCGCCTGTTTAGATAGCAGAAAGGCGTCGAGAATACTTAGCTGTGAGGGTATCTTCCTCAGGTGTGCCAGAACGTTGTAATCTACCTTGTTTTTCTTGGGCGGATCCTTGGCTGCCAGCTCTTCGACGGCTCGGTCATCGAGGGTGATATCCTCAGGGACCTTTTCTTTCCCCTTATCCTTTTTGTTCGATCCTTTGTTTGCGGGTCCGAGATTCTTTTCAGGTAGCGTGCGATTGCGCAGCTGAATGTTCTCGCAGGTCTTCATCTCTTCTGTTTCAGAGATGGATTCCTTGAAGAGAGGGCCGAGGTCTATTTCTTCATCAGAATCACTCCCGAAGGTGAGAATTTGCGATTCCTCGGAATCAACCATGTGACAGTTGCCGGCAATTCTTTTATGCTCATCTGTCGTGCTTCTTTATTCCCGACGAGTTTTGCGCTTCATCTTCTTGAAATGCTGCCGGTGAGCAACGTATCTCTTCCACCAATTTTTAAAGGTGTTGCATTCTTCAGTAGGGTGTGTGGTCCTCCGATGGTACAAGCAATAGTTTGGAAGTATATCCTCTTCGTTAAAGTGTATCCTATCAGGAGTGCTTCCTTCGGAGGGTGGCAGCTTCATTCCCATCGATATGGCTTTGGCGAACCTTTTCCTTATCTTGAACCTGCTTTTGTCTGCGGTGGACTTGCTTCGATCTGGTTGGAGTGCTTCAATCTTTTCATTCAGTCGCCGGCGTTTGGCTTTTTCAAATATGGCCATTTCGCGCTCTCAATCCGCTTTGCTTTTCTGACGGGCTTAGGTCGATCATCTCATCAAATGGTTCTATGAGTTCAGGCTTGGGATCTGCCCCCAGTTTCTCTGCATCCCGAGCTTCTTCACTGTTTATTAACGAGTGAGAGATCACATGGCAGTTTGCTACATAATCCTCAGGTTCATCTGACGAGACTTCTCCCTCATCTTTAAAGATGTGGTTGAGAAACTCTTGGAGTGTGACCGGGGTTCGCGCCTTCTGGTTATATTCTTCCAGTGCGTTAATATGTTTTTGTAGGTCCGTGTGCTTGTCATCAGGCTTCACGGGATTTTTGGTCTTCTTCGTCTTCTTTGAAGACTTTGACAGCTGGGCTTGAGCATTTTGATCATTGCCATCAATTCTTGGCACCGGGCACGGCTTCAGCATTCCTTCAATAACCTTGGGCTCCAGCGGACTTTTCCACCTGATTGCCGGGCATGTTTGGAGATCCTTCAGCATTCTTTTCGTCTTGGCTGAAAGAGAGACCTCCCATGGAGCTTCTTCTATGAAAGAGCATGATGCTCCCGGTGTGTCCACCTTTTTAAGAGCGTGTGGTTGTGGCGGGCTTACTTTCCAATTCTCGGACAGTGCGAATTTGCCCTGTTGGTATTGATCCTCAATCCAGCCTTTGAAGACGAAGCAATTTTCAATTGGATGGCCTACTGCTCGGTGATAGGGGAAGTAATTAGGGTTGTTGGTGTCACCCGGCTGCAATGGACGTCTTGGATCTGGCAGATTGATGAGTCTGTTATGCACAGCCAGCTCGAACATTTTCTTTGTTTTATCCCGGGGAAATGAGTAAGGACGTCCCAGTCTCTCCTCGAGGGATTGGCGTGAACACACGTTGCTTTGGCGAACAACCGGGTTTAAGTTGCTCGGCTGATGTTGAGTATTGGCGACAAAGGTCGCTTTCCCTTTACCCTTTTCGTTCCGTGGTTCTGTCTTTGAAAAAGAAGGCTTATGACCCATCTGGTCCATTTGGGCCAGCTTATCAATCAAGGTCTGAAAGGTAGTCATCTTGAAAAACATCATGAACTGGGATATGGTCGCCTGCGGATCCAGAGTACCCACGAACATGCCTACTGCAGGCGCTTCTTCGATGCGCTGTTCGCACTTCGAACATAAATTTCGCCACCGTATCGCGTACTGAACCCATGTTTCGCCTGGCATCACCCTGGCATTAATTAGTGCGGTGATCGGGATGCGTTCTCTAGCGCTTGCTAACCATTGTGTAAATAGTAACTCCATTTCTGCAAATGTCTTAACGGATTCGTTCGGGAGTTCAGAGTACCATTCAAATGCTGTCTCCGAAAAGCTGCCAACAAACTAGCGAAGCAGCAGTTTGTCGTCACCCCCAGTATTATCGCATAAGGCCCTAAATTGAGCCACATGTTGGTGTGGATTTCACGTCCCTTTATATACGTGGAATTTAGGGATCGTATATCCTGGAGGGTACTTTATTTGGTCATACCAACCCGGATAGGGTCGTCCAGTCTTAACAATTTGACCGGCCACTTCATTTGCTTGATGAGCTCGTATCTGTTGAGCAATATAGTCATCCAGGGCGGCTTTATAAATGGTCTCCTCTTTGGCTGCTGAACAAACCGGAAGAGGGTTCGATGTCTCCCCTCTGTCGTCGCCAAGGATAATCGGGGGGTCTTCAGCTGGAGGATCCGCCTGTAACATCATCCCGACCATGTCTTGGAATAAAAGCGCCATTCGTTTTATGTTGGAAGCTTGTTCCGCTGTCTCTTTGTCCTTCTTCTCGAGAATTCTGCGGAGGAACTCAGCATTAGTTTCTTGTTCATGATGCTGCTTTGACGATGTTTCTGGGCTTTCTTTTGGCCCAGTGAGTGCGGCCATCTGTGTTAACACTTCCTGAAGCTTCTGTTGTTGCTCCTGGTCCTTTGTCACGGATTTGGTAAGTGGTCGATGACCCGTAGAGATATGGCTATCCTCTTTCCCGGATGCCGTATAAACAGTATGCACCACCATACCCCAGACTTGGGGCGTTTGGATTCAGTGCCTTTGAGCTTTGTCGCAGACACGGGGACTTTCTCCGGCCTCCTTCTTTTGTGGGCGCTCGAAGTTGAGGGAGCCATTGCAGCGGGCACCCAAATAGATGACATCTCCTATAGCATGACAGGGTGGTCCTTCTCTTGCCGAACTTTCATCTTTATCGATCGGAGGAAGTAGTCTTGGTCGATCACCGAGTTTTGGATCTGTCACCAAACTTTATGAATTTTAGTGGACAGCTTTCGAGGGGGCTGCTCTGGCTTCACCTTTGTAACGTTCTCCATAGGTAGAGAAGATCTTTTTAGCACGGCTTTCGGAGAGTTCTTGCATACCCTCCTAAGTGGTTCAAAGCTGTTCCCAGTTGGAACAACAACATCAACTTCCACCGTTAGAGATGGTGGGGTGAGTCCGGAAGGGGAGCTGCCCCCAGCTTTCCTCACTCGACGCCAGTGGCGACGTCGAGCATGGCGAGCAGATGGGACCACCTCCATTGTTGGATCAGCTTTTCCATGCCCTCTGTTCTGATGAGAGCCTATTGTTGGCGCCAGCCTATCAAAGACAGACGTCCGCTGAGAGGGAATGGTCAACCTGTCGAAAGCCGACCTTCGAGTAGGGAGAGCAGCTTGGATGACCTCAACTGTAACAGGAGTTGGAGTGTCCTTCTTTGGTATTACGAGCCTCTTTGCCGGCCCACTTAAGCTTTGACCCAGCCTGTCGAAGACTGAGGCATTGGAGCTGGACGACCCGCTGAGAGGGGCCGTGGTGGTTGCAAGCCGATCAAAGACCGACTTCTTCGCAGCTTTCTGTGACGGCATCTGTATGTTGAAGCTCTTTGGTGGGATCATGGTCCCAAAGAATAGACCAGTGGTGGCTTGGGTCACTTGTTCCACCGGCATTGTGAAAAGGGAGGTCGCTTGGGGCCTGTAGGTCACTCCTCCAGATGAGGCGGAACGGGAGTTGTTGTTGCAGCTGGAGCAGTTAGAGACCACTGATGTTCTTTTTTCTGCATGGGGGAAAAACCAAATCTTAGTACCTCGAACCCAAGGGCAACCATATTAGACCGCGATTCGTTCGCGAACACGACACACGAAGTGTAGAGTGGAAAGAGGAAAAGGTCCCACCGGGCGTGCCAGAATCTGTTCTGCGCCGAAAACCGGGAAGACATACGTCTTGCCTGAATTTTGGGGGCAGATGCTATTTGGTTTTATTCGTCCACCTCTCCGAAGATTCCAAGTTGATTTATGGCACCGTATATCGGAGGTTTAAATGGATGCGGCCGATGTAGCGGACTTCGTCAGACTCCCCCTCGTTTGAAGGGTTTTTGATTGTGGAGACGCTCTTCCCTGCAGGAGCAAGCCCCTGCAGTTAATTACACTACCGCATCGCGGTAACACTTTCTCCTTCTCCAGATGGTTACTTCGTGTCGTGTGTGCTTGTTTTATTTTTTGGTTTCCCGTGGATTGTATACGGAGACTAATTTATGTTGTCGCCCGTAGGGCGTGGATTAATCCAAATCCATATTTTCTTAGATTTGGGTTTGGGTTGGGTTTAAGGATCGTTAGTCTTGTTTTAGACTAAGATCAACTTAAACGTTTATTAAGGATACGTTAGTCTAATTTTAGACTAAGATCAACTTAACAGTTTGTTAAGGATACGTTGGTCTAATTTTAGACTAAGATCAACTTAACATGATCATTTAGATCCAACAAAAGAGCATTTGGGCTCTATTGTTTTAGTTTAGGGACTTTGCGGTCCAGTTTAAAGACGTCATAGTATGTAAAGTTTAGTTTAGGGACATTGCGGTCCATAAGTTTAAGGACATCATAGTCCATGAGTTTAAGGACCCCACAGTCCATAAAGTTTAAGGACATCATAGTCCATGAGTTTAAGGACCCCACAGTACATGGAATGTCTGGTTGTCGGGACCCATTACCTCTATGAAGACGTTGAAAAATTACAACGACAAATATCAGAGGAGTGAAGATGTACCCTTGAACCAATATTGGTTGGGAGATCTGTAGTCCAATTTGTGACTAAGATCAAAGATTTATGAGCATATGGGCTTAATTTAATCTGAATTGGGGGATTTATGGCCTGCTTGGGCTCAACCCATTCAGTTAAAGTGTTTGAACACTTATTTGGACTCAGTCCATTCATTTTTGAACAAAATGTTAACATTTGTTTGGGCTCAGGCCCTTTTTATTCAATAATGCAGAGTATTAATTTTGGGTTCTGACACCCCTTCTTCTTTTGTCTTTTTATTGAGTGTTGGACACTCTTCATAACTCTAAGGCTTTTATTTAAATAACACTTTATGTTCCCTCAGTGCACACGTGAGGAGCACGTGGCACAATTGGCGCTGAGCGCCAGATTTAAAGCGCTAAAGCGCTTCCTGTGAGATAGCGCACACGTGAGGAGCACGTGGCGCGCTTGGCGCTGAGCGCCAGATTCAGAGTGCTAAGGCGCTTTTTATGAAATAGCGCACACGTGAGGAGTACATGGTGCGCTTGGCACCGTGCGCCAGTTAATGAGCGCATAGCACTTCTTTAAATTTAGAGCGCTAAGGCTCTGCAGCCCTGTGCGCTAAATTTGGAACGCTGAGTCGCTTCTTTTAATTGGAGCGCTAAGGCTCTTCAGCGCTATGCGCTAGATTTGGAGCGCTGAGGCACTTCTTTTAATTGGAGCGCTAAGGCTCTTTTAAGCAGCTATGCTTTTTGAGAATTAAATTCTCTCTTATAAGAGACTCTGTCTCATGGATTTAAGAACAAAGTTCTTATTTTATAGGAGATATTTTCAATCTCTTGTGTTTTTGTTGAAAGGCTTTGCCTTTATGGATCTGTGATCCTACGAGAATTGAATTATTCTCCCCCTCTTTTTATAATGAGATGTTATGATCTCTTTTGTGAAAGACAGTTTGTCTTATAGATTTATGATCTGGCAAAAGAACTAAGTTCTTTTTCTGATGAGATGCTTTGATCTCTTTATTTTACCTTGAAGAAATTCTTCTTCTGCCGAGAGCTTGTTCTTCTCTTTTAACTTTCTCAAAGTTTGTGGGGGGTTCCTCTCTGCAAGACATGAAGTCTTGAGTCCTTTATATAGTGAAGGCTGATTTGTTGAATCAGTTAAGGAGATCATTTCTCTAATTGATTTGGGGATGTTTCCCCCGTTGGATCTTTGATCCAAGGGCTTCTGATTTACAGAAGGCAATCTTCTTGTTTTTAACTAAGTTGGGAAATTTATCCATATAGAATTTATTCTGTATTTTGGTGATTTTTAATCACCATTGGATCATTGATCCAACGGTGCTCTGATTTTCAGAGCATAATCTTTCCTGTTTGGAAAGATTCTGAGGAATGTTTCCTTAACAGAATTTTATTCTAGTCAATTGATGATTTATCATCTTCATTGGATCTTTGATCCAACGGTAGGGAACATTTAGTTCCAGCGCTAGCGCTCTCGTGCTTTGCACGTGAGCACTGCAACAGAGTCTTTGACTCTCAGCGCTGGCGCTGCTAGCGCGAGCGCTCTCATGGTTTGCACGTGAGTGCTGCAACAGAGTCTTTGACTCTCAGTGCTGGCGCTGCTAGCGCTAGCGCTCTCGTGCTTTGCATGTGAGCGCTGCAACAGAGTCTTTGACTCTCAGCGCTGGCGCTATTATGAAGCGCTGCTTCATTTCAAATTTCAAAATTTGAACAGAGCTTTTCTCTGATTGGGGAAACAGGTGGGATTTTGTCATGGCTAGTAGCTTGTAGAAGCTTGTATTGTTCATTGACCAAGTCCACTCTTTTGTTTTGCCTAAAATATTATCAACCCAACTAATTATGCTAACCATGGTTATGTCTCTACAAAGGTTAAGTATATGATACTAAACTCACCCATGGTTCTCATTATCCACTTGATTTTATCATGAGAGTTTTCTTCTTCTTCTTCTTCCTCAAAGCTTTCTAGCTTCAATGGAGATAATGGAAAACGAGTGAGCAAATTATTTCTAAAGTGAGCAAAATTCCTACTTTATCATCCTCTACTACTAGCCATTTAGTATAGGGTGTTTGCTTCACTAATTCCACAATTAGTGAAGGGGTAGCTTGGGTTAGTGTCTCCTCGACGTAGATCATCTTCGGCCTCGAAGACTTCGATGCAAGCTTGTTCATTTCTTCATGGGAGCCTCTCTAGAGTCCGGGAGTTTATGATTGCAGCGAAGGGACTACTACACGGAGCTATTGAAGTGAAGGACCAGTCTACAAAGGTTGTATTCCTTGTTCACTTTAGTTGCAAAGTTGTTTGCATTCTTTTCGTCGCATTTTCTAGTATACGATTCTAGGTTAGGGTTAGCTAGAACGGCTAAATTTTTAATTTGGCATGGAAGATGCCTCCCGAAACCTTGTTGCTGTGCTAGACAACCCTGCAGTGGTATCAGAACCATTCTAGAAAATTAGACGATGTTTCTTAGATTACGAAACCGAAACGACTCCGAAACTTGAAACACGAAAACTTGGTTTCTGTCGAGTTTAAAAAGTCCTTTAAATTTTTTTTAAACAATTGCAGAATGTTGTATGAGATGCAACATGAACACAATAGAAATTTCAAGCCCCCTCCCCGGAATTTGGCCGGCCACATCAGTAGTAAATCCGGCCTGCTCGGCTAGTTTGAAGAATTTGGGCTTAAAATTTTTACAGTGTTCCGGGGTCTGGGTCTTGGTGTTTCAGGTGTTGTTTATTTTTTCTAAGTTTGCATGTGATGTGATCTTAAACTATAAGAAATTAGGAGTGTTTCGTATTCGTAGTTTTAACATAGTTTCGGGTATTCACATGTTTTCTAGGCGAAGTTAAAAAGTTCGAACGAATGTCAAAAACCCATTTTTCCAAGTTTAATGTATTCGAAAAATCATGCAAGTAATTCTGTGAACCCTCTAGAAGAATGAAACCCTAACTCGACATAATGACAATGGAAACGCTTTCGTTACTTAGGGTTTGCAGCAGTTCCGCGGTGCCATTAATGAGGCTTGGGTCTACCCTTCTACGGCTAATGCATAGGTACTGTGGCATGTTCTGGGTATTATTAAACTGTGCTCAAGTGTAAAGCTCACAGGGAATTGTGGGACTTTGATGAATCGATCGAAAAGTTTAACGTCGTCCGGATATCATGTGATGAGATACAATATTTGGAATCCAAAAAAGTAGTTATGAGATAACTAGTTTGAATTTTATAAATCTAGCAGTTTAGTCTCATTTGATCGGTTGCCACGGGATTTGGATGCAATCAAAAGTCCATCGCAATTACGTAGTGTATGCGAATACTCGCCGGGTAACCTTATTAGATAGCCACGCCCCATAGCCCCGATCAAGTGACTGTAGGAGAACCCCGTCGCCAAAAGCATCCGTTCGGGTGCTCGCGGCTGCGGTGTTCCGCCTTAGTGCACTTCGTCGACGGCATCGGGGAGTGCGGCCTTCTGCTAAAGTTTCCGACGAGCATTCGATCAGGTTATCGGGAATGTTGTTGAATTACCCGACAGGTTATTGGAAAGAGTTTTCAATATCGAGACTAAAATGCGGGGTTTATAATTGTTAGGCATGTGATGTCTAAGGAATTCATTTGGTTAGGCATGAAATCCAAAGTATGTGATGCATTGGGTTTATGATGTCTAAGGTGGTTGCGGATTCCAATTGTTGTAGTTTTCACTTTCTTTTCTGCGACCGTAAGTGTAATATGTGGTGTATCGCTAGTTTCGTTGCTATACGTCAACGACAATTGGGATACACATATTTACTTACGTTGATGACATGTGATGTTATGTGTTGCTGTGATATGTTATATTGGATCGTCGTGTTTGAATAGCCGGGTTTTTTTTATATGAGATGAGAGTTTTTCATTTTCATTCATGTAAAAACTTGTATGTAATATTCTTTTATTGGGGCACTTCCGGGTTGAGGAAGATGTCACCGTTGATGTATTTTATTTACTTTTCCGCATTATGATAGACCCAAGGTGGGGAGCACAAGTAACCGGGTTCTAGGGTCCAGTGGGAGACCATCTCGAGGCGTCGAGACTGGGTATCCTAACTCTAGAATTGGTAGGGTTTCTTGACGCTCTCGGAGGGGTCTAGGGATGTGAGTTTGGCTATTCATCGTGACCGTGGAATCCATGTTTTATACAGGCATAATTTAAAACCCGGAAATCCTAGTATATCCAATATTTCATATGTTGATTTCTGCTGCGATATTCTGTGAGATGATCACTTTATATGATGAGATAGATACTGTATATAGTATATGTGATATATTATATAGACGTTGCTTATGTTTTACACCCGCGCTAGCCCTGCCCCGCTCTGTCGTTGGTTACCTAACCTAATGGTGAATGACAGGACATCGAGGCGAATGCGGATGGCATAAGCGTACGTTGTATTTATCTGTGATGCTTAGGTAATTTAAAATGATGGGACTTCATTAATGAGATTAATGAAAGAAAATAAACCTAAAGTTGTTGTGGAATCGAATTTTCAAAAACAGGTAGCTCTAGTTGTTGCTTTGCATAGTGGTATTCCTTGTAGAATATCCAGCACCTTATTTGATAAGGAAAGAGCCGAGATCCCTTCATCGGGAGTGACCTCTTTAGCAATAACTGGCAGATGCTACAACCTTCGGTTTCGTCTTTTGATTGCTTTTCTAGTTTTTGCTTTGCATAGTGGTATTTGTGAAATATCCTGCACCTTATTCGATAAGGAAAGAGCCGAGATCCCTTCATCGGGAGTGACCTCTTTAGCAATAACTGGCAGATGCTACAACCCTCGGTTTCGTCTTTTAATTGCTTTTCTAGTTTTTGCTTTGAATAGTGGGTTTTTTGAAATATCCTGCACCTTATTTGATAAGGAAAGAGCTGAGATCCCTTCACCGGGAGTGACCTCTTAGCAAAATTAGTAAAAGGCTAAAAAACACTCCATTTTAAATCACTCGATTTTACGACGATATCAAGTTCATTACACAAAAGGTTTTCTTAAAAATCTGTCGTAGCTCTTCGTCATTTCAGATAAGTACCACTTAGTATTCGTGCTACGTTTGTTGACCATGTTATGGCATAGTGTGCAGTAGCTGATTAGTGCTTATCTGCATAAGCATATGATGCGATTGGATTAGGGTAGTCGTGCGACTTTGTTGACCTTGTTAAGGGCCGTGCAGGTGGGTTTAATTCAATAAGGAAATGACGGGTTGAACTTGGCTAGCGCTTATGATTTGTTGACCTTGTTAAGGTCATAAGTTGTTAGGGGTAAAATATTATCGGGAATTTCAAGTATTGAAATTTGCAATGAGATTGCATACCTTCTATGAGATAGTTGGATCCCAATACCCACTGCGAGTAATAGTTACTTCTGCGAGAGTTTTGCACTTTATAATTAGCCGATAAAGTAGGTGTCTAGAAAGGTATTAATGGGGTTACGCCCCTGGGAAAATGAGGTTTATTTTAATTAGGTCCGTGCGAAAGCACGGGGAACCTCCCTCAAAGTACCGGCACTGGCTTGGCTGAAAGATTGGCAAACTTATAGGGTGTAATTAATTCTGGTTAGTCTTTCCTTTTAGGGTTTGACGTAAGATTTGATAAAAACAGTGGGAGCCATTCTGAATAGATAAATTAATAACCAATCTAATCTTGCAAGAGCATACGCTGAGTGTTTTCTTCTTTCTCTCCAAGTAGCGACCATGTCACGCCTTAATCAAGATAATAATATGGATGTATTGACCGAACCCGCTTATTATACTGTGCTGGGGAACGTTGGTACCGCTCTACCTTATAATTGTTATAAGACTGAGCAGGAAATTAGGGATTACCAGGATTCCCGTGCCTCCCAAACGAAGAAAGTGCATGATGATGCATCTTCTTCGGGTGTGTTCATTACCGAGAACCGTTTCTCAGTATCCTTTACGCCCTGGGTATGAGATACCAGATCAGGATCCCACATATGTAATCTGTTACATGGCTGCAGATAGGTAGAGAACTGAGAATAGGTGATAATGTTTTAATAGTTGGAAACGGTGCAATTGTTGCAGCCAAGATGTTGGCAGTTATCACCATGTATTACTAAATACATTGATTCTGGATGGATGTTATTAGATACCGAACCTGATATACAACATCATATCTGTCTCTTTATTTAGTAAAGAAGGATATAATTTTGTATTGTTGGATAATGTTTTGAACATTTCCTATATCAAGAGTTGATCGGTTCAGGCACATTATCTAAAAGCATATACGTTCAACTACAGTTCTTAACGTACACAACACACACAAGAGGAAGAGTTCAGAAATGAATGAATCCTTCTTGAGGCATTGTAGACTAGGTCATATCAATGCGACCCGACTAGCTAAGTTATATTAAGATGCATATTTAAATTAATTTGAATTTACATCTTGTGAAACTTGCCAATCATGTCTCAAAGATAAGATGACCATAGCTCTGTTTATTGGAAACAGAGAAAGAGTTAGTGAACTCTTGGGATTGATGCATGATGATGTATGTAGGTCCCCTGTCAACACATGCCAGGAATGGTTCTTTGTACTTCATTACATTCACTGATGATCTCTCAAGATTCGGACATATGTTCCCGTTGAAACACAAGTCTGAAACTTTTGAGAAATTCATAGAATATAAGTCAGAAGTAGAGAACCAAAACGGGTATAAGTATTATGTCCTTTGATGTGATCATGGAGGAGAATACTTGAGCACGGTATTCCTGGACTATTCTAAAGGAGAATGAGATTCTCTTTCAGTATTACTCCTCCGTATACACCACAGCACGTCGGTGTATCGGGGCGGAGCAATCGCACCCTATGTGATATGGTGTGCTCTATGATGAGTACCACTGAGTTGCCTATTTCCTTTTGGGGGTTATGCACTTGTGAAGCTGCATACCTATTGAATAGGGTTCCAACCAAATCAGGTGCCTACCACTTCATATGAGATATGGTATGGGAAAGCCATATCTTAAGTAAGTTAAGATTTAGGGTTGTCCGGCCTATGTCTAAAAGCAAAATCCGGACAAGCTCGAGACAAGGTCAGTTCTGTGGAAGTTTTTTGGATATCCCAAGCATTCGCAAGGGAATATCTTATACCGCACCGAGAAACAAAAGGTGTTTTATTTCTCGGCATGCCACCTTTTTAGAAAAGGAATTTATTTGGGAAACAAATTAGTGGTCATGAGGTAGAACTGGAAGGAGTTCCAGCTATACAAACTACAGCTGATGATTTGGTAGAACCGGAGGATTCAATAGTTCCCGACGAACCTCAGCCTCTCCGCCGATCTGGTAGGGTTCCTCACCTACCTGAGAGATATTCGGTTTTCTCTATGACAGTGGGAGCGAGAATTGTATCATGAGATAATGACCCAACTAGTTTTGA
Organism: Agapanthus africanus; assembly: GCA_030015575.1. Classification (NCBI taxonomy): domain Eukaryota; kingdom Viridiplantae; phylum Streptophyta; class Magnoliopsida; order Asparagales; family Amaryllidaceae; genus Agapanthus; species Agapanthus africanus. The sequence continues at coordinate 644,482,746 of CM057342.1, forward strand.
GCAGGCCATCAGGAGTGGGGACTCTGTGAGAATGGCTGGATACTAAGCGATCCAAGATGGAATCCATATACACCAACAAAGTATGAACTTTGGTTACATTAACTGAAGGGTTAAATCCCCATCAAGAGCAAGTATATCTTAAGAAGATTACTTGGTGTAGATGGAAAAGTTGAGACTTTCGAAGCTAGACATGTTGTAAAAAGTTCTCGTCATCGACCAGGTTTGGATTATGATGAAACCTTTTCTAGTGTCTATGCTTAAGTCCATCCGGATCCTACTTTCCATTGCTACATACCATGATTACGATATCTGGCGGTTGGGTATCATGACTGCTTTTCTAAATAGTGATTTAGAAGAGAGCGTCTATATGTACACAGCCAGAGGGCTTCGTAGACAGTGGGAGAAGCGGAAACGTGTGCAAGTTGCTTTATGGGTTAAAGCAGGCATCGTGGAGTTGGAATGTCTATTTTGATGTTTATTCAAAGAGTTTGACTTCATCAAAATGGTAGATGAATCTTGTCTATACAAAAAGGTTGTAGAGAGTAAGGTGGTCTTCCTCGTATTGTACGTGGATGGCATACTCTTGATAGGAAAGGAGTTACCTATGCTTCACTCGGTCAATCTCCTCTTATCACAAGGATTATCCATCAAGGATTAAGGTGCTACCACCTAAATCCTGGGTTTTTGATCTATAAGATAAATCTAAGTGGATGCTAGGATTCTTACTAGGTGCAGTGAGATGATATCAATCGATCCTAGGGAGAATCATTGGATAGCTTCCAGGGTGGTAAGGAAGACTGAATGTCAGTCGCAGGCATTATCTTTACCCTCAGTGGAGGGACGGTATGATGGAAGAGTTCCAAGCTATACCGTGGCAAACTAGACGATAAAGTCTCGATACATCGCTACCAACGATACTGCCAAAGAGGCAGTCGGGTGTATATAAGTTAATGAGATGAACTTTGTTCCTACCATTGTGTGACAATGGAGTTGTGGCTTTGGTCTAGGAACTCTCATCCCATCAGTGATCCAGACATATTCTTAGGCAGTATCACCTGATCATGGATACGGATAATCTCCAGGGAGATCGAGGTTAGGAGAGTGGACTTAGAGGTTAACACGGCGGATCCACTCACAAAGGCCTTTTCCCAGGATATACTTTTATGGGATGGTTGAGTATGAGATACTTCAACCACTGCTGATTGTTGGGGATTGGATACTACAACAGATGACTCTAGTGCAAGTAGGAGATTGTTAGTTATATGTATGCCCTAGAGGCCATTAGTGTACATATGATGTATATTATAGTGGATGCTTGGACATACATAGGGAGGACTTTCTTGCTCAACATGATAGTATGCTATCTGGTTGCTCTTTGTCTTAACATGTATACTGATTGTCTCTATTTACATGTTGATAAAGCCCTTAGGATGAGTACTTGACTACCAGGATTATGATGCAGATAATACTAGTGGGGACATAGTAGTCGGTAAATACATCCTTCAAATGTTCCTAGTCGTAGGTGTATCGAGACAGGGCTTCGATGTACTAGAGTAGACTAGCGTGTAGCTTCTCGGCCCATGTAGATGGGCGATGGATGATCCCATATCCATTGGTTTTTGACATCAGAGATGGTATATGGGTGCTCAGTGGAGACTGGGTACACTGAACGTACTCGCCGAGAACTCCCAGATGGTATTATACCTTGTTGGAGATAGTGCCCTCAGAGTCAATTATTGGATCACAGGCACGTGATTGCAATGATTGAGGGAGGACCTATTCCGGTAGGACAGTCTTACTCAAGATGATAGTATGCTATCTGGTTTACCTTTATCATCGTGTACTGCTTTAGGTGACCTTACAGGTCGCTATTACACGTTGATAGAGCCCCTAGGATTCTTGCTTGACTGCCAGCAGTATGAGGGCGATCATATACGTGGGAGCTGGTAGTCTATAAGCACATCCTTAAAAGGTCCCTAGTCGTGGGAGTTTCGAGACAGGGCATCGATACTCCAGAGTAGACTAGTGTATAAAGTCGAGACCCCGACGAGGGGCGGTGGCCGGTCTCACAAGCCACTGGTGTCAGTTGGATCACCTAAGATGTATACAGGTGCTCATTGGGTTATTGGTACACCGGACAGGACTCGCCGGGAACATGCTAGTTGGTCTTATACCTGACGTCAGATAGCAGTTCCCTGGTGACATGTGTACAGGTTAGTTCATCGACCTAAGATCGTCATTTGTCTCGTGTGAGTTCCCACTGTACTTTGATTACTACCCTACCACGCTCAAAGAAGACGTGCAAACAGGTTTTAGTTGGGTACAGTCCCGAGCCACATGGAGGCAGTGAGCGGATCTTCAGGGGTTCGTCTCTCCCGGTATTGGGGGTGAGGTCACGCTGTGTCTAGGAGAGCCCTTACACGAAGTCCTTGGCCAAGGCAGGAGATTTACTGGTAGGTATTCCAGTAGTATCTCAGGGTGTTCTGAGCTACACTCCGACACGACTTGTACCGCTTTTGGGGGTCTGACTTTTACCAACCACCTAGGCCCGCCATGCGATGCTCATAGACGAACGGACCGGACTGTACGGATATTGTCACTGACAGGCTCAGTAGGGTGTCAGGCTGAGTTCGCTCACAGACGTCCCTTTTGGTCAATAGCTGGTATCCCGTCACGTATGGCTAATACCTCTAACGTGCTAGTGCTTAAATCCACAGCCATAGTATTGACGAGTCTTTAGGGTCCCCCACAGACAGTTACTCAAGTTTCGGGCGAAACGCTGTAGAGGCCGTATGGAGATATGGCAGGGTTCGATCAGATACGTGCGATATTGCACGGATCATGATTGGACGGATTATACTAGCGGGCTTTGGTTTAAGCCGGATCCTAGTATTGTACAGTGTAGATTTTGTCTCATTGCATTTGTATTCGGTCGGAATACAAATGCGGGTATGTATATACAGTAGCGGGGTTTTCCTGTAATTTATTACGGGATCAGTTTTCCGAAGTTGCCAGTTTGCTTTCCGTTTCGGCCATTTTTCTTTGTATCTTTCCTTGGCTGAAAGTTGGTGTAGGAGAGCTTATTTGCAATTGTGCAAATTAGCATTGTGGAGGGTGGTCTTTGCAAATTGTTGGATCATGATGGTTCTTACTTCCTTGACTTCTTGCTTCATGATTATGCTTCATGATTGCTTGACTTTTTGTCATGATGATGTGAGATGGTTGTTGAGTGTGGACTTTGGATTGTGATCATCATTTCATATGATAATCATTTTCCTTTTTGCTTGTATTAGTTGCTTTCCCACCCCTTGACCTTTCCTCTCTCTCTCTCCATTCTCCAAGTAAGTGGCCGGCCAATTCCTTGAGGGGGGCTGCCTATTATTTTTGTGGGGGATTTTTGGTTCTCTTGTTTTTGCAAAAATCCCCAACCTCATCTCTAAAAATGCTATCATCTCAATCCTCCACTAATGGCAACTTCCACAACCACAAAGAGACATAGAGTTCTACAGTTAACCTACAGCATCCTTGGGCATGTCTACTCGCCAACTTCATGCCCGAGTTGCCTCGGTCTAGAGGTGGGAGCCTGTAAAAGAAGCCGGCGACGTGGTGCCCTTCCGGCGAGGAGGTGAAGACCGGAGATTCAGCGGCGAGATCGGGACGACGACGAGAAGACCGAAGGACACGGATCGCTCGGTATATCTCTCTACCCGTTCTTTAGTTAGCTAGGATTAGATTAATGGCCCGATCCGGGATTTTTGTGCGCGGTGGTGCCGGTTATAAAGTTTAAAGCAAATCATCGTTTCCGTATTTTGGCCTCGGATTGACGGCCGGGGCGCCGCCGTGCACTTACACAGGTATCAGAGCCACGCCATTAACCTAGTCTACCTTTGTCTAATGTGCTTACATTTCCGATCGAACAAAATTCCAAAACAGCATTTTCAAAAGCATCAGTTCTCTGTCCAAATTTTTTAGGCTCGAAAATTTTTTCAGGGTGTTGCAGAAGTATGTGCAGGGAAAGTTAAGGGTTCTGTAAAAAATTGGTGAGTTGATACTGTATCCCGACCGCGGAACCGCGGCCACAGCCCTGTTCCTCCGCGACACAGTGCTTTTACTGCACCAATTTTGTTCAGAGCTCTTTAAACAGGGAAATTGGGGTTTTGGAATATTCTTTTTGGGCTCAGAATTTCTTTAAGTGCTACAGTAGTGCTTGGGGGCCCACTTAGGAAAATTTGATCGATCGAAAATTTTAAACATGTTAGTTCACAGTATTTACATTATATCTGCGACCGTGAATGTCACTTGATCGGTAAATCCTGTCTAACTGCTATAGCCCGGTTAGACGGATTTACGAACGTGACATTCACGTTGATGTTCTGTGTTGTGCTGTGATGTTGCGAATTGGTCGTGGGGATAGCCTGGATGCAATGCTAGTACAGTTTTGGTTTTATTATGTACATTTGATATTGCGGGGCGAGCGTCCGACATGTGGACTGCCGTCACTGCATGTTTGTATATTATTCTTTTGGGGCATGACCGGGGTGAGGTCGATGTACCTGTTGTATGTATATTTTACTTTTTGTACTAGGATTACCCTAAGGTGGGGTGCACGGATAGCCGAGTTCTAGAGGGCAACGGGCCCGCATCTCATGGCGTTGAGACGGATGGGGCTTCACTTTAGAATTGGCGGACTATTCGCCGCACTCGTAGGGTGTACAGGTTGACCCAAGGAGGGGTGCCCAAGTTACCGGATTCCGTGAAGTGCTGGGTGGTCCATTCACGTTGCTGAAGGGGGCTGCCTCGCTTCAGGTTTTGGCGGGTAACTTGCCGAGCCCGTAGGGGTCTAGGATTTCATTGCACAGGCTATCCACCCGACCAGGGGAACGTCGGGTTTCAGTAGCGGCTCTATGAAACCCGGGGATCCCATATATCTGTATTGTTCTGTGATGCTTATTACATTTCTGTGATGTCTCATTTTATCACGCCTTGAGCGAAATATTATATATTGATATATATACTAGTAGATGTTGTATATGTTTTGCATCCGTGCTAGTCCATTCCCCGCTGTGTCGTTAGTTAACTAACTTAACGGGTAATGATGGGACCCAGTGGCGAATGCGGATGGCATATACGTACGTCATTATTTTCGTTCTTTATTGGTGTGATCAATTGATGGGACTGCACGTGCTCGGCTACTGATGATCCGACGGCCATTCTTGTCGAAAATAACTTTTTCGACGCTTCGTATCTAGCGATACGAGATTGCTCTCCATACAGTTCTTTTGTATGAAGCAATATGGATTCCATGTCCATATTCTCGTGCCTCCTCTGATGTTCGTTGTCCATCGAGGCAAGCAGGAGGCATTTGGCCTTCGCGCTATCAATCTCCCAAGTCTTGCGGATTTCCTTATCCGCGACGCTGGAAGTTGGACCAGGGACAGGGGGAGCTTTGGTGGTAAAAAGATACCCCAGCTTGTCGTAAGTGATTGCTATCTTGACATTCCTGAGCCAATCTTTGTAGTTTGGCCCTGTCAGTTTGTTTTTATCTAGGAGTAACTTAAGTCCAGTCATGTTGATTGGTCGCTGCAATTAGGAGAGAGAAGAAGAAACACTCAGTATGATGCTCTTGCAAGTTTAGAGTGGTTTTTAGTTTGTCTAAACAGGATGGCTCCCACTGTTTCTCGAATCCCTCCTCAAACCATAAAGGAAGAATTAGTCAGGATCAATCCCACCGTACAATACTTGCTTAACCGTTCAGCCAGGCCGGTGTCGGTACTTCGAGGGGGGTTTTCCAACGCTTTCGCGAAGTTCCTTAATTAGAGAACCTCTTTTCCCTGGGGGCGTAGCCCCGCTAACACCCTTTTAGGCACCTACTAGGTTTATAGCATTGATCGTTAAGTGAGAAATTTCCCGAGGAGTAGCATATACTCACAGTAGGATCGGGATCCAAATATCATTGCGTGATGAAACTGAAGGAATCCTACCAGAATCATCACACTCCAAATGGTATGCAAATCTAGCAAGTTTCAGTACTTATGAAACTCCCGATGTGGATTTTTGCCCCATGCTCTTATGACCTTGACTTTGGCCAAAATATCATAAGTCACATGTCAAGTTCTACCCGTCATTATCCAGGTTAATTTGGATCCATCCGTACCTACCCTTGACTTTGGCCAAAATGGCAGTACGACTGTCCCAAACCAACGCATCTATCTATGCTACACATGAACACCCAATAGCTACCAATCACTGTGCCTTGACTTTGGCCAACATACACAGCTTGAATACTATTGACTATTCATGTGAAACGACGGAGGGCTACGGATGGTTTTGGCAAAACCGTGAACGTAGTGAACTTGATATAGTCGATGGAACGAGATAGCTTTTAAAAGAAGTGGCTCAAGCTCCGTATTTAAAAGTTGTTTTTTGAAAAGAACCGAGTGGTTTTTCGAAAGTGTTCCAACGACTTTAACTTGGTTTATTATCTTGCATTAGTTCTTTTAATGCGTGATATTCTTGCATTAGTTCTTTTAATGCGTCCCATCATTTAATCCTACCATTGCAGAAAATAACCAAAATATGACGTACGCTTATGCCATTCGCATTCGCCACGGGGCCCCGTCATTACCCGTTAGGTTACTTAACTAACGACAGAGCGGGGGCTGGGCTAGCGCGTCTGTAAAACATAAGCAACGCCTAAATAATATCATATATAGATATACTGCAATGATAAACATTTCAGATCACAGATGAATACATTGGATATACTAGGAATCTGTAATTTGCACGAGCCTGTAACAAAAACAGATTACACGGTCGCGGTGAATAGCCAAAACCCCACCCAAGACCCCTACGGGTGCGGCAAACTACCCGCCAAGTACCCGAAGCGTAGCAACCTCCCTCATCTCCATGAGTAGGCCACTCGACACTTCGGCATACCCGGTAGTTTGTGCACCCCCTCCATGGGTCTATCATAGGAGCAAAAACAGTAAAAAGAAATTATACAATGACGGCTACAACCCCGACCCGGTTGTGCGGCCATACAAATAATTATTACATCAATTTACAAATTTACATGAATTGAAAGAAAAGAAAACTCTCGTCTCACAACCCCCGGCTATTCACCCGCGACAATCCAACATATTCATATCCACATTCCAGCAACATTACAGATCACAGATTTGTATAACCCCCACTAATCGACATATAGCGATTAGTAGACGTTCAATACAAATATCACATAACAGAAAAACCCGTTAGCTAAAGTCTTTTAGAAGTTCGATAAAAAATACGGATTTTCGGGACCCCAAAATAAAATTTTCGTTCTGGAAAATCTGGGTTGAAAATATATGTACCAAAATTCCCAAAATACCCCCAGAAGCATACTGTAGCAAAAATAAACCAGAGAGGGGGCAAGGAGGCCGCGGAACCGCGGCAATAGCAAGCTATTGCCGCGTTTCCGCGCTCGTTTAGGGGAATCACCTGGTGATTTTTCTACAGTAGCAATAAAAAACCCTGAGCCGATTTTAGGTGTTAAAATAATCAACTTTTGAACAGTAGAAAAATCGACAGAAACTCGAATTTTTGGGGTTTTGTTTTTGGGACTTTTTCTTTGATCGATCTTCTAGTTACTTGCTAACTTGTTAGATAGAGTTTAACTAGGCTCTGATACCACTGTAAGTCCATGCTACCTCTCCCGGTACTTTCGGGAATGCGGAATTTGGTAAAAAACGATTTTTACGGAGGTGGTAACATGGACCTAAAACCTGGATCTTGGTTAAACATCTATCTAACAACCTAACTATGAGTCTCTAGCTACTCGGTTAGGGGGTTATACCTTGCTTGTCTTGAACTCCTTCGTCTTCAAGCTCCGATGGTGGTCCGATTGGCTTCTTCTCGTCGTCTCCGTACGCCGAAGATAGATCCACCTGAAAGCTCCAACCTTTAGCTCCTTCTTCGTTCTTTGAAGAAACTAGTTCACTTGGTTTGCTAAACCTAGTGAACTAGAATGAGTAGAGAATACTTTGTGTGGGATTTTATCTATGGTTCTTGATTCTCAACTCATGAGACAAGAGAACCATAGATTAAAGAGAGGGAGCAAGAGCAAAAGGGTGAGAGCAAAAGGAGAGCTCAAGAACAAGAGAGAGAATGAGCAAGAAAGACTGAGGCTCTCTTTTGTCTTTCACCCTCTCATAATCCAAAGTCATGATAACTCATCATACTAACAAAAGTCTTATGTGATGGTTGAAGCAACCATAACCATATCATTTCATGCACTCATTTTGCACAAATGAGCAAGCAAACAAAAGTCTTTGCCATGAAATGATGGCTATGGTTATCATGATGGTCAACTAGTCAAGCCTAGTCAACCGGTCAACAAGTCAACAAAAGTCAACAAGTCAACAAAGTCAACAAGTCAACAAAAGTCAACAAGTCAACAAAGTCAACAACCATATCACCATAATACTTAATTAATATAATAGTTAATCACATATCATATTCTCATTAGGGTTGAGCAAAAAGTCAAATAGTCAACGGTCAACTGTCAACAACCCTAATGAGAATCCACTGCCTCTGTCTCCCTGTCAACTGTGCATACACACCCGCATCCGCGTTCCGAGGAACACGAATGCACACTGGATAAATCCAATCCCATAAGGTACACTAGGATCTGGCTTAAACCAAAGCCCGCTAGTGTAAACTGTCCGGACACTGTACGCGCACAAGTGCACGGATGTGACCGAACCCTGTCGCAAAACCATGCGACCTGTCGCAATACCATGCGACCTCTACTCTTTTGCCTAAAGGCGAAAAGCTTTCTGTGTGGGACTCTAAAGACTCGACACTACGCTGGCAGTGGGTTTAACCACAGACCGCAAGCGGCACTAGCTGTGCGTAACGGTCCCCAGGTAGTGCCGACAAGAAGACCGACGAGGCGAAACCCATCTGAACTCCTACTGAGCCTGAGTGTGACATTCTCCGTACAGTCCGGTCTGTTCGTCTGATACATCGCATGGCGGGCCTAGGGGGCGGTAAACGTCAGTCCCCCAATAGCGGTACAAGTCGTGCCGGAGCGAAGCCCAAAACACCCTGAGATAACACTGGAAACCTACCAGTATATCTCGATTGCCCTGGCCAGGGACTACTCGTGTAATGGCTCTCCTAGACACAGCGCGATGTCAACCCCCAATACCGGGAGAGACGAATCCTGTCTAACCGTCACTGCCTCCAAGTGCTTCGGGACTGCACCCAACCACTACCTGTTTGCACGACTCTTTTGAGCCGTGGTAGGGTAGTGATCAAAGTACAGTGGGAACACACTCGAGGCGGAGTGACAGTGTCAAGTCAGCAGACTAAGCTGTACTCATGTCACCTGGGAACTGATAACTGACGATAGGTATAATACCAACTAGTCAGTTCCCGACGAGTCCTGTCCAGTGTACCCGTAACCTAACGAGCACCCGCATACTATCTCAAGTACGACGTACTGACGGCTGTGGGACAGACCGTCTCCCACACTGGGATGAGAAGCGCATGCGCTGGTCTACTCCGGAGTATCGATGCCCTATCTCGATAGTCCTGCGACCAGGGACCTGCATAAGGATGTGCTTATAGATTACCCAGCCCCACTAGTGTGACGGCCATCACATCGCTGGTAATCAATCAAAGATCCTAAGGGCTCCACTAATGTGTATAGGCGATATACAAAATATAAACACATGTACACATTGAAGTAGAAACAAACCAAGTAGCATACTACTATTTTGAGCAAGATTGTATATACAAGGTGAATATCCCAAGCATCCATTAAGTAATATACAAACTAGTATGATACAGTAATGGCCTCTAGGGCATATACACTAACAATCTCCCACTTGCACTAAGGCCATGTACTGGCGTATCGAAGACCTATCATCTCGATCAGCCGCTCGAACTGAGTCTGGGGCAGGGCCTTGGTGAATGGATCTGCAGTGTTATCTTCTGAAGCGGCTCTGTGAACCTCGATCTCCTGGCGATCCACGATCTCCCTGATCAGGTGATACCGCCTCAAGATGTGCCTGGATCTCTGATGGGACCTGGGTTCCTTCGCTAAAGCTATAGCCCCGTTGTTGTCGCAATACAGAGGTATTGGATCAACAATGGACGGAACCACCTGAAATTCTTTCAAGAACTTCCTCATCCAGACAGCTTCTTTTGCGGCATCAGATGCAGCGATGTATTCCGCTTCCATCGTCGAGTCTGCAACGGTTTCCTGTTTGGAGCTCTTCCAACACACCGCCCCTCTATTGAGGGTAAAGACAAAACCCGACATGGACTTGGAATCATCCTTGTCACTCTGGAAGCTGGAGTCAGCAAAGGCCTCGATCTGGAGGTCTTTTCCGCCATACACCAAGAACATCTCCTTAGTCCTTCTCAGGTACTTGAGAATGTTCTTTACCGCTATCCAGTGTTTCTCCCCAGGGTTTGACTGATACCGGCTTACCACACTCAGTGCATAAGCTACATCCGGTCTGGTACACAACATCGCATACATTATAGAGCCTACCGCAGAAGCGTAGGGTATAATAGACATGCGATCCCTCTCCAAATCAGTCTTGGGAGACATCTCTTTAGAGAGGGTGATCCCGTAACAAGCCGGCAGGTTACCGCGCTTGGAATCTTCCATACTGAATCTCTTCAGTATGGCGTCGATGTACCTGGACTGAGAAAGTCCTAATATCCTCTTGGATCTGTCACGGTAGATCCGGATACCCAGAATGTACGAGGCATCACCCAGGTCTTTCATGGAGAACTTGTGTGACAAGAACCCCTTGACAGATTGTAGCATAGGAATGTCATTTCCTATTAAGAGAATGTCATCCACGTATAAAACGAGGAATACTACAGTTCTCGCTACAAATCTACTATAGATGCATGGTTCATCTGGATTTTCGATAAAGCCAAATTCTTTGACCGTCTCATCAAAGCAGATGTTCCAACTCCGCGACGCCTGCTTTAGTCCATAGATGGACTTAAGCAACTTGCACACCTTTCCGCTGCTCCCACTCTGAATGAAACCCTCTGGCTGGTCCATATAGACACACTCCTCTAAATTTCCATTTAGAAAAGCTGTCTTTACGTCCATTTGCCAGATCTCATAATCGTGGAAGGCAGCAATGGCAAGAAGGATCCGAATGGATTTCAGCATGGCTACTGGAGAAAAGGTTTCGTCATAGTCCAAGCCAGGTCTTTGACGAAAACCCTTTGCTACCAGCCTAGCTTTATAGGTCTCAACCTGTCCATCTACACCAATCTTCCTTTTGAAGATCCACTTGCATCCTACGGGTTTTACTCCGTCTGGAGCAATGTCCAACGTCCATACCTTGTTGGTGTACATGGACTCCATTTCGGTCCGCATTGCATCCAGCCATTTCACTGAGTCAATGCTCTGAACGGCCTGCTGGAAGCTAGTAGGCTCATCATAATCTATGATGCAATCCTCTCTATCCCCGTCTATGAGAAAACCACAGTATCTCTCGGGCGGATGAGATTGCCTACTACTCCTGCGGAGCGGCGTAGGAATGTCCTGTTCTTCCGAACCCTCTGGTTCCACTAAACTTTCAGTAATAGTCCGTGGTTCTGGAATTTCTTCCAGTTCTACTGCGCTCCCACTTATTTCCTTTTCTATGAACTGGTGTTCTAGAAAGTGGGCATGACGAGAAACAAGAACTTTTTGTTCCTCTTCACAGTAGAAGAAATATCCCTTGGAATTCTTTGGATATCCCACAAACTTGCACAGTACTGAGCGTGCCTCGAGCTTGTCCGCATGCTGCTTTTTGACAAAAGCTGGACTTCCCCATATCTTAATGTGATTAAGATGGGGTCTCTTCCCACACCACATCTCAAATGGCGTAGTAGGCACAGTCTTAGTGGGAACTCGGTTCAAAAGGTATGCGGCTGATTCTAGCGCATATCCCCAGAATGATCGCGGCAACTCAGCGTTACTCATCATGGACCGTACCATATCCAATAGGGTGCGGTTCCGTCTCTCCGATACACCGTTATGTTGCGGGGTGTATGGAGGAGTAAGCTGAGAGAGAATTCCGTTCTCTTTTAAATAGTCCAGGAACTCGGCACTTAAGTATTCTCCACCTCGATCCGATCTTAGAATCTTAATACTTTTGCCGGTCTGTTTCTCTACTTCATTCTTATACTCCTGGAATTTTCCAAAGGCCTCGGACTTATGTTTCATCAAGAAGACATAACCGTACCTTGAGAAGTCATCCGTAAAAGTAATGATGTAAGAATGTCCGCTTCGGGCATGTGTAGACATTGGACCGCACACGTCACTGTGTACGAGTCCCAAGAGCTCGCTCGCTCTTACTCCATGTCCAGTAAACGGAGTCTTTGTCATCTTTCCTTTGAGACAGGATTGACAAGTGGCATACGACTGATATTCGAACGCATTCAAATACCCTTCTGTATGTAACTTCGTCAACCTTCTCTCATTGATGTGACCCAATCTACAATGCCATAAGAAAGTCTGATTTATTTCTGGAGACTTTCTTTTGTGTGTATTCTGGACATTAAAAATCTGTGGTTGATTTAACACGTATATACCATTACTCAATGTACCTGACCCAATCAAAACTTGATTAAGGTGAATGTTTACAACATTACTTACAAACGCAAATTCATAACCTTCTTTAGAAACTAAAGATACAGAAATGATATTACAAGTTGCGTTGGGTACAAAAAAGCAATTACGCAAAACCAAAACATGTCCATCTGACATTCCCAGGTGATAGTCCCCCACGGCTTTAGCATCCATGCTAGCTCCGTTCGCAACTCCGAGGGTCATGTCACCTGCCTTCAAAACCCTACGGTTTCTCAACGCCTGCAAAGAATTACAGATATGAGATCCTGATCCGGTATCCAATACCCAGGAAGTAGAGTTTATTGAAAGACAGTTTTCAATAACATACACACCTGAAGCTGAAGCTGCAACCTGCTTCAATTCCTGTGTTCTGGCCTTCCAGGCCCTGCAATCATTCTTCCAGTGTCCTTTCTTATGACAATAGAAGCATTCTTCCTTATCCACAAGCTTCCCCGCTAACTTTGTTGCTTTTGCTTTTCCCTTCGTATCCACTTTACTAACACCGCCCCTTGGTTTGGCGGGGGCCTTCTTCTTCTTTCCCTTGGCTTTCGCCTTGGACCTAGAAGAAGATGATCCTCCTACAAACAAAGTGGATGTATCCCTACCTTTCTGTAGGGTGCCCTCTGCGCTCCTCAGCATGTTGAGGAGCTCTGAAAGTTCAACCTCTTTTTCTTGTAAGTTGAAGTTCAGTATAAACTGGGCGTAAGTGGAAGGAAGGGACTGGAGAACTATATCCGTATATAGCTCACTCTCCAATGTAATCCCTAGGTCCGCGAGCTCCTCAATGTAGCCGATCATCTTTAGCACGTGCTCGGCTACTGATGATCCGACAGCCATTCTTGTCGAAAATAACTTTTTCGACGCTTCTTATCTAGCGATACGGGATTGCTCTCCATACAGTTCTTTTGTATGAAGCAATATGGATTCCATGTCCATATTCTCGTGCCTCCTCTGATGTTCGTTGTCCATCGAGGCAAGCAGGAGGCATTTGGCCTTCGCGCTATCAATCTCCCAAGTCTTGCGGATTTCCTTATCCGCGACGCTGGAAGTTGGACCAGGGACAGGGGGAGCTTTGGTGGTAAGAAGATACCCCAGCTTGTCGTAAGTGATTGCTATCTTGACATTCCTGAGCCAATCTTTGTAGTTTGGCCCTGTCAGTTTGTTTTTATCTAGGAGTAACTTAAGTCCAGTCATGTTGATTGGTCGCTGCAATTAGGAGAGAGAAGAAGAAACACTCAGCATGATGCTCTTGCAAGTTTAGAGTGGTTTTTAGTTTGTCTAAACAGGATGGCTCCCACTGTTTCTCGAATCCCTCCTCAAACCATAAAGGAAGAATTAGTCAGGATCAATCCCACCGTACAATACTTGCTTAACCGTTCAGCCAGGCCGGTGTCGGTACTTCGAGGGAGGTTTTCCAACGCTTTCGCGAAGTTCCTTAATTAGAGAACCTCTTTTCCCTGGGGGCGTAGCCCCGCTAACACCTTTCTAGGCACCTACTAGGTTTATAGCATTGATCGTTAAGTGAGAAATTTCCCGAGGAGTAGCATATACTCACGGTAGGATCGGGATCCAAATATCATTGCGTGACGAAACTGAAGGAATCCTACCAGAATCATCACACTCCAAATGGTATGCAAATCTAGCAAGTTTCAGTACTTATGAAACTCCCGATGTGGATTTTTGCCCCATGCTCTTATGACCTTGACTTTGGCCAAAATATCATAAGTCACATGTCAAGTTCTACCCGTCATTATCCAGGTTAATTTGGATCCATCCGTACCTACCCTTGACTTTGGCCAAAATGGAAGTACGACTGTCCCAAACCAACGCATCTATCTATGCTACACATGAACACCCAATAGCTACCAATCACTGTGCCTTGACTTTGGCCAACATACACAGCTTGAATACTATTGACTATTCATGTGAAACGACGGAGGGCTACGGATGGTTTTGGCAAAACCGTGAACGTAGTGAACTTGATATAGTCGATGGAACGAGATAGCTTTTAAAAGGAGTGGCTCAAGCTCCGTATTTAAAAGTTGTTTTTTGAAAAGAACCGAGTGGTTTTTCGAAAGTGTTCCAACGACTTTAACTTGGTTTATTATCTTGCATTAGTTCTTTTAATGCGTGATATTCTTGCATTAGTTCTTTTAATGCGTCCCATCATTTAATCCTACCATTGCAGAAAATAACCAAAATATGACGTACGCTTATGCCATTCGCATTCGCCACGGGGCCCCGTCATTACCCGTTAGGTTACTTAACTAACGACAGAGCGGGGGCTGGGCTAGCGCGTCTGTAAAACATAAGCAACGCCTAAATAATATCATATATAGATATACTGCAATGATAAACATTTCAGATCACAGATGAATACATTGGATATACTAGGAATCTGTAATTTGCACGAGCCTGTAACAAAAACAGATTACACGGTCGCGGTGAATAGCCAAAACCCTACCCAAGACCCCTACGGGTGCGGCAAACTACCCGCCAAGTACCCGAAGCGTAGCAACCTCCCTCATCTCCATGAGTAGGCCACTCGACACTTCGGCATACCCGGTAGTTTGTGCACCCCCTCCATGGGTCTATCATAGGAGCAAAAACAGTAAAAAGAAATTATACAATGACGGCTACAACCCCGACCCGGTTGTGCGGCCATACAAATAATTATTACATCAATTTACAAATTTACATGAATTGAAAGAAAAGAAAACTCTCGTCTCACAACCCCCGGCTATTCACCCGCGACAATCCAACATATTCATATCCACATTCCAGCAACATTACAGATCACAGATTTGTATAACCCCCACTAATCGACATATAGCGATTAGTAGACGTTCAATACAAATATCACATAACAGAAAAACCCGTTAGCTAAAGTCTTTTAGAAGTTCGATAAAAAATACGGATTTTCGGGACCCCAAAATAAAATTTTCGTTCTGGAAAATCTGGGTTGAAAATATATGTACCAAAATTCCCAAAATACCCCCAGAAGCATACTGTAGCAAAAATAAACCAGAGAGGGGGCAAGGAGGCCGCGGAACCGCGGCAATAGCAAGCTATTGCCGCGTTTCCGCGCTCGTTTAGGGGAATCACCTGGTGATTTTTCTACAGTAGCAATAAAAAACCCTGAGCCGATTTTAGGTGTTAAAATAATCAACTTTTGAACAGTAGAAAAATCGACAGAAACTCGAATTTTTGGGGTTTTGTTTTTGGGACTTTTTCTTTGATCGATCTTCTAGTTACTTGCTAACTTGTTAGATAGAGTTTAACTAGGCTCTGATACCACTGTAAGTCCATGCTACCTCTCCCGGTACTTTCGGGAATGCGGAATTTGGTAAAAAACGATTTTTACGGAGGTGGTAACATGGACCTAAAACCCGGATCTTGGTTAAACATCTATCTAACAACCTAACTATGAGTCTCTAGCTACTCGGTTAGGGGGTTATACCTTGCTTGTCTTGAACTCCTTCGTCTTCAAGCTCCGATGGTGGTCCGATTGGCTTCTTCTCGTCGTCTCCGTACGCCGAAGATAGATCCACCTGAAAGCTCCAACCTTTAGCTCCTTCTTCGTTCTTTGAAGAAACTAGTTCACTTGGTTTGCTAAACCTAGTGAACTAGAATGAGTAGAGAATACTTTGTGTGGGATTTTATCTATGGTTCTTGATTCTCAACTCATGAGACAAGAGAACCATAGATTAAAGAGAGGGAGCAAGAGCAAAAGGGTGAGAGCAAAAGGAGAGCTCAAGAACAAGAGAGAGAATGAGCAAGAAAGAATGAGGCTCTCTTTTGTCTTTCACCCTCTCATAATCCAAAGTCATGATAACTCATCATACTAACAAAAGTCTTATGTGATGGTTGAAGCAACCATAACCATATCATTTCATGCACTCATTTTGCACAAATGAGCAAGCAAACAAAAGTCTTTGCCATGAAATGATGGCTATGGTTATCATGATGGTCAACTAGTCAAGCCTAGTCAACCGGTCAACAAGTCAACAAAAGTCAACAAGTCAACAAAGTCAACAAGTCAACAAAAGTCAACAAGTCAACAAAGTCAACAACCATATCACCATAATACTTAATTAATATAATAGTTAATCACATATCATATTCTCATTAGGGTTGAGCAAAAAGTCAAATAGTCAACGGTCAACTGTCAACAACCCTAATGAGAATCCACTGCCTCTGTCTCCCTGTCAACTGTGCATACACACCCGCATCCGCGTGCCGAGGAACACGAATGCACACTGGATAAATCCAATCCCATAAGGTACACTAGGATCTGGCTTAAACCAAAGCCCGCTAGTGTAAACTGTCCGGACACTGTACGCGCACAAGTGCACGGATGTGACCGAACCCTGTCGCAAAACCATGCGACCTGTCGCAATACCATGCGACCTCTACTCTTTTGCCTAAAGGCGAAAAGCTTTCTGTGTGGGACTCTAAAGACTCGACACTACGCTGGCAGTGGGTTTAACCACAGACCGCAAGCGGCACTAGCTGTGCGTAACGGTCCCCAGGTAGTGCCGACAAGAAGACCGACGAGGCGAAACCCATCTGAACTCCTACTGAGCCTGAGTGTGACATTCTCCGTACAGTCCGGTCTGTTCGTCTGATACATCGCATGGCGGGCCTAGGGGGCGGTAAACGTCAGTCCCCCAATAGCGGTACAAGTCGTGCCGGAGCGAAGCCCAAAACACCCTGAGATAACACTGGAAACCTACCAGTATATCTCGATTGCCCTGGCCAGGGACTACTCGTGTAATGGCTCTCCTAGACACAGCGCGATGTCAACCCCCAATACCGGGAGAGACGAATCCTGTCTAACCGTCACTGCCTCCAAGTGCTTCGGGACTGCACCCAACCACTACCTGTTTGCACGACTCCTTTGAGCCGTGGTAGGGTAGTGATCAAAGTACAGTGGGAACACACTCGAGGCGGAGTGACAGTGTCAAGTCAGCAGACTAAGCTGTACTCATGTCACCTGGGAACTGATAACTGACGATAGGTATAATACCAACTAGTCAGTTCCCGACGAGTCCTGTCCAGTGTACCCGTAACCTAACGAGCACCTGCATACTATCTCAAGTACGACGTACTGACGGCTGTGGGACAGACCGTCTCCCACACTGGGATGAGAAGCGCATGCGCTGGTCTACTCCGGAGTATCGATGCCCTATCTCGATAGTCCTGCGACCAGGGACCTGCATAAGGATGTGCTTATAGATTACCCAGCCCCACTAGTGTGACGGCCATCACATCGCTGGTAATCAAGCAAAGATCCTAAGGGCTCCACTAATGTGTATAGGCGATATACAAAATATAAACACATGTACACATTGAAGTAGAAACAAACCAAGTAGCATACTACTATTTTGAGCAAGATTGTATATACAAGGTGAATATCCCAAGCATCCATTAAGTAATATACAAACTAGTATGATACAGTAATGGCCTCTAGGGCATATACACTAACAGTGTATGTGTATATGACTCTGTCAGAGGGTTGTCGTAGTCAGTGGGAGCAGCGGAAGCATTGGTGGACAAGTGGCTTATGTCTATTTGTAGACTAAAGCAGATGTAGCGGAGATAGATCATCTATTTCTGACGTGACAGTCATAGGTTTGACTTCATCAGAATAGGGGATGGATCTGTTAAGAAGGTAGTAGGGTGTGATGTCCTGGTATTTGGATGACATACACAGAGTAGGAAGTGATATTCCTATACTACGATCGGTTATACTTTGGTTGTCATACAGTGGTTTCTCCACATGGGACTTGGATATAATATCAAGACATTCTGGTTACTGGATCTATGGTTTTAGATCTAGATTTGGGTGGTTTCCCAATCTGGGTACTTAGACAGCATTCTGAAGGTGTTTTAGAATGGACGACTCCAGGCACGGTAGTGTACCTGCAGGTGATGGAGTCACCCTCTCTAAAGGTGCCTTACAGACTAAAGTAGAGAGGGATGTGCATGATTGGCAGATCACTTGCTTAGCCAATTGAGTCAATCATGAGATGTCGAGTACCACACCAGATGTTGTTTTTGCAGTAGATGTAATAAGCCGATATTGATCCAATCCTGGAGAAACAATTGGTAGCAGTTTTAGAACATAAGTGGATGTTCTAGGGATATGATAACAACAGCCTCATTTAGGAGACAGTTATCACTCCAGGCTTCCAAGGTGACCTGGACGACAGGGAGGTTGTCAGAGTTATAGTTTTCCTTCTGACGAGGGGCAGTATTTTGGACAGGTGGTCCAAGAGGATACTGAGGGAGGCATGGCGCAAGATACTGATTAAGTTCAGTTGACGATACAGTCTAAGAAGTTTGGATTTGGAGTTCATTTATGAGCTAGGTCCCATCAGACATCCAGACACATTCTATGACAGGTATTGCTCATTTCGGGAGATGATTTTCTCCGCGAACTTGAGATATAGAGAGACATAGAAAGAAACATCAAGGCGGATCCACTCACTGAGGCTATTCCTCGAACGCAATAGTTTCTCAAACGGGTTTTGTGAGACTGACTAGTAAAGGAGTTGGGTGTTCGTTATAACACGGGCTGTGAGTATGCGACATCGCAATAATTAGCCTTGAGTGCAAGTGGGAGATTGTTGGAGATAGTGCCCTCAGAGTCAATTATTGGATCACATGCACGTGATTGCAATGATTGAGGGTAGACCTATTCCGGTAGGACAGTCTTACTCAAGATGATAGTATGCTATCTGGTTTACCTTTATCATCGTGTACTGCTTTAGGTGACCTTACAGGTCGCTATTACACGTTGATAGAGCCCCTAGGATTCTTGCTTGACTGCCAGCAGTATGAGGGCGATCATATACGTGGGAGCTGGTAGTCTATAAGCACATCCTTAAAAGGTCCCTAGTCGTGGGAGTTTCGAGACAGGGCATCGATACTCCAGAGTAGACTAGTGTATACAGTCGAGACCCCGACGAGGGGCGGTGGCCGGTCTCACAAGCTACTGGTGTCAGTTGGATCACCTAAGATGTATACAGGTGCTCATTGGGTTATGGGTACACCGGACAGGACTCGCCGGGAACATGCTAGTTGGTCTTATACCTGACGTCAGATAGCAATTCCCTGGTGACATGTGTACAGGTTAGTTCATCGACCTGAGATCGTCATTTGTCTCGTGTGAGTTCCTACTGTACTTTGATTACTACCCTGCCACGCTCAAAGAAGACGTGCAAACAGGTTTTAGTTGGGTACAGTCCCGAGCCACATGGAGGCAGTGAGCGGATCTTCAGGGGTTCGTCTCTCCCGGTATTGGGGGTGAAGTCGCGCTGTATCTAGGAGAGCCCTTACACGAAGTCCTTGGCCAAGGCAAGAGATTTACTGGTAGGTATTCCAGTAGTATCTCAGGGTGTTCTGGGCTACACTCCGACACGACTTGTACTGCTTTTGGGGGTCTGACTTTTACCAACCCCCTAGGCCTGCCATGCGATGCTCATAGACGAACGGACCGGACTGTACGGATAATGTCACTGACAGGCTCAGTAGGGTGTCAGGCTGAGTTCGCTCACAGACGCCCCTTTTGGTCAATAGCTGGTAGCCCATCACGTATGGCTAATACCTCTGACGTGCTAGTGGTTAAATCCACAGCCATAGTATTGACGAGTCTTTAGAGTCCCCCACAGACAGTTACTCAAGTTTCGGGCGAAACGCTGTAGAGGCCGTATGGAGATATGGCAGGGTTCGATCAGATACGTGCGGTATTGCATGGATCATGATTGGACGGATTATACTAGCGCGCTTTGGTTTAAACCGGATCCTAGTATTGTACAGTGTAGATTTTGTCTCATTGCATTTGTATTCGGTCGGAATACAAATGCGGGTATGTATATACAGTAGCGGGGTTTTCCTGTAATTTATTACGGGATCAGTTTTCCGAAGTTACCAGTTTGCTTTCCGTTTCGGCCATTTTTCTTTGTATCTTTCCTTGGCTGAAAGTTGGTGTAGGAGGGCTTATTTGCAATTGTGCAAATTAGCATTGTGGAGGGTGGTCTTTGTAAATTGTTGGATCATGATGGTTCTTACTTCCTTGACTTCTTGCTTCATGATTATGCTTCATGATTGCTTGAATTTTTGTCTTGATGATGTGAGATGGTTGTTGAGTGTGGACTTTGGATTGTGATCATCATTTCATATGATAATCATTTTCCTTTTTGCTTGTATTAGTTGCTTTCCCCCCTTGACCTTTCCTCTCTCTCTCTCCCCATTCTCCAAGTAAGTGGCTGGCCAATTCCTTGAGGGGGGCTGCCCATTATTTTTGTGGGGGATTTTTGGTTATCTTGTTTTTGCAAAAATCCCCAACCTCATCTCCAAAAATGCTATCATCTCAATCCTCCACTAATGGCAACTTCCACAAACCTAAAGAGAAATAGAGTTCTACAGTTAACCTACAGCATCCTTGGGCATGTCTACTCGCCAACTTCGTGCCCGAGTTGCCTCGGTCTAGAGGTGGGAGCCCGTAAAAGAAGCCGGCGACGTGGTGCCCTTCCGGCGAGGAGGTGAAGACCGGAGATTCCGCGGCGAGATCGGGACGACGACGAGAAGACCGAAGGATACGGATCTCTCGGTATATCTCTCTACCCGTTCTTTAGTTAGCTAGGATTAGATTAATGGCCCGATCCGGGATTTTTGTGCGCGGTGGTGCCGGTTATAAAGTTTAAAGTAAATCATCGTTTCCGCATTTTGGCCTTGGATTGACGGCCGGGGCGCCGCCGTGCACTTACACTGGTATCAGAGCTACACTATTAACCTAGTCTAGCTTTGTCTAGTGTGTTTACATTTCCGATCGAATAAAATTCCAAAACCGCATTTTCAAAAGCATCAGTTCTCTGTCGAAATTTTTCGGCTCGAAAATTTTTTCAGGGTGTTGCAGAAGTATGTGCAGGGAAAGTTAAGGGTTCTGTAAAAAATTGGTGAGTTGATACTGTATCCCGACCGCGGAACCGCGGCCACAGACCTGTTCCGGCCGCGGTTCCGCCGCGACACAGTGCTTTTACTGCACCTATTTTGTACAGAGCTCTTTAAACAGTGAAATTGGGGTTTTGGAATATTCTTTTTGGGCCCAGAATTTCTTTAAGTGCTACATTAGTGCTTGGGGGCCCACTTAGGAAAATTTGATCGATCGAAAATTTTAAACTTGTTAGTTCACAGTATTTACATTATATCTGCGACCGTGAATGTCACTTGATCGGTAAATCCTGTCTAACTGCTATAGCCCGGTTAGACAGATTTGCGAACGTGACATTCACGTTGATATTCTGTGTTGTGCTGTGATATTGCGGATTGGTCGTGGGGATAGCCTGGATGCAATGCTAGTACAGTTTTGGTTGTATTATGTACATTTGATATTGCGGAGCGAGCGTCCGACATGTGGACTGCCGTCACTGCATGTTTGTATATTATTCTTTTGGGGCACGACCGGGGTGAGGTCGATGTACCCGTTGTATGTATATTTTACTTTCTGTACTAGGATTACCCCAAGGTGGGGTGCACGGATAGCCGGGTTCTAGAGGGAAACGGGCCCGCATCTCATGGCGTTGAGACGGAGGGGGCTTCACTCTAGAATTGGCGGGCTATTCGCCGCACTCGTAGAGGGTACAGGTTGACCCAAGGAGGGGTGCCCAAGTTACCAGATTCCGTGAAGTGCTGGGTGGTCCATTCACGTTGCTGAAGGGGGCTGCCTCGCTTCAGGTTTTGGCGAGTAACTTGCCGCGCCCGTAGGGGTCTAGGATTTCATTGCACAGGCTATCCACACGACCAGGGAAACATCGGGTTTCAGTAGCGGCTCTATGAAACCCGGGGATCCCAGATATCTGTATTGTTCTGTGATGCTTATTACATTTCTGTGATGTCGCATTTTATCACGCCTTGAGCGAAATATTATATATTGATATATATACTAGTAGATGTTGTATATGTTTTGCATCCGCGCTAGTCCAGTCCCCGCTCTGTCGTTAGTTAACTAACCTAACGGGTAATGACGGGACCCAGTGGCGAATGCGGATGGCATATACGTACGTCATTATTTTCGTTCTTTATTGGTGTGATCAATTGATGGGACTGCATTGATTCGGATCAATGCAAGTTAAACAAACCTATTCTGATGTTGTTGGAACAATTTTTCAAAAAGCTGTTATTGCAAGGGCGTTCTCTTTTGTTTTGCATCGTGGTATTCAGTTGAAATATCCTGCTCCTCGGTCGACGAGGCAAGGGCCGAGATCCCTTCACCGGGAGTGACCCCTTGGACAGAAGTTTGCGTCAGGGCAATAACTTCACTATAGTTGTTTACTTTTGCTTTGTATCATGGTATTCAGTTGGAATATCCTGCACCTCATTCTACGAGGAAAGAGCCGAGATCCCTTCACCGGGAGTGACCTCTTTAGCAAAGGTTTTCGTCACTATATTTTTATAAAAGCTATCCGGTTCCTTCAACGATATCAAGTTCATTACGTTAAAGGTTTTCGCCAGAAACCATTCGTAGCCCTCCATCATTTCAGTTAAATATTCGGTAGTATTCAAGCTATGTATTTTAACCTCACGCCAAGGCATAGTGATTGGTAGCTGCCGGATATTTATCTGTTGCATAGATAAATGCGTTGGTTTGGGACAGTCGTACTACTATTTTGGCCTTCGTCAAGGGTATGTACGGGTGGGTTCAAATTAACCTGGACAATGATGGGTAGAACTTGACATGTGACTTATGACATTTTGACTTCACGCCAAGGTCATAAGAGCATGGGGTAAAAATCACATCGGGAGTTTCTAAAGAAACTGAAACCTGCCAGATATGCGCATACCTTCTGGAGTGTGATAACGTGAGCGGATTCCGTCATGTTATCATACGATGATAGTTGGATCCCGATTCCCACTGATGTGTTGGTTTACTCCTCGGGTGATCCCGACTAATTCTTCTTTCAGGTATGGAGAAGAATTTGACGGTACAGTGGGAGGTTTCCAGATTAGATAAATTGGTAACCATTCTGATCTAGGTTAGAGTGCACGCTGAGTGTTTCTTTTCTCTCTCTCTTTGGCAGCGACCATTGACCCGACCCTAGACTATGACTCAGTGACCAAAATTAACCGAACCTTCTTAAACACTGGCTTTTGGATTGTCAGAGTTGCAAACCTCATTGCCACTCCTACTTTTATCCTTTTCTCCAGGACACCCCGTATTACTACGAACGTCCACTTACATTGGATAAAACCATCGTATGGTTATATACGAACTCGAAAGAATTTATTCGAGGATAGTTTCCGGTTCTGGAGAAAACGAATAGGACTATTCAGTTGTCTTTTCCTTTTACCTTCTCTCAGGTTGCGAGTACTCCTTGGTTTAGGAGATAGTACACCTATTACGCAAATTGGATAGTCTTCTTCCAAACCTTAGGCTGGTGCCGAACGGTGGGGAATGAAGAAAACCAATTAGCATAACGATGGTGTACAGAAGGTATTAAGTAAAGACATATCAAGGGATTAGTAAGAGGGCAAAGTAAATTGCGACTGATATTCACGACCAAACCAAGTATTTCTTCGCCAATCCTAAATCACCTTTGTATTTCTCCAGGACACTCCGTATCACTACGAAGTTCCACAGTTTATTGGATACTCCATCGTATGGTTATATACGAACTCGAAAGGAACTTGTTCCAGTTCGGGGATGGATTCTGGTTCAGGAGAAATAGGAATAAGGTTTATTCGGTTGTCTTTTATCTTCACCTTCTCTCGCATTGCGAGTGCTCCTAGGATTAGGACAGTACACCCATTATGCTTATTGGATAGTCTTCTTCCAAACCATAGGCTGGTGCCGAACGGTAGGGAAGGAAGAAAACCATTTAGCCTAAGAGGGTGTGCAGAAGGTAATGACTGAAGACATATAAAGGGATTTGGAAAGATGACAAAGAATTACACGGTTACAGTTGTGAATCTGGATAATGAAAGAGGCATTACGAGGAATACCGGGATACCCCATCGAAACATTTCAATGTTTCAGTTTCGCTGTGTGCTGTTAAAAGAAAACTGATTTCCCAATCAGATCTTACTCCAGGGTATGTATTTAGCAGGTATGATTCTCACATCTGTATGGTTTTACAGATGATGAGTGGGAGTAAGTTATTGGGAATTAGGTGATCATCCTCATCATATCAGGATTCGTTGTAATCGGTGATATTTGAGGAAGTCACATGGGTTGTTTGCCGGACGACAAATATTTGGTTTTGAATATCCGCTGTTATGCACCAATTTCAAATTGATATATCTGTACGTCTATTTTTATAGACTGAGATATACCTTTTTGAAATTATGTCTTTGACATTTACCTATATCAGTGGATAGTTAGGTAAGGAGTATTAAACAGCGGTGTAATTCTTCTTAACCATAGGTACAGTTTTCAACCTACGACACACAGGGATTGAGTTATCAGACTCAAGGGACTTATACAGAGTATTGTATGTTGTCCAGTGTCCATTAGGACAGAGGGGTTGGTTCTCGTACTATATTCGGTTTACTTATGACTTCTCTAGTTCTTAGACATGTGTTTCGTAGAAACACAAGGTCCAAGTTTTTTGAGAAGTTATAAGTATAAGATTAAAGTAGAGAACCAGGTATTGCAAGTATCGGGATTCTTCAGGGTGATCGAAGATGTAGATACTTGTGTATGGTATTCAGTTGATAGTAATGATTAAGAGAACTTGCTTCTCTTTCAGGTTACTCACAATTGGAAGTACTCCAAAGCTGAATAACGCTGATCGGCCTCTCTCCATTTACTTGACATGCACTGGAGACAGCTGCATGATTTGAATCTGGTTCAATTAAATCAGTGCCTCTGTTTCTGTATTGGATATAGAACGGTTCATATCTTGACATTGTTAAAATACGGGGAGTTGTCCGGCTTATGCTTAAAACCAGACTCCGGATAACTCAAGGCACGTTTCTGTAATGGTTGTTTGTGGGTTGACCCGGGCTATGACGAGGGTTGATTTTCTACCATCTGGAAGATCAATAGTGATATTGTTCTTGACTCGCCACAGTTTTAATAAAAATGGAATTTTTTTTTCAGAAAACAGTAGTGGGAGTATGGTAGAACTGGAAGTGATTCCAGAACCGCAAATGATTACTGAAGATTTGATAAGAACCTAAAGATTCAATCTGGTTTGACATTCCATTAGCCACTCCGCAGATAAAGTGGGTAACCTCAGGCACCCGAGAGGTACTTCGGTATGCTCAAGGACGGTGGCAGGGAGGTTCTTGTTTACCCAGACTTGCCATTGCTGTTGTTCCAGGCTGCGAGACCCGGCAAGAGGATGAGTATAGCGCCGTTCTATACTAGTTTTAGAAGTGTACGTGTATATGACTCTGCTAGAGGGTTGTCGTAGTTAGTGGGAGCAGCGGAAGCATTGGTGGACAAGTGGCTTATGTCTATTTGTAGACTAAAGCAGATGTAGCGGAGATAGATCATCTATTTCTGACGTGACAGTCATAGGTTTGACTTCATCAGAATAGGGGATGGATCTGTTAAGAAGGTAGTAGGGTGTGATGTCCTAGTATTTGGATGACATACACAGAGTAGGAAGTGATATTCCTATACTACGATCGGTTATACTTTGGTTGTCACACAGTGGTTTCTCTACATGGGACTTGGATATAATATCAAGACATTCTGGTTACTGGATCTATGGTTTTAGATCTAGATTTGGGTGGTTTCCCAATCAGGGTACCTAGACAGCATTCTGAAGGTGTTTTAGAATGGACGACTCCAGGCACGGTAGTGTACCTGCAGGTGATGGGAGTCACCCTCTCTAAAGGTGTCTTATAGACTAAACTAGAGAGGGATGTGCATGATTGGCAGATCACTTGCTTAGGCAATTGAGTCAATCATGAGATGTCGAGTACCACACCAGATGTTGTTTTTGCAGTAGATGCAATAAGCCGATATTGATCCAATCCTGGAGAAACAATCGGAAGCAGTTTTAGAACATAAGTGGATGTTCTAGGGATATGATAACAACAGCCTCATTTAGGAGACAGTTATCACTCCAGGCTTCCAAGGTGACCTGGACGACAGGGAGGTTGTCAGAGTTATAGTTTTCCTTCTGAGGAGGGGCAGTATTTTGGACAGGTGGTCCAAGGGGATACTGAGGGAGGCAAGGCGCAGGATACTGATTAAGTTCAGTTGACGATACAGTCTGAGAAGTTTGTATTTGGAGTTCATTTATGAGCTAGGTCCCATCAGACATCCAGACACATTCTAAGACAGGTATTGCTCATTTCGGGAGATGATTTTCTCCGCGAACTTGAGATATAGAGAGACATAGAAAGAAACATCAAGGCGGATCCACTCACTAAGGCTATTCCTCGAACGCAATAGTTTCGCAAATGGGTTTTGTGAGACTGACTAGTAGAGGAGTTGGGTGTTCGGTATAACACGGGCTGTGAGTATGCGACATCGCAATAATTAGCCTTGAGTGCAAGTGGGAGATTGTTGGAGATAGTGCCCTCAGAGTCAATTATTGGATCACATGCACGTGATTGCAATGATTGAGGGTGGACCTATTCCGGTAGGACAGTCTTACTCAAGATGATAGTATGCTATCTGGTTTACCTTTATCATCGTGTACTGCTTTAGGTGACCTTACAGGTCGCTATTACACGTTGATAGAGCCCCTAGGATTCTTGCTTGACTGCCAGCAGTATGAGGGCGATCATATACGTGGGAGCTGGTAGTCTATAAGCACATCCTTAAAAGGTCCCTAGTCGTGGGAGTTTCGAGACAGGGCATCGATACTCCAGAGTAGACTAGTGTATACAGTCGAGACCCCGACGAGGGGCGGTAGCCGGTCTCATAAGCCACTGGTGTCAGTTGGATCACCTAAGATGTATACAGGTGCTCATTGGGTTATGGGTACACCGGACAGGACTCGCCGGGAACATGCTAGTTGGTCTTATACCTGACGTCAGATAGCAGTTCCCTGGTGACATGCATACAGGTTAGTTCATCGACCTGAGATCGTCATTTGTCTCGTGTGAGTTCCCACTGTACTTTGATTACTACCCTACCACGCTCAAAGGAGACGTGCAAACAGGTTTTAGTTGGGTACAGTCCCGAGCCACATGGAGGCAGTGAGCGGATCTTCAGGGGTTTGTCTCTCCCGGTATTGGGGGTGAGGTCGCGCTGTGTCTAGGAGAGCCCTTACACGAAGTCCTTGGCCAAGGCAGGAGATTTACTGGTAGCTATTCCAATAGTATCTCAGGGTGTTCTGGGCTACACTCCGACACGACTTGTACCGCTTTTGGGGGTCTGACTTTTACCAACCCCCTAGGCCCGCCATGCAATGCTTATAGACGAACGGACCGGACTGTACGGATATTGTCACTGACAGGCTCAGTAGGGTGTCAGGCTGAGTTCGCTCACAGACGTCCCTTTTGATCAATAGCTGGTAGCCCGTCACGTATGGCTAATACCTCTGACGTGCTAGTGGTTAAATCCACAGCCATAGTATTGACGAGTCTTTAGAGTCCCCCACAGACCGTTACTCAAGTTTCGGGCAAAACGCTATAGAGGCCGTATGGAGATATGGCAGGGTTCGATCAGATACGTGCGGTATTGCATGGATCATGATTGGACGGATTATACTAGCGGGTTTTGGTTTAAGCCGGATCCTAGTATTGTACAGTGTAGATTTTGTCTCATTGCATTTGTATTCGGTCGGAATACAAATACGGGTATGTATATACAGTAGCGGGGTTTTCCTGTAATTTATTACGGGATCAGTTTTCCGAAGTTGCCAGTTTGCTTTCCGTTTCGGCCATTTTTCTTTGTATCTTTCCTTGGCTGAAAGTTGGTGTAGGAGGGCTTATTTGCAATTGTGCAAATTAGCATTGTGGAGGGTGGTCTTTGTAAATTGTTGGATCATGATGGTTCTTACTTCCTTGACTTCTTGCTTCATGATTATGCTTCATGATTGCTTGACTTTTTGTCTTGATGATGTGAGATGGTTGTTGAGTGTGGACTTTGGATTGTGATCATCATTTCATATGATAATCATTTTCCTTTTTGCTTGTATTAGTTGCTTTCCCACCCCTTGACCTTTCCTCTCTTTCTCTCTCCATTCTCCAAGTAAGTGGCCGGCCAATTCCTTGAGGGGGGCTGCCCATTATTTTTGTGGGGGATTTTCGGTTCTCTTGTTTTTGCAAAAATCCCCAACCTCATCTCCGAAAATGCTATCATCTCAATCCTCCACTAATGGCAACTTCCACAACCCCAAAGAGACATAGAGTTCTACAGTTAACCTACAGCATCCTTGGGCATGTCGACTCGCCAACTTCGTGCCCGAGTTGCCTCGGTCTAGAGGTGGGAGCCCGTAAAAGAAGCCGGCGACGTGGTGCCCTTCCGGCGAGGAGGTGAAGACCGGAGATTCCGCGGCGAGATCGGGACGACGACGAGAAGACCGAAGGACAAGGATCGCTCGGTATATCTCTCTACCCGTTCTTTAGTTAGCTAGGATTAGATTAATGGCCCGTTTCGGGATTTTTGTGCGCGGTGGTGCCGGTTATAAAGTTTAAAGTAAATCATCGTTTCCGCATTTTGGCCTCGAATTGACGGCCGGGGCGCCGCCGTGCACTTACATACCTATCGTCAGATAGCAGTTCTCTGGTGACACTGGTACAGGTTAGTCTGTAGACCCGAGATCGTCATAGAGTCTTGTGTGATTCCTACCGTGCTTTGATTTCCACCTTACCCCGTTTAAGAGAACGTGCAAAACGGTGGCTTTTGCGTAAGTCCCGAATCACATGGAGGCAATGAGCGATAGGAGGGGTTTCGTCTCTCCCGGTATTGGGGGTTGATGTTGCGCTGTGCTCGATTGGCTATAACAGGAAGTCCTTGGCCAGGGTTTCTTCAGAGATATACTGGTAAGTGTTATCAGTATTTTCTCGACCTGTTATCAGCCTCATATCGGCACGAGTTATCGAGTTACTGGGGTCTGACGTCTACCACCCCAAGACGAGATATGCGACATATCAGACGAAGAGACCGGACTGTACGGTAGTGTTACTGATTCGATTCGCAGGAGTATGAGCAGGCATGCTTGTTGATCTTCTGATCGTTTAATACCCGGGTGGCCGTTACGTTTAGCAGACCGCTTGCGGCTTGTAGGTGATTGATATGATCATCACCTACTGCCGGCGTATTGACGAGTCTTTAGAGTCCTACACAGAGGTTTCCTGGCTCAAGCGAAACGGTGTATGAGCACATATGTAATATGTGCGGGATCGAGATTAATGGCGTATGTGATGCCGCATTTCATTCTCGCGATATGTAACATCGGTCGGTTATATGTGATATAGCCGGGTTATCGAATCAAGTGTTAATTCGATAAGTTGTTGCATTTGATATTAGTCGGTTATATATGATATAGCCGGATTATTAAGTCAAGTGTTGATTTAATAATCTAATATATAATTATATATTTGATATATTAATTTACATTAATTAGTATTTTCTCACTTAAGATTTCTTTTCTCACTAGTATTGTGCACATTGTATATATGTGATATATATTAGTGTACAAGTTTTTGTGTCATGTTTGATGATATATGCAAGATGGGTGTATGAGACACACACATGCTTATGATGATAATTAGGGTTTTTATTTATTTTGGTAATTACAAAATGGTGGGATTTTGTTATGGCTAGTAGCTTGTAGAAGCTTGTATTGTTCATTGACCAAGTCCACTCTTTTGTTTTGCCTAAGATATTTATCAACCAAACCAATTATCCTAACCATGGTTATATGGTTAAGTATATGATACTAAACTCACCCATGGTTCTCATTATCCACTTGATTTTATCATGAGAGTTTTCTTCTTCTTCTTCTTCTTCTTCAAAGCTTTCTAGTTTCAATGGAGATGATGGAAAATGAGTGAGAAAATTATTTCTAAAGTGAGCAAAATTTCTACTTCATCATCCTCTACTACTAGCCATTTAGTATAGGGTGTTTGT
This sequence comes from Agapanthus africanus, assembly GCA_030015575.1. Taxonomy (NCBI): domain Eukaryota; kingdom Viridiplantae; phylum Streptophyta; class Magnoliopsida; order Asparagales; family Amaryllidaceae; genus Agapanthus; species Agapanthus africanus. Next base: position 644,513,426 of record CM057342.1, read on the forward strand.
TTCACTAATTCCACAATTAGTGAAGGTATAGCTTGGGTTAGTGTCTCCTCGACGTAAATCATCTTCGGCCTCGAAGACTTCAATGAAAGCTTGTTCATTTCTTCATGGGAGCCTCTCTAGAGTCCGGGTGTTTATGATTCCAGCGAAGAGACTACTACACTGAGCTATGGAAGTGAAGGACCGGTCTACAAAGATTATATTCCTTGTTCACTTTAGTTGCAAAGTTGTTTGCATTATTTTCGTCGAATTTTCTAGTATACGATTCTAGGTTAGAGTTAGCTAGAACGACTAAATTTTTAATTTGGCATGGAATATGCCTCCCGAAACCTTGCTGCCGTGCTAGACAACCCTGCAAGATATACTTTAAGCTTCTTGTGGTCTATAAATATCTAGCACGACTCGTCGTATAAGTAGTATCTCCAAATCTTAAGTGTAAAAACCACCGCATCCATTTCTAAGTCATGCGTGGAATAGTTCTGCTCGTGCTTCTTCGACTTCCGAGAAGCATAGTAATAACCAACAAAACCGCCTGATCCTAAAGGCAAAGATAATACTGGCGCCGAAATCAAATGAGTCTCCAACTGCTGAAAGCTCTGCTCGCATACCTTAGCCCAACAAAAAGAAACACCATTCCGGGTCACCCGGCCAACGTTGCAGCTATATGCGAAAAATCCTGTACGAAATATCAATGGTATCCGTCCAAAATCTAAAATCCTGTGAACCTCCGCCACTAATACGGGTCTGGACCAGTGCTGAACGGCCTCGATCTTCTTCGGTTCCATACTTACCATATCTTGTAACTACATGTCCCAAGAAGTCCACACTATCCAACCAGAAAACATACGTGGATAATTTAGCGAATAGCTGGTGCTCTCTCAAGGTCTGCAACAAAATCCTCAATTACTGCCCAGGCTCCACTCAGCTCCAAAAGTGCATAAAAATGTCATCAACGAACACGATAATAACTGATCAAGAAACAGCCTGAATATGCGGTTCGTCAAGTCCATAAACGCTGCTGGCGCATTGGTGAGCTTGAACGACATCACCAAAACTCATAACGCCCATAACGTGTGAAAAGCAGTCTTCGGAATATCATCCTCTCGAACCCGCAACTAATGGTAACCTGATCACCAGTCAATTTTCGAGAAATGTCCCGCACCCTGGAGCTAATCGAACAAATCTTCAGTACGAGGTAAGGGATATCTGTCCCGCACAGTAACCCGATTCAACTGACAAAAATCGTAGCACAAACACAACTGTCGTCTTTCTTCTTGACGAACAGAACATGAGCTCCTCAAAGTGACGCACTCGGACGAACAAGCCCTTATTCAACAAATCTTGCAACTGATCCTTCAGTCCTTTAAGCTCCGCCAGGTCCATCCGATAAGGCGGTATAGAACAAGGCTCCATGCCGGAAATCAAGTCAAAGAAGAACTCAATTTCACGCGCTGGCGACAACCCAAGCAACTCATCAGGAAGACATCTGGAACTCTCTCCCAATCGGGACCTGGTCCAACAGGACTTCTGTGGCTCTAACATCACAACATATGCCAAGAATTCCTGACATCCTTTTCTCAAAAGTTGACTAGCATGAAGAGAAGAAATCAAACCGGGAAAGGCGACGCTACGGTCTCCCCGAAAAAAAAAAACTAGCTCACCCGGAAAACTTAATCTGACTGCCTTCTCACGGCGGTCCATGGACGCATAACACGTGGCTAACCAATCCATGCTCAGAAAAACTTCGAAGTCAAACATATCGAGAAAATCAAATTGACAGAAGTATCCCTATCTCCAATACTAATAAAACGAATACGAATGAGAAACACATAGAGCTACAAAAGACTAGCCTATGGAAGAATTTACAACAAGCGGCTGATTTAGCAAAGACTATTATCGGCTAGACTTCGATACAAAATATGTGGACACCATTTCAAACAACACCAAAAAGAAATATGCATCGGAAGAAACACCGAAAGAAACACCGAAAGAATACTTGTTACAACTGTTGGAGATAGTGCCCTCAGAGTCAATTATTAGGTCACAGGTACGTGATTGCAATGATTGATGGAGGACCTATCCCGGTAGGACAGTCTTACTCGAGATGATAGTATGCTATCTGGTTTACCTTTATCATCGTGTACTGTTTTAGGTGACCTGACAAGTTGCTATTACACGTTGATAGAGCCCCTAGGATTCTTGCTTGACCACCAGCAGTATGAGGGCGATCATATAAGTGGGAGCTGGGGTCTATAAGCATATCCTTAAATGGTCCCTAGTCGTGTGAGTTTCGAAACAGGGCATCGATACTCCAGAGTAGACTAGTGTATACAGTCGAGACCCCGACGAGGGGCGGTGGCCGGTCTCACAAGCCACTGGTGTCAGTTGGATCACCTAAGATGTATACAGGTGCTCATTGGGTTATGAGTACACCGGACAGGACTCGCCGGGAACATGCCAGTTGGTCATATACCAGACGTCAGATGGCAGTTCCCTGGTGACATGTGTGCAGGTTAGTTCATCGACCTGGGGATCGTCATTTGTCTTTTGTGAGTTCCCACTGTACTTTGATTACTACCCTACCACGGCTCACAGGAGTCGTGCAAACAGGATTTAGTTGGGTACAGTCCCGAGCCACATGGAGGCAGTGAGCGTATCTTCAGGGGTTCGTCTCTCCCGGTATTGGGGGTGAGGTCGCGCTGTGTCTAGGAGAGCCATTACACGAAGCCCTCGGCCGAGGCAAGGAGATTTACTGGTAGGTATTCCAGTAGTATCTCAGGGTGTTCTGGGCTACACTCCGATACGACTTGTACCGCTTTTGGGGGTCTGACTTTTACCAACCCCCTAGGCCCGCCATGCGATACTCATAGACGAACGGACCGGACTGTACGGATATTGTCACTGACAGGCTCAGTAGGGTTGTCAGGCTGAGTTCGCTCACAGACGTCCCTTTTAGTCAATACCTGGTAGCCCGTTACGTATTGGCTTATACCTCTGACGTGCTAGTGGTTAAATCCACAACCAAGGTGTTGACGAGTCTTTAGAGTCCCCCACATTCAGTTACTCAGCTTTCGGGCGAAAGGTTGTAGAGGTCGTATGGAGATATGGCAAGGTCCGATCAGATACGTGCGGTATTGCACGGATCAGGATCGGACAGTTTGTACTATAGGCCGTATGGATATATGGCAGGGTTCGATCAGATACATGCGGTATTGCACGGATCAGGATCGAACGGATATTACTAGCCGGCTTTGGTTTAAGCCGGATCCGAGTATAGTACAGTGTAGATTTTGTCTCATTGCATTTGTATTTCGGTCGGAATACAAATGCGGGTGTGTATGCACAGTATCGGGGTTTTCCTGTAATTTATTACGGGACCAGTTTTCTGGAGTTGCCAGTTTGCTTTCCGTTTCGGCCAATTTCCTTTGTATCGTTCATTGGCCGAAGTTTGGTAGAGGAGGGGTTATTTGCATTGTTGCAAATAAGCTTTTGTGGAAGGGGGTCTTTGCATATTTCTTTGTATCATGATGGTTTCATGATGGAGCCCATCCTTTGACTCTTTCTTTTCCATCATGGCTTGACTTTGTAAACAATCATGGTTGTTGATGATTGTTGGTTGAGTGTGGGTTTGGGTTAGTAATCATCTCTTGTTATGATAACCATTCCTCTCTCTCTCTCTTGCATGATATGATTTTGGTTCCCATTATTTTTGATATACTCTCACTCTCTCCTTCACCCCACCACCATTGTCTTGGCCGGCCATTCCATGAGAGGGGCTGTCCAAATTTTTGCAAGAGGGATTTTATCTCTTTTGGCATTGTAAAAATCCTATAGCTCCACAAAAATTACATGTATCATCCCTCCACCAAAAATGGCATCTCCATGAACCCCAAATAAGACTTGCTCACTAGATATTCTACAGCAAACCTTGGGCACGTCGACTAGCCAGCTTCGTGCCCGAGTTGCCTCGGCATTGAGGTGGGAGCCCGTAAAAGAAGTAGGCGATGTGGTGCACTTCCGGCGACGAGGTGGAGACCGGAGCTTCCGCAGGAGATCGGGACGACGACGAGAAGACCGGAGGACTTGGATCAGTCGGTATATCTCTCTTCCCCATCTTGTAGTTAGCTAGGACTAATTAATGGTTCGATCCGGGTATTAGTGCGCGGCGGTTTGCCAGTTCAAGAAAAAATTAAAGTTTATCACCGCTTCCGCATTTGGCCGTCGGATTGACGGCCGGGGCGCCGCCGTGCACTTACAGTGGTATCAGAGCCTCGCCATTAACTTAGTCTACCTTGGTTTAATGTGTTTTGCATTTCCGATCGACCAAAATTCCAAAATCTACATTTTTGCTAGCATCAGTTTCTGTTGAAAATTTTTGGTCTCGAAAATTTTTTCAGGTTGTAAAACATTGATGTACTGGAGACCACTAGGCTACTGTAGAAATTCGACAGGGTGAATCGACAGTGGAGGCGCGGAACCGCGGCCAAACCCCCTTTGGGCCGCGGTTCCGCCGCGCACTGTGTAGATCCCTGCACCAAATTTCTACAGTGTCTTTGTGGGCTTAAAATATGGGTTTTGGAATATTAATTTTGGGCCCAGAATTTCTTGATGTGCTACAGTAGTACTTGGGGGCCCACTTGTTAAAGTTTGATCGATCGGATATTTTAAACACATTATTTCACAGTATTTACATTATATCTGCGACCGTGAATGTCACTTGATCGGTAAATCCGGTCTAACTGCTATAGCCCGGTTAGACGGATTTGCGAACGTGACTTTCACGTTGATGTTCTGTTTTTGCTGTGATGTTGCGGATCGGTCGTGGGGGATAGCCTGGATGCAATGCTAGTACAGTAGTGGTTGTATTATGTACATTTGATTGCGGGGCGAGCGTCCGACATGTGGACTGCCGTCACTGCCTGTTTGTATTATTATTTTGGGGCACGGCCAGGTTGCGGTCGATGTACCCGTTGTATGTATATTTTTCTTTCTGTACTAGGATTGCCCCGCGGAGGGGTGCACGGATAGCCGGGTTCTAGAGGGCAACAAGCCCGCATCTCATGGCATTGAGACGGAGGGGGCTTCACTCTAGAATTGGCAGGCTATTCGCCGCACTCGTAGGGGGTACAGGTTGACCCAGGAGGGGTGCCCAAGTTACCGGATTCCGTGAAGTGCTGGGTGGTCCATTCACGTCGCTGAAGGGGACTGCCTCGCTTCAGGTTTTGGCGGGTAACTTGCCGCGCCCGTAGGGGTCTAGGATTTCATTGCACAGGCTATCCACACAACCAGGGAAACGTCGGGTTTCAGTAGTGGCTCTGTGAAACCCGGGGATCCCAGATATCTGTATTGTTTCTGTGATGCTGTTCATTCTCTGTGATGTTGCATTTCTTATCACGCCTTGAGCGAATATAATATATTGGTATATATATTAGTAGATGTTGTATATGTTTTACATCCGCGCTAGTCCAGTCCCCGCTCTGTCGTTAGTTAGCTAACCTAACGGGTAATGACGGGACCCAGTGGTGAATGCGGATGGCATATACGTACATCAGTATAATTTCGTTCTTTGTGGTGTGATCAATTGATGGGACTGCGTTGATTCGGATCAATGCAAGTTAAAAACAAACCTAATCTGATGTTGTTGGAACACTTTTCAAAAAAGCTGTTATTGCAAGGACGTTCACTTTTGTTTTGCATCGTGGTATTCAGTTGGAATATCTTGCTCCTCAGTCGACGAGGCAAGGGCCGAGATCCCTTCACCGGGAGTGACCCCTTGGACAAAAGTTTGCGTCAGGACATTAACTTCACTATAGCCGATTACTTTTGCTTTGCACCGTGATATTCAGTTGGAATATCCTGCACCTCATTCTACGGGGAAAGAGCCGAGATCCCTTCACCGGGAGTGACCTCTTTAGCAAAGGTTTTCGTCACTATATTTTTAAAAGCTATCAGTTCCTTCAAAGATATCAAGTTCTTTACGTTAAAGGTTTTCGCCAGAAACCATTCGTAGCCCTCCGTCATTTCAGAAGAGTAGCACGTAGTATTCATGCTATGTTTGTTGACCTTCGTCAAGGCATAGTGTATGGTAGCTGCTTGTTACCTTTCTGCTGCATAGATAGATGCGTTGGTTTGGGACAGTCGTATAGCCTTGTTGACCTTCGTCAAGGGCTTGTACGGGTGGATTCAAATTAACCTGGATAATGACGGGTAGAACTTGACATGTGACTTATGATTTGTTGACCTTCGCCAAGGTCATAAGAGCATGGGGCAGAAATCACATCGGGAGTTTCAAAAGAACTGAAACTTGCCAGATATGCGCATACCATCTGGAGTATGATGATGTGAGCGGATTCCGTCACGTTATCATGCGATGATAGTTGGATCCCGATTCCCACTGATGAGTTGGTATACTCCTCGGGTGATCCCGACTAATTCTTCTTTCAGGTTTGGAGGAGAATTTGACGGTACAGTGGGAGGTTTCCAGATTAGATAAATTGGTAACCATTCTGATCTAGGTTAGAGTGCACGCTGAGTGTTTCTTTTCTCTCTCTCTTTGGCAGCGACCATTGACCCGACCCTAAGACTATGACTCAGTGACCAAGTTGACCGAACCTTCTTAACACTGGCTTTTGGATTATCAGAGTTGCGAACCTCATTGCCACTCCTACTTTTACCCTTTTCTCCAGGACACCCCGTATTACTACGAACGTCCACTTCCATTGGACAAAACCATCATATGGTTAGATACGAACTCGAAAGAATTAGTTCGAGGATGGTTTCAGGTTCTGGAGAAAACGGATAGGATTATTCAGTTGTTTTTTTCTTTTACCCTCTCTCAGGTTACGAGTACTCCTTGGTAAAGGGGTAGTACACCTATTATTCAAATTGGATAGTCTTCTTCCAAACCATAGGCAGGTGCCAACCGGTGGGGAATGAAGAAAACCAATTAGCATAACGATGGTGTGCAGAAGGTATTAAGTTAAGACAAAGCAAGGGATTAGTAAGAGGGCAAAGTAAATTGCGACTGCTATTCACGACCAAACCAAGTATTCCTTCGCCAATCCTAAATCACCTTTGTATTTCTCCAGGACACTCCGTATCACTACGAAGATCCACAGTTTATTGGATACTCCATCGTATGGTTATATACGAACTCGAAAGGAACTTGTTCCAGTTCGGGGATGGACTCTGGTCCAGGAGAAATAGGAATAAGGTTTATTCGGTTGTCTTTTATCTTCACGCTCTCTCATTGCGAGTGTTCCTAGGATTGGGACAGTACACCCATTATGCTTATTGGATAGTCTTCTTCCAAACCATAGGCTGGTGCCGAACGGTAGGGAAGGAAGAAAACCATTTGGCCTAAAGGGGTGTGTAGAAGGTAAAGACTAAAGACATATGAAGGGATTTGGAGAGGTGGCAAAGAATTATACGGTTACAGTCGTGAATCTGGAAGAGGCATTACTAGGAATACCAGGATACCCCATCGAAACATTTCGATGTTTCAGTCTCACTGTGTACTGTTAAAGGAAAACTGATTTCCCGATTAGATACTTACTCCAGGGTATGTATTTACCAGTTACGATTCTCACATCTGTATGGCTTTACAGATGATGAGTGGGAGTAAGTTATTGGGAATTGGGTGATCATCCTCATTATATCGGGATTCGTAGTAATCGGTGATATTTGAGGAAGTCACCTGGGTTGTTTGCCGGTCGGCAAATATTTGGTTTTGAATATCCGCTGTTATGCACCAATTTCAAATCGATATATCTGTACGTCTATTTTCATAGAGTGAGATATACCTTTTTGAAATTATGTCTGTGACATTTACCTACATCAGTAGATGGTTAGGTAAGGAGCATTAAACAGCGGTGTAATTCTTCTTAACCATAAGTACAGTTTTCAACCTACGACACACAGTGAATGAGTTATCAAACTCAAGGGACTTATACAGAGTATTGTATGTTGTCCAGGGTCCATCAGGACAGAGGGGTTGGTCCTCGTACTATATTTGGTTTACTTATGACTTCTCTAGTTTTTAGACAAGTGTTTCGTGGAAACACAGGGTCCGAATTTTGAGAAGTTATAGGTATTTGAATAGAGTAGAGAACCAGGTATAGCAAGTATCGGGATTCTTCAAAGTGATCGAAGATGTAGATACTTGAGTATGGTATTCAGTTGATAGTAATGATTAAGAGAACTTGCTTCTCTTTCAGGTTACTCATAATTGGAAATGCTCCTAAGTTGTGTAACGCTGATCGGCCTCCTACCATTTAGTTGACATGCACTGGAGACAGCTGCATGATTTGGATCTGGTTCAATTAAATCAGTGCCTCTATTTCTATATTGGATATAGAACAGTTCATATCTTAACGATGTTAAGGTACGGGGAGTTGTCCGGCTAATGATTAAAACCAGACACTGGACAACTCAAGGCACGTTTCTGTAGTGGCTGTTTGTGGGTTGACCCAGGCTATGACGAGGGTTGACTTTCTACCATCTGGATGAACAATAGCAATATTGTTCTAGATTCGCCACAGTTTTATTAAAAATGGATTTTTTCAGAAAACAGTAGTGGGAGTATGGTAGAACTGGAGGTGATTCCAGAACCACGAACGATTACTGAAGATTTGACAAGGAACCAAAAGATTCAATCTGGATTGACATTCCATTGGCCACTCCGCAGATAAGGTGGGTAACTTCAGGCACCCGAGAGGTACTCCGGTAGCCTCAAGGACGGTGACAGGGAAGTTCTTGTTTACCCACAATTACCATTGCTGTTGTTCCAGGCTGCGAGACCCGGCGGGAGGATGAGTATAGCGTCGTTCTAAACTAGTTTTAGAAGTAGACGTCTATATGACTCTGCCAGAGGGTTGTCGTAGTCAGTGGGAGCAGCGGAAGCATTGGTGGACAGGAAGCTTATGTCTATTTATAGACTAAAGCAGATATAGCGGAGATAGATCATCTATTTCTGATGTGACAGTCATAGGTTTGACTTCACCAGAATAGGGGATGGATCTGTTGATAAGGTAGTAGGGTGTGATATCCTGGTATTTGGATGACATACACAGAGTAGGAAAAGAAACTCCTATACTACAATCGGTTATACTTTGGTCGTCACACAGTGGTTTCTCCACAAAGGAAATGGATTTTGTATCAGACATACTGGTTACTAGATCTATGGTTTTAGATCTAGATTTGGGTGGTTTCCCAATCTGAGTACTTAGACAGCATTCTAAGAGTATTTAGAATGGACGACTCCTGGCACGGTAGTGTACCTGCAGGTAATGGAGTCACCCTCTCTAAAGGTGTCTTACAGACTAAAGGGGAGAGGGATGTGCATGATTGGCAGATCACTTGCTCAGGCAATTGAGTCAATCATGAGATGTCAAGTACCACACCAGATGTTGTTCTTGCACTAGAGGCAATAAGTTGACATTGATCCAATTCTGGAGAAACGGTCGGAAGCAGTTTTAGAACATAAGTGGATGTTCTAGGGATATGATAACGATAGCCTCATGCAGGAGACAGTTATCAATCCAGGCTTCCAAGGTGACATGGACGACAAGGAGGTTGTCAGAGTTATAGTTTTCCTTCTAACGAAGGGCAGTATTTTGGGCAGGTGATCCAAGGCAATACTGAGGGTGGCGTGGCGTAGGATACTGATTAAGTTCAGTTGATGATACAGTCTAAGAAGTTTGGATTTGGAGTTCATTTATGATTTGGAGTTCATTTATGAGCTAGGTCCCATCAGACATCCAGACATTCTAAGACAAGTATTACTCTTTTCGGGAGATGGCTTTCTCCGCGAACTTGAGATATAGAGAGACATAGAAAGATACAACAAAGCGGATCCACTCACTAAGGCTATTCCTCGAACGCAATAGTTTCGCAAACGAGCTTTGTGAGACTGACTAGTACAGGAGTTGGGTGTTCGGTATCACACGGGCTGTGAGTATGCGATATCGCAATAATTAGCCTAGAGTGCAAGTGGGAGATTGTTGGAGATAGTGCCCTCAGAGTCAATTATTAGGTCACAGGTACGTGATTGCAATGATTGATGGAGGACCTATCCCGGTAGGACAGTCTTACTCGAGATGATAGTATGCTATCTGGTTTACCTTTATCATCGTGTACTGTTTTAGGTGACCTGACAAGTTGCTATTACACGTTGATAGAGCCCCTAGGATTCTTGCTTGACCACCAGCAGTATGAGGGCGATCATATAAGTGGGAGCTGGGGTCTATAAGCATATCCTTAAATGGTCCCTAGTCGTGTGAGTTTCGAGACAGGGCATCGATACTCCAGAGTAGACTAGTGTATACAGTCGAGACCCCGACGAGGGGCGGTGGCCGGTCTCACAAGCCACTGGTGTCAGTTGGATCACCTAAGATGTATACAGGTGCTCATTGGGTTATGAGTACACCGGACAGGACTCGCCGGGAACATGCCAGTTAGTCATATACCAGACGTCAGATGGCAGTTCCCTGGTGACATGTGTGCAGGTTAGTTCATCGACCTGGGGATCGTCATTTGTCTTGTGTGAGTTCCCACTGTACTTTGATTACTACCCTACCACAGCTCAAAGGAGTCGTGCAAACAGGTTTTAGTTGGGTACAGTCCCGAGCCACATGGAGGCAGTGAGCGTATCTTCAGGGGTTCGTCTCTCCCGGTATTGGGGGTGAGGTCGCGCTGTGTCTAGGAGAGCCATTACACGAAGCCCTCGGCCGAGGCAAGGAGATTTACTGGTAGGTATTCCAGTAGTATCTCAGGGTGTTCTGGCTACACTCCGACACGACTTGTACCGCTTTTGGGGGTCTGACTTTTACCAACCCCCTAAGCCCGCCATGCGATACTCATAGACGAACGGACCGGACTGTACGGATATTGTCACTGACAGGCTCAGTAGGGTTGTCAGGCTGAGTTCGCTCACAGACGTCCCTTTTAGTCAATACCTGGTAGCCCGTTACGTATTGGCTTATACCTCTGACGTGCTAGTGGTTAAATCCACAACCAAGGTGTTGACGAGTCTTTAGAGTCCCCCACATTCAGTTACTCAGCTTTCGGGTGAAAAGTTGTAGAGGCCGTATGGAGATATGGCAAGGTCCGATCAGATACGTGCGGTATTGCACGGATCAGGATCGGACAGTTTGTACTATAGGCCGTATGGATATATGGCAGGGTTCGATCAGATACGTGCGGTATTGCACGGATCAGGATCGAACGGATATTACTAGCCGGCTTTGGTTTAAGCCGGATCCGAGTATAGTACAGTGTAGATTTTGTCTCATTGCATTTGTATTTCGGTCGGAATACAAATGCGGGTGTGTATGCACAGTATCGGGGTTTTCCTGTAATTTATTACGGGACCAGTTTTCTGGAGTTGCCAGTTTGCTTTCCGTTTCGGCCAATTTCCTTTGTATCGTTCATTGGCCGAAGTTTGGTGGAGGAGGGGTTATTTGCATTGTTGCAAATAAGCTTTTGTGGAAGGAGGTCTTTGCATATTTCTTTGTATCATGATGGTTTCATGATGGAGCCCATCCTTTGACTCTTTCTTTTCCATCATGGCTTGACTTTGTAAACAATCATGGTTGTTGATGATTGTTGGTTGAGTGTGGGTTTGGGTTAGTAATCATCTCTTGTTATGATAACCATTCCTCTCTCTCTCTCTTGCATGATATGATTTTGGTTCCCATTATTTTTGATATACTCTCACTTTCTCCTTCACCCCACCACCATTGTCTTGGCCGGCCATTCCATGAGAGGGGCTGTCCAAATTTTTGCAAGAGGGATTTTATCTCTTTTGGCATTGTAAAAATCCTATAGCTCCACAAAAATTACATGTATCATCCCTCCACCAAAAATGGCATCTCCATGAACCCCAAATGAGACTTGCTCACTAGATATTCTACAACAAACCTTGGGCACGTCGACTAGCCAGCTTCGTGCCCGAGTTGCCTCGGCATTGAGGTAGGAGCCTGTAAAAGAAGTAGGCGATGTGGTGCACTTCCGGCGACGAGGTGGAGACCGGAGCTTCCGCAGGAGATCGGGACGACGACGAGAAGACCAGAGGACTTGGATCAGTCGGTATATCTCTCTTCCCCATCTTGTAGTTAGCTAGGACTAATTAATGGTTCGATCCGGGTATTAGTGCGCGGCGGTTTGCCAGTTCAAGAAAAAATTAAAGTTTATCACCGCTTCCGCATTTGGCCGTCGGATTGACGGCCGGGGCGCCGCCGTGCACTTACAGCAACTGCGCCTATCTGATCTCCTCTGAGTTGGCATACCGGCACAAATCCGTTTCGATCCAAAAACGATCGAAACCTCATAAATGCGCTCCTCTAGCAGTAAGGCTGCATCCATCGCGGCTGCATAAGTGTCAAAATGCTGGGCACCAACAGCAAGGAATCACTGCATGTACAATATACACAAACCTCTTTATCCGTTTCTCTTTAGTGTCCACCAGGTAAGGAGCATATTGGACCGCTAAGTAACCGAATGTCGTACTCTGACACTGTCATCCCTGAAGTCTTGTGCAAAGGCTCGAAAACTACGAGCTCGGCATCTCAAACGCTCTCCGGAGGAAACGAGCAAGAAATATAGCTGTGAACCTATCCCAAGTCATAGGAAGTAGATCTGCAACTCGGCCTATCTCAATAGACTCGCACCATGTCTGAGTAAGACCTCTTTAGACGAAAACTCGCAAGCTTTATCCATATCACGTCAGAACATTTCTGTGAACGACAATTCCTAGTCATCCTGTCAAGGATTGTCCCGGACCCTTCACTGCATCTGTGCCTATAAGAACTAAAGGCTTCAGCCTCAAAAACTCCTATAAGGATACAGAAATACACTTAGTAATAATAGAAACAGCTACCTGTGCAGCAGGTACAATCACAGTCCCTGCAGCAGGAGGGACATCATCGGCTCTCGGGGCTCGGCTAGCCTCAACTAACAATCCAACCATCTGTTGCAAGTCCTAAATATTCGACTCCAGCCTAGCCATCCGTCCTGGAGAAGGCGGATCACTCTGTCTCTGAGGGGTAGGCATACCGCCCAGATCAGTCCTCGCTTAACGAGCCTATTCTAATCTCATCCCCGGCGGCAGCCCTCTGGCCCTCGTAGTCTCCGGTGGCCTAGTGTCTGGAGCAAGAACAGGATTGATAGGAACATTGCGATCAAATAAAAGGATTTCCGGAATCAAGGAAGGAAATACAAGCAAATATATATATATATATATATATATATATATATATATATATATCCTAAGGTCACTTAGGCGGAGTACCGTATCGTAAGTATGCCGCGGAACATACACACGCTACGCCACTCTGCTTATGTCACCTACTCCATCCATCAAGGATCTTCCTACACTCAAAAAGGTAAAACCTATCGCTCTGATACCAACTTTGTCATGACCCTAATGTACGGAACGTGACTGGCACTTAATTTACGAAATGTCTCAAGGCGTACGTAAACTAAGTAAGCCAAAGCCCAGAAATCAAAACCAATTAAAGAAATAGAGTGAAGGAAACCTATTTAAAGAAAGCGATTTTAGCCAAATAATTTTCATTAAACATTTAAAAACAACATTAGATTTTCCCAAAGATTTCGGCAGAGTCTCCTTTGTAAATACTGGCCCCCAAATGGGTACAACACAGAAAATACATATAATGATGACATAAGGCATCCCCAAGCGGGAGCTAGCTCTTCGCCAAATAGAGGAATCACAACCACATGCAATGTGTATCTCAAAAGTGCACAATAAGCATCTAAAGCAAGAAATGAAAAACACCACGTCAGCTCAAGTGAGCATCGACATCAAAACACCACAAATACAAGTCTCACAAGTCTCTCTTTCTAGTCAAATATACAAGGGTAGATGGAGTATACTAGATACAATATAATGTACATGATGGAATAAAAAATATCCTCGCAACCCACCTACGGGCAATGCTGCAAATCAAGCAAATGAAGCCAAAAGAGGAAGAACGCCCGACGCTACTGCGCTGACGGTTCAACCTGCGAGATACTGTGGCACAATGGGGGTGAGTTGCCAACTCGTGAGTAGTAAGTAACATCTAATAAGGCAATCGTAAGCATGCACACAATTTCGTAACATCCTACATATACCAACGTCATGCGATGCACTGGTATGTATGCATAAACAACATGAGATCTGAACAGGTTTAGTACGAGAACATCTGTATTCTTATCTTAGTAAAACTTCTGTAATTTAATTTTAGTATCATCAATGAAATCAATAGAAATCTGTGTCAAGCATCGACACCAAATATGAATATCTCAATATCTCGACATCTCAGGTCTCAATACCTCGATGTCATAATGTATCAATATCTCAATATCTCGGGCTCCGGCAATCTGGGATGGCCTATAATCTCAATATCTCGGGCTCCGGCAATCCGGACTAGTTCATATCATCAATCTCAAGACTACATCGGTATCCTCCGGATATCCGCCGCGTCACAACTAACCGGTCGGTAGTGGTCTCCTGCCGGGCTCAACGCCATCATCTGCAACCATCTTTCCTCGGGGTACCTCACCGGGTCCACCATGCACCCATAGTCGGTTCCTCCTCCTCATCGAATCAGGTCTCCTCATCGAATCAGGTGTATGATACCGCTCAAGAACTGAGAAATCTCATAGTGGACGACACATATATCATATCACGAGAAAACCGCAACTTGCATTATTAAAATGATAACGGTTTATAAAATTCTTGTGATTTTCCCAAAAATCTAGATATCTCATAATACCGAAATCCTCAAGAAAACAATCACCATATGTACACATGTCGGTGATGATGAAAGCCTTATGGTATCAACAATATGAAATACAATGCGTGACTAGCAGACTATGCATGAACGATGATGCAATGAGATATATGCATATGACTAACAATCCTACGTATCCATCCTGATGAATTGAATACACAAATACAGGTTTACAAATCATATTTGTTGCAATGGGTTTATATTCTGATTTAAACAAGTTATATAGTGTTCGTGGCATAGCAATTATCAAGGTGTGTGTGTTCACATGAATAGTGCCCGTGCCGCATAAACCAATAGTAATGGTGCAAGTGTCCTATGAGATGATATCACACACACACATACACACACACATATAAAAGATGATGCGATGCAACGAGATAAATAATAAGGAACTACGCATATAAATGCAAGTGCTAAAAGAAATTCTAACTATCGGGCGCCTTACGCCATCCAGACGATTCCCCCGTAGATGTGTACATCTACTCACCGGGACGCCTCGACTAGTCTGATCCAATCACCGCTTTTCCTTTCCGTGCCACGTCCGATGTCTCCAAAACCAATCCTAGAATCATACAATGCAACACATAAGGCTAATATTCTATAAAACGCGATATTAAGACCATACGAGAAAACTAGCGTCCACAAGCTAAACGTGTGCACTCGAATCACCAAAGCGTGAGTGATAACGTCTGAAACCACCCCGATTATCTGTGATACATAGCAAACAACCAAACTAGATTCGAATCGTACATATCACACATTGACAAAACGTCGGTTTTAAGGTAAAACGGTTCCAGATTTTGATACAAATGAAATTATAAAAAGTTGCATACACCAAGGATCATAGATATATAGCAGAGATTACCTCCAAAAACCCTAGCACCCATGTCCCATTCCTGGCCGCAATTTGCGGCCAGAATCCAATTATTTGCGGCCATGACTTAGACTGGGGGGTTCGTGCTTCGGGGGTATGATCCTATTCCTATAACTATGCTCCAGTAAATGCAACTTCCCGAAATAGCATCAGAGTTGGTAGCAGATCTTGAAAGCACATAATTCTTAACTAAAACTGTAATTAAACATTAATTAGTGACATTGAGGTATTTTAGCGTAATCTGAATGGATTAGAAAAGCTATTAGACACTAACTATACTTAATTACCCTAATTCAAGCCATAAAAACCCTGACTCATCTTAATCTTCACTTAAATATTAAATTTGCACTAATTAACACTTAAACACTAAATTAAGTTCATTAATCTAAAAGTTTAGCAAAGGGATACTTAAGTTAGGCATTATACCTCAAGGGAAGATGGAAATGATTCAAACTTGATATTCTTGCCTTCCAAACCGAAGTCTTGCCTCAAGAACAATTAAAAGATTTAATTTTTGATGTTTAGATTTGATTCTGTGAAGGTTTAAGAGATTTGTGTGTGAGATAGAGAGAGGAAGCCATGGAAAAATGAGGGAGAAAGAGCGGGGGCTGCTGAGTTGAGGGAGGAAGAGAGGGGGCTGCTGAGTGAAGAGAGAGGGAGAGAGAAGTGAGCCATGCTTGCATTAAATGCCTCCTATGCCTACGTTTCTTTTCTTTTATCATTTTTATTTTAAAAGAAAACTCTAGAATCCTTTGGAAAAAGAAAAGAGACGAACATGTTGCATCATTTAAAAAAAAGTGATTAGGTTGTCATGGGGCATAAAATACAAGTATTAACCTAGGGTTACACAAGATGTGTGTGTGCATGTTTTAAGGAAATAGTTTAGTAATTAATAAATAAGCAAAATAGAGAATTAAGTGAACAATAATTTAATGTTAACTAATAAAACGCTATTATACACATATTCACATCATCAAACAGATATATTCATGTTTATATGGAAAATATTTATTAACTAGGTATTTTTTACGAAAAACACGCATTATCGCTAATTAACACGAAATTAACCTATACAAATTTTCAAGGCGCTACAAATAAACACCTCATCCTCCACCTCAATAACCTTTTAATCCAAAATGGTTTAAACCATAATGAGGTGTAATCTTATAAAAGTAATTTTGTAAGAAATTAAAAGAACACCCCTCATCCGTATTCCGAAGAATACGAATACAATGAGACGAAAATAATCCAATAATATAATAATAGGATCCGGCTTAAACCAAAGCCCACTAGTATTATCCGTCCGAATCATGATACGCGCACAAGTGCACGTATATGATCGAACCTTGCCGTAAAACCATACGGCTTCTACATCGTTTTGCCCAAAGCAGGGAAACCCTCTGTGTGGGACTCTAAAGTCAATATGCTGGTAGTGGGTTTTACCACAAGAACGTTAGCGGCACTAGCTGTACGTAATGGCTACCCATGTATTGAGCAAAGGGAGGCCGACGAGCAAACTCATCATAAAACCCCTACCGAGCCTGACAGTGACAATATTCATACACTCCGATCCGTTCTTCTTTGAGTATCATATATCGAGTCTAGGGGATGGATAAAGTCAGGCCCCTAATAACACGACATTTAGTGTCGGTATGAAGCCCATCACCCACTGAGAAACTACTGATCTGAATCAGTAATTCTCGACTACCTTGGCTAAGGATTTCTGGTGATGGTCATCCGTGCGCAACGCGACATCAACCCCCAATACCTGGAAAGACGAATCCCCTGACGATCCGCTCACTGCCTCCTTGTGGCTCGGGACTGTACCTAACTAAAACCTGTTTGCACGACTCCTATGATTATGATAATTGCCTTGAGGGCACTATAACCAATAATCTCCCACTAGCACTTAAGGCTAATTATTGCGCTGTCGCATACTCATAGCTCGTGTACTAACCAGTCTCGTAAAGCTCGTTTGCGAAAATATTGTGTTCGACAAATAGCCTTAGTGAGTGGATCCGCTGCAATGTTTCTTTCTTTATCTCTCTATAACTCAACTTCGCGGAGAAAGCTATCTCCCAAAATGAGCAATACCTGTCTTAGAATATGTCTGGATATCTGATAGGACCCAGTTCACAAAT
The DNA here is from genome assembly GCA_030015575.1 of Agapanthus africanus. Taxonomy (NCBI): domain Eukaryota; kingdom Viridiplantae; phylum Streptophyta; class Magnoliopsida; order Asparagales; family Amaryllidaceae; genus Agapanthus; species Agapanthus africanus. The sequence continues at coordinate 644,531,233 of CM057342.1, forward strand.
GAACTCCAAATCCAGCAAACTTCTTAGACTGTATCGTCCACTGAATTTAATCAGTATCCTGCGCTATACCTTCCTCAGTATCCACTTGGACCACATGTCCAACATACCGTCCCTCAAAAGAGAGAAAACTAAAACTCTGACAGTCGCTCTGTCATCCAGGTCACCTTGGAAGCCTGAAATGATAACCGTCTCCCGAAGGAGGCTACCGTTACCATATCCCTAGAATATACACTTATGTTCATTACTGCTTCCTAACGTTTCTCCAGGATTGGATTAATATATAAACTTATTGCAGCTAGTGTAAAAACAATATCTGGTGTGGTACTTGACATTTCATGATTGACTCAATTGCCTAAGCAAGTGATACGCCAATCATGCAAATCCCTTCCCCCTTTAGTCTTAAAGACATCCTTTAGAGAGGGTGACTCCATCACCCGCAGGTACACCACCATGCCAGGAGTCGTCCATTCTAAAACACTTTTAGAATAGCGTCAAAGTACCCAAATTGAGAAACTTCCCAAATCTAGATCTAAAATTATAGATCTAGTAACCAGAATGCCTGATATTATATCCATATCCTATGTGGAGAAACAACTATGTGACAACCACAGTATAACCGATCGTAGTATAGGAATTTCACTTCCTATAAAGTGCATGCCATCCAAATACCAGGACATTACACCCTACTGCCTTCTTACCAGATCCATCTCCTATTCTGATGAAATCAAAGTCTATGACTGTCACATCAAAAATAGATGATCTATCTCCGCTATATCTGCTTTAGTCTATAAATAGACATAAGCCAGTTGCCCTCTATGCTTTTGCTGCTCCCACTGACTACAATAACCCTCTGGCAGAGTCATATACACGTGCATTTCTAAAGCTCGTTTAGAAGGACGTTATACTCATCTTCCTTCCGGGTTTCATAGTCTAGAACATCAGTAATGGCAAGTCTAGGCAAACAAGAACCTCCTTGTCACCGTTTCTAAGAAGACCGAAGTACCTCTCGGGTGCCTGAGGTTACTCACCATATCTATGGAGTGGTTAATGGAATGTCAAAACCAGTTGAATCTTTAGGTTCTATTAAATTTTCCGTAATCGTTTGTGGTTCTGGAATCACTTCCAATTCTACCATACTCCCACTAATGTTTTCTGAAAAGAATCCATTCTACTAAAACTGGTGGCGAGTCAAGAACAATATAATTATTGATCTTCCAGATGGTAGAAAGTTAACCCTCGTCATAGCCCGGGATAACCCACAAACTGCCATTATTGAAACGTGCCTTGAGTTTGTTCAGGGTCTGGTTTTAAGCATAAGCCGGACAACTCCATATACTTTAACATCGTTAAGATATGAACCATTTTATATCCATTATAGAAACATATGCACTAATTTAATTGGAACCAGATTCAAATCATGCAGCTGTCTCCAGTGCATGTCAACTAAGTGGAATGAGGCCAAATATTATTACTCATCTAGGAGTGCATCCACATAAGAATAACCTGAAAGAGAAGCATGTTCTCAATACTATTACTACCAATGGAATACCTAGCATAAGTATCTACATCTTCGATCACCTTGAAGAATCCTGATACTTTGCAACATATAGTTCTCTACTTTATTCATATACCAATAACTTCTTAAAACTTGGACCTTGTATTTCAACGAAATACTTGTCTAAAACTAGAGAAGTCATGGGTAAATAGAATATAGTACGAGTACCAACCCCTTTATCTTAATGGACACTGGACAACATACAATACTTTGTATAAGTCCCCTGAGTTTAATAACTTAAACCATGTGCGTCGTAGGTTGAAAACTATACCATGGTTAAGAAGAATTACACCGCTGTTGAATGCTCCTTACCCAATCACCAACTTATATAGGTAAATGTCATAGACATAATTTCAAAATGTTATATCTCACTTTATAAAATAAACGTATAGCTATATCAGTTTGAATTTGGTGCCTAACAATCGGATATTCAAAACCAAATATTTGCCGTCGGGCAAAAACCCAGGTGATTTCCTCAAATATCACCAATTACAACGAATTCCGATATAATGAGGATATAATCACCTAATTCCCAATATATTACTCCCACTCATCATCCGTAACGCCATACAGATGTGAGAATCATCTGGTAAATACATACCCTAGAGTAAGGATGTAATTGGGAAATCAGTTTTCAATTAACAACTCACAGTGAAACTGAAACATGAAAATGTTTCGAAGGAGTATCCAGGTGTTCCTAGTAATGTCTCTTCCACTATCCAGATTTATGACAGTAATCGTATATTTCCTTTCCATCTCTCCAATCCCTTTATTTGTCTTTACTTATTACCTTCTGTACACCACCCTTAGGCTAAATGGTTTTCTTCCTTCCCTACCTTTCAGCATCAGCCTATGGTTTGGAAGAAGACTATCCAATAAGCGTAATAGGTGTACCCTCCTAATCCTTGGAGCCCTCGCAACCTGAGAGAAGGTAAAGATAAAAAGACAATTGAATAATCCTTATTCTATTTCTCTTGAACCAGAATCCATTCTCGAACTTGAACAAGTTCCTTCGAGTTCGTATGTAACTATACGATGGCTTATCCAATAAATGTGGATCTTCGTAGTGATACGGAATGTTCCGGAGAAATGCAAAGGTGAAGTAGGAGCGGCGATGATATACGCGGTTTTTTCGTGAATGATAGCAGTCACAATTTACTTTGCTCTCTTTCTAATCCCTTTATTTGTCTTTACTTATTACCTTCTGTACACCACACTTAGCCTAATTGGTTTTCTTCCTTCCCTACCTTTCGGCACAAGCCTATGGTTTGGAAGAAGATTATCTAATAAGCAAAATAGGTGTACTCTCCTAATACCAGGAGCCCTCGCAACCTGAGAGAAGGTAAAGAGAAAAGACAACTGAATAATCCTTATTCTATTTCTCCAGAACCAGAATACTTTCTCGAACTGGAACAAGGTCCTTCGAATTCTTATGTAACTATACGATGTTCATATCCAATAAATGTGGATCTTCGTAGTGATACAGAATGTTTTGGAGAAATGCAAAGGGTAAAAGTAGAAGTGGTAAGGATATATGCGACTCCATGACAATCCAAAAGCCAAAGTGTTTTAAGAAGGTTCGGTTAACTTGGTTCATGAGTTTTAGTCTAGGGTCGGGCCATGGTCGCTGCCAAAGAGAGAGAGAAAAGAAACACTCAGCGTGCACTCTAAGCTAGATCAGAATTGTTAATTACTTTATCTAATCAGGATGTCTCCCACTGTATCCTCGAACTCTCCTCCAAACCCAAAAGGAGAATTAGTCAGGATCATCTAAAATCACCTGAGGAGTAAACCTACTCATTAGTGAGAATCGGGATCCAACTATCTTCGCATGATAACTTGATGGAAGCCATTTAAGTCACCACACTCTAGAAGGTATGCGCATACCTGGCAAGTTTCCTGTATGTTTGAAACTCCCGATGTGTGTTTTTACCCCTAGGACCCAAGTGACCTTGACGAATAATCAACAAATCAAAAGGTCCTAGTCAAGTTCAACCCGTCATTATCTTGGTTGCGTTGAACCCACCCGCACGACCCTTGACGAATAATCAACAAAGTCGTACGACTGTCCTAACCAATCCACATATCCATGCGACAAAAAAGCATTACAGAGCTACCGCACACTACGTCTCAGCGAATAGCAACGACAAACGTAGTACGAATACTAAGCAATACTAATATGAAATGACGGAGGGCTACGGCTAGTTTTTGGCAAAAAACCTTTAATGTAATGAACTTGATATCGTTGAAAGAATCCAAGTAGTTTTACAAATATATAGTGGCGCAAACTTTTGCTAAAGGGGTCACTCCCGGTGAAGAGATCTCGGCTCTTTCCTCATCGAATGAAGTGCAGGATATTCCAAACTGAATACCACGATGCAAAGAAAAAGAATCGGTTATAGTAAAGTTATTACGATGACGCAAACTATTGCCCGAGGGGTCATTCTCGATGAAGGGATCTCGGCCCTTGCCTCGTCGAATGAGGTGCAGGATATTCCAAACTGAATATCACTGTGCAAAGCAAAAGAGAACGTCTGTAATGTCTTTTTTTCCAAAAACTTGGTTCCAACAACAATAAATAGGTTTGTTTTATCCTTGCATTGATCAGAATCAACGCAGTCCCATCAATTAAATATATCATACAATAGAAAGGAACGAAAATAAAATGTACGTATATGCCATCCGCATTCGCCACTGGGCCCCGTCATCAACCGTTAGGTTACTTAATTAACGACAGAGCGGGGGCTGGACCAGCACGGGTGCAAAACATATAGAACATCTACTAGTATATATAAATATATATGACATTCATCCCAGGCATGATATATAACAACATCACAGAATCTCAGCCAAGTAACACAGAGTGGTGGATAATCCTGGAGCCTCAGGTTTCATTTGAGCCGCATCGTCCCTATTAGATATGGTGCGCTCTATGATGAGCACCGCTGAGTTACCTATTTCCTTTTGGGTTTATGCGCTTGAGACAGCAGCATACCTATTGAATCAAGTTCCATCTAAATCAGTGCCTACAACGCCATATGAGATATGGAGCGGAAAGAGACCATATATTAAACGAGTTAAGATATGGGGTTGTCCGGCCTATGTCAAAAGGCAAAATCCAGACAAACTCGAGGCACGATCAGTTCTTTGCAAGTTTGTGGGATATCCAAAGAATTCACAAGGATATATTTTCTACCACGCTGAGGAACAAAAGGCGTTTGTTTCTCAATACGCCACCTTTTTAGAAAAGGAATTTCTTGCAAAAGAAATTAGTGGCAAAGAGGTAGAGCTGGAAGAAGATCCAACATCACAAACTACTGTAGGGTTACCTAGCGCGGCAGCAAGATTTCGGGAGGCATCGTCCATGCCGTTTTCAAAATTTTGCCGTTCTAAAGAACCCTAACCCTAGAATCTTAACTAGAGATTTAAACAATAAAACATGAAAACAACTTTGCATACAAAGTGAATGAGGAATACAACCTTTGTAGACCAGTCCTTCACTTCTAAAGCTCTGTGTAGTAGTCCCTTCGCTCCTAGTAGTGAACAACCGAACTCAAGTAAGGGTTCACATGAAGAAATGAACAAGCTTGCTAGAAGTCTTCGAGGCCGAAGATGATCTACGTCGAGAAGACTCAAGCTCATGCTATCTCTTCACTAATGGTGGATTAGTGAAGCAAACACCCTAAACTAAATGGCTAATAGTAAAGGATGATGAAGTAGGAATTGGGCTCTCTTTAGATTTCTTTTTCTCATAATATTTTCTCAATTAGAAAAAGCTAGCAAGCTTTTTCTCAATGAAGAAGAAGATGAAGTGATGAAGATGAGAATGAACTCATGAGGTGAGAATAGCAACCATGAGTGAGTTAGTGTCATACACTAACCTATGTAGAGACTTAACTATGGCTAATCTATAATGGTTAGGTTACTAAATATCTACAAGTAAAACAAAATTAGTAGACTTGGTCAATGGTTCCACAAGCTTCAACCATATGACTTAATCCCACTAATTTTGATTAACTTTATATAAATAAAACCCTACATTATTTTAAGCATGGTTTGAGTCTCATACACCCATGTAGCATGTGGCATCAAGCATGACACAAAACCATGTACATTAATATATATCACATATATACTATATGCACACTAGTGAGAAAAAGAATACTTTGTGAGCAAATATTAGTTAATGTAAATTAATATATCAAACATATAATTATACATTAAATTATCAAATCAACACTTGATTTAATAATCCGACTATATCACATACAACTGACCAATATCATATGAATCAACTTATCGAATCAACACTTGATCCGATAACCCGGCTGTATCACATATAACCGACTGATATCACATATCGCGAGAATAGAATGCGGTATCACATACGCGCATTAATCTCGGTCCCGCACATATTACATATGTGCTCCAATTTCGTTTCGCATGTACCAGGAAACCTCTGTGTTGGACTCTAAAGACTCGTCAATACGCCGGCAGTAGGTGGTGATCATATCAAACAACCACAAGCCGCAAGCGGTCTGCTAAACGTAACGGCCACCCGGGTATTGAGCGATCAGAAGATCAACAAGCAAGCCTGCTCATACTCCTGCGAATCCAATCAGTAAAACTACCGTACAATCCGGTCTCTTCGTCAGATATGTCGCATATCGCAGCCTAGGGGTGGTATAACGTCAGACCCCAATAGCCAGATAAGTCATGCCGATGCATGGTCCATAACGGTTCGAGAAAATACTGATAACACTTACCAGTAAATCTCAGCAACCCTGGCCAGGGATTTCCTGTTATGGCCAATTGAGCATAGCGGAACATCAACTCCCAATACCGAGAGAGACGAATCCCCTCCTATCGCTCATTGCCTCCATGTGACTCAGGACTGTACCCAAAAACCACCTTTATGCACGATCTCTTGACCGTGGTATGGTGGAAATCAAAGCACAGTGGGAATAACACAAGACTCTATGACGATCTTGGGTCGACAGACTAACCTGTACCAGTGTCACCAGAGAATTGCTATCTGATGATAGGTATAATACCATCTTGGAGTTCTCGGCAAGTCTGTTCAGTGTACCCAGTCTCCACTGAGCACCCGTATACCATCTTTTATGTCAAACACAATTGGATGTGGGATCATCCATCGCCCATCATATAGGTCAAGATGCGTGTACGCTAGTCTACTCTGGAATATCGATGCCCTGTCTCGAAACACCCTCGACTAGGAACTATTATAGGGTGTACTTGTGGACTACCCTTGGCCCCACTAGTATGATCTCCATCATAGTCCTGGTAGTCAAGTACACATCCTAAGGGCTTTATCAACATATGAGAGCAGGACAGCATCGCTTATACAAGTCAACATGTTAAGACAAAGAGCAACCAGATAGTATACTATCATGTCGAGTAAGAAAGTCCTTCCTATATATGTCCAAGCATCCATTATAATATATATCTTATGTACAATAATGGCCTATAGGGCATACATATAACTAACAATCTCCCACTTGCACTAAGGCTATCTGTTGTAGCATCCAATACCCAACAATATAGCAGTGGTTGTAGTATCCCATACTCAACCATCCCAAAATCTCTCAAATAGTATTTAGGGAAGCAGGCCTTGGTGAGTGGATCCGCCGTGTTAATCTCAAAATCTACTCTCCTTACCTCGATCCCTTGAAGATCAACCATCTCCTTGATCAGGTGATACTTGTCTCAGAATATGTCTGGATCGCTGATGGGACCGGCGTTCCTAGGCCAAAGCCACAACTCCATTGAAGTCACAATAACAGTTATTGGACGCTCAATGGTAGGAACCATGTTCATCTCATGAACAAGAATTTCCCAGACAACCACTTTGGTAGCATCGTAGGTATAATACCATCTAGGAGTTCACGGCGAGTCCGTTCAGTGTACCCAGTCTCCACTGAGCACCTGTATACCATCTTTGATGTCAAACTGTAACATTTCAGAAAAATAAAATATTATTTTTGGGAATTTTTATAATTAAATAATAAATATTATGAATATTTTATTAGTGCGGTATAATTAAATACCGATAAATCGGGAAATATTTGGAAAATTATAGAAATTATTGAAATGAGGGTGCTTTAGATGATTTAAGCAAATTATGAATTTTTATAATTAATTATATGCAATTTTAATACTAATCGCGATTAAATATCGCTAATCGTGCATTAAGCTTGATTTGTGCACATGACATGCACCAAGTCATTTTTCACATTTGATACATTTTTCTACCATGGCTTTTCTTTTCCTCATGCATTTGGTTTTTAAAATTGAGAAGAGAAAAGAATAGAAAAGAAAAAGAAAAGAAAAAGGATAATATTAGAAAATGAGGTATGGGCAAGAGAGAGAGAGAGGTGAGGGGTCGACCTTAGTCTTGGCCATTTCCCTCTTCATTATTTCTTCATCATTCTCACTCCCTCCTCTTTCATGGCAGCCCTCTCCTTCACCTCCCCTTCAACCCTCACAAACACACTAAAAAATGCATCAAAACTTCATCTCCTCTTCATTAAAAGCATGCACAAGCTCACAACAAACACTTTGGACCAAGAAAAATTGGATTTTGAGCACTTAGGGAAACTCAAGAAATTTCTTGAGTTGCCAAATGAGGTATATTCATCACCTTTATTGTAGTATTTCATTTCTTTTAGCACTTATGCATGTTTAGATGTGTTAAAGTGAGGTTTTGTGAGCTTTGAAAATTCCTAGAGAGGGTTAGGGTTTTCTTTGAGTTGTTTTGGTGAACTTGAGCTTTATTGGTGACCTTAAACCCCCCTTAGTATTATAAACCCAGACCAAACCATCGACTAACCCAAAATACAAAATTTAGCAACTTCCGTGTCGGTTTGTGAATTAATTAAGGGTGCAGGGAATCTGGGATGACCTGAGAACCTTACTGGAAAAGCAAACAATACTACTAGCCTAGATGGACCACCAAAAGACCACCCTGCCAAAACGAACCCAATCCAAGCCCTTCCAACTGAGCTCGCCAGAATTCGTGGGTATGTGGACGGCCAAGTTGTAGAATTTATGGTCCAGATTGCTTCTGTAGATCATATATATCCTATACTATACCCCAGTACTGTTTGTGCACCTTGTTTTCACCTGAAACAAAATCTGGGACCATTTTATTGAGTTACTGCCTTGCATTTCTTAGTATTCATGACTTAAAGTTTTGGTGTTTGTGTTTGGTATCGGTCACTTGACGTTTGTACGTCTATATCGAGTGTTATCGGGTTGATTTGCATGAGTAGACCATAGGTTTTGACTTATGTGAGATTCGTGTGTCGTTTGGTCATGAATCGGATTTTAATGCAATACGATGTGTTATGTCATGTAGGTACCTCCGTGTGAACTCCGGGACGATGAAGAAGAGAAATGGCGACATCGACTTCGGCAAGCAAGGATCAGGTGAGTGGATATATATCTAAGGAGGAAGTCGGGTGGATGGCGTATAGCACCCCCGCAGTTTCGCAGTACAGTATACAAGTGTAATAGCTATATAATTATGTGTTATTATAGATGTATATACATAGCTAGAAATGCTTTAGGTGACTTTGGGTCAGTGTTAGTGTATTTAGAAGTTAATGTTATAGTTTAGTGTAAATCGCGAAACCCTAGAATAGTTGTTGCATACACATGCACACACTCATGCATACATTTTATTACTTATGCGTATATGGGGATATGTATACACGCACACACATAGGTATGGGACTATATGTATATATATATATATACGTATACATATACATGGATGATGAGGACAGTACATGGTATTTGGAGATGAGTCGATGAGATTAGGCATGGTGCCACGAGGTCGGTGATATGTTTTGGTTCGTATTATGAGATACGACATGTTATTATAGCGGGTCCTTGGCGATGTGTTTTCATACACACGCACATATATATGTAGATGGTATCAATATATACTAGACTTAGATCAATACCCTATGATGATAAGGATACCAGATGAATGATATGTAATGTGATAATTGACCCGTACCCAGATTTGGGATGTCGTACGATGGATTTACCGTACGAGCTATATATTGATGATAGATCCACACTCTTGACTCGAGAATGTCATGTTATATATTGTATCATATGTGATACTATTGAGGCGGGATCACCGACTATTATATGTTATATATATATCGACTCGGATTTAGGTGGTTTCCTTACCTTTTCGATTAGTTCTGTAGTTTACTTGTAGAAGTTAGACTAGACTCGTTTCATACCTATTTCAAAACTAACAAATCGTGAGTATTTTAAAGACAGGCCAAGGGATTCTACGGATATTTCAAAGGACATACCTTTCTTAAAAACACCGTAGCTCTTATAAACGCCACGATTCGTATTGTTTCAAATGTCAAAACTGTATGATCCACATATATAGTAATGTATATTCTTTATTGCTGGGTTTACCATTCATTTTCCGCATATTCTATTATTCGCATCGCATTGCATGCTTATTTGTGTTTTCGTAATTATTATGAAACCTGTGCTGTCAGGACACCAGCACCATTACCGATAATGCGTATGCTCCACGTACACGTACTTGCCGGCTCACACACATCATCATCGGTAATTGCCATGTCCGTTCTAAAGAGCCCTAACTCTAGAATCTTAACTAGAGATTTAAACAATAAAACATGCAAACAACTTTGCATACAAAGTGAATGAGGAATACAATCTTTGTAGACTGGTCCTTCACTTCTAAAGCTCCGTGTAGTAGTCCCTTCGCTCCTAGTAGTAAACATCCGAACTCAAGTAAAGGTTCACATGAAGAAATGAACAAGTTTGCTCGAAGTCTTCGAGGCCGAAGATGATCTACGTCGAGGAGACTCAAGCTCATGCTACCTCTTCACTAATGGTAGATTAGTGAAGCAAACACCCTAAACTAAATGGCTAATAGTAGAGGATGATGAAGTAGGAATTGAGCTCTCTTTAGATTTCTTTTTCTCATAATATTTTCTCACTTAGAAAAAGCTAGCAAGCTTTTTCTCAATGAAGAAGAAGATGAAGTGATGAAGTGATGAAGATGAGAATGAACTCATGAGGTGAGAATAGCAACCATGGGTGAGTTAGTGTCATACACTAACCCTTGTAGAAACTTAACTATGGCTAATCAATAATGGTTAGGTTAATAAATATCTACAAGTAAAACAAAATTAGTGGACTTGGTCAGTGGTTCCACAAGCTTCAACCATGTGACTTAATCCCACTAATTTTGATTAATTTAAATAAATAAAACCCTACATTATTTCAAGCATGGTTTGAGTCTCATACACCCATGTAGCATGTGGCATCAAGCATGACACAAAACCATGTACATTAATATATATCACATATATACTATATGCACACTAGTGAGAAAAAGAATACTTAGTGAGCAAATATTAGTTAATGTAAATTAATATATCAAATATATAATTATACATTAAATTATCAAATCAACACTTGATTTAATAATCCGGCTATATCACATACAACCGACTAATATCATATGAATCAACTTATCGAATCAACACTTGATCCGATAACCCGGCTATATCACATTTAACCGACCGATATCACATAACGCGAGAATAGAATACGGTATCACATACGCGCATTAATCTCGGTCCCGCACATATCATATATGTGCTCCTATTTCGTTTCGCATGAACCAGGAAACCTCTGTGTAGGACTCTAAAGACTTGTCAATACGCCGGCAGTAGGTGGTGATCATATCAAACACCTACAAGCCGCAAGCGGTCTGTTAAACGTAACGGCCACCCGGGTATTGAGCGATCAGAAGATCAACAAGCAAGCCTGCTCATACTCCTGCGAATCCAATCAGTAACACTACCGTACAGTCCTGTCTCTTCGTCAGATATGTCGCATATCGCAGCCTAGGGGTGGTATAACGTCAGACCCCAATATCCTGATAAGTCATGCCGATGCAAGGTCCATAACGGTTCGAGAAACTACTGATAATACTTACCAGTAAATCTCAGCAATCCTGTCCAGGGATTTAATGTTATGGCCAATCGAGCATAGCGCAACATCAACTCCCAATACCGGGAGAGATGAATCCCCTCCTATCGCTCATTGCCTCCATGTGACTCGGGACTGTACCCAAAAACCACCTTTTTGCACGATCTCTTGACCGTGGTATGGTGGAAATCAAAGCACAGTGGGAATCACACAATACTCTATGACGATCTTGGGTCGACAGACTAACCTGTACCGGTGTCACCAGAGAACTATTATCCGACGATAGGTATAATACCATCTTGGAGTTCTCGGCGAGTTTGTTCAGTGTATCCAGTCTCCACTGAGTACCCGTATACCATCTTTGATGTCAAACACCAATGGATGTGGGATCATCCATCGCCCATCATATGAGTCAAGATGCGTGTACGCTAGTCTACTCTGGAATATCGATGCCCTGTCTCGATACACCCTCGACTAGGAACAATTATATGGTGTACTTGTGGACTACCCTTGGCCCCACTAGTATGATCTCCATCATAGTCCTGGTAGTCAAGTACACATCCTAAGGGCCTTATCAACATGTGAGAGCAGGACAGTATCTCTTATACAAGTCAACATGTTAAGACAAAGAGCAACTAGATAGTATACTATCATGTCGAGCAAGAAATTCCTCCCCATATATGTCCAAGCATCCATTATAATATACATCTTATGTACAATAATGGCCTCTAGGGTATACATATAACTAACAATCTCCCACTTGCACTAAGGCCATCTTTTGTAGTATCCAATACCCAACAATATAGCAGTGGTTGTAGTATCCCATACTCAACTATCCCAAAATCTCTCAAATAGTATTTAGGGAAGCAGGCCTTGGTGAGTGGATCCGCCGTGTTAACCTCAAAATCTACTCTTCTTATCACGATCCCTTGAAGATCAACCATCTCCCTGATTAGGTGGTGCTTGCCTCAGAATATGTCTGGATTGCTGATGGGACCGACGTTCCTAAACCAAAGCTACAACTCCATTGAAGTCACAATAATAGTTATTGGACGCTCAATGGTAGGAACCATGTTCATCTCATGAACAAGAATTGCCCAGACAGCCACTTTGGTAGCATCGCTGGTAGCGATGTATCTAGCCTTTATCGTCTAGTATGTTACGGTATCTAGCTTGGAACTCTTCCAACATACCGTCCCTCCTCTGAGGGTAAAGACAATGCATGTGACTGACTCTCAGTCGTGCTTATCACTCTGGAAGCTCGAACCAAGAACATTCATTTAGACTCAAGTACATAAGAATGTCCTCCGCAGTTGTCACGGCCCGAAAGTACGGAACATGACCGGCACGTAAACTACGAACGTCTCGAGGCGTACGTAATCTAAGTAAACCGAAAACCCAGAAATCCAAACCAAGAAAAGTAGTAGAGTGAAGGAAACCCAATTTAAAACAAGTAGTTTTAATAGCATAAGCCGAATTATGCGATTTAAAAAAAACATCGAATATTTCCCGAAAATTTCGGCAGAGTCTCCTTTGTAAAAACTGGCCCCCAAACGGAATACAACATGAATAGTATACGAAATCAATAAAAGGCATCCCAAGCGGGAGCTAGCTCTTCGTCAATCGACGGTCACAACCACACAAGCAATATAATATACAACGCCAACGGCGAGGATCAAAAACTCAAAACCACAAGAAAACCACAGAAATAAAACGCGCGACTCTAAGGTCGAAAGAATAACATCACTGATCTCTATCTCAAAAATAAATACATGTTTGGTTGATGGAACTTCTAGATACAACAGAATAATGATATACAAGATATATAATGGGGGTACGATACAAGTAAACCCACCTACTAGCAAATCACCCGAAGGAAACTATGCCCGCAAGCCGTAATGAAACCTGTACGGCAAACCTGCAAGAAACTGGGGCACAACGGGGGTGTGTTGCCAACTCGTGAATAGAAAAACATCTACGCACAGAAATCGCATAAATAACGCAACCTAGGTCAATGATCATAATATATCCTCAAATATATGAATAACATGCAGCCTATAACAATGGCTAGGATAATATCTAACCCGAGTATGATCTCATGTGCCCGTGTCAGTGCCTCAGGTAGCAATATATCATATGAATGAGGTATGAATGCATGAAAACAGAATACATGTAAATGAAGAAACTGTTTTAATAAATTAGTGAGATTTCCTTTGTATTTTTAAAATGAGGTATCATAAATGAAATCAGCAATAACAGTGTCTAGCATCGACACAAAACATAAATCTCAATGTGTCAAAACCTCAGGCTCCGGCTATCTGGACTGGCCTGTATCATCAAATCTCAGTACCTCAATATCTCGAAATCTCAATGTCTCAATCTCAATATCTAGGGCGCCGTCAGTCCAGACCGGCCCCTACTATCCATCTCAAGACCACGACGGTATCCTCCGGATATCCAACGCGTCGGGTAAAATCACCGGTAGGTAGTCTCCCCCTGCCAGGCTCATCGTCATCACCACGAGCTTCTTGCCCCGGGGTACCTTACCGGGTCCACCATATACCCGAAACGGTTCATCCAACTCCTCGAATCGGGTCTCGAAATCCATCAGCAAACTCATGGTGGACGACTCATACATCATGGGAAAAACCGCGCTTTTTATTTAAAAAGAGAAAGAAGAAGTTTGTATATGTTTTGCGGTTTTCCCCAAATCTAGAAAATCTCATGGAAATCCGAATCCAAAACCTCAATAGCACGTAAAAAGTGAATATATGCATGAGAATCCATGAATACGGCATAACAATGAATAACAGTATGCATGAAGCAGCAGGTAATAACTACAATGTCTAAACTAACATATAAGGCAAGTACACTAATATCATGTCTAAACTATTAGCTAACAGGCTATGTCAAGCAATAATATTTTCTAAGGTGTACGTGACATGGCAATTACCGATGAAGATGTGTGTGAGCTGGCAAGTAAGTATACGTGGTACATACGCATCATCGGTAATGGTGCTGGTGTCCTAACCACAAGATATCAACAGTAGAATATGAAGCATAATATAAGCATGTGATGCGGAGCGAACAACAATAATGAGCGGGAGCTGAATACTAGACGCAACGATAACTAATCTGCATTAACCTAATATAAGTTCTACAATGGTGCCTTTTGAAATAACACGAATCGTGGGGTTTTGAAAATAGGGGCTACGGTGTTTTTAAGAAAATATACGTTTTTTGAAATATCCGTAGAATCCCTTGACTTGTCTTTTAAAATACGCACGATTCGTAAGCTTTGAAATAGGTAGGAACCGAATCTAATCTAACAACTAACTAAACTAAAGGGCTAAGCTACAAGCTAGACTACAGGTAAGGAAACCGCCTAACATCTGAGTCGATACATATACATACCTGTATATATATTAGTCGGTGATCCCGCCTCAATAATATCATATCCGATACCATATCTATAATCAGACATCCCAAGTCAAGAGTGCGGATCCATCATCAAGATATAGCTCGTACGTAAATCCGTCGTACGGCATCCCCAAATCTGGGTACGGGTCAATATCATATTCCTCACACTATTCCTCTGGTATCCTCTTTATCCAAGATCATAGTCTAGGGTACTGACCTATGTCTAGTACAATACTAATATCCTCAATATACTCATGATCTGACTACTGATCGACAATCTCGTACAAACCGATATCGTCAGCACATATCATCATCAATGAGTATACATCGCCCAATACGGCCTAATATCAATATCCTAGCATATCATGCCTCATATCACGATCACATGTCGACCATTTGTTTATAACACTATTCACCCGTATCGCCGCCCCAAGATCCGCTATAACACCAGGACGTACCTCAAGTACGAATCCTGCCATATCACCGATATCACAACCACAAAACAAATCTCATCGACTCAGCTCAATCCCAAGTATCATCCTCAAATCCGTATGTGAACACATAGTCGCATACCCATGTGAACACATAACTAAAAAGAATCCCATGAGCACATATAAATAGGAATGTATGCAAGTATGTATGTGTGTATGTGTAGTGCAACACTACCCTAGGGTTCGCAACACTAAAATAATCCAACACACCAATATCCATCCTAAACATCGTTATTAATCCCAAATAACATATAATAATTTTTGGTGTGTATACGCATCAGTATACACCACCACGGGCTGCGGGGGTGCTATACGCCATCCACCCGACTTCTCCCCGTAGATATAAATCTACTCACCTGGTCCTCGCTCGCCGGTGCCGACGTCGCCACGCGCTTGCTTGTCGTCTCGAAGTCCACATGGGGTACCTACATATCATAACGCACCATATCGCATTAAAATCCGACTCATGACCAAAACGACGCACGAATCCCACATAGGTCAAAACCTATGGTTGCTTTCACAAATCGACCCAAAAACCCTCGACGTCGGCGTACAAACGCCAAACCATCGAGAAAACTCTCAACACACTCATTTGTACAATTACAAGCACTAATTATAATATAAAATAGCTTAAAATTCACAAAAACCCCAATTTCACTTAAAAAGTCATTTTTCCGAAAATCTAGCAAGCACAAATCACCGTTTTAGTACAAAACTCGATGTATAAACGAATCTAGCGGCCACAATATTCACTAAATATCTTAAATAAGTCATAAAAACAATTCGCATAATTTAATCTCGTTAAATTCCAAAAACCCTAAAATTCTAGTTTACAAAATACCTAAATTTTAACAATTTTATAGCAAAAATGCACAAACTACAATCTAGCTTGGATTTTCATGAAATAAAGTATTAAACTACACTTTAAAATGTTAATAATGCCATGAATACCCTAATTAGATTTTTGTCTTCATTATTTAATCAAATTCCAAAAACCTGGTTTGCTTAAAAACTTGATTTTGACAAATTAAATGCAACAATTTACATAATAACAACAAGATTAGGTTTTCCAAACCTTAAGAGGTTCAACTACACAATTAAAGCATGAACAATTTATCAAAACCCTTATCTTGATCCAAACCCAATTCCTTACAATTTCAACTTGAAGGGTAAACCAAGTTAACACCTAATTAAACACTTAATTAAGCTAACATAAGCAATAATCAACAATTTAACTATAAGGTTAAAATTATACCTCCATAATTTTATTGATCTCACATGAAATCTAGCCTCCCAAAATGCTCTCTTTTCACCAAGATCCAAGTTTGAATGGCAAAGGAATAATGGGTAGAGATTAGATTTTGAGTTTGCTTTGATTTGTGTTGATTTTGGTTGATTTTTGAATGAATTTGGAGGTGAAGGAAGATGAAGACTTGAAGAAAATGGGGGGGGGATGCCAACAGATCAGTTTCGGCTAGGAGAGGGGAGGGGTGAGGTGTGGTGTGGGGGTGGGTGAAGTCAAGGGGAGAAAAGAAGACCAAGTCAACAAAAAACCATACTCTTTTTACTATTTTCTTATTTCCTTTGTTTTCTTTTCTCTTGATTTCTTTTCTTCTATCAAGAAGTGAGGGAAAACTTGGAGAGGGCTGCTGAATATGGGTGTGTGTGAGTGTGGGTGTGTGTGTGGGGTGAGGAAAAATGACAAATACAGTACCCCAAACATCCATTTACACTAAAAAAAAAAGCCTTTTTTCTTCAATAATTTCTAAACCGTTTTGGCAAACGATTTCGTTTCAAAAACCACATGATAAAATTTTATTTAAAGTTTTATTTTGCACAAAATTTGTTTCAACTCATTCCAATTTGTAATTTTCCCTAATTAAATATATTAGTGACGGCTTAAAATAATATTAAAATAATTAATTTCGGAAATTTTTTCAGAAAATTTAAAATTTCACCAGTGGGTCAATAAAAACCAAATACTAGCAATTACATAGCTAGAATATGTATATTTAATTTTATAATAAAGATATTTGTATTTTTACTTTTTACAGAAAACCCCCTTATTTTACCGTTTTTTTTCGAAATTTCACCGAAACGATTTTCAAAACGTTACAACAGTTGTCCAGTGATTCTCCAATGATCCGATTGATTCCTGATCACTACACCTAGTGAGTCATCTACATCCGGTATGGTACATAGTATCGCATACATGATAGAGCCTACTGCCGAAGCATAGGTTATCCTTTGCACGCGAGCTCTCTCCAAATCAATCTCGGGAGACATCTTTTTGGAGAGAGTGATTCATGAGTAAGTGGGCGAACCACCACGCTTAGAATCCTCCATTCTAAACCCCTTTAGTATGGTGTTAATGTACCTGGATTTGAGACACTTCCAATATCCACTTAGATCTATCAACATAGATCATAATCCATAAGATGTAGAAGGTATCATGCAGATCTTCTATGGAGAATCTTCGTGATAAGAGGAGCTTGACCGAGTGTAGCATAGGAAACCATTTCCTATCAAGAGTATGTTATCTACATACAATACGTGTAAGAAAACCTCACTCTCTACAACCTTCTTGTATATACAAGGTTTATCTACTATTTTGATGAACTCAAACTTTTTGACTGCCACATCAAAACAGATATTCCAGCTCCACGATGCTTACTTTAATCCTGATGGATTTAAGCATAGTTTTGAAAGTCTCAACTTTTCCATCTACACCAATAATCTTTTCAAGATCCATTTACTCCCAATGGGTTTTACCCCTTCAGGTGCAACATGCAAAGTCATATTTTGTTGGTGTACATGGAATCCATCTTTAATTGCATAGCATCCAGCCTATTCACAGAGTCCCCACTCGTGATGGCCTGTATGAACCTAGTTGGGCCATCATCTACCATGATGCAATCCTCGCTCCCACTGTCACCGAGAAGACCGTAGTATCTCTCAAGTGGATGAGGAACCCTACCAGATTCGCGGAGAGGTGGAGGTTCGTTGGATACTATCGAATCCTTTGGTTTTACCAAATCATCAATTGTTAGTTTATCTAGCTTGAACTCCTTCTAGTTCTACCTCATGACCACTAATTTCTTCACAAGAAATTCCTTTTCTAAAAAGGTGGCATGCTGAGAAACAAAACACCTTTTGTTCCTCGTTGTGGTAGAAGATATAACCTTACGAATGTTCGGGATATCCAACAAACTTATACAGAACTGACCTTGTCTCGAGTTTGTCCGGATTTTGCTTTTCAACATAGGCCGCATAACCCCATATCTCAACTCGTTTAAGACATGTTCTCTTCCCATTCCATATCTCATATGGAGTGGTAGGCACTGATTTGGATGGAACCCCATTCAATAGGTATGCAACTTCTCAAGTGCATAACCCTAAAAGGAAAAAGGTAACTCAGCAGTACTCATCATAGAGCACGCCATATCTCATAGGGTGCGATCTTTTCGTCCCGATACACCAATGTGCTGTGGTGCATACGAAGGAGTAAGCTGAGAGAGAATCTCAGTCTCTGTTTAGAAAATCCAGGAACTCCATGCCCAAGTATTCGCCTCCTCGATCTCATCGAAGGACTTTAATACTTCTACCCGTCTGGTTCTTAACTTCAATCTTATATTTCTTGAATTTCTCAAAAGTTTCAGACTTGTGTTTCAACAGGAACATATGTCCGAATCCTGAGAGAAGATCAGTGAATATAATGAAGTACGAAGAACCAACCTTGGCATTTGTAGATATAGGACCGTATACATCATTATGTATGCGTCCCAAGAGTTCAGTAACTCTATCTCTGTTTCCAGTAAACGGAGAATTGGTCATTTTACCTTTGAGACAAGAATAGCAAGTATCATAAGATGAAAATTCGAACAGATTCTCATATTCATCTATATGTAACTTAGCTGGTCGTATCGTATTGATATGACCTAGGCTACAATACCACAAGAAGGATTCGTTCATTTCTGAGCTACTCTTCTTATGTGTGTTCTAGATACTTTGAACTGTGATTTGATTTAGACCGTATATGCTATTATATAACGTGCCTGATCCAACCAACTCTTGATTAAGGAAAATGTTCACAACATTATCCTCCAACACAGAATTATATCCTTCTTTAACTTAATAAAAAAACTGATGTAATGTTGTATATCAAGTTCGGTATGTAATAATATTCGTTCAGAATCAATGTATTGATACAAGATGATATTTGCCAATACTTAGCTGCAACACTTGCATCATTCTCTACATTTAGAGACATATCACCCATTCCTAGTTCTCTACCTTTCTGTAGCCCATGTAACTCTTACATATGTGGGATACCGATCCGGTATCACATACCTAGGATGCAGAGGATACTGAGAAACAGTTCTCGGTAATGAACACACCCGAAGAATATGCATCAACATGTTTATTCCTCGATTGGGTCGCGTAGGAATCCGGATATTCCCCTATTTCCTGCTCGGGCTTATAACCATTATAAGATAGAGCGGAACCAACGTTCCCTAGCACAGTATAATAAGCAGGTTCGGTCAATGCATCCATATTATTATCTTGATTAAGGCGTGACATGGTCGCTACCAGGAGAGAGAGAAGAAAACACTCTGCGTGCGCACTTACAAGATCAGATTGGTTATTATTTTATCTAATCAGGATGGCTCCCACTGTTTTTATCAAATCTTCCTTCAAACCCTAAATGGTAAGACTAGCCGGGATTAATTACAACCTACAAGTTCGCCAATCTTTCGTCCAGGCCAGTGTCGGTACTTTGAGGGAGGTTTCCCGTGCTTTCGCACGGACCTAATTAAAATAAACCTCGTTTTCCCAGGGGTGTAACCCCATTAACACCTTTCTAGACAGCTACTTGATCGACTAATTGTAATATGTAAAACTCTCCCAGGAGTAACTCTTACTCTCAGTGGGTATCGGGATCCAACCATCTCATAGAAGGTATGCAATCTCATTGCAAATTTCAACACTTGAAATTCCCGATAATATTTTGCCTCTAGCTTCCTATGACCTTGTCGAAGGCCAACAAACCATAGGCCGCTAGTCAAGTTCAACCCGTACATTTCATGATTGAATTAAACCCACCCGCACGACCCTTGACGAAGGCCAACAAAGTCGTACGACTACCCTAATCCAATCGCATCTCATGCTTTAGCAGATAAGCGCTAGTTAACTACTGCACACAACGCCTTGACGAAGGCCAACAAACGTAGAACGAATACTAAGTAGCACTTATCTGAAATGACGGAGGGCTACGACAGTTTTTAAGAAAACCCTTTGCGTAATGAACTTGATATCGTTGTAGAATCGAGTGATTTTGAAACGGAGTGTTTTTAAGGCTTTTACTAGTTTCGCTAAAGAGGTCACTCCCGGTGAAGGGATCTCAGCTATTTCCTTATCGAATAAGGTGCAGGATATTTCATAAATACCGCTATGCAGAGCAAAAACTATAGAAGCAATCAAAAGAAAAACCGAGTGGGCTGTAGCATCTGCTAGTTTCGCTAAAGAGGTCACTCCCGGTGAAGGGATCTCGGCTCTTTTCTTATCGAATAAGGTGCTGGATATTCTATAAGAAATACTGCTATGCAAAGCAAGAACTAGAGCTACCATTTTTTAAACAAGTTTCTACAACATCTTTAGGTTTCTTTTATTTCATTAATCTCATTAATGAAGTCCCATCAAATTTATGCTTCTTAAGTATCACATAAGAAACGAAAGCATCAATATTTATTATATCTCATATATATAATATAAGCAATCGTCTCATCATATAAAGTGATAACATCACAGAATATCAGTAGCAGAAGAACACATATGAAATATTGGATATACTAGGAATTCCGTTTTTTAATTAAGCCAATAAAAAAACGCGGGTTCCACGGTCGCGATGAATAGCCAAACCCACATCCCTAGACCCCCTACGAGAGCGGCAATCAACCCTACCAATTCTAGAATTAGGAGACCCTGTCTCGACTCCTCGAGATGGTCTCCCACTGGACTCTAGAACCCGATTACTTATGCTCTCTTCCTTGGGTCTATCCTAATGCGGAAAAGTAAATAATATACATCAATGGTGACATCATCCTCAACCCGGAAGTGCCCCAATAAAAAAATATTACATACAAGCTTTTACATGAATGAAAATGAAAAACTCTCATCTCACATAAAAAAAACCCGGCTATTCAAAACACGACGATCCAATATAACATATCACAGCAACACATAACATCACATGTCATCAACGTAAGTAAATATGCGTGTCCCAATTGTCGTTGACATATAGCAACGAAACCGACGATACACCACATATTACATTTACGGTCGCAAAAAAGAAAGTGAAAAACTACAACAATTAGAATCCGCAACCAACTTAGACATCATAAACCCAATGTATCTCATACATTGGATTTCATGTCTAACCTAATGAATTCCTTAGACATCGCGTGCCCAACAATTATAAACCCCGCATTTTGTCTCGATATTGAAAACACTTTTCACTAACCAGTCGGGTAATTCAACAAGATTCCCGATAACCTTATCGAATGCTCGTCGAAAACTTTAGTAGATGGCCGCACCCCCGATGTTGTCGACGAAATGCACTAAGGCGGAACACCGCGGCCGTGAGCACCCGAATGGATGCTTTTGGCGACGGGGTTCTCCTACAGTGACTTGGTCGGGGCTATGAGGCATGGTTATCCAGTAAGGTTACCCGGCGAGTATCCGCGTACACTACGTAATTGCGACGGACTTTTGATCCACATCAAAATTCCGTGGCAACCGATCAAATGAGACTAAACTGCTAGATTTATAAAATTCAAACTAGTTATCTCATAACTAATTATGCGGATTCCAAATATTGTATCACAATCACAGATAGCTAGACGAAGTTAAACTTTTTGATCGAATAAGCAAGCACCCAAAATTTCCCAACAAGCTCAACACTTGAGCGGAGTTCAAAAAGTGCCCAAAACACGCCACAACTCCTATGAACCATCCGTAGAAGGGTTGACCCATGCCTCACTCATGTCGCCGCGGAACTGTCGCAAACCCTAGGGTATGTCCGCATTTCCGCGATCCAAAAAGTTGAGTTTGGGTATCGTTCTTCTAGATGGTCCACAGAATCGCTTGCCTGAATTTCTGAAGATTTTAAACTTGGAAAAAATCCAACTCTTGGAAAATTTACAGCGAGGGAAAATATGGGTTATTGATATCCGTTCAAACGTTTTAACGTCGTCTAAATAACCCGAATACATTTTAGAATTTCGAATACGAAACACTCCGAATTTCCTTTGCAAAAAGTTAACATCACATGAAAATTTAGCAAAACCAAGAAACATCTGAAATACCAAACCCCAGAAACTGGAACACCATGAAAATTTGAAGCCAGAATTCCACAAAGGACCCGGTGAGCTCGGTTTTAAACCCTATGTGGCCGGCCACTTTTGCACCAAATTGCTCCAAATTTTCATAGTGTTAATGTTATATCACCTACAACATTTTGCAGTTGCTGAAAATTTTTTTTGACACCTTAAAAAATTCGACAGAAACTAGATTTTATATCGGGTGTTTCGGAGTTGTTTCGGTTTCGTAATTCTAACAAACATCGTTTAAATCTCTAGCTTGTTTCTGATACCACTGTAGGGTTACCTAACGCGGCAGCAAGGTTTCGGGAGGCATCGTCCATACCGTTTTCAAATTTTTTCCGTTCTAAAGAGCCCTAACTCTAGAATCTTAACTAGAGATTTAAACAATGAAACAAGCAAACAACTTTGCATAAAAAGTGAATGAGGAATACAAACTTTGTAGACCGGTCCTTCACTTCTAAAGCTCCGTATAGTAGTCCCTTAGCTCCTAGTAGTGAACACCCGAACTCAAGTAAGGGTTCACATGAAGAAATGAACAAGCTTACTCGAAGTCTTCGAGGCCGAAGATGATCTACGTCGAGGAGACTCAAGCTCATGCTACCTCTTCACTAATGGTAGATTAGTGAAGCAAACCCACCAAACTAAATGGCTAATAGTAGAGAATGATGAAGTAGGAATTGGGCTCTCTTTAGATTTTTTTTTCTCATAATATTTTCTCACTTAGAAAAAGCTAACAAGCTTTTTCTCAATGAAGAAGAAGATGAAGTGATGAAGATGAGAATGAACTTATGAGGTGAGAATAGCAACCATGGGTGAGTTAGTGTCATACACTAACCCATGTACTGACTTAACTATGGCTAATCAATAATGGTTAGGTTAATAAATATCTACAAGTAAAACAAAATTAGTGGACTTGGTCAGTGGTTCCACAAGCTTCAACCATGTGACTTAATCCCACTAATTTTGATTAATTTAAATAAATAAAACCCTACATTATTTCAAGCATGGTTTGAGTCTCATACACCCATGTAGCATGTGGCATCAAGCATGACACAAAACCATGTACATTAATATATATCACATATATACTATATGCACACTATCCGTTTACCTCTCCGAAGATGCCAAGTTGATTTATGGCACCATGTATCGAAGGTTTAAACGGATGCGTCCGATGTAGCAGACTTCGTCAGATTCCCCCTCGCTTAAGGGGTTTTTTGATTATGGGGACGCTCTTCCCTGCAGGCGCAAGCCCCTGCAGTTAATTATGCTACCGCATTGCGGTAACAACTTTCTACTTCTCCAGATGATCACTTCGTATCGTGTGTGTTTATTTTGTGTTTGGTTGCCCGTGGATTGTATACGGAGACTGAGTTATGTCGTCGCCCGTAGGGCGTGGACTAGTCCAAATCCGTATTGTCTTAGATTTGGGTTTGGGGGTTGTGTTTAAGGATACGTTAGCCTTATTTGAGACTAAGATCGACTTAAACGTTTGTTAAGGATACGTTAGTCTATTTTTAGACTAAGATCAACTTAACGGGATCGTTTAGATCCAACAAGAGAGCAATTAAGGGAGCCCTGTTGTTTAGTTTAGTGACATTGCGGTCAATAGGTAGTTTAAGGACATTGCGGTCCAAGGTTAGTTTTAAGACATTGCGGTCAAGGTTAAGGACATCATAGTCCATGGGTTTAAGGACCCTACAATCCGGCATTAGTTTTAAGACATCCCGGTCAAGGTTGAGGACATCATAGTCCGTTGTTAGTTTTAAGACGTTGCGGTCGAGGTTAAGGACATCATAGTCCATGGGTTTGAGGACCCCACAGTCCGGCGTTAGTTTTAAGACATCCCGGTCAAGGTTAAGGACCTCATAGTCCGTGAGTTTAAGGACCCCACAGTTCGTATCAATGTGTGGTCATCGGGACCCGTCACCTCTTTGAAGACATTGAGGAATTACAACGCCAAGTATCAAAGGAGCGAAGAGATGTACCCTTAAACCAAGGTAGATTATATGATCTTTGGCCCAATTTGGAGCCAAGACCAATTAATTATATTATGAGCCCATTAGCCCAGTTAAGTTTGAATTGAGGACTTATGGCCAGCTTGGGCTAAGTCCAATCTGTTGGCTCATTGAAGGAGAGACTTTGCCTCTAGAATCATAGCCAATTGGGCTAGAGCTAGTGTTAAACACTAGAGATCAACAGTGTTGAACACTGGAAATGAGTAAAAGATAATCAGTGTTAAACACTAGCAACAGGGCTTTTAAATTAGTGTTAAACACTAAAGCAAATAGTGTTAAACACTGGAAATAGAGATTTCAAATTAGTGTTTAACACTGAGGCAAATCAGTGTTAAACACTGGGAATAGAGATTTCAAATTAGTGTTAAACACTAAAAAAAAATCAGTGTTAAACACTGCAAATAGAGTTTTTCAAATTAGTGTTTGAACACTAGAGCAAATCAGTGTTAAACACTGGATACAGAGATTTTAAATTAGTGTTAAACACTAGGGCAAATCAGTGTTAAACACTGGATACAGAGGTTTCAATTTAGTGATAAACACTAAGGCAAGAAGGGTCACGTGGTAACACGTGAGAGCGCCCTGCTTCCCTTTATTTTGTTCTGCCAAAACTATTGAATACTTTGGAACATCACGTGCTGTCACGTGATGGGAATTTGGGTGTTTTTCTGTCAGAGCTTCAGCCAAGGGGTCACATGGTAGCACGTGAGAGCGCCCTAGAGCTTTTTTCTGTTTCTTTTGCCTTTTTCTCTGTGTGCCCCAGAGGTCACGTGGGGCACGTGAGGCGTCGCCTCAAAGCTCTTTTCTGTGGATCTTTACAGAGGTCACGTGGTAGCACGTGATTCTGATTCTTTGTATGTTTTAAAGATCTGTTCATCTTTTAAGAATTAAATTCTTTATAGGGTTAAACCCTAGCAATAAACTTTAGAGGAGTTACATTCCTGTTTTCTTCTGAAGAATTATATTCTTATATAGGGTTAAACCCTAATTTCTTTTCTGTAGGAATTAAATTCCTCATATATGTAAAGAATTAAATTCAGGCATCGGGTGAAACCCTAATTTCTTTTTTAAGGGAATTAAATTCCTGTGAGTTTTAGAGAATCAAGTTTTCAATTAGGGTTAAACCCTGGTTCTGTTCATTTTTAAGGAATTAAATTCCTATAATATAGGGTTAAACCCTAACTTTATCTCAAAGGAATTAAATTCCTATAATTCTGTGAGAATTAAATTCTCAAAACTCAATTCCTCCTCTATGTTTTAGATCTGCATGGCAGGATCTCAACCCAATGAGAATTAAATTCTCAATTCATGGGGAGACATGCACTTTGCAGATCCTCAACCAGAGAAAGAACTAAGTTCTTTTCTTTATATAAGAGTTAAACTCTTTTGAGAATTAAATTCTCTTTTGAAGCCTCTCCTTTCTTACCTAAGGTTTTTTTTTCTTTTGCAGAGAATCAAATTCTTCCTTCTGAATTTTCAAGATTCCAAGGCTCTATCCCCCTCTCTCTGTGTATATGTCTCAAACTCTCTCGTTTGGATCCTATTTATAGGAGAAGGAAAAGAATCAATCTGTTTTAGTGAATCTTTCATTGAAATATTTGATTTTTTTATTGAGAGATTTGACTTACCTTCATCATTAATCTGGGCCTTTAGATTATTAGGTGAATTTTATTCACCATTGGATTTTAAATCCAAAGATATCTCTTTGTTATTTCGGTTAGATTTAGGGGGAAATCTTTCCAAGTCCAAGACTTTTCCATAAATTGGTGATATTTCATCACCTTTAGATTTTTAATCCAACGGTTTCAGATAATCCTTTTTCATTTTGGAAAGATTTGAAAGATCTTCCTTCAGAATTTAATTCTGTCAAAGAATAAGGCTTTTAAAGGCGGTCACGTGTGGCCACGTGACCGTTGGTCACGTGTAAGCACGTGACCCCAGGAATGGGCTTCTCTTCTTCTGCGCTTTGTTTTTTGGCCGCTGCTTAACCATCATGTGCCATCACGTGACCACTGGTCACGTGTGAGCATGTGATGCCTCTTCTGAAGCTTTTTCCTGATTCTTAATTAGGGAATGAATGTGCTCTGTGCCGCTGCTTTATACGTCACGTGCCAACACGTGACCGCTGGTCACGTGCTAGCACGTGATGCTTCCTCTGAAGTGTTTTTTTTTCTGATTTTAAATCAGGGAACAAATGCCCCCACAGCGTTGTTCTCATGTGTCTGCACGTGAGTGCAACGCTGTCACTTTTGTGACCGTCGGATCTACTTTGGGAGTAAGGTAGATGAAACGTTTTCCATCCCATCCTATAAATGCCCATGTCCTTTCAGAAGAGCCTCCAGTTTACTTATCTTCCTCCTTTGTGAACTTTCTTCTTTTTGAGAATTTAATTCTCTTTTTCCAGAGCTTAGTTCTCTGCCTTGAAAAATTTTCAGAGTTTAACTCTGTTCAAGGAAGACTCTTCCTTTCAGGTAATGATGTTGAACGATCGAAGAACCTTCATTTTTTTTAAAAAACTCTCTGGATTTTAAATCCACATCAAGGGTTTCACCCCTTTTAACATGAACCCACTTTTTCTTCAATTTCTTTAACAAGAACAGAGACCCATCTAATTTTCAAACTGTAGATCTCTTAGGGTTTCTCTAATCTTTTAGGAAGATGATAATGTCCATGGAATTTAATTCCATCCCGAGGAGCTCTGGTTCTGAAACAAAAATTTCTGGGAATTTAATTCCCTTTTTCAAAAAGGAATTTAATTCCTCCGAAGAACTATGTTCTTCCTAAAGAACTTCATGGGTTTTCTTGCCTTGAGTCATCTTCTTCACAATCCAAAAACAGTTTGCACTGTTGGTCTTTGGGAATTTAATTCCCTTGATTCTGTTTGATTCATCACAAAGTCCAAGATGGATTTGTCTTTTAGGGGAGTGTATAGGGTCACTTGAAACCTACTGCCTATTTAATGAGAATATTCCCTTTGTCTCATTATAATTGCTTGGCCTCATTATTAACGAGCCGTCAACCTGATTCTGTGGGACCCATGTGTTTTGTAGCCAATGGTCCCATAAAAAGAGTCTGCTGTCGCTTTCTTCAACTGTCTTCATATATATATTTATTCTCATATATATATATATATATATATATATACTGCTGGCTTTGCTTTTGACAGTTTTCCTTTACTTTGTTTCAGGTGCGATGGCTTCTGTTCCGTGCTTTCCCTTCACTCGCTCGGAGACCGCTTTTCCTCAATCACCATCCGACGAGGAAGCGATGGCGATGATCCGGGCTCATGACCCGAACTGCGCTAGCTTACTTCTATGGGGAACTTGGTACAGCCATATCATCCGGGGTCGCCGGAGTTTCCTCTGTGAAGTGCCGACAGAGCCCACTTTCCCGTTCTTGCCGATGGACCCTCCGAGGACGGTTTTCACTGTGGAGATGCCAAATTGGACTCCAATGGGATGGCTCGAGCCTTCGACAACCGGTATCCCGAACCATCCGATCCCCGCTATAGATATCCTGGGACGACGCATTTGCCAGGGTGAGGCCCGCCTATGGGGACAGATTTATAAGATAGGGCTCACTCCTCGATACCCTATGGGCTACCTCCCCTGGGCTCGCTATATCCTTGCTACCCATTGTGCGCTGCTGCAGAAGGTCGGGCTTTACCATGCAATATATGCGTCTCTCTTCCATTATCAATCCCCGCATGTCTGGTGGGTTAAGGCGTTCTTGAATCAATGGAATCTCCCTACCAACACTTTTCTTCTGGGGGACAGAGAGGTTTCGATCTCTTTGGGGGAATTTTATGAGATCTCGGGGATGCCAATTCGAGGGACACTTTATGAGGAATTGCTGCCTTCTGATGAATACGTATTTTAACCCGAGCCCGCACCGCTTGACGGCTTGTCTGCTGAGAATGCCGTCCGCCACAAGCGTCCCAGCTTGATCAAGGTGCTAGGTATCTTTGATCGATTGTTCACCGAATCTGAGGAGCAGGGCATTACTTTTAAGAGCTTTATTGCCTGTTTCCTTCGCGAGGGCGTCTTGTCGAAGACAACTCCGAAGTTTGCAAATATTAAAGACCCCTTTGGGTTTGGTCCGAAGAAGCTGTCGACCAACGAATCGGATCTACCGCAGTACTACATCCCCATAATGTCGCCGAAGTCTTTCGAATCCATTGCAGCTCCTGGCATGGATGAGGAGACATTCTTCATTGGTTTTATCAGTGTCTGGCTCAGCCGGTTTGTCATCCCTATGCATCGACGCTTTATGAGAGTTTCGGTCATCTATCCGGCTCACCGTATAGCTGAAGGAACGCGGCTGGCCGTTTGCATCCCGGCATTGGCGTATCTCTATCACGGGTTGGGAGCTGCAGCTAATACTTCCACCCCTGGCATGGATGTGGTAAATTTTTCGCTTCACTACTTTACGTCTTGGATCGAAATGCACATCTTGGGTGCTTTCGCTATGCATCAAAGGCCCGCATTCTACAACGCCTATACCTTCCCGCGGCTTATGCGATTGGTGGATGCTTCTGCCGCTGACCCGACTCAATTCGGGGCTATTCGGGCGTTGATTTCTCCTTATGCTACTGCTGGCGGGTTGGTATTTAATGATCGGGTCTTATCTTCTTCCGCGGGTTCAGCCCAACCGCTTTGGGACCGGTCAATAGATAACGCACCCTCTTTGAAGTCCCGGGAGGCCGTGCGCTTATATGCAATCAGATCGGGTTACCTTGTATTCCGTCAGGATAGCGCGGCCCTCTTCATGCGGTACAATCCGCATCGCTTTGCCCGGCAGTTTGGCTACGATCAGGGCGTCCCGTTTGAGGCTTTCATAGTCGCGCCGGTTCCTTCGCTCGAGGCCGTTCGAGATGCCACCCATCATTTTGTGAGGCTGAACACCGGTTCCCAGTTCATGATCCCCGATGCTGATTACATGCCCCGATGCGTGGGGTCGTTCACGGGCTGGTATCTCCATCGGGTCAACCCGATTATTATTGAGGAAAGAAGGGTACTTCTTGGCCACCGTGCCCCTACTCAGGTTCTGGCCACGGGAACTACGCTGCGACCGCGCGTCCCGGTCCGCTTTCCTCTGAGGGATACCGGCACCGCGCTTATTCCGGGAGAGTCGGGAGTGGATCTTACCCCAACAGCTGGTATGCCCCTGGGTACCCGGTCGCGGGGTAAACGGGCTCCGGTAGTAGCACCACCACCCGCAGCAGCACCGCCCCCCGTGGCATCGACAATGGCGGTGTCATCCTCGGTTGTGGCACCGGGTGAGGGTGACAGGGATGAGGGTGTTGAGGGTGACGTGGGTCAGCGTCGCACTAAGGCTCTGCGGGGAAGGAAGCGGTCGTCCTCGGCGACCGGCTCTGGGTCCAAGCGTCGAAGGAAGGTGGCTACCAACTTGCTCGACTCTTTAATAGAGTCTGAGCCCATTCTTGAGGATGAACCGTTGGCCCTGCAGGAATCAGATGCTGGACTACTTTTCCCGAGTTCGGCCGCCGAGGAAGCCGCACAGTTAGCTGAGGCTATAAGACGTTCCAAAGACGCGTCTCAGAACACCAGGATTCCGAAGAAGCCCTATCCTGCTGTAATCTTTTACGAAGACCCCTCGTGGATCCGGCGGCGGTTTATCGGCCCTTTGAAGGAATGGAGGGAAAGGGCCCTGAAGCAGGCTGCTTCAGAGGATGCAGCGGACGCGCTTTCTTTGTGGACCGGCGGCCACGAGTCTACCCTTGAACCCCGGCGAGCATGCCTCCTTGAGAAGGAGCATCGGCTTGAAGAAGCTATATTGAAGGCTTCCCTGCGCATTGGTATGTTTTTGTTCTTCTTAGTAGCTTTTCAGATTGTTTACGCCTGTATGTATGTATGCTTATTCTTGTGTGAATTGTGCAGAATCTTCGACGGTGGGGGAGGTCCCTACAGGCTTATTGAAGCTAAAGCCTGTCGACTTTTCCGATGAAGCATTGCTCGATGTGGAGGGGGCTGACGAGGCTGCTCCTCTTACAATAGAGCCTCCAGTGGCAGTTCTTGATCACGGAGCTCTTGCTCCTTTGGGGGAGTCTCCTTTGGTGGTCGCTGCCCCAATGACTCTTCCTGAGGGAGGCCCAGAGGCTGGTAGAGAGGTAGTCGGGACTACCCTCCCTTTGTTGGAGCTCGAGGTCACGGCGGAGGTCGTTGAAGCCACTATCCCTCCGGCTCAGAATGAGAGGAGTGTTGAAGGTAACCTTCTGCATTTTAAATTAGCAATCTTTCCGTTGTCTAAACTCTTTTGTGTTCTCAGAATTGCGTGGGCTGGCGGTCTCTATTGCTGACCTGTCTCCCCGGCAATCGTTTCAGCGTCTGCTGGAGATGGCAGCTCCGCAGGCGATATCCCCTCAACGCATCGTCCTCTCATCTGGACAAGGTTAGTGTCGTTCATCATTTCTCATAGCATCGTTGTTATTTGGCGTATTGACATTGATGTTCTCTATAGTTTTGGAGGCCGATGATGAGGTTGAGGTCTTCGAAGGGCCAGGGGAACGTTCATCTCCTACTTGCATGACCGTAGGTAAGTGACATTTCGATATAGTCCCACTTGTTCCTTTGCTTAAGAGTTTTACTGACATTTTTCAAATCTGAATGGCCTTGCCAGCCCCTATAGCGTTGGAATCGCGTATCGCCATGCCGCCCGGCCCTTATGCTCTGCGAGCTTCAGAACAGTTGGCCCAATTAAGCCTTGTCTCCCTGTCGTCTTTGATCGAGGAGCTTCGTGCTGGCAGCGCAACTACAGCTGAAGCATTTGCTGCCGAGGCTAACGGTTCTCTTCCTTTTCTTGCCACCTACCATAGCGAAGAGGTGGTGCGAGTCTGGGTGGAGTTTTGTCGGCAGGTGGAGGCTTGCTTGCACGAACTTGAGTGTTCCCGCCTTTCCTCGGAGGCCGTGGCTGCAAAGGCAGACTTACGGGGGCTGATAGCACGGTGCGCGGCAAATATGGTGTCATGCGAGAAGAGGCTCGGCCGCAAATTCTCGGAAAGGGAGCTGGCCTCTAAGGCATTGAGCGAGCTTCAAGCCAGCCTTACAGCCAAAGCCAATAAAGTGTATGAACTCTGGAGGGTACTTCAAGAGTTTATCAAAGAGGTGGTGGCTCTTGATAAGGCCGCCGTGTTCACTCGCGAAAGGGTCGAGGCCCACAAGGCTACTGAGAAAGAGCTCGAAGGCCGGCTCGCCTCGTATCAGGCTCAGCAGGCTCAGGCGGAGGCATGTCTTCTGGCGATACTGAATCATGAAGTCGTGATCCAGCAAAAGAAGGATGAGCTATTAAAATTGCTAAATCGCCCGCCGGCTTGAAGACTTGCATCTTTTCCTTCTTTTTTATACATACTCTCGAATGAGAGTATATTCTTTTTGTTTTTTCATGAATTGTACTCTGTATCCATTTTGGTTTATGAATAAAGCCATATTTTTCTCTTCTCAATGGTGTGTCTCTTCTAATTGAATGTGTTCTGCGGGTAATCTATCTTGATCTCTTTGCAGGACAATGGTGGCTTAGGATTCAGGGTTAAAATCTGCCTCCTAGGACTTTTGAGCTTTATGAGCCGTAAGGGTCTCATAAAGAGTATTTCTCCCTACAAGTCGAGAGGATCCCATAGTTGTAAGTTCTTCACAAGAATCGCGAGGATTCTTAAGCGGGTTTTCCCTTGGGAGTCGTAAGGATCTCACAAGAGAGTTTTCTTCCCTACAGGTCGTGAGGACCCGCAAGTGTTGGGTGCGGTCGCCCTTATCCGTATTTCATGGGGTCAGGGGTTGCTTTGGGATGTTTTCCAGGGTACCGTAGTTTAAAGACATCGCGGTCAAGGTTAAGGACATCATAGTCCGTGGGTTTAAGGACTCCACAGTCCAATGTTAGTTTTAAGACATCACGGTCAAGGTTAAGGACGTCATAGTCCATGGATTTAAGGACTCCACAGTCCGATGTTAGTTTTAAGACATCACGGTCAAGGTTAAGGACGTCATAGTCCATGGATTTAAGGACCCCACAGTCCGATGTTAGTTTTAAGACATCACGGTCAAGGTTAAGGACGTCATAGTCCGTGGATTTAAGGACTCCACAGTCCGATGTTAGTTTTAAGACATCACGGTCAAGGTTAAGGACCTCATAGTCCATGGATTTAAGGAATCCACAGTCCACGAAACGTGTGGTTACTGGGACCCGTCACCACTTTGAGGACGTTGAAGAATCAAACGCCAAATATCAAAGGAGTGAAGAGATGTACCCTTTAACCAAGGTAAAATCAGTCTAGAATCATCGTGGTTGATCGTTAGTTTTAAGACATTACGGTCAAGGTTAAGGACATCATAGTCCGTGGATTTTAAGGACTCCACAGTCCGATGTTTGCTCTGGATGCTTCATACGGGTTCACTGCCGTGCTTTGCGAGGACCAGGCTCCGCTCTGGACGTTTTCCGCGGGGTCAAAGAGTGACGTTATCCGCGTTCCACGTGACCGGGAATTTTGCACTAGATGCTTCACACGGGTTCACTGCCGTGTTTGGCGAGGACTAGGCTCCGCTCTGGATGCTTCATACGGGTTCACTGCCGTGCTCTGCGAGGACCAGGATCCGCTCTGGACGTTTTCCACGGGGTCAAAGAGTGACGTTATCCGCGTTCCACGTGACCAGGAATTTCACTCTGGATGCTTCCCACGGGTTCACAGCCGTGTTCTGCGAGGACCAGGCTCCGCTCTGGACGTTTTCTATGAGGTCGAAGAGTGACGTTATCCGCGTTCCACGTGACCAGGAATTTTGCGCTAGATGCTTCACACGGGTTCACTGCCGTGTTCGGCGAGGACTAGGCTCCGCTCTGGATGTTTTCCACGGGGTCAAAGAGTGGCGTTATTCGCGTTCCACGTGACCAGGAATTTTGCTCTGGATGCTTCACACGGGTTCACTACCGTGCTCTGCAAGGACCAAGCTCTGCTATGGACGTTTTCCACGGGGTCAAGAGTGACGTTATCCGCGTTCCACGTGACCATGAATTTTGCACTAGATGCTTCACACGGGTTCACTGTCGTGCTTGGCGAGGACTAGGCTCCGCTCTGGACGTTTTCCACGGGGTCAAGAGTGACGTTATCCTCATTCCACGTGACCAGGAATTTTGCACTAGATGCTTCACACGGGTTCGCTGCCGTGCTTGGCGAGGACTAGGCTCCTCTCTGGACGTTTTCCACGGGGTCAAGAGTGACGTTATCCACATTCCACGTGACCAGGAATTTTGCACTGGATGCTTCCCACGGGTTCACTGCCGTGTTCTGCGAGGACCAGGCTCCGCTTTGGACGTTTTCCACGGGGTCAGAGAGTGACGTTATCCGCGTTCCACGTGACCATGAATTTTGCACTAGATGCATCACACGGGTTCATTGCCGTGCTTGGCGAGGACTAGGCTCCGCTTTGGACGTTTTTCACGGGGTCAAGAGTGATGTTATCCGCGTTCCACGTGACCAGGAATTTTGCACTAGATGCTTCACACGGGTTCGCTGCCGTGCTTGGCGAGGACTAGGCTCCACTCTGGACGTTTTCCACGGGGTCAAGAGTGACGTTATCCGCGTTCCACGTGACCAGGAATTTTGCCCTGGATGCTTCCCACGGGTTCACTGCCGTGTTCTGCGAGGACCAGGCTCCGCTCTGGACGTTTTCCACGGGGTCAGAGAGTGACGTTATCCGCGTTCCACGTGACGAGGAATTTTGTTGATTGTATCCGCATTTCACGGAATGAGGGTTTGACTCTTGGTGATCTGTATATCGCCGAGCCATGGAACTGGGAGTTGCCGCTGTTCCGCTTTGCTTGATGCTGTGTCCGCTGTGACGAGACGAGTGTTGAGACGATCTCTAGGTCACTTGTGGCCCGTCGAGATTTGGCTTCTTCTTTTGATGAAACCTGGGGGGGAGGAGTATGATCCCTCCTTTGTTTGCGCCCCTGGATTGTATACAGGGATTGATGTAACATCACCTGTAGGGCATAAATTTAACTAAATTTTTTTATTTCATCTCTTTTTCCGCGATGCTCTATCATTTCAGCTTTTATATCACGAAGGTCATGATTGCCCCATCATTTCGGCTATTTTTTCGAGGTGCCCAATCATTTCGGCTATTTATTTTATTTTATTTTATTTTATTTTTTGCTCGCTTTTTTTTTATTGTGAGTTGCCCCATCGTTTCGGCTATTTTTCATGCATACATTTTTACTTGCTGATTTTGTCGCAAGTTGCCCCATCATTTCGGCTATTTCGTATGCATGTGTGGCTTGCTGGCTTTTCGCTGCAAGCTTGGATTTAGACACCGATTTTGGCATCAGCACCGCTATAACTGGGATATTGCCAGGAGCGAATCATCATTTGCCTCTGTCGATGTCGAACAAAGGTGGCTTAGCAAACAGGGTTAAGGGTCCTGTCGACTAAGGCTTTTGACTTCATGAGCCGTAAGGGTCTCACGAAGGTATTTCTCCCTACAAGTCGTGAGGATCTTGTAGGTGTGTTTCTCCTTGGGAATCGTAAGGATTCCTAAGTGCATGTTCTCTTGTAAGTCATAAGGATCTTACAAAAGGGTTTTCTCTTTATAAGTCGAGAGGACTTACAAGGGTTGTTCACCATATGAACATATCCCTAGTCACGGACGGGACTTGGTTAGGGAAATGTTTATTCGTGCCCGTGGATTGTATACAAGGGTCAGTATGAGCCGCTTGTAGGGCAATGTCGAAGTTTGTGGGGATTGCTTAAGAACAGGTTCAGGTCTCTGTAACTTAAGACTTTCAAGTCTTATGAGCCGTAAGGGTCCCATAAGAGAGTTCTCCTTACGAGTCGTGAGGATCTCGCAAGTGCAATTTCTCCTTAGGAATCGTGAGGGCTCCTAAGTGTGTTGCTCCCTTGTGAGTCGTATGGATCTCACGCGGGTGGTTTCTCCTTACAAGGTCATGAGGACCCTGCAAGTGTCCTTTAACGAGGTTGCGCCCTTTCGGGTTTTCACAAACACTCGCCGGTAGCCCTGCTGTTTTTACTCACGGAGCCCTTTCGGGTTTTCATCCGTGCCCATTTCGCTTATGGACATACCGTTTTTATTTTTATTAAATTTTATTTATTTTATTTTTATTTATTTATTTTTATATCGGCTTTGAGATGCTGCAATCCACCGTAGTTTATCGACATCTCGGTCAACAGCTAGTTTTAGGACATAGTGGTCCATTGTTAGTTTAAGAATGTTTCGGTCCGTCGTTAGTTTAAGGACATTTCGGTCCGTCGTTAGTTTAAGGACATTTCGGTCCGTCGTTGAAGAAGGACGGTTACTACTTAGAGTTCGGGCTTAGGAAGATAGCGAGCGGACATAGTCGTCGTCATCTATCATTGACCTAGGCCTTGACCCGTTAAGCGTGCTATTTCTTCAGGAAGCGACCGTTTACTGGCCTGAAAGGTCTTTCACTGTGCATATCCATGAGTAGATACGCTCCACGCTGGTAGACCTTGTCTATGATGTACGGGCCTTCATAGTTCGGCTTGAATTTTCCCCGTTTGGCGCGATTGGGGATCATAGGTCTTTTGACCACTAGCACGAGTTCGCCTTGGCGGAATTTCCTCGGCCTGGTCAATCTTTCGTATGAGCGCGTCATCTTTGCTTTGTAAGCCTCCAGATTTTGTTGCACTATGGGCCGGGTCTCATCAAGGGCATCAAGCTCCTCAAGCCGCAGATGAGCATTTTCTTCGTCCGTCAGCTCGTAGTGCACCGCCACTCGTAGAGAGGCTAACTCTATCTCGAGGGGGAGTACTGCTTCTGTACCGAATACCAATGTGTATGGCGTTGTATTTGTGGCCGTCTTGAACGTAGTTCGATACGCCCAAAGAGCTTCTTGCAGTCTCTCGTGCCGGTCCTTTTTGTTTCGGGACACCGTCTTCTTCACGATCTTTGTCAAGGTTTTGTTGAAAGCCTCGGCCAGACCGTTAGCTCGGGGATTATAAACTGAGGAATATCTCCAGTCTATATTATGCTGTTGCACAAAGCGACTGATCTTGTGGCTTCTGTAGGCTGGCCCATTATCGGAGATGATCCGTCGCGGAGTTCCGAACCGATAAATGACGTGCGTCTTGAAGAAATGGAAGATATTATCCGTCTTCACTTCCCTCAGCGGTACTGCTTCTGCCCATTTGGAGAAGTAATCAGTCATCGCCAAGATGAAACGATGTCCCCTGGACGATGTTGGTTCGATAGGGCCGACTATGTCAGTTCCCCACATTTCGAACGGCCAGCTAGCCACCGTTGGATGTAAAGGATTTGGATGCTGGTGGATGAAGTCCCCATAGATTTGGCATGAGCGGCATTGCTGCGCATATTCGAGGCAGTCCTGAATCATCGTGGGCCAGTAGTAACCCATCCGTTTAATCTTCAACTTCATCTTTGGGCCTGCTTGGTGAGAACCACAGAGTCCGTCATGAACTTCCTGAACGACTCTTTTCGCTTCGTCAGGTCCTAGGCATCTCAACCACAGAGAATCAAACGACCTCTTGCATAGAGTATCATTGATGAAGGCGAAAGACAGAGCTCGTTTCATAAGCTGATGTCTTGAGGACGCATCTTCGGGCGTTCGACGGTATTTGAAGTAATTTATAAAGACTTCTCTCCAATCCTCAGCCTTTCCCCGGTTATTTATTTGCATATCCATTTTCTCAGTCGCTCCCTTTTCTTCGGATGATTCCGGAGATATTTCTGCTGGGGCAAGCACCCGACGGCTTTGTACCACGATTCTGACGTCATCGAGGTTCTCGTCAGCCAGTTCTTTAGTGAGCTTGGCCAACACGTCCGCTTTGCTGTTTTCCGCGCGCGGTATGTTTTCCAAAGTGTAGGAAGGGATTTGGGTCAACAGTTGTTGCACCTTTTCGCCGTACTTCACCAACTCTGGCTTGCACGTTTGGTAGTCGCCGTTTACTTGACTGACGACCAGTTGGGAGTCTCCGTATATGAGGAGGTTTTCAATTCCCATGTCAATGGCGATCTCGAGGCCTGCTATCAGACCTTCATATTCGGCTTCAATGTTCGTCCTCGGCTCTGTTAAGGAGAAAGCAAAGCGCATTATCCCTCCTTGTGGAGTTACGAAGATAAGGCCTACCCCCGATTTGATTATAGGGGTTCTTTGTTTGCGCTTCTTTACGGATGAGGCTCCATCAAAATAAAGTTCCCACCGGTTACCACCACCATCGATCGCATCAAACGCGTGTTCGTCTGGCAGTTCGCAATTCAAAGGGGAATCGACCGGTATCGGATGTTCAGCGAGGAAGTCAGCGATGGCCTGTCCTTTGACTGCTTTAAGAGGTTGATAAGTTATCGAGAACTCCATCAAGAGCAAGGCCCATTTAGCGAGCCGACCTATCAATATGGCCTTTGACATCAAATATTTGAGAGGGTCCACCTTCGATATGAGACGGACTTCATGCGCCAACGCATAGTGCCTAAGCTTTGTTATCGCAAAGATCAGCGCCAGGCAGTGTTTTTCAATGGGGGAATAGTTGCTTTCTGCCCCCAGCAAAACTCGACTCAAATAGTAGAGTGCTCTTTCTTTCTCTTGGTCGTTCTCTTGTGCCCATAATGCGCCTAAGGAACCTTCGAGGGCTGTGGTATAAAGAATAAGAGGCTTTCCCTTGACTGGAGCAGCTAACACTGGAGGGCTCTGCAGATACTGCTGTCCTATTTTCCGGACGCCATATAGACGGTGTGCACCACCATGCCCCCAGACTTGGGGCATTTAGCTACAGTGGTCTTGCGATTCGTCACAGACTCAGGGATTTTCTCCAGCCTTCTTTTCTTGTGAGCGGTCGAAGTTGAGGGGGCCCTTGCAGTGGGCACCCAAGTAGCTGTCGCCTTTTGTGGCTTGATAGGACGGTCCTCTTCCCGCTGAACTTTCACCTTTTTCTGTCGGCGGGGATAATCTTGATCAATTACCGAGTCTTGGACTTGACGCCAGACCCTATAGATTTTAGAGGACAGCCGTTGAGGGGGCTGTTCCGGCTTCACCTTTGTAGCGCTCTCCATAGATGGAGGAGATCTTTTCAGCACAGCGGTCGGAGAGTTCTTGCGGACCTTCCTAAGTGGTTCAAAGCTGTTTCCAGTTGGAACAGCAGCATCAATTTCCGCCGTTGGAGTCGGCGGAGTCAGTCCAGGAGGAGAGTTGCCCCCAGCCTTCCTTACTCGGCGCCAGTGGCATATCCCTAGTAGGAAGAGTGTTGTCTCCTGAGGGTTTTCAGCGGATTACACCCACAAAATCAGAAGC
Source organism: Agapanthus africanus (assembly GCA_030015575.1). Classification (NCBI taxonomy): domain Eukaryota; kingdom Viridiplantae; phylum Streptophyta; class Magnoliopsida; order Asparagales; family Amaryllidaceae; genus Agapanthus; species Agapanthus africanus. The sequence continues at coordinate 644,570,408 of CM057342.1, forward strand.
GCTGAAAAACGACTTCTTGGGAGCTTCTTGCGATGGTACAGGAGCGCTGAAGCTCGTTGGAGGGAGCATGGTCCCGAAGAATAGCCCAGTGGTGGCTTGAGTTACCTGCTCCACTGGCATAGTGAAAAGGGAGGCCGCTTGGGGCCCGTAGGTTACTCCTCCAGACGGGACAGAGCGAGAGTTGCTGTTGCAGTTAGTGCAGTTTGAAGCCATTGATTTCTTGAAGAGCTTGAATATTCTGCCCCCTGCGTCGACCTTGGTCTTTGGCATGTGCTAGTTGTTTGAGGACCGATTCCGTCGGCAAGGCTGCTGCTTGGGCAGCCTGCCTATGGACGACAGACATCCTCTGGGCTTCATCCATCGGCGTTGAGGTACCGAGGGTGGGAGGTGGTGGCACCGATCCAAAGAGAAGCCCGTTTATTTCTTGAAGATCCGAATTGCAGAGATTTGAGGCTGCAAATGACCCATACTTGACTCCGCCGGATATGACAGAGCCTGAGTTGCTAGGGTGGGAGCAAATGCCATTCTTCATAGAGACGAAATGCCGGCTTCAATATCCACTCCCCTAAGGGCAACGAAAAACATACACACCGTGATTATTTGATCGCGGAAAAAACACGACACATGAAGTGTGGAGTGGAAAGAGGAAAAGGTCCCACCGGGCGTGCCAGAATCTGTTCCCCTCCGAAAGACGGCGCAACGCAGGGACGTCTTGCCTGAAATTCGGGGCAGATGCTAATTGGTGCTATCCGTTTACCTCTCCGAAGATGCCAAGTTGATTTATGGCACCATGTATCGAAGGTTTAAACGGATGCGTCCGATATAGCAGACTTCGTCAGATTCCCCCTCGCTTGAGGGGTTTTTTGATTGTGGCGACACTCTTCCCTGCAGGCGCAAGCCCCTGCAGTTAATTACGCTACCGCATTGCGGTAACAACTTTCTCCTTCTCCAGATGATCACTTCGTGTCGTGTGTGTTTATTTTGTGTTTGGTTGCCCGTGGATTGTATACGGAGACCGAGTTATGTCGTCGCCCGTAGGGCGTGGACTAGTCCAAATCCGTATTGTCTTAGATTTGGGTTTGGGGGTTGTACGTTAGCCTCATTTGAGACTAAGATCGACTTAAACGTTTGTTAAGGATACGTTAGTCTAGTTTTAGACTAAGATCAACTTAACGGGATCGTTTAGATCCGACAAGAGAGCAATTAAGGGAGCCCTGTTGTTTAGTTTAGTGACATTGCGATCAATAGGTAGTTTAAGGACATTGCAGTCCAAGGTTAGTTTTAAGACATTGTGGTCAAGGTTAAGGACATCATAGTCCATGGGTTTAAGGACCCCACAGTCCGGCGTTAGTTTTAAGACATCCCGGTCAAGGTTAAGGACATCATAGTCCGTTGTTAGTTTTAAAACATTGCGGTCGAGGTTAAGGACATCATAGTCCATGGGTTTGAGGACCCCACAGTCCGGCGTTAGTTTTAAGACATCCCGGTCAAGGTTAAGGACCTCATAGTCCGTGAGTTTAAGGACCCCACAGTCCGTATCAATGTGTGGTCATCGGGACCCGTCACCTCTTTGAAGACATTGAGGAATTACAACGCCAAGTATCAAAGGAGTGAAGAGATATACCCTTAAGCCAAGGTAGATTATTTGATTTTTGGCCCAATTTGGAGCCAAGACCAATTAATTATATTATGAGCCCATTAGCCCAGTTAAGTTTGAATTGAGGACTTATGGCCAGCTTGGGCTAAGTCCAATCTGTTGGCTCATTGAAGGAGAGACTTTGCCTCTAGAAACTTAGCCAATTGGGCTAGAGCTAGTGTTAAACACTAGAGATCAACAGTGTTGAACACTGGGAATGAGATTAGCAAGTTAGTGTTAAACACTAAAAGATAATCAGTGTTAAACACTAGCAACATGGCTTTTAAATTAGTGTTAAACAATAAAGCAAATCAGTGTTAAACACTGGAAATAGAGATTTCAAATTAGTGTTTAACTCTAAGGCAAATCAGTGTTAAACACTGGGAATAGAGATTTCAAAATAGTGTTTAACACTAAGGCAAATCAGTGTTAAAAACTGGGAATAGAGATTTCAAATTAGTGTTAAACACTGGAAAAAATCAGTGTTAAACACTGCAAATAGAGTTTTTCAAATTAGTGTTTGAACACTAGAGCAAATCAGTGTTAAACACGGGATACAGAGATTTTAAATTAGTGTTAAACACTAGGGCAAATCAGTATTAAACACTGGATACAGAGGTTTCAATTTAGTGTTAACCACTAAGGCAAGAGGGGTCACGTGGTAGCACGTGAGAGCGCCCTGCTTCCCTTTATTTTGTTCTGCCAAAAGTATTGAATACTTTAGAACATCACATGTTGTCACGTGATGGGAATTTGGGTGTTTGTCTGTCAGAGCTTCAGCCAAGGGGTCACGTGGTAGCACGTGAGAGCGCCCTAGAGCTCTTTTCTGTTTCTTTTGCCTTTTTCTCTGTGTGCCCCAGAGTTCACGTGGGGCACGTGAGGTGTTGCCTCAAAGCTCTTTTCTGTGGATCTTTACAGAGGTCAGGTGGTAGCACATGATTCTGATTCTTTGTATGTTTTAAAGATCTGTTCATCTTTTAAGAATTAAATTCTTCATAGGGTTAAACCCTAGCAATAAACTTTAGAGGAGTTAACTTCCTGTTTTCTTCTGAAGAATTATATTCTTAGATAAGGTTAAACCCTAATTTCTTTTCTGTAGGAATTAAATTCCTCATATATGTAAAGAATTAAATTCAGGCATAGGGTGAAACCATAATTTCTTTTTTAAGGGAATTAAATTCCTGTGAGTTTTAGAGAATCAAGTTTTCAATAAGGGTTATACCCTGGTTCTGTTCATTTTTAAGGAATTAAATTCCTATAATATAGGGTTAAACACTAACTTTATCTCAAAGGAATTAAATTCCTTTAATTCTGTGAGAATTAAATTCTCAAAACTCAATTCCTCCTCTATGTTTTAGATCTGCATGGCAGGATCTCACCCCAATGAGAATTAAATTCTCAATTCATGGGGAGATGCGCACTTTGCAGATCATCAACCAGAGAAAGAACTAAGTTCTTTTTTTTATATAAGAGTTAAACTCTTTTGAGAATTAAATTCTCTTTTGAAGCCTCTCCTTTCTTACCTAGGGTTTTTTTTCTTTTGCAGAGAATCAAATTCTTCCTTCTGAATTTTCAAGATTCCAAGGCTCTATCCCTCTCTCTCTCTGTATATGTCTCAAACTCTCTCCTTTGGCTTCTATTTATAGGAGAAGGAAAAGAATTAATCTGTTTTAGTGAATCTTTCATTGAAAGATTTGATTTGTTTATTGAGAGATTTGACTTACCTTCATCATTAATCTAGGCCTTTAGATTATTAGGTGAATTTTATTCACCATTGGATTTTAAATCCAAAGATATCTCTTTGTTATTTCGGTTAGATTTAGAGGGAAATCTTTCCAAGTCCAAGACTTTTCCATAAATTGGTGATATTTAATCACCTTTAGATTTTTAATCCAACGGTTTCAGATAATCCTTTTTCATTTTGGAAAGATTTGAAAGATCTTCCCTCAGAATTTAATTCTGTCAAAGAATAAGGCTTTTGAACCCGGTCACGTGTGGCCACGTGACCTTTGGTCACGTGTGCGCACGTGACCCCTGGTCACGTGTAAGCACGTGACCCCTGGAATGGGCTTCTCTTCTTCTGCACTCTGTTTTCTGGCAGCTGCTTAACCATCACGTGACTACTGGTCACGTGTGAGCACGTGATGCCTATTCTGAAGCTTTTTCCTGATTCTTAATTAGGGAATGAATGTGCTCTGTGTCGCTGCTTTAAACGTCACGTGCTAACACGTGACCGCTGGTCACGTGCTAGCACGTGATGCTTCCTCCGAAGTTTTTTTTTCTGATTTTAAATTAGGGAACAGCCACAAGCAACCTGCTAAACGTAACGGCCACCCGGGTATTGAGCGATCAGAAGATCAACAAGCATGCCTGCTCATACTCCTGTGAATCCAATCAGTAACACTACCGTACAGTCCGGTCTCTTTGTCAGATATGTCGCATATCGTAGTCTAGGGGTGGTATAACGTCGGACCCCAATAGCCTGATAAGTCATGCCGATGCAAGGTCCATAACGGTTCGAGAAACTACTGATAACACTTACCAGTAAATCTCAGCAACCCTGGCCAGGGATTTCCTGTTATGGCCAATCGAGCATAGCGCAACATCAACTCCCAATACCGGGAGAGACGAATCCCCTCCTATCGCTCATTGCCTCCATGTGACTCAGTACTGTGCCCAAGAACCACTTTTTTGCACGATCTCTTGACCGTGGTATGGTGGAAATCAAAGCACAGTGGGAATCACACAAGACTCTATGGCGATCTTCGGTCGACAGACTAACCTGTATCAGTGTCACCAGAGAATTGCTATCTGACGATAGGTATAATACCATCTTAGAGTTCTCGGCGAGTCTGTTCAGTGTACCCAGTCTCGACTGAGCACCCGTATACCATCTTTGATGTCAAACACCAATGGATGTGGGATCATCCATCGCCCGTCATATGGGTCAAGATGCGTGTACGCTAGTCTACTCTGGAATATCGATGCCCTGTCTCGATACACCCTCGACTAGGAACCATTATAGGGTGTACTTGTGGACTACCCTTGGCCCCACTAGTATGATCTCTATCATAGTCCTGGTAGTCAAGTACACATCCTAAGGGCTTTATCAACATGTGAGAGCAGGACAACATCGCTTATACAAGTCAACATGTTAAGACAAAGAGCAACCAGATAGTATACTATCATGTCGAGTAAGAAAGTCCCCCTTATATATGTTCAAGCATCCATTATAATATACATCTCATGTACAATAATGGACTCTAGGGCATACATATAACTAACAATCTCCCACTTGCACTAAGGCCATCTGTTGTAGTATCCAATACCCAACAATATAGCAGTGGTTGTAGTATCCCATACTCAACCATCCCAAAAACTCTTAAATAGTATTTAGGGAAGCAGGCCTTGGTAAGTGGATCCGCCCTGTTAATCTCAAAATCTACTCTCCTTACCTCGATCCCTTGGAGATCAACCATCTCCCTGATCAAGTGATACTTGCCTCAGAATATGTCTGGATCGCTGATGGGACCGGCGTTCCTAGGCCAAAGCCACAACTCCATTGAAGTCACAATAACAGTTATTGGACGCTCAATGGTAGGAACCATGTTCATCTCATGAACAAGAATTGCCCAGACAGCCACTTTGGTAGCATCGTAGGTATAATACCATCTAGGATTTCTCAGCGTGTCCGTTCAGTGTACCCAGTCTCCACTGAGCACCTGTATACCATCTTTGATGTCAAACTGTAACATTTCAGAAAAATAAAATATTATTTTTTGGAATTTTTATAATTAAATAATAAATATTATGAATATTTTATTAGTGCGGTATAATTAAATACCGATAAATCGGGAAATATTTGGAAAATTATAGAAATTATTGAAATGAGAGTGCTTTAGATGATTTAAGCAAATTATGATTTTTATAATTAATTATATCCTATTTTAATGCTAATCGCGATTAAATATCGCTAATCGTGCATTAAGCTTGATTTGTGCACATGACATGCACCAAGTCATTTTTCACATTTGATACATTTTTCTACCATGGCTTTTCTTTTCCTCATACATTTGGTTTTTAAAATTGAGAAGAGAAAAGAATATTAAAGAAAAATAAAAGAAAAAGGATAATATTAGAAAATGAGGTACGGGCAAGAGAGAGAGAGAGAGGGTGAGGGGTCGACCTTAGTCTTGGACATTTCCCTTTTCATCATCCTCACTCCCTCCTCTCTCATGGCTGCCCTCTCCTTCACCTCCTCTTCGACCCTCACAAACACCCTAAAAAATGCATCAAAACTTCATCTCCTCTTCATTAAAAGAATGTAAAAGCTCACAACAAACACTTTGGACCAAGAAAAACTGGATTTTGAGCACTTGGGGCAACTCAAGAAATTTCTTGAGTTGCCAAATGAGGTATATTCATCACTAATTGTTACATTTTTTCCATGTTGTATTTTAGAAAGAGTTTAGAAATTACCGCAATCAAAACGCTGTCGCGCATAGCGAGCCGCGATGATTTCAGGTCGTCCGCAGGGAGATGGTAAGTTTTTAGGCTTATATTAACGAGTTAACAACGTATTTTGATTTGTTGATTAAACTAAATGTCGCAATAAGGATATGTATAATAAAAGGACTTGTTAAGGGTAGTAATAGGTTAGCTTGTATGAAGGTGAAGTTTGTCGAATCCTTATAGACCCAACTTTGGTATTGACACTAAAGAAATAGGTAACAACGCGGATTAGGGAACTTGAAATACGGTATTTGCGGCATTTGGCTAAATCCGTTTTCCTTGTCCCTTGTCCTTCCGTTGTTATCTCTTGATTCTAGCCTTCGGCAAACCACTAGCAATCCGGTCGCGATTAAGAATCATCGCTATCGGGGCAGGATAGGATGCCTAGCGGAGCGGAATTGCGAGTGATTTGCACGGAGTTTCAATTGCAAAGTTTAAGGTTTTTAGCAAATAACATCTTCTAATACAATTTAACCATATTCCACCCTTAACAAGTATAGCGACTACTAACACATATTTGCAAAGTAAAAATAAGAAAAAGGGAAAAGAGTAAGGAACATAATGAAAAATACGAGAAAAGAAAGAAAAAGGGAGAACCAATGAATCCAAGTGCGAATATCTTCAAGTGTTCGTAAGCCCGGTGAAGTGTGAAATCCAAACACAAAACTTTAAAGTTGCAAGCTCACTTAAGAGATTGCAAGATCAAAGTAAAGCGAGAATTTCAAAAGTTCAAATATGTAAACATAGAACAAGACATGGTAATAAAAAAATGAGAACTTTTTATTGAATCACAAACAAGTTACACTAATCTTGAAGTCAAGAACCTAAACCTTAAGCTTACAAGTTCAATGAAGAAGTTGCAAGGTCAAGGCAAATAGGCAAGAGCTCAAGAATTACAAAGGAAAGCAAGCTTACAAATTACAAGAGTTTTGATACAAAACTAAACAAAAGTTATCCACATCCCTTGCCCTCTGGTCTGTATTTATATGCTCAAAAACTAAATAAATAAATAATAAAAATGAGCTGATGTGGCATCAAGGGAGGGCCCACAGAAGTTTGGAGGCATTTGGAGGCAGGGGGCGTGGTCGCCGGTTTTGCCAAGGAAGTGCTCGGCCCAAATCCGAGCCCTCTGGCTCGAACTTGGTGTTTTGACTTGTATGCTCTCCAATATCATTCTAGTGTTGTTTGTTTTGTCTGTAAAGGTCTTGGATACACTCAGGTATTTTGGAGGGAACTTGTAGCTTCAAATCACATCAACTCTTTTTGTATTAAATGCACATCACACTCATGCCAACCTGCACCAAGTCATCATGCCATGGGTAACCCTCTTCACTAGGTTCATGAACCAACAAGCTAGTTGTACACACTTGTATGTGTTGGACCGTTTGTTTAAAAAGTGTGTACACATAAATGTTGCAAAATGAAACTTATGAAGTATTGGTCGGTTTGCGGTTCTGGTTGCAGTGTCAGCTAACAAATGATATATCCATGAATTTAAGCGTATTTCCAGTATTTTGTCACGGATACCTGTAATCTGAAATACTGAGCAAACACTGGTTAATAGTACCGATATATACAAAAAATGGATAATGAATTAGCGGTATTAAAATGCAATATTCTGGTTTGAACAAATACCCCCAAACTTATCTGTTGCTCGTCCCGAGCAAAACAAAAAAGAAAAGAATCCTGACCTCACTTTCGCAGGGAACGCGATTGCACCGAGCTCGTGCAACAAGTCGTTAAACCTCTAGGTATCCTTAGTAGGAGGAGTGTTGTCTCCTGAAGGTTTTCAGCGGATTACACCCACAAAATTCCGTCAAGCTAGTTTTGCGGAATAACTACGATTCTAACCCTAAGGTTTTGTTTTAAAGCTAGCAATTCTATTATCCTGAATTTAGAACTATCGAATCTTTAGTTTTCACACCTCGCTTCTTATTTAACTTAAGATTCTATATGTCTTTACGTGCAGTGCAAATAGTATCGTTAAGTTTCAAAAGGGTCGATTAAAATCATCATGTCACAAAATAAGGCCCAGATAAAGATTTAAAAAGATCACACAAGTTTTATAAAGAGTTAAGTACATCTCAAGTTTTGTTTTCCAGTTAGGTTTCAAATTTAGAATTTCTATCTTCCTTAACAGGAAACTAGGTCTTATTTTTCACTCCACCTTTTTCTTGTTTTCGTTTCATACACACTTCTGTGAACGTGCAATAGTCTTTATCATAGAATAAAACCTTCATACCTCCGCTAGAAATATTTTTATAAGAACCTGTCTTTTGTCAAGATTATTCTCACACAAAGAACCGTTAGGAATTTTAACTCGGGGAGAACACTTGCTTGACTTTGTTTTAATCTGGACTTTCTAGGCTTCTTAGCGAGCTTTGGGCCAATGCACCCAAACCAGTTGGTTTTAGGGCAATAGGTGTAAAGACACCCCGGCGGACTTAATTGCTCAAGTTACCTAGGCCCTAAAACAAAAGATCAATTTTAGCGTGAAAATCATGATGATTTTGTAGGGTTCCTAGGCACTCTAGTGGAGTCTCACAAGGCATCAAACATGGCTAATTCAAATTTTACGGGTGCCTACAAACCCTAATACGGATCGTTAACTAGATAATGAGGCGATGCAAGCATGTAAATGATTTAAATGCTAAAGGAAAGTGGCTACAACCTTTGTAGATCCGGTCCACCACCTCCATGGCTCCGCGATGAAGTCTCCTCGCTGTACAAATCGGATCTTGGGCTCTAGCGTCGGCTTCATCGGAGAAAAAGCGGGCTAGGTCATCGACGACGATGCCGAAGATGATCTACGTCGAGGCATCGCTAGATCAAGCTCCAACTTCACCAAGTCAAGAAAACTTGTGAAGGAAACACCCTATACTACTTGGCAAGAGGTAGAGGATGAAGAAATAGGAAGTGGGTAGACTTTAGATTTGGATTTCTCACACTTTTTCATCAATCACCATTGATGCAGCAAGCTTTCTTCATGGAAGAAGAAGATGAAGAAGAAGAAGATGATATGATAAGTCTTAAAGAAAAATGAAAAAGAATTAATTCTTATCATCTTCTAACCTTAGTTAAGTGTAGAGAATGAATTAGGGTTAGTTTAAATGGTTAGGGTTAAGTATAAGACAAGAATGGAGACTAAGTCAAAACTTCATGAATGTTCAACTAATAACAAAACAAGTAACCATTCATTTATCCTTTTCATTTTCCAAAATGAATAAATAAATAAGATAAATGAATAAGTAATTAAGTAAACAAAACCCTAATCATTAACTTAACCATAGTTTAATTCTTTACACTTAACCAAATAAGCATGTATCATCAAACATGATACAATCATGTGCACAAAAGTATATCACATATACAACTTGCACAATGCAAGTGAGAAAATCCTTTTAAAGTGAACCAATACTAGTTAATGCAAAGTAATATATCAAATATATATAATTATGCATTAAATCATTAAATCAACACTTGATTCAATGATCCGGTCATGTCGCATATAATCGACTAGTATTTAATGTATCGGCTTCTCGAATCAATCCTTGATTCGATAACCAGGTTATATCGCATATAACCAATCGATACATTCGTCGCGAGAATGGAATACGGTATCACATACACGAATTATTCTCGGTCCCGCACATATCTCATATGCGCTCCTATTTCGTTTCGCTTGAACCAGGAAACCTCTGTGTAGGACTCTAAAGACTCGTCAATACGCCGGCAGCAGATGATGATCATATCAAGCACCCACAAGCCGCAAGCGGTCTGCTAAACGTAACGGCCACCCGGGTATTGAGCGATCAGAAGATCGACGAGCAAGCCCGCTCACACTCCTGTGAATCCAACCAGTAACACTTACCGTACAGTCCGGTCTGTTCGTCTGATATGTCGCATATCTCGCCTAGGGGTGGTAAACGTCAGACCCCAATAGCTTGATAAGTCATGCCGACGTAAGGTCCATAACTTTCGTGAAACTACTGGTAACTCTTACCAGTATATCACAGCAACCCTGGCCAGGGATTTCCTATTTTGGCCAGTCATGCATTGCGCAACATCAACCCCCAATACCGGGAGAGACGAATCCCCTCCTATCGCTCATTGCCTCCTTGTGAATCGGGACTGTACCCAAAAACCACCTGTTTGCATGACTCAGTAGAGCCGTGGTAGGGTGGAAATCAAATTACAGTGGGAGACACACAAGACTCTATGACGATCTCGGGTCAACAGACTAAGCTGTACCAGTGTCACCAGAGAACTACCATCTGACGTGAGGTATAATACCATCTGGGAGTTCTCGGCGAGTCCGTTCAGTGTACCCAGTCTCCACTGAGCACCCGTATACCATCTCTGATGTCAAACACCAATGGATATGGGATCATCCATCTCCCATCACATGGGTCGAGAAGATATACGCTAGTCTACTCTGGAATATCGATGCCCCGTCTCGATATTCCCACGACTAGGAACATTGAAGGATGTACTCATGGACTACCCAGGCCCCACTAGTATGATCTGCATCATAGTCCTGCAAGTCGAGTACACATCCTAAGGGCTTTATCAACATGTAACAGAGAGACAAAAAGTATACATGTTAAGATAAAGAGCAACCAGATAGCGTACTATCATGTCGAGCAAGAAAGTCCTTCCTATATATGTCCCAACATCCACTACAATATACATCCAATGTACAGTAATGGCCTCTAGGGCATACATATAACTAACAATCTCCCACTTGCACTAGGGCCATCTATAGCAGTGGTTGTAGTATCACATACTCAACCATCCCCTAAAAGTCTCTCTTTGGGAAAAGGCCTTCGTGAGTGGATCCGCCGTGTTGTCCTCTGAGTCTACTCTCCTAACCTTGATCAACCTGGAGATCAACTATCTCCATGATCAGGTGATGCTGCCTCAGATTATGTCTGGGTCCCTGATGGGACCAGGGTTCCAGGGCCGAAGCCACACTTCCATTGTCATACAATGGCAGGAACCCAGTTCATCTTATGAACCAATATACACCCAAACTTCCTCTTTGGTAGTATCTTTAATAGCGATGTTACCAGCCTTTATCATCTAGTTTGTCACGGTATCTAGCTTGGAAATCTTCCAACATACCGTCCTTTTACTAAGGGTAAAGACACTGCCTGTGACTGACATTCAGTCATCTTTATCACTCTGGAACCCTTCCATTGATTCTCCCCAGGATCGATTGATACCATCTCACTACAACTAGTGAGTATCCTAGCATCCAATTACATCTATCTCATAGATGAAAACACAGGATTTTGGAGGTATCACTTTGATCCTATATGGAAAATCATTGTGATAAGCGGAGATTGATCGAGCGTAGTATAGGAAACTCTTTCCCTAACAAGAGTATGTCATCCACGTACTCTACGAGGATGACCACCTTACTCTCTACTACCGTTTTGTATATACAAGGTTCATCTACCATTTTGATGATGTCGAACTGTTTGACTAACTCATCAAAACAGATGTTCCAACTCCGCGATGCCTGCTTCATCACATAAAACATCTTGCACACGTTTCCGCTGCTCCCACTTTCTACGAGGCCCTCTGGTTGTGTACTTATAGACGCACTCTTCTAAAACATCATTTAGAAAAGCAGTCATGACACCTAACCACCAGATATCGTAGTCATGGTATGTAGCCGTGACAAGTAGGATCTGGATGGACTTAAGCATAGGTACTGGAAAAGGTTTCATCATTATCCACGCCTGGTTGATGACGAAAACCTTTAACAAGTCTAGCTTTGAAAGTCTCAACTTTTCCATCTACACCAAGTAATCTTCTCAAGATACACTTGCTCCTGATGGGGATTTAACCCTTCAGATATAGCAGCTAAAGTCCATACTTTGCTGGTGTACATGGATTCCATCTCAGATCGCTAAGCATCCAGCCATTCTTACAGAGTCCCTACTCTTGATGGCCTTCTCGAATCTAGTTGGGTCATCATCTCATGATGCAATCCTTGCTCCCACTGTCATCGAGAAACCGAAGTATCTCTCAAGCAGGTGAGGAATCCTGCTAGATCGGCGGAGAGGCTGAGGTTCGTCGGGAACTATTGAATCCTTTGGTTCTGTCAAATCATCAGCTGCAGTTTTGTATAGCTGGAACCTTTCCAGTTCTACACAACTGACTTTACCTCGATCTTGTCCGGATTTTGCTTTCGACATAGGCCAGACAACCCCAAATCTTAAAAATCTTAAGATATGGGCTCTTCCCTTTCCATATCACATATGAAGTGGTAGGTAACTGATTTGATTCGAACCTATTCAATAGGTATGCAGCTTCTCAAGTGCATAACCCCTAAAAAGGAAACAGGTAACTCAGTAGTACTCATCATAGAGCACACCATATCATATAGGGTGTGATTGCTCCGCCCCGATATACCATCGTGCTATGGTGTATACGGAGGAGTAATGCTGAGAGAGAATCTCATTCTCCTTTAGAATAGACCAGGATTTCCGTGCTCAAGTATTCTCCTCCTCGATCACATCATAGGACATAATACTTATACCCGGTTATTGGTTCTCTACTTCTAACTTATATTCTGTGAATACCTCAAAAGGTTCGGACTTATGTTTCAACAGGAACGTATGACTGAATCTTGAGAGATTATCAGAGAATATAATAAAGTATAAAGAACCAGTCCTGGCATGTGTAGACAGGAGACCTTACATACATCATCATGCATCAGTCCCAAGAGTTTACTAACTCTTTCTTAGTTTTCAGCAAACGGAGCTATGGTCATCTAATCTTTGTGACATGATTGACAAGTTTCACAAGATGTAAATTCAAACTAATTTAAATATGCATCTAAAATGTAACTTCAGCCAGTCGGGTCGCATTGATGTGACCTAGTCTACAATACCTCAAGAAGAATTTGTTCATTTCTGAACTCTTCCTCTTGTGTGTGTTCAGTATACAAGGAACTGTAGTTTGATTTAGAACGTCAATGCTTTTAGATAACGTGCCTGAACCGATCAACTTTTGATATAGGAAATATTCAAAACATTATCCAACAATACAAAATTTTATCATTTCTTTACTAATAAAGAGACTGATATGATTTTGTATATCAGGTTCGGTATCTAATAGTATTTGTTCAGAATCAATGTATTGGTAATACAGGGTGACAGTGACCAACAGACTTGGCTGCAACACTTGCCCCGTTTTCTGTCTCATGAAACTTATCACCCGTTCTCAGTTTTTCTACCTTTTTGTAGCCCTATGTAACAGATTACATATCTGGGATCCTGATCCGGTATCAGATACCCAGGATGCATAGGATACTGAGAAACAGTTCTGTATAATGAACACACCCGAAGGAGATGCATCATATGCACTTTCTTCGTTTGGGCGGCATAGGAATTCTGGTATTCCCCTATTTCCTGCTCTGTCTTATAACAATTATAAGTTGGAGCGGGACCAACGTTCCCCAGCTCAGTATAACAAGCGGGTTCGGTCAATACATCCATTTTATTATCTTGATTAAGGCGTGATATGGTCGCTACCAGGAGAGAGAGAGAAGAAAACACTCAGCGTGCGCTCTTGCAAGATTAGATTGGTTATGTATTTTATCTAATCAGGATGGCTCCCACTGTTTTTATCAAATCTTCCTTCAAACCCTAAAAGGAAAGACTAGCCGGGATTAATTACACTCTACAAGTTCGCCAATCTTTCAGCCAGGCCAGTGTCGGTACTTTGAGGGAGGTTTCCCGTGCTTTCGCACGGACCTAATTACAGTAAACCTCGTTTTCCCAGAGGCGTAACCCCGTTGACACCTTTCTAGACACCTACTTGATCGGCTAATTGCAAAGTGCAAAACTCTCCCAGGAGTAACAATTACTCGCAGTGGGTATCGGGATCCAACTATCACATAGAAGGTATGCAATCTCATTGCAAATTTCAACACTTGAAACTCCCGATAAAGGTTTTTACCCCTAGCACTTATGACCTTAACTAAGGTCAACAAATCATAAGTACTAGTCAAGTTCTACCCGTCATTTCGTGATTAATTAGACCCACCCACATGACCCTTAACTAAGGTCAATAAAGTCACCCGACTGTCCTAACTAATCGCATCATATGCGGTGTAGGAAGACATCACTTAGCTACCGTACACTGTGCCTTGACTATGGTCAACAAACACAGCACGAATACTAAGTACTCTACTTCCTAAAATGACGGAGGGTTGCGAATGGTTTTTATGAAAACCTTTAACGCTTTGAACTTGATCTCGTTGCGGAATCAAATGGTTTTAAATGGAATGTTTTTGAGGCTTTTCTAGTTTTGCTAAAGGGGTCACTCCCGGTGAAGGGATCGTCGGCCCTTTCCTCGTTGAATGAGGTGCGGGATATATCATATATATCACTGTGCAAAGCAGAAACTATAGAAGCGATCAAAAGACAAACCGAGGGTTGTAGCATCTGCCAGTTATTGCTAAAGGAGTCACTCCCGGTGAAGGGATCTCGGTCCTTTCCTCATCGAATAAGGTGCAGGATGTTCTACAATGAACACCGCGATGCAAAGCAAGAACTGTAGCTACCTGTTTTTATTTTGAAATTCGATTCCACAACATCAATTAGGTTTATTTTCTTTCATTAATCACATTAATGAATATCCCATCATTTAAGTCACCAAAACATCACAGATAAATACGACGTACACTTATGCCATCCGCATTCGCCTCGATGTCCCCTCGTGCACCGTTAGGTTAGATAACTAACGGCAGAGCGGGGCAGGGCTAGCGCGGGTGTAAAACATAAGTAACGTCTATATAATATATCATATATACTATATATAATATCTGTCACAGAACATCACATGATCACATCACAGATAAATCACAGCAGAAGAAACATATGAAATATTGGATATACTAGGACGTCCGTGTTTTCAATACGAGCCAGTATAAAACACGGATTCCACGGTCGTGATGAATAGCCTATCCCACACCTCTAGACCCCTACGAGAGCGGCAAGCAACCCTACCAATTCTGGAGTTAGGAGACCCGGACTCGACTCCTCGAGTTGGTCTCCCGCTGAACCCTAGAACCCGGTTACTTGTGCTCCCCTCCTTGGGTCTATCCTAGTGCAGAAAAGTAAATAATATACATCAACGGTGACATCTTCCGCAACCTGGAAGTGCCCCAATAAAAGAATATTACATACAAGTTTTTACATGAATGAAAATGAAAAACACTCATCTCACATAAAAAAAAACCCGGCTATTCAAACACGACGATCCAATATAACATATCCAGCAACACATAACATCACATGTCATCAACGTAAGTAAATATGCGCATCCCAATTGTCGTTGACATATAGCAACAAAACCGGCGATATCATATATTACACTTACGGTCACAGAAAAGAAAGTGTAAAACTACAACAGTTGGAATCCGCAACCACCTCAGACATCGCATGCCTGACCAAATGAATTCTTTAGACATCGCATGCCTAACAATTATAAACTCCGCATTTTAGTCTCATTATCAAAAACACTTTTCAATACCAAGTCGGGCAATTCAACAGGATTCCCGACATTCTGATCGAATGCTCGTCGCAAACTTTAGTAGGCGGCCGCACCCCTGACGCCGTCGACAAAGTGCACCAAGGCGGAACACCGCTGCCACGAGCACCCGAACGGATCCTTTCGGCGACGGGGTTCTCCTACAGTCACTTGGTCGGGGCTATGAGGCGAGGCTGTCTATTAAGTTTACCCGGCGAGTATCCGCGTACGCTACGTGATTGCGACGGACTTTTGATCACATCAAAATTCCGTGGCAACCGATCAAGTGAGACTAAACTGCTATGTTTATAACATTCATTCAGTTATCACATAACTTTTGTGAATTCCAATTGTTGTATCACATTCCGGATAAACAGAAAATGTTAAACTTTCCGATTGAACATTCGAACACCCAAGTTTTCCCGAAACAGCTCAACACATGAAATAAGTCTAACAACATTCAGTTCGTGCCTCAATACCAACGGTCCAGCCGTAGAAGGGTCAAGCCAACGCCTCACATGTGGCACGCCGTACTGCCCCAAACCCGAAGGTTCAAAGGGCAGTTCAAGACGGTCACATAATCGAGTTAAGGTTTGTTGTCTTCTAGAGGGTCCATCGCGTTACTTGCACTACTTAGAACGTCGTTAAACTACGGAAAAATCCAACACTTGGAAATTTCCCAACAATGGAAAACTTGGGTATTTATATCCGGTCGAACTTTTTAACATATTCTAAAATTTATCCGGAAAGCCACATAGACAAAATTAGACAGTCCGATCGAATCTCCGAATCCCCAATACAACCCTAAAAATACAACTCTGGAAAAAAAATATTAAACATTCCCAGGAAAACCAGCACAGAAAACTAAGAATTACTGTGCCAAATTAGATGCACAAAAGGACAAAAGTGCCGCGGAACCGCCGCATGAGGGTGCTCATGCCGCGGATCCGCGGTGACTTTAAGGAATCAGGCCATCGAATTTTACAGTAACCATTACAATCCCATGCTGATTTTTCTGCATATTTTTAATTTACAAAAATCCACATTTTACAAAATTGTCCAGAGAGCATTTTAAAGTCGGGGTTTCGGGTCGATCGGACTTCTAACTCCGTCTACGCATCGCCTAAGGCTCTAGCTAGGCTCTGATACCACTGTAGGGTTCCTAGGCACTCTAGTGGAGTCTCACAGAACCACTCTAGTGGAGTCTCACAAGGCATCAAACATGGCTAATTCAAATTTTACGGGTGCCTACAAACCCTAATACGGATCGTTAACTAGATAATGAGGCGATGCAAGCATGTAAATGATTTAAATGCTAAAGGAAAGTGGCTACAACCTTTGTAGATCCGGTCCACCACCTCCATGGCTCCGCGATGAAGTCTCCTCGCTGTACAAATCGGATCTTGGGCTCTAGCGTCGGCTTCATCGGAGAAAAAGCGGGCTAGGTCATCGACGACGATGCCGAAGATGATCTACGTCGAGGCATCGCTAGATCAAGCTCCAACTTCACCAAGTCAAGAAAACTTGTGAAGGAAACACCCTATACTACTTGGCAAGAGGTAGAGGATGAAGAAATAGGAAGTGGGTAGACTTTAGATTTGGATTTCTCACACTTTTTCATCAATCACCATTGATGCAGCAAGCTTTCTTCATGGAAGAAGAAGATGAAGAAGAAGAAGATGATATGATAAGTCTTAAAGAAAAATGAAAAAGAATTAATTCTTATCATCTTCTAACCTTAGTTAAGTGTAGAGAATGAATTAGGGTTAGTTTAAATGGTTAGGGTTAAGTATAAGACAAGAATGGAGACTAAGTCAAAACTTCATGAATGTTCAACTAATAACAAAACAAGTAACCATTCATTTATCCTTTTCATTTTCCAAAATGAATAAATAAATAAGATAAATGAATAAGTAATTAAGTAAACAAAACCCTAATCATTAACTTAACCATAGTTTAATTCTTTACACTTAACCAAATAAGCATGTATCATCAAACATGATACAATCATGTGCACAAAAGTATATCACATATACAACTTGCACAATGCAAGTGAGAAAATCCTTTTAAAGTGAACCAATACTAGTTAATGCAAAGTAATATATCAAATATATATAATTATGCATTAAATCATTAAATCAACACTTGATTCAATGATCCGGTCATGTCGCATATAATCGACTAGTATTTAATGTATCGGCTTCTCGAATCAATCCTTGATTCGATAACCAGGTTATATCGCATATAACCAATCGATACATTCGTCGTGAGAATGGAATACGGTATCACATACACGAATTATTCTCGGTCCCGCACATATCTCATATGCGCTCCTATTTCGTTTCGCTTGAACCAGGAAACCTCTGTGTAGGACTCTAAAGACTCGTCAATACGCCGGCAACAGATGATGATCATATCAAGCACCCACAAGCCGCAAGCGGTCTGCTAAACGTAACGGCCACCCGGGTATTGAGCGATCAGAAGATCGACGAGCAAGCCCGCTCACACTCCTGTGAATCCAACCAGTAACACTTACCGTACAGTCCGGTCTGTTCGTCTGATATGTCGCATATCTCGCCTAGGGGTGGTAAACGTCAGACCCCAATAGCTTGATAAGTCATGCCGACGTAAGGTCCATAACTTTCGTGAAACTACTGATAACTCTTACCAGTATATCAAAGCAACCCTAGCCAGGGATTTCCTGTTATGGCCAGTCGTGCATTGCGCAACATCAACCCCCAATACCGGGAGAGACGAATCCCCTCCTATCGCTCATTGCCTCCATGTGAATCGGGACTGTACCCAAAAACCACCTGTTTGCATGACTCAGTAGAGCCGTGGTAGGGTGGAAATCAAAGCACAGTGGGAGACACACAAGACTCTATGACGATCTCGGGTCAACAGACTAAGCTGTACCAGTGTCACCAGAGAACTGCCATCTGACGTGAGGTATAATACCATCTGGGAGTTCTCGGCGAGTCCGTTCAGTGTACCCAGTCTCCACTGAGCACCCGTATACCATCTCTGATGTCAAACACCAATGGATATGGGATCATCCATCGCCCATCACATGGGTCGAGAAGATATACGCTAGTCTACTCTGGAATATCGATGCCCCGTCTCGATATTCCCACGACTAGGAACATTGAAGGATGTACTCATGGACTACCCAGGCCCCACTAGTATGATCTGCATCATAGTCCTGCAAGTCGAGTACACATCCTAAGGGCTTTATCAACATGTAACAGAGAGACAAAAAGTATACATGTTAAGATAAAGAGCAACCAGATAGCGTACTATCATGTCGAGCAAGAAAGTCCTTCCTATATATGTCCCAGCATCCACTACAATATACATCCAATGTACAGTAATGGCCTCTAGGGCATACATATAACTAACAGATTTGATGCGAACGGAGATATTACTGGTAGTTCAATTATTTTTGGATAAAAGACGTATTTAATGGGTTAGGTGTGTAATCACTCCAATCAAGTTCCAGATTGGTTATTCTTCAGAATTAGTTCCAATTAAGGCATCAATAACATCCCTTCATATCCGCTTCACTTCCTAAACTATTCTTGATATTACTTATTCAGAACAAACCTATTTGATCCTCAGAAAATAGTTTATCAATTAAAAAGTTTTCAGACATAATAAACTTGTCATCTAATTTTCAAAACTCACGACACGTGTAGTGTGATGTAAAGACGTATATTAGCTATAGTTAACATCAAAGGAGGGTTATCTTTCAGGTTTTCAAAATCTAAAAATATGATCTAGTTGTTCCTATCTTATCAAACAAAACCGTCGAAATATTGAATCTAAATTCTCCCACTAGCTATCTTGACGAAAAACTTTATATGTTTTTAGAAAATTTTCTGATTTTTATGGGTTTTAGTATGCAGATGCAAAATATACATATGAATGCGAAGGTTAGAAATGTGTACCGAGCGTACCCCCAAACTTAAACTGGACAGTGCCCCCACTGTCATTGTACATCAAGAAGGCAAATTTATTGAAGGGTCAAAATCGTCGGTTATATATACAAAAAAAAATTCTAACAAAAATTGAGAACTGAGCATCACCAAACAAGATTGCTCGTCAAAAATGGATATGCACCGGACAAGAATATCCACATATATATACAAAAAGTAGTATATACATACCCCCAAAGTTATTTGAAACTGTGTCCACTGTTTTTGGCTGGATAACCGAAGTTTGGTGGTAGGCAGAGGAAGATTATGCAGGGTAAACGGACTCCTGTAAGACCAGGAGCTCCTCTGTTGGTTCAGCGCTAAGGTACGGTTTCAGTCTGTGTCCGTTTACTTTGAAAAACGAACCGTCCTTTGGATTTTCCAAATCCACAGCGCCTTGTGGGTACACATTCCGTACAAAAAAAGGCCCTTTCCAGCGAGATTTGAGCTTACCTGGATGGAAATGTAGCCGAGTGTCATAAAGCAGTACATGTTGACCAGGTGAGAAAGTTTTGCGCAAAAGGTGTTTATCGTGAAACACCTTCATTCGGTTCTTAACGACAACCGCGTTTTCGTAAGCCTCATTCCGAAGCTTGCTTAATTTGTTTAATTGTAGCTTCCGATGGCTGCCCGCATCTTCGAGAGATAGATTCAGCTCCTTTATCGCCCAAAATGCGCGATGCTCTATTTCCACTGGACCCGTAAACAAGCCGATAGGGAGACAAGCCAAGATCGGTCTTATAAGCAGTTCGAAATGCCCAAAGGACATCAGTGAGTTTTAAAAACCAATCCTTACGGTTCTTGGAATCCGTCTTCTCCAAAATCTGTTTGATTTGCCGATTAGACACTTCGGCTTGCCCACATGTTTAGGGGTGGTAGGGTGTGGATAGCTTATGATTAATAGAATATTTCCGCATCAAGGCCTCGAAAGTTCTATTACAGAAATATGTTCCATTGTCACTAATGATCGCGGGGGTGTCCAAACCGGGAAAAGATGTTTTCCTTAAGGAATCAAACGACAACCTTGTTGTCGTTAGTTTGGCTGGGTACTGCCTTAACCCATTTAGAGACGTAATCAACAGCAAGAAGAATGTACAAGTTCCTAAAAGAGCTGGGAAACGGCCCCATAAAATCAATCCCCCAAACATCGAAAATCTCCACAACCAAGATTGGTTGGAGCGACATCTCGTTTCTCCTGGATATCCGGCCCAAGTGTTGGCACCGGGAGCAAGTCTTGCAGTAGTTATGATCGTCTTTGAAGAGTTGTGGCCAGTAGAAACCACATTGCAAGATCTTCTCGGGTGTCTTTCTGGGGCCAAAGTGCCCGCCACATGCTTGATCGTGGCAAAACGACAGCACACTCTTGAATTCATTGTCAGGGACACACTGACGAATAATCTGGTCGAGACAGTACTTGAACAGATAGGGTCCGTCCCAGTAAAAGTGTTTTACTTGGGATAAGAATCGAAGTCTGTCCTGACTTGACCATTCAGTCGGTAGTAATCCTGTGGCCAAATAGTTTACAATATCTGCGAACCAGGGTTCGCAAGATACTGTCAAGAGTTGTTCATCTAGAAAAACATCGTTGATCGGAAGTTGAAGCGTTAGCGAAGAAGGGAGTCGTGAAAGATGGTCGACGACAACGTTTTCACATCCTCTTTTGTCCTTGATGACAAGGTCAAACTCTTGAAGTAATAGGATCCAACGTATCAGCCGAGATTTTGCGTCCTTCTTTGCAAAAAGATGGCGAAGAGCTGAATGGTCCGTGTAGACGATGACTGGAGAGCCGATCAAGTAAGGCCTGAACTTTTCTAAAGAAAACACAACAACCAAGAATTCCTTCTCGGTTGTTGTGTAGTTCTGTTGGGCATCGTTCAAGGTTCGGCTGGCATAAAAGATTACGTGCGGCATCTTATCGATGTACTGTCCAAGGACCACACCGATGGCAAAGTCAGATGCGTCGCACATAATCTCAAATGGATACTTCCAGTCAGGAGAGGAAAGAACGGGAGCAGAAGTGAGTGATCTTTTCAATGACTCGAACGCAGTCACACAGCTCGAGTTGAAGTCAAATGTCGTCTCCTTAGCCAGCAAAAGAGTCAAGGGCCTAGCAATCTTGCTAAAGTCCTTGATGAACCGTCTATAAAAATCGGTATGGCCAAGGAAGGCTCGGATGTCTCTGACACTGTTGGGAGGAGGGAGATTGGAAATGACTTCAATCTTTGCTTTATCTACCTCAATGCCATTTTGCGAGATGATATGTACTAGGACAATACCTTCACGTACCATAAAGTGGCACTTCTCCCAGTTTAAAGTGAGGTTCTTATCCTTACACCGGGTAAGGACAGCGTCAAGATGCAGCAAACACTCATCAAAGGAATCGCCGAAAATGGAGAAATCATCCATGAAGATCTCCAAGAATTTTTCCACCATTTCTGAGAAGATTCCCATCAAACACCGCTGGAAGGTAGCGGGCGCATTGCATAACTCAAAGGGCATGCGACGATATGCAAACGTGCCGAAAGGACAGGTGAATGTGGTCTTGTCTTGGTCTTTTTCGGCGATGGGAATATGATTATAGCCGGAGTAGCCATCCAGAAAGCAGTAGTACTTGTGTCCAGCCAATCGTTCAAGCATTTGGTCAATGAAAAGTAGCGGAAAGTGGTCTTTCCGCGTTGCGGCGTTGAGTTTCCTATAATCGATGCATACTCGCCACCCAGTCTAGGTGCGAGTAGGGATTAACTCATTCGCCTCATTGGTTATGAACGTTATGCCTCACTGTTTTGGGACAACGTGAATGGGGCTAACCCACTAGCTATCAGAGATAGGGTAAATGATACCACTATTTAGACACTTTACGATCTCCTTTTTTACAGCCTCCTTTATGACTGAGTTGAGTCGTCTTTATGGATCCCTAGCTGGTTTGGCATCATCCATCATATGAATATGATGTTCAACGATCAGGGGACTAATCCCCTTGATGTCCGCCATTGACCAGCCAAAAGCTTGCCGATTGCTGTGCAAGACCGTAAGAAGGGCTTTCTCTTTCTCTGGAGCTAGAGAAGCCGAGATGATAACAGGGAGGGTCTTGTTCTCACCCAAGTAAGCGTACTTAAGGTGAGATGGTAATGGCTTGAGTTCAAGCGTTGGCGGTAAAACGATTGAGGGCAAGATTGGTGAAAAGGTCTCGAACTCAAAGGATTCCAGGAGAGGTTCAAAACGAGTGTAAGCGACCGAGTTGGATGGTTCAGCTGACTCATCTTCAAAGGATTCAAACTCGGGTGGTGACTGGCCAAGATCGTTCGAGAAAGTGAAACACTCGTAATCACAGTCGGTAGCAGAAGCAGCAACAGGTTCGAAGAGGAACGCACTAGTGGCGTCAAGAATGCTGTTATCGAACAAAAACTCCTCGAATTCACAGTCCTCTGGGGTGATCTCCTGGATCGAAAAAACGTCTAGTATATGAGCATTAGGTTCAGAGGGCTGATTCCCTAACCTGAAAATGTTGAGTTCAATTGTCATATTTCCAAAAGATAGGTTCATCGAACCATTTCGACAATTGATCACAGCATTAGAGGTTGTAAGGAATGGACGTCCGAGTATCACCGGAATTTGATTTCGGGGGTTAGCTACAGGCTGTGTGTCTAAAACAATGAAGTCAACGGGGAATATGAAGTCCCCAACCTCGATTAACACATCCTCTAGCTCACCCCTAGGATGGGTGATAGATCGGTCGGCCATTTGGAGAGTACAATGTGTGGGTTTCAGCTCTCCTACACCTAGTTGTTCATATACTGAGTACGGAAGCAGGTTAACACTGGCACCAAGATCCAAAAGTGCGCGGTTGATGTTCTTATCCCCAATAGTGATTGAAATCGTAGGACGGCCAGGGTCCTTCCGTTTTTGAGGTAAAGCTTGGGTAAGAGCATCACTCACAGCACTAGCTAAGAAAACTTTCTTGGGTACCTGAGATTTCCTCTTTTTCATGCACAAGTCCTTCAAGATTTTTGTGTAGGAAGGGACTTGTTGGACAGCATCTAAAAGGGGAATGTTGATGTTAACCTTCTTAAACAACTCTAGAATCTTCTCCATTTGTGGATTTTGTTTATTAGACTTCAACCGGTTTGGAAATGGAACGTTTTTAAAATTGGTTGAGTCCAATACTTGTGGAGGAGATTGTGGAGTTGGAACGGATCCCAGAGCTGGAGTTTTCGTGGAGTGAGAAGTGGGTCCGTTCAGAGCAGAAGAAGAAGAGCCTTTTGAAGAGGGGAGAATAGGCTCAGAAGACGAAGAAGAAGAAGAAGAAGCGGCCGGGGTATCATCATCTATCCGTGTCCCAATGTTGTTGTGCAGCATCCTTCCATATCTCAATGTAGTCACGACACTCACATTATGGTTTTGTTGTTCAAGAGCAACATGTACATTATGTGGATGACCAGGATTTGGGAGTGGTTGAGATGGAAGCTTCCCCTTCTCTCGCTCGCTTAACGCCGCATTCATCTGTGCAATCTGAGCTTCGATGGTCTTGATGCTTTGCCCGTGGGCGGCAGTGTGTTGCACCAAAGACTGAATGGAAGACTGGATGTTGGCAGTGGATTGAGTCGATTGCTTTACAAATGCCTCCAGACTCCGTTCTAGCGAGGAAACCTTATCGTTGTTTGACGGAACAAAATTGTTTTGAGGAAAAGAATTGTTGGGTGCAAAGTTGTTCGTCAGATTTTGAAAAGGTTGGGGTTGGAAGGGCTGCTGAAATTGATGTTGAGTTTGTTGCTGAGCTTGTTGTTGCGGAGGAGGGGGCTTCTGGAAATTTTTGCCTTGGAATTAATGCTGGTTCTGATTCCAGGCGAAATTGGGGTGGTTCCTCCAGCCGGGATTGTAAGTGGAAGAGTATGGATTATTTCTTGGTCTTTGCTGAAATGCAGCATTGACCTGATCCTATCCTTGAGCAGGTGGGTTGTAAGGACACTCTTCGGTCAAATGGGATGGATCAGAACAACAAGCGCAGATGGTACGAAGGGGAAGAGCGGGGGCAGGAGAAGAAGACGAGAATTGCTCTCAATTGCTTCCAGTTTCCGTGTGATAGCTGCCATCTCGGCCTTCATTGTAATTGAGATATCGAGTTGATGAATGCCTGCCCTAGACTGACCGGAAGAAGTGGAAGAAGAAGAAGAAGTACTCGGTCTATTGCTCTCCCACTGAAGCGTCTGTTCCGCAAGATCGTCGAAGAATTACCAAGCTTCCTCGTCAGATTTGGATAGGAGGTGGCCTTGACAAATGGTTTCCAACAACTGCTTCGTTGCTGGGTTTAGGCCTTCGTATAAGGTTTGGCAAAGTTGCCATCTCTCAATACCATGATGAGGGAACTGAACCAGAAGGTCCTTGTATCGGTCAAAGCACTTCCAAAAAGGTTTGGTAGGAAGCTGGGAAAATTGGTTGATTTCGTTTCGGATTCTCGCGGTTTTGTGATTTGGGTAAAAAAATTTCAAAAACGCTTTTACAAACTCATCCCAACTGGTTATGGAATGCGACGCGGTGCTATATAGCCACTTCTCAGGAAGGTCACATAGAGTGAAAGGAATGACTCGTAGCCGTATAGTATTGTCGGACAGTTGGATTGTCTTCATCATTGCACAGACTTTCTGGAACTTGTTGATGAAGATGTAGGCATCTTCAGATTCCAGCCCGTGAAATTTGGGCAACATGTTGATGAAGTGGGGCTTAATTTCGAAATTATCCCCATTGGCCGGCGGAAGCGAAAGACGGGTTGGAAGTGCAGAGCGAGTAGGATAGAAATGATCCTGGAGCGCGATTCGTTGTGGCGCTGCAACAGGAGGTGGTTGCGGGTTATTCATACCCAAGTGAGGTAGAATCAGTCCCGGGGGAGGTAAAGGGATGTTAGGAGGAAATCCTGACATCTCAGAAGAAGAATTTGGTGATAGTGAAGGTGGGGATGTATGAACAGAATCTTGGTCAACGTCGGAGTTGGCCGGCAAAGGTAGGGGTGAAAGAGGCGTGGAAGGAGTTTCGACTGTGGTGTCGATCGCGTAGTCCGTAGGGACTAAAGAAACGCGGACTAAACAGGCACTAGGGTCCCTAGTCCAAACGGACATACACTAAACGAATTTAGTGTAGTCAAAGCGTAGAATGTGAGGGTAAGAAAACGAAAGTGGAGATAAATCAGGTGATGGTGGTAAAAATGGCAGATTTGTGTTTGTTTCAAAAGAATGGGAAAATGACAAGATAGTTCAAAAACACAATCATAAATGCACAGTCACAAATGCACAATCAACACCTAGACTAGGGTCTTCTAAGTCTATTAGACCTGCTCCTAACTGTTCCAAAGCGACAAACTGTGAGATAACCCTTAAATCGCCTCTTCACAGCCAGTTGTGGCCAGGTAAGCACAAGTGAGGTAAGAAGGGTTCCGCTCATGAATCACTGTGAGACGGGCCTTTTAAAATTACCTCCTCACTTGTCTAGCCTAGGCACCACAAAAGTCATGTTTAGATAAACGGCCGAATGCTCACAATCTTCCTTTGTCCTATTGAGCGCGACAAGTCCTTAATTGGCCGAGTCTAGATATTTTTTATTAAGCTTGAGGTGGCACTTATGCAATTAGTGATTTCCGGGGTCTTAGGAAGGGTGATGAAATCCCCACCTAATCTGGATTGGTGTTAGAGCCCCTTAAGTCCGTATTAAATGATGCAATGCG
This sequence comes from Agapanthus africanus, assembly GCA_030015575.1. Lineage (NCBI taxonomy): Eukaryota > Viridiplantae > Streptophyta > Magnoliopsida > Asparagales > Amaryllidaceae > Agapanthus > Agapanthus africanus. The sequence continues at coordinate 644,596,791 of CM057342.1, forward strand.
CAAATTCAACAAAGTTTTGTTTTCAAGCAATCAATTATCGTTTTTTACTTTTAAATGTGGCCCTGCAACAAATACGGTTAGTCTTTACTTTGGCTTTTAGCGGCGATATTGCTAAGAATCCTGCAAAGATAAGAATATTGGAGCGTCGGGTTTGAGAAGAGGAAGTGTTTAGAGAAATACGTACAAAAAGTGTCGAGTTTAAGAAAACTCGTGTCGATATTCCCTCCGAGTGGTCGAATGGTTTGCTTGCGCGGGTCCAACTACCCAGATCTTTGGCACTAAGTGTTCACTCCTCTTGTTCTTGAAAATGCTCCCTTGTTCCGCACGATCGGTGCTCACAATCCGTCAAATCTGCAAATGTCGGAAAAATACGGATATTTGAGCCAAAAAGCGATATGAATAGCCAAAATTCTGAACATAAATAATTAAGAGAATCAAACAATAAAAATAGGATGCAATTAGAACACTGAAAGCAACACAGAAAACCGAAAGCGGAAATGTCCTAAGCAGGCTGGCGACCTCGGTTTTTCAGGGTGTGTCGCCGGGTTTTTTTGTGTGGGAATGGGCTAAAATTTTGTGTGTTTCCTCAGTGAAGTAATGTCATTCCATTTTTATAACTTGATTTTTTCTTTAAACCTCAGAGTGTTAGCAGATTACAAATCCAGAGAAGAAAAAAGAATTTTTGTATTTGTGTTGGTTTTGAAAAAAGAATAGGTTTTATCCGTTTGAATGTGTTAGAAAGTTAATTTTTATACAAAATATGCACAAATTAACACGAGACTACATGTATAAAAGCGTTACCGTCTCTCCGGCAACGGCGCCATTTGATTGTTACGTTTTTGCCGTGTCGTATTTTAGAATGAGTTTAGAAATTACCGCAATCAAAACGGTGTCGCGCGTAGCGAGCCGCGATGAGTACGGGTCGTCCATAGGGAGATGGTAAGTTTTTAGGTTTATATTAATGAGTTAACAACGTATTTTGATTTGTTGATTAAACTAAATGTTGCAACAAGGATATGTATAATAAAAGGACTTGTTAAGGGTAGCAATAGGTTAGCTTGTATGAAGGTGAAGTTTGTCGAATCCTTATAGACTCAACTTTGGTATTGACACTAAAGCAATAGGTAACAACGCAGATTAGGGAACTTGAAATATGGTATTTGCGGCATTTCGCTAAATCCGTCTTCCTTGTCCCTTCTCCTTCCATTGTTATATTTTGATTCTAGCCTCCGGCAAACCACTAGCAATCCGGTCACGATTAGGAATCATCGCTATCGGGGTAGGATAGGATGCCTAGCGGAGCGGAATTGCGAGTGATTTGAATGGAGTTTCAATTGCAAAGTTTAAGGTTTTTAAGGTTTTTAGCAAATAACATCTTTTAATACAATATAACCATATTCAACCTTAACAAGTATAGCGACTACTCACACATATTTGCAAAGTAAAAATAAGAAAAAGGGAAAAGAGTAAGGAACATAATGAAAAATACGAGAAAAGAAAGAAAAAGAGAGAACCAATGAATCCAAGTGCGAATATCTCCAAGTGTTCGTAAGCCCGGTGAAGTGTGAAATCCAAACACAAAACTTTAAGGTTGCAAGCTCACTTAAAAGGTTGCAAGATCAAAGTAAAGCGAGAATTTCACAAGTTCAAATATGTAAACATAGAACAAGACATGGTAATAAAAAAATGAGAACTTTTTATTGAATCACAAACAAATTACACTAATCTTGAAGTCAAAAACTTAAACCTTAAGCTTGCAAGTTCAATGATGAAGTTGCAAGGTCAAGGCAAAGGGGCAAGAGCTGAAGAATTACAAAGGAAAGCAAGCTTACAAATTACAAGAGTTTTGATACAAAACTAAACAAAAGGTATCCACATCCCTTGCCCTCTGGTCTGTACTTATAGGCTCAAAAACTAAATAAACAAACAATAAAAATGAGCTGATGTGGCATCAATGGAGGGCCTACAGAAGTTTGGAAGCATTTAGAGGCAGGGGGGCCGAGGTCGCCGGTTTTGTCAAGGAAGTGCTCGGCCCAAATCCGAGCCCTCTGGCTCGAACTTGGTGTGTTGATTTGTATGCTCTCCAATATCATTCTGGTGTTGTTTGTTTTGTCTGTAAAGGCCTTGGATGCACTCAGGTATTTTGGAGGGAACTTGTAACTTCAAATCACATCAACTCTTTTTGCATTAAATGCACATCACACTCATGCCAACTTGCACCAAGTCATCATACCATGGGCAGCCCTCTTCACTAGGTTCATGAACCAACAAGCTAGTTGTACACGCTTGTATGTGTTGGACCATTTGTTTAAAAAGTGTGTACACATGAATGTTGCAAAATGAAACTTATGAAGTATTGGTCGGTTTGCGGTTCTGGTTGCAGTGTCAGCTCACAAATGATATATCCATGATTTTAAGCGTATTTCCAGTATTTTATCACGGTTACCTGTAATCTGAAATACTGAGCAGACACTGGTTAATAGTACCAATATATACAAAAAATGGATAATGAATGAGCGGTATTAAAATGCAATATTCTGGTATGAACAATCACCTTTATTGTAGTATTTCATTTCTTTTATCACTTATGCATGTTTAGATGTGTTAAAGTGAGGTTTTGTAAGCTTTGAAAATTCCTAGAGATGGTTAGGGTTTTCTTTGAGTTGTGTTGGTGAACTTGAGCTTTATTGGTGACCTTAAACCCCCTTAGTGTTATAAATCCAGACCAAACCAGCGACTAACCCAAAATACATAATTTAACAACTTCCGTGTCGGTTTGTGAATTAATTAAGGGTGCAGGGAATCTGGGATGACCTGAGAACCTTACTGGAAAAGCAAACAATACTACTAGCCTAGATGGACCACTAAAAGACCACCATGCCAAAACGAATCCAATCCAAACCCTTCCAACCGAGATCGCCGGAATTCGTGGGTATGTGGCATTTTCCGGGTCACGTACCATTTTCCGGGTCGTGACACAAACACCAATGGATGTGGGATCATCCTTCACCCATCATATGGGTCAAGATGCGTGTATGCTAGTCTACTCTGGAATATTGATGCCCTATCTCGATACACCCTTGACTAGGAACAATTATAGGGTGTACTTGTGGACTACCCTTGGCCCCACTAGTATGATCTCCATCATAGTCCTGGTAGTCAAGTACATATTCTAAGGGCTTTATCAATATGTGAGAGCAAGACAGCTTCACTTATACAAGTCAACATGTTAAGACAAAGAGCAACCAGATAGCATACTATCATATCGAGTAAGAAAGTTCTCCCTATATATGTCCAAGCATCCATTATAATATACATCTCATGTACAATAATGGCTTCTAGGGCATACATTTAACTAACAACTACAACTGAAGATTTAGTGGAACCAGAGGATTCGATAGTTCCCAACGAACCTCAGCCTCTCCGCCGATCTAGTAGGGTTCCTCATCCACCTGAGAGATACTACGGTTTTCTCATTGATGGTGGAAGCGAGGATTGCATCATGGAAGGTGATGACCCAACTAGCTTCGAACAGGCCATCACGAGCGGGGACTCTGTGAAATGGCTGGATGCAATGCGATCTGATATGGAAACCATGTACACCAACAAAATTTAGACTTTGGAAGTTGCTCTCGAAGGGGTAAAACCCATTGGGAGCAAATAGATCTTTAAGAAGAAACTTGGTGTAGATGGAAAAGTTGATACTTTCAAAGCTAGACTTATTGCAAAAGGTTTCTCGTCAACAACCAGATGTGGATTTTGATGAAACCTTTTCTCTAGTGGCTATGCTTAGGTCCATCCGGATCCTACTTGCCATCGCTGCATACCATAACTATGAAATCTTGCAGATGGATGTTAAGACCGCCTTTCTAAATGGTGATTTAGAATAGAGCGTGTACATGACTCAGCCAGAGGGCTTCGTGGAAAGTGGGAGCAGCGGAAAGGTGTGCAAGCTTCTTAAATCAATATACGGTTTAAACCAGCCATCGCGGAGTTGGAACATCTGTTTTGATGTAGTAGTCAAAGAGTTTGACTTCATAAAAAACGTAGATAAGTATATACAAAAAGGTGGCAGAGAGTAAGGTCGTCTTTCTCGTATTGTACGTAGATGACATACTCTTGATAGGAAATGATGTTCCTATGTTGCACTCGGTCAAGCTCTTCTTATCACAAAAATTCTAAATGAAAGATCTAGGTGATGCCTATTACATCTTGGGGATTAAGATCTATAGAGATAGATCTAAACGGATGTAGGGATTGTCCCAATCCAGGTACATTGACACCATACTAAAGAGGTTTAGTATGGAGGATTCCAAGTGTGGGAATTTACCACGATCTCAGGAATCACTCTCTCCAAAGAGATATCTTCTAAGACTGATTTGGAGAGAGCTCACATGCAAGGGATACCCTATGCTTCGACAGTAGGCTCTATCATGTACACGATGTTATGTACCAGACCCGATGTAACATACTCACTAAGTGTAGTGAGTAGGTATCATGCAGATCGTGGAGAGAATCACTGGACAGCTGTGAAGAACATTCTTAAGTACTTGAAAAGGACTAAAGAGATGTTCTTGGTGTATGGTAACGGTGAACTTTAAGTGGAGTCCTTTACCGATTCGAGCTTCCAGAGTGATAAGGATGACTCTAAGTCAGTCTCAGGATTTGTCTTTACCTTCAATGGAGGGCGGTTTGTTGGAAGAGTTCCAAGCAAGAAACCGTGGCAGACTCGACGATGGAGGCTGAATACATCGAAGCCAACGATGCTGCCAAAAAGGCTGTCTAGATGAAGAAGTTCATAACTGAACTTGGAGTGGTTCCATCCATCGAGCATCCAATACCTTTGTATTGTGATAACAATAGAGCTGTGGCTTAGGCCAAGGAACCCAGGTCCCATCAGCGATCCAGGCATATTCTGAGGCGGTATCACTTGATCCAGGAGATAGTTGATCACCGGGAGATCGAGGTCGGGAGAGTTGACATGAAGAATAACACGGCGGATCTACTCATGAACGCTATACCCCAGATAAAATTTGAGAGACTCTTCGGGATGTTGGGTATGAGATAGTACAACAACTGGCCTCAGTGCAAGTGGAAGATTGTTAGTTATATGTATGCCTTAGAGGCCATTATTGTATATATGATGTATATTATAATGGATGCTTGGACATATATAGAGAGGACTTTCTTGCTCGACATGATAGTATGCTATCTGGTTGCTTTTTGTCTTAACATGTATACTTGTATTGTGATACTGTCTTGCTCTCACATGTTGATAAAGCCCTTAGGATGTGTACTTGACTACCACGACTATGATGGAGATCATACTAGTGGGGCCAGGGTAGTTCACAAGTTCATCCTTTAATTTTTCTTAGTCGAGGGTGTATCGAGACAGGGCATCGATATTCCAGAGTAGACTAGCGTATACGCTTCTTGACCCATATGATGGGTGATGGATGATCCCACATCCATTGGTGTTTGACATCAAAGATGGTATACGAGTGCTCAGTGGAGACTGGTTACACTGAACAGGACTCGCCGAGAACTCCTAGATGGTATTATACCTAGAGTCAGATAGCAGTTCTCTGGTGACACTGGTATAGGTTAGTCTGTAGACCCGAGATCGTCATAGAGTCTTGTGTGATTCCCACTGTGCTTTGATTTCCAACTTTTCACGTTCAAGAGAACGTGCAAAACGGTGGTTTTGGGGTACACTCCCGAGTCACATGGAGGCAATGAGCGATAGGAGGGGATTCGTCTCTCCCGGTATTGGGGGTTGATATTGCGCTGTGCTCGATTGGCCATAACAGGAAGTCCCTGGCCAGGGCCGATATGGAGATTTACCGGTAAGTGTTATCAGTAGTTTCTCAACCCGTTATGAGCCTCATATCGGCACGACTTATCAAGTTACTGGGGTCTGACATTTACCACCACTAAACTAGATATGCAATATATCAGACGAAGAGACAGGACTGTACGGTAGTATTACTGACAGGCTTTGCGGGAGTTTAGACAAGATTGATTGTTGATCTTCTGATCGCTCAATACCCGGGTAGCCGTTATGTCCAGCTAGTGCCGCTGACGGCTTATAGGTGACTAATATGATCATCACCTACTGCCGGCGTATTGACGAGTCTTTAGAGTCCTACACAGAGGTTTCCTAGCTTATGCGAAACGAAGTAGGAGCACATATGTGATATGTGCGGGACCGAGATTAATACGTGTATGTGATACCGTATTCTATTCTCGCATTATGTGATATCGGTCGGTTATATGTGATATAGCTGGGTTATCGAATCAAGTGTTGATTCGATAAGTTGATACAAATGATATTGGTCTGTTGTATACGATATAGCCGGATTATTAAATCAAGTGTTGATTTAATAATTTAATGTATAATTATATATTTGATATATTAATGTACATTGACTAATATTAGCTCACTTATGCATTTCTTTTTCTCACTAGTGCACACTTAATATATATGTGATATATATTATTGTGTCATGCTTGTTGATATATGCTACATAGGTGTATGAGACTCACACCATGCTCATGATAATGTAGGGTTTATTTATTTAAAGTAAATCAAAAATTAGTTGGAAATTAGCTTATGGTTGAATCTTGTGGAAGCTTGTGGAACCATTGACTTAGTCCACTAATTTTGTTTTACTTAAGATATTTATTAACCCAACCATTGTCATTAGCCATGGTTAAGTCTCTACAAGAGTTAGTATATGATATTTTCTCACCCATGGTTGCTATTCTCACTCATTCTATTCTCCACTTCATCTTCTTCTTCATCTCCAAAAGCTCTTTAGGTTTTGAGGAGGTGAAGAAAATTAGTGAGAAAAACATTTCTAAAGTGAGAAAAATTCCTACTTCATCAACCTACACTAGATTAGACATTTAGTTTAGGTTGTTTGCTTCACTAATTCCTAATTAGTGAGGAGGTAGCTTGAGTTGGTGTCTCCTCGACGTAGATCATCTTCGGCCTCGAAAACTTCAAGAAATTTTGTTCCTTCACCTTGTGGATCCTTACTAGAGTCCGGGAGATCACTACTTGGAGCGAAGGGACTACTACACGGAGCTTTTGAAGTGAAGGACCTGTTTACAAAGGTTGTATTCCTTGTTCACTTAGATGTAAAGATATTTACATGCTTTTATACCCTAGTTCTCTAGTTAAGATCTTGTGTTAGGGTTCTTTAGCACGCTAAATTTTCGAAAAAAAGCATGGAAGATAACTCCCGAAACCTTGCTGTCGTGCTAGATAACTGTACAGATCCAACCACAACCACAGCACAACACAGAACATCAACGTGAATGTCACGTTCGCAAACCCGTTTAAAATTCATATAGCAATTAGATGAGTTGTACCGCTCTAATGACATTCACGGTCGCAGATAGTAATGTATGTACTGAAAACTACAATATTAGAATTCCGCACGCAATTAGCAAACTAAAATAATTTCCAAAACCATGAAAAAAACAGTGAGCTAAAGTTCCAAAAACCGACCGTTTAAACCCAATTCAGAAGTCCAAATCAAAACGAAACGTGTCCGAACCTTCGTGGGGAGTTAGAGCACGAAATTAACTTCGAGTCGGAGGGCCTAGAGGGGGTACCCTACCCCTGAGGCCACCACGAGGTGGCCAGGGGGTGAGGCAGACCCGAAACTGCCTAAGGTGGGGCAGTTTTGGGTCCCCACCGCCAAGACCACCTTGTGGTGTTCTTGGAGAGTGGACCAAGCCATTTGGACTCCTGGGGATCCCTGGGGTGCCCATGCACCACCTCGCAGCTTCTCAGTTCAAACCGTGAGCCCGCGAGGTGTGCAAACTTTCAGTTTTTGGAACTATTTTTGTCGGCAGTTTTTGCACGACAAAAATGGCAGATTTCTAATGTCGCAATGAGTTAACTAAGGCTTATGGAGTGGCTCTGATACCATGTTGGGTTATGCAAGCATCCTGGCCATCAAACCGTGGCCATTGCAGAACAAAAATTTCAAAAACCGGCGCTAGAACAACCCGATAACCCGGATCAACCCATAAGCCCTAGATAATAAAAACATGTATATGAGCTAAACTAAGGGGTTAGAGTGATTATACCGAATTGATCCATGTCCTTCGGTCTTCAACCATCTTCCCAAGCTTCTAGAGGCCTTCTTGATCAAGCTTGATCTCCGGTCTCCCTTCATCGAAGATGATCCACCCGAGAGTCTATGTATCGAGCTCCAACCTCATATCCGAGGTAACTTGGGTACCTAGATCGCTACACTAGATAGCCTAGAGGATGTAGAGTATGGTGATGGATTAGTTTGTCTCAAGACACCCAAGGTTTCTCAACACATGAGAGGGTTTGGGTAGAGAAAGAAGAAGATGTCATGAGGATGAGAGTGTTGTAGGAGAGATAATGAATAATGGCTTAGTGATTTTGTGTGTTGTGAGAGTTATTAATAGAAGCCATCCAATAAATATCTCAAGCCTATAAAAATATCTTAAATCAACAAAAATATCTTAAGTCAACCAAAAATATCTTAAGTCAACCAAAAATATCTTAAGCCAATATAAATCTCACAACAAATAAAAGATTAAGCATGCTAGAATAGTAACCATGGGTCACTACTAAGCCATGCCACAAAAACTGCAATAAACACCTCATCCTCCACCTCAATAACCTTTTAATCCAAAAAGGTTTAAACCATAATGAGGTGTAATCTTCTAAAAGTAATCTTGTAAGAAATTATAAGAATACCCCTCATCCGTATGTACATACCCGCATCCATATTCTGAATAATACGAATACAATGAGACGAAAATAATCCAATAATATAATACTAGGATCTGGCTTAAACCAAAGCCCACTAGTATTATCCGTCCGAATCATGATACGCGCACAAGTGCACGTATATGATCGAACCCTGCCGTAAAACCATACGGCCTCTACAACGTTTTGCCCAAAGCAAGGAAACCCTCTGTGTGGGACTCTAAAGACTCGTCAATACGCTGGCAGTGGGTTTAACCATAAGCACGTCAGCGGCACTAGCTGTACGTAACGGCTACCCAGGTATTGAGAGAAAAGGAGGCCGACGAGCAAACTCATCATGAAATCCCTGAGCCTGACAGTGACAATATCCGTACAGTCCGGTCCGTTTGTCTATGAGTATCGCATATCGAGTTTAGAGGGTGGATAAAGTTAGACCCCTAATAATGCGACATTTAGTGTCGGTATGAAGCCCATCACCAACTGAGAAACTATTGATCCGAATCAGTAATTCTTGACTACTTTGGCCAAGGATTTCTGGTGATGGCCACCCATGCACAACGCGACATCAACCCCTAATACCAGGAGAGACGAATCCCCTGACGATCCGCTCACTGCCTCTATGTGGCTCGGGACTGTACCTAACTAAAACCTATTTGCACGACTCCTTTGAGCTGTGGTAGGGTAGAAATCAAAGCACAGTAGGAACTCACACGAGAAAAATGAAGATCTCAGGTCGATAGACTAACCTGTACACATGTCACCTGGGAACTGCTATCTGACAATAGGTATAATACCAAATAGCATGTTCCTGGCAAGTCCATCCGGTGTACTCATAACCCAATGAGCACCTGTATACATCTTAGGTGAACAAACTGACACCAGTGGCTTGTGAGACCGGCCACCACCCCTCGTCGGGGTCTCGATTAGTATACACTAGTCTACTCTGGAGTATCGATGCCCTGTTTTGAAACTCCCACGAATAGGGACATTTAAGGATGTGCTTATAGACCACCTAGCTCCCACGTATATGATTGCCATCATAATGCTGGTAGTCAAGAAAGAATCCTATGGGCTCTATCAACATGTAATAGTGATCTATAATGCCACCTAATGTTGTACATGATGATAAAGAAAAACAAGATAGCATACTATCATCTCGATTAAGACTGTTCTACATGTATAGGTCCTCCCTCAACCATCACGATCACCTGCCTGCGACTATGATAATTGCCTTGAGGGCACTATAGCCAACACTATCGATATAGCCCTTCCTCTTCTGGAAAGAACATGCGATTGAAGACGGATGGTCTGACTGGGTCCTTGGGTGGCGCTATTCGGATCGCAGCTTTCTTGACTTTTGAGGTCATAGCATTCTTTTGGACCAATTTCAGTTGTTCAAAAGAGTTAGCGAGGTTCACAGCCAATTTAGCTGTTGTTGCGGGATAACCTTATTCTTGGAACCTCATGAAGTTCAGCCTAGCAGGAGCCCTAGCCCTTTTGTTGGTTCTGTATCTGAGCCTTTTCTGTCTTAGCTTCTCGATTTTGAGGGCTTGACGGGCATCCGTCATCCTGAAAGCCATCGTGAGTCGATTGACAGGGAGCTTAGAGAAGATACCCGATAGAGCAGTTGTCAGGGGCACCGCTGGAGTTTGCCCGAGATGCCTTAATGCTTTATTTGTGTTGATGGCCTTGCCCCCAGCTTGGGCCAAAGAAAGTCGTTCAAACACCGACTTGCGTTTGGGTAGTGGTGCCCTCGAGATCACCATATTTGGCCTCCTGCCTTTCGAGGCCGGTCTGTCAGTTACTGGAGCTTGAGGAGCTGGAATGACATTAGCTAGCATGAATAGAATAGAGCCAAATGGTAGTGGCAGCTCCTCCTACTGTCTCCCGAGACTGGCCGGGAGGATCGTCCTGGCATCCATCTTCATCGTGTAGGAGATGGGAGCTATATCGAGAGCTGAGCTTGTTCTTGGAGACATTGTTGAGGCTTGATCACTTGAAATCCTGCATGAAAGAGCATTATTTTAGTATAAATAACGATATGTATGTTGATTGAGTTTGCATGAACACTTGACCCGAAATATGGGAGAAGAGAAAAGGTTCCACCGGGCGTGCCAAAATCTGTAGGGTGTTTTTCGTCACCCCATTAAGATTGGAATACATATCGCTTGTCAGGCGCACTACAGATTCCCCCTGCTTAGGGTAGGCCGGGGTTTATTGATTGTGGGGATCCGAATCTCCGGCAGCCACGGACTAAGCTGCCGTTAATTACCTCTCGCCTTTGAAGCGAAGGAACCTCCGATTTATGGGTCAACTAATCATGCGAACTCAATGTATGGTGCTTTTGTATATGTTTTTGGACGTATCGAGTACGTATTGGTGCTTATGTATATTTTTTTCTAACGGGGAAGGTATTTTTAGTGTGGGGCTGGGCGCCTGCAGGTCACATGAGTGGCGCGTGGGCGCTGGGCGCCCGCGGGTTACGTGCCATGCGCGTGGGCGCTGGGCGCCCGCGGGTCATGTGCCATGCGCGTGGGCGCTAGGCACCCGCGGGTCATATGAGTGGCACGTGGGCGCTGGGCCCTCGCGGGTCGCATGCCCTACGCGTGGGCGCTGGGTGCCAGCGGGTCATGTGCGCGGCACGCGACCGTTGGAAACACCAGCAGAGAAAGGGGCTTAGCCCCTGGGCTGGGAGTTGAACTCCCAAGGGGCTTTGGAGTTAAACTCCTAAACAGAAATTATGTATAAATTTGGAGTTAAACTCCCAAAATATTTGGATGTGGATTTTGAGTTAAACTCCCGATGGACTTTGGAAACTCCCAGAAAAGGGAATGATCCAAGGGAACCCCTTTCTTCTCCCTTTATTCTTGGATTTTCTTCTGAGCCTTGATCTTCCCGAACTAGGTTTTTTTTTGGAAATGGGTCTCCTTCCTCCTCCTCTCTGTTGGCTAGATCTTGGAGAAAAGGGGTGAGACTCAAAAATCTCCCCGTTTGGGGATTTGATGGAAGATCCGAGCTCCCCTTCAAGGGTTTTATGGTGAGAAACTATTTATTTTTGGGAAAGGAAGAGTTGAACTCTTGATTTAATTCAGAAAAGAAAAGAAACTTTAAAACCTTGAGGAAGGAGAAGGAGGAACAGAAACCCTAATTTTTGAGGTGAATGAATTCTTTTTTTTCCATCATCATGTTGCCTTATATAGGCATACAAGTTTCCACATAGCCCCTTGGGCTTTACAAAATGGCATTTTTCCCATCCCATATCTCACGTGCTTACTTCTTTTTGCATGTGAGCCATGAGCTTTATAAAAAATTGGCTTTTTGCCCATTTATTTTACATTCATGCATGGAAATTACATCAAAATTATTTATTACATAATTTTCATTTTAGCATGGGGGTGGCCGGCCGCAGGGCTCGACTTGGGCATGGCCCACTTGACCTGGGCTTGGGCCCGCTTACTTGGGGTTGACTTTGACTTTGACTTGGTCAACCGGGGTGTAATTTTTGACCCCAACAATATCGAGTAAGATTGTCCTGTACATACATATGTCCAAGTATCCACATGTATATATATACAATAATGGTCTCTAGGGCATACATATCCAACAATCTCCCACTTGCACTAAGGCCATATATTGGCGTATCGAGTACCCAACATCTGCACTAGAGCCACTTATTGGCGTATCGCATACCCAACATCTCAAATGGTCTCTCGAACTATGCTTGGGGAAGGGCCTTGGTGAATGGATTCTCCATATTGTCTTTTGTGTCCACTCTCCGCACCTCGATCACCCAGCGTTCAACGATCTCCCTGATCAGGTGATACCGCCTCAAGATGTGTCTGGATTTCTGATGGGACCATGGTTCCTTTGCTAAGCTATAGCTCCATTGTTGTCGTAATACAAAAGTATTGGATTAATAATGGATGGAACCATCTAAAGTTCGATAATGAACTTCTTAATCCAGACTGCTTCCTTTGCGGTATCATTGGCAGCAATGTATTCGGCCTCCATCGCCGAGTTTGCGACGGTGTCCTGTTTGGAGCTCTTCCAACAAACCGCCCCTCCGTTGAGAGTAAACATAAAACCCGAGACAGACTTGCTGTCATCCTTGTCACTCTGGAAGCTCGAACCCGAAGCGTGGGTATAGTGCTCATGTGAACCCTCTCCTCATCAGTCTTGGGAGACATCTCTTTGGAGAGGGTGATTCCGTGCAATGCGGGTATGTTACCATGCTTGGAATCTTCCATACTTAATCTCTTTAGTACGGTCTCTATGTACCTGGACTACGAAAGTCCCAATAATCTCTTAGATCTATCTCTGTAGATCTTAAACCCCAGAATGTACGAGGTATCACCCAGGTCTTACATGGAGAACCTTTGTGATAAGAACAACTTGAACGATTGTAGCATAGGAATATCATTTCCTATCAAAAGAATGTCATCCACGTACAAGACTAGGAATATGACAGTTCATCCCACAATCTTCTTATATATACAAAGCTCATTCTCGTTCTTGACGAAGTCAACTTCCTTGACTGTTTCATCAAAACAGATGTTCCAGCTCCGTGATGCCTGTTTTAATGCATAAAGAGATTTAAGCAAGTTGCACACCTTCCTGCTGCTCTCACTGTCTACAAACCCCTCCGGCTGATCCATATAAACGCACTCTTCTAAACTTCTGTTTAGAAAAGCCGTTTTTACGTCCATCTGCCAGATTTCATAGTCATGGAAGGCAGCAATGGTAAGTAGGATCCGAATGGATTTGAGTATAGCCACTGGAGAAAAGGTTTTGTCATAGTCCATACCTGGTATATGACGAAAACCTTTTGCAAAAAGTCTAGCCTTATAGGTTTCCATCTGTCCATCTACACCAATCTTCTTTTTGTAGATCCATTTGCATCCAACGGGTTTTACCCCAGGTGGAGCAATATCCAAGGTCCACACTTTATTGGCATACATGGACTTCATTTCGGATCGCATAGCATCTAGCCATTTATCAGAGTCCCTACCGATAATGGCCTGCTTGAAACTAGTAGGATCATCTTCTTCCAAGATGCAATCCTCTCGATCCCCGTCTATGAGAAAACCGTAGTATCTCTCGGGCGAATGAGAAATCCTACTAGATCTCTGGAGTGGCTAAGGTTCGTCGGGTACTACTGCATCTAGCGGTTCCACCAAATCCTCAGTTATAGTTTGTGTTTCTGGAACTTCATCCAGTTCTACTACGCCATCGCTAATGTTTTTTGTAAGAAATTCTTTTTCCAAAAATGTGGCTTCCGAGAAACAATAATCCTTTGATCCTCTGCGTAGTAGAATAGATATCCATTAGAATTCTTTGGGTATCCCACAAACTTACACAAAACTGATCGTGCCTTGAGTTTATCTGGGTTTTGCTATTTGACATAAGCAGGGCAACCCTAAATCTTAACACGTTTAAGATACAAACTCTTACCACTCCATATTTCATATGGAGTTTTGTGCACGGATTTAGATAGAACTTGATTCAAAACATGTGTCGCTGTTTGAAGCGCATATCCCCAGAATGAAAGAGGCAACTCGGCACTGCTCATCATGGAGTGAACCATATCCAATAGGGTACGATTCCTCCACTCCGATACGCCGTTGTGCTGTGGTGTATACAAAGGAGTAAGCTGAGAGAGAATTCCATTCTCTTTTAGATATTCTACGAATTTCGTGCTTAAGTACTCCCCTCCTCTATCAGATCTAAGGATCTTGATACTTTTACCAGTCTGGTTCTCTAATTCGTTCTTATATTCTTTGAATTTCTCAAAAGCTTCAGATTTATATTTCAAAAGATACACATATCCGAACCTAGAGAGATCGTCAGTGAATGTAATGAAGTATGAGAACCCACCCCTTGCATGTATAGACATTGGACCACATACATCTCTATGTATGAGTCTCAAGAGTTCTGCTGCTCTTTCTCCATGTCCGGTGAACGGAGATTTGGACGTCTTTCCCTTGAGACAAGACTGAAAAGTTTCATAAGATGAAAATTCGAACGCATTCAAATATCCAATTTTATGCAACTTAGTTTTTCTCTCCGATATGACCAAGTCTACAATACCACAAGTAGGATTCGTTCACTTTTGAACTCTTCTTCTTGCATGTGTTTTGTACATTGAAAACTGTACTTTGACTTAGAATATAGATACCATTACACAGTGTACCTTCTGCAACCAATACCTGATTAAGGTTAATGTTCATGATATTTCTGTAAGTCTACAGTAGTGCCCCGGCCGTCATTCTAACGCCAAACACGGAACAAAAACCTTTATAACTGGCGCTATCGCATACTATAACCCGGATCTTGCCATTAACGCTAAACTAACAAACTGTAAAGAGGTAGTAAGGCTATACCGATTGATCCGAGTCCTTCGGTCTTTAGCCATCATCCCACGCTCCTCGCGGCAACTCCGATCTCTTGTCTCCTCATCGAGGTAGCACCACGTCAACGGATCTTTAAACGAGCTCCCGCCTCTATACCGAGGCAACTCGAACATCAAGTCTGCTAAAAGAGATGACCAAGATGAAGTAGAGAATGAGTAGAATACTTTGTCTCAAACACCCTAGGGTTCTCATCACATGAGAGGGTTGTGGTGGAGGTTGAAGAAGATGCTTAGGATTGGAAATTGTGAACTCAAGAAACACTAGTGAGCCAAAAGAAAACTAAGCTCATAAACTTGTGTTATCTTCTTCTTCTCTTGTGAATAGATATATGAGGTTATGTCTTTTATAACCAAAAGAAAATATCTAATGAAAATATCTCCTCAAATATCCAAACCTAAAACAAAACTCATTAACTCTTTATTGACTCAGTAGATGACTCATTACATGAGTCATTAGTGAACATTCTAGAATTGATGAGTCACAACCATGAGTCACAATTTCCATTAATCATTTAAACCAAAATGATTAATCCAAAAGGAAATGCATCTTCTAAAATATTCTCGTAACGGATCACGAGAATACCCCTCATTGTATAAACATACCTGTATCCGTATTCCGACCGAATACGAATACGAGAGACCAAAATATTCCGACTCCATATAATACTTGGATCCAGCTTAAACCAAAGCCCACCAGTATTATCTGTCCGAAATATGACACGTGCACAAACGCACATGCATGTTCGAACCCTGCCATAAAACCATATGGTCTTTATAACGTTTCGCCCGAACTTAGGAAACTATCTGTGGGGGACTCTAAAGACTCGTCAGTACCCTGGCAGTGGGTTTAACTACAAGCACGTCAGCGGCACTAGCTATGCGTAATGGCTGCCCATGTACTGACCGAAAGGGAAGCTGATGAGCGAACTCATCCTGGAACCCTGCTGAGCCTATCAGTGACAATATACATACAGTCCGGTCAGTTCGTCTATGAATATCGCATATCGGGCCTAGGCGGCTGGTAACGTCAGACCCCCTATAGCGGTATAAGTTGTGTCGGAGAGTAGCCCAGAACACCCTGAGAAACTACTGGAATACTTACCAATAATTCTCACCTGCCTTGGCCAAGGACTTGGTGTAATGGCTCTCCTGGACACAGCACGATCTCACCCCCAATACCGGAAGAGACGAATCCCCTGCCGATCCGCTCACCTGCCTCCATGTGGCTCGGGACTGTACCCAACTAAAACCTGTTTGCATGACTCCTTTGAGCCGTGGTAGGGTAGTAATCTAAGCACAGTGGGAACTCACACGAGACAAATGACGACCTCAGGTCGATGAGCTAACCTGTACACATGTCACCAGGGAACTGCTATCTGACGATAGGTATAAATACCAACTAGCAGGTTCCCGGCGAGTCCTGTCCGGTGTACTCATAACCCAATGAGCACCTGTATACATCTTAGGTGATCCAACTGACACCAATGGCTTGTGAGACCGGTCACCGCCCTTCATCGGGGTCTCGACTGTATACACTAGTCTACTCCGGAGTATCGATGCCCTGTCTCGAAACTCCCACGACTAGGGACCATTTTTAAGGATGTGCTTATGGACTACCCAACTCTCACGTATATGATCGCCATCATACTGCTGGTAGTCAAGCAAGAATCTTAGGGGCTCTATCTACATGTAATAGTGATCATGTCACCTAAAGCTGTACACGACTGATAAAGGCAAACCATATAGCATACTATCATCTTGAGTAAGACCGTCTTACCGGTATAGATCCTCCCTCAATCATTGCAATCACGTACCTGCGATCCAATAATTGACTTTGAGGGCACTATATCCAACAATCTCCCACTTGCACTTAAGGCTAATTATTGCGATGTCGCATACTCACAGCCCGTGTGATACCGAACACCCAACTCCTCTACAAATCAGTTTCACAAAACTCGTTTGTAAAAACTCTTGTGTTCGAGAAATAGCCTCAGTGAGTGGATCCGCCCTAATTTTCCTTTCTATGTCTTTCTTAATCTCAAGTTCGCGGAGAAAGCCATATTCCGAATTGAGTAATACCTGTCTTAGAATATGTCTGGATATCTGATGGGACATAAATGAACTCCAAATACAAAATTCTTAGACTGTATCGACAACTGAAACTAATCAGTATCCTCTTGGACCACCTGTCCATAATACTTCCCCTTTTGTCAGAGGGAAAACTATAACTCTGACAATCACTCTGTCATCCATGTCACCTTGGAAGCCTGGAATGATAACCGTCTTCGAAGGAGGCTGCCGTCATTAAATCCGTAGAACATCCACTTATGTTCTAAAAATGCTTCCGTATGTTTCTCCAGGATTGGATTAATATAAACTTATTGCATCTAGTGCAAAAACAACATCTGGTGTGGTATTTGACATCTCACGATTGACTCAATTGCCTAACCAAGTGATCTGCCAATCATGCACATCCCTCTCCCCTTTAGTCTGTAAGACACCTTTAGAGAGGGTGACTCCATCAGCTGCAGGTACACCACCATGCCAGGAGTCATCTATTCTAAAATACTATTAGAATACTGTCAAAGTACCCATATTGGGAAACTACCCAAATCTAGATCTAAAACCATAGATCTAGTAACCAGAATGTCAGATATTATATCCATATCCTTTGTGGAGAAACAACTGTGTGACAACCACAGTATAACCGATCGTAGTATAGGAATTTTACTTCCTACTCTGTGTATGTCATCCAAATACCAGGACATCACACCCTACTTCCTTCTTAACATATCTATCCCCTTATTCTGATGAAGTCAAACCCATGACTATCACATAAAAAATAGATGATCTATTTCCGCTATATCTGCTCTA
This sequence comes from Agapanthus africanus, assembly GCA_030015575.1. NCBI lineage: Eukaryota > Viridiplantae > Streptophyta > Magnoliopsida > Asparagales > Amaryllidaceae > Agapanthus > Agapanthus africanus. The sequence continues at coordinate 644,614,835 of CM057342.1, forward strand.
GTCTATAAATAGACATAAGCTACTTTCCCACTATACTTCCGCTGCTCCCACTGACCACAACAACCCTCTGGCAGAATAATATATACGTGCACTTCTAAAGCTAGTTTAGAACGACGCTATACTTAATCTCCTGCCGGGTCTCATAGCCTGGAACTACAGTAGTGTCAAGTCTGGGTAAACAAGAACCTCCCTGTCACCGTCCTTGAGGCTACCGGAGTACCTCTCGGGTGTCTGAGGTTATCCACCATATCTGCGGAGTGGCTAATGGAATGTCAAACCTGATTAAATCTTTAGGTTCTATTTAAATTTTCCGTAATCGTTTGCGGTTCTGGAATCACTTCCAGTTCTACCATACTCCCACTACTGTTTTCTGAAAAAATATATTTTACTAAAACTGTAGCGAGTCAAGAACAATATCACTATTAATCTTCCAGATGGTAGAAAATCAACCCTCGTCATAGCCTGGGTCAACCCACAAACTGCCTTTACAGAAACGTGCCTTGAGTTATCCAGAGTCTGGTTTTAAGGATAAGCCGGACAACTCCCCGTACATTAACATCGTTAAGATATGAACCATTCTATATCCAATATAGAAACTTTGGCACTTATTTAATTGGAACCAGATTCAAATTATGCAGCTGTCTCCAGTACATATCATCTTAATGGAGAGAGGCTAATCAACATTACTCAACTTAGGAATACATCCAATTATGAGTAACCTAAAAGAGAAACAAGTTTCTCAAAACCATTAACTGAATACCAATCACAAGTATCTACATCTTCGATCTCTTTGAAGAATCCCGATACTTGCGACACCTGGTTCTCTACTTTATGTAGGGTTACTAGGCACACTAACAAGGCTCTACAAGGCATCGACCATGCCCGTTTAAAAAATTTATGTGCCTAAAAACCCTAAGCAAGATCTTATACTAGAGTTTAGGCGAATCAAAAGGCAAGTAAACAACTTTACTCTAAAGGGAACACGAAATACAACCTTTGTAGATCGGTCCTCCACTTCATTTGCTCCTTGTTGAAGTCCCTTCGCTGCGATCAAGGTTCTCCCGAGCACTTGCATGGCTTCACGACGCGAAGGATGCGACCTTGCTTGAAGTCTCCGAGGCCGAAGATGATCTACGTCGAGGGAATTCCGACTCAAGCTCCTACTTCACTAACTAGAGAATTAGTGAAGTAAACACCCTAAACTAAAGTGCTAGTCTAGTAGAGGATGGAGAAATAGGAAGTAGGTTCTCTTTAGATTTTTGTTTCTCACAACCTTTCTCATTTTGGATCAAACCCTAGTTTTCTTTTTCTCTTGTTCAATGAAGAAGAAGATGAACAAAAGAAAGTGAAGAGGATAATGATCAAGTGTGGAGACTAACCATGGTGAGTGAGTATCATATACTAACTCTTGTAGAGACTTAACCCTAGGCTAATCTTTATGGTTGGGTTAAGAAATATCCATAGTAAAAACAAAACCAAGTTGAATTAGTCAATACATCCACAAGCTTCCACAAGCTTCATGCATTTTCTAATCCTCCACTTGATTTTGTAATTACTTTAGATATTAAAAACCCAAAATAAAATTAGCATAGTGTAAGTCTCATACACCCATGGATGATGTATCATCAACCATGATACAAAAATACAACACATTTTAATATATATCATATATATAGTAAAGATGTGTACATGTGAGAAAAAACCCTAAGTGAACATGTGGTAGTAAATGTAAACTAGTATATCTAATATACAATTATACACTTAATTATTAAATCAACACTTGACATAATAATCCGGTTATATCTAATATAACCAGCTAACATCCATTGTATCGACTTATCGAATCAACACTTGATTCGATAACCCGGTTATATCATATATAACCGACCAATACAAAAAGTGGCGAGAATAGAATACGGTATCATATACATGCATTATTCTCGGTCCGGCACATATCACATACGTGCTCCTATTTCGTTTTGCCTAAGCCAGTAAAACCTCTATGTAGGACTCTAAAGACTCGTCAATACGCCGACAGTAGGTGATGAGCACATCAAGCACCCACAAGCCGTCAGCAGTCCTAGCTGGACGTAACGGCTACCCAGGTATTGAGCGATCAGAAGATCAGCAAGCAAGCTCGCTCCAACTCCTGTAAAAGCCTGCCGGTAACACTTCACGTACAGTCCTGTCTCCTCGTCTGATATGTCGCATATCAAGTCTAGGGGTGGTAAACATCAGACCCCAATAACCGATAAGTCGTGCCGATGTGAGGCTCATAATGGGTCGAGAAACTACTGGTAACACTTACCAGCAAATCTCTAAATCTTCCCTGGCCAGGGACTTCCCTGTTACGGCCAATCGAGCACTGCGCAACATCAACCCCCAAAACCGGGAGAGATGAAACCCCTCCTATAGCTCATTGCCTCCATGTGACTCGGGACTGTACCCAAAAACCACCGTTTTGCATGCCCTCATGGACGTGGTAAGGTGGAAATCAAAGCACAGTGGGAATCACACAAGACTCTATGACGATCTCGGGTCTACAGACTAACCTGCACAAGTGTCACCAGAGAACTGCCATCTGACGTGAGGTATAATACCATCTGGGAGTTCTCGGCGAGTCCGTCCAGTGTACCAAGTCTCCACTGAGCACCCGTATACCATCTCTGATGTCAAACACCAATGGATATGGGATCATCCATCCCCCATCTCATGGGTCGAGAAGCGTATACGCTAGTCTACACTGGTATATCGATGCCCCATCTCGATACACCCACGGCTAAGGACCTTGAAGGATGTACTTATAGACTACCGTGTCCCCACTAGTATGATCCGCATCATAGTCCAGGTAGTCAAGTACACATCCTAAGGGCTTTACCAACATGTAACTATAAGACAGTATAAAGAGACAAGTATGCATGTTAAAGTAAAGAGCAACCAGATAGCATACTATCATATCGAGCAAGAAAGTCCTCTCTATATATGTCCAAGCATCCAATATAATATACAACATCTGTACAATACTGGCCTCTAGGGCATACATACAACTAACAATCTCCCACTTGCACTAGGGCCAGCTGTTGTAGTATCGCATACCGAGCATCCCGAAGAGTCTCTCAAACTGTATCTGGGGAATGGCCTTCGTGAGTGGATCCGCAGTGTTGTTCTTCGTGTCAACCCTCCTGACCTCGATCTCCCGGCGATCAACTATCTCCCGAATCAGGTGATACCGCCTCAGAATATGCCAGGATCGCTGATGGGACCTGGGTTCCTTGGCCAAAGCCACCGCTCCATTGTTATCGCAATACAAAGTTATTGGATGCTCAATGGATGGAACCACTCCAAGTTCAGTAATGAACTTCTTGATCCAGACAGCCTCTTTGGCAGCATCGTTGGCAGCGATGTATTCAGCCTCCATCGTCGAGTCTACCACGGTTTCCTGCTTGGAACTCTTCCAGCTAACCGCCCCTCCGCAAAGGGTAAAGACAAATCCTGACTGCGACTTAGAGTCGTCCTTATCACTCTGGAAGCTCGAATCGGTAAAGGACTCCACTTGGAGTTCTCCATTACCATACACCAAGAGCATCTCTTTAGTCCTTCGTAAGTACTTGAGAATACTCTTCACAGCTGTCCAGTGACTCTCTCCAGGATCAGCTTGATACCTACTCACTACACTTAGTGAGTATGCTACATCGGGTCTGGTACATAGCATCGCGTACATGATAGAGCCTACTGCCGAAGCATAGGGTATCCCTTGCATGCGAGCTCTCTCCAAATCAGTCTTGGGAGACATCTCTTTGGAGGGAGTGAGCCCTGAGATCGTGGGTAAAAACCCACGTTTGGACTCTTCCATACTAAACCTCTTTAGTATGGTGTCAATGTACCTGGATTGGGACAATCCCAATATCCGTTTAGATCTATCTCTATAGATCCTAATTCCTAATATGCAGGAGGCATCACCAAGATCTTTTATTAAGAATCTTTGTGATAAGAAGAGCTTGACCGATTGCAGCATAGGAATGTCATTTCCTATCAAGAGTATGTCGTCTACGTACAATACGAGGAAGACAACCTTACTCTCTGCCACCTTCTTGTAGATACAAGGTTCATCTACGTTTTTGACGAAATCAAACTCTTTGATAACGACGTCAAAGCAGATGTTCCAATTCCGCGATGCTTGCTTTAATCCATAAATGGATTTAAGCAGCTTACACACCTTCCCGCTGCTCCCACTATCTACGAAGCCCTCTGGCTGAGTCATGTACACGCACTCTTCTAAATCACCGTTTAGAAAGGCGGTCTTAACATCCATTTGCCAGATTTCGTAGTCATGATATGCAGCGATGGCAAGCATGATCCGGATGGATTTAAGCATAGCCACTGGAGAAAAGGTTTCGTCATAGTCCACATCTGGTCTTTGACGAAAACCCTTTGCAACAAGTCTAGCTTTGAAAGTCTCCACTTTCCCATCTACACCAAGTTTTTTCTTGAAGATCCACTTGCTCCCAATGGGTTTTACCCCTTCAGGAGCATCTTCCAAAGTCCATACTTTGTTGGTGTACATGGATTCCATCTCGGACCGCATTGCATCCAGCCATTTCACTGAGTCTCCACTCGTGATGGCCTGCTCGAAGCTGGTTGGGTCATCATCAACCATGATGCAATCCTCGCTCCCACCATCCATGAGAAAACCGTAGTATCTCTCAGGTGGGTGAGGAACCCTACTAGATCGGCGGAGAGGCCGAGGTTCGTTGGGAACTACCGAATCCTCTGGTTCAACCAAATCTTCTTTCGTAGTTTGTATTGCTGGAACCTCTTCTAGTTCTACCTCCATGCCACTAATCTCTTTTTCAAGAAATTCCTTTTCTAAAAAGGTGGCATGTCGAGAAACAAACATTTTTTGTTCCTCGGTTTGGTAGAAGATATACCCGCACGAATGTTTGGGATATCTAATAAACTTACACAGAATGGACCCTGCCGCGAGTTTGTCCGGATTTTGCGTTTTTACATAGGCCGGACAACCCCATATCTTAACATAATTAAGACATGGTCTCTTTCCTTTCCATATCTCATATGGAGTGGTTGGCACAGATTTGGTGGGAACTATATTCAATAGGTTTGCAGCTGTTTCCATTGCATACCCCCAGAAGGAAATAGGTAACTCAGCTGTGCTCATCATAGAGCGCACCATATCTAATAGGGTGCGGTTCCTCCGTTCCGATACACCGTTGTGCTGTGGTGTATATGGAGGAGTTAGCTGAGAGAGAATCCCATTCTCTTTTAGGAAGTCCAGAAATTCATTGCTCAAGTATTCACCTCCTCGATCAGATCGAAAGATTTTAATACTTTTCCCAGTTTGGTTCTCGACTTCTTGTTTATATTCTCTAAATTTCTCAAAAGATCCTGATTTGTGTTTCATCAGGAACACATATCCGAATCTAGAGAGATCGTCAGTGAATGTAATGAAGTACGCAGAACCATTCCTGGCATGCGTAGACATGGGGCCGCATACATCACTATGTACTAGTCCCAAGAGTTTCGTAACTCTTTCTCCGTGTCCCGTAAACGGAGTTTTGGTCATCTTGCCTTTGAGACATGACTGGCAAGTTTCATAAGATGAAAATTCAAACGGATTTAAATATCCATCCTTATGCAACTTAGCTAGTCGTGTCGCATTGATGTGACCCAGACTACAATGCCACAAGAAGGATTCGTTCATTTCTGAACTCTTCCTCTTGTGTGTGTTTGTTATACTTAGAACCGTTGATTGATTTAGAACATAAATGCCATTGCACAACGTGCCTGATCCAACCAACTTTTGGTTAAGAAAAATGTTCATAACATTATCCTGTAATACAAAATTATATCCCTCTTTACTCAACAAAGAAACCGATATAATGTTGCATATCAGGTTCGGCATGAAATAGCATTCATTCAGAAACAATGTATTACCAGTTGGCAATACAAGGTGATATTCCCCGACGGTTTTAGCTGCAACAATTGCACCATTTCCAACCCTTATGACTTTATCACCTTCTCCAAATTCTCTACCTTTTCTAAGCCCATGTAACTGATTACATATATGGGATCCTGACCCGGTATCTAATACCCAGGACGTAGAGCAAATGGAGAAACAGTTCTCTGTAACGAACACACCCGAAGAAAATGCATCAACATGTACTTTCTTCATTCGGGTGGCATGGGAATCCTGGTATTCCCCTATATCCTGTTCAGTCTTATAACTCTTATAAGAAAGTACGGAACCAACGTTCCCCAGCACAGTATAACATGCGGGTTCGGTCAATACATCCATATTATTATCTTGATTAAGGCATGATATGGTCGCTACCTGGAGAGAGAGAGAAGAAAACACTTTAGCATATGCTCTTGCAAGATCAGATTGGTTATTATTTTATCTAATCAGGATGGCTCCTACTGTTTTTATCAAATCTTCCTTCAAACCCTAAAAGGAAAGACTAGCCGGGATTAATTACACCCTACAACTTCGCCGATCTTTCAGCCAGGCCAGTGACGGTACTTTGAGGGAGGTTCCCCGTGCTTTCGCACGGACCTAATTAAAGTAAACCTCGTTTTCCCAGAGGTGTAACCCTGTTGACACCTTTCTAGACACCTACTTGATCGGCTAATTGTCCTGTGTAAAACTCTCCCGGGAGTAACAATTACTCGCAGTAGGTATCGGGATCCAACTATCTCATAGAAGGTATGCAATCTCATTGCAAATCTCAACACTTGAAATTCCCGATAATATTTTGCCCTTAGCGTCCCATGACCTTGACGCAGGCCAACAAACCATAGTGCGCTAGTCAAGTTCAACCCGTCATTTCTTGATTGAATTAAACCCACCCGTACGACCCTTGACACAGGCCAACAAAGTCGCACGACTACCCTAATCCAATCTGCATCATATGCATAAGCAGATAAATACTAGTTAGCTACCGCACACTACGCCTTGACGCAGGCTGACAAATGTAGCACGAATACTAAGTAGGACTTATCTGAAATGATGGAGGGTTACGACAGGTTTTTCTGAAAACCTATTGCGTAATGAACTTGATATCGTCGTAGAATCATGTGAATTTTGAAATGGAGTGATTTTGAGGCTTTCATTAGTTTTGCTAAAGAGGTCACTCCCGGTGAAGGGATCTCGGCTCTTTCCTTATGGAATAAGGTGCAGGATATATCATATACATCACTATGCAAAGCAAAACTCCAAAAGCAGTCAAAAGTCAAACCGAGTGTTGTAGCATTTGCCAGTTTTCCTAAAAAGGTCACTCCCGGTGAAGGGATCTCGGCTCTTTCCCCATCGAATATGGTGCGGGATATATCATATATATCACTATGCAAAGCAAAACTGTAGCTACCCTTTTTGAAAAATTTGATTCTACAACATCTTTTAGGTTTCTTTTCTTTCATTAATCACATTAATGAAGTCCCATCATTTAAGTCACCTAAACATCACAGATAAATACGACGTACACTTATGCCATCCGCATTCGCCTCGATGTCCCCTCGTGCACCGTTAGGTTAGGTAACTAATGGCAGAGCAGGGCAGGGCTAGCGCGGGTGTAAAACATAAGTAACGCCTATATAATATATAATATATACTATATACAGTATTTATCACAGCACATCAAATGATCACATCACAGATATCACAGCAGAAGAAATATATGAAACATTGGATATACTAGGACGTCCGTATTTTATTTTGAGCCTCTATAAAACACGGATTTCACGGTCGCGATGAATAGCCAAACCCACACCCCTAGACCCCTACGAGAGCGGCAAGCAACCCTACCAATTCTAGAGTTAGGAGACCCGGACTCAACTCCTCGAGTTGGTCTCCCACTGGACGCCAGAACCCGGTTACTTGTGCTCTCCTCCTTGGGTCTATTGTAGTGCGGAAAAGTAAATAATATACAAAAGGTGACATCAACCTCATCCCGGAAGTGCCCCAATAAAAGAATATTACATACATTTTAATTTTACATGAATGAAAATAAAAACTCTCATCTCACATAAAACCCCGCGGCTATTCGGAACGCGACGATCCAATATAACATATCCAGCAACACATAACATCACATGTCATCAACGTAAGTAAATATGCGCATCCCAATTGTCGTTGACATATAGCAGCGAAACCGGCGATATCACATATTACACTTACTGTCACAGAAAAGAAAGTGTAAAACTACAACATTTGGAATCCACAATCTCTTTAGACATCGTAAATCCGAAATATCACATATTTCCCATTTCATGCCAAACTGTGTGAATTCAACATATTGTATCACATTCCAGATAAATAGACAGTATTAAACTTTTCGATCGAATATTTAAATACCCAAGATTTCCTAAATAGCTCAACACTTGAGCGGAGTTCAAAAATTCCAGAATACGTCATAGTAGCAACGGTCCAGCCGTAGAAGGGTCAAGCCAACGCCTCACATGTGGCACGCCGTACTGCCCCAAACCCTAAGGTTCAAAGGGCAGTTTAAGACGGTCACATAATCGAGTTAAGGTTTGTTGTCTTCTAGAGGGTCCATCGTGTCACATGCACGTTTTTCCGAAAGATTTAAACCCGAGAAAAATTCAACACTTGAAACTTTTTCGTGCCGGGAAAAATTGAGTTAGTGATATCCGTTCGAACATTTTAATACTCACTAAATTATCCGGAATAACATAACAAAATTAAATTCTCCGATCGAATCGACGATTACAAAATAGACCCTAAAATACTCAACACTAGAGTCAGTTTAAAAATACCCATAAAATAGCACAATCAGATACAAGAATTACTGTGCAAACTAACTGTCAAAGTCTCACTGTACGGCCGTGGTTCCGCGACACAAGCAGGGTATTGCCGCGGAACCGCGGCGGTCCGTACATATTACGTCACCAATTTTGCGCCGTAATTCTTAGAAATCCCTGCTGTATTTTTAGATATTTTTAATTCTGAAAAAACCCAGATTTTGAAAAAAGTCCAGAGAGGGGTTGATTTCGACGTTGTCGGGTTCGTTCGGAGTTTTAACTTCGTTAACACATCACCTAATGCTCTAGCTAGGCTCTGATACTACTGTAGGGTTACTAGGCACACTAACAAGGCATCAACCATGCCCGTTTAAAAAATTTATGTGCCTAAAAACCCTAAGCAAGATCTTATACTAGAGTTTAGGCGAATCAAAAGGCAAGTAAACAACTTTACTCTAAAGGGAACACGAAATACAACCTTTGTAGATCGGTCCTCCATTTCATTTGCTCCTTGTTGAAGTCCCTTCGCTGCGATCAAGGTTCTCCCGGGCTCTTGCATGGCTTCACGAAGCGGAGGATGCGACCTTGCTTGAAGTCTTCGAGGCCGAAGATGATCTACGTCGAGAGAATTCCGACTCAAGCTCCTGCTTCACTAACTAGAGAATTAGTGAAGTAAACACCCTAAACTAAAGTGCTAGTCTAGTAGAGGATGGAGAAATAGGAAGTGGGTTCTCTTTAGATTTTTGTTTCTCACAACCTTTCTCACTTTGGATCAAACCCTAGTTTTCTTTTTCTCTTGTTCAATGAAGAAGAAGATGAACAAAAGAAAGTGAAGAGGATAATGATCAAGTGTGGAAACAAACCATGGTGAGTGAGTATCATATACTAACTCTTGAAGAGACTTAACCCTAGGCTAATCTTTATGGTTGGGTTAAGAAATATCCATAGTAAAAACAAAACCAAGTTGAATTAGTCAATACATCCACAAGCTTCCACAAGCTTCATGCATTTTCTAATCCTCCACTTGATTTTGTAATTACTTTAGATATTAAAAACCCAAAATAAAAATTAGCATAGTGTAAGTCTCATACACCCATGGATGATGTATCATCAACCATGATACAAAAATACAACACATTTTAATATATATCATATATATAGTAAAGATGTGTACATGTGAGAAGAAACCCTAAGTGAACATGTGTTAGTAAATGTAAACTAGTATATCTAATATACAATTATACACTTAATTATTAAATCAACACTTGACATAATAATCCGGTCATATCTCATATAACCAGCTAACATCCATTGTATCGACTTATCGAATCAACACTTGATTCGATAACCCGGTTATATCATATATAACTGACCAATACAAAAAGTGGCGAGAATAGAATATGGTATCATATACACGCATTATTCTCGGTCCTGCACATATCACATACGTGCTCCTATTTCGTTTTTCCTGAGCCAGTAAAACCTCTATGTAGGACTCTAAAGACTCGTCAATACGCCGACAGTAGGTGATGATCACATCAAGCACCCACAAGCCGTCAGCGGTACTAGCTGGACGTAACGGCTACCCGGGTATTGAGCGATCAGAAGATCAGCAAGCAAGCCCGCTCCAACTCCTGTAAAAGCATGCCGGTAACACTTCACGTACAGTCCGGTCTCCTCGTCTGATATGTCGCATATCAAGTCTAGGGGTAGTAAACGTCAGACCCAATAACCGATAAGTCGTGCCGATGTGAGGCTCATAACGGGTTGAGAAACTACTGGTAACACTTACCAGTAAATCTCTAAATCAGCCCTGGCCAGGGACTTCCCTGTTACGGCCAATCGAGCACTGCGCAACATCAACCCCCAATACCGGGAGGGACGAAACCCCTCCTATAGTGCATTGCCTCCATGTGACTCGGGACAGTTCCCAAAAACCACCGTTTTGCATGCCCTCATGGACGTGGTAAGGTGGAAATCAAAGCACGGTGGGAATCACACAAGACTCTATGACGATCTCGGGTCTACAGACTAACCTGCACAAGTGTCACCAGAGAACTGCCATCTGACGTGAGGTATAATACCATCTAGGAGTTCTCGGCGAGTCCGTCCAGTGTACCCAGTCTCCACTGAGCACCCGTATACCATCTCTGATGTCAAACACCAATGGATATGGGATCATCCATCGCCCATCTCATGGGTCGAGAAGCGTATACGCTAGTCTACACTGGTATATCGATGCCCCGTCTCGATACACCCACGAATAGGGACTTTGAAGGATGTACTTATGGACTACCATGTCCCCACTAGTATGATCCGCATCATAGTCCAGGTAGTCAAGTACAAATCCTGAGGGCTTTACCAACATGTAACTATAAGACAGTATAAAGAGACAAGTATACATGTTAAAGTAAAGTGCAACCAGATAGCATACTATCATATCGAGCAAGAAAGTCCTCTCTATATATGTCCAAGCATCCAATATAATATACATCATCTGTACAATACTGGCCTCTAGGGCATACATACAACTAACACTTTATTCCTATACCCAAAACTTCTCAAAACTTAGACCTTGTATTTCTACGAAACACTTGTCTAAAAACTAGAGAAGTCACAAGTAAACAAAACATAGTACGAGGACCAACCCCTTTGTCCTGATGGACACTGGACATCATACAATACTCTGTATGAGTCCTCTGAGTCGAATAACTCAAAACCTGTGCATCGTAGGTTGAAAACGATTCTTATGGTTAAGAACTCCTCCGCTGTTCAACGCTCCTTACCCAATCATCAACTGATATAGGTAAATGTCATGGACATAATTTCAAAAAGTTATATCTCACTTTATAAAAATAAACGTACAGATATATCAGTTTGAAATTGGTGCACAACAACGGATACTCAAAACCAAATACTTGCCGTTCGGCAAAAACCCAGACGACTTCCTCAAATATCACCAATTACAACGAATTCCGATATAATGAGGATGATCACCTAATTCTCAATAACTTACTCCTACTCATCATCTGTAAAACCATACGGATGTGAGAATCATACCTGGTAAATACATACCCTGGAGTAAGTATCTAATCGGGAAATCAGTTTTTCTTTAACAATGCACAGTGAAACTGAAATATGAAAATGTTTCGTAGGGGTATCCTGATATTCTTAGTAATGCCTCTTCCATAATCCAATTCATGACTATAACCGTATATTTTTGCCATCTCTCCAAATCCCTTTATTTGTCTTTATTCATTACCTTCTGTACACCCTTTTAGGCTAAGTGGTTTTCTTCCTTTCCTACCGTTCGGCACCAGCCTATGGTTTGGAAGAAGACTATCCAGTAAGCATAATAGGTGTACTCTCCTAAACCAAGGAGTACTCGCAACCTGAGAGAAGGTGATGATAAAAAGACAACTGAATAATACCTTATTCTATTTCTCCCGAACTGGGGAAAAAAGCAAAGGTGAAGTAGGAGTGGCGATGAAGTACGCGGTTTGGTCGTGAATGATAGCAGTCGCAATTTACTTTGCCCTCTTTCTAATCCATTTATTTTGTCTTTACTTATTACCTTCTGTACACCCTACTTAGGCTAATTGGTTTTCTTCATTCCCTACCTTTCGGCACCTGCCTATGGTTTGGAAGAAGACAATCCAATAAGCGTAATAGGTGTACTCTCCTAAACCAAGGAGCCCTCGCAACCTGAGAGAAGATGATAATAAAAGACAACCGAATAAACCAATTCAATTTCTCCTGAACCTGGATCCATCCTCGAAGAAGTCCCTTCGAGTTCGTATATAACCATACGATGGATCTATCCAATGGAAGTGGATATTCATAGTGATACGAGGTGTTCTGAGAAATTCAAAGGGTAATAGAAGGAGCAGCAATGACTTATGCAACTCGGACAATCCAAAAGCCAGTATTTTAAGAAGGTTCGGTCAACTTGGTCACTGAGTCATAGTCTAGGGTCGGTCAATGGTCGCTGCCAAAGAGAGAGAGAAAAGAAACACTCTGCGTGCACTCTAACCTAGATCAGAATGGTTATCACTTTATCTAATCAGGAAACCTCCCACTGTACTGTCAAACTCTCCTCCAAACCTGAAAGAAGAATCAATTGGGATCACCTGAAGAGTAAACCAACTCATCAGTGGGAATCGGGATCCAACTCTCATCGCATGATAACGTGAAGGAATCCACTCATGTTATCACACTCCAGAAGGTATGCGTATGCCTGGCAAGTTTCAGTTTCTTTAGAAACTCCCGATATGATTTTTACCCCATGCTCTTATGACCTTGACGAAGGCCAACAAATCATAAGTCACATATCAAGTTCTACCCATCATTATCTTGTCAATTTGAACCCACCCGAACATGCCCCTGACATTGGCCAAATGGCAGAACGACTGTCCCAAACCAACTCATCTATCTATGCAACAGAAAGGTAACAAGCAGCTACCATCCACTATGTCTTGACGAAGGCCAACAAACATAGCATGAATACTACGTGCTACCCATCTGAAACGACGGAGGGCTACGGCTGGTTTTTGGCGAAAAACCTTTAACGTAACAAACTTGATATCGCTGAAGGAACCTGATAGCTTTTTATAAAAATATAGTGGCGAAAACCTTTGCTAAAGAGGTCACTCCCGGTGAAGGGATCTCGGATCTTTCCTCGTAGAATGAGGTGCAGGATATTCCAACTGAATACCACGATGCAAAGCAACATGAAATCGACTATAGTGATGTTATTACCCTGACGCAAATTTCTGCCCAAGGGGTCACTCCCGGTGAAGGGATCTCGGCCCTTGCCTCGTCGAATGAGGTGCAGGATATTCCAACTGAATACCACTATGCAAAACAAAAGAAAACATCCTTATAATAACACTTTTTAAAACTGTTCCAACAACGTCCAAACAGGTTTGTTTTACTTTGCATTGATCAGAATCAACGCAGTCCTATCAATTAATCACACCAGAAAAGAACGAAAATATAATGTACGTATATGCCATCCGCATTCTCCACTGGGTCCCGTCATCACCCGTTAGGTTACTTAACTAACGACAGAGCGGGGACTGGACTAGCGCGGGTGTAAAACATATACAACATCTACTAGTATATATACCAATATACAATAATCGCTCCAGGCGTGATAAATGCAACATTACAGAAAAGTAATAAGCGTCATAGAACAATACAGATAATCTGGGATCCCCGGGTTTCACAGAGCCACTGCTGAAACCCGACATTCCCCTGGTCGTGTGGATAGCCTGTGCAATGAAACCTAGACCCCTACGAGTGCGGAAAGTTACCCGCCAAAACCTGAAGCGAGGCAGCCCCTTATCGCAAAGTGAATGGACTACCCTACACTTCATGGAATCCGGTAACTTGAGCACCTCTCCTTGGGTCAACCTGTACCCCCTACGAGTGCGGCGAATAGTCTGCCAATTCTAGAGTGAGACCCTCTGCCTCTCAAAGCTATAAGATGCGGACCCGTTGCCCTCCAGAACCTGGTTATCCCTGCACTCCGTCGCGGGGTAAACCTAGTACAGAAATGAAAAATATGTACAACGGGTACATCGACCTCAGTCCGGTCGTGCCCCAAAAGAATATTATACGAACAGGCAGTGACGGCAGTCCACATGTTGGACGCTCGCCCCGCAATATCAAATGTACAAATAAATCCAAACTGCACTACCATTGCACACAGCTATCCACCACGACAAATCCGCAACATCACAGCAAAACACAGAACATCAACGCGAATGTCACGTTCGCAAACCCGTCTAAAAGAGCTATAGCAATTAGACACGATTTACCGCTCGAATGACATTCACGGTCGGAGATATAATGTAAGTACTATAAACTAACAAGTTTAAAATTTCGATCGACAAAACTTCCCGAAGTGGGCCCCACGTACAACTCCAGTACTGAAACAAAATATGGGCCCAAACAAAATATTACAGAAACCATAATTCCCCATGAAAGACACTACTGTAGAAAAATGGTACTCTGTTGCTCCAAAACGGCGGGGGAACCGCGGCCAAACCATGGTTTGTGCGGCGGTTCCGCGGCAGTACTGTGGAGACAGTGGACCAAATTTCTACAGTATCCTTAAAAAAGCCTGCACGATTTTCTGAGATGCTCAAAATAATTTTTAGAGGAAAAAACAAAATCGACAGAAAGTTTAACATTAAAATCGCGGTTTTGGAAATTTCGTTCGATCGATATTTTAAACACGTTAGAACAAGTTAGTAAAGGTTAATGGCGTGGCTATGATACCATGTAAGTCTACGGTAGCGCCCCGGCCGTCATTCTGACGCCAAACGCGGAACAAAAACTTTTATAACTGGCGCTATCGTATACTATAACCCGGATCTTGCCATTAACGCTAAACTAACAAACTGTAAAGAGGTAGTAAGGCTATACCGATCGATCCGAGTCCTTCGGTCTTTAGCCATCATCCCACGCTCCTCGCGGCAACTCCGATCTCTTGTCTCCTTATCGAGGTAGCACCACGTCAACGGATCTTTAAACGGGCTCCCGCCTCTATACCGAGGCAACTCGGACATCAAGTCTGCTAAAAGAGATGATCAAGATGAAGTAGAGAATGAGTATAATACTTTATCTCAAACACCGTAGGGTTCTCATCACATGAGAGGGTTAGGGTGGAGGTTGAAGAAGATGCTTAGGATTGGAAATTGTGAACTCAAGAAACACTAGTGAGCCAAAAGAAAACTAAGCTCATAAACTTGTGTTATCTTCTTCTTCTCTTGTAAATAGATATATGAGGTTATATCTTTTATAACCAAAAGAAAATATCTAATGAAAATATCTCCTCAAATATCCAAATCCAAAACAAAACTCATTAACTCTTTAATGACTCACTAGATGACTCATTACATGAGTCATTAGTGAACATTTTAGAATTGATGAGTCACAACCATGAGTCACAATTTCCATTAATCATTTAAACCAAAATGATTAATCCAAAATGAAATGCATCTTCTAAAATATTCTCGTAACGGATTACAAGAATACGCCTCACTGTATAAACATACCTGTATCCGTATTCCGACCGAATACGAATACGAGAGACTAAAATATTCCGACTCCATATAATACTTGGATCCGGCTTAAACCAAAGCCCACCAGTATTATCTGTCCGAAATATGACACGTGCACAAACGCACGTGCATGTTCGAACCCTGCCATAAAACCATACGGCCTCTACAACGTTTCGCCCGAACTTGGGAAACTATCTGTGGGGGACTCTAAAGACTCGTCGGTACCCTGGCAGTAGGTTTAACCATAAGCACGTCAGCGACATTAGCTGTGCGTAACGGCTGCCCATGTACTGACCGAAAGGGAAGCTGATGAGCGAACTCATCCTGGAACCCTACTGAGCCTATTAGTGACAATATACATACAGTCCGGTCCGTTCGTCTATGAGTATCGCATATCGGGCCTAGGGGGCTGGTAACGTTAGACCCCTAATAGCGGTATAAGTCGTGTCGGAGAGTAGCCCTGACCACCCTGAGAAACTACTGGAATACTTATGTTTACCGCCGGAAACCGGGAAAGACTGACGTCTTGCCTGAATCTGGGGACAGATGATATTTGGTTTTATCCGTCCAACTCTCCGAAGATGCCAAGTTGATTTATGGCACTGTGTATCAGAGGTTTAGACGGATGCGGCCGATATAGCAGACTTCGTCAGATTCCCCCTCGCTTGAGGGGTTTTTGATTGTGGGGACGCTCTTCCCTGCAGGCGCAAGCCCCTGCAGTTAATTACGTTACCGCATCGCGGTAACAACTTTCTCCTTCTCCAGAATTTCACTTCATGTCGTGGGTGTTTTTTTTGTTTGTGGTTGCCCATGGATTGTATACGGAGACTAATTTATGTCGTCGCCCGTAGGACGTGAATTGGTCCAAATCCGTATTTTCTTAGATTTGGGTTTTGGGTTTTGGTTTAAAGATACGTTAGCCATATTTGAGGCTAAGATCAACTTAAACGTTTGTTAAGGATACGTTAGTCTAATTTCCAGACTAAGATCAACTTAACGGGATCGTCTAGATCCATTTCCAGTTTAGGGACATGGTGGTCCATTGCATGTATGGCCGTCGGGACCCATCACCTCTCTGACAACGTTGAAGAATTACAATGACAGATGTCAGAGGAGTTCAGAGATGTACCCTTGAACCAAAGTTGATTGGGGGATCTATAGTCCAATTTGGGACTAAAGTCTGTTTGAAAGTTGAAGGATACGTTAGCCATATTTGAGGCTAAGATCAACTTAAACGGGATCGTTTAGATCC
Source organism: Agapanthus africanus (assembly GCA_030015575.1). Classification (NCBI taxonomy): domain Eukaryota; kingdom Viridiplantae; phylum Streptophyta; class Magnoliopsida; order Asparagales; family Amaryllidaceae; genus Agapanthus; species Agapanthus africanus. The sequence goes on from CM057342.1 coordinate 644,631,932, forward strand.
GACAAAAGAGCATTTGGAGGCTCTATTGTTCCAGTTTAGGGACGCAGTGGTCCATGTTCCAGTTTAGGGACATGGGGGTCCAATACAAGTTTAAGGACATAGTGGTCCATTGGTAGTTTAAAGAAATTGCGGTCCGTGGCATGTATGGCCGTCGGGACCCGTCACTTCTCTGACGTCGTTGAAGGATTTCAACGATAGGCGTTAGAGGAGTTCAGAGATGTACCCTTGGACCAAGTATAAATTGATTTAAAAGAGCAGCCGTGCTCAGTCAATTTAATTTGAGGACTTACGGCCATGATTGGGCTAAGTCCAGTTGAAGATGTTCAACGTTTTTATTTATATTTAGCCTAGTAGGCCTTTATTAGGGCTCTGCCCCTGCACTGCATTTTATTCTGGCCTATTAGGCCTTTTAAGTTGGGCTCTGTCCCCTTTTTTATAATGCAGAGCATTTATTTTAGTCTATTGGGCCTTTTAATTGGACTCTGCTCTTTAACAATGCGCTGCATTAATTAGTCTGACAAAGTGCCACGTGGCTTGTCAGGCGCTTTGCGCCAATTGAGGAGCGCAAGGCGCAAGCCCATGGGGAGGTGACACGTGTCACGCTCAGAAGAGTGCAAGCGTAGTGCGAGATCCCTTGGAGTCGGCTATGTGACAGTCGTCGACGGCTCTTTTGCGCTCATCTATCGCATTTTTCCGATGTCTACGAGCTTCACACTTTGTCCTGTTGAAGTGTTGCTTTTGAGCGACATATCCTTGCCACCAACACTTAAAGGAGTCGCAATCTTCGGTAGGATGTATGATCTTCTGATGATATAAGCAGAAGTTAGGATGCATCTCTACTCCTCCGAGAGTATTTTCTTCAGAGGGCGGTAGCTTCATTCCCACTGATAGGGCTTTGGCGAACCTTTTCCTCCTCTTGAATTTGTTTTTATCCGCAGCGGATGACTTTTGATTTGACGGGAGTGCCTCGACTCTCTGGTCCAGTCGTCGGTGTTTGGCTCCTTCCAGTATAGCCATCTCACGCTCTTGATTGGCTTTAACTTTCAGACGAATCTCATTCAGGAAGGCATCGATCAACTCGTCTGATGGATGCGGAATTTCTGGTTCAGGGTCCACCCTCGGTTTCTCAGCACAAGGAGCCTCTTTATCATCCGCCAATGAGTAAGAGATCACATGACAAGTTGCCCCCGGTGCGTCCGTCTTCTTTGGAGTGTGCGGCTGTGGTGGGTTTACCTTCCACTTTTCAGACAGCGCAAACTTGCCTTGTAGGTACTGATCCTCGATCCATCCTTTAAAGACGAAGCAATTCTCGATCGGGTGACTTACCGTTTGGTGGTAAGGGCAATAATTGGGATTATTGATATCGCCTGGCTGCAACAGACATTTTGGACTCGGAAGATTGATGAGTCTGTTGTGCACTGCCAGCTCAAACAGTCTTCTTGTCTTATTCTGAGGAAACGAGTAAGGACGTCCTAGTCTCTCCTCGAGGGATGGGCGTGGACGCATGTCGTTTTGGCGAACGACCGGCTTTGAGTTGCTCGGCTGCTGTTGGGCATTGGCGACGACGATCACTTTCCCTTTTCCTTTCTCATTTCGAGAGTCTGGTTTTGGAGGAGACGGTCCATGGCCCATCTGGTCCATTTGGGCTAATTTGTCGATCAAGGCCTGGAAGGTGGTCGGCCTGAAGAACATCATGAATTGCGAGATGTTAGTTATGTATATGCCCTAGAGGCCATTGTTGTACATATGATGTATATTATAATGGATGTTTGGTTATATATAAAGATGACTTTCTTGCTCGTCATGATAGTATGCTATTTGGTTTCACTTTATCTTAACATGTTTACTTGTACTGGTTTACTGTTTTACTCTCACATGTTGATAAAGCCCTTAGGGTTTGTACTCGACTACTGGGACTATGATGAGATCATACTAGTGGGGCCGCGGTAGTCGATGAGTACATCCTATAACTGTTCCTAGTCGAGGGTATATCGAGACAGGGCATCGATACACCAGAGTAGACTAGCGTATACGCATCTTGACCCATATGATGGGCGATGGATGATCCCATATCCATCGGTGTTAGACATCAGAGATGGTGTACGGGTGCTCAGTGGAGACTGGGTACACTGGACGGACTCGCCGAGAACTCCCAGATGGTGATATACCACACGTCAGATGGCAGTTCTCCGGTGACACTGGTACAGGGTAGTCTGTAGACCCGAGATCGTCATAGAGTCTTGTGTGATACCCACTGTGCTTTGATTTCCACCTTACCACGTCCAAGAGGGCGTGCAAAACGGTGGCTTTTGGGTACAGTCCCGAATCACATGGAGGCAATGAGCGATAGGAGGGGATTCGTCTCTCCCGGTATAGGGAGTTGATGTTGTGCTGTGTTCGATTGGCTATAACTGGAAGTCCCTGGCCAGGGCTGATATAGAGATTTACTGGTAAATGTTACTAGTAGTTTCTCGACCCGTTATGAGCCATACATCGACACGACTTATCGGTTACTGGGGTCTGACGTATACCACCCCTAGACTTGATATGCGACATATCAGACGAACAGACCGGACTGTACGGGAGTGTTACTGATCGGATTCACAGGAGAACGCACAGGCTAGCTTGTTGATCTTCTGATCGCTCAATACCTGGGTGGCTGTTACGTTTAGCTGACCGCTTGCAGCTTGTGGGTGTTTGATATGATCATCACCTGCTACCGGCGTATTGACGATTCTTTAGAGTCCTACACAGAGGTTTCTTGGCTCAGGCGAAACGGAGTAGTGGCGCATATGTGATATGCGCAGGAGCGTGAATAATACGATATGGGATACCGTATTATATTCTCGCGATATATGGATATGAACCGGCTCATCGGATCAAGTGTTGATTCGATGAATCGGTACATGATATATTAGTCGGTAATATTCGATATAGCCGGATCGTCGGATCAAGTGTTGATTCGATGATTTAATATATAATAATATATATATGATATATTATTATATTAACTAATATTGGCTTGCTTTATTATTTCATTTTCTCAGTGGGTGATACATTGATATATATGCGATATATGTTAATTGTATTATTTTCTTTTGTTGCAAATATATAATATATATGTGATATATATTATTGTGACATGATATGATTAATTTTTAAACATGTTTAAGGATGATTAATTGAGGTTAGGGTTTGATTAGGGTTAGTAGCTTCAAGTTCATTCTAGAAGCTTTATTCTTTTGTCTTGGTTAAGATATTTGTGATGACACATTCTTAACCTAACCAAACCCTAACCCTAGTTGTTTCTCTACTCATTCTCATCCATTCGTCCTTGACCATGGTTATATATCAATCATATGATTTATAATTCTATTCATCACAAAAGGATGATGAAATGATCATTATTCTTTTTCCATTATCATCTTCTTCTTCTCTCTTGAAGAAGCTCTCTTGAAAATCCTTAAGTGATGATAAAATATGAGAAAATGATATAAAAAGAAAGCAAAATCACTACTCTCTCATCCTCATCTCATCTAGCCCATGGGATTAGTGTGTTCTCTTCTTTAAGAGTGAGAAAGCTTGAGCCGTAGCAACTTCAAGGTAGATCATCGGAGATTTGGAATACGACAAGCTAGAATGGATCGTTCGAGTCGTGGAGCCTCTCATGAGTCCGGGAGATCGTGGATCGCGGCAAAGGGACTTCTACTCGGAGCTTGTGAAGTGAAGGAGCGGACTACAAAGGTTGTAATCTCTCACACTTAGATAAAAGTTATCTTATTGCATGTTTAACCCTAATAATCTAGCAAAGATCCCGGCTTTGGGTTGTTCGGCACGTCTAAAATTTTATCCGGGCATGTTTGATGCCTTTAGAACCTTCTCAAGAGTGCCTAGGAACCCTACAGTGGTATCAGAGCCTAGCTAGAGCATTAGGCGATGTGTTTACTGTTGGAGATAGTGCCCTCAGAGTCAATTATTAGGTCACAGGTACGTGACTGCAATGATTGATGGAGGACCTATCCCGATAGGACAGTCTTACTCGAGATGATAGGATGCTATCTGGTTTACCTTTATCATCGTGTACTGTTTTAGGTGACCTGACAAGTTGCTATTACACGTTGATAGAGCCCCTAGGATTCTTGCTTGACCACCAGCAGTATGAGGGCGATCATATAAGTGGGAGCTGGGGGTCTATAAGCATATCCTTAAAAGGTCCCTAGTCGTGAGAGTTTCGAGACAGGGCATCGATTCTCCATAGTAGACTAGTGTATACCGTCGAGACCCCGACGAGGGGCGGTGGCCGGTCTCACAAGCCACTGGTGTCAGTTGGATCACCTAAGATGTATATAGGTGCTCATTGGGTTATGAGTACACCGGACAGGACTCGCCGGGAACATGCTAGTTGGTCATATACCAGACGTCAGATGGCAGTTCCCTGGTGACATGTGTGCAGGTTAGTTCATCGACCTGGGGATCGTCATTTGTCTCGTGTGAGTTTCCACTGTACTTTGATTACTACCCTACCACGGCTCAAAGGAGTCGTGCAAACAGGTTTTAGTTGGGTACAGTCCCGAGCCATATGGAGGCAGTGAGCGTATCTTCAGGGGTTCGTCTCTCCCGGTATTGGGGGTGAGGTCGTGCTGTGTCTAGGAGAGCCATTACACGAAGCCCTCGGCCGAGGCAAGGAGATTTACTGGTAGGTATTCCAGTAGTATCTTAGGGTGTTCTGGGCTACACTCCGACACGACTTGTACCGCTTTTGGGGGTCTGACTTTTACCAACCCCCTAGGCCCGCCATGCGATGCTCATAGACGAACGGACCGGACTATACGGATATTGTCACTGACAGGCTCAGTAGGGTGTCAGGCTGAGTTCGCTCACAGACGTCCCTTTTGGTCAATACCTGGTAGCCCGTTATGTATTGGCTTATACCTCTAACGTGCTAGTGGTTAAATCCACAACCAAGGTGTTGATGAGTCTTTAGAGTCCCCCACATTCAGTTACTCAGCTTTCGGGCGAAAAGTTGTAGAGGCCGTATGGAGATATGGCAGGGTCCGATCAGATACGTGCGGTATTGCACGGATCAGGATCGGACAGTCTGTACTATAGGCCGTATGGTTATATGGCAGGGTTCGATCAGATACGTGCGGTATTGCACGGATCAGGATCGAACGGATATTACTAGCCGGTTTTGGTATAAGCCGGATCCTAGTATAGTACAGTGTAGATTTTGTCTCATTGCATTTGTATTTCGGTCGGAATACAAATGCGGGTGTGTATGCACAGTATCGGGGTTTTCCTGTAATTTATTACGGGACCAGTTTTATGGAGTTGCCAGTTTGCTTTCCGTTTCGGCCGATTTCCATTGTTCCGTTCATTGGCCGAAGATTGGTGGAGGAGGGTTTATTTGCATTGTTGCAAATAGGCATTAGTGGAGGGGGTTCTTTGCATCTTGTTGCATCATGATGGCTTTCATGTGGTGCACCATCCATTGACCTTGACTTCTTGACTTCTTCATGATGGCTTGACTTTTTGAAGTCATCATGCTTGATGATGGGTTATGATATGGTTGTGGAGTGTTGGTTTTAGTTGGTTATCATGTTTTTGCATGATAGTTTTTCTCCCTCTCTCTCTTGCATTATGAGGTTGATTTATCTTTTGATACACTATCTTCACTCTCATTCTCTCCTCCCCCTCTAGTTATGGCCGGCCAAGCTTGGAGGAGGGGTTGCCCATTTTTGTAGTGGGGATTTTTGCTCTTTTGATGTTAGAAAAATCCCCAAGTTCCTCCACATTGTTCTTGTATCATTCCTCCACCACAAAGGCATCTCCATGAACCCCAAAGTGAGACTTGAGGACTACATATTCTACAGCGAACCTTGGGCACGTCGAGTAGCCGGCTTCGTGCCCGAGTTGCCTCGGCATTGAGGTGGGAGCCCGTAAAAGAAGTAGGCGATGTGGTGCACTTCCGGCGATGAGGAGGAGACGGGACATTCCGCAGGAGATCGGGACGATGATGAGAAGACCGGAGGACTTGGATCGTCGGTATATCTCTTTCCCATCTTGTAGTTAGCTAGGACTAGTTAATGGTTCGATCCGGGTATTAGTGCGCGGCGGTTTGCCAGTTCAAGTAAAAAAATTAAAGCTTATCACCGCTTCCGCATTTGGCCGTCGGATTGACGGCCGGGGCGCCGCCGTGCACTTACAGTGGTATCAGAGCCTCGCCATTAACTTAGTCTAGCTTGGTTTAATGTGTTTTGCATTTCCGATCGATCGAATGTTCCAAAACTGCATTTTAGTTCGCATCAGTTTCTGTTGAAATTTTTTGGTGTCGAAAATTTTTTCAGGTTACAGAAAAGTGATGTACTGGAAAATATAAGGCCACTGTAGAAATTCGACGAAGTGAATCCATAGTTGGAGCGCGGAACCGCGGCCAAACCCCCCTTTGGGCCGCGGTTCCGCCGCACTATGATAAGATCACTCTGTCAATTTTCTCCAGTGGGCTTCTGGGCTGATTTTAGGGGTTTTGGAATATTAATTTTGGGCCCAGAATTTCCTGATCTACTACAGTATTGCTTGGGGGCCCACTTGTTAAAATTTGATTGATCGGATATTTTAAACACATTATTTCACAGTATTTACATTATATCTGCGACCGTGAATGTCACTTGATCGGTAAATCCGGTCTAACTGCTATAGCCCGGTTAGACGGATTTGCGAACGTGACTTTCACGTTGATGTTCTGTTTTTGCTGTGATGTTGCGGATCGGTCGTGGGGGATAGCCTGGATGCAATGCTAGTACAGTTGTGTTTGTATTATGTACATTTGATATTGCGGGGCGAGCGTCCGACATGTGGACTGCCGTCACTGCCTGTTTGTATTATTATTTTGGGGCACGGCCAGGTTGCGGTCGATGTACCCGTTGTATGTATATTTTACTTTCTGTACTAGGCTTGCCCCGCGGAGGGGTGCACGGATAGCCGGGTTCTAGAGGGCAACAAGCCCGCATCTCATGGCATTGGGACGGAGGGGGCTTCACTCTAGGATTGGCGGGCTATTCGCCGCACTCATAGGGGGTACAGGTTGACCCAGGAGGGGTGCCCAAGTTGCCGGATTCCGTGGAGTGCTGGGTGGTCCATTCACGGAGCTGAAGGGGGCTGCCTCGCTTCAGGTTTTGGCGGGTGACTTGCCGCGCCCGTAGGGGTCTAGGATTTCATTGCACAGGCTATCCACACAACCAGGGGAACGTCGGGTTTCAGTAGTGGCTCTGTGAAACCCGGGGATCCCAGATATCTGTATTGTTTCTGTGATGCTGTACATTTCTGTGATGTTGCATTTTATCACGCCTTGAGCGAATATAATATATTGGTATATATATTAGTAGATGTTGTATATGTTTTGCATCCGCACTAGTCCAGTCCCCGCTCTGTCGTTAGTTAGCTAACCTAACGGGTAATGACGGGACCCAGTGGCGAATGCGGATGGCATATACGTACATCAGTATATTTTCGTTCTTTTTGGTGTGATCAATTGATGGGACTGCGTTGATTCGGATCAATGCAAGTTAAAAACAAACCTAATCTGATGTTGTTGGAACACTTTTCAAAAAGCTGTTATTGCAAGGACGTTCACTTTTGTTTTGCATCGTGGTATTCAGTTGGAATATCCTGCTCCTCAGTCGACGAGGCAAGGGCCGAGATCCCTTCACCGGGAGTGACCCCTTGGACAAAAAGTTTGCGTCAGGGCAATGACTTCACTATAGCCGATTACTTTTGCTTTGTACCGTGGTATTCAGTTGGAATATCCTGCACCTCATTCTACAGGGAAAGAGCCGAGATCCCTTCACCGGGAGTGACCTCTTTAGCAACGGTTTTTCGTCACTATATTTTCTAAAAAGCTATCCGTTCCTTCAACGATATCAAGTTCATTACGTTAATGGTTTTCGCCAGAAACCATTCGTAGCCCTCCGTCATTTCAGTTAAATATTCGGTAGTATTCAAGCTATGTATTTTGACCTCACGCCAAGGCATAGTGATTGGTAGCTGCCGGGTATTTATCTGTTGCATAGATAGATGCGTTGGTTTGGGACAGTCGTACTACTATTTTGGCCTACGTCAAGGGTATGTACGGGTGGGTTCAGATTAACCTGGATAATGACGGGCAGAACTTGACATGTGACTTATGATATTTTGACCTCACGCCAAGGTCATAAGAGCATGGGGCAGAAATCACATCGGGAGTTTCAAAAGAACTGAAACTTGCCAGATATGCGCATACCTTCTGGAGTGTGACACCGTGAGCGGATTCCGTCACGTTGTCATGCGATGATAGTTGGATCCCGATTCCCACTGATGAGTTAGTTTACTCCTCGGGTGTTCCCGACTAATTCTTCTTTTAGGTTTGGAGGAGAATTTGAGGTACAGTGGGAGGTTTCCAGATTAGATAAATTGGTAACCTTTCTGATCTAGGTTAGAGTGCACGCTGAGTGTTTCTTTTCTCTCTCTTTGGCAGCGACCATTGACCCGACCCTAAAACTATGACTCAGTGACCAAAATTGACCGAACCTTCTTAAACACTGGCTTTTGGATTGTCAGAGTTGCAGACCTCATTGCCACTCTTACTTTTACCCTTTTCTCCAGGACACCCCGTATTACTATGAACGTCCACTTCCATTGGACAAAACCATCGTATGGCTATATACGAACTCGAAGGGATTTATTTGAGGATGGTTTCAGGTTCTGGAGAAAACGGATAGGATTATTCAGTTGTCTTTTCCTTTTACCTTCTCTCAGGTTGCGAGTACTCCTTGGTTTAGGAGATAGTACACCTATTACGCAAATTGGATAGTCTTCTTCCAAACCTTAGGCTGGTGCCGACCGGTAGGGAATGAAGAAAACCAATTAGCATAACGATGGTGTGCAGAAGGTATTAAGTTCAGACAAAGCAAGGGATTAGTAAGAGGGCAAAGTAAATTGCAACAGATATTCACGACCAAACCAAGTATTCCTTCGCCAATCCTAAATCACCTTTGAATTTCTCCAGGACACTCCGTATCACTACGAAGATCCACAGTTTATTGGATACTCCATCATATGGTTATATACGAACTCGAAAGGAACTTGTTCCAGTTCGGGGATGGATTCTGGTCCAGGAGAAGTAGGAATAAGGTTTATTCGGTTGTCTTTTATCTTCACCCTCTCTCATTGCGAGTGTTCCTAGGATTGGGACAGTACACCCATTATGCTTATTGGATAGTCTTCTTCCAAACCATAGGCTGGTGCCGAACGGTAGGGAAGGAAGAAAACCATTTGGCCTAAAGGGGTGTACAGAAGGTAAAGACTAAAGACATATGAAGGGATTTGGAGAGGTGGCAAAGAACTATACGATTACAGTCGTGAATCTGGAAGAGGCATTACTAGGAATACCAGAATACCCCATCGAAACATTTCAATGTTTCAGTCTCACTGTATACTGTTAAAGGAAAACTGATTTCCCAATTAGATACTTACTCCAGGGTATGTATTTACCAGGTACGATTCTCACATCTGTATGGTTTTACAGATGATGAGTGGGAGTAAGTTATTGGGAATTGGGTGATTATCCTCATTATATCGGGATTCGTTGTAATCGGTGATATTTGAGGAAATCACCTGGGCTGTTTGCCGGTTGGCAAATATTTGGTTTTGAATATCCGCAGTTATGCACCAATTTCAAATTGATATATCTGTACGTCTATTTTCATAGAGTGAGATATACCTTTCTGAAATTATGTCTACGACATTTACCTATATCAGTGGATGGTTAGGTAAGGAGCATTAAGCAGCGGTGTAATTCTTCTTGACCATAAGTATAGTTTTCAACCTACGACACACAGTGAATGAGTTATCAGACTCAAGGGACTTATACAGAGTATTGTATGTTGTCCAGGGTCCATCAGGACAGAGGGGTTGGTCCTCGTACTATATTTGGTTTACTTATGACTTCTCTAGTTTTTAGAAAGGTGTTTCGCGGAAACACAGGGTCTGAATGTTGAGAAGTTATAGGTATTTGAATAGAGTAGAGAACCAAGTGTAGCAAGTATCGGGATTCTTCAAAGAGATCGAAGATGTAGATACTTGTGTATGGTATTAAGTTGATAGTAATGACTAAGAGAACTTGCTTCTTTTTCAGGTTACTCATAATTGGAAGCATTCCTAAGTTAAGTAACGCTGATCGGCCTCCTTCCATTTAGTTGACATGCACTGGAGACAGTTGCATGATTTGAATCTGGTTCAATTAAATCAGTGCCTCTGGTCCTATATAGGATATAGAACAGTTCATATCTTAACGATGTTAAGGTACGGGGAGTTGTCCGGTTTATGCTTAAAACCAGACACTGGACAACTCAAGGCACGTTTCTGTAATGGCTGTTTGTGGGTTGACCCAGGCTATGACGCGGGTCGACTTTCTACCATCTGGATGAACAATAGCAATATTGTTCTAGATTCGCCACAGTTTTAATAAAAATGGATTTTTTCAGAAAACAGTAGTGGGAGTATGGTAGAACTGGAAGTGATTCCAGAACCACAAACGATTACTGAAGATTTGATAAGGAACCTAATGATTCAATCTGGATTGACATTCCATTGGCCACTCCGCAGATAAGGTGGGTAACTTCAGGCACCCGAGAGGTACTACGGTAGCCTCAAGGACGGTGACAGGGAAGTTCTTGTTTACCCACAATTACCATTGCTGTTGTTCCAGGCTGCGAGACCCGGCGGGAGGATGAGTATAGCGTCGTTCTAAAACTAGTTTTAGAAGTGTACGTCTATATGACTCTGCCAGAGGGTTGTCGTAGTCAGTGGGAGTAGCGGAAGCATTGGTGGACAGGTAGCTTATGTCTATTTATAGACTAAAGCAGATGTAGCGGAGATAGATCATCTATTTCTGACGTGACAGTCATGGGTTTGACTTCATCAGAATAGGGGATGGATCTGTTGAGAAGGTAGTAGGTTGTGATATCCTGGTATTTGGATGACATACACAAAGTAGGAAAGGAAACTCCTATACTACAACCGGTTATACTTTGGTCGTCACACAGTGGTTTCTCCACATGGGACTTGGACATTATATCAGACATTCTGGTTACTAGATCTATGGCTTTAGATCTAGATTTGGGTAGTTTTCCAATCAGGGTACTTAGACAGCATTCTAAGAGTTTTCCAATCACGAATTATTCTCGGTCCCGCACATATCTCATATGCGCTCCTATTTCGTTTCGCTTGAACCAGGAAACCTCTGTGTAGGACTCTAAAGACTCGTCAATACGCCGGCAGCAGATGATGATCATATCAAGCACCCACAAGCCGCAAGCGGTCTGCTAAACGTAACGGCCACCCGGGTATTGAGCGATCAGAAGATCGACGAGCAAGCCCGCTCACACTCCTGTGAATCCAACCAGTAACACTTACCGTACAGTCCGGTCTGTTCGTCTGATATGTCGCATATCTCGCCTAGGGGTGGTAAACGTCAGACCCCAATAGCTTGATAAGTCATGCCGACGTAAGGTCCATAACTTTCGTGAAACTACTGGTAACTCTTACCAGTATATCACAGCAACCCTGGCCAGGGATTTCCTATTTTGGCCAGTCATGCATTGCGCAACATCAACCCCCAATACCGGGAGAGACGAATCCCCTCCTATCGCTCATTGCCTCCTTGTGAATCGGGACTGTACCCAAAAACCACCTGTTTGCATGACTCAGTAGAGCCGTGGTAGGGTGGAAATCAAATCACAGTGGGAGACACACAAGACTCTATGACGATCTCGGGTCAACAGACTAAGCTGTACCAGTGTCACCAGAGAACTACCATCTGACGTGAGGTATAATACCATCTGGGAGTTCTCGGCGAGTCCGTTCAGTGTACCCAGTCTCCACTGAGCACCCGTATACCATCTCTGATGTCAAACACCAATGGATATGGGATCATCCATCTCCCATCACATGGGTCGAGAAGATATACGCTAGTCTACTCTGGAATATCGATGCCCCGTCTCGATATTCCCACGACTAGGAACATTGAAGGATGTACTCATGGACTACCCAGGCCCCACTAGTATGATCTGCATCATAGTCCTGCAAGTCGAGTACACATCCTAAGGGCTTTATCAACATGTAACAGAGAGACAAAAAGTATACATGTTAAGATAAAGAGCAACCAGATAGCGTACTATCATGTCGAGCAAGAAAGTCCTTCCTATATATGTCCCAACATCCACTACAATATACATCCAATGTACAGTAATGGCCTCTAGGGCATACATATAACTAACAATCTCCCACTTGCACTAGGGCCATCTATAGCAGTGGTTGTAGTATCACATACTCAACCATCCCCTAAAAGTCTCTCTTTAGGAAAAGGCCTTCGTGAGTGGATCCGCCGTGTTGTCCTCTGAGTCTACTCTCCTAACCTTGATCAACCTGGAGATCAACTATCTCCATGATCAGGTGATGCTGCCTCAGATTATGTCTGGGTCCCTGATGGGACCAGGGTTCCAGGGCCGAAGCCACACTTCCATTGTCATACAATGGCAGGAACCCAGTTCATCTTATGAACCAATATACACCCAAACTTCCTCTTTGGTAGTATCTTTAATAGCGATGTTACCAGCCTTTATCATCTAGTTTGTCACGGTATCTAGCTTGGAAATCTTCCAACATACCGTCCTTTTACTAAGGGTAAAGACACTGCCTGTGACTGACATTCAGTCATCTTTATCACTCTGGAACCCTTCCATTGATTCTCCCCAGGATCGATTGATACCATCTCACTACAACTAGTGAGTATCCTAGCATCCAATTACATCTATCTCATAGATGAAAACACAGGATTTTGGAGGTATCACTTTGATCCTATATGGAAAATCATTGTGATAAGCGGAGATTGATCGAGCGTAGTATAGGAAACTCTTTCCCTAACAAGAGTATGTCATCCACGTACTCTACGAGGATGACCACCTTACTCTCTACTACCGTTTTGTATATACAAGGTTCATCTACCATTTTGATGATGTCGAACTGTTTGACTAACTCATCAAAACAGATGTTCCAACTCCGCGATGCCTGCTTCATCACATAAAACATCTTGCACACGTTTCCGCTGCTCCCACTTTCTACGAGGCCCTCTGGTTGTGTACTTATAGACGCACTCTTCTAAAACATCATTTAGAAAAGCAGTCATGACACCTAACCACCAGATATCGTAGTCATGGTATGTAGCCGTGACAAGTAGGATCTGGATGGACTTAAGCATAGGTACTGGAAAAGGTTTCATCATTATCCACGCCTGGTTGATGACGAAAACCTTTAACAAGTCTAGCTTTGAAAGTCTCAACTTTTCCATCTACACCAAGTAATCTTCTCAAGATACACTTGCTCCTGATGGGGATTTAACCCTTCAGATATAGCAGCTAAAGTCCATACTTTGCTGGTGTACATGGATTCCATCTCAGATCGCTAAGCATCCAGCCATTCTTACAGAGTCCCTACTCTTGATGGCCTTCTCGAATCTAGTTGGGTCATCATCTCATGATGCAATCCTTGCTCCCACTGTCATCGAGAAACCGAAGTATCTCTCAAGCAGGTGAGGAATCCTGCTAGATCGGCGGAGAGGCTGAGGTTCGTCGGGAACTATTGAATCCTTTGGTTCTGTCAAATCATCAGCTGCAGTTTTGTATAGCTGGAACCTTTCCAGTTCTACACAACTGACTTTACCTCGATCTTGTCCGGATTTTGCTTTCGACATAGGCCAGACAACCCCAAATCTTAAAAATCTTAAGATATGGGCTCTTCCCTTTCCATATCACATATGAAGTGGTAGGTAACTGATTTGATTCGAACCTATTCAATAGGTATGCAGCTTCTCAAGTGCATAACCCCTAAAAAGGAAACAGGTAACTCAGTAGTACTCATCATAGAGCACACCATATCATATAGGGTGTGATTGCTCCGCCCCGATATACCATCGTGCTATGGTGTATACGGAGGAGTAATGCTGAGAGAGAATCTCATTCTCCTTTAGAATAGACCAGGATTTCCGTGCTCAAGTATTCTCCTCCTCGATCACATCATAGGACATAATACTTATACCCGGTTATTGGTTCTCTACTTCTAACTTATATTCTGTGAATACCTCAAAAGGTTCGGACTTATGTTTCAACAGGAACGTATGACTGAATCTTGAGAGATTATCAGAGAATATAATAAAGTATAAAGAACCAGTCCTGGCATGTGTAGACAGGAGACCTTACATACATCATCATGCATCAGTCCCAAGAGTTTACTAACTCTTTCTTAGTTTTCAGCAAACGGAGCTATGGTCATCTAATCTTTGTGACATGATTGACAAGTTTCACAAGATGTAAATTCAAACTAATTTAAATATGCATCTAAAATGTAACTTCAGCCAGTCGGGTCGCATTGATGTGACCTAGTCTACAATACCTCAAGAAGAATTTGTTCATTTCTGAACTCTTCCTCTTGTGTGTGTTCAGTATACAAGGAACTGTAGTTTGATTTAGAACGTCAATGCTTTTAGATAACGTGCCTGAACCGATCAACTTTTGATATAGGAAATATTCAAAACATTATCCAACAATACAAAATTTTATCATTTCTTTACTAATAAAGAGACTGATATGATTTTGTATATCAGGTTCGGTATCTAATAGTATTTGTTCAGAATCAATGTATTGGTAATACAGGGTGACAGTGACCAACAGACTTGGCTGCAACACTTGCCCCGTTTTCTGTCTCATGAAACTTATCACCCGTTCTCAGTTTTTCTACCTTTTTGTAGCCCTATGTAACAGATTACATATCTGGGATCCTGATCCGGTATCAGATACCCAGGATGCATAGGATACTGAGAAACAGTTCTGTATAATGAACACACCCGAAGGAGATGCATCATATGCACTTTCTTCGTTTGGGCGGCATAGGAATTCTGGTATTCCCCTATTTCCTGCTCTGTCTTATAACAATTATAAGTTGGAGCGGGACCAACGTTCCCCAGCTCAGTATAACAAGCGGGTTCGGTCAATACATCCATTTTATTATCTTGATTAAGGCGTGATATGGTCGCTACCAGGAGAGAGAGAGAAGAAAACACTCAGCGTGCGCTCTTGCAAGATTAGATTGGTTATGTATTTTATCTAATCAGGATGGCTCCCACTGTTTTTATCAAATCTTCCTTCAAACCCTAAAAGGAAAGACTAGCCGGGATTAATTACACTCTACAAGTTCGCCAATCTTTCAGCCAGGCCAGTGTCGGTACTTTGAGGGAGGTTTCCCGTGCTTTCGCACGGACCTAATTACAGTAAACCTCGTTTTCCCAGAGGCGTAACCCCGTTGACACCTTTCTAGACACCTACTTGATCGGCTAATTGCAAAGTGCAAAACTCTCCCAGGAGTAACAATTACTCGCAGTGGGTATCGGGATCCAACTATCACATAGAAGGTATGCAATCTCATTGCAAATTTCAACACTTGAAACTCCCGATAAAGGTTTTTACCCCTAGCACTTATGACCTTAACTAAGGTCAACAAATCATAAGTACTAGTCAAGTTCTACCCGTCATTTCGTGATTAATTAGACCCACCCACATGACCCTTAACTAAGGTCAATAAAGTCACCCGACTGTCCTAACTAATCGCATCATATGCGGTGTAGGAAGACATCACTTAGCTACCGTACACTGTGCCTTGACTATGGTCAACAAACACAGCACGAATACTAAGTACTCTACTTCCTAAAATGACGGAGGGTTGCGAATGGTTTTTATGAAAACCTTTAACGCTTTGAACTTGATCTCGTTGCGGAATCAAATGGTTTTAAATGGAATGTTTTTGAGGCTTTTCTAGTTTTGCTAAAGGGGTCACTCCCGGTGAAGGGATCGTCGGCCCTTTCCTCGTTGAATGAGGTGCGGGATATATCATATATATCACTGTGCAAAGCAGAAACTATAGAAGCGATCAAAAGACAAACCGAGGGTTGTAGCATCTGCCAGTTATTGCTAAAGGAGTCACTCCCGGTGAAGGGATCTCGGTCCTTTCCTCATCGAATAAGGTGCAGGATGTTCTACAATGAACACCGCGATGCAAAGCAAGAACTGTAGCTACCTGTTTTTATTTTGAAATTCGATTCCACAACATCAATTAGGTTTATTTTCTTTCATTAATCACATTAATGAATATCCCATCATTTAAGTCACCAAAACATCACAGATAAATACGACGTACACTTATGCCATCCGCATTCGCCTCGATGTCCCCTCGTGCACCGTTAGGTTAGATAACTAACGGCAGAGCGGGGCAGGGCTAGCGCGGGTGTAAAACATAAGTAACGTCTATATAATATATCATATATACTATATATAATATCTGTCACAGAACATCACATGATCACATCACAGATAAATCACAGCAGAAGAAACATATGAAATATTGGATATACTAGGACGTCCGTGTTTTCAATACGAGCCAGTATAAAACACGGATTCCACGGTCGTGATGAATAGCCTATCCCACACCTCTAGACCCCTACGAGAGCGGCAAGCAACCCTACCAATTCTGGAGTTAGGAGACCCGGACTCGACTCCTCGAGTTGGTCTCCCGCTGAACCCTAGAACCCGGTTACTTGTGCTCCCCTCCTTGGGTCTATCCTAGTGCAGAAAAGTAAATAATATACATCAACGGTGACATCTTCCGCAACCTGGAAGTGCCCCAATAAAAGAATATTACATACAAGTTTTTACATGAATGAAAATGAAAAACACTCATCTCACATAAAAAAAAACCCGGCTATTCAAACACGACGATCCAATATAACATATCCAGCAACACATAACATCACATGTCATCAACGTAAGTAAATATGCGCATCCCAATTGTCGTTGACATATAGCAACAAAACCGGCGATATCATATATTACACTTACGGTCACAGAAAAGAAAGTGTAAAACTACAACAGTTGGAATCCGCAACCACCTCAGACATCGCATGCCTGACCAAATGAATTCTTTAGACATCGCATGCCTAACAATTATAAACTCCGCATTTTAGTCTCATTATCAAAAACACTTTTCAATACCAAGTCGGGCAATTCAACAGGATTCCCGACATTCTGATCGAATGCTCGTCGCAAACTTTAGTAGGCGGCCGCACCCCTGACGCCGTCGACAAAGTGCACCAAGGCGGAACACCGCTGCCGCGAGCACCCGAACGGATCCTTTCGGCGACGGGGTTCTCCTACAGTCACTTGGTCGGGGCTATGAGGCGAGGCTGTCTATTAAGTTTACCCGGCGAGTATCCGCGTACGCTACGTGATTGCGACGGACTTTTGATCACATCAAAATTCCGTGGCAACCGATCAAGTGAGACTAAACTGCTATGTTTATAACATTCATTCAGTTATCACATAACTTTTGTGAATTCCAATTGTTGTATCACATTCCGGATAAACAGAAAATGTTAAACTTTCCGATTGAACATTCGAACACCCAAGTTTTCCCGAAACAGCTCAACACATGAAATAAGTCTAACAACATTCAGTTCGTGCCTCAATACCAACGGTCCAGCCGTAGAAGGGTCAAGCCAACGCCTCACATGTGGCACGCCGTACTGCCCCAAACCCGAAGGTTCAAAGGGCAGTTCAAGACGGTCACATAATCGAGTTAAGGTTTGTTGTCTTCTAGAGGGTCCATCGCGTTACTTGCACTACTTAGAACGTCGTTAAACTACGGAAAAATCCAACACTTGGAAATTTCCCAACAATGGAAAACTTGGGTATTTATATCCGGTCGAACTTTTTAACATATTCTAAAATTTATCCGGAAAGCCACATAGACAAAATTAGACAGTCCGATCGAATCTCCGAATCCCCAATACAACCCTAAAAATACAACTCTGGAAAAAAAATATTAAACATTCCCAGGAAAACCAGCACAGAAAACTAAGAATTACTGTGCCAAATTAGATGCACAAAAGGACAAAAGTGCCGCGGAACCGCCGCATGAGGGTGCTCATGCCGCGGATCCGCGGTGACTTTAAGGAATCAGGCCATCGAATTTTACAGTAACCATTACAATCCCATGCTGATTTTTCTGCATATTTTTAATTTACAAAAATCCACATTTTACAAAATTGTCCAGAGAGCATTTTAAAGTCGGGGTTTCGGGTCGATCGGACTTCTAACTCCGTCTACGCATCGCCTAAGGCTCTAGCTAGGCTCTGATACCACTGTAGGGTTCCTAGGCACTCTAGTGGAGTCTCACAGAACCACTCTAGTGGAGTCTCACAAGGCATCAAACATGGCTAATTCAAATTTTACGGGTGCCTACAAACCCTAATACGGATCGTTAACTAGATAATGAGGCGATGCAAGCATGTAAATGATTTAAATGCTAAAGGAAAGTGGCTACAACCTTTGTAGATCCGGTCCACCACCTCCATGGCTCCGCGATGAAGTCTCCTCGCTGTACAAATCGGATCTTGGGCTCTAGCGTCGTCTTCATCGGAGAAAAAGCGGGCTAGGTCATCGACGACGATGCCGAAGATGATCTACGTCGAGGCATCGCTAGATCAAGCTCCAACTTCACCAAGTCAAGAAAACTTGTGAAGGAAACACCCTATACTACTTGGCAAGAGGTAGAGGATGAAGAAATAGGAAGTGGGTAGACTTTAGATTTGGATTTCTCACACTTTTTCATCAATCACCATTGATGCAGCAAGCTTTCTTCATGGAAGAAGAAGATGAAGAAGAAGAAGATGATATGATAAGTCTTAAAGAAAAATGAAAAAGAATTAATTCTTATCATCTTCTAACCTTAGTTAAGTGTAGAGAATGAATTAGGGTTAGTTTAAATGGTTAGGGTTAAGTATAAGACAAGAATGGAGACTAAGTCAAAACTTCATGAATGTTCAACTAATAACAAAACAAGTAACCATTCATTTATCCTTTTCATTTTCCAAAATGAATAAATAAATAAGATAAATGAATAAGTAATTAAGTAAACAAAACCCTAATCATTAACTTAACCATAGTTTAATTCTTTACACTTAACCAAATAAGCATGTATCATCAAACATGATACAATCATGTGCACAAAAGTATATCACATATACAACTTGCACAATGCAAGTGAGAAAATCCTTTTAAAGTGAACCAATACTAGTTAATGCAAAGTAATATATCAAATATATATAATTATGCATTAAATCATTAAATCAACACTTGATTCAATGATCCGGTCATGTCGCATATAATCGACTAGTATTTAATGTATCGGCTTCTCGAATCAATCCTTGATTCGATAACCAGGTTATATCGCATATAACCAATCGATACATTCGTCGTGAGAATGGAATACGGTATCACATACACGAATTATTCTCGGTCCCGCACATATCTCATATGCGCTCCTATTTCGTTTCGCTTGAACCAGGAAACCTCTGTGTAGGACTCTAAAGACTCGTCAATACGCCGGCAACAGATGATGATCATATCAAGCACCCACAAGCCGCAAGCGGTCTGCTAAACGTAACGGCCACCCGGGTATTGAGCGATCAGAAGATCGACGAGCAAGCCCGCTCACACTCCTGTGAATCCAACCAGTAACACTTACCGTACAGTCCGGTCTGTTCGTCTGATATGTCGCATATCTCGCCTAGGGGTGGTAAACGTCAGACCCCAATAGCTTGATAAGTCATGCCGACGTAAGGTCCATAACTTTCGTGAAACTACTGATAACTCTTACCAGTATATCAAAGCAACCCTAGCCAGGGATTTCCTGTTATGGCCAGTCGTGCATTGCGCAACATCAACCCCCAATACCGGGAGAGACGAATCCCCTCCTATCGCTCATTGCCTCCATGTGAATCGGGACTGTACCCAAAAACCACCTGTTTGCATGACTCAGTAGAGCCGTGGTAGGGTGGAAATCAAAGCACAGTGGGAGACACACAAGACTCTATGACGATCTCGGGTCAACAGACTAAGCTGTACCAGTGTCACCAGAGAACTGCCATCTGACGTGAGGTATAATACCATCTGGGAGTTCTCGGCGAGTCCGTTCAGTGTACCCAGTCTCCACTGAGCACCCGTATACCATCTCTGATGTCAAACACCAATGGATATGGGATCATCCATCGCCCATCACATGGGTCGAGAAGATATACGCTAGTCTACTCTGGAATATCGATGCCCCGTCTCGATATTCCCACGACTAGGAACATTGAAGGATGTACTCATGGACTACCCAGGCCCCACTAGTATGATCTGCATCATAGTCCTGCAAGTCGAGTACACATCCTAAGGGCTTTATCAACATGTAACAGAGAGACAAAAAGTATACATGTTAAGATAAAGAGCAACCAGATAGCGTACTATCATGTCGAGCAAGAAAGTCCTTCCTATATATGTCCCAGCATCCACTACAATATACATCCAATGTACAGTAATGGCCTCTAGGGCATACATATAACTAACAGATTTGATGCGAACGGAGATATTACTGGTAGTTCAATTATTTTTGGATAAAAGACGTATTTAATGGGTTAGGTGTGTAATCACTCCAATCAAGTTCCAGATTGGTTATTCTTCAGAATTAGTTCCAATTAAGGCATCAATAACATCCCTTCATATCCGCTTCACTTCCTAAACTATTCTTGATATTACTTATTCAGAACAAACCTATTTGATCCTCAGAAAATAGTTTATCAATTAAAAAGTTTTCAGACATAATAAACTTGTCATCTAATTTTCAAAACTCACGACACGTGTAGTGTGATGTAAAGACGTATATTAGCTATAGTTAACATCAAAGGAGGGTTATCTTTCAGGTTTTCAAAATCTAAAAATATGATCTAGTTGTTCCTATCTTATCAAACAAAACCGTCGAAATATTGAATCTAAATTCTCCCACTAGCTATCTTGACGAAAAACTTTATATGTTTTTAGAAAATTTTCTGATTTTTATGGGTTTTAGTATGCAGATGCAAAATATACATATGAATGCGAAGGTTAGAAATGTGTACCGAGCGTACCCCCAAACTTAAACTGGACAGTGCCCCCACTGTCATTGTACATCAAGAAGGCAAATTTATTGAAGGGTCAAAATCGTCGGTTATATATACAAAAAAAAATTCTAACAAAAATTGAGAACTGAGCATCACCAAACAAGATTGCTCGTCAAAAATGGATATGCACCGGACAAGAATATCCACATATATATACAAAAAGTAGTATATACATACCCCCAAAGTTATTTGAAACTGTGTCCACTGTTTTTGGCTGGATAACCGAAGTTTGGTGGTAGGCAGAGGAAGATTATGCAGGGTAAACGGACTCCTGTAAGACCAGGAGCTCCTCTGTTGGTTCAGCGCTAAGGTACGGTTTCAGTCTGTGTCCGTTTACTTTGAAAAACGAACCGTCCTTTGGATTTTCCAAATCCACAGCGCCTTGTGGGTACACATTCCGTACAAAAAAAGGCCCTTTCCAGCGAGATTTGAGCTTACCTGGATGGAAATGTAGCCGAGTGTCATAAAGCAGTACATGTTGACCAGGTGAGAAAGTTTTGCGCAAAAGGTGTTTATCGTGAAACACCTTCATTCGGTTCTTAACGACAACCGCGTTTTCGTAAGCCTCATTCCGAAGCTTGCTTAATTTGTTTAATTGTAGCTTCCGATGGCTGCCCGCATCTTCGAGAGATAGATTCAGCTCCTTTATCGCCCAAAATGCGCGATGCTCTATTTCCACTGGACCCGTAAACAAGCCGATAGGGAGACAAGCCAAGATCGGTCTTATAAGCAGTTCGAAATGCCCAAAGGACATCAGTGAGTTTTAAAAACCAATCCTTACGGTTCTTGGAATCCGTCTTCTCCAAAATCTGTTTGATTTGCCGATTAGACACTTCGGCTTGCCCACATGTTTAGGGGTGGTAGGGTGTGGATAGCTTATGATTAATAGAATATTTCCGCATCAAGGCCTCGAAAGTTCTATTACAGAAATATGTTCCATTGTCACTAATGATCGCGGGGGTGTCCAAACCGGGAAAAGATGTTTTCCTTAAGGAATCAAACGACAACCTTGTTGTCGTTAGTTTGGCTGGGTACTGCCTTAACCCATTTAGAGACGTAATCAACAGCAAGAAGAATGTACAAGTTCCTAAAAGAGCTGGGAAACGGCCCCATAAAATCAATCCCCCAAACATCGAAAATCTCCACAACCAAGATTGGTTGGAGCGACATCTCGTTTCTCCTGGATATCCGGCCCAAGTGTTGGCACCGGGAGCAAGTCTTGCAGTAGTTATGATCGTCTTTGAAGAGTTGTGGCCAGTAGAAACCACATTGCAAGATCTTCTCGGGTGTCTTTCTGGGGCCAAAGTGCCCGCCACATGCTTGATCGTGGCAAAACGACAGCACACTCTTGAATTCATTGTCAGGGACACACTGACGAATAATCTGGTCGAGACAGTACTTGAACAGATAGGGTCCGTCCCAGTAAAAGTGTTTTACTTGGGATAAGAATCGAAGTCTGTCCTGACTTGACCATTCAGTCGGTAGTAATCCTGTGGCCAAATAGTTTACAATATCTGCGAACCAGGGTTCGCAAGATACTGTCAAGAGTTGTTCATCTAGAAAAACATCGTTGATCGGAAGTTGAAGCGTTAGCGAAGAAGGGAGTCGTGAAAGATGGTCGACGACAACGTTTTCACATCCTCTTTTGTCCTTGATGACAAGGTCAAACTCTTGAAGTAATAGGATCCAACGTATCAGCCGAGATTTTGCGTCCTTCTTTGCAAAAAGATGGCGAAGAGCTGAATGGTCCGTGTAGACGATGACTGGAGAGCCGATCAAGTAAGGCCTGAACTTTTCTAAAGAAAACACAACAACCAAGAATTCCTTCTCGGTTGTTGTGTAGTTCTGTTGGGCATCGTTCAAGGTTCGGCTGGCATAAAAGATTACGTGCGGCATCTTATCGATGTACTGTCCAAGGACCACACCGATGGCAAAGTCAGATGCGTCGCACATAATCTCAAATGGATACTTCCAGTCAGGAGAGGAAAGAACGGGAGCAGAAGTGAGTGATCTTTTCAATGACTCGAACGCAGTCACACAGCTCGAGTTGAAGTCAAATGTCGTCTCCTTAGCCAGCAAAAGAGTCAAGGGCCTAGCAATCTTGCTAAAGTCCTTGATGAACCGTCTATAAAAATCGGTATGGCCAAGGAAGGCTCGGATGTCTCTGACACTGTTGGGAGGAGGGAGATTGGAAATGACTTCAATCTTTGCTTTATCTACCTCAATGCCATTTTGCGAGATGATATGTACTAGGACAATACCTTCACGTACCATAAAGTGGCACTTCTCCCAGTTTAAAGTGAGGTTCTTATCCTTACACCGGGTAAGGACAGCGTCAAGATGCAGCAAACACTCATCAAAGGAATCGCCGAAAATGGAGAAATCATCCATGAAGATCTCCAAGAATTTTTCCACCATTTCTGAGAAGATTCCCATCAAACACCGCTGGAAGGTAGCGGGCGCATTGCATAACTCAAAGGGCATGCGACGATATGCAAACGTGCCGAAAGGACAGGTGAATGTGGTCTTGTCTTGGTCTTTTTCGGCGATGGGAATATGATTATAGCCGGAGTAGCCATCCAGAAAGCAGTAGTACTTGTGTCCAGCCAATCGTTCAAGCATTTGGTCAATGAAAAGTAGCGGAAAGTGGTCTTTCCGCGTTGCGGCGTTGAGTTTCCTATAATCGATGCATACTCGCCACCCAGTCTAGGTGCGAGTAGGGATTAACTCATTCGCCTCATTGGTTATGAACGTTATGCCTCACTGTTTTGGGACAACGTGAATGGGGCTAACCCACTAGCTATCAGAGATAGGGTAAATGATACCACTATTTAGACACTTTACGATCTCCTTTTTTACAGCCTCCTTTATGACTGAGTTGAGTCGTCTTTATGGATCCCTAGCTGGTTTGGCATCATCCATCATATGAATATGATGTTCAACGATCAGGGGACTAATCCCCTTGATGTCCGCCATTGACCAGCCAAAAGCTTGCCGATTGCTGTGCAAGACCGTAAGAAGGGCTTTCTCTTTCTCTGGAGCTAGAGAAGCCGAGATGATAACAGGGAGGGTCTTGTTCTCACCCAAGTAAGCGTACTTAAGGTGAGATGGTAATGGCTTGAGTTCAAGCGTTGGCGGTAAAACGATTGAGGGCAAGATTGGTGAAAAGGTCTCGAACTCAAAGGATTCCAGGAGAGGTTCAAAACGAGTGTAAGCGACCGAGTTGGATGGTTCAGCTGACTCATCTTCAAAGGATTCAAACTCGGGTGGTGACTGGCCAAGATCGTTCGAGAAAGTGAAACACTCGTAATCACAGTCGGTAGCAGAAGCAGCAACAGGTTCGAAGAGGAACGCACTAGTGGCGTCAAGAATGCTGTTATCGAACAAAAACTCCTCGAATTCACAGTCCTCTGGGGTGATCTCCTGGATCGAAAAAACGTCTAGTATATGAGCATTAGGTTCAGAGGGCTGATTCCCTAACCTGAAAATGTTGAGTTCAATTGTCATATTTCCAAAAGATTGGTTCATCGAACCATTTCGACAATTGATCACAGCATTAGAGGTTGTAAGGAATGGACGTCCGAGTATCACCGGAATTTGATTTCGGGGGTTAGCTACAGGCTGTGTGTCTAAAACAATGAAGTCAACGGGGAATATGAAGTCCCCAACCTCGATTAACACATCCTCTAGCTCACCCCTAGGATGGGTGATAGATCGGTCGGCCATTTGGAGAGTACAATGTGTGGGTTTCAGCTCTCCTACACCTAGTTGTTCATATACTGAGTACGGAAGCAGGTTAACACTGGCACCAAGATCCAAAAGTGCGCGGTTGATGTTCTTATCCCCAATAGTGATTGAAATCGTAGGACAGCCAGGGTCCTTCCGTTTTTGAGGTAAAGCTTGGGTAAGAGCATCACTCACAGCACTAGCTAAGAAAACTTTCTTGGGTACCTGAGATTTCCTCTTTTTCATGCACAAGTCCTTCAAGATTTTTGTGTAGGAAGGGACTTGTTGGACAGCATCTAAAAGGGGAATGTTGATGTTAACCTTCTTAAACAACTCTAGAATCTTCTCCATTTGTGGATTTTGTTTATTAGACTTCAACCGGTTTGGAAATGGAACGTTTTTAAAATTGGTTGAGTCCAATACTTGTGGAGGAGATTGTGGAGTTGGAACGGATCCCAGAGCTGGAGTTTTCGTGGAGTGAGAAGTGGGTCCGTTCAGAGCAGAAGAAGAAGAGCCTTTTGAAGAGGGGAGAATAGGCTCAGAAGACGAAGAAGAAGAAGAAGAAGCGGCCGGGGTATCATCATCTATCCGTGTCCCAATGTTGTTGTGCAGCATCCTTCCATATCTCAATGTAGTCACGACACTCACATTATGGTTTTGTTGTTCAAGAGCAACATGTACATTATGTGGATGACCAGGATTTGGGAGTGGTTGAGATGGAAGCTTCCCCTTCTCTCGCTCGCTTAACGCCGCATTCATCTGTGCAATCTGAGCTTCGATGGTCTTGATGCTTTGCCCGTGGGCGGCAGTGTGTTGCACCAAAGACTGAATGGAAGACTGGATGTTGGCAGTGGATTGAGTCGATTGCTTTACAAATGCCTCCAGACTCCGTTCTAGCGAGGAAACCTTATCGTTGTTTGACGGAACAAAATTGTTTTGAGGAAAAGAATTGTTGGGTGCAAAGTTGTTCGTCAGATTTTGAAAAGGTTGGGGTTGGAAGGGCTGCTGAAATTGATGTTGAGTTTGTTGCTGAGCTTGTTGTTGCGGAGGAGGGGGCTTCTGGAAATTTTTGCCTTGGAATTAATGCTGGTTCTGATTCCAGGCGAAATTGGGGTGGTTCCTCCAGCCGGGATTGTAAGTGGAAGAGTATGGATTATTTCTTGGTCTTTGCTGAAATGCAGCATTGACCTGATCCTATCCTTGAGCAGGTGGGTTGTAAGGACACTCTTCGGTCAAATGGGATGGATCAGAACAACAAGCGCAGATGGTACGAAGGGGAAGAGCGGGGGCAGGAGAAGAAGACGAGAATTGCTCTCAATTGCTTCCAGTTTCCGTGTGATAGCTGCCATCTCGGCCTTCATTGTAATTGAGATATCGAGTTGATGAATGCCTGCCCTAGACTGACCGGAAGAAGTGGAAGAAGAAGAAGAAGTACTCGGTCTATTGCTCTCCCACTGAAGCGTCTGTTCCGCAAGATCGTCGAAGAATTACCAAGCTTCCTCGTCAGATTTGGATAGGAGGTGGCCTTGACAAATGGTTTCCAACAACTGCTTCGTTGCTGGGTTTAGGCCTTCGTATAAGGTTTGGCAAAGTTGCCATCTCTCAATACCATGATGAGGGAACTGAACCAGAAGGTCCTTGTATCGGTCAAAGCACTTCCAAAAAGGTTTGGTAGGAAGCTGGGAAAATTGGTTGATTTCGTTTCGGATTCTCGCGGTTTTGTGATTTGGGTAAAAAAATTTCAAAAACGCTTTTACAAACTCATCCCAACTGGTTATGGAATGCGACGCGGTGCTATATAGCCACTTCTCAGGAAGGTCACATAGAGTGAAAGGAATGACTCGTAGCCGTATAGTATTGTCGGACAGTTGGATTGTCTTCATCATTGCACAGACTTTCTGGAACTTGTTGATGAAGATGTAGGCATCTTCAGATTCCAGCCCGTGAAATTTGGGCAACATGTTGATGAAGTGGGGCTTAATTTCGAAATTATCCCCATTGGCCGGCGGAAGCGAAAGACGGGTTGGAAGTGCAGAGCGAGTAGGATAGAAATGATCCTGGAGCGCGATTCGTTGTGGCGCTGCAACAGGAGGTGGTTGCGGGTTATTCATACCCAAGTGAGGTAGAATCAGTCCCGGGGGAGGTAAAGGGATGTTAGGAGGAAATCCTGACATCTCAGAAGAAGAATTTGGTGATAGTGAAGGTGGGGATGTATGAACAGAATCTTGGTCAACGTCGGAGTTGGCCGGCAAAGGTAGGGGTGAAAGAGGCGTGGAAGGAGTTTCGACTGTGGTGTCGATCGCGTAGTCCGTAGGGACTAAAGAAACGCGGACTAAACAGGCACTAGGGTCCCTAGTCCAAACGGACATACACTAAACGAATTTAGTGTAGTCAAAGCGTAGAATGTGAGGGTAAGAAAACGAAAGTGGAGATAAATCAGGTGATGGTGGTAAAAATGGCAGATTTGTGTTTGTTTCAAAAGAATGGGAAAATGACAAGATAGTTCAAAAACACAATCATAAATGCACAGTCACAAATGCACAATCAACACCTAGACTAGGGTCTTCTAAGTCTATTAGACCTGCTCCTAACTGTTCCAAAGCGACAAACTGTGAGATAACCCTTAAATCGCCTCTTCACAGCCAGTTGTGGCCAGGTAAGCACAAGTGAGGTAAGAAGGGTTCCGCTCATGAATCACTGTGAGACGGGCCTTTTAAAATTACCTCCTCACTTGTCTAGCCTAGGCACCACAAAAGTCATGTTTAGATAAACGGCCGAATGCTCACAATCTTCCTTTGTCCTATTGAGCGCGACAAGTCCTTAATTGGCCGAGTCTAGATATTTTTTATTAAGCTTGAGGTGGCACTTATGCAATTAGTGATTTCCGGGGTCTTAGGAAGGGTGATGAAATCCCCACCTAATCTGGATTGGTGTTAGAGCCCCTTAAGTCCGTATTAAATGATGCAATGCGCAAATTCAACAAAGTTTTGTTTTCAAGCAATCAATTATCGTTTTTTACTTTTAAATGTGGCCCTGCAACAAATACGGTTAGTCTTTACTTTGGCTTTTAGCGGCGATATTGCTAAGAATCCTGCAAAGATAAGAATATTGGAGCGTCGGGTTTGAGAAGAGGAAGTGTTTAGAGAAATACGTACAAAAAGTGTCGAGTTTAAGAAAACTCGTGTCGATATTCCCTCCGAGTGGTCGAATGGTTTGCTTGCGCGGGTCCAACTACCCAGATCTTTGGCACTAAGTGTTCACTCCTCTTGTTCTTGAAAATGCTCCCTTGTTCCGCACGATCGGTGCTCACAATCCGTCAAATCTGCAAATGTCGGAAAAATACGGATATTTGAGCCAAAAAGCGATATGAATAGCCAAAATTCTGAACATAAATAATTAAGAGAATCAAACAATAAAAATAGGATGCAATTAGAACACTGAAAGCAACACAGAAAACCGAAAGCGGAAATGTCCTAAGCAGGCTGGCGACCTCGGTTTTTCAGGGTGTGTCGCCGGGTTTTTTTGTGTGGGAATGGGCTAAAATTTTGTGTGTTTCCTCAGTGAAGTAATGTCATTCCATTTTTATAACTTGATTTTTTCTTTAAACCTCAGAGTGTTAGCAGATTACAAATCCAGAGAAGAAAAAAGAATTTTTGTATTTGTGTTGGTTTTGAAAAAAGAATAGGTTTTATCCGTTTGAATGTGTTAGAAAGTTAATTTTTATACAAAATATGCACAAATTAACACGAGACTACAAGTATAAAAGCGTTACCGTCTCTCCGGCAACGGCGCCATTTGATTGTTACGTTTTTGCCGTGTCGTATTTTAGAATGAGTTTAGAAATTACCGCAATCAAAACGGTGTCGCGCGTAGCGAGCCGCGATGAGTACGGGTCGTCCATAGGGAGATGGTAAGTTTTTAGGTTTATATTAATGAGTTAACAACGTATTTTGATTTGTTGATTAAACTAAATGTTGCAACAAGGATATGTATAATAAAAGGACTTGTTAAGGGTAGCAATAGGTTAGCTTGTATGAAGGTGAAGTTTGTCGAATCCTTATAGACTCAACTTTGGTATTGACACTAAAGCAATAGGTAACAACGCAGATTAGGGAACTTGAAATATGGTATTTGCGGCATTTCGCTAAATCCGTCTTCCTTGTCCCTTCTCCTTCCATTGTTATATTTTGATTCTAGCCTCCGGCAAACCACTAGCAATCCGGTCACGATTAGGAATCATCGCTATCGGGGTAGGATAGGATGCCTAGCGGAGCGGAATTGCGAGTGATTTGAATGGAGTTTCAATTGCAAAGTTTAAGGTTTTTAAGGTTTTTAGCAAATAACATCTTTTAATACAATATAACCATATTCAACCTTAACAAGTATAGCGACTACTCACACATATTTGCAAAGTAAAAATAAGAAAAAGGGAAAAGAGTAAGGAACATAATGAAAAATACGAGAAAAGAAAGAAAAAGAGAGAACCAATGAATCCAAGTGCGAATATCTCCAAGTGTTCGTAAGCCCGGTGAAGTGTGAAATCCAAACACAAAACTTTAAGGTTGCAAGCTCACTTAAAA
The DNA here is from genome assembly GCA_030015575.1 of Agapanthus africanus. NCBI lineage: Eukaryota > Viridiplantae > Streptophyta > Magnoliopsida > Asparagales > Amaryllidaceae > Agapanthus > Agapanthus africanus. The sequence goes on from CM057342.1 coordinate 644,661,356, forward strand.
GGTTGCAAGATCAAAGTAAAGCGAGAATTTCACAAGTTCAAATATGTAAACATAGAACAAGACATGGTAATAAAAAAATGAGAACTTTTTATTGAATCACAAACAAATTACACTAATCTTGAAGTCAAAAACTTAAACCTTAAGCTTGCAAGTTCAATGATGAAGTTGCAAGGTCAAGGCAAAGGGGCAAGAGCTGAAGAATTACAAAGGAAAGCAAGCTTACAAATTACAAGAGTTTTGATACAAAACTAAACAAAAGGTATCCACATCCCTTGCCCTCTGGTCTGTACTTATAGGCTCAAAAACTAAATAAACAAACAATAAAAATGAGCTGATGTGGCATCAATGGAGGGCCTACAGAAGTTTGGAAGCATTTAGAGGCAGGGGGGCCGAGGTCGCCGGTTTTGTCAAGGAAGTGCTCGGCCCAAATCCGAGCCCTCTGGCTCGAACTTGGTGTGTTGATTTGTATGCTCTCCAATATCATTCTGGTGTTGTTTGTTTTGTCTGTAAAGGCCTTGGATGCACTCAGGTATTTTGGAGGGAACTTGTAACTTCAAATCACATCAACTCTTTTTGCATTAAATGCACATCACACTCATGCCAACTTGCACCAAGTCATCATACCATGGGCAGCCCTCTTCACTAGGTTCATGAACCAACAAGCTAGTTGTACACGCTTGTATGTGTTGGACCATTTGTTTAAAAAGTGTGTACACATGAATGTTGCAAAATGAAACTTATGAAGTATTGGTCGGTTTGCGGTTCTGGTTGCAGTGTCAGCTCACAAATGATATATCCATGATTTTAAGCGTATTTCCAGTATTTTATCACGGTTACCTGTAATCTGAAATACTGAGCAGACACTGGTTAATAGTACCAATATATACAAAAAATGGATAATGAATGAGCGGTATTAAAATGCAATATTCTGGTATGAACAATCACCTTTATTGTAGTATTTCATTTCTTTTATCACTTATGCATGTTTAGATGTGTTAAAGTGAGGTTTTGTAAGCTTTGAAAATTCCTAGAGATGGTTAGGGTTTTCTTTGAGTTGTGTTGGTGAACTTGAGCTTTATTGGTGACCTTAAACCCCCTTAGTGTTATAAATCCAGACCAAACCAGCGACTAACCCAAAATACATAATTTAACAACTTCCGTGTCGGTTTGTGAATTAATTAAGGGTGCAGGGAATCTGGGATGACCTGAGAACCTTACTGGAAAAGCAAACAATACTACTAGCCTAGATGGACCACTAAAAGACCACCATGCCAAAACGAATCCAATCCAAACCCTTCCAACCGAGATCGCCGGAATTCGTGGGTATGTGGCATTTTCCGGGTCACGTACCATTTTCCGGGTCGTGACACAAACACCAATGGATGTGGGATCATCCTTCACCCATCATATGGGTCAAGATGCGTGTATGCTAGTCTACTCTGGAATATTGATGCCCTATCTCGATACACCCTTGACTAGGAACAATTATAGGGTGTACTTGTGGACTACCCTTGGCCCCACTAGTATGATCTCCATCATAGTCCTGGTAGTCAAGTACATATTCTAAGGGCTTTATCAATATGTGAGAGCAAGACAGCTTCACTTATACAAGTCAACATGTTAAGACAAAGAGCAACCAGATAGCATACTATCATATCGAGTAAGAAAGTTCTCCCTATATATGTCCAAGCATCCATTATAATATACATCTCATGTACAATAATGGCTTCTAGGGCATACATTTAACTAACAACTACAACTGAAGATTTAGTGGAACCAGAGGATTCGATAGTTCCCAACGAACCTCAGCCTCTCCGCCGATCTAGTAGGGTTCCTCATCCACCTGAGAGATACTACGGTTTTCTCATTGATGGTGGAAGCGAGGATTGCATCATGGAAGGTGATGACCCAACTAGCTTCGAACAGGCCATCACGAGCGGGGACTCTGTGAAATGGCTGGATGCAATGCGATCTGATATGGAAACCATGTACACCAACAAAATTTAGACTTTGGAAGTTGCTCTCGAAGGGGTAAAACCCATTGGGAGCAAATAGATCTTTAAGAAGAAACTTGGTGTAGATGGAAAAGTTGATACTTTCAAAGCTAGACTTATTGCAAAAGGTTTCTCGTCAACAACCAGATGTGGATTTTGATGAAACCTTTTCTCTAGTGGCTATGCTTAGGTCCATCCGGATCCTACTTGCCATCGCTGCATACCATAACTATGAAATCTTGCAGATGGATGTTAAGACCGCCTTTCTAAATGGTGATTTAGAATAGAGCGTGTACATGACTCAGCCAGAGGGCTTCGTGGAAAGTGGGAGCAGCGGAAAGGTGTGCAAGCTTCTTAAATCAATATACGGTTTAAACCAGCCATCGCGGAGTTGGAACATCTGTTTTGATGTAGTAGTCAAAGAGTTTGACTTCATAAAAAACGTAGATAAGTATATACAAAAAGGTGGCAGAGAGTAAGGTCGTCTTTCTCGTATTGTACGTAGATGACATACTCTTGATAGGAAATGATGTTCCTATGTTGCACTCGGTCAAGCTCTTCTTATCACAAAAATTCTAAATGAAAGATCTAGGTGATGCCTATTACATCTTGGGGATTAAGATCTATAGAGATAGATCTAAACGGATGTAGGGATTGTCCCAATCCAGGTACATTGACACCATACTAAAGAGGTTTAGTATGGAGGATTCCAAGTGTGGGAATTTACCACGATCTCAGGAATCACTCTCTCCAAAGAGATATCTTCTAAGACTGATTTGGAGAGAGCTCACATGCAAGGGATACCCTATGCTTCGACAGTAGGCTCTATCATGTACACGATGTTATGTACCAGACCCGATGTAACATACTCACTAAGTGTAGTGAGTAGGTATCATGCAGATCGTGGAGAGAATCACTGGACAGCTGTGAAGAACATTCTTAAGTACTTGAAAAGGACTAAAGAGATGTTCTTGGTGTATGGTAACGGTGAACTTTAAGTGGAGTCCTTTACCGATTCGAGCTTCCAGAGTGATAAGGATGACTCTAAGTCAGTCTCAGGATTTGTCTTTACCTTCAATGGAGGGCGGTTTGTTGGAAGAGTTCCAAGCAAGAAACCGTGGCAGACTCGACGATGGAGGCTGAATACATCGAAGCCAACGATGCTGCCAAAAAGGCTGTCTAGATGAAGAAGTTCATAACTGAACTTGGAGTGGTTCCATCCATCGAGCATCCAATACCTTTGTATTGTGATAACAATAGAGCTGTGGCTTAGGCCAAGGAACCCAGGTCCCATCAGCGATCCAGGCATATTCTGAGGCGGTATCACTTGATCCAGGAGATAGTTGATCACCGGGAGATCGAGGTCGGGAGAGTTGACATGAAGAATAACACGGCGGATCTACTCATGAACGCTATACCCCAGATAAAATTTGAGAGACTCTTCGGGATGTTGGGTATGAGATAGTACAACAACTGGCCTCAGTGCAAGTGGAAGATTGTTAGTTATATGTATGCCTTAGAGGCCATTATTGTATATATGATGTATATTATAATGGATGCTTGGACATATATAGAGAGGACTTTCTTGCTCGACATGATAGTATGCTATCTGGTTGCTTTTTGTCTTAACATGTATACTTGTATTGTGATACTGTCTTGCTCTCACATGTTGATAAAGCCCTTAGGATGTGTACTTGACTACCACGACTATGATGGAGATCATACTAGTGGGGCCAGGGTAGTTCACAAGTTCATCCTTTAATTTTTCTTAGTCGAGGGTGTATCGAGACAGGGCATCGATATTCCAGAGTAGACTAGCGTATACGCTTCTTGACCCATATGATGGGTGATGGATGATCCCACATCCATTGGTGTTTGACATCAAAGATGGTATACGAGTGCTCAGTGGAGACTGGTTACACTGAACAGGACTCGCCGAGAACTCCTAGATGGTATTATACCTAGAGTCAGATAGCAGTTCTCTGGTGACACTGGTATAGGTTAGTCTGTAGACCCGAGATCGTCATAGAGTCTTGTGTGATTCCCACTGTGCTTTGATTTCCAACTTTTCACGTTCAAGAGAACGTGCAAAACGGTGGTTTTGGGGTACACTCCCGAGTCACATGGAGGCAATGAGCGATAGGAGGGGATTCGTCTCTCCCGGTATTGGGGGTTGATATTGCGCTGTGCTCGATTGGCCATAACAGGAAGTCCCTGGCCAGGGCCGATATGGAGATTTACCGGTAAGTGTTATCAGTAGTTTCTCAACCCGTTATGAGCCTCATATCGGCACGACTTATCAAGTTACTGGGGTCTGACATTTACCACCACTAAACTAGATATGCAATATATCAGACGAAGAGACAGGACTGTACGGTAGTATTACTGACAGGCTTTGCGGGAGTTTAGACAAGATTGATTGTTGATCTTCTGATCGCTCAATACCCGGGTAGCCGTTATGTCCAGCTAGTGCCGCTGACGGCTTATAGGTGACTAATATGATCATCACCTACTGCCGGCGTATTGACGAGTCTTTAGAGTCCTACACAGAGGTTTCCTAGCTTATGCGAAACGAAGTAGGAGCACATATGTGATATGTGCGGGACCGAGATTAATACGTGTATGTGATACCGTATTCTATTCTCGCATTATGTGATATCGGTCGGTTATATGTGATATAGCTGGGTTATCGAATCAAGTGTTGATTCGATAAGTTGATACAAATGATATTGGTCTGTTGTATACGATATAGCCGGATTATTAAATCAAGTGTTGATTTAATAATTTAATGTATAATTATATATTTGATATATTAATGTACATTGACTAATATTAGCTCACTTATGCATTTCTTTTTCTCACTAGTGCACACTTAATATATATGTGATATATATTATTGTGTCATGCTTGTTGATATATGCTACATAGGTGTATGAGACTCACACCATGCTCATGATAATGTAGGGTTTATTTATTTAAAGTAAATCAAAAATTAGTTGGAAATTAGCTTATGGTTGAATCTTGTGGAAGCTTGTGGAACCATTGACTTAGTCCACTAATTTTGTTTTACTTAAGATATTTATTAACCCAACCATTGTCATTAGCCATGGTTAAGTCTCTACAAGAGTTAGTATATGATATTTTCTCACCCATGGTTGCTATTCTCACTCATTCTATTCTCCACTTCATCTTCTTCTTCATCTCCAAAAGCTCTTTAGGTTTTGAGGAGGTGAAGAAAATTAGTGAGAAAAACATTTCTAAAGTGAGAAAAATTCCTACTTCATCAACCTACACTAGATTAGACATTTAGTTTAGGTTGTTTGCTTCACTAATTCCTAATTAGTGAGGAGGTAGCTTGAGTTGGTGTCTCCTCGACGTAGATCATCTTCGGCCTCGAAAACTTCAAGAAATTTTGTTCCTTCACCTTGTGGATCCTTACTAGAGTCCGGGAGATCACTACTTGGAGCGAAGGGACTACTACACGGAGCTTTTGAAGTGAAGGACCTGTTTACAAAGGTTGTATTCCTTGTTCACTTAGATGTAAAGATATTTACATGCTTTTATACCCTAGTTCTCTAGTTAAGATCTTGTGTTAGGGTTCTTTAGCACGCTAAATTTTCGAAAAAAAGCATGGAAGATAACTCCCGAAACCTTGCTGTCGTGCTAGATAACTGTACAGATCCAACCACAACCACAGCACAACACAGAACATCAACGTGAATGTCACGTTCGCAAACCCGTTTAAAATTCATATAGCAATTAGATGAGTTGTACCGCTCTAATGACATTCACGGTCGCAGATAGTAATGTATGTACTGAAAACTACAATATTAGAATTCCGCACGCAATTAGCAAACTAAAATAATTTCCAAAACCATGAAAAAAACAGTGAGCTAAAGTTCCAAAAACCGACCGTTTAAACCCAATTCAGAAGTCCAAATCAAAACGAAACGTGTCCGAACCTTCGTGGGGAGTTAGAGCACGAAATTAACTTCGAGTCGGAGGGCCTAGAGGGGGTACCCTACCCCTGAGGCCACCACGAGGTGGCCAGGGGGTGAGGCAGACCCGAAACTGCCTAAGGTGGGGCAGTTTTGGGTCCCCACCGCCAAGACCACCTTGTGGTGTTCTTGGAGAGTGGACCAAGCCATTTGGACTCCTGGGGATCCCTGGGGTGCCCATGCACCACCTCGCAGCTTCTCAGTTCAAACCGTGAGCCCGCGAGGTGTGCAAACTTTCAGTTTTTGGAACTATTTTTGTCGGCAGTTTTTGCACGACAAAAATGGCAGATTTCTAATGTCGCAATGAGTTAACTAAGGCTTATGGAGTGGCTCTGATACCATGTTGGGTTATGCAAGCATCCTGGCCATCAAACCGTGGCCATTGCAGAACAAAAATTTCAAAAACCGGCGCTAGAACAACCCGATAACCCGGATCAACCCATAAGCCCTAGATAATAAAAACATGTATATGAGCTAAACTAAGGGGTTAGAGTGATTATACCGAATTGATCCATGTCCTTCGGTCTTCAACCATCTTCCCAAGCTTCTAGAGGCCTTCTTGATCAAGCTTGATCTCCGGTCTCCCTTCATCGAAGATGATCCACCCGAGAGTCTATGTATCGAGCTCCAACCTCATATCCGAGGTAACTTGGGTACCTAGATCGCTACACTAGATAGCCTAGAGGATGTAGAGTATGGTGATGGATTAGTTTGTCTCAAGACACCCAAGGTTTCTCAACACATGAGAGGGTTTGGGTAGAGAAAGAAGAAGATGTCATGAGGATGAGAGTGTTGTAGGAGAGATAATGAATAATGGCTTAGTGATTTTGTGTGTTGTGAGAGTTATTAATAGAAGCCATCCAATAAATATCTCAAGCCTATAAAAATATCTTAAATCAACAAAAATATCTTAAGTCAACCAAAAATATCTTAAGTCAACCAAAAATATCTTAAGCCAATATAAATCTCACAACAAATAAAAGATTAAGCATGCTAGAATAGTAACCATGGGTCACTACTAAGCCATGCCACAAAAACTGCAATAAACACCTCATCCTCCACCTCAATAACCTTTTAATCCAAAAAGGTTTAAACCATAATGAGGTGTAATCTTCTAAAAGTAATCTTGTAAGAAATTATAAGAATACCCCTCATCCGTATGTACATACCCGCATCCATATTCTGAATAATACGAATACAATGAGACGAAAATAATCCAATAATATAATACTAGGATCTGGCTTAAACCAAAGCCCACTAGTATTATCCGTCCGAATCATGATACGCGCACAAGTGCACGTATATGATCGAACCCTGCCGTAAAACCATACGGCCTCTACAACGTTTTGCCCAAAGCAAGGAAACCCTCTGTGTGGGACTCTAAAGACTCGTCAATACGCTGGCAGTGGGTTTAACCATAAGCACGTCAGCGGCACTAGCTGTACGTAACGGCTACCCAGGTATTGAGAGAAAAGGAGGCCGACGAGCAAACTCATCATGAAATCCCTGAGCCTGACAGTGACAATATCCGTACAGTCCGGTCCGTTTGTCTATGAGTATCGCATATCGAGTTTAGAGGGTGGATAAAGTTAGACCCCTAATAATGCGACATTTAGTGTCGGTATGAAGCCCATCACCAACTGAGAAACTATTGATCCGAATCAGTAATTCTTGACTACCTTGGCCAAGGATTTCTGGTGATGGCCACCCATGCACAACGCGACATCAACCCCTAATACCAGGAGAGACGAATCCCCTGACGATCCGCTCACTGCCTCTATGTGGCTCGGGACTGTACCTAACTAAAACCTATTTGCACGACTCCTTTGAGCTGTGGTAGGGTAGAAATCAAAGCACAGTAGGAACTCACACGAGAAAAATGAAGATCTCAGGTCGATAGACTAACCTGTACACATGTCACCTGGGAACTGCTATCTGACAATAGGTATAATACCAAATAGCATGTTCCTGGCAAGTCCATCCGGTGTACTCATAACCCAATGAGCACCTGTATACATCTTAGGTGAACAAACTGACACCAGTGGCTTGTGAGACCGGCCACCACCCCTCGTCGGGGTCTCGATTAGTATACACTAGTCTACTCTGGAGTATCGATGCCCTGTTTTGAAACTCCCACGAATAGGGACATTTAAGGATGTGCTTATAGACCACCTAGCTCCCACGTATATGATTGCCATCATAATGCTGGTAGTCAAGAAAGAATCCTATGGGCTCTATCAACATGTAATAGTGATCTATAATGCCACCTAATGTTGTACATGATGATAAAGAAAAACAAGATAGCATACTATCATCTCGATTAAGACTGTTCTACATGTATAGGTCCTCCCTCAACCATCACGATCACCTGCCTGCGACTATGATAATTGCCTTGAGGGCACTATAGCCAACACTATCGTCGTAGCCCTTCCTCTTCTGGAAAGAACATGCGATTGAAGACGGATGGTCTGACTGGGTCCTTGGGTGGCGCTATTCGGATCGCAGCTTTCTTGACTTTTGAGGTCATAGCATTCTTTTGGACCAATTTCAGTTGTTCAAAAGAGTTAGCGAGGTTCACAGCCAATTTAGCTGTTGTTGCGGGATAACCTTATTCTTGGAACCTCATGAAGTTCAGCCTAGCAGGAGCCCTAGCCCTTTTGTTGGTTCTGTATCTGAGCCTTTTCTGTCTTAGCTTCTCGATTTTGAGGGCTTGACGGGCATCCGTCATCCTGAAAGCCATCGTGAGTCGATTGACAGGGAGCTTAGAGAAGATACCCGATAGAGCAGTTGTCAGGGGCACCGCTGGAGTTTGCCCGAGATGCCTTAATGCTTTATTTGTGTTGATGGCCTTGCCCCCAGCTTGGGCCAAAGAAAGTCGTTCAAACACCGACTTGCGTTTGGGTAGTGGTGCCCTCGAGATCACCATATTTGGCCTCCTGCCTTTCGAGGCCGGTCTGTCAGTTACTGGAGCTTGAGGAGCTGGAATGACATTAGCTAGCATGAATAGAATAGAGCCAAATGGTAGTGGCAGCTCCTCCTACTGTCTCCCGTGACTGGCCGGGAGGATCGTCCTGGCATCCATCTTCATCGTGTAGGAGATGGGAGCTATATCGAGAGCTGAGCTTGTTCTTGGAGACATTGTTGAGGCTTGATCACTTGAAATCCTGCATGAAAGAGCATTATTTTAGTATAAATAACGATATGTATGTTGATTGAGTTTGCATGAACACTTGACCCGAAATATGGGAGAAGAGAAAAGGTTCCACCGGGCGTGCCAAAATCTGTAGGGTGTTTTTCGTCACCCCATTAAGATTGGAATACATATCGCTTGTCAGGCGCACTACAGATTCCCCCTGCTTAGGGTAGGCCGGGGTTTATTGATTGTGGGGATCCGAATCTCCGGCAGCCACGGACTAAGCTGCCGTTAATTACCTCTCGCCTTTGAAGCGAAGGAACCTCCGATTTATGGGTCAACTAATCATGCGAACTCAATGTATGGTGCTTTTGTATATGTTTTTGGACGTATCGAGTACGTATTGGTGCTTATGTATATTTTTTTCTAACGGGGAAGGTATTTTTAGTGTGGGGCTGGGCGCCTGCAGGTCACATGAGTGGCGCGTGGGCGCTGGGCGCCCGCGGGTTACGTGCCATGCGCGTGGGCGCTGGGCGCCCGCGGGTCATGTGCCATGCGCGTGGGCGCTAGGCACCCGCGGGTCATATGAGTGGCACGTGGGCGCTGGGCCCTCGCGGGTCGCATGCCCTACGCGTGGGCGCTGGGTGCCAGCGGGTCATGTGCGCGGCACGCGACCGTTGGAAACACCAGCAGAGAAAGGGGCTTAGCCCCTGGGCTGGGAGTTGAACTCCCAAGGGGCTTTGGAGTTAAACTCCTAAACAGAAATTATGTATAAATTTGGAGTTAAACTCCCAAAATATTTGGATGTGGATTTTGAGTTAAACTCCCGATGGACTTTGGAAACTCCCAGAAAAGGGAATGATCCAAGGGAACCCCTTTCTTCTCCCTTTATTCTTGGATTTTCTTCTGAGCCTTGATCTTCCCGAACTAGGTTTTTTTTTGGAAATGGGTCTCCTTCCTCCTCCTCTCTGTTGGCTAGATCTTGGAGAAAAGGGGTGAGACTCAAAAATCTCCCCGTTTGGGGATTTGATGGAAGATCCGAGCTCCCCTTCAAGGGTTTTATGGTGAGAAACTATTTATTTTTGGGAAAGGAAGAGTTGAACTCTTGATTTAATTCAGAAAAGAAAAGAAACTTTAAAACCTTGAGGAAGGAGAAGGAGGAACAGAAACCCTAATTTTTGAGGTGAATGAATTCTTTTTTTTCCATCATCATGTTGCCTTATATAGGCATACAAGTTTCCACATAGCCCCTTGGGCTTTACAAAATGGCATTTTTCCCATCCCATATCTCACGTGCTTACTTCTTTTTGCATGTGAGCCATGAGCTTTATAAAAAATTGGCTTTTTGCCCATTTATTTTACATTCATGCATGGAAATTACATCAAAATTATTTATTACATAATTTTCATTTTAGCATGGGGGTGGCCGGCCGCAGGGCTCGACTTGGGCATGGCCCACTTGACCTGGGCTTGGGCCCGCTTACTTGGGGTTGACTTTGACTTTGACTTGGTCAACCGGGGTGTAATTTTTGACCCCAACAATATCGAGTAAGATTGTCCTGTACATACATATGTCCAAGTATCCACATGTATATATATACAATAATGGTCTCTAGGGCATACATATCCAACAATCTCCCACTTGCACTAAGGCCATATATTGGCGTATCGAGTACCCAACATCTGCACTAGAGCCACTTATTGGCGTATCGCATACCCAACATCTCAAATGGTCTCTCGAACTATGCTTGGGGAAGGGCCTTGGTGAATGGATTCTCCATATTGTCTTTTGTGTCCACTCTCCGCACCTCGATCACCCAGCGTTCAACGATCTCCCTGATCAGGTGATACCGCCTCAAGATGTGTCTGGATTTCTGATGGGACCATGGTTCCTTTGCTAAGCTATAGCTCCATTGTTGTCGTAATACAAAAGTATTGGATTAATAATGGATGGAACCATCTAAAGTTCGATAATGAACTTCTTAATCCAGACTGCTTCCTTTGCGGTATCATTGGCAGCAATGTATTCGGCCTCCATCGCCGAGTTTGCGACGGTGTCCTGTTTGGAGCTCTTCCAACAAACCGCCCCTCCGTTGAGAGTAAACATAAAACCCGAGACAGACTTGCTGTCATCCTTGTCACTCTGGAAGCTCGAACCCGAAGCGTGGGTATAGTGCTCATGTGAACCCTCTCCTCATCAGTCTTGGGAGACATCTCTTTGGAGAGGGTGATTCCGTGCAATGCGGGTATGTTACCATGCTTGGAATCTTCCATACTTAATCTCTTTAGTACGGTCTCTATGTACCTGGACTACGAAAGTCCCAATAATCTCTTAGATCTATCTCTGTAGATCTTAAACCCCAGAATGTACGAGGTATCACCCAGGTCTTACATGGAGAACCTTTGTGATAAGAACAACTTGAACGATTGTAGCATAGGAATATCATTTCCTATCAAAAGAATGTCATCCACGTACAAGACTAGGAATATGACAGTTCATCCCACAATCTTCTTATATATACAAAGCTCATTCTCGTTCTTGACGAAGTCAACTTCCTTGACTGTTTCATCAAAACAGATGTTCCAGCTCCGTGATGCCTGTTTTAATGCATAAAGAGATTTAAGCAAGTTGCACACCTTCCTGCTGCTCTCACTGTCTACAAACCCCTCCGGCTGATCCATATAAACGCACTCTTCTAAACTTCTGTTTAGAAAAGCCGTTTTTACGTCCATCTGCCAGATTTCATAGTCATGGAAGGCAGCAATGGTAAGTAGGATCCGAATGGATTTGAGTATAGCCACTGGAGAAAAGGTTTTGTCATAGTCCATACCTGGTATATGACGAAAACCTTTTGCAAAAAGTCTAGCCTTATAGGTTTCCATCTGTCCATCTACACCAATCTTCTTTTTGTAGATCCATTTGCATCCAACGGGTTTTACCCCAGGTGGAGCAATATCCAAGGTCCACACTTTATTGGCATACATGGACTTCATTTCGGATCGCATAGCATCTAGCCATTTATCAGAGTCCCTACCGATAATGGCCTGCTTGAAACTAGTAGGATCATCTTCTTCCAAGATGCAATCCTCTCGATCCCCGTCTATGAGAAAACCGTAGTATCTCTCGGGCGAATGAGAAATCCTACTAGATCTCTGGAGTGGCTAAGGTTCGTCGGGTACTACTGCATCTAGCGGTTCCACCAAATCCTCAGTTATAGTTTGTGTTTCTGGAACTTCATCCAGTTCTACTACGCCATCGCTAATGTTTTTTGTAAGAAATTCTTTTTCCAAAAATGTGGCTTCCGAGAAACAATAATCCTTTGATCCTCTGCGTAGTAGAATAGATATCCATTAGAATTCTTTGGGTATCCCACAAACTTACACAAAACTGATCGTGCCTTGAGTTTATCTGGGTTTTGCTATTTGACATAAGCAGGGCAACCCTAAATCTTAACACGTTTAAGATACAAACTCTTACCACTCCATATTTCATATGGAGTTTTGTGCACGGATTTAGATAGAACTTGATTCAAAACATGTGTCGCTGTTTGAAGCGCATATCCCCAGAATGAAAGAGGCAACTCGGCACTGCTCATCATGGAGTGAACCATATCCAATAGGGTACGATTCCTCCACTCCGATACGCCGTTGTGCTGTGGTGTATACAAAGGAGTAAGCTGAGAGAGAATTCCATTCTCTTTTAGATATTCTACGAATTTCGTGCTTAAGTACTCCCCTCCTCTATCAGATCTAAGGATCTTGATACTTTTACCAGTCTGGTTCTCTAATTCGTTCTTATATTCTTTGAATTTCTCAAAAGCTTCAGATTTATATTTCAAAAGATACACATATCCGAACCTAGAGAGATCGTCAGTGAATGTAATGAAGTATGAGAACCCACCCCTTGCATGTATAGACATTGGACCACATACATCTCTATGTATGAGTCTCAAGAGTTCTGCTGCTCTTTCTCCATGTCCGGTGAACGGAGATTTGGACGTCTTTCTCTTGAGACAAGACTGAAAAGTTTCATAAGATGAAAATTCGAACGCATTCAAATATCCAATTTTATGCAACTTAGTTTTTCTCTCCGATATGACCAAGTCTACAATACCACAAGTAGGATTCGTTCACTTTTGAACTCTTCTTCTTGCATGTGTTTTGTACATTGAAAACTGTACTTTGACTTAGAATATAGATACCATTACACAGTGTACCTTCTGCAACCAATACCTGATTAAGGTTAATGTTCATGATATTTCTGTAAGTCTACAGTAGTGCCCCGGCCGTCATTCTAACGCCAAACACGGAACAAAAACCTTTATAACTGGCGCTATCGCATACTATAACCCGGATCTTGCCATTAACGCTAAACTAACAAACTGTAAAGAGGTAGTAAGGCTATACCGATTGATCCGAGTCCTTCGGTCTTTAGCCATCATCCCACGCTCCTCGCGGCAACTCCGATCTCTTGTCTCCTCATCGAGGTAGCACCACGTCAACGGATCTTTAAACGAGCTCCCGCCTCTATACCGAGGCAACTCGAACATCAAGTCTGCTAAAAGAGATGACCAAGATGAAGTAGAGAATGAGTAGAATACTTTGTCTCAAACACCCTAGGGTTCTCATCACATGAGAGGGTTGTGGTGGAGGTTGAAGAAGATGCTTAGGATTGGAAATTGTGAACTCAAGAAACACTAGTGAGCCAAAAGAAAACTAAGCTCATAAACTTGTGTTATCTTCTTCTTCTCTTGTGAATAGATATATGAGGTTATGTCTTTTATAACCAAAAGAAAATATCTAATGAAAATATCTCCTCAAATATCCAAACCTAAAACAAAACTCATTAACTCTTTATTGACTCAGTAGATGACTCATTACATGAGTCATTAGTGAACATTCTAGAATTGATGAGTCACAACCATGAGTCACAATTTCCATTAATCATTTAAACCAAAATGATTAATCCAAAAGGAAATGCATCTTCTAAAATATTCTCGTAACGGATCACGAGAATACCCCTCATTGTATAAACATACCTGTATCCGTATTCCGACCGAATACGAATACGAGAGACCAAAATATTCCGACTCCATATAATACTTGGATCCAGCTTAAACCAAAGCCCACCAGTATTATCTGTCCGAAATATGACACGTGCACAAACGCACATGCATGTTCGAACCCTGCCATAAAACCATATGGTCTTTATAACGTTTCGCCCGAACTTAGGAAACTATCTGTGGGGGACTCTAAAGACTCGTCAGTACCCTGGCAGTGGGTTTAACTACAAGCACGTCAGCGGCACTAGCTATGCGTAATGGCTGCCCATGTACTGACCGAAAGGGAAGCTGATGAGCGAACTCATCCTGGAACCCTGCTGAGCCTATCAGTGACAATATACATACAGTCCGGTCAGTTCGTCTATGAATATCGCATATCGGGCCTAGGCGGCTGGTAACGTCAGACCCCCTATAGCGGTATAAGTTGTGTCGGAGAGTAGCCCAGAACACCCTGAGAAACTACTGGAATACTTACCAATAATTCTCACCTGCCTTGGCCAAGGACTTGGTGTAATGGCTCTCCTGGACACAGCACGATCTCACCCCCAATACCGGAAGAGACGAATCCCCTGCCGATCCGCTCACCTGCCTCCATGTGGCTCGGGACTGTACCCAACTAAAACCTGTTTGCATGACTCCTTTGAGCCGTGGTAGGGTAGTAATCTAAGCACAGTGGGAACTCACACGAGACAAATGACGACCTCAGGTCGATGAGCTAACCTGTACACATGTCACCAGGGAACTGCTATCTGACGATAGGTATAAATACCAACTAGCAGGTTCCCGGCGAGTCCTGTCCGGTGTACTCATAACCCAATGAGCACCTGTATACATCTTAGGTGATCCAACTGACACCAATGGCTTGTGAGACCGGTCACCGCCCTTCATCGGGGTCTCGACTGTATACACTAGTCTACTCCGGAGTATCGATGCCCTGTCTCGAAACTCCCACGACTAGGGACCATTTTTAAGGATGTGCTTATGGACTACCCAACTCTCACGTATATGATCGCCATCATACTGCTGGTAGTCAAGCAAGAATCTTAGGGGCTCTATCTACATGTAATAGTGATCATGTCACCTAAAGCTGTACACGACTGATAAAGGCAAACCATATAGCATACTATCATCTTGAGTAAGACCGTCTTACCGGTATAGATCCTCCCTCAATCATTGCAATCACGTACCTGCGATCCAATAATTGACTTTGAGGGCACTATATCCAACAATCTCCCACTTGCACTTAAGGCTAATTATTGCGATGTCGCATACTCACAGCCCGTGTGATACCGAACACCCAACTCCTCTACAAATCAGTTTCACAAAACTCGTTTGTAAAAACTCTTGTGTTCGAGAAATAGCCTCAGTGAGTGGATCCGCCCTAATTTTCCTTTCTATGTCTTTCTTAATCTCAAGTTCGCGGAGAAAGCCATATTCCGAATTGAGTAATACCTGTCTTAGAATATGTCTGGATATCTGATGGGACATAAATGAACTCCAAATACAAAATTCTTAGACTGTATCGACAACTGAAACTAATCAGTATCCTCTTGGACCACCTGTCCATAATACTGCCCCTTTTGTCAGAGGGAAAACTATAACTCTGACAATCACTCTGTCATCCATGTCACCTTGGAAGCCTGGAATGATAACCGTCTTCGAAGGAGGCTGCCGTCATTAAATCCGTAGAACATCCACTTATGTTCTAAAAATGCTTCCGTATGTTTCTCCAGGATTGGATTAATATAAACTTATTGCATCTAGTGCAAAAACAACATCTGGTGTGGTATTTGACATCTCACGATTGACTCAATTGCCTAACCAAGTGATCTGCCAATCATGCACATCCCTCTCCCCTTTAGTCTGTAAGACACCTTTAGAGAGGGTGACTCCATCAGCTGCAGGTACACCACCATGCCAGGAGTCATCTATTCTAAAATACTATTAGAATACTGTCAAAGTACCCATATTGGGAAACTACCCAAATCTAGATCTAAAACCATAGATCTAGTAACCAGAATGTCAGATATTATATCCATATCCTTTGTGGAGAAACAACTGTGTGACAACCACAGTATAACCGATCGTAGTATAGGAATTTTACTTCCTACTCTGTGTATGTCATCCAAATACCAGGACATCACACCCTACTTCCTTCTTAACATATCTATCCCCTTATTCTGATGAAGTCAAACCCATGACTATCACATAAAAAATAGATGATCTATTTCCGCTATATCTGCTCTAGTCTATAAATAGACATAAGCTACTTTCCCACTATACTTCCGCTGCTCCCACTGACCACAACAACCCTCTGGCAGAATAATATATACGTGCACTTCTAAAGCTAGTTTAGAACGACGCTATACTTAATCTCCTGCCGGGTCTCATAGCCTGGAACTACAGTAGTGTCAAGTCTGGGTAAACAAGAACCTCCCTGTCACCGTCCTTGAGGCTACCGGAGTACCTCTCGGGTGTCTGAGGTTATCCACCATATCTGCGGAGTGGCTAATGGAATGTCAAACCTGATTAAATCTTTAGGTTCTATTTAAATTTTCCGTAATCGTTTGCGGTTCTGGAATCACTTCCAGTTCTACCATACTCCCACTACTGTTTTCTGAAAAAATATATTTTACTAAAACTGTAGCGAGTCAAGAACAATATCACTATTAATCTTCCAGATGGTAGAAAATCAACCCTCGTCATAGCCTGGGTCAACCCACAAACTGCCTTTACAGAAACGTGCCTTGAGTTATCCAGAGTCTGGTTTTAAGGATAAGCCGGACAACTCCCCGTACATTAACATCGTTAAGATATGAACCATTCTATATCCAATATAGAAACTTTGGCACTTATTTAATTGGAACCAGATTCAAATTATGCAGCTGTCTCCAGTACATATCATCTTAATGGAGAGAGGCTAATCAACATTACTCAACTTAGGAATACATCCAATTATGAGTAACCTAAAAGAGAAACAAGTTTCTCAAAACCATTAACTGAATACCAATCACAAGTATCTACATCTTCGATCTCTTTGAAGAATCCCGATACTTGCGACACCTGGTTCTCTACTTTATGTAGGGTTACTAGGCACACTAACAAGGCTCTACAAGGCATCGACCATGCCCGTTTAAAAAATTTATGTGCCTAAAAACCCTAAGCAAGATCTTATACTAGAGTTTAGGCGAATCAAAAGGCAAGTAAACAACTTTACTCTAAAGGGAACACGAAATACAACCTTTGTAGATCGGTCCTCCACTTCATTTGCTCCTTGTTGAAGTCCCTTCGCTGCGATCAAGGTTCTCCCGAGCACTTGCATGGCTTCACGACGCGAAGGATGCGACCTTGCTTGAAGTCTCCGAGGCCGAAGATGATCTACGTCGAGGGAATTCCGACTCAAGCTCCTACTTCACTAACTAGAGAATTAGTGAAGTAAACACCCTAAACTAAAGTGCTAGTCTAGTAGAGGATGGAGAAATAGGAAGTAGGTTCTCTTTAGATTTTTGTTTCTCACAACCTTTCTCATTTTGGATCAAACCCTAGTTTTCTTTTTCTCTTGTTCAATGAAGAAGAAGATGAACAAAAGAAAGTGAAGAGGATAATGATCAAGTGTGGAGACTAACCATGGTGAGTGAGTATCATATACTAACTCTTGTAGAGACTTAACCCTAGGCTAATCTTTATGGTTGGGTTAAGAAATATCCATAGTAAAAACAAAACCAAGTTGAATTAGTCAATACATCCACAAGCTTCCACAAGCTTCATGCATTTTCTAATCCTCCACTTGATTTTGTAATTACTTTAGATATTAAAAACCCAAAATAAAATTAGCATAGTGTAAGTCTCATACACCCATGGATGATGTATCATCAACCATGATACAAAAATACAACACATTTTAATATATATCATATATATAGTAAAGATGTGTACATGTGAGAAAAAACCCTAAGTGAACATGTGGTAGTAAATGTAAACTAGTATATCTAATATACAATTATACACTTAATTATTAAATCAACACTTGACATAATAATCCGGTTATATCTAATATAACCAGCTAACATCCATTGTATCGACTTATCGAATCAACACTTGATTCGATAACCCGGTTATATCATATATAACCGACCAATACAAAAAGTGGCGAGAATAGAATACGGTATCATATACATGCATTATTCTCGGTCCGGCACATATCACATACGTGCTCCTATTTCGTTTTGCCTAAGCCAGTAAAACCTCTATGTAGGACTCTAAAGACTCGTCAATACGCCGACAGTAGGTGATGAGCACATCAAGCACCCACAAGCCGTCAGCAGTCCTAGCTGGACGTAACGGCTACCCAGGTATTGAGCGATCAGAAGATCAGCAAGCAAGCTCGCTCCAACTCCTGTAAAAGCCTGCCGGTAACACTTCACGTACAGTCCTGTCTCCTCGTCTGATATGTCGCATATCAAGTCTAGGGGTGGTAAACATCAGACCCCAATAACCGATAAGTCGTGCCGATGTGAGGCTCATAATGGGTCGAGAAACTACTGGTAACACTTACCAGCAAATCTCTAAATCTTCCCTGGCCAGGGACTTCCCTGTTACGGCCAATCGAGCACTGCGCAACATCAACCCCCAAAACCGGGAGAGATGAAACCCCTCCTATAGCTCATTGCCTCCATGTGACTCGGGACTGTACCCAAAAACCACCGTTTTGCATGCCCTCATGGACGTGGTAAGGTGGAAATCAAAGCACAGTGGGAATCACACAAGACTCTATGACGATCTCGGGTCTACAGACTAACCTGCACAAGTGTCACCAGAGAACTGCCATCTGACGTGAGGTATAATACCATCTGGGAGTTCTCGGCGAGTCCGTCCAGTGTACCAAGTCTCCACTGAGCACCCGTATACCATCTCTGATGTCAAACACCAATGGATATGGGATCATCCATCCCCCATCTCATGGGTCGAGAAGCGTATACGCTAGTCTACACTGGTATATCGATGCCCCATCTCGATACACCCACGGCTAAGGACCTTGAAGGATGTACTTATAGACTACCGTGTCCCCACTAGTATGATCCGCATCATAGTCCAGGTAGTCAAGTACACATCCTAAGGGCTTTACCAACATGTAACTATAAGACAGTATAAAGAGACAAGTATGCATGTTAAAGTAAAGAGCAACCAGATAGCATACTATCATATCGAGCAAGAAAGTCCTCTCTATATATGTCCAAGCATCCAATATAATATACAACATCTGTACAATACTGGCCTCTAGGGCATACATACAACTAACAATCTCCCACTTGCACTAGGGCCAGCTGTTGTAGTATCGCATACCGAGCATCCCGAAGAGTCTCTCAAACTGTATCTGGGGAATGGCCTTCGTGAGTGGATCCGCAGTGTTGTTCTTCGTGTCAACCCTCCTGACCTCGATCTCCCGGCGATCAACTATCTCCCGAATCAGGTGATACCGCCTCAGAATATGCCAGGATCGCTGATGGGACCTGGGTTCCTTGGCCAAAGCCACCGCTCCATTGTTATCGCAATACAAAGTTATTGGATGCTCAATGGATGGAACCACTCCAAGTTCAGTAATGAACTTCTTGATCCAGACAGCCTCTTTGGCAGCATCGTTGGCAGCGATGTATTCAGCCTCCATCGTCGAGTCTACCACGGTTTCCTGCTTGGAACTCTTCCAGCTAACCGCCCCTCCGCAAAGGGTAAAGACAAATCCTGACTGCGACTTAGAGTCGTCCTTATCACTCTGGAAGCTCGAATCGGTAAAGGACTCCACTTGGAGTTCTCCATTACCATACACCAAGAGCATCTCTTTAGTCCTTCGTAAGTACTTGAGAATACTCTTCACAGCTGTCCAGTGACTCTCTCCAGGATCAGCTTGATACCTACTCACTACACTTAGTGAGTATGCTACATCGGGTCTGGTACATAGCATCGCGTACATGATAGAGCCTACTGCCGAAGCATAGGGTATCCCTTGCATGCGAGCTCTCTCCAAATCAGTCTTGGGAGACATCTCTTTGGAGAGAGTGAGCCCTGAGATCGTGGGTAAAAACCCACGTTTGGACTCTTCCATACTAAACCTCTTTAGTATGGTGTCAATGTACCTGGATTGGGACAATCCCAATATCCGTTTAGATCTATCTCTATAGATCCTAATTCCTAATATGCAGGAGGCATCACCAAGATCTTTTATTAAGAATCTTTGTGATAAGAAGAGCTTGACCGATTGCAGCATAGGAATGTCATTTCCTATCAAGAGTATGTCGTCTACGTACAATACGAGGAAGACAACCTTACTCTCTGCCACCTTCTTGTAGATACAAGGTTCATCTACGTTTTTGACGAAATCAAACTCTTTGATAACGACGTCAAAGCAGATGTTCCAATTCCGCGATGCTTGCTTTAATCCATAAATGGATTTAAGCAGCTTACACACCTTCCCGCTGCTCCCACTATCTACGAAGCCCTCTGGCTGAGTCATGTACACGCACTCTTCTAAATCACCGTTTAGAAAGGCGGTCTTAACATCCATTTGCCAGATTTCGTAGTCATGATATGCAGCGATGGCAAGCATGATCCGGATGGATTTAAGCATAGCCACTGGAGAAAAGGTTTCGTCATAGTCCACATCTGGTCTTTGACGAAAACCCTTTGCAACAAGTCTAGCTTTGAAAGTCTCCACTTTCCCATCTACACCAAGTTTTTTCTTGAAGATCCACTTGCTCCCAATGGGTTTTACCCCTTCAGGAGCATCTTCCAAAGTCCATACTTTGTTGGTGTACATGGATTCCATCTCGGACCGCATTGCATCCAGCCATTTCACTGAGTCTCCACTCGTGATGGCCTGCTCGAAGCTGGTTGGGTCATCATCAACCATGATGCAATCCTCGCTCCCACCATCCATGAGAAAACCGTAGTATCTCTCAGGTGGGTGAGGAACCCTACTAGATCGGCGGAGAGGCCGAGGTTCGTTGGGAACTACCGAATCCTCTGGTTCAACCAAATCTTCTTTCGTAGTTTGTATTGCTGGAACCTCTTCTAGTTCTACCTCCATGCCACTAATCTCTTTTTCAAGAAATTCCTTTTCTAAAAAGGTGGCATGTCGAGAAACAAACATTTTTTGTTCCTCGGTTTGGTAGAAGATATACCCGCACGAATGTTTGGGATATCTAATAAACTTACACAGAATGGACCCTGCCGCGAGTTTGTCCGGATTTTGCGTTTTTACATAGGCCGGACAACCCCATATCTTAACATAATTAAGACATGGTCTCTTTCCTTTCCATATCTCATATGGAGTGGTTGGCACAGATTTGGTGGGAACTATATTCAATAGGTTTGCAGCTGTTTCCATTGCATACCCCCAGAAGGAAATAGGTAACTCAGCTGTGCTCATCATAGAGCGCACCATATCTAATAGGGTGCGGTTCCTCCGTTCCGATACACCGTTGTGCTGTGGTGTATATGGAGGAGTTAGCTGAGAGAGAATCCCATTCTCTTTTAGGAAGTCCAGAAATTCATTGCTCAAGTATTCACCTCCTCGATCAGATCGAAAGATTTTAATACTTTTCCCAGTTTGGTTCTCGACTTCTTGTTTATATTCTCTAAATTTCTCAAAAGATCCTGATTTGTGTTTCATCAGGAACACATATCCGAATCTAGAGAGATCGTCAGTGAATGTAATGAAGTACGCAGAACCATTCCTGGCATGCGTAGACATGGGGCCGCATACATCACTATGTACTAGTCCCAAGAGTTTCGTAACTCTTTCTCCGTGTCCCGTAAACGGAGTTTTGGTCATCTTGCCTTTGAGACATGACTGGCAAGTTTCATAAGATGAAAATTCAAACGGATTTAAATATCCATCCTTATGCAACTTAGCTAGTCGTGTCGCATTGATGTGACCCAGACTACAATGCCACAAGAAGGATTCGTTCATTTCTGAACTCTTCCTCTTGTGTGTGTTTGTTATACTTAGAACCGTTGATTGATTTAGAACATAAATGCCATTGCACAACGTGCCTGATCCAACCAACTTTTGGTTAAGAAAAATGTTCATAACATTATCCTGTAATACAAAATTATATCCCTCTTTACTCAACAAAGAAACCGATATAATGTTGCATATCAGGTTCGGCATGAAATAGCATTCATTCAGAAACAATGTATTACCAGTTGGCAATACAAGGTGATATTCCCCGACGGTTTTAGCTGCAACAATTGCACCATTTCCAACCCTTATGACTTTATCACCTTCTCCAAATTCTCTACCTTTTCTAAGCCCATGTAACTGATTACATATATGGGATCCTGACCCGGTATCTAATACCCAGGACGTAGAGCAAATGGAGAAACAGTTCTCTGTAACGAACACACCCGAAGAAAATGCATCAACATGTACTTTCTTCATTCGGGTGGCATGGGAATCCTGGTATTCCCCTATATCCTGTTCAGTCTTATAACTCTTATAAGAAAGTACGGAACCAACGTTCCCCAGCACAGTATAACATGCGGGTTCGGTCAATACATCCATATTATTATCTTGATTAAGGCATGATATGGTCGCTACCTGGAGAGAGAGAGAAGAAAACACTTTAGCATATGCTCTTGCAAGATCAGATTGGTTATTATTTTATCTAATCAGGATGGCTCCTACTGTTTTTATCAAATCTTCCTTCAAACCCTAAAAGGAAAGACTAGCCGGGATTAATTACACCCTACAACTTCGCCGATCTTTCAGCCAGGCCAGTGACGGTACTTTGAGGGAGGTTCCCCGTGCTTTCGCACGGACCTAATTAAAGTAAACCTCGTTTTCCCAGAGGTGTAACCCTGTTGACACCTTTCTAGACACCTACTTGATCGGCTAATTGTCCTGTGTAAAACTCTCCCGGGAGTAACAATTACTCGCAGTAGGTATCGGGATCCAACTATCTCATAGAAGGTATGCAATCTCATTGCAAATCTCAACACTTGAAATTCCCGATAATATTTTGCCCTTAGCGTCCCATGACCTTGACGCAGGCCAACAAACCATAGTGCGCTAGTCAAGTTCAACCCGTCATTTCTTGATTGAATTAAACCCACCCGTACGACCCTTGACACAGGCCAACAAAGTCGCACGACTACCCTAATCCAATCTGCATCATATGCATAAGCAGATAAATACTAGTTAGCTACCGCACACTACGCCTTGACGCAGGCTGACAAATGTAGCACGAATACTAAGTAGGACTTATCTGAAATGATGGAGGGTTACGACAGGTTTTTCTGAAAACCTATTGCGTAATGAACTTGATATCGTCGTAGAATCATGTGAATTTTGAAATGGAGTGATTTTGAGGCTTTCATTAGTTTTGCTAAAGAGGTCACTCCCGGTGAAGGGATCTCGGCTCTTTCCTTATGGAATAAGGTGCAGGATATATCATATACATCACTATGCAAAGCAAAACTCCAAAAGCAGTCAAAAGTCAAACCGAGTGTTGTAGCATTTGCCAGTTTTCCTAAAAAGGTCACTCCCGGTGAAGGGATCTCGGCTCTTTCCCCATCGAATATGGTGCGGGATATATCATATATATCACTATGCAAAGCAAAACTGTAGCTACCCTTTTTGAAAAATTTGATTCTACAACATCTTTTAGGTTTCTTTTCTTTCATTAATCACATTAATGAAGTCCCATCATTTAAGTCACCTAAACATCACAGATAAATACGACGTACACTTATGCCATCCGCATTCGCCTCGATGTCCCCTCGTGCACCGTTAGGTTAGGTAACTAATGGCAGAGCAGGGCAGGGCTAGCGCGGGTGTAAAACATAAGTAACGCCTATATAATATATAATATATACTATATACAGTATTTATCACAGCACATCAAATGATCACATCACAGATATCACAGCAGAAGAAATATATGAAACATTGGATATACTAGGACGTCCGTATTTTATTTTGAGCCTCTATAAAACACGGATTTCACGGTCGCGATGAATAGCCAAACCCACACCCCTAGACCCCTACGAGAGCGGCAAGCAACCCTACCAATTCTAGAGTTAGGAGACCCGGACTCAACTCCTCGAGTTGGTCTCCCACTGGACGCCAGAACCCGGTTACTTGTGCTCTCCTCCTTGGGTCTATTGTAGTGCGGAAAAGTAAATAATATACAAAAGGTGACATCAACCTCATCCCGGAAGTGCCCCAATAAAAGAATATTACATACATTTTAATTTTACATGAATGAAAATAAAAACTCTCATCTCACATAAAACCCCGCGGCTATTCGGAACGCGACGATCCAATATAACATATCCAGCAACACATAACATCACATGTCATCAACGTAAGTAAATATGCGCATCCCAATTGTCGTTGACATATAGCAGCGAAACCGGCGATATCACATATTACACTTACTGTCACAGAAAAGAAAGTGTAAAACTACAACATTTGGAATCCACAATCTCTTTAGACATCGTAAATCCGAAATATCACATATTTCCCATTTCATGCCAAACTGTGTGAATTCAACATATTGTATCACATTCCAGATAAATAGACAGTATTAAACTTTTCGATCGAATATTTAAATACCCAAGATTTCCTAAATAGCTCAACACTTGAGCGGAGTTCAAAAATTCCAGAATACGTCATAGTAGCAACGGTCCAGCCGTAGAAGGGTCAAGCCAACGCCTCACATGTGGCACGCCGTACTGCCCCAAACCCTAAGGTTCAAAGGGCAGTTTAAGACGGTCACATAATCGAGTTAAGGTTTGTTGTCTTCTAGAGGGTCCATCGTGTCACATGCACGTTTTTCCGAAAGATTTAAACCCGAGAAAAATTCAACACTTGAAACTTTTTCGTGCCGGGAAAAATTGAGTTAGTGATATCCGTTCGAACATTTTAATACTCACTAAATTATCCGGAATAACATAACAAAATTAAATTCTCCGATCGAATCGACGATTACAAAATAGACCCTAAAATACTCAACACTAGAGTCAGTTTAAAAATACCCATAAAATAGCACAATCAGATACAAGAATTACTGTGCAAACTAACTGTCAAAGTCTCACTGTACGGCCGTGGTTCCGCGACACAAGCAGGGTATTGCCGCGGAACCGCGGCGGTCCGTACATATTACGTCACCAATTTTGCGCCGTAATTCTTAGAAATCCCTGCTGTATTTTTAGATATTTTTAATTCTGAAAAAACCCAGATTTTGAAAAAAGTCCAGAGAGGGGTTGATTTCGACGTTGTCGGGTTCGTTCGGAGTTTTAACTTCGTTAACACATCACCTAATGCTCTAGCTAGGCTCTGATACTACTGTAGGGTTACTAGGCACACTAACAAGGCATCAACCATGCCCGTTTAAAAAATTTATGTGCCTAAAAACCCTAAGCAAGATCTTATACTAGAGTTTAGGCGAATCAAAAGGCAAGTAAACAACTTTACTCTAAAGGGAACACGAAATACAACCTTTGTAGATCGGTCCTCCATTTCATTTGCTCCTTGTTGAAGTCCCTTCGCTGCGATCAAGGTTCTCCCGGGCTCTTGCATGGCTTCACGAAGCGGAGGATGCGACCTTGCTTGAAGTCTTCGAGGCCGAAGATGATCTACGTCGAGAGAATTCCGACTCAAGCTCCTGCTTCACTAACTAGAGAATTAGTGAAGTAAACACCCTAAACTAAAGTGCTAGTCTAGTAGAGGATGGAGAAATAGGAAGTGGGTTCTCTTTAGATTTTTGTTTCTCACAACCTTTCTCACTTTGGATCAAACCCTAGTTTTCTTTTTCTCTTGTTCAATGAAGAAGAAGATGAACAAAAGAAAGTGAAGAGGATAATGATCAAGTGTGGAAACAAACCATGGTGAGTGAGTATCATATACTAACTCTTGAAGAGACTTAACCCTAGGCTAATCTTTATGGTTGGGTTAAGAAATATCCATAGTAAAAACAAAACCAAGTTGAATTAGTCAATACATCCACAAGCTTCCACAAGCTTCATGCATTTTCTAATCCTCCACTTGATTTTGTAATTACTTTAGATATTAAAAACCCAAAATAAAAATTAGCATAGTGTAAGTCTCATACACCCATGGATGATGTATCATCAACCATGATACAAAAATACAACACATTTTAATATATATCATATATATAGTAAAGATGTGTACATGTGAGAAGAAACCCTAAGTGAACATGTGTTAGTAAATGTAAACTAGTATATCTAATATACAATTATACACTTAATTATTAAATCAACACTTGACATAATAATCCGGTCATATCTCATATAACCAGCTAACATCCATTGTATCGACTTATCGAATCAACACTTGATTCGATAACCCGGTTATATCATATATAACTGACCAATACAAAAAGTGGCGAGAATAGAATATGGTATCATATACACGCATTATTCTCAGTCCTGCACATATCACATACGTGCTCCTATTTCGTTTTTCCTGAGCCAGTAAAACCTCTATGTAGGACTCTAAAGACTCGTCAATACGCCGACAGTAGGTGATGATCACATCAAGCACCCACAAGCCGTCAGCGGTACTAGCTGGACGTAACGGCTACCCGGGTATTGAGCGATCAGAAGATCAGCAAGCAAGCCCGCTCCAACTCCTGTAAAAGCATGCCGGTAACACTTCACGTACAGTCCGGTCTCCTCGTCTGATATGTCGCATATCAAGTCTAGGGGTAGTAAACGTCAGACCCAATAACCGATAAGTCGTGCCGATGTGAGGCTCATAACGGGTTGAGAAACTACTGGTAACACTTACCAGTAAATCTCTAAATCAGCCCTGGCCAGGGACTTCCCTGTTACGGCCAATCGAGCACTGCGCAACATCAACCCCCAATACCGGGAGGGACGAAACCCCTCCTATAGTGCATTGCCTCCATGTGACTCGGGACTGTTCCCAAAAACCACCGTTTTGCATGCCCTCATGGACGTGGTAAGGTGGAAATCAAAGCACGGTGGGAATCACACAAGACTCTATGACGATCTCGGGTCTACAGACTAACCTGCACAAGTGTCACCAGAGAACTGCCATCTGACGTGAGGTATAATACCATCTAGGAGTTCTCGGCGAGTCCGTCCAGTGTACCCAGTCTCCACTGAGCACCCGTATACCATCTCTGATGTCAAACACCAATGGATATGGGATCATCCATCGCCCATCTCATGGGTCGAGAAGCGTATACGCTAGTCTACACTGGTATATCGATGCCCCGTCTCGATACACCCACGAATAGGGACTTTGAAGGATGTACTTATGGACTACCATGTCCCCACTAGTATGATCCGCATCATAGTCCAGGTAGTCAAGTACAAATCCTGAGGGCTTTACCAACATGTAACTATAAGACAGTATAAAGAGACAAGTATACATGTTAAAGTAAAGTGCAACCAGATAGCATACTATCATATCGAGCAAGAAAGTCCTCTCTATATATGTCCAAGCATCCAATATAATATACATCATCTGTACAATACTGGCCTCTAGGGCATACATACAACTAACACTTTATTCCTATACCCAAAACTTCTCAAAACTTAGACCTTGTATTTCTACGAAACACTTGTCTAAAAACTAGAGAAGTCACAAGTAAACAAAACATAGTACGAGGACCAACCCCTTTGTCCTGATGGACACTGGACATCATACAATACTCTGTATGAGTCCTCTGAGTCGAATAACTCAAAACATGTGCATCGTAGGTTGAAAACGATTCTTATGGTTAAGAACTCCTCCGCTGTTCAACGCTCCTTACCCAATCATCAACTGATATAGGTAAATGTCATGGACATAATTTCAAAAAGTTATATCTCACTTTATAAAAATAAACGTACAGATATATCAGTTTGAAATTGGTGCACAACAACGGATACTCAAAACCAAATACTTGCCGTTCGGCAAAAACCCAGACGACTTCCTCAAATATCACCAATTACAACGAATTCCGATATAATGAGGATGATCACCTAATTCTCAATAACTTACTCCTACTCATCATCTGTAAAACCATACGGATGTGAGAATCATACCTGGTAAATACATACCCTGGAGTAAGTATCTAATCGGGAAATCAGTTTTTCTTTAACAATGCACAGTGAAACTGAAATATGAAAATGTTTCGTAGGGGTATCCTGATATTCTTAGTAATGCCTCTTCCATAATCCAATTCATGACTATAACCGTATATTTTTGCCATCTCTCCAAATCCCTTTATTTGTCTTTATTCATTACCTTCTGTACACCCTTTTAGGCTAAGTGGTTTTCTTCCTTTCCTACCGTTCGGCACCAGCCTATGGTTTGGAAGAAGACTATCCAGTAAGCATAATAGGTGTACTCTCCTAAACCAAGGAGTACTCGCAACCTGAGAGAAGGTGATGATAAAAAGACAACTGAATAATACCTTATTCTATTTCTCCCGAACTGGGGAAAAAAGCAAAGGTGAAGTAGGAGTGGCGATGAAGTACGCGGTTTGGTCGTGAATGATAGCAGTCGCAATTTACTTTGCCCTCTTTCTAATCCATTTATTTTGTCTTTACTTATTACCTTCTGTACACCCTACTTAGGCTAATTGGTTTTCTTCATTCCCTACCTTTCGGCACCTGCCTATGGTTTGGAAGAAGACAATCCAATAAGCGTAATAGGTGTACTCTCCTAAACCAAGGAGCCCTCGCAACCTGAGAGAAGATGATAATAAAAGACAACCGAATAAACCAATTCAATTTCTCCTGAACCTGGATCCATCCTCGAAGAAGTCCCTTCGAGTTCGTATATAACCATACGATGGATCTATCCAATGGAAGTGGATATTCATAGTGATACGAGGTGTTCTGAGAAATTCAAAGGGTAATAGAAGGAGCAGCAATGACTTATGCAACTCGGACAATCCAAAAGCCAGTATTTTAAGAAGGTTCGGTCAACTTGGTCACTGAGTCATAGTCTAGGGTCGGTCAATGGTCGCTGCCAAAGAGAGAGAGAAAAGAAACACTCTGCGTGCACTCTAACCTAGATCAGAATGGTTATCACTTTATCTAATCAGGAAACCTCCCACTGTACTGTCAAACTCTCCTCCAAACCTGAAAGAAGAATCAATTGGGATCACCTGAAGAGTAAACCAACTCATCAGTGGGAATCGGGATCCAACTCTCATCGCATGATAACGTGAAGGAATCCACTCATGTTATCACACTCCAGAAGGTATGCGTATGCCTGGCAAGTTTCAGTTTCTTTAGAAACTCCCGATATGATTTTTACCCCATGCTCTTATGACCTTGACGAAGGCCAACAAATCATAAGTCACATATCAAGTTCTACCCATCATTATCTTGTCAATTTGAACCCACCCGAACATGCCCCTGACATTGGCCAAATGGCAGAACGACTGTCCCAAACCAACTCATCTATCTATGCAACAGAAAGGTAACAAGCAGCTACCATCCACTATGTCTTGACGAAGGCCAACAAACATAGCATGAATACTACGTGCTACCCATCTGAAACGACGGAGGGCTACGGCTGGTTTTTGGCGAAAAACCTTTAACGTAACAAACTTGATATCGCTGAAGGAACCTGATAGCTTTTTATAAAAATATAGTGGCGAAAACCTTTGCTAAAGACGTCACTCCCGGTGAAGGGATCTCGGATCTTTCCTCGTAGAATGAGGTGCAGGATATTCCAACTGAATACCACGATGCAAAGCAACATGAAATCGACTATAGTGATGTTATTACCCTGACGCAAATTTCTGCCCAAGGGGTCACTCCCGGTGAAGGGATCTCGGCCCTTGCCTCGTCGAATGAGGTGCAGGATATTCCAACTGAATACCACTATGCAAAACAAAAGAAAACATCCTTATAATAACACTTTTTAAAACTGTTCCAACAACGTCCAAACAGGTTTGTTTTACTTTGCATTGATCAGAATCAACGCAGTCCTATCAATTAATCACACCAGAAAAGAACGAAAATATAATGTACGTATATGCCATCCGCATTCTCCACTGGGTCCCGTCATCACCCGTTAGGTTACTTAACTAACGACAGAGCGGGGACTGGACTAGCGCGGGTGTAAAACATATACAACATCTACTAGTATATATACCAATATACAATAATCGCTCCAGGCGTGATAAATGCAACATTACAGAAAAGTAATAAGCGTCATAGAACAATACAGATAATCTGGGATCCCCGGGTTTCACAGAGCCACTGCTGAAACCCGACATTCCCCTGGTCGTGTGGATAGCCTGTGCAATGAAACCTAGACCCCTACGAGTGCGGAAAGTTACCCGCCAAAACCTGAAGCGAGGCAGCCCCTTATCGCAAAGTGAATGGACTACCCTACACTTCATGGAATCCGGTAACTTGAGCACCTCTCCTTGGGTCAACCTGTACCCCCTACGAGTGCGGCGAATAGTCTGCCAATTCTAGAGTGAGACCCTCTGCCTCTCAAAGCTATAAGATGCGGACCCGTTGCCCTCCAGAACCTGGTTATCCCTGCACTCCGTCGCGGGGTAAACCTAGTACAGAAATGAAAAATATGTACAACGGGTACATCGACCTCAGTCCGGTCGTGCCCCAAAAGAATATTATACGAACAGGCAGTGACGGCAGTCCACATGTTGGACGCTCGCCCCGCAATATCAAATGTACAAATAAATCCAAACTGCACTACCATTGCACACAGCTATCCACCACGACAAATCCGCAACATCACAGCACAACACAGAACATCAACGCGAATGTCACGTTCGCAAACCCGTCTAAAAGAGCTATAGCAATTAGACACGATTTACCGCTCGAATGACATTCACGGTCGGAGATATAATGTAAGTACTATAAACTAACAAGTTTAAAATTTCGATCGACAAAACTTCCCGAAGTGGGCCCCACGTACAACTCCAGTACTGAAACAAAATATGGGCCCAAACAAAATATTACAGAAACCATAATTCCCCATGAAAGACACTACTGTAGAAAAATGGTACTCTGTTGCTCCAAAACGGCGGGGGAACCGCGGCCAAACCATGGTTTGTGCGGCGGTTCCGCGGCAGTACTGTGGAGACAGTGGACCAAATTTCTACAGTATCCTTAAAAAAGCCTGCACGATTTTCTGAGATGCTCAAAATAATTTTTAGAGGAAAAAACAAAATCGACAGAAAGTTTAACATTAAAATCGCGGTTTTGGAAATTTCGTTCGATCGATATTTT
This sequence comes from Agapanthus africanus, assembly GCA_030015575.1. Lineage (NCBI taxonomy): Eukaryota > Viridiplantae > Streptophyta > Magnoliopsida > Asparagales > Amaryllidaceae > Agapanthus > Agapanthus africanus. Next base: position 644,692,803 of record CM057342.1, read on the forward strand.
AAACACGTTAGAACAAGTTAGTAAAGGTTAATGGCGTGGCTATGATACCATGTAAGTCTACGGTAGCGTCCCGGCCGTCATTCTGACGCCAAACGCGGAACAAAAACTTTTATAACTGGCGCTATCGTATACTATAACCCGGATCTTGCCATTAACGCTAAACTAACAAACTGTAAAGAGGTAGTAAGGCTATACCGATCGATCCGAGTCCTTCGGTCTTTAGCCATCATCCCACGCTCCTCGCGGCAACTCCGATCTCTTGTCTCCTTATCGAGGTAGCACCACGTCAACGGATCTTTAAACGGGCTCCCGCCTCTATACCGAGGCAACTCGGACATCAAGTCTGCTAAAAGAGATGATCAAGATGAAGTAGAGAATGAGTATAATACTTTATCTCAAACACCGTAGGGTTCTCATCACATGAGAGGGTTAGGGTGGAGGTTGAAGAAGATGCTTAGGATTGGAAATTGTGAACTCAAGAAACACTAGTGAGCCAAAAGAAAACTAAGCTCATAAACTTGTGTTATCTTCTTCTTCTCTTGTAAATAGATATATGAGGTTATATCTTTTATAACCAAAAGAAAATATCTAATGAAAATATCTCCTCAAATATCCAAATCCAAAACAAAACTCATTAACTCTTTAATGACTCACTAGATGACTCATTACATGAGTCATTAGTGAACATTTTAGAATTGATGAGTCACAACCATGAGTCACAATTTCCATTAATCATTTAAACCAAAATGATTAATCCAAAATGAAATGCATCTTCTAAAATATTCTCGTAACGGATTACAAGAATACGCCTCACTGTATAAACATACCTGTATCCGTATTCCGACCGAATACGAATACGAGAGACTAAAATATTCCGACTCCATATAATACTTGGATCCGGCTTAAACCAAAGCCCACCAGTATTATCTGTCCGAAATATGACACGTGCACAAACGCACGTGCATGTTCGAACCCTGCCATAAAACCATACGGCCTCTACAACGTTTCGCCCGAACTTGGGAAACTATCTGTGGGGGACTCTAAAGACTCGTCGGTACCCTGGCAGTAGGTTTAACCATAAGCACGTCAGCGACATTAGCTGTGCGTAACGGCTGCCCATGTACTGACCGAAAGGGAAGCTGATGAGCGAACTCATCCTGGAACCCTACTGAGCCTATTAGTGACAATATACATACAGTCCGGTCCGTTCGTCTATGAGTATCGCATATCGGGCCTAGGGGGCTGGTAACGTTAGACCCCTAATAGCGGTATAAGTCGTGTCGGAGAGTAGCCCTGACCACCCTGAGAAACTACTGGAATACTTATGTTTACCGCCGGAAACCGGGAAAGACTGACGTCTTGCCTGAATCTGGGGACAGATGATATTTGGTTTTATCCGTCCAACTCTCCGAAGATGCCAAGTTGATTTATGGCACTGTGTATCAGAGGTTTAGACGGATGCGGCCGATATAGCAGACTTCGTCAGATTCCCCCTCGCTTGAGGGGTTTTTGATTGTGGGGACGCTCTTCCCTGCAGGCGCAAGCCCCTGCAGTTAATTACGTTACCGCATCGCGGTAACAACTTTCTCCTTCTCCAGAATTTCACTTCATGTCGTGGGTGTTTTTTTTGTTTGTGGTTGCCCATGGATTGTATACGGAGACTAATTTATGTCGTCGCCCGTAGGACGTGAATTGGTCCAAATCCGTATTTTCTTAGATTTGGGTTTTGGGTTTTGGTTTAAAGATACGTTAGCCATATTTGAGGCTAAGATCAACTTAAACGTTTGTTAAGGATACGTTAGTCTAATTTCCAGACTAAGATCAACTTAACGGGATCGTCTAGATCCATTTCCAGTTTAGGGACATGGTGGTCCATTGCATGTATGGCCGTCGGGACCCATCACCTCTCTGACAACGTTGAAGAATTACAATGACAGATGTCAGAGGAGTTCAGAGATGTACCCTTGAACCAAAGTTGATTGGGGGATCTATAGTCCAATTTGGGACTAAAGTCTGTTTGAAAGTTGAAGGATACGTTAGCCATATTTGAGGCTAAGATCAACTTAAACGGGATCGTTTAGATCCGACAAAAGAGCATTTGGAGGCTCTATTGTTCCAGTTTAGGGACGCAGTGGTCCATGTTCCAGTTTAGGGACATGGGGGTCCAATACAAGTTTAAGGACATAGTGGTCCATTGGTAGTTTAAAGAAATTGCGGTCCGTGGCATGTATGGCCGTCGGGACCCGTCACTTCTCTGACGTCGTTGAAGGATTTCAACGATAGGCGTTAGAGGAGTTCAGAGATGTACCCTTGGACCAAGTATAAATTGATTTAAAAGAGCAGCCGTGCTCAGTCAATTTAATTTGAGGACTTACGGCCATGATTGGGCTAAGTCCAGTTGAAGATGTTCAACGTTTTTATTTATATTTAGCCTAGTAGGCCTTTATTAGGGCTCTGCCCCTGCACTGCATTTTATTCTGGCCTATTAGGCCTTTTAAGTTGGGCTCTGTCCCCTTTTTTATAATGCAGAGCATTTATTTTAGTCTATTGGGCCTTTTAATTGGACTCTGCTCTTTAACAATGCGCTGCATTAATTAGTCTGACAAAGTGCCACGTGGCTTGTCAGGCGCTTTGCGCCAATTGAGGAGCGCAAGGCGCAAGCCCATGGGGAGGTGACACGTGTCACGCTCAGAAGAGTGCAAGCGTAGTGCGAGATCCCTTGGAGTCGGCTATGTGACAGTCGTCGACGGCTCTTTTGCGCTCATCTATCGCATTTTTCCGATGTCTACGAGCTTCACACTTTGTCCTGTTGAAGTGTTGCTTTTGAGCGACATATCCTTGCCACCAACACTTAAAGGAGTCGCAATCTTCGGTAGGATGTATGATCTTCTGATGATATAAGCAGAAGTTAGGATGCATCTCTACTCCTCCGAGAGTATTTTCTTCAGAGGGCGGTAGCTTCATTCCCACTGATAGGGCTTTGGCGAACCTTTTCCTCCTCTTGAATTTGTTTTTATCCGCAGCGGATGACTTTTGATTTGACGGGAGTGCCTCGACTCTCTGGTCCAGTCGTCGGTGTTTGGCTCCTTCCAGTATAGCCATCTCACGCTCTTGATTGGCTTTAACTTTCAGACGAATCTCATTCAGGAAGGCATCGATCAACTCGTCTGATGGATGCGGAATTTCTGGTTCAGGGTCCACCCTCGGTTTCTCAGCACAAGGAGCCTCTTTATCATCCGCCAATGAGTAAGAGATCACATGACAAGTTGCCCCCGGTGCGTCCGTCTTCTTTGGAGTGTGCGGCTGTGGTGGGTTTACCTTCCACTTTTCAGACAGCGCAAACTTGCCTTGTAGGTACTGATCCTCGATCCATCCTTTAAAGACGAAGCAATTCTCGATCGGGTGACTTACCGTTTGGTGGTAAGGGCAATAATTGGGATTATTGATATCGCCTGGCTGCAACAGACATTTTGGACTCGGAAGATTGATGAGTCTGTTGTGCACTGCCAGCTCAAACAGTCTTCTTGTCTTATTCTGAGGAAACGAGTAAGGACGTCCTAGTCTCTCCTCGAGGGATGGGCGTGGACGCATGTCGTTTTGGCGAACGACCGGCTTTGAGTTGCTCGGCTGCTGTTGGGCATTGGCGACGACGATCACTTTCCCTTTTCCTTTCTCATTTCGAGAGTCTGGTTTTGGAGGAGACGGTCCATGGCCCATCTGGTCCATTTGGGCTAATTTGTCGATCAAGGCCTGGAAGGTGGTCGGCCTGAAGAACATCATGAATTGCGAGATGTTAGTTATGTATATGCCCTAGAGGCCATTGTTGTACATATGATGTATATTATAATGGATGTTTGGTTATATATAAAGATGACTTTCTTGCTCGTCATGATAGTATGCTATTTGGTTTCACTTTATCTTAACATGTTTACTTGTACTGGTTTACTGTTTTACTCTCACATGTTGATAAAGCCCTTAGGGTTTGTACTCGACTACTGGGACTATGATGAGATCATACTAGTGGGGCCGCGGTAGTCGATGAGTACATCCTATAACTGTTCCTAGTCGAGGGTATATCGAGACAGGGCATCGATACACCAGAGTAGACTAGCGTATACGCATCTTGACCCATATGATGGGCGATGGATGATCCCATATCCATCGGTGTTAGACATCAGAGATGGTGTACGGGTGCTCAGTGGAGACTGGGTACACTGGACGGACTCGCCGAGAACTCCCAGATGGTGATATACCACACGTCATATGGCAGTTCTCCGGTGACACTGGTACAGGGTAGTCTGTAGACCCGAGATCGTCATAGAGTCTTGTGTGATACCCACTGTGCTTTGATTTCCACCTTACCACGTCCAAGAGGGCGTGCAAAACGGTGGCTTTTGGGTACAGTCCCGAATCACATGGAGGCAATGAGCGATAGGAGGGGATTCGTCTCTCCCGGTATAGGGAGTTGATGTTGTGCTGTGTTCGATTGGCTATAACTGGAAGTCCCTGGCCAGGGCTGATATAGAGATTTACTGGTAAATGTTACTAGTAGTTTCTCGACCCGTTATGAGCCATACATCGACACGACTTATCGGTTACTGGGGTCTGACGTATACCACCCCTAGACTTGATATGCGACATATCAGACGAACAGACCGGACTGTACGGGAGTGTTACTGATCGGATTCACAGGAGAACGCACAGGCTAGCTTGTTGATCTTCTGATCGCTCAATACCTGGGTGGCTGTTACGTTTAGCTGACCGCTTGCAGCTTGTGGGTGTTTGATATGATCATCACCTGCTACCGGCGTATTGACGATTCTTTAGAGTCCTACACAGAGGTTTCTTGGCTCAGGCGAAACGGAGTAGTGGCGCATATGTGATATGCGCAGGAGCGTGAATAATACGATATGGGATACCGTATTATATTCTCGCGATATATGGATATGAACCGGCTCATCGGATCAAGTGTTGATTCGATGAATCGGTACATGATATATTAGTCGGTAATATTCGATATAGCCGGATCGTCGGATCAAGTGTTGATTCGATGATTTAATATATAATAATATATATATGATATATTATTATATTAACTAATATTGGCTTGCTTTATTATTTCATTTTCTCAGTGGGTGATACATTGATATATATGCGATATATGTTAATTGTATTATTTTCTTTTGTTGCAAATATATAATATATATGTGATATATATTATTGTGACATGATATGATTAATTTTTAAACATGTTTAAGGATGATTAATTGAGGTTAGGGTTTGATTAGGGTTAGTAGCTTCAAGTTCATTCTAGAAGCTTTATTCTTTTGTCTTGGTTAAGATATTTGTGATGACACATTCTTAACCTAACCAAACCCTAACCCTAGTTGTTTCTCTACTCATTCTCATCCATTCGTCCTTGACCATGGTTATATATCAATCATATGATTTATAATTCTATTCATCACAAAAGGATGATGAAATGATCATTATTCTTTTTCCATTATCATCTTCTTCTTCTCTCTTGAAGAAGCTCTCTTGAAAATCCTTAAGTGATGATAAAATATGAGAAAATGATATAAAAAGAAAGCAAAATCACTACTCTCTCATCCTCATCTCATCTAGCCCATGGGATTAGTGTGTTCTCTTCTTTAAGAGTGAGAAAGCTTGAGCCGTAGCAACTTCAAGGTAGATCATCGGAGATTTGGAATACGACAAGCTAGAATGGATCGTTCGAGTCGTGGAGCCTCTCATGAGTCCGGGAGATCGTGGATCGCGGCAAAGGGACTTCTACTCGGAGCTTGTGAAGTGAAGGAGCGGACTACAAAGGTTGTAATCTCTCACACTTAGATAAAAGTTATCTTATTGCATGTTTAACCCTAATAATCTAGCAAAGATCCCGGCTTTGGGTTGTTCGGCACGTCTAAAATTTTATCCGGGCATGTTTGATGCCTTTAGAACCTTCTCAAGAGTGCCTAGGAACCCTACAGTGGTATCAGAGCCTAGCTAGAGCATTAGGCGATGTGTTTACTGTTGGAGATAGTGCCCTCAGAGTCAATTATTAGGTCACAGGTACGTGACTGCAATGATTGATGGAGGACCTATCCCGATAGGACAGTCTTACTCGAGATGATAGGATGCTATCTGGTTTACCTTTATCATCGTGTACTGTTTTAGGTGACCTGACAAGTTGCTATTACACGTTGATAGAGCCCCTAGGATTCTTGCTTGACCACCAGCAGTATGAGGGCGATCATATAAGTGGGAGCTGGGGGTCTATAAGCATATCCTTAAAAGGTCCCTAGTCGTGAGAGTTTCGAGACAGGGCATCGATTCTCCATAGTAGACTAGTGTATACAGTCGAGACCCCGACGAGGGGCGGTGGCCGGTCTCACAAGCCACTGGTGTCAGTTGGATCACCTAAGATGTATATAGGTGCTCATTGGGTTATGAGTACACCGGACAGGACTCGCCGGGAACATGCTAGTTGGTCATATACCAGACGTCAGATGGCAGTTCCCTGGTGACATGTGTGCAGGTTAGTTCATCGACCTGGGGATCGTCATTTGTCTCGTGTGAGTTTCCACTGTACTTTGATTACTACCCTACCACGGCTCAAAGGAGTCGTGCAAACAGGTTTTAGTTGGGTACAGTCCCGAGCCATATGGAGGCAGTGAGCGTATCTTCAGGGGTTCGTCTCTCCCGGTATTGGGGGTGAGGTCGTGCTGTGTCTAGGAGAGCCATTACACGAAGCCCTCGGCCGAGGCAAGGAGATTTACTGGTAGGTATTCCAGTAGTATCTTAGGGTGTTCTGGGCTACACTCCGACACGACTTGTACCGCTTTTGGGGGTCTGACTTTTACCAACCCCCTAGGCCCGCCATGCGATGCTCATAGACGAACGGACCGGACTATACGGATATTGTCACTGACAGGCTCAGTAGGGTGTCAGGCTGAGTTCGCTCACAGACGTCCCTTTTGGTCAATACCTGGTAGCCCGTTATGTATTGGCTTATACCTCTAACGTGCTAGTGGTTAAATCCACAACCAAGGTGTTGATGAGTCTTTAGAGTCCCCCACATTCAGTTACTCATCTTTCGGGCGAAAAGTTGTAGAGGCCGTATGGAGATATGGCAGGGTCCGATCAGATACGTGCGGTATTGCACGGATCAGGATCGGACAGTCTGTACTATAGGCCGTATGGTTATATGGCAGGGTTCGATCAGATACGTGCGGTATTGCACGGATCAGGATCGAACGGATATTACTAGCCGGTTTTGGTATAAGCCGGATCCTAGTATAGTACAGTGTAGATTTTGTCTCATTGCATTTGTATTTCGGTCGGAATACAAATGCGGGTGTGTATGCACAGTATCGGGGTTTTCCTGTAATTTATTACGGGACCAGTTTTATGGAGTTGCCAGTTTGCTTTCCGTTTCGGCCGATTTCCATTGTTCCGTTCATTGGCCGAAGATTGGTGGAGGAGGGTTTATTTGCATTGTTGCAAATAGGCATTAGTGGAGGGGGTTCTTTGCATCTTGTTGCATCATGATGGCTTTCATGTGGTGCACCATCCATTGACCTTGACTTCTTGACTTCTTCATGATGGCTTGACTTTTTGAAGTCATCATGCTTGATGATGGGTTATGATATGGTTGTGGAGTGTTGGTTTTAGTTGGTTATCATGTTTTTGCATGATAGTTTTTCTCCCTCTCTCTCTTGCATTATGAGGTTGATTTATCTTTTGATACACTATCTTCACTCTCATTCTCTCCTCCCCCTCTAGTTATGGCCGGCCAAGCTTGGAGGAGGGGTTGCCCATTTTTGTAGTGGGGATTTTTGCTCTTTTGATGTTAGAAAAATCCCCAAGTTCCTCCACATTGTTCTTGTATCATTCCTCCACCACAAAGGCATCTCCATGAACCCCAAAGTGAGACTTGAGGACTACATATTCTACAGCGAACCTTGGGCACGTCGAGTAGCCGGCTTCGTGCCCGAGTTGCCTCGGCATTGAGGTGGGAGCCCGTAAAAGAAGTAGGCGATGTGGTGCACTTCCGGCGATGAGGAGGAGACGGGACATTCCGCAGGAGATCGGGACGATGATGAGAAGACCGGAGGACTTGGATCGTCGGTATATCTCTTTCCCATCTTGTAGTTAGCTAGGACTAGTTAATGGTTCGATCCGGGTATTAGTGCGCGGCGGTTTGCCAGTTCAAGTAAAAAAATTAAAGCTTATCACCGCTTCCGCATTTGGCCGTCGGATTGACGGCCGGGGCGCCGCCGTGCACTTACAGTGGTATCAGAGCCTCGCCATTAACTTAGTCTAGCTTGGTTTAATGTGTTTTGCATTTCCGATCGATCGAATGTTCCAAAACTGCATTTTAGTTCGCATCAGTTTCTGTTGAAATTTTTTGGTGTCGAAAATTTTTTCAGGTTACAGAAAAGTGATGTACTGGAAAATATAAGGCCACTGTAGAAATTCGACGAAGTGAATCCATAGTTGGAGCGCGGAACCGCGGCCAAACCCCCCTTTGGGCCGCGGTTCCGCCGCACTATGATAAGATCACTCTGTCAATTTTCTCCAGTAGGCTTCTGGGCTGATTTTAGGGGTTTTGGAATATTAATTTTGGGCCCAGAATTTCCTGATCTACTACAGTATTGCTTGGGGGCCCACTTGTTAAAATTTGATTGATCGGATATTTTAAACACATTATTTCACAGTATTTACATTATATCTGCGACCGTGAATGTCACTTGATCGGTAAATCCGGTCTAACTGCTATAGCCCGGTTAGACGGATTTGCGAACGTGACTTTCACGTTGATGTTCTGTTTTTGCTGTGATGTTGCGGATCGGTCGTGGGGGATAGCCTGGATGCAATGCTAGTACAGTTGTGTTTGTATTATGTACATTTGATATTGCGGGGCGAGCGTCCGACATGTGGACTGCCGTCACTGCCTGTTTGTATTATTATTTTGGGGCACGGCCAGGTTGCGGTCGATGTACCCGTTGTATGTATATTTTACTTTCTGTACTAGGCTTGCCCCGCGGAGGGGTGCACGGATAGCCGGGTTCTAGAGGGCAACAAGCCCGCATCTCATGGCATTGGGACGGAGGGGGCTTCACTCTAGGATTGGCGGGCTATTCGCCGCACTCATAGGGGGTACAGGTTGACCCAGGAGGGGTGCCCAAGTTGCCGGATTCCGTGGAGTGCTGGGTGGTCCATTCACGGAGCTGAAGGGGGCTGCCTCGCTTCAGGTTTTGGCGGGTGACTTGCCGCGCCCGTAGGGGTCTAGGATTTCATTGCACAGGCTATCCACACAACCAGGGGAACGTCGGGTTTCAGTAGTGGCTCTGTGAAACCCGGGGATCCCAGATATCTGTATTGTTTCTGTGATGCTGTACATTTCTGTGATGTTGCATTTTATCACGCCTTGAGCGAATATAATATATTGGTATATATATTAGTAGATGTTGTATATGTTTTGCATCCGCACTAGTCCAGTCCCCGCTCTGTCGTTAGTTAGCTAACCTAACGGGTAATGACGGGACCCAGTGGCGAATGCGGATGGCATATACGTACATCAGTATATTTTCGTTCTTTTTGGTGTGATCAATTGATGGGACTGCGTTGATTCGGATCAATGCAAGTTAAAAACAAACCTAATCTGATGTTGTTGGAACACTTTTCAAAAAGCTGTTATTGCAAGGACGTTCACTTTTGTTTTGCATCGTGGTATTCAGTTGGAATATCCTGCTCCTCAGTCGACGAGGCAAGGGCCGAGATCCCTTCACCGGGAGTGACCCCTTGGACAAAAAGTTTGCGTCAGGGCAATGACTTCACTATAGCCGATTACTTTTGCTTTGTACCGTGGTATTCAGTTGGAATATCCTGCACCTCATTCTACAGGGAAAGAGCCGAGATCCCTTCACCGGGAGTGACCTCTTTAGCAACGGTTTTTCGTCACTATATTTTCTAAAAAGCTATCCGTTCCTTCAACGATATCAAGTTCATTACGTTAATGGTTTTCGCCAGAAACCATTCGTAGCCCTCCGTCATTTCAGTTAAATATTCGGTAGTATTCAAGCTATGTATTTTGACCTCACGCCAAGGCATAGTGATTGGTAGCTGCCGGGTATTTATCTGTTGCATAGATAGATGCGTTGGTTTGGGACAGTCGTACTACTATTTTGGCCTACGTCAAGGGTATGTACGGGTGGGTTCAGATTAACCTGGATAATGACGGGCAGAACTTGACATGTGACTTATGATATTTTGACCTCACGCCAAGGTCATAAGAGCATGGGGCAGAAATCACATCGGGAGTTTCAAAAGAACTGAAACTTGCCAGATATGCGCATACCTTCTGGAGTGTGACACCGTGAGCGGATTCCGTCACGTTGTCATGCGATGATAGTTGGATCCCGATTCCCACTGATGAGTTAGTTTACTCCTCGGGTGTTCCCGACTAATTCTTCTTTTAGGTTTGGAGGAGAATTTGAGGTACAGTGGGAGGTTTCCAGATTAGATAAATTGGTAACCTTTCTGATCTAGGTTAGAGTGCACGCTGAGTGTTTCTTTTCTCTCTCTTTGGCAGCGACCATTGACCCGACCCTAAAACTATGACTCAGTGACCAAAATTGACCGAACCTTCTTAAACACTGGCTTTTGGATTGTCAGAGTTGCAGACCTCATTGCCACTCTTACTTTTACCCTTTTCTCCAGGACACCCCGTATTACTATGAACGTCCACTTCCATTGGACAAAACCATCGTATGGCTATATACGAACTCGAAGGGATTTATTTGAGGATGGTTTCAGGTTCTGGAGAAAACGGATAGGATTATTCAGTTGTCTTTTCCTTTTACCTTCTCTCAGGTTGCGAGTACTCCTTGGTTTAGGAGATAGTACACCTATTACGCAAATTGGATAGTCTTCTTCCAAACCTTAGGCTGGTGCCGACCGGTAGGGAATGAAGAAAACCAATTAGCATAACGATGGTGTGCAGAAGGTATTAAGTTCAGACAAAGCAAGGGATTAGTAAGAGGGCAAAGTAAATTGCAACAGATATTCACGACCAAACCAAGTATTCCTTCGCCAATCCTAAATCACCTTTGAATTTCTCCAGGACACTCCGTATCACTACGAAGATCCACAGTTTATTGGATACTCCATCATATGGTTATATACGAACTCGAAAGGAACTTGTTCCAGTTCGGGGATGGATTCTGGTCCAGGAGAAGTAGGAATAAGGTTTATTCGGTTGTCTTTTATCTTCACCCTCTCTCATTGCGAGTGTTCCTAGGATTGGGACAGTACACCCATTATGCTTATTGGATAGTCTTCTTCCAAACCATAGGCTGGTGCCGAACGGTAGGGAAGGAAGAAAACCATTTGGCCTAAAGGGGTGTACAGAAGGTAAAGACTAAAGACATATGAAGGGATTTGGAGAGGTGGCAAAGAACTATACGATTACAGTCGTGAATCTGGAAGAGGCATTACTAGGAATACCAGAATACCCCATCGAAACATTTCAATGTTTCAGTCTCACTGTATACTGTTAAAGGAAAACTGATTTCCCAATTAGATACTTACTCCAGGGTATGTATTTACCAGGTACGATTCTCACATCTGTATGGTTTTACAGATGATGAGTGGGAGTAAGTTATTGGGAATTGGGTGATTATCCTCATTATATCGGGATTCGTTGTAATCGGTGATATTTGAGGAAATCACCTGGGCTGTTTGCCGGTTGGCAAATATTTGGTTTTGAATATCCGCAGTTATGCACCAATTTCAAATTGATATATCTGTACGTCTATTTTCATAGAGTGAGATATACCTTTCTGAAATTATGTCTACGACATTTACCTATATCAGTGGATGGTTAGGTAAGGAGCATTAAGCAGCGGTGTAATTCTTCTTGACCATAAGTATAGTTTTCAACCTACGACACACAGTGAATGAGTTATCAGACTCAAGGGACTTATACAGAGTATTGTATGTTGTCCAGGGTCCATCAGGACAGAGGGGTTGGTCCTCGTACTATATTTGGTTTACTTATGACTTCTCTAGTTTTTAGAAAGGTGTTTCGCGGAAACACAGGGTCTGAATGTTGAGAAGTTATAGGTATTTGAATAGAGTAGAGAACCAAGTGTAGCAAGTATCGGGATTCTTCAAAGAGATCGAAGATGTAGATACTTGTGTATGGTATTAAGTTGATAGTAATGACTAAGAGAACTTGCTTCTTTTTCAGGTTACTCATAATTGGAAGCATTCCTAAGTTAAGTAACGCTGATCGGCCTCCTTCCATTTAGTTGACATGCACTGGAGACAGTTGCATGATTTGAATCTGGTTCAATTAAATCAGTGCCTCTGGTCCTATATAGGATATAGAACAGTTCATATCTTAACGATGTTAAGGTACGGGGAGTTGTCCGGTTTATGCTTAAAACCAGACACTGGACAACTCAAGGCACGTTTCTGTAATGGCTGTTTGTGGGTTGACCCAGGCTATGACGCGGGTCGACTTTCTACCATCTGGATGAACAATAGCAATATTGTTCTAGATTCGCCACAGTTTTAATAAAAATGGATTTTTTCAGAAAACAGTAGTGGGAGTATGGTAGAACTGGAAGTGATTCCAGAACCACAAACGATTACTGAAGATTTGATAAGGAACCTAATGATTCAATCTGGATTGACATTCCATTGGCCACTCCGCAGATAAGGTGGGTAACTTCAGGCACCCGAGAGGTACTACGGTAGCCTCAAGGACGGTGACAGGGAAGTTCTTGTTTACCCACAATTACCATTGCTGTTGTTCCAGGCTGCGAGACCCGGCGGGAGGATGAGTATAGCGTCGTTCTAAAACTAGTTTTAGAAGTGTACGTCTATATGACTCTGCCAGAGGGTTGTCGTAGTCAGTGGGAGTAGCGGAAGCATTGGTGGACAGGTAGCTTATGTCTATTTATAGACTAAAGCAGATGTAGCGGAGATAGATCATCTATTTCTGACGTGACAGTCATGGGTTTGACTTCATCAGAATAGGGGATGGATCTGTTGAGAAGGTAGTAGGTTGTGATATCCTGGTATTTGGATGACATACACAAAGTAGGAAAGGAAACTCCTATACTACAACCGGTTATACTTTGGTCGTCACACAGTGGTTTCTCCACATGGGACTTGGACATTATATCAGACATTCTGGTTACTAGATCTATGGCTTTAGATCTAGATTTGGGTAGTTTTCCAATCAGGGTACTTAGACAGCATTCTAAGAGTATTTAGAATGGACGACTCCTGGAACGGTAGTGTACCTGCAGGTGATGGAGTCACCCTCTCTAAAGGTGTCTTACAGACTAAAGTGGAGAGGGATGTGCATGGTTGGCAGATCACTTGCTTAGGCAATTGAGTCAATCATGAGATGTCAAGTACCACACCAGATGTTGTTCTTGCACTAGATGCAATAAGTTGACATTGATCCAATCCTGGAGAAACAGTCGGAAGCAGTTTTAGAACATAAGTGGATGTTCTAGGGATATGATAACGACAGCCTCATTCGGGAAACAGTTATCATTCCAGGCTTCCAAGGTGACATGGACGACAAGGAGGTTGTCAGAGCTATAGTTTTTCCTTCTGATGAGGGGCAGTATTTTGGACAGGTGGTCCAAGGCAATACTGAGGGTGGCATGGCGCAGGATACTGATTAAGTTCAGTTGACGATACAGTCTAAGAAGTTTGGATTTGGAGTTCATTTATGAGCTATGTCCCATCAGACATCCAGACACATTCTAAGACAGGTATTGCTCATTTCGGGAGATGGGTTTCTCCGCGAACTTGAGATATAGAGAGACATGGAAAGAGACAACAAAGCGGATCCACTCACTGAGGCTATTCCTCGAACGCAATAGTTTCGCAAACGAGCTTTGTGAGACTGACTAGTAGAGGAGTTGGGTGTTCGGTATCACACGGGCTGTGAGTATGCGACATCGCAATAATTAGCCTTGAGTGCAAGTGGGAGATTGTTGGAGATAGTGCCCTCAGAGTCAATTATTAGGTCACAGGTACGTGACTGCAATGATTGATGGAGGACCTATCCCGATAGGACAGTCTTACTCGAGATGATAGGATGCTATCTGGTTTACCTTTATCATCGTGTACTGTTTTAGGTGACCTGACAAGTTGCTATTACACGTTGATAGAGCCCCTAGGATTCTTGCTTGACCACCAGCAGTATGAGGGCGATCATATAAGTGGGAGCTGGGGGTCTATAAGCATATCCTTAAAAGGTCCCTAGTCGTGAGAGTTTCGAGACAGGGCATCGATTCTCCATAGTAGACTAGTGTATACAGTCGAGACCCCGACGAGGGGCGGTGGCCGGTCTCACAAGCCACTGGTGTCAGTTGGATCACCTAAGATGTATACAGGTGCTCATTGGGTTATGAGTACACCGGACAGGACTCGCCGGGAACATGCTAGTTGGTCATATACCAGACGTCAGATGGCAGTTCCCTGGTGACATGTGTGCAGGTTAGTTCATCGACCTGGGGATCGTCATTTGTCTCGTGTGAGTTTCCACTGTACTTTGATTACTACCCTACCACGGCTCAAAGGAGTCGTGCAAACAGGTTTTAGTTGGGTACAGTCCCGAGCCACATGGAGGCAGTGAGCGTATCTTCAGGGGTTCGTCTCTCCCGGTATTGGGGGTGAGGTCGTGCTGTGTCTAGGAGAGCCATTACACGAAGCCCTCGGCCGAGGCAAGGAGATTTACTGGTAGGTATTCCAGTAGTATCTTAGGGTGTTCTGGGCTACACTCCGACACGACTTGTACCGCTTTTGGGGGTCTGACTTTTACCAACCCCCTAGGCCCGCCATGCGATGCTCATAGACGAACGGACCGGACTATACGGATATTGTCACTGACAGGCTCAGTAGGGTGTCAGGCTGAGTTCGCTCACAGACGTCCCTTTTGGTCAATACCTGGTAGCCCGTTATGTATTGGCTTATACCTCTAACGTGCTAGTGGTTAAATCCACAACCAAGGTGTTGATGAGTCTTTAGAGTCCCCCACATTCAGTTACTCAGCTTTCGGGCGAAAAGTTGTAGAGGCCGTATGGAGATATGGCAGGGTCCGATCAGATACGTGCGGTATTGCACGGATCAGGATCGGACAGTCTGTACTATAGGCCGTATGGTTATATGGCAGGGTTCGATCAGATACGTGCGGTATTGCACGGATCAGGATCGAACGGATATTACTAGCCGGTTTTGGTATAAGCCGGATCCTAGTATAGTACAGTGTAGATTTTGTCTCATTGCATTTGTATTTCGGTCGGAATACAAATGCGGGTGTGTATGCACAGTATCGGGGTTTTCCTGTAATTTATTACGGGACCAGTTTTATGGAGTTGCCAGTTTGCTTTCCGTTTCGGCCGATTTCCATTGTTCCGTTCATTGGCCGAAGATTGGTGGAGGAGGGTTTATTTGCATTGTTGCAAATAGGCATTAGTGGAGGGGGTTCTTTGCATCTTGTTGCATCATGATGGCTTTCATGTGGTGCACCATCCATTGACCTTGACTTCTTGACTTCTTCATGATGGCTTGACTTTTTGAAGTCATCATGCTTGATGATGGGTTATGATATGGTTGCGGAGTGTTGGTTTTAGTTGGTTATCATGTTTTTGCATGATAGTTTTTCTCCCTCTCTCTCTTGCATTATGAGGTTGATTTATCTTTTGATACACTATCTTCACTCTCATTCTCTCCTCCCCCTCTAGTTATGGCCGGCCAAGCTTGGAGGAGGGGTTGCCCATTTTTGTAGTGGGGATTTTTGCTCTCTTGATGTTAGAAAAATCCCCAAGTTCCTCCACATTGTTCTTGTATCATTCCTCCACCACAAAGGCATCTCCATGAACCCCAAAGTGAGACTTGAGGACTACATATTCTACAGCGAACCTTAGGCACGTCGAGTAGCCGGCTTCATGCCCGAGTTGCCTCGGCATTGAGGTGGGAGCCCGTAAAAGAAGTAGGCGATGTGGTGCACTTCCGGCGATGAGGAGGAGACGGGACATTCCGCAGGAGATCGGGACGATGATGAGAAGACCGGAGGACTTGGATCGTCGGTATATCTCTTTCCCATCTTGTAGTTAGCTAGGACTAGTTAATGGTTCGATCCGGGTATTAGTGCGCGGCGGTTTGCCAGTTCAAGTAAAAAAATTAAAGCTTATCACCGCTTCCGCATTTGGCCGTCGGATTGACGGCCGGGGCGCCGCCGTGCACTTACGAAGTTAAAACTCCGATCGAACCCGAAACGACGAAACTTGACCCCTCTCTGGAAATTTCTTAAATTTTGGGATTTTTCAGAATTAAAAATATGTAAAAAAATCAGCAGGGAATTCTAAGAATTACCCTGAAACACATGCCCATAATTCGACCAACCAAGCACGGAAGAGCGGCATAACCATGGTCGTCGCGGCGGATCCGCGGCGGAACTGTTGAATTGGGACACGTGGCTTCATGGTATAGACCGTAGGCACTTGCTGATTATTCTGGATATTTTTAATTTGCTCCAGGTGTTTAAAATTCTGGGGTTTGTTTTGTAATTGTAGACTCGATCGGAATATTTAAGTTCGTATTTCTTTCTGGATATTTAGAAACTGTTAAACTAGTTGAACGGATATCATTAACTTACTGTTTCCCGGTACGGCAAATTTTCAAGTGTTGAAATTTATTCGGGTTTAAATCTTTTGGAAAAATTGTACAAGTTAAGCGGTGGACCCTCTAGAAGACACAAACCTTAACTCGATTATGTGACCGTCTTGAACTGCCTTTTGAACCTTCGGGTTTGGGGCAGTACGGCGTGCCACATGTGAGGCGTTGGCTTGACCCTTCTACGGCTGGATCACCGGTACTGTGACATATTCTGGGATTATTTGAACCCCGCTCAAGTGTTGAGCAGTTTGGGAAATTTTGGGTATTTGATTATCTGTTCGGAAAGTTTAATTCTGTCTATTTATCTGGAATGTGATACAATATGTGGAATTCATAGAGTTAGGCATGAAATACGGAGTATGTGATATTTCGGATTTACGATGTCTAAAGTGATTGTGGATTCCAAATATTGTAGTTTTACACTTTATTTTCTGTGACCGTAAGTGTAATATGTGATATCGCCGGTTTCGTTGCTATATGATTCAACGACAATTGGGATGCGCATATTTACTTACGTTGATAATATGTGATATTATGTGTTGCTTTGATATGTTATATTGGATCGTCGTGTTCTGAATAGCCGGGGGTTTTATGTGAGATGAGGGTTTTTATTTTCATTCATGTAAAATTCATTTGTAATGTAATATTCTTTTTGGGGCACTTCCTGGTTGCGGTTGATGTCACCAGTGTATATTATTTACTTTTCCGCATTAGGTAGACCCAAGGAGGAGAGCACAAGTAACCGGGTTCTAGGGTCCAGTGGGAGGCCATCTCGAGGAGTCGAGACCGGGTCTCCTAACCCTAGAATTGGCAGTGTTACTTGCCGCTCTCGTAGGGGTCTTGGGATGTGGGTTTGGCTATTCGTCGCGACCGTGGAATCCGTGTTTTATACAGGCTCGTATTGAAAACACGGACGTCCTAGTATATCCAATATTTCATATATGTTCTTCTGCTGCAATGTTCTGTGATGAGATCATATTACTGCCTGAGACGAATGCTTATACTATATATATATGCTGATATATAAATATTACTGCTTTCGTTTCTTCTGTGATGCTTAGGAAGCATAAGCTGATGGGATTTTTATTAATGAGATTAATAAAAGAAAAGAAACCTAAAGATGTTGTAGAATCAAAACTTTATAAAAGGGGTAGCTACAGTTTTGCTTTGCACAGTGATATATACGATATATCCTGCACCTTATTCGATGAGGAAAGGACCGAGATCCCTTCACCGGGAGTGACTCCTTTAGCAAAACTGGCAGATGCTACAAAACTCGGTTTGTCTTTTGATTGCTTTTAGTGTTTTGCTTTGCACAGTGATATATACGATATATCCTGCACCTTATTCGATGAGGAAAGGGCCGACGATCCCTTCACCGGGAGTGACCCCTTTAGCGAAACTAAGAAAAGCCTCAAAAACACTCCTTTTCAAAACTACTCGATTCTACGACGACATCAAGTTCATTACGCTCAGGGTTTTCTGAAAAACCTGCGTAGCCCTCCGACATTTCAGATAGGTAATACTTAGTATTCGTGCTGCGTTTGTTGGCTTTCGTCAAGGCGTAGTGTGCGGTAGCTAATTATTACTTATCTGTTACATATGATGAGATTGGGTTAGGGTAGTCGTGCGGCTTTGTTGGCTTTCGTCAAGGGACGTACGGCTGGGTTTAATTCAATCAAGAAATGTTCGGGTTGAACTTGACTAACGGACTATGGTTTGTTGGCTTTCGTCAAGGTCATAGAACGTTAGGGGCAAAACATTATCGGGAATTTCAAGTGTTGAAATTTGCAATGAGATTGCATACCTCCTATGAGATAGTTGGATCCCGATACCTACTGCGAGTAAGAGTTACTCCTGGGAGAGTTTTACACAGGACAATTAATCATTCAAGTAGGTGTCTAGAAAAGCGTTAACGAGGTTACGCCTCTGGGAAAACGAGGTTTACATTAATTAGGTCCGTGCGAGAGCACGGGGAACCTCCCTCAAAGTACCGACACTGATCTGGCTGAAAGATTGACGAAATTGTAGGGTGTAATTAATCCCGGCTAATCTTACCTTTTAGGGTTTGAAGGCAGATTTGATAAAAACAGTGGGAGACATCCTGATTAGATAAGATAATAACCAATCTAATCTTGCAAGAGCATACGCTAAAGTGTTTTCTTCTCTCTCTCTCCAGGTAGCGACCATTTCAGGCCATAATCAAGATAATAATATAGATGTATTGACTAAACCTAATTATTGTACTGAGCAAGGGAATGTTGGACCCATTCTTTCTTATAAGAGTTATAAGACTGAACAGGAAACAGGAGAATATCTGGATTCTCACGCCGCCCAAAAGAACATACATGTTGATGCATCTTCTTCGGGTGTGTTAGTTATTGAGAACTGTTTCTCAGTTCACCCTACGTCCTGGGTATTGGATACCGGATCAGGATCCCACATATGTAAACAGTTACATGGGCTACGTAAAGGTAGAGAACTGGGAAAAGGTGATCATTCCGTTCAAGTAGGGAACGGTGCAAGTATTGTAGCCAAAGCAGTTGGCGAATATCACCTTGTATTACCAAGTCGTAATACACTGATTCTAAATGAATGCTATTATATACCGAACATGATGTGCAACATTATATCAGTTTCTTTATTGAGTAAAGAGGGATATAATTTTGTAGTAAAGGATAATGTTATGAACATATTCCTAGATCAAAAGTTGATTGCATCAGGCTCGTTACATAATGGCATATTCATTCTAAATCAGAATACAGTGCTGAATATACAAAACACACACAGGAGGAAAGGTTCAGATATGAACGAATCCTACTTGTGGCATTGTAGACTTGGTCATATCAATGCGACACGACTGGCTAAGTTACATAAAGATGGTTATTTGAATTTGTTCGAATTATCATCTTATGATACTTTCCATTCATGTCTCAAAGGAAAAATGACCAAAGCTCCGTTTAGTGGACACGGAGAAAGAGTTACCGAACTCTTAGGACTGGTACATAGTGATGTATGCGGTCCCATGTCTACGCATGCCAGGAACGGTTCTTCCTACTTCATTACATTCACTGACGATCTCTCTAGATACGGACATGTGTTCCTGTTGAAACACAAGTCTGAAGCTTTTGAGAAATTCAGAGAATATAAGCACGAAGTAGAGAACCAAACGGGCAAAAGTATTAAGATTCTTCGATCTGATCGAGGAGGTGAATACTTAAGCAGTGAGTTTTTAGATTATCTAAAAGAGAATGGGATTCTCTCTCAGCTTACTCCTCCTTATACACCACAGCACAACGGTGTATCGGAACGGAGGAATCGCACCCTATTAGATATGGTGCGCTCTATGATGAGCGAGGCTGAGTTACCTATTTCCTTCTGGGGGTATGCGCTTGAGACAGCCATACACCTATTGAATATGGTTCCTACCAAATCAGTGCCTACCACTCCGTATGAGATATGGAAAGGGAAGAGACCATCTCTTAAGTATATTAAGATATGGGGTTGTCCAGCCTATGTCAAAAGACAAAATCCGGACAAACTCGAGGCAAGATCTGTCTTATGTAAGTTTGTAGGATATCCCAAGAACTCACAAGGGTATATCTTCTACCACACTGAGGAACAAAAGGTGTTTGTTTCTAAACATGCCATCTTTTTGGAAAAGGAATTTCTTGCAAAAGAAATTAATGGCAATGAGGTAGAACTGGAAGAGGTTCCAGCAGAACAAACTACAACAGATGATTTAATAGAACCAGAGGATTCAGTAATACCCGACGAACCCCAGCCTCTCCGCCGATCTAGTAGGGTTTCTCGTCCACCTGAGAGATACTACGGTTTTCTCATTGATGGTGGAAGCGAGGATTGCATCATGGATGATGATGAACCGACTAGTTTCGAGCAGGCCATCACGAGTGGTGACTCTGTGAAATGGCTGGTTGCAATGCGATCTGAGATGGAATCCATGTACACCAACAAAGTATGGACTTTGGAAAATGCTCCTGAAGGGGTAAAACCCATTGGGAGCAAGTGGATCTTTAAAAGGAAATTTGGTGTAGATGGAAAAGTTGAGACTTTCAAAGCTAAACTGGTAGCGAAGGGTTTTCGTCAACGACCAGGTGTGGATTATGACGAAACCTTTTCTCCAGTAGCTATGCTTAAGTCCATCCGGATCTTACTTGCCATTGCTGCATACCATGACTACGAAATCTGGCAAATGGATGTTAAGACCGCCTTTCTAAACGGTGATTTAGAAGAGTGCGTGTACATGACTCAGCCAGAGGGCTTCGTAGATAGTGGGAGCAGCGGAAAGGTGTGTAAGCTGCTTAAATCCATTTATGGATTAAAGCAAGCATCGCGGAATTGGAACATCTGCTTTGACGTCGTTATCAAAGAGTTTGATTTCGTCAAAAACGTAGATGAACCTTGTATCTACAAGAAGGTGGCAGAGAGTAAGGTTGTCTTCCTCGTATTGTACGTAGACGACATACTCTTGATAGGAAATGACATTCCTATGCTGCAATCGGTCAAGCTCTTCTTATCACAAAGATTCTTAATAAAAGATCTTGGTGATGCCTCCTGCATATTAGGAATTAGGATCTATAGAGATAGATCTAAACGGATATTGGGATTGTCCCAATCCAGGTACATTGACACCATACTAAAGAGGTTTAGTATGGAAGAGTCCAAACGTGGGTTTTTACCCACGATCTCAGGGCTCACTCTCTCCAAAGAGATGTCTCCCAAGACTGATTTGGAGAGAGCTCGCATGCAAGGGATACCCTATGCTTCGGCAGTAGGCTCTATCATGTACGCGATGCTATGTACCAGACCCGATGTAGCATACTCACTAAGTGTAGTGAGTAGGTATCAAGCTGATCCTGGAGAGAGTCACTGGACAGCTGTGAAGAGTATTCTCAAGTACTTACGAAGGACTAAAGAGATGCTCTTGGTGTATGGTAATGGAGAACTCCAGGTGGAGTCCTTTACCGATTCCAGCTTCCAAAGTGATAAGGACGACTCTAAGTCGCATTCGGGTTTTGTCTTTACCCTCAATGGAGGGGCGGTATGTTGGAAGAGTTCCAAACAGGATACCGTTGCAGACTCAATGATGGAGGCTGAATACATCGCTGCCAACGATGCTGCCAAAGAAGCTGTCTGGATCAAGAAGTTCATTAGTGAACTTGGTGTGGTTCCATCCATTGAGCATCCAATACCTCTGTATTGCGATAACAATGGAGCTGTGGCTTTAGCCAAGGAACCCAGGTCCCATCAGAAGTCCAGACATATTCTGAGGCGGTATCACCTGATCAGGGAGATAGTTGATCGCCGGGAGATCGAGGTCAGGAGAGTAGATACGAAGGACAACACTGCGGATCCATTCACGAAGGCTATTCCCCAGATACAGTTTGAGAGATTATTCGGGATGCTAGGTATGAGATACTACAGCAGCTGGCCTTAGTGCAAGTGGGAAATTGTTAGTTATGTATATGCCCTAGAGTCCATTGTTGTACATATGATGTATATTATAATGGATGCTTGGTTATATATAGAGATGACTTTCTTG
Source organism: Agapanthus africanus (assembly GCA_030015575.1). NCBI lineage: Eukaryota > Viridiplantae > Streptophyta > Magnoliopsida > Asparagales > Amaryllidaceae > Agapanthus > Agapanthus africanus. Next base: position 644,715,079 of record CM057342.1, read on the forward strand.
CTCGTCATGATAGTATGCTATTTGGTTTCACTTTATCTTAACATGTTGACTTGTACTGGTTTACTGTTTTACTCTCATATGTTGATAAAGCCCTTAGGGTTTGTACTCGACTACTGGGACTATGATGAGATCATACTAGTGGGGCCGCGGTAGTCGATGAGTACATCCTATAACTGTTCCTAGTCGAGGGTATATCGAGACAGGGCATCGATACACCAGAGTAGACTAGCGTATACGCATCTTGACCCATATGATGGGCGATGGATGATCCCATATCCATCGGTGTTAGACATCAGAGATGGTGTACGGGTGCTCAGTGGAGACTGGGTACACTGGACGGACTCGCCGAGAACTCCCAGATGGTGATATACCACACGTCAGATGGCAGTTCTCCGGTGACACTGGTACAGGGTAGTCTGTAGACCCGAGATCGTCATAGAGTCTTGTGTGATACCCACTGTGCTTTGATTTCCACCTTACCACGTCCAAGAGGGCGTGCAAAACGGTGGCTTTTGGGTACAGTCCCGAATCACATGGAGGCAATGAGCGATAGGAGGGGATTCGTCTCTCCCGGTATAGGGAGTTGATGTTGTGCTGTGTTCGATTGGCTATAACTGGAAGTCCCTGGCCAGGGCTGATATAGAGATTTACTGGTAAGTGTTACTAGTAGTTTCTCGACCCGTTATGAGCCATACATCGACACGACTTATCGGTTACTGGGGTCTGACGTATACCACCCCTAGACTTGATATGCGACATATCAGACGAACAGACCGGACTGTACGGGAGTGTTACTGATCGGATTCACAGGAGAACGCACAGGCTAGCTTGTTGATCTTCTGATCGCTCAATACCTGGGTGGCTGTTACGTTTAGCTGACCGCTTGCAGCTTGTGGGTGTTTGATATGATCATCACCTGCTACCGGCGTATTGACGATTCCTTAGAGTCCTACACAGAGGTTTCTTGGCTCAGGCGAAACGGAGTAGTGGCGCATATGTGATATGCGCAGGAGTGTGAATAATACGATATGGGATACCGTATTATATTCTCGCGATATATGGATATGAACCGGCTCATCGGATCAAGTGTTGATTCGATGAATCGGTACATGATATATTAGTCGGTAATATTCGATATAGCCGGATCGTCGGATCAAGTGTTGATTCGATGATTTAATATATAATAATATATATATGATATATTATTATATTAACTAATATTGGCTTGCTTTATTATTTCATTTTCTCAGTGGGTGATACATTGATATATATGCGATATATGTTAATTGTATTATTTTCTTTTGTTGCAAATATATAATATATATGTGATATATATTATTGTGACATGATATGATTAATTGTTAAACATGTTTAAGGATGATTAATTGAGGTTAGGGTTTGATTAGGGTTAGTAGCTTCAAGTTCATTCTAGAAGCTTTATTCTTTTGTCTTGGTTAAGATATTTGTGATGACACATTCTTAACCTAACCAAACCCTAACCCTAGTTGTTTCTCTACTCATTCTCATCCATTCATCCTTGACCATGGTTATATATCAATCATATGATTTATAATTCTATTCATCACAAAAGGATGATGAAATGATCATTATTCTTTTTCCATTATCATCTTCTTCTTCTCTCTTGAAGAAGCTCTCTTGAAAATCCTTAAGTGATGATAAAATATGAGAAAATGATATAAAAAGAAAGCAAAATCACTACTCTCTCATCCTCATCTCATCTAGCCCATGAGATTAGTGTGTTCTCTTCTTTAAGAGTGAGAAAGCTTGAGCCGTAGCAACTTCAAGGTAGATCATCGGAGATTTGGAATACGACAAGCTAGAATGGATCGTTCGAGTCGTGGAGCCTCTCATGAGTCCGGGAGATCGTGGATCGCGGCAAAAGGACTTCTACTCGGAGCTTGTGAAGTGAAGGAGCGGACTACAAAGGTTGTAATCTCTCACACTTAGATAAAAGTTATCTTATTGCATGTTTAACCCTAATAATCTAGCAAAGATCCCGGCTTTGGGTTGTTCGGCACGTCTAAAATTTTATCCGGGCATGTTTGATGCCTTTAGAACCTTCTCAAGAGTGCCTAGGAACCCTACACGAGATGGTCGCTTGCGAATCGAGAGTTCCCACGAACATGCCTACCGCAGGTGCCTCTTCTTTGTGTTGTTCGCATTTCGACCATAGGTTCCGCCATCGTGTTGCGTATTGGACCCATGTTTCGCCGGGCCTTATCCTGGCATTTATCAGTGCTGTTATCGGGGTGCGTTCACTAGCACTCGCGAATCTTTGTGTAAATAGTAGCTCCATCTCCGCAAATGTTTTGACAGAGTCGCTAGGTAGCTCCGAATACCATTCAAAGGCTGTTTCTGCTAAGCTGCCGACGAATTGGCGAAGCAACAATTTATCATCGCCTCCAGTATTGCCGCATAAGGCCCTGAATTGAGCGACATGCTGATGCGGATTCCCTGTCCCTTTATATACGTGGAACTTAGGGATCGTATATCCCGGCGGGTAACTGATTTGGTCATACCAGCCTGGATAGGGTCGTCCAGTTCAAACAGTTTGCCCAGCCGCTTAACTCGCCTGATGAGCTCGTATTTGCTGAGCTATACAGTCATCCAGTGCGGCTTTGGAAATGGTTTCTTCGTTGGCCGCTGAAAGAGCCGGAGGAGGATTAGATGTCTCCCCTCTGTCGTCTCCAACAATGATTGGAGGGTCTTCAGCTGGAGGGTCTGGGTGTAACATCATCCCTACCATATCTTGGAGGAGGAGCGCCATTTTTTTATGTTAGCCACTTGTTCTGCGGCTTCTTTGTCCTTCTTTTCCAATATTCTCCGAAGGAACTCAGCGTCGGTTTCTTGCTCCCGTCGCTGATCTGAGGACGCTTCGGAGTTTTCTTTTGGCTCGGTAAGTGCGGCCATTGTAGTCAGCATCTCTTGAAACTTCTGTTGCCGCTCCTGGGCTTTCGTCACGGATCGGGTGAGCGGTCGGTGACCCGTCAAAGCACGGCTTTCCTCCTTTCCAGAAGCCATATAAACAGTGTGCACCACCATGCCCCCAGACTTGGGGTGTTTGTGCTTAGCGCTTTTATGGTTCGCCATATTCACAGGGGCTTTTTGCGGCCTTCTTTTCTTCTGAGTGATTGACGTTGAGGGAGCCGTTGCAGTGGGCACCCATCCAGCTGTTGCTTTTTCCGACTTGACAGAGTAGCCCTTCTCCTGCTGAACCTTCATCTTTTTCTGTTGGCGGAGGTAGTCTTGATCGATCACTGACTCTTGGACTTGACGCCAGACCTTGTAGATTTTAGAGGACAACCGTTGAGGGGGCTGCTCTAGCTTTTTCTCTGGAGCATTCTCCACAGGTGAAGGAGTTCGTTTCAACACCGCAGTAGGAGAGTTTCTGCGCACCGTGTTCAGCAATTCAAAGCTGTTCCCGGTTGGAACAGCAGCATCAACTCCCACCATCGGAGCTGGTGGCGTAAACCCAGAGAGGGAGTTGCCCCCAGCCTTCCTTACTCGATGCCAGTGGCGACGTCGAGCGCGTCGTGCGGGTGGAATTGATTGAGCCGCAGGGGTGACCTCCTCATGCCCCCTGTGTTGGTCAGAATCTGCTGGTACCAGCCTTTTAAAGACCGACGTCCGTTGAATGGAGATGGCCAACCTATCAAAAGCAGACTTCCGAGCAGGGGAAGCAGCCTTGGTGATTTCGCCTGAAACTGGAGTAGGGATAGATATCCGCTTCGGGATAACATTTTCTGGTATTTCTGGCATTTTCATGGGCCCGTTGGAGCTCTGACCTAGCCTGTTAAAAACTGAGGCAGTGGAGTTGGGCAACCCGTTGAGAGGGACCGCGGCAGCGGTAAGTCGATCAAAGAACGACTTCTTTGGGGCTTCTTGCAACGTCATTGGGGCATTGAAGTTCATCGGTGGGAGTATGGTCCCGAAGAATAGTCCAGTGGTGGCTTGAGTTACCTACTCCACTGGCATCTTGAAAAGAGAGGCCGCTTGGGGCCCGTAAGTCACTCCTCCAGCAGAGACGGAGCGAGAGTTGTTGCAATGAGTGCAGTTTGAAGCCATTGATCTTCTGTTTTTTCTGCACGGAGCAAGACACCAAATCTTAGTACCTCGAATCCACAGGCAACCACAGCAAACCGCGATTTATTCGTGAACACGACACACGAAGTGTGGAGTGGAAAGAGGAAAAGGTCCCACCGGGCATGCCGGAATCTGTTTACCGCCGGAAACCGGGAAAGACTGACGTCTTGCCTAAATCTGGGGGCAGATACTATTTGGTTTTATCCGTCCAACTCTCCAAAGATGCCAAGTTGATTTATGGCACCGTGTATCGGAGGTTTAGACGGATGCGGCCGATGTAGCAGATTTCGTCAGATTCCCCCTCGCTTGAGGGTTTTTTGATTGTGGGGACGCTCTTCCCTGCAGGTGCAAGCCCCTGCAGTTAATTACGTTACCGCATCGCGGTAACAACTTTCTCCTTCTCCAGAATTTCACTTCATGTCGTGGGTGTTTGTTTTGTTTGTGGTTGTCCGTGGATTGTATACGGAGACTAATTTATGTCGTCGCCCGTAGGATGTGGATTAGTCCAAATCCGTATTTTCTTAGATTTGGGTTTGGGGTTTTGGTTTAAGGATACGTTAGCCATATTTGAGGCTAAGATCAACTTAAACGTTTGTTAAGGATATGTTAGTCTATTTCCAGACTAAGATCAACTTAACGGGATCGTCTAGATCCATTTCCAGTTTAGGGACATGGTGGTCCATTGCATGTATGGCCGTCGGGACCCATCACCTCTCTGACGACGTTGAAGGATTACAACGACAGATGTCAGAGGAGTTCAGAGAGTACCCTTGAACCAAAGTTGATTGGGGGATCTATAGTCCAATTTGGGACTAAAGTCTGTTTGAAAGTTTAAGGATACGTTAGCCATATTTGAGGCTAAGATCAACCTAAACGGGATCGTTTAGATCCGACAAAAGAGCATTTGGAGGCTCTATTGTTTCAGTTTAGGGACGTAGTGGTCCATGTTCCAGTTTAGGGACATGGGGGTCTAATACCAGTTTAAGGACATAGTGGTCCATTGGTAGTTTAAGGACACTGCGGTCCGTGGCATGTATGGCCGTCGAGACCCGTCATTTCTCTGACGTCGTTGAAGGATTACAACGATAGGCGTCAGAGGAGTTCAGAGGTGTACCCTTGGACCAAGTATAAATTTATTTAAAAAAGCAGCCGTGCTCAGTCAATTTAATTTGAGAAGTTACGGCCATGATTGGGCTAAGTCCAGTTGAAGATGTTCAATGTTTTTATTTATATTTAGCCTAGTAGGCCTTTATTAGGGCTCTGCCCCTGCACTGCATTTTATTCTGGCCTATTAGGCCTTTTAAGTTAGGCTCTGTCCCCTTTTTTATAATGCAGAGCATTTATTTTGGTCTATTGGGCCTTTTAATTGGACTCTGCTCTTCAACAATGCGCTGCATTAATTAGTCTGACAAAGTGACACGTGGCTTGTCAGGCGCTTTACTCCAATTGAGTAGCGCAAGGCGCAAGTCCATGGGGAAGTGACGCGTGTCACGCTCAGAAGAGCGCAAGCGCAGTGCGCTGCGCTGTTGCACTGCTGACACGTGGTACGCTCTGGTGAGTTGCGCCAATTCATGAGAGCAGTGCTCTATTTTAACAGCGCATAGCGCAGATCATTATGGGGCTGACACGTGGCGCTCTCTGGTGGCTTGCGCTAACCCGAGAGCGCAACAGTGTAGATTTTGCAAGTGCAGGGCACTGTTTTATTATTTTGATCAATTTTAGATCAAAGAAAACAAATTTTCTTGTTTTCAAAGAACCAGTGGTTCATCAAAAGGCAATACCTTTTTTATTATTATATTTTTATTGAAGATCTTTGATCTTGTTCTTAGATCAATGATCTTTTTAGAAGAAATTCTTCTTTTATTCAAAGGTTTTTTTTTACCTTTTTCTTTTCTAAGCTCTTCTCAAATTTTCTTTTTGAAGGAGTTCTCTCTTTTTCTCTCTGTTTTTGATGTTTTTGATCTCTCACAATGTTGATGATCTTTTGAGTTGGGGTCTAGGGGTCTTTATATAGTGCCCATAGATTTTATTAAGTTTGTTAAAGAGATCATTCTCTGAGTGATTTGGGGAATTTTCCCCACCGTTGGATCTTTGATCCAAGGGCTTCTGTTTTACAGAAGACAATCTTCTTGTTTTTAACAAGAACAGAAAGATCTTACTAGAATTTTAATTCTGTTTGGCGCATACGCCCCAACGCTTGACACGTGTCGCGCAGCACACAGCGCAGCGCGACTGCGCTTGCGCAACTGCGCTGACACGTGTCGCGCAGCGCAGAGCGCAGCGCGACTGCGCTAGCGCAACTGCGCTGCCACGTGGCGCGCAGCGCAGAGCGCGGCGCGCAGCGCAGAGCGCAAGTCAGCTGAAGCGTTCCTTCTTTAGTTTTTTTTTTAATTTTCATTTTAATTTTCAGAACAGAGCCTTGCTCTGTAGGGGAAACAGAAGCGTTGCTTCGTCTCCTGCCTTTGAATTTGAACAGAGCTTTGCTCTGATTGGGGTAAACAACTTACCAGTAATTCTCACCTGCCTTGGACAAGGACTTGGTGTAATGGCTCTCCTAGACACAGCACGATCTCACCCCCAATACCGGGAGAGACGAATCCCCTGCCGATCCGCTCACCTGCCTCTATGTGGTTCGGGATTGTACCCAACTAAAACCTGTTTGCACGACTCCTTTGAGCCGTGGTAGGGTAGTAATCTAAGCACAGTGAGAACTCACACGAGACAAATGACAACCTCAGGTCGATGAACTAACCTGTACACATGTCACCAGGGAACTGCTATCTGACGATAGATATAAATACCAACTAGCAGGTTTCCGGCGAGTCCTGTCCGGTATACTCATAACCTAATGAGCACCTGTATACATCTTAGGTGATCCAACTGACACCAATGGCTTATGAGACCGGCCACCGCCCCTCGTCGGGGTCTCGACTGTATACACTAGTCTACTCCGGAGTATCGATACCCTATCTCGAAACTCCCACGACTAGGGACCAATTTTAAGGATGTGCTTATGGACTACCCAACTCTCACGTTTATGATCGCCATCATACTGCTGGTAGTCAAGCAAGAATCCTAGGGGCTCTATCAACGTGTAATAGTGATCATGTCACCTAAAGCTGTGCACGACTGATAAAGGTAAACCAGATAGCATACTATCATCTTGAGTAAGACTGTCCTGCCGGTATAGGTCCTCCCTCAATCATTGCAATCACGTACCTACGATCCAATAATTGACTTTGAGGGCACTATATACCGATGTGGTTTTTGCCCCTAGGACCTTAGTGAGCTTGACACAGTCAACAAATCAAAAAGTCCTAGTCAAGTTCAACCCGTCATTATCTTGATTACATTAAACACACCCGTATAACCCTTGACACAGTCAACAAGGTTACACGATTGTTCTAACCAATCGCATCGTATGCTACAAATAAGCAGTACTCAGCTACCGTACACTACACCTTGACAAAGTCAACAAACGCAGCACGAATACTAAGTATTACTTATAGAAAATGACGGAGGGCTACGGCTGTTTTTGGCGAAAAACCTTTAACGTAATGAACTTGATATCGTTGAAGGAACCGAGTAGTTTTGAAAAGGAGTGGTTTAGACTCCGCTTTTGAAAACTTATGGTTTTGAAGAAAACCGAGTAATCTACAGTTTAACTTTTGTTCAATAGGTCACTCCCTGCGAAGGGATCTAGGCTCTTGCCTCCTCGAATGAGGTGCTGGATATTCATGACCGAATACCACTATGCAAAGCGAAAGAATATGACTATAGTTTTTCGAAATTTGTTCCAACAACATCTTTTAGGTTTCTTTCCTTGCTGTAATCAAAATTAATGTGGTCCCGTCAATTAATCCCTATCACACCAGAAAAGAACAAAAATACAATGTACGTATATGCCATCTGCATTCGCCATGGGACCCCGTCATGCACCTTTAGGTTACTTAACTAACGGGAGAGCGGGGGCTGGACTAACGCGGGTGCAAAACATATACAACATCTACTAGTATATATAAATATATATATAAAATTCGTCTCAGGCATAATATAAGCAACATTACAGAACATCAATAAGCAACACAGAATGGCGGATAATCTTGGAGCCTCGGGTTTTATTTGAGCCGAAAATGGGACCCGGCGTTCCCGGTCTTATGGATAGCCCATGCAATAAAAAGCCTAGACCCCTATGAGCACGGAAAGTTACCCGCCAATCCCATAAGTGAGGCAACCCCAATCAACAAAGTGAATGGGCCACCCAGCACTTTACGAAATCCGGTAACTTGAGCGCCCCTCCGTGGGTCATCCTATACCCCCTACGAGTGCGGTGAGTAGCCCGCCAATTCTAGAGTAAGACCCCATCCGTCTCAACGCCATGAGATGCGGGCCCGTTGCCCTCTAGAACCCGGCTACTCGAGCACTCCACCGTGGGGTAATTCTAGTACAGAAAATAAAAATATATGTACAATAGTGACATCGACCTCAACCCGGTCGTGCCCTAATAAAATAATATACAATCCGTCCGAAACGGCTGTCCACATGTCGGACGCTCGCCCCGCAATAACAAATATACAAATAAATCTGTACTGTACTACTACCATTGCATCATAGGCTATCCAGCACGACAATCCATCCACAATATCAGCACAATACAGAACATCAACGTGAATATCATGTTTGCAAACCCGTCCAATAGAGCATATAGCAATTAGTCGGGTTATACCGCACAATGATATTCACGATCGCAGATACTAACACATGGACTGATAAACACTTATTTAAAATTTCGATCGACTAAAACTTTTCCGTATTGGCCCAAACTGCTGACCAGTACTCAAACAAATTGGGCCAAAATCATACATTCCAAAAATCACATTTCCATATAATAGAGTGCCAGAAGAATTTTAGTGCACAACGACCCCACTTCGACCGCGGAACCGCCGCTAACAAGCATGTTATGCGGCGGTTCCGCGGTCGTATGAAAAGCTTATGTGCCCAAATTTCTTCAGGCCTTCTAGAATTGCCTGCATGTATTTTTAAGATGCTCTAAATAATTTTTTGAACAATTTCTAAAATCGACAGCAAGCATGAGAAATGAAATTGTGATTTGAAAATTTTCACTGATCGATATTTTAAACTTGTTTAAAATATATAGTTAAGGTTTATATGGTTGCTCTGATACCATGTTGGGATTTCCTAGCGCTCTGACCATCTACCATGGCCGTTGCGGAACAAAATTTTTTAGGGTTTAAAAACTGGCGCTAGAAAAACCCATCCAAGAATCGACCATAAACCTAAACTTGCAAGTAAAGGGTTGAGCAAACTACTTGATAGAAATGTCTCACCAAAAGATCTGTGTCCTTCGGTCTTCTACCCTCTTCATTTTCTCCTAGGGATCTCCTTGAACATGTTTGATCGCCTTTCCTTGCTCCGTAAGATCTCCTGGATCGAGCTTGATCGCCTTTCCTAACTCCTTGAGACCTCCATGAACAAACTTGATCACCGGTTCTCCTTTGTCGAAGATGATCTACCCGAGGGATGTAGTTTATAGCTCTAGCTCCACACTAAGAGTCTAGTGGAGCAACTAGAGACTTTAGATTGCTAATCTAAAGTGTTTAGGATGTAGTGTATGGTTCTAAGTGTGTATCTATCTCACCTTCTATCTTGAATCTCAACACATGAGATTGTAGAGAGGAGATTGAAGATGAAGGTGGAGGAGCACAAGAAAACTAGTGAGGAGAGTGAAGCAAATGGTGAGAATAATGAATCACCCATGAGAGAGAAAAAACCATCCATAGTTTTGTAAAACATTTTTACAATATAACAAACCAACCATGCTTGAAAAGTTTACACAAATGAATTGAAAATTCATTTGTCAATACTATTGAAGTATGGCTCTCACCATACCCCCCTCAGCACTTTTACATCTCATTTTCCATTTAAAGATAAATGGATAAATCTAAAATGAGATGTCCACCTTCTAGAATTTTTCCGTATAAATACGGATTACACTTTACTGTATATGCATACATGTATGCGAATCAAAATATGAATACCCAAAAAGATAGAATAACATAAAGAACATAATACTAGAATATACATATCGAAATACATATATGTAAATTATTAAATCAATACCTGATTTAATAATCCGGCTCAATCCCGAGCCGGATAATATTATCAACTGTCCGATCGAAAGTCCGGGTAACTAGTACAATCATTCGATCGGAACCCTGCATATATCCAATACAGCTACTACATCATTTCGTCTGAACCAGAGAAACCTTCTGTGTGGGACTCTAAAGACTCGACAGTACGCCGGTAGTGAGTTACTGGATAAATCCATAACCACAAGCACGTTAGCGGCACTAGCTGTACGTAACGGCTACCCGGGTACCTGTCGAAAAAGGAGGCCGGCGAGCAAACTCATCCGGATCCCTACTAAACCTATCTGTGACAATCTTCATACAGTCCGGTCACTTCGTCTGAGAGTATCATATACCGGGTCTAGGGGGTGGTAAACGTTAGATCCTAATAACCCGATAATTCGTGCTGATCTGGCTCAGGACCAATCCGAGAAACTACTGATCTACCTATCAGTAGATCCCAACTGCCTTGGCCAAGGTCTTATGGTGCTGGCCAATCGAACACAGTGCGATATCGACTCCCTATACTGTGAGAGACAAATCCCGAACAATCGCTCACTGCCTCCATGTGGCTCAGGACTGTACCCAACTAAAACCTATTTGCTTAATTCAGTAGAGCCGTGGTAGGGTAGTAATCAAAGTACAGTGGGAACTCACACGAGACAAATGACGATCTCAGGTCTGAAGACTAACATGTACTCATGTCACCTGAGAACTGCTATCTGACGATAGGTATAGTACCATCCAAAAGTTTTCGGCAAGTCCGTCTAGTGTACTCACCCCCAGTGAGCACCTGTATAAGATCTTAGGTGCTGTCACGACCCGAAATTTGGCCCGTAACCGGAACTTAAAGTATGTAACGTCTACAGGCGTACGCAACTCAAGTAAGCCGAAACCCAGAAATCTAAACCACCCAAATCTGGATCAACGGAGAAAAACACAGTTTTTAACACTTGGAAAAAAAATCACAAGTAAAATCTCTAACTCTAGTTTTCTTTCTTGAAAATTTTGGCAGCACCTTCTTTGTAAAAACTAGCCCCGAAAACGGGTACAACATAGATAATATATAAAGCATCCCAAACGGGAGCAAAATCACGCCCAACGGCGGAGACAACCACCACAAGATATAAATACGACGCCGAAGCGAAGCATATAAAAGGAAACAGTAATAAGAAGTAACTTTCCAACATAACCGGCTCCTGCGAGCACGGCACCCAAAGTCACCAAAATAATACAACACTGAATCCTCACAAGTCGTCTTTAAGTCATATACAACAGTGGAAGATGAAGAATACTAGATCCAACAAAAAGATATACAATGTACAGGCAGATAACCGCAAACCCACCTAAAAGCAAAGGCCTCACTGCCTAACGTAGCGGTATCCGCAAAAGTAGTGATGATAAGACGCCCTGCCGCGACTATTCTGAGGGTAAGTCCTGCAAAACACTGTGGCACAACGGGGGTGAGTTTCCAACTCATGAATAGTAAATAACATCATACTGAAATCGCAAGGATGCACTAACAGCAATGATCAATAGCATGTAAGCTGGTAGCATGAGTATGACAATATGGATATGCAACTATCATGATCAAGGTACACCACCAGGGTACTATATCTACATGAATCAATGCATATCAACTGAATACTGAGTGCGGGATAGTAAATAAACTCATGCACAAACCATAAGCATGGAAAAACACGGTGTAACTCAACAACACCCTAAATCCCAAAATACTCAGATCGGCCCTCAAATCCTGTACGTCTCATGGAACCTGAGTGTCAAATATCGACACTCTAAAATATCATGAAATCCAGTGCCTAACATCGACACGTAAATACTTGTATCCATACGTTCCTCGAAACCCAAGTATCCCACTTCGACACTTGTGTTCCACGTATCGGTCTTTCTGATATCCATACGTTCCTCGAAACCCAAGTATCCCACCTCGACACTTGTGATTCCACGTATCGGTTCTTCCAAATCCATATATCTCTCGGAATTATAAGTGCCTAGCATCGACACCTGAAATTCCCATATCGCACGAAAACATATCTCAAATGCGTAAATCCACGTAAAACAACATATGCAACATAAAACATCAATATGAGTATATCACGGGAAAAATCCGCTATTTAAATGCATCAAGTCATTAAATATATCTCGCGGTTCCCAAAAATCCAAATCCAAAACACATATATATACAGCGTCCCATTCCACCGATATATATGTTATAAAACTGATCATGTAACAATAGCAAAGTATATGTGCGAGCATGTAGGTATAGTATGGCTTATATATAAGCATGTAGGTATACTGGTATGCTATATATCATATGCACTGTCGCACAAGTATAACTGTTTCAATGTCGCTAACCAATAGCAAGGTATATAAATGAGCATTTGTGTTGTGCGTATCATGGCAATTACCGACAATGTGTGTGTAGCATATCATTGGTGCTCGTGCAACATGGACTGTCAATAATAGTGCAGTGTACAAAGGATACAGTATCAGGCACAACAAGTAACTATATGCAATGTGAATCATGCAACATCTCTATATAAGCACATAAACATACGGCTAATATCATGTCATATCTAACCCCGACGCTTAGCGCCATACGGGCGATTTCCCCTTAGATGTTAAATCTACTCACAATGGTCTCCAGTTATGAAAATCCAACCACCTGCTTCCCCTTATTCGCAGCGTCCGAAGTCCCCGTTTACGATGATATATTTTCACAAACACAAGAAATAATGCGAACATCTCAGAATCGATCAATATAACGTAAAACTATGTATTAAATAACGCACCAACACTAAACTAACTCGCGAGTGTGCGTCAAGTGGCTAACGTGTGTCACGATACCACAAAACCTACCCAAACACAGCAGCTGCACCAAATCACGATTCGTGTCGCAAAACATAACACGCGGACTCAAAACACAAGATTATAGGTAATCGATCCCAGATTTTGCATACTGAATTTACTAAAAAAGTAAACAATACCAAACACGCTTAACCAACAGCAGACAACTACCCACAGAAGACCAACCCCAACAATTTCCTACCCAGCCGGTGTCGCCGGATCGCGCAATAGGGGTCGCCGGCCCCGGCCGATGAGGTGATCCCCGTCCCTCAGGTGATGCCTTAAGGTCACTAGTACATCTCTAAAATTTTGTTTGGTCACTTACTAATTTTTCCAGGTCACAGCAGATATGAAAGCTCTAAAAAGACTTTAAAAAACCGATATCGCACTAATCGATATAAAAAGCATTCTACTCTACAACCAACGAGCAAAACAACATACAAACTCCTAAATAACAGAGTAGGGATTATACCTAACAATCTTGCTCACATGATCCAAACTTTCCCTAGATCCAAGTGATCCAAGAGCAAAAATCAAGAACTTTTGGATATTTTATGATATATTTGGGATTTTTGGAGAAGTTTTGAGTTAGGATTGAAGAGAAATGAAAGAGAAAAGCTTAAGGGCAGTAGAGAGAGAGAGGATCTCGGCCAAGGGGAGGAAGGGAGAGTTTTGTGAGGGTTTCCTAGCAATTACCAACAATAAATGCCATTAATTGCATTCATACACACATATGCACACATGCATGCATCTACATCTTTTCTTTTCTTTTAAGTTTAAACTTAAATCCTAGTCCACACAATGAATCTAGGTAAAATGAGAAGGTTTAGGATTAACTCAAATTAAATTAATGAAAAGATCGCTTAAAGAGAAATTTCCCAAAATTGGGAAATGTGAATACCGCATTAAAATATACTAAAATTGGGAAAAATTCAAATTGAACCAAAACGTCCCATATACCCCCAAAGCTTGCGCACTAGCTTTATTTTAGCTAAACTAGGTGCTGGTAAGTCGATATGTTCGTTCGATCGCAGTCGGGTTAAAACGGAAAATACCGACAATTTAACTTTAAAACGGAAAAATTCGCATAACGATTTTCTAAAACGTTACAATCTCCCCCCTATAGAAATTCTGTCCTCGAATTAAAATTTCATACTAAGCGTACCTTCAAAGAGATGAGGGAATTTCTTCCGCATCTCGCTCTCGGCCTCCCAAGTGATCTCCTCATTAGTAGGGCTACGCCATAGAATATTCACAGACGGCTAGACCTTTGACCGAAGTTTCTTCACCTGCCGATCCAAAATAACTACCGGCTGCTCGGTGAACGAAAGATCGCGCTCAAGCAGAACGGTCTCGTGCTGAATCATGTGAGAAGGATCATGAAGGTATTTACGAAGCATCGATACATGAAAAACAGGGTGAATATCCGGAAAACTGGGCGGGAGCGCCAAACGATAAGCAACAGAACCCACTCGCTCAAGGATCTCGAAAAGACCTACAAATCTGGGACTGAGCTTCCCCATCTTCCCAAATCGCATAACGCCCTTCATCGGAGAAATCCACAGGAATACATGATCCCCCACTGCGAACTCAAGTCTGCGACACCGACGGTCGGCATAAGACTTCTGCCTACACTGGGCTGCTCTCATCCTGTTCTGAATCAGCTGGATCTTCTTCGTAGTCTCCTGAACTAGCTGGGGTCCCAAAACTAGACTCTCACTAAGCTCGGTCTAGCAGACTGGCGATCGACACTTCCTACCATATAAAGCTTCAAAAGGTGCCATTTGAATAGTCTCCTGAAAGCTGTTGTTTTAGGAGAACTCAATCAACGGCAAGTGACGATCCCAACTGCCACCAAAATCAAGCACACATGCACGGAGCATATCTTCCAGAGTCTAAATAGTCCGCTCCAACTGACCATCGGTCTGCGGATGAAAAGCGGTGCTAAAACTCAACCGGGTACCCAAAGCTTCTTGAAGCTTCTGCCAGAGACGGCTAGTAAACTGGGTACCTCTGTCAGATACTATGCATGTGGGAACACCGTGCAAACGCACAATCTCATCTATATATAGCTGAGCGTACTGAGCATAACCGAAAGTGGTCTTCACTGGAAGGAAGTGATCCGCTTTCGTCAACAGGTCAACGATCACCCAAATGGAGTCATACCCCGTACTGGTCCTGGGTAGACCCACAATGAAGTCCATGGAAATATGCTCCCATTTCCACTCCGGAATGGGTAAAGGCTGCAAATCTCCAGCCGGTCTCTGATGCTCAGCCTTGACTTGCTGACAAGTCAGGCACCTCGAAACGAAGTCCGAAATATCGCGTTTCATCCCTTCCCACCAGTAAAAGTCTCTTAAGTCCTGGTACATCTTGGTGGAACCTGGATGAACACTAAAGGCTGACTGATGTGCCTGCTCTAGGATCTCGCGTCTCAACCCATCAGCATCTGGAACACACAAGCGAATCCCGCATCGTAGCACACCGTGGTCATCTATCATGAACTCCGAAACTGTACCCTATCGAACAAGCTCAAGAATCTTAGACAAACGGGCATCACTAGGTAGCGCCTCACGGATATGATCAAATAGTAGTGGACGGGCGCGGACATAAGCAAACTGTCCCCCAGTGGAAGAAAACTCGAACTGCACTCTACCATCACACAAGAGCTGCCAATCTGCAGATGACTGACGCTGAACTGCGCTCAACTGGGACAAGCTACCCCCGGGCCTACGACTTAAAGCATCAGCTACCACATTCGCCTTGCCCGGGTGATAAAGGATCTCACACTCATAATCCTTCACTAGCTCCATCCATCGGCGCTGTCTCAGGTTCAGATCCCGCTGCTGGAATATATACTTCAAGCTCTTGTGATCCGTGAAGATCCGACACGACTCCCCATACAAGTAGTGTCTCCAAATCTTCAACGCAAAGACTACCGCGGCCATCTCAAGATCGTAAGTGGGGTAACTCTGCTCGTGCTTCTTCAGCTGCCTAGAAGCATACGCAATCACCGTGTCATGCTGCATCAAAACACAGCCGAGCCCCACTCTAGAAGCATCGCAATAAACAACGTAGTCGCCCGATCCAGAAGGTAAAGAAAGAACTGGTGCTGTCGTCAACCGAGTCTTCAACTGCTGAAAACTCTGCTCGCACGCATCAGTCAAGAGAAAAGGAACTCCCTTCCGGGTCAGTCCAGTCAGCGGTGCAGCGATACTCGAGAAATCCTGCACAAAACGGCGATAATAACCAGCTAAGCCCAAAAAGCTGCGGACCTCTGTCACCGATACAGGTCTGGGCCAAATCTGTACAGCCTCGATTTTCCTCGGGTTTACAAGAATACCATCACCAGTCACCACATGACCCAGGAAGTCAACTCTACCAAGCCAAAACGCGCACTTTGAGAATTTAGCATACAACTGGTGCTCTCTCAATATCTGCAAAGTAATCCTCAAGTGCTGCTCATGCTCTGCTCATGCTCCTCACGACTCCTAGAGTAGACCAGTATCTCATCAATAAACACTATAATAAACTGGTCGAGGAACGGCCTGAAAATCCGGTTCATCAGATCCATGAACGCTGCTGGTGCATTGGTGAGTCCGAACGACATCACCAAAAACTCATAATGCCCATAGCGCGTATGAAAAGCAGTCTTCGGAATGTCATCATTCCGAACCCACAACTGATGATAACCCGAACGCAAATCAATCTTTGAAAAATGTCTCGCACCCTGGAGCTGATCAAATAAATCGTCAATGCGGGGTAAAGGATACCTGTTCCGCACCGTAACTCGGTTCAACTGACGATAATCCATACATAACCTCAAACCGTTGTCCTTCTTCTTGACGAACAGAACAGGAGCTCCCCACTGCGAAACACTCGGACACACAAGTCCCAAATCAAGTAACTCTTGCAATTGATCTTTAAGCTCTCTAAGCTCCGCCGGAGCCATCCGATAAGGCGGTATAGAAATAGGCTCCGTGCCAGGAACCAGATCAATGCAGAACTCAATATCGCGCTCTGGCGGCAACCCAGGTAACTCATCGGGAAAGACATCGGGAAACTCTCGCACGGTAGAAACCTGGTCCAACGACTCCACTGTGGCTCCAGTATCATGAATGAACGCCAAGAATCCCCGACATCCCCTCCTCAAAAGCCGACCAGCGCACAGGACAGAAATCAAACTGTGAGGGGTGGCACCGCGGTCCCCCTGCACAACAAACACAGACTCACCGGGAAAACAAAACCTAACTGTCTTCTCGCGGCATTCCACGGACACGTAGAAAGTAGCTAGCCAGTCCATGCCCAGCAGAACGTCGAAGTCCAACATCTCAAGAAGGATCAAGTCGACGGGCAAATCTCTGTCCCCTAAACGGACAGCACACGACCAGAACACGTGTCCTGCAACAAACGACTCTCCTACAGGAGTAGCCATGACCAACGGCTGATCTAGCCAACAAGACTCTCGGCCTAACCTCGGCACGAAGTGCGTAGAAACATATGAATGCGTAGATCCTGGATCAAAAAGAACATGTGCATCATAAGAACATACAGAAAGGGTACCTGAAACCACAGCATTGGATGCCTGAGCATCCTGGTGAGTCAAGGCAAACACCCGAGCCTGCCCTCTACCGACAACTGGCTGACCTCCGCCTCTACCACCCCGCCCTCTCGGTACAAAACCACCGTGACCCCGACCTCTCTGCACAAGAGTCTGACGCGGAACAACAACCGGCATAAGGGACAACGCCCTCTGAGGTGGAGAAGGTAGTAAGGTAACCTGCGGTACAGCTGCCTCGCTCACACGTGGCTCAACACAATCTCGAACCCGATGACCCATACTCCCGCACCGGTAACACCCAGATACAAACTGCCGACCCTCCTGAGGGTAAGAGCTAAAAAGCCGACCTCGTCCCGAACCTCCACTATCTGAACGGGAACTGTCACGACGTCTAAACGCCCGCCTCGCTGCCAAATCACCAATACGAACCCTCTTCGGTTCCGAAGCAACTGACGACTCAGAAAGATGCCCCTCTACCAATAGGGCTGCATCTACCGCTGCCGCATATGTATCGCAATGCTGAATGCTGATGGCTAGGAACAACTGGGTAAGCAGGCTTCGAACAAACCTCTTCACCCTCATTTCCTCTGTCGCCACCAAGTACGGAGCATACACAGACAGATCGGTAAACAGTACATCATACTCCGACACCGTCATCCCCGGAGTCTGGCGTAACGACTCAAATCTACGCGCTCGCGCATCCCTAACGCTCGGTGGAAGAAAACGGGCGAGAAATACCGTCACAAACTCAGCCCAGGTCATAGGAGCAAGACCAGCGGCTCTGCCCCTCTCCAACGACTCACACCACTTCTGGGCTAGACCCTCCAGCCGGAAACTCGCAAACTCTACCCATCTCTCGTCGGAGCATCGGAGTGAGCGACAAATCCTAGCCATCCGGTCGATGAACGACTGCGGATCCTCAGTAACATCTGTGCCCGTAAACACCGGAGGCCTCAGCCTCATAAAATCTGTCAGTGACACGGTAATAACCTCCGGAGCTGTAACTGCGACTACCGGAACAGTAGGTACCATCGTGGTCCCTGCAACAGGTGGAACAACTGCCTGCCCCTGCGCTCGGATGGTCTCTACTAAAGTCCCCACTATCTGGTGCAGATCCTGCATACCAGCTCCAATCATAGCAATGTGCTCCGGTACAACAGGCGCACCGCCCTGGTCAGTCCTCGCCTCAGGCGAGTCAACTCTGACCTCGACCCTTGCGGCCGCTCTCTGTGCCCTCGTAGTCTTCGGTGGCATATGGGCTGGAAATTGAAACAAGATTCGATAAGGAAACAGGAATCGAATCATAAGGATGTATATCATCACGGAAGAATATCAATTAATAAGTCCTAAGGTCGCTTAGGCGGAGTACCGTGTCGTAAGTATGCCGCGGAACATACACACGCTACGCCACTCTGCTTAAGCTACCTACTCCATCATACCATGGTCATCCTACACTCCGAAAGGTAAAACCTAACGCTCTGATACCAACTTTGTCATGACCCGAAATCTGGCCCGTAACCGGCACTTAAACTACGTAACGTCTACAGGTGTATGCAACTCAAGTAAGCCAAGACCCAGAAATCTAAACCACCCAAATCTGGATCAACGGAGAAAAACACAGTTTTTAACACTTGGAAAAAAAATCACAAGTAAAATTTCTAACTCTAGTTTTCTTTCATGAAAATTTTGGCAGCACCTCCTTTGTAAAAACTAGCCCCGAAAACGGGTACAAAATAGATAATATATAAAGTATCCCAAACGGGAGCAAAATCACGCCCAACGGCGGAGACAACCACCACAAAATATAAATACGACGCCGAAGCGAAGCATATACAAGAAAACAGTAATAAGAAGTAACTTTCCAACATAACCGGCTCCCACGAGCACGGCACCCAAAGTCACCAAAATAATACAACACTGAATCCTCACAAATCGTCTCTAAATCATATACAACAGTGGTAGATGGAGAATACTAGATCCAACAAAAAGATATACAATGTACAGGCAGATAACCGCAAACCCACCTAAAAGCAAAGGCCTCACTGCCTAACATAGCGGTATCCGCAAAAGTAGTGATGATAAGACACCCTGCCGCGACTATTCGGAGGGTAAGTCCTGCAAAACACTGTGGTACAACGGGGGTGAGTTGCCAACTCATGAATATTAAATAACATCATACTGAAATCGCAAGTATGCACTAACAGCAATGATCAATAGCATGTAAGCTGGTAGCATGAGTATGACAATATGGATATGCAACTATCATGATTAAGGTACACCACCAGGGTACTATATCTACATGAATCAATGCATATCAACTGAATACTGAGTGCGGGATAGTAAATAATCTCATGCACAAACCATAAGCATGGAAAAACACGGTGTAACTCAACAACACCCCAAATCCTAAAATACTCAGATCGGCCCTCAGATCCTGTACGTCTCATGGAACCTGAGTGTCAAATATCGACACTCTAAAATATCATGAAATCCAGTGCCTAACATCGACACGTAAATACTCGTATCCATACGTTCCTCGAAACCTAAGTATCCCATTTCGACACTTGTATTCCACGTATCGGTCTTTCTGATATCCATGCGTTCCTCGAAACCCAAGTATCCCACCTCGACACTTGTGATTCCACGTATCGGTTCTTCCAAATGCATATATCTCTCGGAATTATAAGTGCCTAGCATCGACACATGAAATTCCCATATCGCACGAAAACATATCTCAAATGCGTAAATCCACGTAAAACAACATATGCAACATAAAACATCAATATGAGCATATCACGGGAAAAATCCGCTATTTAAATGCATCAATTCATTAAATATATCTCGCGGTTCCCAAAAATCCAAATCCAAAACACATATATATACAGCGTCCCATTCCACCGATATATATGTTATAAAACTGATCATGTAACAATAGCAAAGTATATGTGCGAGCATATAGGTATAGTCTGGCATATATATAAGCATGTTGGTAAACTGGTATGCTATAAGTCATATGCGCTGTCGCACAAGTATAACTGTTTCAATGTCGCTAACCAATAGCAAGGTATATAAATGAGCATTTGTGTTGTGCGTATCATGGCAATTACCGACAGTGTGTGTATAGCATATCATTGGTGCTCGTGCAACATGGACTGTCAATAATAGTGCAGTGTACAAAGGATACAGTATCAGGCACAACAAGTAACTATATGCAATGTGAATCATGCAACATCTCTATATAAGCACATAAACATACGACTAATATCATGTCATATCTAACCCCGACGCTTAGCGCCACGATTTCCCCTTAGATGTTAAATCTACTCACAATGGTCTCCAGTTATGAAAATCCAACCACCTGCTTCCCCTTATTCGCAGCGTCCGAAGTCCCCGTTTGCGACGCTATATTTTCACAAACACAAGAAATAATGCGAACATCTCAGAATCGATCAATATAACGTAAAACTACGTATTAAATAACGCACCAACACTAAACTAACTCGCGAGTGTGCGTCAAGTGGCTAACGTGCGTCACGATACCACAAAACCTACCCAAACACAACAGCTGCACCAAATCACGATTCGTGTCGCAAAACATAACACGCGGACTCAAAACACAAGATTATAGATAATCGATCCCAGATTTTGCATACTGAATTTACTAAAAAAGTAAACAGTACCAAACACGCTTAACCAACAGCAGACAACTACCCACAGAAAACCAACCCCAACAATTTCCTACCCAGCCGGCGTCGCCGGATCGCGCAATAGGGGTCGCCGGCCCCGGCCAATGAGGTGATCCCCGTCCCTCAGGTGATTTATCAAGGTCACTAGTACATCTCTAAAATTTTGTTTGGTCACTCACTAATTTTTCCAGGTCACAGCAGATATGAAAGCTCTAAAAAGACTTTAAAAAACCGATATCGCACTAATCGATATAAAAAGCGTTCTACGGTACAACCAACGAGCAAAACAAAATACAAACTGCTAATTAACAGAGTAGGGATTATACCTAACAATCTTGCTCACAAGATCCAAACTTTCCCTAGCTCCAAGTGATCCATGAGCAAAAATCAAGAACTTTTGGATATTTTGTGATATATTTGGGGGTTTTGGAGAAGTTTTGAGTTAGGATTGAAGAGAAATGAAAGAGAAAAGCTTAAGGGCAGTAGAGGGAGAGAGAATCTCGGCCAAGGGGAGGAAGCGAGAGTTTTGTGAGGGTTTCCTAGCAATTACCAACAATAAATGCCATTAATTGCATTCATACACACATATGCATACATGCATGCATCTACATCTTTTCTTTTCTTTTAAGTTTAAACTTAAATCCTAGTCCACACAATGAATCTAGGTAAAGTGAGAAGGTTTTGGATTAACTCAACTTAAATTAATGAAAAGATCGCTTAAAGAGAAATTTCCCAAAATGTGAATACCGCATTAAAATATACTAAAATTGGGAAAAATTCAAATTGAACCAAAACGTCCCATATACCCCCAAAGCTTGCGCACTAGCTTTATTTTAGCTAAACTAGGTGCTGGCAAGTCGATATGGTCGTTCGATCACAGTCGGGTTAAAACGGAAAATACCGACAATTTAACCCTAAAACGGAAAAAATTCGCATAACGATTTTCTAAAACGTTACAGGTGCGAAAGACTAATGGCTGTGGGACCAACCATCGCTTCTCGTCGGGGTCTAGAAACGTATACACTAGTTTACTCCGGAATATCGATACCCTGTCTCGATACTCCCACGACTAGAGATACTTTAAGGATGTGCTTATTGACTACCTAGCTCTCACAAGTATATCGTCATCACAACGCAGGTAGTCAAGCAATGATCCTACGGGCTTTATCAATATGTATAAATGATACGTAATAACAAATAAAATATATGTACATGTTAAGATAAAGATAAACCAGATATCATACTATTATATCGTGCAAGATTGTCCTGTTCATACATATGTCCAAGCATACACATGTCCAAACATCCACTTGTATACATATATAATAATGGCCTCTAAGACATACATATCCAACAAAAGTCTTGTAAATAAAATCCCAAAATATGCTACTTTATTAAATTTATTTTAAAATATATTATTGAAATTGATATACACTAAATAACCATCCAATAGAAAAATAATGTTGTAACATAAATAAGAATTTTCAGTTATAAAAGTAAACAATTTTAGACCCACATCTCATAGGCGCCCCCACACGCGTAGGGTATTTCCTCTTTCCTTCTTCTTTTTTTTAATTAAATGCGCATGCTTAGGTTCGATCTTGTGCATGCGTGGGTGGGTGTGTGTCATGGGACCCCTGAGCAAGCCACGGGTGCTCGGTTGTCAAAAAAAAATTAAACAATTTTAGTCAAATATCCATGTTAGAAGAAAAATAATTATTCCTTATTTACTGGTTTGGAAAATAAAAACTTTGCACTTTCTTACACAATACCTAGTTTATATGTACCCAATCAAATGATTTAAGAAACTTTATAAGAGAGGTTTGGAGTCCAAATTAATGTAAAAATAACACTTATATTGCAGGATACTTCTTTATACTTGCCCGATCAGCACAATGCCTCCCTCAATTTAGTCGATTGGATAAGATGAAGGGGGTTTCTTGCAATTTAGCCCTTTAAAATTTTGTTCTATCCGACATAAAACTATGCCTCCACCGCTGTTCGCAACTAGTTCTTAGTCAATCGCAAATTTAACAAACCAATGATGTGATTTTCTGATTGGCAATACCATTGAAAACTTATATCAAACTTATGTTTGTTTGTTCCTTCCTTTCCGTTACTGCCAAAGTGCATATCTGATCATAATGTAATAACAGTGATTCAGGACTTGGCTTAACTCAGTTAGTACCAATTTTCTCTTCAACGTGAGAGGTCGCAAGTTCGATTCCGAAAGGGGATTGATATCAAAAAACGAAAAGCGGTAGCTTATATGGAATCTACCGGGTTTATGGATACGCATATTTCAGAAAAAGATTAAAGTCATGACATTTAGTGATCAAAGTGGCATGAAAAGTGCTGCCCTAATGGACCATGCTGCCTCCAATATATGTAGTAATTATCATGTTATTATCTTCTTTCATTCCCTATGATTCATGCCTCGTATAAATGTATTGCTTAGAATAGTGAAAGCATATACTTTGTGGGGCATGAAAAAGGCTAATACACATGACAAATTATATTGTACAATACAAGAGGACCATGGAAGTTGACTGGAAAAGGAGTTGAAAAAGAAAGGGGTAATAATGTAAATTATATAGGAACAATTTGGGATGTTAATGTGAAAGATAACCGAGACAAATAAAATATTTGGTTTTAGCCAATTTAAATATATTTTTGGTATGTAATGTTGATATATGCTACCATAAAGCATGGTCTACTTGATTAAAATCCCATGTAAAATGGCATGTCATATGAGAATCTTCTTTTACTTAAACTTTTCCCACTCGAATTAATTTAAGTGTAACATGGTTATACTTTTTTTTTTGGCGCTGAACAGCGTTAGAGTTATACCACCTGTCATGTCTCTCTTCTCATCTTTCCATAGTTAAGTTTAAAAAAATGTTTTTTAATTATAAAAGGTTACATAAATATGTCATTATAATCTCATGTCAAGATATAGAAAAAAAATGGTGACACATGGAGACTCACACGCTTAATTTTTCTTAAATGTGAATTGTAAATATCGGAATTTTACAGCTGTTGAGATATAAGAAAGTAGAGAATATTCCATCCAAATTAATTTATAAAGTATTAGGTTGAAGCAAGATAATTATCGAAAGCAAATTTCTTCTTCCAATTTTTTTTGGACTAGAAGGATCAAGAATATTAAAGCAGCCTTAAGTGATGGATGCTTCCATCAAACAAAGATAGGCAAAGTGGCCACCTTGATGGTGGTTGAAAATAACAAAGAGCATATGCAATGAAGGCAAAAAGTGTGTGTGTATAATTAATTAAGGTATATATAGATTTTCCATATAATTAATTGAGCTATATATAGATTTTCCATCACACAATGTTGCATTGCTTTTGGCATATAATAGCCCATTAGGTAACCTTATTGTTTCGCCTTCTAATAAAATAAGTGTAATAACCAGTATCTTGAATTTAACTTTATGTATTTTAACCAAAAGTTTTTTCTCATATTTTCTATTTTTCACTATTTATCAAATTCCTAAATTTTATTTTTCCAAAATCCTATCTCTCATGATTAAAAATCTAACCCCAAACCCAAACCTACAACCTGACCCGACCCGAACCCAATCCCTTCTCTCTCTCTCCTTTCTTTTCTTTCTTCCTCCTTTTCCCTTCTCTTTTTCACCGAGCCCCCCCTCCCGTCACCTTCTCCTTCCCTCTCGCTCACGTCCTCCGCGAGACCCGCTCCTAGCCAAACGGCCGCGACCTCGCCCACGATCCCATCCACGAGATCCTCTCGCCGAACTGCCTCGTCTCCCTCAACATCCCTCTCTCTCAAACTCAAAAATCTCTCACACCCTCTCGATTTTTCTCTCTCCCTCACTCTCCCATTGCCTCAGCTCGCCGACGAATGTCCTCGGCCATCTCCTTCGTCGACCTCTAACCAGAGCTCCCAACATCCTCCTCCTAACAACCTCCAACACTGAGCCTTCACTTCCTTGCGGCCACCTTCTCACCTTCTCGCGGCCACCCATACCGTCGACGAGCTTCCCAACACCACCACGAGCACCCTACCACGCCGACCACCCCCTCAACGTTCCTTCGCCTCCTTCTCCGCTCCCAACCGCCTACAGCCACACCCATGCCAACACCATCCGACCCTACCAAAGGCACATGTTCATCGCCGACCATCTCCATCGATTTCGACCCAGCTCCGCGACCACTGGCGATGCTGCAGCCACCGCCTCACGCCAATTACCTTCAAACTGATCTTCCCTACACTTCATCCTTCTCAAACAAACTCTAAGTTCCTCCATTGTACATCGCCGCAGAGCCGCTATCCTTACGCCGCCGGCCTCCCTGAGTCGCCTGCCTCCTCCCGACGTCACCGCTTCCTTCGCCACGGAGTTGCAACCAAGCTCCGCTATCGACACCGCTGCACCTACCTTCAAGTCCAAGCCGAGCCTGGAGGCATTTTATCGAGCAGTCATCACCATCGTTGTCGCCGCCATCTCTGTCGCCGTGATCGTCGACCAAGTTGTGGCATCGGTCCCTGTGGACGTCACGGTCATCAACACAGTACCCGTCGCAACACCGTGCACGTTCGTCATAACACCGCGCATGTTCATCGCAGCCCAGTGTCGTGTACATGCCCAGACGTGCCACGCTTCGTGCCCACTCCATGCCCAGCGCCGCACCACCCTCGTTCCCATTCCCGTGTCGCGCTGTGCCACATCCGCACCACACACCAAGCCAAGACCGTGCCCAGTACCATGTCACACCCGCACCACGCAATGAGTTAAGACCGTGCCCAGTATTGTGCCACGCCCGCGTCATCACCTCGCCTACCACCGTATCACGCCCGTGTCGCTATCGCATTCAGTACCGGGTCACCATGCATCGTGCATGCGCCATGCACCGTGTCCAGTATCGTGCCGTCTCGTGTGTCGAGACGAACCCTGCACATCGCGTCACTTCTATATCAGCGACAGAAGGCAAGTGAACCCTTTCGCTTTTTCCTCATGCTATAGTAATCTCTAGATATTATATATGTTGATATATATATAAATTTATGTGTGTGTGTATGCATATTTAAGTATAGATATTTCATATATACATCGTTGCGAATATAACATCGAATAAGAACCATCATCGTAAATTTTAGTGTTTGAGACCCGACTTGGGTCAATTACGCCGTAGTAATATCCTATAGTAACTCATGAATTAATTTCGTGTTGATCGAGTAAAAGAAATCGATATTTTGATCGACAACCGTTTG
This sequence comes from Agapanthus africanus, assembly GCA_030015575.1. Lineage (NCBI taxonomy): Eukaryota > Viridiplantae > Streptophyta > Magnoliopsida > Asparagales > Amaryllidaceae > Agapanthus > Agapanthus africanus. The sequence continues at coordinate 644,741,698 of CM057342.1, forward strand.
CATAGTCTAAGTGTTAGATATAAAACCCTATACGATAACTTAAACGAATATGGTGGATCCCATGATCATTATACCCTATTACTGTTAATGTTTACCCTGTAGAAATCGGACGGAAAAACGACACCGTTTCACCAATAAAACGTTACTCTCGATAACCTTTGCAAAAGCTGAATATTCTTGAACAAGCTACACTGTTAAATTCATAAAAAATCATTTATATATCGGATCTTAGCGTTTTATGGCTCGTATCGAATCCAACAGATAAACCTACAGCAACCAATAGTTCATATCTGTATTTTAATTAGTTATTCCAATAAAAAAACTGAGGCGATTCATGGCTCTGGACTGCAGTCCAGAGCAAGAATCTCGGCCTTTACCTATTTTAGAACGCATACTTTTCACTGTTTATGTGCGCAAGTGTGCGGAACCATATATGGAAGCGTGTATAATTGAATTATCTTTCTAACGGTACTGGTACAATTGCATTCCGATGTCGTTTGATATTTATAACACCTTTTAAACCGTCGATGTGTACTGTAGTTTCATGCAGAAACAGAATGTATACCTTAACCTTAGAGAGAGCATATCTCCTTACATACAGTGGATATTATTGATCCGTCTGGTGCGTTGGAAACATAACAGGTAAACCTAAATTTTATCTAACTGTATAATTGCCTAATTATGCTCTCAACAGAGAGTAAAATATGTTACGAAACGGACTTCGTGTTCAAAAATTGGATTTCTAGCACTAAACACTCAAAATGGAAGGACCGTAACTCGCAAACCTGAAACCCGAATGACTCAAAACCAATTTTTGTGTAGATATAATTAAATATACTGCTTACTCCTTTTATATTGTTTGCTCAATTCTGCGCACGTGATCTATAGTGAATTTTGCAAGTTATATGACACTGGTTGCTATATTTTTATTCGTGTCATATTTGATTGCATTTTTATCATATCATATAACTGTTATACCCTCATTGAATAGTAGTCGTATACATCGATATCCTAGTGACTATTTTACATTACCGAGTGATAGTGTTAGTGATTGGATTGTGGCAAGTGCGTTAATGTAAAAACGTGAATGAATAGTGGAAGCGACACGTACTTGTACACAATCAACGAAACCATTTAGTTATTGCATTGTTGACGCCTATGGGGCATATATAAGTGTAACTATAACTGGTATAGGACAGGTATGGAAGCACTTATATTAGTGTCATAGGTAAGACATCGAGGACTGTCCAATTATCTTAGATACTAGTCGAGACATGCTTGATGGAGATCCTGTCTCCAATTCTCGCGTAGACTTGTCATGGAGCGACTAGTACTTAGATTCGTGGTCCGTGTTTGATGTAGACCACAGAGTATGGGGTAGTTTGAGTGTGAGTTCAATCAACAGAATCTCAGGAGTCCTATTGCCAGCATATTTCATGATTTCATGATGTTACTGATCGTGTTGCTAATTCTTACTGATCGTGATTCAGACCAGTGTTTCCTTACCTCTGGGGCTTACTCTTGGGTTGGGAATGCTCCTGCGGTGGTTGACGATCACACTTGGACTGACGATAAGTTTAGTGACTTGGAAATTAAGACTGTGTGACTGATAGAACATTACATTTATTATCCATTTGATACACTTACTTTACCGTTACATGTACTGGTTATTTCATGCTCATGTCATTACTCTATACTTACTGCTTTATACTTATCATCATTACACATTATATATGTATATATTGTTGTTGTGTCGCTCTGACGACATGAGTATCATGCTCAGAGTGGAAGGAGTGGACCCTTCTGATTTTGAGGAGATCGTGGATATCTAGACCAGTGAGCCGGCCCTATCGTTCCTTTCATTTTCACTGGTTAGTTGTTGAATTTGCTGCGCTCAGTTTCCTTTTCACCTGATAGTTTTAGTGACTGTATTATCTCGATCTGTGTTATATTACTGCTACCATGTACTGCTAGAAACCGAAGTATGACTACGGCAAAATATTTCCTTGACCGTAAGAGCATGGCTGGCCTTGTCACCCCTCGTGTTCTGTATTTTGGGAAGCGGGGCGTGGTATGGTTTTGTTGGTATCAGAGCCAGGTTTAGAATGAGATTACAGTTTCCGACTAGGGCTTAACAATTTAAGTCGCCCATTCGGTCTAAATTGTAAACTTGTTATCCTTGACTAGGATCCCTATAATTTGTCAATCTAAATTTTTTGACTCCATCCGCTAGAGTTTTGGGTGACTTAGTAGAGTTATGTGATTGTAAGTATGAACTGCAGCATAGTTACAAGGCAGCACTCTACTTGAGTGAGTTGGAGTTCTACATTTGATTTCTGCTCGATTGAGTTTTACCTCACCATATATTCTTGTTTCGTTTGTCAATTCTATATCTTATTCTGATTCTTATATCTTATACCGTCGTTTGAAAATTTGTTGTTCCAAAATCATTGATTCCCATAACTCTTCTTCCACCTCTGCTTTCCAGGATCACACCGCCGAGATTTTGGGTGTACCGCAAAGCTTGAGGGAAGTCCAGGAGAGGACGAACGATCTTTAGGCTGAGGGGTTAAGGAGGCAACTGGTTAGAGCACCATGAGGAGACCCGATCGTGAGGGAATCCCTGTTAGTAAAAGAGGAGGTGTATAGATGAAGCGCCCATTTGTTCCTTAGCAGAAAAAGCAGCAGAGAATCCAAATATGTGGTTATTGCAAAAGACCGGGGAACCTTCAGAGAGACTGTCGCTAGGCCAAATGACAATGTTTGATTTGTGGATTTGGCAAACACCGCGTCAACGGTTGCCCTTAAGGGAAAGAGTTATAAGGAAGAGATCCGTCAACGCTTTCCCCATCCTTTGAGTAGTTGTTTGTTTTATCGTTGTTTTCATTCTTTAATTCTGAGGATGAGGGAGTCGGAGTCGCAGCTCCAAAGATCAATATGATCAATGACTTAGACGATGAAGAAGAGAGTGCTGAAGAATACCTAATAGAAAAGGACCCTGAGGAAGACCCAGTGAAGGAGGACTCAGATAAAGATCCGGAAGTGGAGGATCCTGAGGAAAAGGATCTAGAAGGGGACCCAGAAGAGGCGGAACATATGGAGGAGGATCCCAAAGGAAGCTCCCGCCGAAGAAGGGCTAGGAGAAGAAAACCCTATGGGGGAAGAATCCGAAAAAGAGGCCATGGCTGAGGCGGAGTCGGAAGAAGAAATCTCGAGTGAGGAGAAACTCAAGGCTAAAGAACACCACGCAGCAGTTCCTGCAAGGCACTATGGGAATGGACGCTCCTATCTTAGCGCGAGGACTTATCGTAACTTGTTAAAACTCCACAATCGCGAATGACGCGACTTCTTTTCTTTTCATCTGGCCAAATAAAAACAATGTATAGCCTAGGGCCACTTTTATCGTTCAAGTGTGCTTTGTTAAAAAAATCTGAAAAATAAAGTTTCCGGTCACGCAAATATTCTTTGAGTATTGTACCTTTAAGATCCGTGTGATGCATTGATTATTCCTTCTTATGATAATTTCTTTCCCTTCTTGAGTTTTATCCCATCCTTGAACCTTATAGTAACCTGACCAACAGTTTGGTGGACTATAGACTAGCGCCGCATTCCCGACTTCTTTTCGATTAGGCCGTATCTTACCGCAATCCATACCCTGGCTAGTCTCTTATATATTACTAGTATTATTTTCTATTACCGTAATTACATTCAGTGACGTTTGTTATTCAAAATTTAGTTTTTTTATTTTTGTGTTTTTCAAAATTACGTATTATTACGTACTTTTGTTTTACTTATTTTAAATGCTCTACTATTCTTCGCATTTTCAATAGTACAAATTTGCATCGCATATACTATTTTTTGTTTTATTTTCTCTTGTTTTATTCCATATGAGTATTCTTAAGATAATTTATAACTTCCTAATTTGTAGTTTTACTAATGTAGTTTCGGAGCTTAAGTCTTATCAGCTATTTTTCACTATTGTTATTTGTTGTCATTCTATTCTTTTTTGTATTGTATATAGTTTATTACTATTAATTGTTATTCCTTTGTTCTTACTTATGACTATTCTTTTTAGTTGCGCTATTTCTTATAAACAAATATTTGATTTTCATTTAGTTGCTTTTGCGTAAATTATTATATAGTAATGTTTGACTTTCTTGCGTTTCGCATTACTTCTATGGCTTATTGTTTATTTTAAATTTCGAGAACGAAATTTTCTTTAAGGGTGGTATGATGTAATAACCGGTATCTTGAATTTAACATTATGTATTTAACCAAAAGCTTTTTCCCATATTTTCCATTTTTCCCTATTTACCAAATTCCTAAATTTTATTTTCTAAAATCCTATCTCTCATAATTAAAAACCTATCTTATACCCAAACCCGGCCGAAACCCAAACCTACAACCTGACCCGACCCGAACCTAATCCCTTCTTTCTCTCCTTTCTTTTCTTTCTTCCTCCTTTTCTCTTCTCTTTTTCACCAAGCCCTACCCCCACGTCACCTTCTCCTTCCCTCTCACCTCTTCCGCGAGACCCGCTCCTAGCCCAACGGCCGCGACCTCGCCCATGATCCCATCCATGAGATCCCCTCACAGAACTCCTTCATCTCCCTCAACATTCCTCTCTCTCAAACTCAAAAATCTCTCTCACTCTCTCGGTTTTTCTCCCTCCCTCACTCCCCTACTGCCTCACCTCGCCGACGAATGTCCTCGGCCACCTCCTTCATCGACCTCCAACTAGAGCTCCCTACTTCCTCCTCCTTTCGAGCTCCAACACTGATCCTTCACCTCTCCGCGGCCACCTTCTCACCGCTCTCACGACCACCCTCACCGTCGACAAGCTTCCCAACACCACCACAAGCACCCGATTGCGCCGACCACCCCCTCAATGTTCCCTCGCCTCCTTCTCCGCTCCCAACTGCCTACATACACACCCATGCCAACACCATCCGACCCTACCAAAGCCACGCCTTCATCGCCGACCATCTCCATCGACTTCGACCCAGCTCCACGACCACCGGCGACGCTGCAGCCACCGCCTCGCGCCACCTTCCTCCAAACCGAGCTTCCCTACACTTCCTCCTTCTCAAACAAACTCCAAGTTCTTCCACTGTACATCGCCGCAAAGCCGCCATCCCTGCGCCACCGGCCTCCCTGAGTCACCGGCCTCCTCCCGAAGTCACTACCGCCTTCTCCACGGAGTTGCAACCAAGCACCGCCATCGACATCGTTGCACCTAGCTTCAAGTCCAAGCCGAGCCTGAAGGCATTTCATCGAGCAGTCCTCACCATCACTGTTGCTGCTGTCTCTGTCGTCGTGATCACCGACCAAGTTGTGGTCTCGGTCCTCGTGGACGTCATGTTCGTCAACACAGTACCTGTCGCAACACCGCGCACGTTCCTAGTAACCCGGTGTCTCCTACATTCCCAGACGTGCCATGCTTCGTTCCCACTCCATGCCCAGCACCGCACCACCCTCATTCCTACTCCCGTGTCGCGTCGTGCCACACCCGCACTACACACTGAGCCAAGACCGTGCCCAGTACCATGTCATATCCAAACCACGCACCGAGTTAAGACCGTGCCCAGCACCATGTCACACCCACGTCATCACCACGCTTGCCACCATATCACGCCCGTGTCGCCACCACGACCAGTACCGGGTCACCACGCATCGTGCACGTGCCACGCACCATGTCCAGCATCGCGCCATCTCGTATGTCAAGATGAACCCTGCACGTCGCGTCGCTTCTATATCAGCGACAGAAGGCAAGTGAAACCCTTCACTTGTTCTTCATGCTATAGTAATATATAGATATTATATATGTTTATATAGATATATATACATGTTTAAGTATAGATATTTCATATATACATCGTTACGAATTTAACATCGAATAAGAACCATCAACGTAAATTTTAGTGTTTGAGACCCGACTTTGGTCGATTACGCCGTAGTAATATCCTATAGTAACTTATGAATTAATTTCATGTTGATCGAGTAAAAGAAATCGATATTTCGATCGATAACCGTTTGCATAGTCTTAGTGTTCGATATAGAACCCTATACGATAACATAAGCGAATATGGTGGAGCCTATGATCATTATACCCTATTACTGTTAATGTTTACCCAGTAGAAATCGGACGGCAAAATGATGCCATTTCACCCATAAAACGTTACCCTCGATAACCTTCGCAAAAGTTGAATATTCTCGAACATGCTACACTGTTAAATTCATAATAAATCATTTATATATCGGATCTTAGCATTCTATGGCTCGTATCGAAGCCAACAGATAAACCTACAGTAACCCATAGTTCATATCTATATTTTAATAATTTATACCAATAAAAACCTGTGGTGATTCATGTCTTTAGACTGCAGTCTAGAGCAAGAATCTCGTCCTTTACCTGTTTTAGAATACATACTTTTCACTGTTTAAGAGCGCAAGTGTGCGGAACCATATATGGAAGAGTGTAGAATTGAATTATATTTCTAACGGTACTGGTCCCATTGAATTCCGGTGTTGTTTGATATTTACAACACCTTTTAAACCGTCGATGTGTACTGTAGTTTCATGCAGAAATAGAATGTATACCTTAACCTTAGACAGTGCATATCTCCCTGCATATAGTGGATGTTATTGATCCGTCTGATGTGTTGAAAACATAACAGATAAAACTAAATTTTATCTAATTGTAGCGTTGCCTAATTATGCTCTCAACAGGGAGTAAAACGTGGTATGAAACAGACTTTCAGTTTAGAAATTGGATTTCCAGTAGTAAACACTCAAAATGGAAGGACCATAACTCACAAACCTGAAACCTGAATGACTCGAAACCAATTTTGCTATAGAGATAATTAAGTATACTGCATAATCCTTTTATATTGTTTTGCTCAATTCTGCACATGTGATCTATAGTGAATTTTGCAAGTTATATGACACTGGCTGCCATATTTTTATTCGTATCATATTTAATTGCATTCTTATCATATCATGTAACTGTTATACCCTCATTGAATAGTAGTTGTATATATCGATATCCTAGTGACTATTTTACATTACCGAGTGATAGTGTTAGTGATTGGATTGTGGCATGTGCGTTAGTGTAAAAACCTGATTGAATAGTAGAAGTGATACGTATTTTTACACAATCAGCGGAACTATTTAGTTATTGCATTGTCAACGCATATGGTGCTGGGTTTCTTAGCACCCTCATCATGTTTTCTAAGGCATCTAGCATGCAATTTTTTTTAAAAACTAGAGTGCTAGGAAACCCTAAACCAAGGATCTAACTAGATAATTAGGGTTTATCAAAACATGTAAACAACTTTACACTAAGTGAAATGGGAATACAACCTTTGTAGACCGGTCCTTTGCTTCTAAAGCTCCGTGTAGTAGTCCCTTTGCTCAGAGTAGTGGTGTCCCGGACTCTCGTTAGGCTCCACTAGATGAGAAAAACAAGCTTGCTTGAAGAACTTCGAGGTCGAAGATGATCCACGTCGAGAAATCTCCAACTCAAGCTACCTCTTCACTAATTGAGAATTACTGAAGCAAACAACCTATACAAAATGGCTAGTCTGGTGTAGATTGATGAAGTAAGAATTTTGCTCACTTTAGAATATTTTTTCTCTCTTTCTTTTATCACCTCACTCAAGGCTAGAGAGAAAAAGGAGTAGATGAAGAAAATGATCTCAAAAAGAGAATGGCTACCATGGATGAGAAAATATCATATATAACTCATGTAGAGACTAAACCATGGCTAAAAATAATGGTTGGGTTAATAAATATGTAGAGTAAAACAAATTAGTGAATTAAGTCAATGGGTTCCACAAGCTTCTCCAAGCTTCAAGCCATGACTAATTTCTACCTAATTTTGTTTATCCCTAAATAAATAATTATCCTTAATTACCTAGGTTATGGTATAAGTCTCATACACCCATCTCCAATGTATCATCTAGTATGACACAAAACTAAATACATTAATATATATCATATATATATTTAAATGTATAAACAGAAAACATTTTCTTAAGTGAGCTAATATTAGTTAATGTATATTAATATATCAAATATATAATTACACATTAAATTATTAAATCAACACTTGATTTAATAACCCGGTTGTATCGTATACAACCGACTAATATCTTTTATATGCATATCACATATACATATAACATATTATTGAATCAACACTTGATTCAACAATCCGATTATATCACATATAACCTGTATCGCGAGATTGGAATACGGTATCCCATACACGTATTAATCTCGGTCCCACACATATCATATATGTGCCCTACTTCATTTCGCATGAGCTAGGAAACCTATGGGTAGGACTCTAATGACTCTTCAATACGCCGGCAGTAGGTGATAATCATATCAATTACCTACAATCCGTCAGAAGTACTAGCTGGACGTAACGGCTACCCGGGTATTGAGCGATCGGGAGATCATCAAGCAAGCTTGTCCATACTCCTGTGAATCCAACAGCAACACTACTGTACAGTCCGGTCTCTTCATCTGATATGTCGCATATCGAGTTTAGGGGTGGTAAACGTCCGACTCCAGTAACTTGATAAGTCATGCCGATGTGAGGCTCATAACGGGTCGAGAAACTACTGATAACACTTACCAGTAAATCTCCGTAGCATCCCTGGCTAGGGACTTCCAGTTATGGCCAATCGAGCACAACACAACATCAACCCCAAATACTGGGAGAGACGAAACCCCTCCTATCGCTCGTTGACTCCATGTGACTCGGGACTGTACCTAAAAACCACCATTTTGCACGCTCTCTTGAACGTGGTAAGGTAGAAATCAAAGCACAGTGGGAATCACACAAGACTTTATGACGATCTCGGGTCTACAGACTAACCTGTACCAGTGTCACAAGAGAACTGCTATCTGACGATAGGTATAATACCATCTAGGAGTTCACGGCGAGTCCTGTTCAGTGTACCCAGTCTCCACTGAGCACCCGTATACAATCTTTGATATCAAACACCAATGGATGTGGGATCATCCATCGCCCATCATATGGGTCAAGAAACATATACGCTAGTCTACTCTGGAATATCGATGCCCCATCTCGATACACCCTCGACTAGGAACAATTAAAGGATGAACTTGTGGACTACCCTGACCCCACTAGTATGATCTGCATCATAATCCTGGTAGTCAAGTATACATCCTGAGGGCTTTACCAACATGTAAGAGCAAGACAGTATCACAATACAAGTCTACATGTTAAGATAAAGAGCAACCAGATAGCATACTATCACGTCGAGCAAGAAATTCCTCTCTATATATGTCCAAGCATCCATTATAATATACAATCATGTACAATAATAGCCTTCAGAGCATACATACAACTAACAATCTCCCACTTGCACTAAGGCCAGTTGTTGTAGTATCTCATACCCAACATCCCGAAGAGTCTCTAAAATTGTATCTGAGGTATGGCAATCATGAGTGGATCCTCCATGTTATTCTTCGTGTCAACTCTCCTGACCTCGATCTCCCGGTGATCAACTATCTCCCGGATCAGGTGATACCGCCTCAGAATATGCCTGGATCGTTGATGGGACTTGGGTTCCTTGGCCAAAGCCACAGCTCCATTGTTATCACAATACAAAGGTATTGGATTCTCGATGGATGGAACCACTCTAAGTTCAGTTATGAACTTCTTCATCCAGACAACCATTTTGGCAGCATCGTTGGCAGCGACGTATTCAGCCTCCATAGTCGAGTCTGCCATGGTTTCTTGCTTGGAACTCTTCCAACAAACCGCCCCTCCATTAAGGGTGAAGACAAAACCCAAAACTGTCTTACAGTCGACCTTATCACTCTGGAAGCTCGAATTGGTAAAGGACTCCACTTGGAGTTCACCGTTACCATACACCAAGAACACTTCTTTAGTCCTTCTCAAGTACTTAAGAATGTTCTTCATAGCTGTCCAGTGATTCTCTCCAGGATCTGCTTGATACCTACTCACTACACCTAGTGAGTATGCTACATCGGGTCTGGTACACAACATCGCGTATATGATAGAGCCTACTGCCGAAGCATAGGGTATCCTTTGCATGTGAGCCCTCTCCAAATCAGTCTTGGGAGACATCTCTTTGGAGAGAGTGATTCTTGAGATCGTGGGTAAATTCCCACGCTTGGAATCTTCCATACTAAAACTCTTTAATATGGTGTCAATGTACCTGGATTGAGACAATCCCAACATCCGTTTAGATCTATCTCTATAGATCTTAATTCCCAAGATGTAGGAGACATCATCTAGATCTTTCATTGAAAATCTTTGTGATAAGAAGAGCTTGACCGAGTGCAGCATAGAAACATCATTTCCTATCAAGAGTATGTCATCCATATACAATACGAGGAAGACGACCTTACTCTCTGCAACCTTCTTGTATACACAAAGTTCATCTACTTTTTTGATGAAGTCAAACTCTTTTACTGCTACATCAAAATAGATGTTCCAACTCCTTGATGCTTGTTTTAACCCGTATATTGATTTAAGCAACTTGCATACCTTTCCGCTGCTCCCACTGTCTACGAAGCCCTCTAGCAGTGTCATGTGCACGCTCTCTTCTAAATCACCATTTAGAAAAGCGGTCTTGACGTCGATCTGCTACATTTCATAGTTATGGTATGCAGCAATGGCAAGTAGGATCCGGATGGACTTAATCATAGCCACTGGAGAAAAGGTTTTATCAAAATCCACACCTGGTTATTGACGACAACCTTTTGCAATAAGTCTAGCTTTGAAAGTCTAAACTTTTCCATCCACACCAAGAATTTTTCTCAAGATCCACTTGCTCCCGATGGATTTTACCCCTTGAGGTGCAACTACCAAAGTCACTATTTTGTTGGTGCATATGGATTCCATCTCAGATCACATAGCATCCAGCCATTTCCTAGAGTCCCCACTTGTGATGGCCTGCTCGAAACTAGTTGGGTCATCATCTTCCATGATGCAATCCTTGCTCCCATTGTCATTGAGAAAACCGTAGTATCTTTCAGGCGGATGAGGAACCCTACCAGATCTGCGGAGAGGCTGAGCTTCATCGGGAACTATTTAATCCTCCGGTTCTACCAAATCATCAGCTGTTAGTTTGTCTAGCTGAAACTTCTTCCAGTTAAACCTCATGACCACTAATTTCTTCCATAAGAAATTCCTTTTCTAAAAAGGTGGCATGCTGAGAAACAAAACACCTTTTGCTCCTCGGTGTGGTAGAAGATATACCCTCGCGAATGTTCGGGATATCCAACAAACTTATACAGTACTGACCTTGCCTCGATCTTGTCTGGATTTTTTTCAACATAGACCGGACAACCCTATATCTTAACTCGTTTAAGAGATGGTCACTTCCCATTCAATATCTCATATAGAGTGGTAGGCACTGATTTGGATGGAACTCTATTCAATAGGTATGTAGCATCTTAAGCGCATAACCCCAAAAGGAAACGGGTAACTCGGTGTTACTCATCATAGAGCACACCATATTTCATAGGATGTGAATCCTCCATCCCTATACACCATTGTGCGGTGGTATATACGGAGGAGTAAGCTGATAGAGAATCCCATTCTCTTTTAAATAATCCAGGAACTCCGTGCTCAAGTATTCTCCAACCCGATCACATCGAAGGACTTTAATACTTCTACCCGTTTGGTTCTCCACTTCGTACTTATATTCCTTGAATATCTTCAAAACTTCAGACTTGTGTTTCAACAGGAACACATGTCTGAATCTTGAGAGATTATCGGTGAATGTAATGAAGTACAAGGAACCATTCTTGCCATGTGTAGACATGGGACCGCATACATCACTAAGTATCATTCCCAAGAGTTCAGTAACTCTTTCTACGTGTCCAGTAACGGAGTTTTAGTCATTTTACCTTTGAGACATGACTGGCGAGTTTCATAAGATGTAAATTCAAACTGATTTAAATATCCATCTTTATGTAACTTAGGTAGTCGTGTCACATTGATATGACCTAGTCTATAATGCCACAAGAAGGATTCATTCATTTCTGAACTTTTCCTCTTGTGTGTATTCTGTACGTTGAGAACTTTAGTTTGATTTAGAACGTATATGCCATTATATAACGTGCCTGATCCAATCAACTTTTGATTCGGGAAAATGTTCATAACATTATCCTGCAATACAAAATTATATCCTTCTTTACTTAATAAAGAAACTAATATAATATTGCATATCAGGTTCGGTATGCAATAACATTCGTTCAGAATCAATGTATTCCCATTTGGTAATACAAGGTGATATTCACCAACTGCTTTGGTTGCAAAACTTGCACCATTCCCTACTCTAGAGAATGATCACCTTTTATCAGTTGTCTACCTTTGTTTAGCCCATGTAACATATTATATATGTGGGATCTTGATCCGGTATCTCATACCCAGGACGTAGAGTGTACTGAGAAACAGTTCTCGGTAACAAACACACCCGAAGAAGATGCATCAATATGCACATTCCTCGATCGGGTCGTGTGGGAATCTGGATATTCCCCTATTTCCTGCTCAGACTTATTACAATTATAAGGAAGAGAGGAACCAATATTCCCCAGCTCAGTATAACAAGCGGGTTCGGTCAATACATCCATATTATTATCTTGATTAAGGCGTGACATGGTCGCTATCAGGAGAGAAAGAAGAAAACAATTTGCGTATTCTCTTGCAATATTATATTGGTTATTATTTTATTTAATCAGGATGGCTCCCACTATTTTTATCAAATCTTCTTTCAAATCCTAAAAGGTAAGACTAGCCGGGATTAATTACACCCTACAAGTTCACTAATCTTTCAGCCAGGCCAGTGTCGGTACTTTGAGGGAGGTTCCCCGTGCTTTTGCATGGACCTAATTAAAATAAATCTCGTTTTCCTAGAAGTATAACCCCATTGACACCTTTCTAGTCGCCTACTTGATCGGTTAATTGTAAAGTGCAAAACTTTCCCAAGAGTAACTCTTACTCACAGCGGATATCGGGATCCAAATATCTCATAAAAGGTATGCAATCTCATTGCAAATTTCAACACTTAAAATTCCCAATAATATTTTGCCCCTAGCAACTCATGACCTTGGCTATGGTCAACAAATCATAAGCGCTGGTCAAGTTCAACCCGTCATTTCCTGATTGAATTAAACTCATCCGTACGACCCTTGGCTATGGTCAACAAAGTCGTACGACTACCCTAACTCAATCGCATCATATGCTGCAGATAAGTACTAATTAGCTACCGCACACTACGCCTTGGCTATGGTCAATAAACGTAGCACGAATACTAAATAGTACTTATCTGAAATGACGGAGGGCTACGACGGGATTTTAAGAAAACCATTTGCGTAATGAACTTGATATCGTTGTAGAATCGAGTGATTTAAAAAAGGAGTGGTTTAAGCTCCGCTTTTAAAATCGAATAGTTTTCAAAACAAACCGAATGGGTTGTAGCATTTGCTAGCTTTTGCTAAAGAGGTCATTCCCGGTGAAGGGATCTCGGCTCTTTCTTCATCGAATGAGGTGCTGGCTATTCATCAAGTAATACCACTATGCAAAGCAAAAACTAGAGCTACCCTTTTTGAAAATTTGATTCTACAACATCTTTAGGTTTCTTTCTTTTTCATTAATCTCATTAATGAAGTCCCGTCATTTATGCTTCCTAAGCATCACAGATAAAGTAACGAAAATACTTATACAACGTACGCTTATGCCATCCGCATTCGCCACGGGGTCCCGTCATACACCGTTAGGTTAGATAACTAACGGCAGAGTAGGGGTAGGACTAGCGCGGATGAAAAACATAAGCAACGTTTATTATATATCATATATATAATATAAAGCATTCATCTTGCAGTTATATGATCTTATCACAGAACAATGCAGCAGAAGTCAACATATGAAATATTGGATATACTAGGAGGTCTGTGTTTTAAATTAAACCAGAAAAAAAAACACGGATTCCACAGTCGTGATGAATAGCCAAACCCACATCCCTATACCCCTATGAGAGAGGCAAGCAACCCTACCAATTCTAGAGTTAGGAGACCCGGACTCGACTCCTTAAGATGGTCTCCCACTGGACTCTAGAACCCGGTTACTTGTGCTCCCCGTCTTGGGTCTATCCTAATGCGGAAAAGTAAATAATATACGTCAATGGTGACATCATTCTCAACCCGGAAGTGCCCCAATAAAAGAATATTATATACAAGTTTTTACATGAATGAAAATGAAAAACTCTCATCTCACACAAAAAAACCCTGGTTATTCAAACACGACGATCCAATATAACATATCCCAGCAACACATAACATCATATATCATCAACGTAAGTAAATATGCGTATCCCAATTGTCGTTGACATATAGCAACGAAACCAGCGATACACCACATATTACACTTATGGTCGCAGAAAATAAAGTGAAAACTACAACAATTGGAATCCGCAATCACCTTAGACATCATAAACCTGAAATATCACATACTTCAGATTTAATGCTTAACCATATGAATTCCTTAGACATCATAAACTCGGAATATCTCATATTCCAAATTTCATGCCTAACCTTATAAACCCCGCATTTTAGTCTCAATATTGAAAACACTTTTCAATAACCAGTTGGGTAATTCAACAAGATTCCCGACCACCTGATCGAATGCTCGTCGAAAACTTTAGTAGACGGCCGCACCCCCCAATGCCGTCGACGAAGTGCACTTAGGCGAAACACCACGGCCGCGAGCACCCGAACGGATACTTTTGGCAACGGGGTTCTCCTACAGTCACTTGGTCGGGCTATGGAGCATGGCTATCTAGTAATGTTACTCGGCGAGTATACGTGTACACTGTGTGATTGCGACAGAGTTTTGATCCATATCAAAACCCCGTGGCAACCGATCAAATGAGACTAAATTGCTAGGTTTACAAAATTCAAACTATTTTTCACAAAACTAATTATTGTGGATTTCAAATATTGTATCACATATCAATATCAAACCCGAAACGATGTTAAAATAACAAATACGAAACACTCTGAATTGCCGTAACAGAAAGATAACATCTCATGCAATCTTAGCAAAAATAAAAAAAAAATACCTGAAACACCAAACCCCAGAGACTGGAACACCAAAGAAAATCGAAGCCCAAACACTCGTAAAAAATCGGCCAGGCCGGTTTTTTCTACTTTTCGCCGGGAAAAATCCGGGGGAATGGGCTCGTTTTTCTCTGGTGTTCATATTACATCACATGTAACATTTTGCAACTATTTAAAAAAATTTCAAAGAACGTTTTAAAAACGATAGAAACTAGGGTTTCGGTTTCGAGGTTTCGGAGTTGTTTCGGTTTCATAATTCTACTAACATCGTCTAATTCTATAGCTTGGCACTGATACCACTGCTGGGTTCCTTAGTACCCTCATCATGTTTTCTAAGGCATCTAGCATGCAATTTTTTAAAAAAAACTAGAGTGCTAGGAAAACCTAAACTAAGGATCTAACTAGATAATTAGGGTTTATCAAAACATGTAAACAACTTTACACTAAGTGAAATAGGAATACAACCTTTGTAGACAGGTCCTTCACTTCTAAAGCTCCGTGTAGTAGTCCCTTTGCTCCAAGTGGTGGTGTCCCAAACTCTCGTTAGGCTCCACTAGGTGAAAGGAACAAGCTTGCTTAAAGAACTTCGAGGCCGAAGATGATCTACGTCGAGAAATCTCCAACTCAAGCTACCTCTTCACTAATTGAGAATTTGTCACGCCCTGCTTCCCAAAGTGCGCTAAGATCGTCATGTGACAGAGTCAACCATGCTACCTGTGGTTAGGAAATATCCCTCCACAGTCACATTACGGCTTTCTATAAGATATCAAGACAGTGAAATAAAATAAACTATCTAATATATGCCATCTGCCAGAATAAACGAGTCAAGAAATAATATGCGGAAGCAATAAAATTCAAATAACAATAACATCTGGAAAGTACATCCCAAATACGGGCTCACACCAGGAAATGAAAGTACAGAAATAAAACTAAAATAAACTAGACACTAACAGGATCCTCACTGCTTGGCCTGTCAGCTGAAATACTCCTGATCAGCCTGCGAAAGAGATAAAGGATCTGGGCCATGCAAAACCCAGACGTCAGTGCGTCATAATATCAATAATAATAAGCAACCAGGATACACGAGATATGCAGGCATGAATTATAAATTGTAACATGAATGTAATAAGTAAACTTGGATATAGAACAGTGAAGTGTATCAGTATATGTGACGTGCAGTGATCAATCTAAACTGTGCTATTGGGTTATCTATTCTAAAGTTTGTTTGAAATCAATTAGTGTAATCCTCCATGTAACTCAAAAGAATATATCCCGTTATCCCCCGGGATTACGGATCAGGTAGTGGGAGTCACGAATGATTCTGTCCCGTTATCCCCCGGGACCACGGATCAAGTAAGAATCACGAATGATTCTGTCCCGTTATCCCCCGGGACCACGGATCAAGTAATACCTTTTTAAGCTACACTTCAGTTACACTTTTGATTTCCCCATACCCCCAAGGTTATGTGTTCAAGTCAGGTATTGATAATCTGGAGCTAATGCCAACATAGGATCAAGCAGGTACAGGTTTGTCTATGTAGACAACAGGATACGTCCATCAGGACAACATGTCAGGATTGTCGGCATTAGAAACAGGATCAGGCAACAGTTCAAGTAGTGGTGTATCAAGTCATAACAGGTAGTGCACAGGTATCAAACGGATGCTCATAATAAAACTGTAGCAAGTACGGATGCACGATAAAAGTACGGATGCACAGTAAAACACGGATGCACAAATATCTATCAGGGATTACATCTACAACTCCATGACTATGCATGATGCACATTATCAAGCATGGGGTACTAATATAATGGTAACATGATATAATATGACATGGCATGCAACTAGATATATAATAAATTGTACGGATGCGAACGGATATTGTAAAATTGTAAAACGGTAACATAGGATGCACAATGCAATGAACATGTAATATTATTATTAATATGGATGCAAAATATGTATCATAGCATGTAGCAAGATAAACTTGCATGCAACTATATATGTAATAAATGATACGGATATGAACGGTTATCCGAAAATAGTAAAACAGTTACATGGATGTACAATGCAGTAAACATGTGATATTTTTATTCATATGGATGCAAAATATGTATCATAGCATATAGCAAGATAAACTTTCCTGATCGGATCTCACGACGGAATGCGTACGCTGTGTCTGATGTCGGGTAAACTTCGTAATGCACACGCGCGCGCACGGGACAGGACCAGGTAAAGCAAGAATGTGACCACGCTGGATGGGAACGTCCACTGGGTCACTTGGAACATCAGTGACGGAATGGTTCTGACTATCACCGGGAAAATCCGGATTAAGAAAGGAGAAGAAGAAAGAAGAAGAAGAGGAGGAAGAAGGGGCTGGTCTGGGGTTCTCTTGTTCTCTGAGACAGAGGCAAGATGAGGTGATCGTGTCGGGGTTTCCGGCAAGGTTTCACG
Source organism: Agapanthus africanus (assembly GCA_030015575.1). Classification (NCBI taxonomy): domain Eukaryota; kingdom Viridiplantae; phylum Streptophyta; class Magnoliopsida; order Asparagales; family Amaryllidaceae; genus Agapanthus; species Agapanthus africanus. The sequence goes on from CM057342.1 coordinate 644,759,282, forward strand.
GCGACGAGGTCGGTGAGGTATTGATGGGTTGGTTCTTGACGTCGGGGGTGAGCTTGGGTGTGCAGGGAAATCCTCGGGTTTGAGAGAGGTGAGAGGAGAGGGAGGAGAAGGTGGTAATGATGACGAGGAGGTTGAAGCGAGGGTGTTGGCGGTGGTCGACGATGGCGAGGGTTCTTGAATTGTTGGGTTGGGTTGCCGTCGGGGTATTGTAGCGGGGAAAGTGGAGGTGAGGCGGAGGCGAGTTCGGGGATGTTGGAGACGAGAGTAGGCGGGCCGGCGGTGAGAGGCGATGCGATAAGAGGAGCGGTGAGGGCGCGGGCGTGGGTTCGAGCGAGGCTGGGGCATGGAAGCGGGAAAAAGAAAGCGAGTGATGAAGAGGAGAGAGAGGGGGAACAGTGATGGAATGCATGGGTATGGGGTTTTAAATAGAGGTTAAATATTATTTTTAAAAGAAAATATATTATATAGAAAGAGACAAAGAGAGATGAGAGTTTAGGCAGGATATGAATTAGGAAAATATATATAAAATATACTTTTAGTTATAAGATTAATATTATCCTGTGAAACTGTTGATATATAATAAGAATATAATATTAAATAAATTTGAGTTTTGTAGCTAATACAAAACTACTCCAAAATACGCCCGGATCGGGTCTAAAATTATAGTTTAAAACTATGGATAATATGCGTGTTAAACAAAACCAAAATATGATATCCGGGTAACGAACATGCATACCCCCAAGAACGGATACACGTAGCATGCACGTAGCTATCCAAACGAATCTGTTTCACTGAACGGGACAAGAACATGGTGTACAGATGCTAACACAGGATCAGGGGTATGATGCAGGCCATGCTAGATATTTTTAAACTATTTTATTTAATTATATTTGTATTATTAAAAATATGCAGATGCTAGATATAATGCAGATATGCAAGATATAAAACATGACAGTGCACGGATTCTCATAACTAGCCGGGATAAATCATAAACAGAAATCAAGACGGGTTTCCAGCATGCGGGTCGGGTCGGATGCAAACATGGATACCAATTTCACTATTCGCACCCAAAACACAATAAATCAAGAAATAGCCATAAATAGAGAAATACCCAAAAGAACTGGTATTAATGAGCTAGGGTGTTACATTATACCCAACTACAAAAAGAATTTCGTTCTCGAAATTCCTGGAATAAGGAAAAAAACAAACAAATATGAATCTACAAGAAGAGGTCTGGAAACATCTGTCGAATCTCGTCTTCTCGTTCCCAAGTCGATTCTCCATGCGAGCGATTCCCCCATGAAACAAGTACGAGAGGGATAATCTTGTTCTTGAGGACATTTTCTCTTCGATCAACAATCGACGTCGGTCGTTCCTCATAGGTCAAACCTCCCTTACAGTTAGCTCCGAATGATCTAGCACGTGCGTCTTATCTCGAATATACTTACGGAGTCAAGATACATGAAACACGTCATGAACACTTGCAAAGATGGTGGTAAATCCAATCGATAGGCTAGTTCTCTAACACGCTCAATAATATCGAAAGGCCCCATGAATCTAGGACTAAGATTGTCTCGACTCCCAAAACGAATCACTCCTCTAGTCGGAGATATCTTTAAGAATACAAGATCACCAACAGTGAACTCTAGAAGTCTTCTCGATGTATCAGCCCAACTCTTCTGCCGATCCTGTGCTGCCTTCATGTGATTCCGGATAGTATTAACTTTCTCCACGGTTTGCATGATAAGATCCGATCCTAACAATTTTCGTTCTCCAATATCGTCCCAACAACGAGTGAGCGACACTTGCGACCATACAAAGCCTCGAATGGAGCCATCTGGATAGTCGCCTGAAAACTGTTATTATACGCAAACTCCACCAAGTGTAGATGATCCTCCCATGAACCCTTGAAGTCCAACATGCAAGCTCTCAACATATCTTCAAGAGTTTGGATCGTTCTCTCCGAATGGCCATCTGTCTGAGGATGATAAGCGGTGCTAAACTTCAATCGCGTCCCTAAACTTTCCTGTAGACTCCTCCAGAAGTGCGATAAGAATCGGGTATCATGATCGGAAACGATGCTCATAGGTACTCCATGCAATCTCACAATCTCCTGCATGTACCGTTCTGCTAACGCTTCCATCGACTGACCCACTCGAAACTGAATGAAAAGAGCTTCCTTGGTCAAACGATCAACAATCACCTAAACTGCATTGTTGCCCTTTGGACTCCGCGGTAAAGCTGTCACGAAATCCATGGTTATATGTTCCCACTTCCACTGAGGAATCGGAAGTGGTTGCAATAAACCAGCTACTCTTTGATGTTCAGACTTAACTTGCTGACACACCAAACACTTCGCTACAAAGCGGGAAATCTCCCTTTTCATGCCTTCCCACAAGAAGTGTTGTCGTAGATCATGGTACATCTTCGTGCCTCCTGGGTGTACGGAATATGCAGAGCTGTGCGCCTCCTTCATCACTTCTTCACGAATGTCTCCTTTCGGCACACACAAACGGCTACCATAACGCAACGAACCATCCTCATAAATTAACAAGTCTGTTCGAAGTCCTGCTTCAACCTGTTCTCGAAACTTTTGCAATCTTGTGTCATGTGACTGCGCTGCTTTAATATTATCGATTAACGATGACTGTACTTGCAGCTGCATCAACCGTCCTGAAGAATGCGGTAACACGATCTCCAACTTGAATCTCCGAAAATCATCGATAAACTCCTTCTGTGCAATCAACATTCGAATTGCTGGGAACCGATTAAGCGCATCCGACACCACATTAACTTTTCCCGGATGGTACTTGAGATCAAGATCATAGTCGGCCATCAGCTCCAACCATCTACGCTGCCTCATGTTGAGCTCTTTCTGCGTGAACACATACTTTAGGCTTTTGTGATTGTTGAATACTTCAATCCTTTTGCCCAATAAGTAGTGTTTCCAAATCTTCAAAGTGAAAATCACAGCTGCTGGGTCCAAATCATGAGTTAGGTAATTCTTCTCATGGGTCTTCAACTGTCTAGATGCGTAGACTATAACCTTCCCATGCTGCATCAAAACACATACCAAACCTTTCCCAGATGCGTCGCTATGAATCACCAATCCTCCGGAACCGTCTGGTACGGTCAAAATAGGAGCGGTTGTCAATCTTTACTTTAACGCCTCAAAAGCTGACGCACATCTATCCGTCCAAACGAACGGTACTTCCTTCCGCGTAAGCTTGGTCAAAGGCTCAGCGAAACGAGCAAAATTCTCCACGAACCTTCTATAATATCCAGCAAGCCCAAGAAAACTTCTGATCTCCGCTACATTCCTCAGAATACGCCAATCTTGAACTGCTACAACCTTTTCAGGATCAACAGAGATTCCATCTCCGGATACAACGTGCCCCAAAAACTTCACTTCTTCGAGCCAAAACTCACACTTGCTTATTTTCGTATATAATCTTTCTTGCCTCAACGTTTGCAGTGCGATCTTTAAGTGTTCTGCATGCTCTTCTAGGCTCCTCGAGTATACCAGAATATCATCGATGAACACCACTTGAAAAGATTCGGTTCATCAAGTCCATAAATATCGCCGGTACGTTCGTGACTCCGAATGGCATCACTAAATACTCATAATGTCCATATTGAGTTCGGAATGCAGTCTTGCAAATATCTTCTGATTTTACTCGAACTTGATGATATCCGGATCGTAAATCCAGCTTCGAGAATACCCTCGCGCCACTAAGTTGCTCGAATAATTCGCTAATGCGAGAGATCGGGTACTTGTTCTTAATAGTCACCCGGTTTAATTCTCGATAATCGATGCACATCCTCCTTGTGCCATCTTTCTTCTTGACTAGAAGAACTGGAGCTCTCCAGGGTGAATTGTTGCTGCGAATCCAACCCTTCTCTAGCAATTCGGTAACCGACTTCTTGACTTTTTCCAACTCCACTGATGCCATCGAATAGTATGCCTTTAAGATTGGCACTGCACCAGGATCGAGATCGATCGTGAACTCCATATCTTGTTTTGGCGGTAAACCCGAGATGTCCTTGATCATGTCCATGAACTCTCGAACTACATCTTGCACTTCCTTCTTATTTACTTCCATCGACGAAAGACCGGAGCTTGTTGGCCTAGCCCTAAACTCGACTAGCCCGACGAACTGCTACCTCCAGCAAAACAAACTCCGGATGTCCAGGAATCTGGAAAATCACTTTCTTTGCCCTATAATCAATGTGGGCATGGAAAGTGCCGAGAAAATCCATTCCCAAGACAACATCATAACTGGAAGTATCGATCACCAAGAAATCTACAAAAAAAACTCCTGTCCACAGATAACAACTGAACAATCCTTGCACTCGCTACTAGATATAATTTTCCCATTCCCAATGTGTATGTCCCAACAACAAGACAGGGCAGTGCAAGAAATCGAGTGTGCAGCAAAAAACTTGGACGACATACAACAATGGGACGCACCAGAATCGTATAATGCTAAGCGGGAAAATCATAAACAAGTAGGATACCCGAAATGACTTCATCTGAAGCCAAACACTGAAGAAGATAAGCACGGTAAGCAGGATTCAGGCTTGCGATAAAACATGAACTGGTAAGCAATGAAACCGAGAGAAGTAAGATAATATAACGACCGTAAATCAAGGAAGTGAATCAAGAATCCTAAGAATGACCATAAGGCTTTTTGACTCTTCGCTTACGGTTTCTGAAAGGTGTAATGCCAGGCTTTAGGCGAGAATAGTCAAGTCAAACCATCGGCCTTTCTGAGTAACAGGCCCATCCGAGTAAAAAACACTAGGACTCTAAATTACTTAAATAGAGTACCGTATTGTAACCATGCTGCAGTTCATAGTTACAATCACATAACTCCGTTCAAGTCGCCCAAATCCTAGTATCAGAATCAAAAGAATAGGATGGGAGAAACAATAGGGAACCAAAAGGATTTCAAGTCGAGATGCAAGGTCATTTGCATATCGTCAAGACAAGGGTCAAGAAAAAGATAAGATTCAAAGATCACGATAACAATGTGGCAGGACATGTTCCTAATTACAGGTTTTCTGATTCGTGTATTGGGTCCAATACCCAACTACAAAATAATCAAACCCGATTAACCTAAATCCTATGGCTCTGATACCAAACAAACCCTGTCACGCCCCGCTTCCCAGAGTGCACTAAGATCGGCACGAGACAGAGCCAACCATGCTACCTGTAGTTATGAAACATCCATCCATAGTCACATTACGGCTGTCTATAAGATATCAAAAATGGTGAAATAAAATAAACTATCTAATATATGTCCATGTGCTAGAATAAACGAGTCAAGAAATAATATGCGGAAGCAATAAAATCCAAATAACAATAACATCTGGAAAGTACGTCCCAAATACGGGCTCACATCAGGAAATGAAAGTACTGCCATGCCCCGCTTCCTGGTATACGGCGAAGAGGATGGGACTGGTCCGCTACGTATTTACTCTGAAGTAAATATGCTAAGCGTATCTAAACAATATAAAAGTAAATACACAAGAGACAAGATATATAAACTGAACAGCAACTTTATTTATTAACATTCTTTTGTACAATGCATGAAAAGTAAATACATTTGAAATAAAAGCGATGCCTAAACAATGGCATAACAGGAATGTAAAGTACTTAAAGGAAATGTGTACAATGAAACTAAGGCTCTGGTTCTTCAGCAAACTGATCCAAGTCTTCTGCAGTTGGCTCGATCTCTGACGGGTCCAAATCACCTGACGACATTCAAAGAAGAAAGAGATAGAATGTCGTCAGCGAAAAGGTTGCTCGGTAAGTCCCAAAGGTAGGAGGAAAGTAGAATAGACAGAATAAGAAGATATCTTTTAAAGTTGTATTATCTTGTTGTCATGTTGTATTAACATTGTTGTTTGTAGCTTGGTACAGAAGAATGCCAGTATATACGAGAGGAGTCTCTATATGTTAGAGACTAGAGGCACGTATAGCACAAGGAACCATTTATGCCACGATACAACAGCAACTGGATTCATGTTAGGTGTATTAAGTCTTACAGTCTCGTGCCACTTTTAACACATTCCGTACCAATCTACCCCTTAAATCCCTTAGTGTTTTGATTGTATTGTTTGTCTTGTAAATTATATTGATTGTATAATTGATTGACTGGCCGAAACCATGATATCAGTAAATGGATGTAACCGTAGAATGATGTAAATGGAATAACTGGAGAACCATGTAAGTGGAATATATATCCATGGTTCGGTTCAGTCAAGTTGTATAGATTGATAATTGGATTCATGGATTCATATTGAATTGTTATATTGAAGATTTTAGATTGTACTTGAATCATATTCAAGTCAGATTATACCGAGATTCAAACTGAGTCAGACAAATTAGCAAAGTAAATTGAAGTCCTGGTTGTTTTTATTACTTTGTCTACCTTAGATAGGCAAGCACCCACTTCTCCGGCTTCCTGAGGCTCGAGAGATTGGTTCCGCTTAAACTTATGTTTACTAGGGTCCTTAGGGTAATTTAAAGAACTTGAGGGGGTTTTATGTAAAAATACTTTTATATACTTTTCAAAATACACCTTAAGTATTTATTATCCATCTTTATAGTTGTAATGAATGTGGATTTTGTATTGTGATATTTCTAGTGAGAATATCCTAATTTCAGAAATAAAGGTATTTATTTGTAATATTGATTTGTTTGGAATTCATGGTATTTTAGTGTAAAATTTATTCTTGTGATTTTTAGAAAAAGTGGAATATTTATATCATAACAAAATAGGTATTTTAATGATAAATATACATATATTTATACAAAAATAATTTTAATATATTTTTTTATATTCTAAAAATCTCATTTTCTTAAGATGTCGTATTTTAAATCTTTCGAGACCGAATGCTTCTTGCGGAGGTCATAATCTCACATTACTAAGCCTGAGAATGTGCGATAATCCGCACCATCACGAACGGGTTCCCCGAAATGGGTTGTAGCGGCGCTTTGCAAAGATTGTATAAATACTAAATCTTTTAAAAAACGGTTTTATTAAGTAAATGGTATTTATTTGTAAAGATATCAATTTTCCGTATTCTATGTTCTAGGGTCTCCTACGTCAACTAGACTGTTCCTAAATGGTTCAAGCGACAAGTTGTGAGATGCCTCAAATCGTCTCTTCACCGCCAATTGTGGCCAGGTAATTACAAGTGAAGAAAGGAGGGATCCGCTCATGAATCACCGTGAGACGGGCCTTTTAAAGTTACCTTTCTCACTTGCCTAGCCTAGACACCACAAAATCAGGTTTAGATAAACGACTGATGTCCACAACTTATCCTATTTTCATAATAAGTGGTATTTATTTAAAAAGTGTATCAATACTAAATCTTTTAGAAATGACTTTATTTAGTAAAGGGTATTTAAATGAAAATGTTTGTTTTTCCCGTATTCTAAGTTTTCGATGGTATCGTGTTATGTTGCATATGAGTGTGTGAGGAGGTAGGTCGTTACCTCGTGATCTACTTAAATATATAACAAGTTTAATGGGATTAAATGTAGAATTGAAACAATGTGGTATTTAAGTGAAAAAATACGAAAAATTGAAATAGCCATCATTTCATGTAATGAAGCTTGATCAATTTGGTTGATTAGTGTTTAATAGTCAACATGAGAGAGTTTAAGCATAATTGTGTTAACGAGAAGTGGAGTTTTATGAAGAAACCGAATCGGAAATCGGATTTGTTCCGATTCCGTCGGGTTTTGTAAATCCGTATTTTTAGATAGAAGTAGATAGAAATTGGGACTTACGGGTTTTAGATCACACAAGAGAGTGAGAGGGAAGTAGAGGAATCACCGATGTGTTGCGTCGTCACCAGTAGTTCCTAAAACGATCGCCGGAAGTTCCGCCGGGAATTCGTCGGAGCTTCGCCTCGAGCTCGTTTTCAAAGTACACACGATTCTTGGAATTTTGAGAGAGCGGGCTCAGAATTTTGGGGTGAGAGAGTAGGGGGTACGGGTGTATTTATAGCGTTAGGCTAGGGTTAGGGTAGGTGTAGGGTTTTTAATTAAAAATTGTAAAAAAATATAGGAAATTCATTAAAAATTTGAGTAAATGGGGCTTTCTGACTTCTCTGGAACCGATCCCATTAAATGGAGTGTGCAGGGGGTAGGGTAGAGGAAAAGCCACGACTTTTCAGTTGACGATTCGGCCGTCCGGCCGAGTCCGGCCGGCGGCTCCGGCCCGAGTCGGGGGTCGGGTAGGTGGGGAGCCTTGTGAGGTAGGTATTGGTGCTTTCAGATTTTCAGGTTCAGTTCAAGGTTTGGAAGTTATTGTGTGTGGACTGTTGAGCTTCCAAAGAATTTAAAACAAAATAATATTAAAAAATAATGTGGGGCGGGGGATTTGAACTTTGGTGGCTTGGTTCAGCAGTGCAGGGTATTACCAATGTGCTACAAGCTCCTTCTTGTAATTATTGTGTGAAATAAATACTTAAAGTGGTAACAGCAACATTAAATACTCCAAGTATACTTTAAATTTAAATCAAATTTATGTACACTAAAAATGGAGTTGTTACAAGTTCGGAAATAAAACTAAACTAACTAGAAACTAACAGGATCCTCACTGCTCAGCCTGTCAGCTAAAATACTCCTGATCAACTTGCGAAAGAGATAAAGGATCTGGGCCGTGCAAAACCCAGACGTCAGTGCGTCATAATATCAATAATAATAAGCAACCAGGATACACGAGATATGCAGGTATGAATTATAAATAGTAACATGAATGTAATAAGTAAACACGGATATAGAACAGTGAAGTGTATCGGTATATGTGACGTGTAGTGATCAATATAAACTGTGCTATTAGGTTATCTATTCTAAAGTTTGTTTGAAATCAATTAGTGTAATCCTCTATGTAACTCACAAGAATATGTCCCGTTATCCCCTGGGACCACTGATCAGGTAGTGGGAGTCACGAATGACTTTGTCCCGTTATCCCCCGGGACCACGGATCAAGTAAGAATCACGAATGATTCTGTCCCATTATCCCCCGGGACCACGGATCAAGTAATACCTTTTTAAGCTACACTTTAGTTACACTTTTGATTTCCCCATATCCCCAAGGTTATGTGTTCAAGTCAGGTATTGATAATCCGCAGCTAATGCCAACACAGGATCAAGAAGGTACAGGTTTGTCTATGTAGACAACATGAAACGTCCGTCGGGACAACATGTCAGGATTGTCGGCATTAGAAACATGATCAGGCAACAGGTCAAGTAGTGGTGTATCAGGTCATAACAGGTAGTGCACATGTATCAAACGGATGCTCATAATAAAACTGTAGCAAGTACGGATGCACGATAAAAGTACGGATGCACAGTAAAATACGGATGCACAAATATCTATTAGGGATTACATCTACAACTCCATGACTACGCATGATGCACATTATCAAGCATGGGGTACTAATATAACGGTAACATGATATAATATGACATGGCATGCAACTAGATATATAATAAATTGTACGGATGCGAACGGATATTGTAAAATTATAAAACGGTAACATAGGATGCACAATGCAATGAACATGTAATATTATTATTAATATGGATGCAAAATATGTATCATAGCATGTAGCAAGATAAACTTGCATGCAACTATATATGTAATAAATGATACGGATACGAACGGCTATCCGAAAACAGTAAAACAGTAACATGGATGTACAATGTAGTAAACATGTGATATTTTTATTCATACGGATGCAAAATATGTATCATAGCATGTAGCAAGATAAACTTGCCTGATCGGATCTCACGACGGGATGCGTATGCTGCGTCCGACGTCGGGTAAACGTCGCAATGCACACGTGCGCGCACGAGACAGGACCAGGCAAATCAACAATGTGACCACGCTGGCTGAAAACGTCCACTGGGTCACTTGGAACGTCGGCGATGGCATGGCTCTGACTATCACCGGGAAAATCTGGATCAAGAAAGGAGAAGAAGAAAGAAGAAGAAGAAGAAGAAGAAGAAGAGGAAGAAGGTGATGGTCTGGGGTTCTCTGGTTCTCTAAGACTGAGGCAAGATGAGGTGATGGTGTCGGGGTTTCCAGCGAGGTTTCATGGCGACTAGGTCGGTGAGGTATTGATGGGTCGGTTCATGACGTCAGGGGTGAGCTTGTGTGTGTAGGGAAAGTCTCGGGTTTGAGAGAGGTGAGAGGAGAGGCAGGAGAGGGTGGTAACGATGATGGGGAGGTTGAAGCGAGGGTGTTGACGATGGTCGACGACGGTGAGGGTTCTTAAGTTGTTGGGTTGGGTTGCCATCAGGGTATTGTAGCGGGGAAAGAGGAGGTGGGGCGGAGGCGAGTTCGGGGATGTTGGCGACGAGAGTAGGCGGGCCGGCGGTGAGAGGCGATGCGACGAGAGGAGCGGTAAGGGCGCGGGCGTGGGTTCGAGCGAGGCTGGGGCATAGAGGCGGGAAAAAGAAAGCGAGTGATGAAGAGGAGAGAGAGGGGGAACAGTGATGGAATGCATGGGTATGGGGTTTTAAATAGAGGTTAAATATTTTTTTAAAAAGAAAATATATTATGTAGAAAGAGACAGAGAGAGGTGGGAGTTTAGGCAGGATATGAATTACGAAAATATATATAAAATATACTTTTAGTTATAAGATTAATATTATCCTGTGAAACTGTTGATATATAATAAGAATATAATATTAAATAAATTTGAGTTTTCTAGCTAATACCAAACTACTCCAAAATACGCCCGGGTCGGGTCTAAAATTATGGTTTAAAAATACGGATAATATACGTGTCAAACAAAACCAAAATATGATATCCGGGTAACGAAAATGCATACCCCCAAGAACGGATACACATAGCGTGTACGTAGCTATTCAAACGAGTCCGTTTCACTGATCGGGACAAGAACACGGTGTACGGATGCTACCATAGGATCAAGGGTATGATGCAGGCCATGCTAGATATTTTAAAAATATTTTATTTAATTATATTTTTATTATTAAAAATATGCAGATGGCAGATAAATGAAAATATGCAAGATATAAAACATGACAGTGCACAGATTCTCATAACTAGCCGGGATAAATCATAAACAGAAATCAAGACGGGTTTCTAGTATGTGGGTCGGGTCGGATGCAAACACGGATACCAATTTCACTATTCGCACCCAAAACACAATAAATCAAGAAATAGCCATAAATAGAGAAATACCCAAAAGAACTGGTATAGATGAGCTAGGGTGTTACAGAATTAGTGAAGCAAACAAGCTATACAAAATGGCTAGTCTGGAGTAGATTGATGAAGTAGGAATTTTGCTCACTTTAGAATAATTTTTCTCTCTTTCATTTATCACCTCACTCAAGGCTAGAGAGCAAAAGGAGGAGAAGAATAAAATGATCTCAAGAAGAGAATAGCAACCATGTGTGAGAAAATATCATATATAACTCATGTAGAGACTAAACCATGGCTAAACATAATGGTTAGGTTAATAAATATCTAGAGTAAAACAAATTAGTGGACTAAGCCAATGGGTTCCATAAGCTTCTCCAAGCTTCTAGCCATGACTAATTTCCACCTAATTTTGTTTATCCCTAAATAAATAATTACCCTTAATTATCTAGGTTATGGTATAAATCTCATACACCCATGTCCAATGTATCATCTAGCATGACACAAAACTAAATACATTAATATATATCACTGATTGCTCTGTTTTATGTGTGTAGTAATCGCAATCAATAACGGTGTCGCGTGTAGCTAGACCGAGATGAGTACGGGTCATCCTTAGGGATATGTGGAATCTTTCAATCTTACTTTAGACGTTTTGAAAAAGAGGAAGAATAGAAGTACATAGAATAGTGGAGAATAGTTTCTAGATCTACGTCAAACAAGGGTGTAGAAAATAGATCTAGTTTAATTACGGATATAGATTTTATTAGAAGAATTCTTGTAGGGTTCGTTCGGATTTAGTAGTCATGGATAACTAATAAAGATTACTCCTTTTATCTATTGATAGATTTAATACTAGATAGATAGTGATGAATGAGAATTAGGGTTCTTGGAAGAAATTAGTGTTTCCACACTATTGATCCTTGTCCTTTCATTGATCTCTATTCATGTCTAGCTTTTAACAAAAAAATTGTTAATTTAATCTCAAATCGCGGTCAAGACTAGCAATAAATTGGTAGTGCGCCCGATAAGGATGTTAACATTTATTTTACTAAAGTTTATAAACTTCATAAGATTTAAAAGAAGTTAAAATATTTTCCCACCCATTGTTCTATCCTAATCCTACAAACCCTATCAAGCGGAGAATTACTCGCGCATGATGGAGATAGAAGAACGGATAGAGATGAAATTCATAATTTAACTAAATAATTAAACTAATTAAACTAAAGATCTACCTTTATTAATCAACTTCATAAGTACAAACTTCAAATTTAGATTACAAGAGGAGGAAGAAATTGCTCTCGATCTCTGCCTTGTCGGATGTAGATGTTCCGTCGAATCTCACGTCGTTTTCTCACGTCGAATCTTGGACATGTCTTGGATCACTTGTTCTTTGACGGTGATTTGCTTATGTAAAGGATTGATGATTTCTAAGTTTAGCCATCGGTCCTTTATATAGCCCCAAAGACTGAAACCATAGATCCCCAGAATTAGGGTTACTTGTAGCAAATCCAACCTGAAAATCCTAACTCCAGATTCGGTGAATCGGCCGCGGATCTGCTGCATATTGCATGGTTTGGCCCCGGATCCGCGGCCATTTGGTGAGATTTTGGGTGCAAATTTCTGGGGTTTTATTCTTGTGACACATGGAGATTTCGTTGATGTCTGGAACTTGAAAATATTTCCTGAGTCTCTGCCAGTATTGATTCTTCGATTTTCTTTAATATTTCGGCAGATTTTTTATTTCCGACATCTCAACATCTCGATCTTCTGACCTGAAACAAAGCTTGCACCATATCTCAAAGAATAATGTTAGTAATATTTGATATTTTTGAGATATTATCCTAACCAATTTGATATGATATTATATTTTAAGAATATTGATTAAGGATATTTGATATGATATGCATATTTAAATTATCAAAATATTATATAAATATTATATGCATAAATTTTCCTTCATAATATTAATTATAATAAATAAATATATGAAAATAGTATTTTTATAGATAAACGCTCATATGTGTCATATTTATAATAAACACCTTTAGATATTTAAGAAAAGTAAGAAAAATGTCATATCAAAAATGCGATATTTTCGACTGAACAAATACCCCCAAACTTAACTTTGATCGTCCCGAGCAAACTTATTTATTAAAGAGAGGGAGAAAGAAAAAGAAAAACCTAAGTAGCACACTTTCGTAGGCAACACGATTGCACTGAGCACGTGCAACAAGCCGTTAAATCTCTAGGTGTCCCTAGTAGGAGGAGTGTTGTCTCCTGAGGGTTTTCAGCAGATTAAACCCACAAAATCTTATAATAAAAGAAAGATAGCAAAAATTTCATACAAAGATAAGAACTATAAAAGAAAAAACTTGAAAATAAGAGTTTCTAACTACACCAGTTTTTCGGTTGTCATGAGCCCTATTTTAATGGTCGTGAAAAGATATTAGAAATCACATCATCCCTCAATAAAACATCGTCTTTAGTTTTCCTCCCTATCTTTCTTCTAAACATTGATCATATACCCCTACGTGTGTGTAAAAGATATCCCTACACTTAGAGAATTCAATTCAAGCTATCATACTCTTATCCATCTTCCTTCGTACATTTTAGTTGGTGAATATTTTAGATGAAATTGATCACACATCCTTCATGCGACCGTTAATACTTCTTGAGGTACTAACCGACCGATTATAAAATGTGCTTGCATTATTAAAGCGTAATTTCTCGTCTTGCAATACTTAAGGCTTAGCAGTGGCTCCCAAACCTGTTTACTGCAGTGTCCTCACTGATGCCATCTGTTAAGCTTTAAAAAACTGTAGATTTGGAAGGAAAAGTTAGTAACGGGGACATGAAATAGTGAAAGTAAAATTCTCCCCCAAACTTTTTTTTGGCTCACAATTGTATAAATTTTTTTTTCAAGAGCCAAAATATTCCTCCCCCCTCCCCTAAACTTGAGTAAAATAGTATTAAGAATTTAAAATTTTTAGGGGGGTTAAAGTGATAGGTCAAAGGAAAGCCTTACAAAGACCAAAAGTCAACACCAACCATTCAAAAAATTTATCGATGTAACGCACTGGTTGGTGGAAAATCAGAGATTTGATGAAGTGGGGAGATAGGAGGCGGTATGGTTTACGTCTCGGTTGATAGAGATGAAACAATAATGGTGAACGGAAACGAGAATGTGGATGATTAGGAATGGGAAGAATAGTCACATTCTCGTATGGGATAAGAAGAAATAGTGGTGGTTCAACTTCATCAGGCGGAGGTTGATTAATCACAAAATCCGTGTCATTTAGGAATGCGAGTTCGTCGGCGAAAATGTCTTCGAAACTTTCATCGATGTTCCGATTGAACGTTTCAATGTCAATAAGTGTCGCGCCAGAATTCAACACACTTGATTTGTCAAAAATTATGGAGGTAGGAGACTCGAAAAGCTTATCTACCTCATTCTCAAAAGTATCTAAATCAAGTTGTCTTTCTAGATTATCGAACTCGAAATATCGGATTGTGATTTATCAACACTCGCTAAAAGTAAAGGTTGATTAGAAGAAGAACTAGAGAAAGCAGGAGATGAAATGGGTAAACAAATTGGTGTGTCGAGTATTGCTGAACCAGATGTGGGAAGTGAAAGCTGAATTTCGTTCTACTTTTCGGTTATACATTTATCATCAACTTCAAGATGCATATAGGGTTCGAGAAGAATAGTTAAAGGTTCGAGATGATGACCACACGGGAGTGAAAGGACCTGATGAATTGGTGGGACAAATTCATCCAAAATTTTGGGTTCATCATCGAATATATCCCCAACGTCAATATCCTCAATCAAGTGAAGATTAAAATTCTTAAACACCTCATCAAAAGTATGGTTTTCAATTAATTTAGGTTCTAGAGTGAAGGTGTAGAGGTCATAAGGATTGTGTGTGGCTTCACTTGAAATAGACTCCTCACAATCGGGTAAATCAAACACTATAAAGTCACACAACTCATCATACATTCTATCTTCAATTGGTGAATCATTTGCTGTGCTTGATAGATTTGTGAAACTGGAGTTATGGATTTCAATTTGGGATGGAGAGATTTGATTTGTAAGGGTGTACTGCTCTCTCTCACTATCCAAATTCTCAATTTGTTTTACGGCCGTATCATACGTTGAAAATTTTTGAGCTGGTTCGAAACTAATTGCTCGTTCGTTTTGTTTATTGAGGACGGAAATGCACTCATTCAATTCCTCTCTGGCGCGGCGAGACGCTACCACATATTCTTCCATGGTCCGTTCAAGACTAGACATGGGTCGGTAAGGGGTTTCAGCATAAGATTGAAATTCTTTTGGATAAGTAAAACTCCCAAATGACTGATTAGAAGGAATGTCTAGAGAAGGTGTAAAAGTCGGGTAGGATTGATAGGAATCGAATGGTTGTGAAAATTGGGCAGGAGTAGAATCAACATTGTGATAAGAAGAATATTGATATTGGTTGGTTGGTTAGGGACTGTCAATAGATGTCATATACGCCACAAACCGAGTAGTAAAATCTTATTTAGAAAGTGGTAGTGTTTGTTGTCCTAACGGTTTGACCGGATTGAAACTTTGATCGTTAGTCCTCGCTATATACTCAGCGATGGACATGCGTTTAGGAGTTCCCTCACATGCTTTAGATGGAGTATCAACAAAAGAAGATGTAGAATTTTTATGCGGTTGATAGGACCTGGAGTGAGGTGGCCAACTGTTTCTTTCCGCTTGCTCTATCCGTTCTCTTAAAGACATGGTAAAGTCGGATGGTATACCGAAGCAATTACGATAACAAGAAATATCGGGTTCTGGATAGAAAAACTCGGTAAGAGTTCTTTTATTTGGGTTACCCATTATAAGAAGGTGAAAAGAGGGAGGAGGGTGAAAAGGGAAAGATTTAAGCTCTATTTGGATTGTTTTGCTTTGCAAGTGGGACTTGAGGGTTGATTCAACAAATCACAAAATGCACAAGCAAACCCTAGAACTAAGGTTACCCAGGTCAAGCACTAGACCGCTCCTAGACTTCCAAAGGACAAGGTGCAGGATCAATCCTCTACCACCTCTTTATAACTTTTGTGGCCAGGTAAGTGCCAGGTAAGTGGGAGGTATCTGCTATACGAACCACCGAAAATAGCGGACCTAATTAAGTAACCACTTGCCTTAGACACATTTGTCTAGACACCACAAAAGAAATGTGGATAAGCGATAGATTACCCACGACCTTCTTCTGTCCTATTTGAGCACGACGGTCCTTACGGTCTTCATCTAGATATTTTTTAATTAATATACGGTAATGTGAATGCTCGTTTTGTGATTTGTTGGGCCTAGGAAGGGTGATGAAATCCCCACCTAATCTGAATTGTGGTCTTGCCCCTTAAAGTCTGTATTAAAATATGCAAAAACAACCCGCAAAACAAAACACGCAAAAAGATTTTTGAGCGGCGATATTTTGCAAAGAATCCTACAGAAAATATATTATTGGATTTTTCATACGAGAGAGAAAGAGATAGAAAAGATACCAGAAAAGTTTGAGGGCACAACTCCCCAAGACCGCCGCGGTTCCGCCGTCGTTTGCACACAATAGCTGCGGTTCAGCCACGCTTTAGGGGGTTCTTTGTTTAACTATTTCACTGTGGCTTCCTTTGCTCTGGGTCTTGATGAATATCTCTGAATCTTTATCTCCTCGCTAAAGTGACTGTAGATTCCCTTGCAAAAATCGCACACTAATCGTTAAATATGCAAAATACGGTTTTGTTTTATTTTTATGATATATATAGAATAAGAATTCAACAAAAATAGTAACAATAAAAAATTACGCACGTATCCCCGGCAATGGCGCCATTTGATTGATCTGTTTTATGTGTGTAGTAACCGCAATCAATAACGAGGTCGCGTGTAGCTAGACCAAGATGAGTACGGGTCGTCCTCAGAGATATGTGGAATCTTTTAATCTTACTTTAGACGTGTTGAAAAAGAGGAAGAATGGAAGAACAGAGAATAGTGGAGAATAGTGGCTAGATCTACGTCAAACACGGATGTAGAAAATAGATCTAGTTTAATTACGGATATAGATTTTATAAGAAGAATTCTTGTAGGGTTCGTTCAGATTTAGTAGTCATGGATGAATAATAAATATTACTCCTTTTATCTATTAATAGATTTAATACAAGATAGATAGTGATGAATGAGGATTAGGGTTCTTGGAAGAAACTAGTGTTTCCACAATATTGACCATTGTCCTTTCATTGATCTCTATTCATGTCTAGCCTTTAACAAAACAATTGTTAATCTAATCTCAAATCGCGGTCAAGACTAGCAATAAATTGGTAGCGCGCCCGATAAGGATGTGAACATTTATTTTGCTAAAGTTTATAAACTTCATAAGATTTAAAAGAAGTTAAAATATTTTCTCATCCATTGTTCTACCCTAATCCTACGAACCCTATCAAGCGGAGAATTACTCGCGCATGATGGAGATAAAAGAACGGATAGAGATGAAATTCATAATTTAACTAAATAATTAAACTAAAGATCTACCTTTATTAATCAACTTCATAAGTACAAACTTCAAGTTTAGATTAAAAGAGGAAGAAGAAGTTGCTCTCGATCTCTGCCTTGTCGGATGTAGATATTCCGTCGAATCTCACGTCGCTTTCTCACGTTGAATTTTGGACCTGTCATGGATTACTTGTTCTTTGACGGTGATTAGCTTGTGTAAAAGATTGATGATTTCTAAGTTTAGCCCTCGGTCCTTTATATAGCCCCAAATCTAGAAACCATATATCCCCAGAATTAGGGTTAGTTGTATCAAATCCAACCTGAAAATCCTAACTCCTGATTCGGTGAATCGGCAGCGGATCCGCTGCATATTGCATGGTTTGGCTGCGGATCCAAGGCGGTTTGGTGAGATTTTGGATGCAAATTTCTGGGGCTTTATTCTTGTGACACATGGAGATTTAGTTGATGTCTGGAACTTGAAAATATTTTCGGAATCTCTGCCAGTATTGATTCTTCGATTTTCTTTAATATTTCGGCAGATTTTTGATTTCCGACATCTCAACATCTCGATCTCCTGACCTGAGCCAAATCTTGCACCATATCTCAAAGAATAATGTTAGTAATATTTGGTATTTTTGAGATATTATCCTAACCAATTTGATATGATATTATATTTTAAGAATATTGATTAAGGATATTTGATATGATATGCATATTTAAATTATCAAAATATTATATATATATTATATGCATATATTTTCCTTCATAATGTTAATTATAATATATAAACATATGAAAATAATATTTTTAAAGATAAACCCTCATATGTGTCATATTTATAATAAACACCTTTAGATATTTAAGAAAAGTAAGAAAAATGTCATATCAAAAGTGCGATACTTTCGACTGAACAATCACATATATATTTAAATGTATAAAGAGAAAACATTTTCTTAAGTGGGCTAATATTAGTTAATGTATATTAATGTATCAAATATATAATTACACATTAAATTATTAAATCAACACTTGATTTAATAACCCAGTTGTATCGGATACAACCGACTAATATCTTTTATATGAATATCACATATACATATAACATATCATTGAATCAACACTTGATTCAACAATCCGGTTATATCACATATAACCGTATCGTGAGATTGGAATACGGTATCTCATACACGTATTAATCTCGGTCCCGCACATATCACATATGTACCCTACTTCATTTCGCATGAGCTAGGAAACCTCTGTGTAAGTTTCTAATAACTCGTTAATATGCCGGCAGTAGGTGATGATCATATCAGTCACCTACAAGCCGTCAGCAGTACTAGCTAGACGTAACGGCTACCCGGGTATTTACCAATCAGAAGATCGACAAGCAAGCTTGTCCATACTCCTGTGAATCCAACAGCAACACTACCGTACAGTCCGGTCTCTTCATCTGATATGTCACATATCAAGTCTAGGGGTGGTAAACGTCAGACCCCAGTAACTTGATAAGTCATGCCGATGTGAGGCTCATAACGGGTCGAGAAACTACTGATAACACTTACCAGTAAATCTCCGTATCAACCCTAGCTAAGGACTTCCTGTTATGGCAAATCGAGCACAACGCAACATCAACCCCCAATACCGAGAGAGTCGAAACCCCTCCTATCGCTTATTGCCTCCATGTGACTCGGAACTGTACCCAAAAACCACCGTTTTGCACGCTCTCTTAAACGTGGTAAGTTAAAAATCAAAGCAAAGTAGGAATCACACAAGACTCTATTAAGATCTCGGGTCTACAGACTAACCTGTACCAGTGTCACCAGAGAACTGCTATCGGACGATAGGTATAATACCATCTAGGAGTTCTCGGCGAGTCCTGTTCAGTGTACCCAGTCTCCACTGAGCACCCGTATACAATCTGTGATGTCAAACACCAATGGATGTGGGATCATCCATCGTACATCATATGGGTCAAGAAACGTATACGCTAGTCTACTCTGGAATATCGATGCCCCATCTCGATACACCCTCGACTAGGAACAATTAAAGGATGAACTTGTGGACTACCCTGGCCCCACTAGTTTGATCTGCATCATAATCCTGGTAGTCTAGTATACATCCTACGGGCTTTACCAACATGTGAGAGAAAGACAGTATCACAATACAAGTCTACATGTTAAGATAAAGAGCAACCATATAACATACTATCATATCGAGCAAGAAAGTCCTCTCTATATATGTCCAAGCATCCATTATAACATACAATCATGTACAATAATGGCCTCTAGGGTATACATACAACTAACATATGGGGCATATATAAGTGTAGCTATAACTGATATGGGACGGGTATGCAAGCACTTATATTAGTGTCATAGGTAAGACATTAAGGACTGCCCACTTATCTTGGATACCGATCAAGACATGCTTGATGGAGACCCCGTCTCCAATTCTCACGTAGACTTGTCATGGAGTGACTAGTACTTAGATTCGTAGTCCGTGTTTATGTAGACCGCGGGATGTGGGGTAGTTTGAGTGTGAGTTTGATCAATGGAATCTCAGGAGTCCCATTGACGACATATTTCGTGATTTCATGATGTTACTGATCGTGTTGCTAATTCTTACTGATCGTGATTTGGAATCGTGTTTCCTTGCCTTTGGGGCTTACCCTTGGGTTGGTTATGCTCCTACGTGTTAGTTATATGTATGCCCTAGAGGCCAGTATTGTACAGATGATGTTTATTATATTGGATGCTTGGACATATATATAGAGATGACTTTCTTGCTCGATATGATAGTATGCTATCTGGTTACTCTTTATCTTAACATGTACACTTGTCTCTTTAAACTGTCTTATGGTTACATGTTGGTAAAGCCCTTAGGATGTATACTTGACTACCTGGACTATGATGCAGATCATACTAGTGGGGATATGGTAGTCCATAAGTACATCCTTCAAGGTCCCTAGTCGTGTGTGTATCGAGACGGGGCATCGATATACCAGAGTAGACTAGCGTATACGCTTCTCGACCCATGAGATGGGCAATGGATGATCCCATATCCATTGGTGTTTGACATCAGAGATGGTATACGGGTGCTCAGTGGAGACTGAGTACACTGGACGGACTCGCCGAGAACTCCCAGATGGTATTATACCTCACGTCAGATGGCAGTTCTCAGGTGACACTTGTGCAGGTTAGTCTGTAGACCCGAGATCGTCATAGAGTCTTGTGTGATTCCCACTGTGCTTTGATCTCCACCTTACCACGTCCATGAGGGCGTGCAAAACGGTGGTCTTTGGGTACAGTCCCGAGTCACATGGAGACAATGAGCGATAGGAGGGGTTTCGTCTCTCCCGGTATTGGAGGTTGATGTTGCGCTGTGCTCGATTGGCCGTAACAGGGAAGTCCCTGGCCAGGGCTGATCAGAGATTTGCTGGTAAGTGTTACCAGTAGTTTCTCGACCCGTTATGAGCCTCACATCGGCACGACTTATCGGTTATTGGGGTCTGGCGTTTACCACCCCTAGACTTGATATGCGACATATCAGACGAATAGACCGGACTGTACGGTAAGTGTTACTGGTAGGATTCACAGGAGTGTGAGCGGGCTAGCTTGTCGATCTTCTAATCGCTCAATACCCGGATGGCCGTTACGTTTAGCAGACCGCTTGCGGCTTGTGGGTGCTTGATATGATCATCATCTGCTACCGGAGTATTGACGAGTCTTTAGAGTCCTACACAGAGGTTTCCTGGCTCAAGCGAAACGAAATAGGAGCGCATATGAGATATGTGCAGGACCGAGAATAATGCGTGTATGTGATACCGTATTCCATTCTCGCGATGAATGTATCGATTGGTTATATTCGATATAACCTAGATATCGAATCAACGATTGATTCGATAAGCCGATACATAGGATACTAGTCGGTTATATGCGATATGACCGGATCGTTAAGTCAAGTGTTGATTTAATGATTTAATGTATAATTATATATTTGATATATTATTTTGCATTAACTAGTATTGGTTCACTTTAAATGGATTTTCTCACTTGATGTGCAAGTTGTATATGTGATATACTTTTGTGCACATCTTTGTATCATGTTTGATGATGCTTGCTCATTTGGTTAAGTGTAAAGAATTAAACCTAGGTTAAGAAAGTGATTAGGGTTTTAATTATCCATTCTTTTATTTATTGATTTTGGAAAAAGAATGGGATAAGAATACAAAATGGTTGCTTTCATTCTTGAACCTTTGTGAAGCTTCATGAAGCTTTGACCAAAGTGACCAATTTGTCTTCATGCTTAACCCTAACCACTCTTCTAACCTTGGTCAATTCTCTACACCTAACCATGGTTCCTATTATGATAAGTATTCATTTCTTTTTCATTTTGGATTAACTTATCATAATATTTCCTTCTTCTTGATCTTCTTCTTCAAGAAAGAAAGCTTGATGCCATCAATGGAAACTTGAGTTCTAAAGTGAGAAATCCAATTCTAAAGTGAACCCACCTCCTATTTCTTCACCCTCTACCTCTTGCCAAGTTGTTTTGGGTGTTTTCTTCACAAGTTTCACAAATTTGTGAAGTCGGAGCTTGAACTTGTGATGCCTCGACGTAGATCATCTTCGGCACGAAGCCGACGACCTAGTCCGCCCATTTCTCCGATCAAGCCGACAATTGAGTCCGGGATTCGAGATGGACAGCGAGAGGACGCCTACGTGGAGCTAAGGAAGTGGAGAACCGGATCTACAAAGGTTGTAGCCTCTCTCCTTTAGTTAAGATGTTAACTAGTTTCGTTTTCGCCTAAACTTCTAGTCAACGATCCGTATTAGGGTTTCTCGGCACCCGTAAAATTCAAAATTGGCATGGTTGATGCCTTGTGAGACCTCTTGAGAGTGCCTAGGAACCCTACAGTGGTATCAGAGCCTAGCTAGAGCCTTAGGAGAAGTCTAGACGATGTTTGAAACCCGATCGAACCGAAACCCTAAAACCCAAAATGCTCTCTGGAAATTTTCTGAAAATTTGTATTTTTGTCAATTAAAAATATGCAGAAAAATAAGCAGGGTGTTATTTGAATTACTGTGAAATACGAGGACCTGAATCGATTTTTCCACCGCGGAACCGCGGCACAAGCTAGGCATGTGCGGCAGTTCCGCGACTGTACTGTACCCTTGTCTGGTGATTTCTGCACAGTAACTCATATAATTTAATGCTATATTTTCTGGGTATTTTTATTGTGACTCTACAGATGAGTATTCTGGGGTTGTATTGGGAATCAATGATTCGATCGGATTTTCAAATTTTGTCTGTGTGGTTTTCCGGATAATTTTCGAATATGTTAAAATGTTCGACCGGATGTAAATACCCAATCTTTCCCCTGCCCGGAAATTTCCAATTGTTGGATTTTTCCGTAGTTTAAAGACGTTCTAAGTAGTGCAAGTAACGCGATGGTCCCTCTAGAAGACAACAAACCTTAACTCGATTATGTGACCGTCTTGAACTGCCCTTTGAACCTTCAGGTTTGGGGCAGTACGGCATGCCACATGTGAGGCGTTGGCTTGACCCTTCTACGGCTGGACCGTTGGTACTGAGGCATGAAGTGAATGTCTTTGAACCTATTTCATGTGTTGAACGGTTTCGGGAAAACTTGGGTGTTCGAATGTTCGATCGGAAAGTTTAATATTTTCTATTTATCCGGAATGGGATACAATAATTGGAATTCACAAACAGTTATGAGATAACTGAATGAATGTTATAAATCTAGCGGTTTAGTCTCATTTGATATTGAAAAGAGTTTTCGATAATGGGACTAAAATGCGGGGTTTATAAGTGTTAGACATGCGATGTCTAAAGAGGTTGCGGATTCCAACTGTTGTAGTTTTACACTTTCTTTTCTGTGACCGTAAGTGTAATATGTGATATCGCCGGTTTCGTTGCTATATGTCAACGACAATTGGGATGCGCATATTTACTTACGTTGATGACATGTGATGTTATGTGTTGCTGGATATGTTATATTAGATCGTCGTGTTTGAATAGCCGGGGGTTTTTATGTGAGATGAGTGTTTTTATTTTCATTCATGTAAAAACTTGTATGTAATATTCTTTTATTTGGGGCACTTCCAGGTTGCGGAAGTTGTCACCCTTTGTATATTATTTACTTTTCTGCACTAGGATAGACCCAAGGAGGGGAGCACAAGTAACCGGGTTCTAGGGTCCAGTGGGAGACCATCTCGAGGAGTCGAGTCCGGGTCTCCTAACCCTAGAATTGGTAGGGTTACTTGCCGCTCTCGTAGGGGTCTAGGGGTGTGGGATTGGCTATTCATCACGACCGTGGAATCCGTGTTTTATACTGGCTCGTATTGAAAACACGGACGTCCTAGTATATCCAATGTTTCATATGTTTCTTCTGCTGCGATATCTGTGATGCGATCATGTGATGTTCTGTGATAGATACAGTATATAGTATATATGATATATTATATAGACGTTACTTATGTTTTACACCCGCGCTAGCCCTGCCCTGCTCTGTCGTTAGTTAACTAACCTAACGGTGCACGAGGGGACATCGAGGCGAATGCGGATGGCATAAGTGTACGTCGTATTTATCTGTGATGTATAGGTGACTTAATTGATGGGACTTCATTAATGTGATTAATGAATGAAAAGAAACCTAAGATGTTGTAGAATCAAAATTTAAACAAAACAGGTAGCTACAGTTCTTACTTTGCATAGCGGTATATATGATATACCCTGCGCCTTATTCGATGAGGAAAGGACCGAGATCCCTTCACCGGGAGTGACTCCTTTAGCAATAACTGGCAGATGCTACACACTCGGTTTGTTTTTGATTGCTTCTATAGTTTTCTGCTTTGCACAGCGATATATATGATATATCCCGCACCTCATTCGACGAGGAAAGGGCCGACGATCCCTTCACCGGGAGTGACCCCTTTAGCAAAACTAGAAAAGCCTCAAAATCACTCCATTTCAAAACTTCATTTGATTCTACAACGATATCAAGTTCATTACGCAATAGGTTTTCAGAAAAACCTGTCGTAGCCCTCCGTCATTTCAGATAAAGACTATTTAGTATTCGTGCTGCGTTTGTTGACCTCTGTCAAGGCGTAGTGTGCGGTAGCTAACTAGTAATTATCTGTAAAGCATGTGATGTGATTGGATTAGGGTAGTCGTATGACCTTGTTGACCTCTGTCAAGGGTCGTGCGAGTGGGTTTGATTCAATCAAGAAATGACGGGTTGAACTTGACTAGTGCACTATGATTTGTTGACCTCTGTCAAGGTCATGGCACACTAGGGGCAAAATATTATCGGGAATTTCAAGTATTGAAATTTGCAATGAGATTGCATACCTTCTATGAGATAGTTGGATCCCGATACCCGCTGCAAGTAAGAGTTACTCCTGGGAGAGTTTTACACATTACAATTAGCCGATCAAGTAGGTGTCTAGAAAAGTGTCAACGGGATTACGCCTCTGGGAAAACGAGGTTTACAGTAATTAGGTTCGTGCGAAAGCACGGGGGACCTCCCTCAAAGTACCGACACTGGCCTGGCTGAAAGATTGGCGAACTTGTAGTGTGTAATTAATCCCGGCTAGTCTTTCCTTTTAGGGTTTGAAGGAAGATTTGATAAAAACAGTGGGAGCCATCCTGATTAGATAAGATAATAACCAATCTGATCTTGCAAGAGCATACGCTAAAGTGTTTTCTTCTCTCTCTCTCCAGGTAGCGACCATGTCATGCCCTAATAAAGATAATAATATGGATGTATTGACTGAACCCGCTTATTAGATTGAGCAGGGGAACGTTGGACCCGTTCTTTCTTATAAGAGTTATAAGACTGAACAGGAAACAGGAGACTATCTGGGTACTCACGCCGCCCAAAAGAACATGCATGTTGATGCATCTTCTTCAGGTGTGTTAGTTATTGAGAACTGTTTCTCAGTTCACCCTACGTCCTGGGTATTGGATACCGGATCAGGATCCCATATATGTAAAACGTTACATGGGCTACGTAAAGGTAGAGAACTGGGAAAATGTGATCATTCCGTTCAAGTAGGGAACGGTGCAAGTATTGCAGCCAAAGCTGTTGGCGAATATCACCTTGTATTGCCAAGTCGTAATACACTGATTCTAAATGAGTGCTATTATATACCGAACATGATGTGCAACATTATATCAGTTTCTTTATTAAGTAAAGAAGGATATAATTTTGTAGTAAAGGATAATGTTATGAACATATTCCAAAATCAAAAGCTGATTGCATCAGGCTCGTTACATAATGGCATATTCATTCTAAATCAGAATACAGTCCTCAATATACAAAACACACACAAGAGGAAAAGTTCAGAAATGAACGAATCCTACTTGTGGCATTGTAGACTTGGTCATATCAATGCGACACGACTGGCTAAGTTACATAAGGATGGTTATTTGAATTCATTTGAATTATCATCTTATGATACTTGCCATTCATGTCTCAAAGGAAAAATGACCAAAGCTCCGTTTAGTGGACACGGAGAAAGAGTTAATGAACTCTTAGGACTGATACATAGTGATGTATGCGTTCCCATGTCTACGCATGCCAGGAACGGTTCTTCCTACTTCATTACATTCACTGACGATCTCTCTAGATTCGGACATGTGTTCCTGATGAAACACAAATCTGAAGCTTTTGAGAAATTCAGAGAATATAAGCACGAAGTAGAAAAACAAACAGGCAAAAGTATTAAGATCCTTCGATCTGATCGAGGAGGAGAATACTTAAGCAATGAGTTCCTAGATTATCTAAAAGAGAATGGGATTCTCTCTCAGCTTACTCCTCCTTATACACCACAGCACAACGGTGTATCGGAGCGGAGGAATCGCACCCTATTAGATATGGTGCGCTCTATGATGAGTACAGCTGAGTTACCTATTTCCTTCTGGGGGTATGCGCTTGAGACAGCAGCATACCTATTGAATCAAGTTCCAACTAAATCTGTACCCACCACACCATATGAGATATGGAGTGGGAAGAGACCATGTCTTAAACGAGTTAAGATATGGGGTTGTCTGGCCTATGTCAAAAGGCAAAATCCAGACAAACTCGAGGCACGGTCAGTTCTATGTAAGTTTGTGGGGTATCCTAAACATTCAAATGGATATTTTTTCTACCACAGTGAACAACAAAAAGTGTTTATTGCTCAACATGCCACCTTTTTAGAAAAGGAATTTCTCGCAAAAGAGATTAGTGGCTCTGAGGTAGAACTGGAAGAAGTTCCAGAAACACAAACTATAACTGAAGATTCAGTGGAACCAGAAGATTCGGTAGTACCCGACGAACCCCAGCCTCTCCGCCGATCTAGTAGGGTTTCTCGTCCACCTGAGAGATACTACGGTTTTCTCATTGATGGTGGAAGCGAGGATTGCATCATGGAAGATGATGATCCGACTAGTTTCGAGCAGGCCATCACGAATGGTGACTCTGTGAAATGGCTGGATGCAATGCGGTCCGAGATGGAATCCATGTACACCAACAAAGTATGGACTTTGGAAGTTGCTCCTGAAGGGGTAAAACCCATCGGGAGCAAGTGGATCTTCAAGAAAAAACTTGGTGTAGATGGGAAAGTGGAGACTTTCAAAGCTAGACTTGTAGCAAAGGGTTTTCGTCAAAGACCAGGTGTGGACTATGACGAAACCTTTTCTTCAGTGGCTATGCTTAAATCCATCCGGATCATGCTTGCCATCGTTGCGTATCATGACTACGAAATCTGACAAATGGATGTTAAGACCGCCTTTCTAAATGGTGATTTAGAAGAGTGCGTGTACATGACTCAGCCAGAGGGCTTCGTAGACAGTGGGAGCAGCGGAAAGGTGTGCAAGCTGCTTAAATCCATTTATGGATTAAAGCAAGCATCGCGGAGTTGGAACATCTGCTTTGACGTCGTTATCAAAGAGTTTGATTTCGTCAAAAATCCAGATGAACCTTGTATCTACAAGAAAGTAGCAGAGAGTAAGGTTGTCTTCCTCGTATTGTACGTGGACGACATACTCTTAATAGGAAATGATATTCCTATGCTACAATCGGTCAAGCTCTTCTTGTCACAAAGATTCTCAATGAAAGATCTTGGTGATGCCTCCTGCATATTGGGAATAAGGATCTATAGAGATAGATCCAAACGGATACTGGGATTGTCCCAATCCAGGTACATTGACACCATACTAAAAAGGTTTAGTATGGAAGAATCCAAACGTGGGAACTTGCCCACGATCTCTGGAGTCACTCTCTCCAAAGAGATGTCTCCCAAGACTGATTTGGAGAGAGTTCGCATGCAAGGGATACCCTATGCTTCGACTGTAGGCTCTATCATGTATGCGATGCTATGTACCAGACCCGATGTAGCATACTCACTAAGTGTAGTGAGCAGGTATCAAGCTGATCGTGGAGAGAGTCACTGGACAGCTGTGAAGAGCATTCTCAAGTACTTGCGAAGGACTAAAGAGATGCTCTTGGTGTATGGTAATGGAGAACTCCAACTGGAGTCCTTTACCGATTCGAGCTTCCAGAGTGATAAGGACGACTCTAAGTCGCAGTCGGGATTTGTCTTTACCCTTTACGGAGGGGCGGTTAGCTGGAAGAGTTCCAAGCAGGAAACCATGGCAGACTCGACGATGGAGGCTGAATACATCGCTGCCAACGATGCAGCTAAAGAGGCTGTCTGGATCAAGAAGTTCATTATTGAACTTGGAGTGGTTCCATCCATTGAGCATCCAATATCTTTGTATTGCGATAACAATGGAGCGGTGGCTTTGGCCAAGGAACCCAGGTCCCATCAGCGATCCAGGCATATTCTGAGGCGGTATCACCTGATCCGGGAGATAGTTGATCGCCGGGAGATCGAGGTCGGGAGAGTTGACACGAAGAACAACACGGCGGATCCACTCACGAAGGCCATTCCCCAGATACAGTTTGAGAGACTCTTCGGGATGCTCGGTATGCGATACTACAGCAGCTGGCCCTAGTGCAAGTGGGAGATTGTTAGTTGTATGTATGCCCTAGAGGCCAGTATTGTACAGATGATGTTTATTATATTGGATGCTTGGACATATATATAGAGATGACTTTCTTGCTCGATATGATAGTATGCTATCTGGTTACTCTTTATCTTAACATATACACTTGTCTATTTAAACTGTCTTATGGTTACATGTTGGTAAAGCCCTTAGGATGTATACTTGACTACATGGACTATGATGCAGATCATACTAGTGGGGACATGGTAGTCCATAAGTACATCCTTCAAGGTCCCTAGTCGTGTGTATCGAGACGGGGCATCGATATACCAGAGTAGACTAGCGTATACGCTTCTCGACCTATGAGATGGGCGATGGATGATCCCATATCCATTGGTGTTTGACATCAGAGATGGTATACGGGTGCTCAGTGGAGACTGGGTACACTGGACGGACTCGCCGAGAACTCCCAGATAGTATTATACCTCACGTCAGATGGCAGTTCTCAGGTGACACTTGTGCAGGTTAGTCTGTAGACCCGAGATCGTCATAGAGTCTTGTGTGATTCCCACTGTTCTTTGATCTCCACCTTACCACGTCCATGAGGGCGTGCAAAACGGTGGTCTTTGGGTACAGTCCCGAGTCACATGGAGACAATGAGCGATAGGAGGGGTTTCGTCTCTCCCGGTATTGGGGGTTGATGTTGCGCTGTGCTCGATTGGCCGTAACAGGGAAGTCCCTGGCCAGGGCTGATCAGAGATTTGCTGGTAAGTGTTACCAGTAGTTTCTCGACCCGTTATGAGCCTCACATCGGCACGACTTATCGGTTATTGGGGTCTGACGTTTACCACCCCTAGACTTGATATGCGACATATCAGACGAACAGACCGGACTGTACGGTAAGTGTTACTGGTAGGATTCACAGGAGTGTGAGCGGGCTAGCTTGTCGATCTTCTGATCGCTCAATACCCGGATGGCCGTTACGTTTAGCAGACCGCTTGCGGCTTGTGGGTGCTTGATATGATCATCATCTGCTACCGGAGTATTGACGAGTCTTTAGAGTCCTACACAGAGGTTTCCTGGCTCAAGCGAAACGAAATAGGAGCGCATATGAGATATGTGCAGGACCGAGAATAATGCGTGTATGTGATACCGTATTCCATTCTCGTGATGAATGTATCGATTGGTTATATTCGATATAACCTAGATATCGAATCAACGATTGATTCGATAAGCCGATACATAGGATACTAGTCGGTTATATGCGATATGACCGGATCGTTAAGTCAAGTGTTGATTTAATGATTTAATGTATAATTATATATTTGATATATTATTTTGCATTAACTAGTATTGGTTTACTTTAAATGGATTTTCTCACTTGATGTGCAAGTTGTATATGTGATATACTTTTGTGCACATCTTTGTATCATGTTTGATGATGCTTGCTTATTTGGTTAAGTGTAAAGAATTAAACCTAGGTTAAGAAAGTGATTAGGGTTTTAATTATCCATTCTTTTATTTATTGATTTTGGAAAAAGAATGGGATAAGAATACAAAATGGTTGCTTTCATTCTTGAACCTTTGTGAAGCTTCATGAAGCTTTGACCAAAGTGACCAATTTGTCTTCATGCTTAACCCTAACCACTCTTCTAACCTTGGTCAATTCTCTACACCTAACCATGGTTCCTATTATAATAAGTATTCATTTCTTTTTCATTTTGGATTAACTTATCATAATATTTCCTTCTTCTTGATCTTCTTCTTCAAGAAAGAAAGCTTGATGCCATCAATGGCAACTTGAGTTCTAAAGTGAGAAATCCAATTCTAAAGTGAACCCACCTCTTATTTCTTCACCCTCTACCTCTTGTCAAGTTGTTTTGGGTGTTTTCTTCACAAGTTTCACAAATTTGTGAAGTCGGAGCTTGAACTTGTGATGCCTCGACGTAGATCATCTTCGGCACGAAGCCGACGACCTAGTCCGCCCATTTCTCCGATCAAGCCGACGATTGAGTCCGGGATTCGAGATGGACAGCGAGAGGATGCCTACGTGGAGCTAAGGAAGTGGAGAATCGGATCTACAAAGGTTGTAGCCTCTCTCCTTTAGTTAAGATGTTAACTAGTTTCAATTTCGCCTAAACTTCTAGTCAACGATCCGTATTAGGGTTTCTCGGCACCCGTAAAATTCAAAATTGGCATGGTTGATGCCTTGTGAGACCTCTTGAGAGTGCCTAGGAACCCTACACTACGGTGGTTGACGCTCGCACTCATACTGAAACTTGGACATTAAGACCATGAAACTGATAGAACATTACATTGATTATTGATTTGATACACCTACTTTACCGTTAAATGTATTGGTTATTTCATGCTCATGTCATTACTCTATACTTACTGCTTTATGTTTCCCCAATATTTAAACATATTAAAAGAGCAAAACTCTGTTGAAATTTAATGGGGCAGAGCCCACGTGTTTCTCACGAGGGTGCTAGCGCCAATGTGCAAAGCACAGATAAGCTTTTGGATAAGAATTAAATTCTTATACGGCACCGCACGTGTTCCTCACACCGGCGCCAATATGCAAAGCACAGAAACACTTTCTGAGTAAGAATTAATTTCTTATATGGCGACATACGTGCTCATCATGCGGGTGCCAATGTGCAAAGCATAAGAATACCCATCATAAGATTTAAATTCTTAAGTGGTGCCCATGGGCACAACATGTGAGCGCCGGCGCCCAAGTAGAATTAAATTCTAGGTTTCCCTAACAAAAAGTTAGGATACTCTCTGTTAAATAGAGTCGTTGGATCAAACATCCAACGGAGATGATAAATTATCAAAATATAGAATCAAATTCTATTAGGAGAAAATATCTCCCAAATCTTTCAAAATAAGAAAGATACTCTCGGTTGGATCAATGATCAAATAATATAATAAAATTCTATTTTGGGAATATATTCCCTCAATCTTTTTAGACAAAAAAAAAAAGATTGCTCTATGTAAAACAGAGAACCCTCGGATTAAAAATCCAATGTTGATTAAAAATCACCACTTTACAGAATAAATTCTGTATATGGGAAAATATTTTCCCAATCTTGTTAAAAACAAGAAAACATATTCTGTAAAACAGAAGTCCTTGGATCAAAAATCTAACGGTGGATAAAATTCCCTAAATCAATTGGAATCTCTCAATGAGAGATTTTCTCAAAACCAATTAGCAATTTTCCTCCACAATATAAAGGACCCGAGACTTCAAGTCTCAATGAAGAGAGTGGCAAAGAGATGACAGATAGAAGGACCCCTCTATAAGCTTCTGCAAAAATACAGTAAGCTCTTAAAAAAAACAGAGAATTCAATTCTCAAAGAAGAAGATCTTCTTTCTCAAAACCCTAGGTCAAGAAAAGAGATCAAAATATCTCCTTTACATATCATATCACATCTAAGCGTTTAACCATTTTAAAAGAACTTAGTTTTTTCTCTAGATCTGAGATCCACAAGGTAAGTCTTCCATAAGTTGAGAATTTAATTCTCATTGGGAAGATCTTGTTCTTGAGAATCAAAGATTCAGGGAAGAACAAATTTAAAGAGAAAGAAGATGGATTCCATAATACTCCAGGAACTCAGTTCTTTCAAATCAAGAACTTAATTCTTTAAAAACTCAACCCGAGATCCAAAAAAATAGTGATTTTGGCGAGTGTTAATGGTCAAAAAACCATTGACAGAGGTTTAACCTCTCTGAAAACATCAACAGAAATTAAATCTCCATATAAAAAAAGACTAGCATCTCACGTGCTTCCCACGTGGGCGCTCTTTTAACAGCGCCTAATGCCTCACGTGAAAAACAAGCGGGCGCCCAAAACAGAAGGCCAACGCCTCATGTGAAACACACGTGTGCACCGAATAAAAGTGCTCAGCACTGCATATACAACCGAAGACAGCTAAGTGCTTAGCACTGAGTAGGCAGCGCCCAGCGCCTCACGTGCTCCTCACATGGGCGTCATATAAAAAGTGCTTAGCACTCCATATACAGCCAAAACGGATGAGTACTTAGCACTAATTGGGCAGCGCCCAGCGCCGCACGTGCACCTCACGTGGACGCCATAGGAAGTGCTTAGCACTTCACATTTAGTCAAAAGGACTAAAGTGTTCAACATTCATTGGGCCGCGCCCATGACTAAATACTTCACATGACATATATGTGAGCATCAGAGTTCAAATAAGTACTTAGCACTTTTACATAAAAAGAAAATGGCTGAACAAACAGAGCCTAAATAAGTGCTTAGCACTTTTGAATGAAAAAGAAAAAGAATAAGCAGACTAAGCTTAAATTGGCTAAGTCTCTGAAGTTTTCTTGCAGCTGAGCCCAAATGCTCTTTTGCTGGATCTTAAGTAAAAATGATCCTAAAAACATTGTGAAACTGATCTTAGTCTCAAACATGACTAATGATCTCTCATTAATGATATCCAAAATGATATTCGTCTCGTATCTTCTAAAGTAATCTTAGTCTTAAATATGACTAACGATTCTTACGCCACTACAAACCCTTTCCCTCAAATACGGGATTTGGTTCAAGGGTATATCTTTCCACACCTCTGATATATGTCGTTGTAATTTCTCAACGTCTTCAGAGAGGTGGCGGGTCCCAACAACCAACAACCCCTTTCTCGTCCCAACTTGATATAAAATTTCGTCAAGATTGGGAAAGATATATCCTACATCGATGCACTTCCAAATTGACGTACACACCTCAAATTGGATACATGTGCGTGCAAGATGAATGTTGGACCGAAATGACCCTAAACTAAAATTTCGCCTCAAACATGGCGATATTGGACCGAAATATCCTTAAACCAACATTCATCCCCAAAATGGGAATGTTAGACCGAAATTTCCTTAAACTAACATTCGTCCCAAAAATGGGAATGTTGAACCGAAACGTTCTTAAACTAACATTCATCCCCAAAATGGGAATAATGGACCGAAATGTCCCTAAACTAAAATTTCGCCTCAAACATAGTGATAATGGACCGTGGTATCCTTAAACTAAAATAATTAGGCCCAAATGCTCATATGTTTTAAGTCGATCTTAATCTCAAACCAGATTAATGGACCCTAAATAAACCTAAGCCTAAATCTAAAATATACGGATTTGGACTGATCCGCGCCCTACGGGAGACGGCATAAACTAGTCTCCGTATACAATCCATGGGCAACCTAAACAAACAAAAACATACACGACACGAAGTAAACTGCCAGAGAAGGAAAAAATGGTTATCGCAATGCGGTAACGTAATTAACTGCAGGGGCTTGTGCCTGCAGGGAAGAGCGTCCCCACAATCAAAAACCCCTCACAAATGAGGGGGTATCTGATAAAGTCTGCTACAACGATCACGTATGTCCAAACCTCCAATATATGGTGCCATAAATCAACTTGGTATCTTCGGAGAGGTGGATGGATAAGTCCAAATAGCATCTGCCCCCAGATTCAGGCAAGACGATCTATCCCAGTTCATCTCTGTCTCCAGCGGTGAACATATTCTGACACGTCCGATGGGACCTTTTCTCTTTCCACTCCACACTTCGTGTGTCGTGTTTCGTGAACAAAATCGTTGTTTGCTATGGTTGCCCTTGGATTCGAGATACTAAAATGTAACACCTGAGTTTAGGGTTAGTGGTAATTGAGTGTTAATATGGAGTTTTTGGTAAAAAGTTTACCAAAACGGGATTCTAGTAATTTATCTGGTTTTATGGTTATTTTAGTAGAATTTTAACCCGACCGCACACACTTGTGCACGTTAACTAGGGTTAGGCTTAGGGTGACCTAGTTTGGGTGTGTATGGTGGGTTAACCATGTTTAGCCCACCGTGGTAGGACTAGGGCCTTGCTTAAAATAATTGAGTTGTTTTGAGCTAATTAGTTTAACTAAGGGTGGTTGGCTTTAACCAAGGTGTTTAGGGTGTTTTAAGGTTGACTTGAGAGAGGGGGGGTGATGTGATGGTTGTCACGATGGTTTAAGGTTGTGTCACACCAAACTTTTTGAATGTCTTCTCACACTCAAATCCCTCTTACTCACACTCAACTTCAGCCCTTAAAACATCAGATCAGCCACCAAAACAACACCATCAGCCCAACCTCAACTCATTCTAGCACACCATCAGCCCCCCAAACCATCATTATAACATCAGCTTCAGCCCTTTTCTTCAGAACTTCAGCAGCAGCAGCTGCTACATCAGCCCCCAACTCTTTATACAACACTTCTTAAACAACACACACAACCCCACACCACAATACTTCAACACCTTCCACACTTGCTGTTACTACAATAACTCAGAAGAAATCACCAATGAATCAGCAGCAGCAACTTCTGCAAGCTAAAGCAGCAGCAGCAGCAGCTCTGTAAATTTCAGCAAGCTTCAGACCAGTTCTTTTCCAGCCAAGTTGCAGCACCAGGAGCTATAGCAGCAGCACACACACTTCCTCCATCTCCTCTTCTCCTTCAACTAGTGTCCTTTGAGGTATACCCCCTTAACCCGACTCTATTTGCTAAAGTTATGATTATAGTGTAGTTTAGTGTTTATATTATGTAGTTCAGTGCTAGTTGTAGAGATTTGGGTGAGATTTAGTCAAGTAATGGTTTTAATGGTTAGTATAACCTTAGTAAGTGTTGTTAAGGCTAGTGAAATCAAGATTTATCCCAGATTTCACCGGAATACCCGATTTGTCCGACTTTGCGTAAATTAGCGATTTTAGCGATTTTATAGGCTCTGTTAGATCTGCTGTTGACCCGAACCTTTAATCATAAAATTGTGAAGACTGTAGCACAGTGACCTTAACAGAGACACACACACAGAGCACGGGGACCCACCTCAAAATTGAGGCCGCCGGTTTATTCCTTCTGGCCGCAAATTGCGGCCAGAACAGGGACTAGGGTGTTGGGTTTTTAGATGTAGGGTTCCTCTGGGTAGCTTAGGGTTTCGGTATATGTAACTTTTCAGTTTGGTCCATAGGCAAGATCTGGAGCTATAAACGTGTTTTCAATGTTTTAAACCTTGTGCGACACAAGCGTGATCCGCGTGGTTCTGTGGCGCGTTGCACGCCACAGCGCGTCGGAGTTGGTTCTGGTAAGTTCGCACGTGTCGCGACGTGTCGTGTGCACGCACGTTTAA
The DNA here is from genome assembly GCA_030015575.1 of Agapanthus africanus. Lineage (NCBI taxonomy): Eukaryota > Viridiplantae > Streptophyta > Magnoliopsida > Asparagales > Amaryllidaceae > Agapanthus > Agapanthus africanus. The sequence continues at coordinate 644,795,168 of CM057342.1, forward strand.
TTTCACGCACGCGTATCCTTTTAGCGATAACTATACAAATTTGGTGATTCATGTGGATTTGTGATAAAGCGATGTTAGTGTTAGTTAGACTATCCTAATTAGGTATTGTTAGGGCCAAGTTAACCTAGGAAACCGCAGATTACACAAAAATACCCTGAGTTTTCAAATTAGTGCAAAACTTGATGTTTTGAGTTTAACTGGGCCTTTTTGAAATCTGCTTTAGACCCAGTGAGTTCAGAATGAAATTGAGTGGACCATACCCTAATGGCGACACCCTGACCCCACTACCAGAGCCCGACCCCACCACTCCAACCTACGGCCGCCGGAAAATTCATCCTGGCCGTAAATTGCGGCCAGACTAGAGAGATAAGTCCTAGGGTTTTTTCTACAGGTGTCTGCTACATTTTGTATGTCTCTGGTATATATAGTTTTGTAATATTTTGATCTGGGTAAGATCTGGGGCATTATATCGATTTCTGGTGTTTTTGGTTTGCGCGATACGCGAGTGGGTTCTGTGATTCAGCGTATCGCGGCGTGTCGGGTTAAGCGTTAGGCACATACACTCACGTTACAGCGTATCGCACACACGCGCGTTAATTCGCGACGCAAGTTTCTCGCTTTGTTTTGATATCGCGTTTTGGCGAGATTTTTGATTATATTTGGATTCTTGTGTAAATTCCAGGTTCGCAGGCGGGTACGTCGGACGCCGCCAGGAAAGGGAAGCAGGTGGTCGGCTATACTTAGCACGCGACCAGGTGAGTAGATTTAACATCTACGGGGAAATCGCCCGTATGGCGTTAAGCGTCGGGGCGTAATAGGATATTTAGTCTTATGTGTTCATATAGACATACTAGAGTAGCATACCTTTTGTTATATATAGAACTGACAGTATAGAACACTGCACTGTCACTAGCGGTATCAGTTCCAAGAGCACGATTTATATGCTACACTCACGCCGTTAGTGATTGCCATGACACTTACAGTATAGGATTGTTAGAAATCATTTATTATATTGATTCCGTTTTATTAATGTTGTCATGACCTGCCACATATCAACATATGTTATATTCATATCATGTACACTATACACTTACGATTTTGCATACCTTCATTGATATCTCACTACTTGTGCATTTGCACCATTATATTTCGTCATAGTGCATATACATATATACCTTGATATGTTTACTTTTGTGCCCCTACACTGCATATATTCAGACTTTGAGCACACATACATCACCTGTTCGTACTTGTGCCTTATACGTCGCATACATGCAAGCTTAGCACAGATACATCACAGATTCATGCTTGTGCCACATATATCATCTATTCGTACTTGGACACATATACATCATATGTCCACATTAGTGTACATGTACGTTGCTACATTCACTTAGCATACTTATCTTTTCGCACATACATACCTATACTCATATTCACTTGTTACATACATGGATGATATTGACTTAATTTAAAAACTAAGGGACCGCATATGATATTTTCCAAACTGTATCTTTTAAAAAGAGCGGTTTTCCCTTTTCTTTTACCCTCAATGTCATACGACGCATGGCATGGATTTACGCATTAGATTGATCTATGTGATTTCTGGATTTGGGAACCGGAGTACTATTTTAAGAAAATACGCACTGTTTAACAACCCGGTTTCCCTTGATATGATATTTCAGTGCGTCCACCATGTGTTTTCTCGTTGCTAGAGCGATACATGTGAACCCGAGTCGAGGAGCTGGACGAGGCCGATTGCGGGTACATGGTGGACCCGGTATGGTACCCCGGGGCGAGAACGGATCGCTGTGCAGTAGACGGTGAGCCGGCAGAGGGACTACTACCTACCGGTGATTGGTTAGACCTGACAGTTATCCGGAGGATACTGACCAGAGTCGAGAGATGGATACGGGACAACTCGTACTGCCGGGGCCGAGGGCCGATACCGTAGACAGAGCCCGTGGGCTGACCCGGACTGACGGATGCCCGAGATATGAGGTTTTGCGTGTCGATGCTGGACACGAGTTTTCTTGATATTTGGGTGCCGATGTTGGGCACCCACGATTTTATGAGATTACAGGATTTGAGGGCCGATATAGATGACGGCGCCTGAGTTGTACTGGGATTTGGGTGTATTGATAGACACCAGATATTTTTCCACGTTGATATTCCGTGTAGACATTATTTCATCCCATACACAGCCTTCAGTACTTGACATCTCATCCTGTAGCTAGCATATCTGATAGAGCACACATGCTTGCATATCATCGCACACCCTGCTCATCATATATAGGGTTGTTAGATTACATTGCCATGTCTGATTATCACATATCTTGCTCATTACATAGAGATGTTATTAGATCGCACTTGTTGCATGATATTGAGCATCCAGTTCATCATATAGATGTTACCTGTTGGCATAGGTTAGAGTATCGCAGCACGTGCATACTCGCGATTACCTTTATATGTTATCTACTACTCACGAGTTGGCAACTCACTCCCGTTGTGCCACAGTGCTTGCAGGTTGCCCTTTGGAGTAGTCGCGGCTGGCTGTTTACCGCACCTTTTGATACAGATACTTTTGCTGAGGCGTGTTAGCCCTTTTGCTAGTAGGTGGTTTTGTACGGTATCTGTTTACTTTCAGTTGTATATTGATATATCTAGTACTCTCCATCTACCTTCTTTTATTGACTTAGAGACAGTTGTGAGGACGACATATGTTATTTTGTACTCTGGCGTCGAGCTCGTTGTGAGCCGACTTTATTTATGCAGACTTATATTTCTTGCTATCTTCATTTCATTTTTACTCAGTCATTGTGATGCTCTATTTATTCCACATGTCATTTTACTTACATCTTGTCTTTTACCCGCCTCTCGGGACACATTTTTATAAAGAAAATGTCGCACAAAAAGTTTTTATCAATTAAACACTTGAACTTAAAAAGGGATTTCTACTAAATTAATTAAAAAGGGTTTTCTAAACAATTACAACCGTTTTTACAAAAATGTTTTAACACTCTATATTTAATGGTTTGATTTTCTGGGTTTCGGATTACTTAGACGCGTTACGCCTGTAGACGTTACGCGATTAAGTGCTGGTCACGGGCCGAATTTTGGGTCGTGACAAAGTTGGTATTAGAGCGTAGGTTTTACCTTCGGAGTGTAGGATGACCCTGGTATGATGGAGTAAGTAGCTGCAGCAGGGTGGCGTGGCGTGTGTATGTTCAGCGGCATACTCACGACACGGTACCCCGCCTAAGTGACCTTAGGACTTATTGATTTAAATTCTTTCTTGATATACGTTCTTGTAATTCGATTTCTGTATCCTCATCGAATCCTACTTTCCTTTCAGCCATTATGCCGCCAAAGACTACGAGGGCACAGAGAGCGGCCGCGAGGGCCGAGATGCGAGTTAACTCGTCCGAGACGAGGACTGATCCGGGCAATACACCCGTTGCACCCGAGCAGACTGTCCCTCCTATGACAGATCAGATCGCCACACTAGGGGCTGGCATGTAGGAGATGCGCCAGACGGTGGGATCCAGTATGCTGGAGATGCGCCAGATGATAGGATCGCTAGTTGAGACGCTTCGAGCGCAGCGACCAGAGGTAGCTCCACCAGTCACGGGGACCGCGATGGTACCTACCGTACAGCCAGTTACCCCTGCAGCCACGGAAGTGATCACAGCATCGTTAGCAGAATTCATGAGGCTGAAGCCTCCGGTCTTCACAGGCACCGATCCAGCCGAGGACCCGCAGTCTTTCATTGACAGGATGGCCCGGATATGCAGTTCCCTCAGATGCTCAGATACGCGATGGGTAGAGTTCGCAAGCTTTCGCCTGGAAGGACTTGCGCAGAAATGGTGCGACTCGGTTGAGAAGGGCAGAGCAGCAGGTCTTCCTCCTATGACCTGGACAGAGTTCGTGACGATGTTTCTTGCCCGTTTCCTTCCCCAGAGTGTTAGGGATGCCTGAGCACGCAGATTTGAGTCCTTACGCCAGATACCAGAGATGACCGTAGCAGAGTACGATGTGCTATTCACCGAGCTATCAGTCTATGCTCCGTACCTAGTGGCTACTGAGGAGTTGCGAGTCAAGAGATTTGTCCGAAGCTTGCTTACACCACTGTTCCTTGCGATCAGCGCACAGCATTACGAGACATATGCAGCAGCCATAGACGCAGCCCTATTAGTCCAGGCGCGCCTTGCAGAGACTTCGGCAGTTCCGGGACCGAAGAGAGTTCGTACTGATATGCCGGCACAGAGATGGCCATTCAGGCGCCGCGACAGACACCTCGCATGTGGCAGAGGCTCGAGACGAGGTCAGCTTTTCAGCTCTTATCCCCAGGAGGGTCAGCCAGCATCATCCGGATGTTTCCGATGCGGGAGTTCCTATCATCGTGTACGAGAGTGTCCTGAGATACCCCATAGGGAGGCAGCCGTACCACATGTCACACTACCACCTTCACCACCTCAAAGGGCATTGCCCATTGTACCCACAGTTGCTTCACGTCAGACTCAGGCACAGAGAGGCCGTGGTCGTGGAGGGTTTGTTCCTAGAGGGCGAGGCGGTCGAGGCAGAGGACAGCCAGCCAACGGCAGAGTACAGCCAGCTGCTTGTAGGGGACCGCCAGTTGCAGGTGGAGGACAGGCACGGGTTTTCGCATTGACGCATCAGGACGCGCAGGCGTCCAATGCGATGGTTTCAGGTACCTTATCAGTATGTTCTGTTGATGCACACGTATTATTCGATCCCGCATCCACGCACTCGTACGTTTCCATGCATTTTGTGCCGAGTTTGGGTAGAGAGTCTGGGTTTCTTGATCAGCCGCTTGTTGTGTCCACTCCCATGGGAGAGTCGTTTGTTGCTAGGCACGTGTTCCGATCCTGCGTTGTCCGTATTGGCGAGAGAGAGCTGCCTGTCGATTTGATCCTTCTTGAGATGTTGGACTTCGACATTCTTTTGGGCATGGATTGGTTTGCCACGTGCTATGCGTCCGTAGAATGCCGCGAGAAGACAGTTAGATTCTGTTTTCCCGGCGAGTCGGCTTTTGTTGTGCAGGGGGATCGTGGTGCCGCCCCTCATAGATTGATTTCTTCTCTTCGCGCTGGACAGCTTTTGAGGAAGGGATGTCAGGGATTCCTAGCCTATGTTTGTGATACTAGAGCCATAGAAGTTCTGTTGGATCAGGTTTCGATTGTATGTGAGTTCCCTGACGTATTCCCTGACGAGCTTCCTGGGCTACCGCCTGAGCGTGATGTTGTATTCTGTATTGATTTGATTCCCGGCACGGGGCCTATTTCTATACCGCCTTATCGGATGGCCCCGGCGGAGCTTAGCGAGTTGAAGAGTCAATTGCAAGATTTGCTGGACAAGGGACTCATTCGACCCAGTGTTTCTCCTTGGGGTGCTCCGGTCCTGTTTGTTAAGAAGAAGGACGGCAGTTTGCGTCTGTGTATCGACTACCGGCAGCTAAACCGGGTGACTGTGCAGAACAGGTATCCTTTGCCACGCATCGACGATTTGTTCGACCAGATTCAGGGGGCAGGATATTTCTTGAGGATCGATTTGCGATCAGGCTATCATCAGCTGCAAGTTCGACAGGAGGACATTCCGAAGACAGCTTTCCGTACGCGTTATGGCCATTATGAGTTTTTGGTGATGTCGTTCAGACTCACCAACGCGCCAGCAGCCTTCATGGACTTGATGAACCGTATATTCAGGCCGTATCTCGACTTGTTCATAATCGTATTCATTGATGATATATTGGTGTATTCCCGGAGCAGAGAGGAGCACGAGCAGCACCTGCGGATCACACTGCAGACCTTGAGGGAGCACCAGCTTTATGCAAAGTTCTCCAAGTGCGCGTTCTGGTTGGACAGCATGGACTTCTTGGGTCACGTGATTACACGGGATGGTATATGTGTAGACCCGAGGAAGGTCGAGGTCGTTCGGAGTTGGCCCATGTAGGGTTCCTAGGCACACAATAGAAATCTCACAAGGCATCGAACATGCTAATTTCAAAAATTATGGGTGCCGAGAAACCCTAATACGGATCGTCGGCTAGATTTCTAGGCGAAACTATAAACTAGTTAACACTTTAACTAAAAGTTAGATGCTACAACCTTTGTAGATCCGGTTCTCCACTTCCTTAGCTCCACGTGGGTGTGTTCTCGCTGTCCATCACGAATCCTAGACTCATTCGTCGGCATCATCGGGAAAACGAGCGGAATAGGTCGTCGGCTTCGTGTCAAAGACGATCTACGTCGAGGTTGCACATGTAGGGTTCCTAGGCACGCTAAGGAGGTCTCACAAGGCATCAACCATGCCAATTTCAAAAATTCTAGATGCCGAGAGACCCGACTACGGATCGTTGGCTAGATTTCTAGGCGAAAAGATAACTAGTTAACACTTTAACTAAGGGAATACGGAAATACAACCTTTGTAGATCCGGTCCTCCACCTCCACGGCTCCGAGATGAGGTCCTCTCCGCTGTCCAAATCAAATCCGGGCTCTAGCGTCGGCTTCATCGGAGAACGAGCGGGCAAGGTCGTCGGCTTCGTGCCGAAGATGATCTACGTCGAGGCATCGCTAGATCAAGCTCCACCTTCACCAAACCATGATAACTTGTGAAGGAAACACACTCTACTACTTGGCAAGAGGTAGAGGATGAAGAAATAGGAAGTGGGTAGACTTTAGAATTGGATTTCTCACTCATATGCTCAATATGCCATTGATGAAGACAAGCTTCTTCATGAAGAAGAAGAAGAGCAAGAAGAAGATTAGTATTATGATAAGAATAGAATAGAATATTAAAAATCAATCCTTATCATAATTCTCACCATGGTTAGGTGTAGAGAATTAACTTGAGTTAATTGAATTGGTTAGGGTTAAGCATGAGACAAAATGGTGACTAAGTCAAAAGTTCATGAAGCTTCATGAAAGAAAACAAAAGAAAGCCACCATTCTATTTTATGCAATTTATTTTCCAAAAATAAAAACAAATGAATAAATGAATAATCAAATAAAAACCCTAACCAAGGTTTAATTCTTTACACAAACCCTAATTTGCATGTATCATCAAATATGATACAAACAAGTGCACAAAATCATATCGCATATGCAATGCGCACAACCGAGCGAGAAAATCCATTTAAAGTGAACCGATACTAGTTAATGCAAAGTAATATATCAAATATATAATTATGCATTAAATAATTAAATCAACACTTGATTTAACGATCCGGTCATGACGCACATAACCGACTGGTATCATTAGTAACATCTTATCGAATCAACACTTGATCCGATAACCCGGCTATATCGCATATAACCGATCAATGTCACATCGCGAGAATCGAATACAGTATCACATACTCGTATTATTCTCGGTCCCGCACATATCTCATATGCGCTCCTATTTCGTTTCGCTTGAGCCAGGAAACCTCTGTGTAGGACTCTAAAGACTCGTCAATACGCCGGCAGCAGGTGATGATCATATCAAACACCCACAAGCCGCAAGCGGTCTGCTAAACGTAACGGCCACCTGGGTATTGAGCGATCTGAAGATCGACGAGCAAGCCCGCTCACACTCCAGTGAATCCAACCAGTAACACTACCGTACAGTCCGGTCTGATCGTCTGATATGTCGCATATCTCGCCTAGGGGTGGTAAACGTCAGACCCCAATAGCTCGATAAGTCATGTCGATATGAGGTCTATAACACTTCGAGAAACTACTGGTAACACTTACCAGTAAATCTCAGCAACCCTGGCCAGGGATTTCCTGTTATAGTCAATCGAACACAGCGCAACATCAACCCCCTTATACCGGGAGAGACGAATCCCCTCCTATCGCTCATTGCCTCTATGTGACTCGGGACTGTACCCAAAAACCACCGTTTTGCACGCCCTCTTGGACGTGGTAAGATGGAAATCAAAGCACAGTGGGAACCACACAAGACTCTATGACGATCTCGGGTCAACAGACTACTCTGTACCAGTGTCACCAGAGAACTGCCATCTGACGTGAGGTATAATACCATCTGGGAGTTCTCGGCGAGTCCGTCCAGTGTACCCAGTCTCTACTGAGCACCCGTATATCATCTCTGATGTCAAACACCGATGGATATGGGATCATCCATCGCCCATCTGTATGGGTCGAGAAGGTACACGCTAGTCTACTCTGGTATATCGATGCCCCGTCTCGATACACCCTCGACTAGGGACTTTGAAGGATGTACTTATGGACTACCATGTCCCTACTAGTATGATCCGCATCATAGTCCAGGTAGTCAAGCACACATCCTAAGGGCTTTACCAACATGTAACAGAGAGACAATCAGTATACACGTTAAGGTAAAGTTCAACCAGATAGCATACTATCATGTCGAGCAAGAAAGTCCTCCCTATATATGTCCCAGCATCCACTACAATATACATCCAATGTACAGTAATGGCCTCTAGGGCATACATATAACTAACAATCTCCCACTTGCACTAGGGCCATCTGTAGCAGTGGTTGTAGTATCTCATACTCAACCATCCCTTAAAAGTCTCTCTCTGGGAACAGGCCTTTGTGAGTGGATCCGCTGTGTTGTCCTCTGAGTCTACTCTCCTAACCTCGATCTCCCTGGAGATCAACCATCTCCATGATGAGGTGATGCTGCCTTAGAATATGTCTGGATCACTGATGGGACCGGCGTTCCTTGGCATAAGCCACAACTCCATTGTCACACAATGGGAGGAACATAGTTCATCTCATGAACCAATATACACCCAAACAGCCTCTTTGGTAGCATCTTAAGTAGCGATGTATTCAGCCTTTATCGTCTAGTATGCCACGGTATCTAGCTTGGAACTCTTCCAACATACCTTCCCTTTACTGAGGGTAAAGACAATGCCTGTGACTGACACTCAGTCGTCATTATCACCCTGGAACCATTCCAGTGATTCTCCCCAGGATCGGTTGATACCATCTCGCTACAACTAGTGAGAATCCTAACATCCAATTAGATCTATCTCATAGATCCAAAACCCAGGATTTAGGAGGTATCATTTTGATCCTATATGGAGAATCATTGTGATAAGCGGAGATTGACCGAGCGTAGCATAGGAAACTCCTTCCCTATCAAGAGTATGTCATCCACGTACTCTACGAGGATCACTACCATACTCCCTACTACCTTTTTTGTATATACAAGGTTCATCTCCCATTTTGATGATGTCAACTTCTTTGACTAATCCATCAAAAAAGATGTTCCAACTCCGCGATGCCTGCTTTATCCTATAAAGCATCTTGCACACGTTTCCGCTGCTCCCACTGTCTACGAGGCCCTCTGGCTGTGTATTTATAGACGCACTCTTCTAAAACATCATTTAGAAAAGCAATCATGACACCCAACCACCAGATATCGTAGCCATGGTATGTAGCCATGGCAAGTAGGATCTGGATGGACTTAAGCATAGCTACTTGAAAAGGTTTCATCATTATCCGCACCTGGTCAATGATGCAAACTTTTAACAAGTCTAGCTTTGAAAGTCTCAACTTTTCCATCTACACCAAGTAATCTTCTCAAGATATACTTGCTCCTGATGGGGATTTAACCCTTCAGATATAGCAACCAAAGTCCATACTTTGTTGGTGTAAAAGGATTCTATCTCAGATCATTAAGCATCCAGTCATTCTTACAGAGTCCCTACTCTCGATGGCCTGCTCGAAACTAGTTGGGTCATCATCTCATGATGCAATCCTCGCTCCCACTGCCATAGAGCAACCGAAGTATCTCTCGGGTGGGTGAGGAACCCTACTAGATCGGCGGAGAGGCTGAGGTTCGTTGGAATCTACTTAATCCTTTGGTTCTATCAAATCATCAGTTGCAGTTTGTATGGATGGAACATTTCCAGTTCTACATTACAGATCTTGCCTCAAGCTTGTCCGGATTTTGCTTTTAGACATAGGCCGGACAACCCCAAATCTTAACTAGCTTAAGACATGGGCTCTTCCCTTTCCATATCACATATGAAGTGGTAGGCACTGATTTGATTCAAACCTAATTCAATAGGTATGCAGCTTCTCAAGTGCATAACTCCCAAAAGGAAATAGGTAACTCAGTAGTACTCATCATAGAGCACACCTTATCATATAGGGTGTGATTGCTCCGCCCTGATATACCATCGTGCTATGGTGTATACAGAGGAGTAATGCTGAGAGAGAATCTCATTCTCCTTTAGAAAAGTCCAGGAATTCCATGCTCAAGTATTCTCCTCCTTGATCACATCAAAGGACATAATACTTATACCCGTATTTTGGTTCTCTACTTCTTACTTATATTCTGTGAATATCTCAAAAGGTTCGGACTCATGTTTCAACAGGAACATATGTCTGAATCTTGAGAGATTATCAGAGAATGTAATGAAGTACAAAGAACCTTTCCTGGCATGTGTAGACAGGGGACCTTACATACATCAACATGTATCATCCCAAGAGTTTACTAACTCTTTCTCTGTTTCCAATAAACAGAGCTAGTGTCATTATATCTTTGTGACATGACTGGCAAGTTTCATAAGATGTAGATTCAAACTGATTTAAATATGCATCTACATGTAACTTCAGCTAGTCGGGTCACATTGATATGACCTAGTCTACAATACCTCAAGAAGAATCCGTTCATTTCTGAACTCTTCCTCTTATGTGTGTTCCATATACTAAGAACTGTAGTTTGATTTAGAACATTAATGCTTTTAGATAACGTGCCTGAACCGATCAACTTTTGATATAGGAAATGTTCAAAACATTATCCAACAATACAAAATTTTATCATTTCTTTACTAATAAAGAGAGTGATATGATTTTGTATATCAGGTTCGGTATCTAATAACATTCGTTCAGAATCAATGTATTGATAATACAGGGTGACAGTGACCAACAGACTTGGCTGCAACACTTGCCCCGTTTTCTGCCTCATGAAACTTATCACCCGTTCTCAGTTCTCTACCTTTCTGTAGCCCTATGTAACAGATTACATATCTGGGATCCTGATCTGGTATCACATACCCAGGACGTAAAGGATACTGAGAAACAGTTCTCTGTAATGAACACACCCGAAGATGATGCATCATCATGCACTCTCTTCGTTTGGGCGCCACGGGAATTCTGGTAATCCCCAATTTCCTGCTCTGTCTTATAACAATTATAAGTTGGAGCGGGACCAACGTTTCCCAGCTCAGTATAACAAGCGGGTTCAGTCAATAATCCGTATTATTATCTTGATTAAGGCGTGATATGGTCGCTACCTGGAGAGAGAGAGAAGAAAACACTCAGCGTGCGCTCTGCAAGAATAGATTGGTTTTTATTTTATCTAATCAGGATGGCTCCCACTGCTTTTTATCAAATCTTCCTTCAAACCCTAAAAGGAAAGACTAGCCGGGATTAATTACACACTACAAGTTCGCCAATCTTTCAGCCAGGCCAGTGTCGGTACTTTGAGGGAGGTCTCCCGTGCTTTCGCACGAACCTAATTAATGTAAACCTCGTTTTCCCAGAGGCGTAACCCCGTTAACACCTATCTAGACACCTACTTGATCGGCTAATTGTAATGTATAAAACTCTTCCAGGAGTAACTCTTACTCGCAGCAGGTATCGGGATCCAACTATCTCATAGAAGGTATGCAATCTCATTGCAAATTTCAACACTTGAAATTCCCGATAATATTTTGCCCCTAGCTCGCTATGACCTTGACGGAGGCCAAACAACCCATAGTCCGCTAGTCAAGTTCAACCTGTCATTTCCTGATTGAATTAAACCCACCCGCACGACCCTTGACGGAGGCCAAACAACACCGTATGAATACCCTAATCCAATCGCATCATATGCTAGCAGATAAGCACTAGTTAGCTACCGTACACTACGCCTTGACGGAGGCCAAACAACCGCAGCACGAATACTAACTAGTACGTATCTGAAATGACGGAGGGCTACGACAGGTTTTTCTGAAAACCTATTGCGTAATGAACTTGATATCGTTGTAGGATCGAATGATTTTGAAATGGAGTGTTTTTGAGGCTTTTCTAGTTTTGCTAAAGGAGTCACTCCCGGTGAAGGGATCGTCGGTCCTATCCTCGTCGAATGAGGTGCGGGATATATCATATATATCACTGTGCAAAGCAAAAACTCTTAAAAGCAATCAAAAGACAAACCGAGTGTGTAGCATCTACCAGTTATTGCTAAAGGAGTCACTCCCAGTGAAGGGATCTCGGTCCTTTCCTCATCGAATAAGGTGTAGGATATATCACATATACCTCTGTGCAAAGCAAGAACTGTAGCTACCTGTTTTATTTTGAAATTCGATTCTACAACATCTTAGGTTTCTTTTATTTCATTAATCACATTAATGAAGTCCCATCATTTAATGTACCTAAACATCACAGATAAATACGACGTACACTTATGCCATCCGCATTCGCCTCGATGTCCCCTCGTGCACCGTTAGGTTAGGTAACTAACGGCAGAGCGGGGCAGGGCTAGCGCGGGTGTAAAACATAAGTAACGCCTATATAATATATCATATATACTATATACTGTATCTATCATAGAACATCACATGATCACATCACAGATAACGCAGCAGAAAAATCATATGAAATATTGGATATACTAGGACGTCCGTGTTTTCAATACGAGCCAGTATAAAACATGGATTCCACGGTTGCGATGAATAGCCAAACCCACACCCCTAGACCCCTACGAGAGCGGCAAGCAACCCTACCAATTCTGGAGTTAGGAGACCCGGAATCGACTCCTCGAGTTGGTCTCCCACTGGACCCCAGAACCCGGTTACTTGTGCCCTCCTCCTTAGGTCTATCCTAGTGCGGAAAAGTAAATAATATACAACAACGGTGACAACTTCCGCAACCTGGAAGTGCCCCAATAAAAGAATATTACATACAAGTTTTTACATGAATGAAAATGAAAAACACTCATCTCACATAAAAAACCCCGGCTATTCAAACACGACGATCCAATATAATATATCCAGCAACTCATAACATCACATGTCATCAACGTAAGTAAATATGTCCATCCCAATTGTCGTTGACATATAGCAACGAAACCGGCGATATCACATATTACACTTACGGTCACAGAAAAGAAAGTGTAAAACTACAACAGTTGGAATCCGCAAACTCTTTAGACATCGCATGCCTAATCAGATGAATTACTTAGACATCGCATGCCTAACAATTATAAACCCCGCATTTTAGTCTCAAAATCGAAAACACTTTTCAATGCCAAGTCGGGCAATTCAACAGGATTCCCGACAATTTGATCGAATGCTCGTCGCAAACTTCAGTAGACGGCTGCACCCCCGATACCGTCGACGAAGTGCACCAAGGAGGAACACCGCTGCCGCGAGCACCCGAACGGATGCTTTCGGCGACGGGGTTCTCCTACAGTCACTTGGTCGGGGCTATGGAGTGAGGCTGTCTATTAAGTTTATCCGGCGAGTATCCGCGTACGCTATGTGATTGCGACGGACTTTTGATCACATCAAAATTCCGTGGCAACCGATCAAGTGAGACTAAACTGCTATGTTTATAACATTCATTCAGTTATCTCATAACTTCTTGTGAATTCCAATTATTGTATCCCATTCCGGATAATTAGAAAATGTTAAACTTTCCGATCGAACAATCGAACACCCAAGTTTTCCCAATACAGATCAACACATGAAACAAGTCTAAAAACATTCAGTTCGTGCCTCAGTACCAACGGTCCAGCCGTAGAAGGGTCAAGCCAACGCCTCACATGTGGCACGCCGTACTGCCCCAAACCCGAAGGTTCAAAGGGCAGTTCAAGACGGTCACATAATCGAGTTAAGGTTTGTTGTCTTCTAGAGGGTCCATCGCGTTACTTGCACTACTTAGAACGTCGTTAAACTACGGAAAAATCCAACACTTGGAAATTTCCCGACAGGGGAAAAATTGGGTATTTATATCCGGTCGAACTTTTTAACATATTCTAAAATTTATCCGGAAAGCCACATAGACAAAATCTGATACTCCGATCGAAACACCGAATCCCCAAAACAACCCCAGAAAATTCAACTCTTGAATAAATATTAAAAATTCCCAGAAAATCCAGCATAATAAAATAGGAGTTACTGTGCAAACAGGAATTGATGATGTCACCTTTCTGCCGCGGAACCGCCGCAGAAGCCAAGCTTCTGCCGCGGTTCCGCCGCAAGTTGTACTGTTCATCAGAAACTTTTTGCGCCGTAATTCTTATATTTCCCTGCTGAATTTTTTAAGCATTTTTAATGTTGGAAAAACCACATTTTTGAAAAAAGGACAGAGAGCATGGAAATTTTGGGGTTTCGGTTCGTTCGGACTTCAAATTGCGTCTAGACTTCGCCTAAGGCTCTAGCTAGGCTCTGATACCACTGTAGGGTTCCTAGGCATGCTAAGGAGGTCTCACAAGGCATCAACCATGCCAATTTCAAAAATTCTAGGTGCCGAGAGACCCGACTACGCCTAAGGCTCATATGCTCAATATGCCATTGATGAAGACAAGCTTCTTCATGAAGAAGAAGAAGAGCAAGAAGAAGATTAGTATTATGATAAGAATAGAATAGAATATTAAAAATCAATCCTTATCATAATTCTCACAATGGTTAGGTGTAGAGAATTAACTTGAGTTAATTGAATTGGTTACGGTTAAGCATAAGACAAAATGGTGACTAAGTCAAAAGTTCATGAAGCTTCATGAAAGAAAACAAAAGAAAGCCACCATTCTATTTTATGCAATTTATTTTCCAAAAATAAAAAAAATGAATAAATGAATAATCAAATAAAAACCCTAACCATTTCTTTAACCAAGGTTTAATTCTTTACACAAACCCTAATTTGCATGTATCATCAAATATGATACAAACAAGTGCACAAAATCATATCGCATATGCAATGCGCACAACCGAGCGAGAAAATCCATTTAAAGTGAACCGATACTAGTTAATGCAAAGTAATATATCAAATATATAATTATGCATTAAATCATTAAATCAACACTTGATTTAACGATCCGGTCATGACGCACATAACCGACTGGTATCATTAGTAACATCTTATCGAATCAACACTTGATCCGATAACCCGGCTATATCGCATATAACCGATCAATGTCACATCGCGAGAATCGAATACAGTATCACATACTCGTATTATTCTCGGTCCCGCACATATCTCATATGCGCTCCTATTTCGTTTCGCTTGAGCCAGGAAACCTCTGTGTAGGACTCTAAAGACTCGTCAATACGCCGGCAGCAGGTGATGATCATATCAAACACCCACAAGCCGCAAGCGGTCTTCTAAACGTAACGGCCACCCGGGTATTGAGCGATCTGAAGATCGACGAGCAAGCCCGCTCACACTCCAGTGAATCCAACCAGTAACACTACCGTACAGTCCGGTCTGATCGTCTGATATGTCGCATATCTCGCCTAGGGGTGGTAAACGTCAGACCCCAATAGCTCGATAAGTCGTGTCGATATGAGGTCTATAACACTTCGAGAAACTACTGGTAACACTTACCAGTAAATCTCAGCAACCCTGGCCAGGGATTTCCTGTTATAGCCAATCGAACACAGCGCAACATCAACCCCCTTATACCGGGAGAGACGAATCCCCTCCTATCGCTCATTGCCTCCATGTGACTCGGGACTGTACCCAAAAACCACCGTTTTGCACGCCCTCTTGGACGTGGTAAGATGGAAATCAAAGCACAGTGGGAACCACACAAGACTCTATGACGATCTCGGGTCAACAGACTACTCTGTACCAGTGTCACCAGAGAACTGCCATCTGACGTGAGGTATAATACCATCTGGGAGTTCTCGGCGAGTCCGTCCAGTGTACCCAGTCTCTACTGAGCACCCGTATATCATCTCTGATGTCAAACACCGATGGATATGGGATCATCCATCGCCCATCTGTATGGGTCGAGAAGGTACACGCTAGTCTACTCTGGTATATCGATGCCCCGTCTCGATACACCCTCGACTAGGGACTTTGAAGGATGTACTTATGGACTACCATGTCCCCACTAGTATGATCCGCATCATAGTCCAGGTAGTCAAGCACACATCCTAAGGGCTTTACCAACATGTAACAGAGAGACAATCAGTATACACGTTAAGGTAAAGTTCAACCAGATAGCATACTATCATGTCGAGCAAGAAAGTCCTCCCTATATATGTCCCAGCATCCACTACAATATACATCCAATGTACAGTAATGGCCTCTAGGGCATACATATAACTAACAGCACAAGCTCAAGCTCCGACTTCACAAAGTTGTGAAACTTGTGAAGAAAACACCCAAAACAACTTGGCAAGAGGTAGAGGGTGAGGAAATAGGAGGTGGGTTCACTTTAGAATTGGATTTCACTCACTTTTTCTCAAGTTGCCATTGATGGCATCTAGTTTTCTCTCTTGAAGAAGAAGGAAAAGATGAAGCTAGTTTATGATAAGTGTTATGATAAATTGAAAAAGAAATCAATACTTATCATAATCTAACCTTAGTTGAGTGTAGAGAATGGACCATGGTTACTTGGATGAGTTAGGGTTAAGCATGAAGACAAGAATGGTCACTAAGGTCAAAGCTTCATGAAGCTTCAACATAAAACAAATAAAGCCACCATTCTTATCTTAATCCATTTCAAATAAATAAATAAACAAATAAATAAATAAATGGATATGCAAAACCCTAATTATCAAATTAATCATGGTTTAATCCTATACACTTAACTAAATGATCAAGTATCATCAAACATGATACAAATATGTGCACAAAAGTATATCACATATACAATGTGCATCAAGTGAGAAAAATCCGTTTAAAGTGAACCAATACTAGTTAATGTAAAGTAATATATCAAATATATAATTATACATTAAATCATTAAATCAACATTTGATTCAATGATCCGGTCATGTCGCACATAACCGACTAGAATCCAATGTATCGATTTATCGAATCAATGATTCGATAACTAGGTCATATCGAATATAACCAATCGAAACATATATCGCGAGAATGAAATGCGGTATCACATACACGCATTATTCTCGGTCCTGCACATATCTCATATGCGCCCCTATTTCGTTTCGCTTGAGCCAGGAAACCTCTGTGTAGGACTCTAAAGACTCGTCAATACGCCGGTAGCAGATGATGATCATATCAAGCAACCACAAGCCGCAAGCGGTCTGCTAAACGTAACGGCCATCCGGGTATTGAGCGATCGGAAGATAGACGAGCTAGCCCGCTCACACTCCTGTGAATCCAACCAGTAACACTTACCGTACAGTCCGGTCTGTTCGTCTGATACGTCGCATATCAAGTCTAGGGGTGGTATACGTCAGACCCCAATAACCGATAAGTCGTGCCGATATGAGGCTCATAGCGGGTCGAGAAACTACTGGTAACACTTACCAGCAAATCTCTGATCAGCCCTGGCCAGGGACTTCCCTGCTACGGCCAATCGAGCACAGCGCAACATCAACTCCCAATACCGGGAGAGACGAAACCCCTCCTATCGCTCATTGCCTCCATGTGACTCGGGACTGTACCCAAAGACCACCGTTTTGCACGCCCTCATGGACGTGGTAAGGTGGAGATCAAAGAACAGTGGGAATCACACAAGACTCTATGACGATCTCGGGTCTACAGACTAACCTGCACAAGTGTCACCTGAGAACTGCCATCTGACGTGAGGTATAATACTATCTGGGAGTTCTCGGCGAGTCCGTCCAGTGTACCCAGCCTCCACTGAGCACCCGTATACCATCTCTGATGTCAAACACCAATGGATATGGGATCATCCATCGCCCATCTCATAGGTCGAGAAGCGTATACGCTAGTCTACTCTGGTATATCGATGCCCCGTCTCGATACACACACGACTAGGGACCTTGAAGGATGTACTTATGGACTACCATGTCCCCACTAGTATGATCTGCATCATAGTCCAGGTAGTCAAGTATACATCCTAAGGGCTTTACCAACATGTAACCATAAGACAGTTTAAATAGACAAGTGTATATGTTAAGATAAAGAGTAACCAGATAGCATACTATCATATCGAGCAAGAAAGTCATCTCTATATATATGTCCAAGCATCCAATATAATAAACATCATATGTACAATACTGGCCTCTAGGGCATACATACAACTAACAATCTCCCACTTGCACTAGGGCCAGCTGCTGTAGTATCGCATACCGAGCATCCCGAAGAGTCTCTCAAACTGTATCTGGGGAATGGCCTTCGTGAGTGGATCCTCCGTGTTGTTCTTCGTGTCAACCCTCCTGACCTCGATCTCCCGGCGATCAACTATCTCCCGGATCAGGTGATACCGCCTCAGAATATGCCTGGATCGCTGATGGGACCTGGGTTCCTTGGCCAAAGCCACCGCTCCATTGTTATCGCAATACAAAGGTATTGGATGCTCAATGGATGGAACCACACCAAGTTCAGTAATGAACTTCTTGATCCAGACAGCCTCTTTAGCAGCATCGTTGGCAGCGATGTATTCAGCCTCCATCGTCGAGTCTGCCACGGTTTCCTGCTTGGAACTCTTCCAGCTAACCGCCCCTCCGTAAAGGGTAAAGACAAAGCCCGACTGCGACTTAGAGTCGTCCTTATCACTCTGGAAGCTCGAATCGATAAAGGACTCCACTTGGAGCTCTCCGTTACCATACACCAAGAACATATCTCTAGTCCTTCGTAAGTACTTGAGAATGCTCTTCACAGCTGTCCAGTGACTCTCTCCAGGATCAGCTTGATACCTGCTCACTACACTTAGTGAGTATGCTACATCGGGTCTGGTACATAGCATCGCATACATGATAGAGCCTACTGCCGAAGCATAGGGTATCCCTTGCATGTGAGCTCTCTCCAAATCAGTCTTAGGAGACATCTCTTTGGAGAGAGTGACTCCAGAGATCGTGGGCAAGTTCCCACGCTTGGACTCTTCCATACTAAACCTCTTTAGTATGGTGTCAATGTACCTGGATTGGGACAATCCCAAAATCCGTTTGGATCTATCTCTATAGATCTTAATTCCCAATATGCAGGAGGCATCACCAAGATCTTTCTCTGAGAATCTTTGTGATAAGAAGAGCTTGACCGCTTGCAGCATAGGAATATCATTTCCTATCAAGAGTATGTCGTCCATGTACAATACGAGAAAGACAACCTTACTCTTTGCCACCTTCTTGTAGATACAAGGTTCATCTGGATTTTTGACGAAATCAAACTCTTTGATAACGACGTCAAAGCAGATGTTCCAACTCCGCGATGCTTGCTTTAATCCATAAATGGATTTAAGCAGCTTGCACACCTTGCCGCTGCTCCCACTGTCTACGAAGCCCTCTGGCTGAGTCATGTACACGCACTCTTCTAAATCACCGTTTAGAAAGGCGGTCTTAACATCCATTTGCCAGATTTCGTAATCATGATATGCAGTGATGGCAAGCATGATCCGGATGGATTTAAGCATAGCCACTGGAGAAAAGGTCTCGTCATAGTCCACACCTGGTCTTTGACGAAAACCCTTTGCTACAAGTCTATCTTTGAAAGTCTCCACTTTCCCATCTACACCAAGTTTCTTCTTGAAGATCCACTTGCTCCCAATGGGTTTTACCCCTTCAGGAGCAACTTCCAAAGTCCATACTTTGTTGGTGTACATGGATTCCATCTCGGACCGCATAGCATCCAGCCATTTCACTGAGTCCCCACTCGTGATGGCCTGCTCGAAGCTAGTTGGGTCATCATCCTCCATGATGCAATCCTCACTGCCACCATCAATGAGAAAGCCATAGTATCTCTCAGGTGGACGAGAAACCCTACTAGATCGGCGGAGAGGCTGGGGTACGTCGGGCACCACTGAATCCTCCGGTTCTACTAAATCGTTAGTTGTAGTTTGTGGTGCTGGAACTTCTTCCAGCTCTACCTCTTTGCCATTAATTTCTTTTGCAAGAAATTCCCTTTCCAAAAAGGTGACACGTTGAGCAACAAACACTCTTTGTTCCTCAGCTTGGTAGAAAAAATATCCTTGAGAATTCTTAGGATATCCCACAAACTTGCAAAGGACTGATCGTGCCTCGAGTTTGTCCGGATTTTGTTTTTTGACATAGGCCGGACAACCCCATATCTTAATTCGTTTAAAATATGGTCTCTTCCCACTCCATATCTCATATGGTGTGGTAGGTACAGATTTAGACGGAACCAGATTCAATAGGTATATGGCTGTTTCAAGCGCATACCCCCAAAAGGAAATAGGTAACTCAGCATTACTCATCATTGAACGCACCATATCTAATAGGGTGCGATTCCTTCGTTCCGATTCACCGTTGTGCTGTGGTGTATAAGGAGGAGTAAGCTGAGAGAGAATCCCATTCTCTTTTAGATAATCCAGGAATTCACTGCTTAAGTATTCACCTCCTCGATCAGATCGAAGAACCTTAATACTTTTGCCCGTTTGGTTCTCTACCTCGTGCTTATATTCTTTGAATTTCTCAAAAGCTTCAGACTTGTGTTTCAACAGGAACACATGCCCGTATCTAGAGAGATCGTCAGTGAATGTAATGAAGTAGGAAGAACCATTTCTGGCGTGTGTAGACATTGGACCGCATACATCACTATGCACCAGTCCCAAGAGTTCAGTAACTCTTTCTCCATGTCCCGTAAACGAAGTTTTGGTCATTTTTCCTTTGAGACATGAATGGCAAGTGTCATAAGATGATAATTCGAATGAATTCAAATATCCATTCTTATGCAACTTAGCTAGTCGTGTCTCATTGATATGGCCAAGTCTACAGTGCCACAAGAAGGATTCGTTCATTTCTGAGCTTTTCCTTTTGTGTGTGTTTTGTATATTGAAGACTGTATTTTGATTGAGAATGAATATGCCATTATGTAGCGAGCCTGATGCAATCAACCTTTGATCCAGGAATATGTTCATAACATTATCCTTTACTACAAAATTATATCCTTCTTTACTTAATAAAGAAACTGATATAATGTTGCACATCATGTTCGGTATATAATAGCACTCATTCAGGACTAGTGTATTACCATTTGGTAATATCAGGTGATATATGCCAACTGCTTTGGCTGCAACATTTGCCCCATTCCCTACTTGAACGGAATGATCACCTTTTTCCCAGTTCTCTACCTTTCCTTAGCCCATGTAACTGCTTACATATGTGGGATCCTGATCCGGTATCTAATACCCAAGACGTAGGGTGAACTGAGAAACAGTTCTCAATGACAAACACACCCGAAGATGATGCATCAACATGCATGTTCTCCTTTTGGGCGGTGTGAGAATCCAGATATTCTCCTGTTTCCTGTTCATTCTTATAACACTTATAAGATAGAACGGGTTCAACGTTCCCCTGCACAGTATAACATGCGGGTTCGGTCAATACATCCATATTATTATCTTGATTAAGGCATGAAATGGTCGCTACCTGGAGAGAGAGAGAAGAAAACACTTTAGCGTAAGCTCGTGCAAGATCAGATTGGTTATTATCTTATCTAATCAGGATGGCTCCCACTGCTTTTTATCAAATCTTCCTTCAAACCTTAAAAGGAAAGACTAGCCGGGATTAATTACACACTACAAGTTCGCCAATCTTTCAGCCAGGCCAGTGTCGGTACTTTGAGGGAGGTCCCCCGTGCTTTCGCACGAACCTAATTAATGTAAACCTCGTTTTCCCAGAGGCGTAACCTCGTTAACACCTTTCTAGACACCTACTTGATCGGCTAATTGTAATGTGTAAAACTCTCCCAGGAGTAACTCTTACTCGCAGTGGGTATCGGGATCCAACTATTTCATAGAAGGTATGCAATCTCATTGCAAATTTCAACACTTGAAATTCCCGATAATGCTTTTTCCCCTAGCGATCTATAACCTTGACTAAGTCAACAAACCATAAATCGCAAGTCAAGTTCAACCCGTACATTTCCCGATTGAATTAAACCCACCCGTACGACGCTTGACTGAGTCAACAAGGCCGTGCGAATGCTCTAATCCAATCACATCTCATGTTGTTGCAGATAAACATAACTTAGCTACCATACACTATGCCTTGACTAAGTCAACAAACATAGCATGAATACTAAATAATATCTATCTGAAATGACGGAGGGCTACGCGGGTTCTTTCAGAAAAAACCATGAGCGTAATGAACTTGATATCGTTGTAGAATCGAATGAAGTTTTGAAATGGAGTGATTTTGAGGCTTTTCTAGTTTTGCTAAAGGGGTCACTCCCGGTGAAGGGATCGTCGGCCCTTTCCTCGTCGAATGAGGTGCGGGATATATCATATATATCACTGTGCAAAGCAAAAACTCTTAAAAGCAATCAAAACCAAACCGAGTGTGTAGCATCTGCCAGTTACTGCTAAAGGAGTCACTCCCGGTGAAGGGATCTCGGTCCTTTCCTCATCGAATAAGGTGCAGGGTATATCATATATACCGCTATGCAAAGCAAGAACTGTAGCTACCTGTTTTATTTTAAAATTCGATTCCACAACATCTTAGGTTTCTTATCTTTCATTAATCACATTAATGAAGTCCCATCATTTAAATACCTAAACATCACAGATAGATATGACGTACACTTATGCCATCCGCATTCGCCTCGATGTCCCCTCGTGCACCGTTAGGTTAGGTAACTAACGACAGAGCAGGGCAGGGCTAGCGCGGGTGTAAAACATAAGTAACGTCTATATAATATATCATATATACTATATATAGTATCTATCACAGAACATCACATGATCACATCACAGATATCGCAGCAGAAGAAACATATGAAATATTGGATATACTAGGACGTCCGTGTTTTCAATACGAGCCAGTATAAAACACGGATTCCACGGTCGTGATGAATAGCCAATCCCACACCCCTAGACCCCTACGAGAGCGGCAAGCAACCCTGCCAATTCTAGGGTTAGGAGACCCGGACTCGACTCCTCGAGTTGGTCTCCCACTGGACCCCAGAACCCGGTTACTTGTGCTCCCCTCCTTGGGTCTATCCTAATGCGGAAAAGTAAATAATATACAAAGGGTGACAGCTTCCGCTGCCTGGAAGTGCCCCAAATTAAAGAATATTACATACAAGTTTTTACATGAATGAAAATGAAAAACACTCATCTCACATAAAAAAACCCCGGCTATTCGAACACGACGATCCAATATAACATATCCAGCAACACATAACATCACATGTCATCAACGTAAGTAAGTATGCATACCCCAATTGTCGTTGACGTATAGCAACGAAACCGGCGATATGAACATACTACACTTACGGTCACAGAAAAGAAAGTGTAAAACTACAACAACTGGAATCCGCAACTATTTTAGACATCGCATGCCTAATCAAATGAAATACTTAGACATCACATGCCTAACAGATATAAATCCCGCATTTTAGTCTCATTATCGAAAACTCTTTTCAATATCATATGGGACTAAACTGCTAAATTTATAACATTCATTCAGTTATCTCATAACTGTTTGTGAATTCCAATTATTGTATCACATTCCAGATAAACAGAAAATGTTAAACTTTCCGATCGAACAGTCGAATACCCAAGTTTTCCCGATACAGCTCAACACATGAAATAAGTCTAACAACATTCAGTTCGTGCCTCAGTACCAACGGTCCAGCCGTAGAAGGGTCAAGCCAACGCCTCACATGTGGCACGCCATACTGCCCCAAACCCGAAGGTTCAAAGGGCAGTTCAAGACGGTCACATAATCGAGTTAAGGTTTGTTGTCTTCTAGAGGGTCCATTGCGTTATTGCACTACTTAGAATGTCGTTAAACTACGGAAAAATCCAACACTTGGAAATTTCCCGACAGGGGAAAAGTTGGGTATTTATATCCGGTCGAACTTTTTAACATATTCTATAAATTATCCGGAAGTACATAAAGACGAAATTTGATAATCCGGTCGAAACACCGAAGCTCTAAAACACCTCAGAAAATTAAACTCTGGAATAATTATTAAAAAATACTCATAAAACTCAGCTGCAGAATCTATGAATTACTGTGCAGAGGAGGAGGGATGACGTCATCAAGACGCCGCGGAACCGCCGCCTAAGCTGTCTTAGGCCGCGGTTCCGCCGCGCTTATTACTGTTCATTGGATGAAATTTGCATAGTAATTCTTAGAATTCCCTGCTGAATTTTTTAAGCATTTTTAATATTGAAAAATCCCAGATTTTAGAAAATGTACAGAGGGCATGTTTGGTTTAGGGTTTCGGGTTCGATCGGGTTTCAAACATCGTCTAGACTTCGCCTAAGGCTCTAGCTAGGCTCTGATACCACTGTAGGGTTCCTAGGCACACAATAGAAATCTCACAAGGCATCGAACATGCCAATTTCAAAAATTATGGGTGCCGAGAAACCCTAATACGGATCGTCGGCTAGATTTCTAGGCGAAACTATAAACTAGTTAACACTTTAACTAAAAGTTAGATGCTACAACCTTTGTAGATCCGGTTCCCCACTTCCTTAGCTCCACGTGGGTGTGTTCTCGCTGTCCATCACGAATCCTAGACTCATTCGTCGGCTTCATCGGGAAAACGAGCGGAATAGGTCGTCGGCTTTGTGTCAAAGACGATCTACGTCGAGGTTGCACAAGCTCAAGCTCCGACTTCACAAAGTTATGAAACTTGTGAAGAAAACACCCAAAACAACTTGGCAAGAGGTAGAGGGTGAGGAAATAGGAGGTGGGTTCACTTTAGAATTGGATTTCACTCACTTTTTCTCAAGTTGCCATTGATGGCATCTAGTTTTCTCTCTTGAAGAAGAAGGAGAAGATGAAGCTAGTTTATGATAAGTGTTATGATAAATTGAAAAAGAAATCAATACTTATCATAATCTAACCTTAGTTGAGTGTAGAGAATGGACCATGGTTACTTGGATGAGTTAGGGTTAAGCATGAAGACAAGAATGGTCACTAAGGTCAAAGCTTCATGAAGCTTCAACATAAAACAAATAAAGCCACCATTCTTATCTTAATCCATTTCAAATAAATACATAAACAAATAAATAAATAAATGGATATGCAAAACCCTAATTATCAAATTAATCATGGTTTAATCCTATACACTTAACTAAATGATCAAGTATCATCAAACATGATACAAATATGTGCACAAAAGTATATCACATATACAATGTGCATCAAGTGAGAAAAATCCGTTTAAAGTGAACCAATACTAGTTAATGTAAAGTAATATATCAAATATATAATTATACATTAAATCATTAAATCAACATTTGATTCAATGATCCGGTCATGTCGCACATAACCGACTAGAATCCAATGTATCGATTTATCGAATCAATGATTCGATAACTAGGTCATATCGAATATAACCAATCGAAACATATATCGCGAGAATGAAATGCGGTATCACATACATGCATTATTCTCGGTCCAACACATATCTCATATGCGCCCCTATTTCGTTTCGCTTGAGTCAGGAAACCTCTGCGTAGGACTCTAAAGACTCGTCAATACGCCGGTAGCAGATGATGATCATATCAAGCACCCACAAGCCGCAAGCGGTCTGCAAAACGTAACGGCCATCCGGGTATTGAGCGATCAGAAGATCGACGAGCTAGCCCGCTCACACTCCTGTGAATCCAACCAGTAACACTTACCGTACAGTCCGGTCTGTTCGTCTGATACGTCGCATATCAAGTCTAGGGGTGGTATACGTCAGACCCCAATAACCGATAAGTCGTGCCGATATGAGGCTCATAGCGGGTCGAGAAACTACTGGTAACACTTACCAGCAAATCTCTGATCAGCCCTGGCCAGGGACTTCCCTGCTACGGCCAATCGAGCACAGCGCAACATCAACTCCCAATACCGGGAGAGACGAAACCCCTCCTATCGCTCATTGCCTCCATGTGACTCGGGACTGTACCCAAAGACCACCGTTTTGCACGCCCTCATGGACGTGGTAAGGTGGAGATCAAAGCACAGTGGGAATCACACAAGACTCTATGACGATCTCGGGTCTACAGACTAACCTGTACAAGTGTCACCTGAGAACTGCCATCTGACGTGAGGTATAATACCATCTGGGAGTTCTCGGCGAGTCCGTCCAGTGTACCCAGTCTCCACTGAGCACCCGTACACCATCTCTGATGTCAAACACCAATGGATATGGGATCATCCATCGCCCATCTCATGGGTCGAGAAGCGTATACGCTAGTCTACTCTGGTATATCGATGCCCCGTCTCGATACACCCACGACTAGGGACCTTGAAGGATGTACTTATGGACTACCATGTCCCCACTAGTATGATCTGCATCATAGTCCAGGTAGTCAAGTACACATCCTAAGGGCTTTACCAACATGTAACTATGAGACAGTATAAAGAGACAAGTGTACATGTTAAGATAAAGAGTAACCAGATAGCATACTATCATGTCGAGCAAGAAAGTCATCTCTATATATGTCCAAGCATCCAATATAATATACATCATCTGTACAATACTGGCCTCTAGGGCATACATACAACTAACAATCTCCCACTTGCACTAGGGCCAGCTGCTGCAGTATCGCATACCGAGCATCCCGAAGAGTCTCTCAAACTGTATCTGGGGAATGGCCTTCCTGAGTGGATCCGCCGTGTTGTTCTTCATGTCAACCCTCCTGACCTCGATCTCCCAGCGATCAACTATCTCCCGGATCAGGTGATACCGCCTCAGAATATGCCTGGATCGCTGATGGGACCTGGGTTCCTTAGCCAAAGCCACCGCTCCATTGTTATCGCAATACAAAGGTATTGGATGCTCAATGGATGGAACCACACCAAGTTCAGTAATGAACTTCTTGATCCAGACAGCCTCTTTAGCAGCATCGTTGGCAGCGATGTATTCAGCCTCCATCGTCGAGTCTGCCACGGTTTCCTGCTTGGAACTCTTCCAGCTAACCGCCCCTCCGTAAAGGGTAAAGACAAAGCCCGACTGCGACTTAGAGTCGTCCTTATCACT
Organism: Agapanthus africanus; assembly: GCA_030015575.1. NCBI lineage: Eukaryota > Viridiplantae > Streptophyta > Magnoliopsida > Asparagales > Amaryllidaceae > Agapanthus > Agapanthus africanus. Next base: position 644,822,261 of record CM057342.1, read on the forward strand.
CTGGAAGCTCGAATCGGTAAAGGACTCCACTTGGAGCTCTCCGTTACCATACACCAAGAACATATCTCTAGTCCTTCGTAAGTACTTGAGAATGCTCTTCACAGCTGTCCAGTGACTCTCTCCAGGATCAGCTTGATACCTGCTCACTACACTTAGTGAGTATGCTACATCGGGTCTGGTACATAGCATCGCATACATGATAGAGCCTACTGCCGAAGCATAGGGTATCCCTTGCATGCGAGCTCTCTCCAAATCAGTCTTGGGAGACATCTCTTTGGAGAGAGTGACTCCAGAGATCGTGGGCAAGTTCCCACGCTTGGACTCTTCCATACTAAACCTCTTTAGTATGGTGTCAATGTACCTGGATTGGGACAATCCCAAAATCCGTTTGGATCTATCTCTATAGATCCTAATTCCCAATATGCAGGAGGCATCACCAAGATCTTTCATTGAGAATCTTTGTGATAAGAAGAGCTTGACCGCTTGCAGCATAGGAATATCATTTCCTATCAAGAGTATGTCGTCCACGTACAATACGAGGAAGACAACCTTACTCTCTGCCACCTTCTTGTAGATACAAGGTTCATCTGGATTTTTGACGAAATCAAACTCTTTGATAACGACGTCAAAGCAGATGTTCCAACTCCGCGATGCTTGCTTTAATCCATAAATGGATTTAAGCAGCTTGCACACCTTCCCACTACTCCCACTGTCTACGAAGCCCTCTGGCTGAGTCATGTACACGCACTCTTCTAAATCACCGTTTAGAAAGGCGGTCTTAACATCCATTTGCCAGATTTCGTAATCATGATATGCAGCGATGGCAAGCATGATTCGGATGGATTTAAGCATAGCCACTGGAGAAAAGGTCTCGTCATAGTCCACACCTGGTCTTTGACGAAAACCCTTTGCTACAAGTCTAGCTTTGAAAGTCTCCACTTTCCCATCTACACCAAGTTTCTTCTTGAAGATCCACTTGCTCCCAATGGGTTTTACCCCTTCAGGAGCAACTTCCAAAGTCCATACTTTGTTGGTGTACATGGATTCCATCTCGGACCGCATAGCATCCAGCCATTTCACTGAGTCCCCACTCGTGATGGCCTGCTCGAAGCTAGTTGGGTCATCATCCTCCATGATGCAATCCTCACTGCCACCATCAATGAGAAAACCATAGTATCTCTCAGGTGGACGAGAAACCCTACTAGATCGGCGGAGAGGCTGGGGTACGTCGGGCACCACTGAATCCTCTGGTTCTACTAAATCGTTAGTTGCAGTTTGTTGTGCTGGAACCTCTTCCAGCTCTACCTCTTTGCCATTAATTTCTTTTGCAAGAAATTCCCTTTCCAAAAAGGTGGCACGTTGAGCAACAAACACTCTTTGTTCCTCAGCTTGGTAGAAAAAATATCCTTGAGAATTCTTAGGATATCCCACAAACTTGCAAAGGACTGATCGTGCCTCGAGTTTGTCCGGATTTTGTTTTTTGACATAGGCCGGACAACCCCATATCTTAATTCGTTTAAAATATGGTCTCTTCCCACTCCATATCTCATATGGTGTGGTAGGTACAGATTTAGACGGAACCAGATTCAATAGGTATATGGCTGTTTCAAGCGCATACCCCCAAAAGGAAATAGGTAACTCAGCATTACTCATCACTTCTTGCCGGTGAAGACGACTTTCGGATTTGCACAGTACGCCCAGATTTATATCGACGAGATTGTACGAATACATGGGGTCCCGACGTGTATTGTGTCCGATCGAGGCACCCAGTTTACCAGCAGACTATGGCAAAGGCTTCAGGAGGCTTTGGGCACTCGTTTGAGTTTCAGCACGGCATTTCATCCGCAGACAGACGGAAAGTCAGAGCGAACCATTCAGACTCTCGAGGACATGCTCCGAGCGTGCGTTTTAGACTTTGGTGGTAGCTGGGATCATCATTTACCCTTGATAGAGTTTTCCTACAACAATAGCTTCCAGGACACTATTCAGATGGCACCTTTCGAAGCGTTGTATGGGAGGAGATGTAGATCGCCCGTCTGTTGGACAGAGCTGAGCAAGAGCAGTATTTTGGGGCCACAGATCGTACAGGAGACGACCGAGAAGATACAGCTGATTCGAGACAGGATGAGGACAGCTCAGAGCAGGCAGAAATCGTATGCTGACAGACGCCGCCGCAGATTAGAGTTCGCAGTTGGCGATCACGTTTTTCTGAGGGTCTCTCCAATGAAGGGAGTGATGAGGTTTGGACGAAGGGTGAAGCTTAGCCCCAGATTCATAGGTCCTTTCGAGATCCTCGAGCGGGTGGGCGCAGTCGCATATCGTTTAGCTCTTCCACCCAGTCTTTCGGATGTTCACACCGTCTTCCACGTATCGATGCTACGCAGTTATCTTCATGACCCTTCCCACACGATCCAGCATCAGACAGTTTAGCTTGAGCCCGATCTTTCGTTCACCGTGCAGCCAGTTGAGATATTGGATCGGCAGGTGAAGAAACTTCGATCTAGGGTCTTGCCGTCGGTAAAGGTCCTTTAGCGCGGGCCGAATGGTGAGGAGATCACTTGGGAGACCGAGGGGGAGATGCGGAAGAAATTCCCTCATCTCTTTGAAGGTACGCGTAGTTATATATTTTAAATTCGGGGACGAATTTTCTTAAGAAGGGGAGACTGTAACACATGAGTTTAGGGTTAGTGGTAATTGAGTGTTAATGTAGGGTTTTTGGCAAAAAGTTTAGCAAAACGGGATTCTAGTAATTTATCTGGTTTTATGGTTATTTTAGTAGAATTTTATCCCGACCACACACATTTGTGCACGTTAACTAGGGTTAGGCTTAGGGTGACCTAGTTTGGGTGTGCATGGTGGGTTAACCATGTTTAGCCCACCGTGGTAGGATTAGGGCCTTGCTTAAGATAATTGAGTTGTTTTGAGCTAATTAGTTTAACTAAGGGTGGTTGGCTTTGACCAAGGGTGTTTATGGTGTTTTAATGTTTACTTGAGAGAGAGGGGGGAGATGTGATGGTTGTCGTGATGGTTTAAGGTTGTGTCACACCAAACTTTTTGAATGTCTTCTCACACTCAAATCCCTCTCACTCACACTCAACTTCAGCCCTTAAAACATCAGATCAGCCACCAAAACAACACCATCAGCCCAACCTCAACTCATTCCAGCACACCATCAGCCCCCCAAACCATCATTATAACATCAGCTTCAGCCCTTTTCTTCAGAACATCAGCAGCAGCAGCTGCTACATCAGCCCCCAACTCTTTATACAACACTTCTTAAACAACACACACAACCCCACACCACAATACTTCAACACCTTCCACACTTGCTGTTACTACAATAACTCAGAAGAAATCACCACTAAATCAGCAGCAGCAACTTCTGCAAGCTAAATCAGCAGCAGCAGCTCTGTAAATTTCAGCAAGCTTCAGACCAGTTCTTTTCCAGCCAAGTTGCAGCACCAGGAGCTGTAGCAGCAGCACACACACTTCCTCCTTCTCTTCTTCTCCTTCAACTAGGGTACTTTGAGGTATACCCCCTTAACCCGACTCTATTTGCTAAAGTTATGATTATAGTGTAGTTTAGTGTTTATGTTATGTAGTTCAGTGCTAGTTGTAGAGATTTGGGTGAGATTTAGTCAAGTAATGGTTTTAATGGTTAGTATAACCTTAGTAAGTGTTGTTAAGGCTAGTGAAACCAAGATTTATCCCAGATTTCACCGGAATACCCGATTTGTCCGACTTGGCGTAAATTAGCGATTTTATAGGCTCTGTTAGATCTGCTGTTGATCTGAACCTTTAATCATAAAATTGTGAAGACTGTAGCACAGTGACCTTAACAGAGACACACATACAGAGCACGAGGACCCACCTCAAAATTGAGGCCGCCGGTTTATTCCTTCTGGCCGCAAATTGCGGCCAGAACAGGGACTAGGGTGTTGGGTTTTTAGCTGTAGGGTTCCTCTGGGTAGCTTAGGGTTTTGGTATCTGTAACTTTTTCAGTTTGGTCCATAGGCAAGATCTGGAGCTATAAACGTGTTTTCAATGTTTTAAACCTTGTGCAACCCACGCGTGATCCGTGTGGTTCTGTGGCGCGTTGCGCGCCACAGCGTGTCGGAGTTGGATCAGGTAAGTTCGCACGCGTCGCGACGTGTCGTGTGTACGCACGTTTAGTTTCACGCACGCGTATCCTTTTAGCGATAACTATACGATTTTGGCAATTCATGTGGATTTGTGATAAAGCGATATTAGTGTTAGTTAGACTATCCTAATTAGGTATTGTTAGGGCCAAGTTAACCTAGGAAACCCCAGATTACACAAAAATACCCTGAGTTTTCAAATTAGTGCAAAACTTGCTGTTTTGAGTTTAACTGAGCCTTTTTGAAATCTGCTTTAGACCCAGTGAGTTCAGAATGAAATTGAGTGGACCATACCCTAATGGTGACACCCTGACCCCACTACCAGAGCCCGACCCCACCACTCCAACCTACGGCCGCCGGAAAATTCATCCTGGCCGCAAATTGCGGCCAGACTAGGGAGATAAGTCCTAGGGTTTTTTCTACAGGTGTCTGCTACATTTTGTAGGTCTCTGGTATATATAGTTTTGTAATATTTTGATCTGGGTAAGATCTGGGGCATTATATCGATTTCTGGTGTTTTTGGTTTGCGCGATACGTGAGTGGGTTCTGTGATTCAGCGTATCGCGGCGTGTCGGGTTAAGCGTTAGGCACATGCACGCATATTACAGCGTATCGCACACACACGCGTTAATTCGCGACGCAAGTTTCTCGCTTTGTTTTGATATCGCGTTTTGGCGAGATTTTTGATTATATTTGGATTCATGTGTAAATTCCAGGTTCGCAGGCGGGTACGTCGGCCGCCGCCAGGAAAGGGAAGCAGGTGGTCGGCTATACTTAGCACACGACTAGGTGAGTAGATTTAACATCTACGGGAAAATCGCCCGTATGGCGTTAAGCGTCGGGGCGTAATAGGATATTTAGTCTTATGTGTTCATATAGACATACTAGAGTAGCATACCTTTTATTATATATAGAACTGGTAGTATAGAACACTGTACTGTCACTAGCGGTATCAGTTCCACGAGCATGATTTATATGCTACACTCACGCCGTTAGTGATTGCCATGACACTCACAGTATAGGATTGCTAGAAATCATTTATTATATTGATTCCATTTTATTAATGTTGTCATGACCTGCCACATATCAGCATATGTTATATTCATATCATGTACACTATACACTTATGATTTTGCATACCTTCATTGATATCTCACTACCTGTGCATTTGCACCATTATATTTCTTCATAGTGCATATACATATATACCTTGATATGTTTACCTTTGTGCCCCTACACTGCATATATTCAGACTTTGAGCACACATACATCACCTGTTCGTACTTGTGCCTTATACGTCGCATACATGCATGCTTGGCACAGATACATCACAGATTCATGCTTGTGCCACATATATCATCTATTCGTACTTGGACACATATACATCATATGTCCACATTAGTGTACATGTACGTTGCTACATTCACTTAGCATACTTATCTTTTCGCACATCCATACCTATACTCATATTCACTTATTACATACATGGATGATATTGACTTAATTTAAAAACTAAGGGACCGCATATGATATTTTCCAAACTGTATCTTTTAAAAAGAGCGGTTTTCCCTTTTCTTTTACCCTCAGTGTCATACGACGCATGGCATGGATTTACGCATTAGATTGATCTATGTGATTTCTGGATTTGGGAACCGGAGTACTATTTTAAGAAAATACGCACAGTTTAAAAACCCAGTTTCCCTTGATATGATATTTCAGTGCATCCACCATGTGTTTTCTCGGTGCTAGAGCGATACATATGAACCCGAGTCGAAGAGCTGGACGAGGCCGATTGCGGGTACATGGTGGACCCGGTATGGTACCCCGGGGCGAGAACGGATCGCTGTGCAGTAGACTGTGAGCCTGGCAGAGGAACTACTACCTACCGGTGATTGGTTAGACCTGGCGGTTATCCGGAGGATACTGACCAGAGTCGAGAGATGGATACGGGACAACTCGTACTGCCGGGGCCGAGGGCCGATACCGCAGACAGAGCCCGTGGGCTGACCCGGACTGACGGATGCCCGAGATATGAGGTTTTGCGTGTCGATGCTGGACACGAGTTTTCTTGATATTTGGGTGCCGATATTGGGCACCCACAATTTTACGAGATTACAGGATTTGAGGGCCGATATGGATGACGGCGCCTGAGTTGTACTGGGATTTGGGTGTATTGATAGACACCAGATATTTTTCCACGTTGATATTCCGTGTAGACATTATTTCTTCCCATACACAGCCTTCAGTACTTGACATCTCATCCTATAGCTAGCATATCTGATAGAGCAGACATGCTTGCATATCATCGCACACCCTACTCATCATATATAGGGTTGTTAGATTACATTGCCATGTCAGATTATCACATATCTTGCTCATTACATAGAGATGTTATTAGATCGCACTTGTTGCATGATATTGAGCATCCAGTTCATCATATAGATGTTACCTGTTGGCATAGGTTAGAGTATCGCAGCACGTGCATACTCGCGATTACCTTTATATGTTATCTACTACTCACGAGTTGGCAACTCACCCCCGTTGTGCCACAGTGCTTGCAGGTTGCCCTTTAGAGTAGTCGCGGCTGGCTGTTTACCGCACCTTTTGACACAGATACTTTTGCTGAGGCGTGTTAGCCCTTTTACTAGTAGGTGGTTTTGTACGGTATCTGTTTACTTTCAGTTGTATATTGATATATGTAGTACTCTCCATCTACCTTCTTGTATTGACTTAGAGACAGTTGTGAGGACGACATATGTTATTTTGTACTCTGGCATCGAGCTCGTTGTGAGCCGACTTTATTTATGCAGACTTATATTTCTTGCTATCTTCATTTCATTTTTACTCAGTCATTGTGATACTCTATTTATTCCACATGTCATTTTACTTACATCTTGTCTTTTACCCGCCTCTCGGGACAAATTTTTATAAAGAAAATGTCACACAAAATGTTTTTATCAATTAAACACTTGAACTTAAAAAGGGATTTCTACTAAATTAATTAAAAAGGGTTTTCTAAACAATTACAACCGTTTTTACAAAAACGTTTTAACACTCTATATTTAATGGTTTGATTTCTGGGTTTCGGCTTACTTAGACGCGTTACGCCTGTAGACGTTACGCGATTAAGTGCCGGTCACGGGCCGAATTTTGGGTCGTGACATAAAATTTGGTGTCTTGCTCCTGTCCAGAGAAATTGATAGCTTCCAACTGCACCTCTTAGAATAGCAGCTCTCGCTCTATCCTAACAGGAGGAGTGACCTACGGGCCCAATGCAGCTTCTATCTTTGGGACCATGCTCCCACCTGGATTGTTCTTTGGGACCATGCTCCCACCTGTGAGTTTCGGTGCCTCAGCGCCGCAAGAGAAAGCTCCCAAGAAGTCGGTCTTCGATCGAATTGCAACCACAACGGCCCTTCTCAATGGGCCGTTTAAATCTGGTGTCTCAGTCTTCAGCAGGCCGAGTAAGAACTCGAATCGGCCTGCAAAGAGGCTCGTGATACCTGAAGGGGTTACCTCAAAATGGATAGCCCTCCCAACTCCTGCTACGGGCGAAGTCGTTAAAGGTGCTTCCCCTACCAGAAAGTCAATCTTTGAAAGATTGGCCGGCCCTCCTCAAATCCTGCCAAGGACGTCAGTCTTCAAAAGGTTGACGCCAACAGTTTGACGCCAACAGCAGCCCCTCAGCAAAGCCGGGGCATGAAGAAGCCGCTTCCAAAATTGAGGCGGTCCCTTTCACAAGGCACGCTCGACGTCACCACTGGCGCCGAGTGAGGAAAGCTGGGGGAAACTCCCCCTCTGGACTTACCCCAACAGCTCCAATGGTGAAAGTTGACGCTGTTGTTCCATCCGAAAACAGCTTTGATCTGCTCAGGAGGGTGCGCAAGAACTCTCCAATGACGGTGCTAAAGAAATCACCCTTGCCTGCAGAAGCCACGGTGCAGACAAAGGCGGAGCAGCCCCATCAACGGCTCTCCTCGCAAATTCATAGGATTCAGCGGAAAGTCCAGCATTCTGTGATCAACAAAGATTACTCTCCTCGACCGAAGAAATCGAAGGCTCGGCAAGAGGAAGACCACTCCTCCATCATACATCGAGGGGCTTCTTCTACACGGGTGCGTGTTATAACGGCTCCTTCAACTTCGACCTCCCACAAAAGGATGAGGCCAGAGAAAATCCTACCGCTTGCGGCAAATTCCAAAGGTGATGGACCCAAACGCCCAAAGTCTGAGGGCATGGTCGTGCATACGGTCTACATGGATTCTGGGAAAGAAGAAAACCCTGCTTGCGTAGGTCGTCGACCGCAAACTCGATCGCTGACAAAAGCTCAAGAGCAACAACAAAAGCTCTAGGAAATGTTGACCAAAATGGCAGCCCTTACCGGGCAGAAAGAAAGCCAGGACACAACAGCCGAACATCGCCAAGAGCAGGAGACCGATACAGAGTTCCTGCGAAGGGTGCTTGAAAGAAAAGACAAAGAAACTGCTGAACAAACGGCTAACATGAAGCAGATGGCACTCTTATTTCAGGATATGGTTGGAATGATGATCTAACCAGAACCCTCAGCCGAGGATCCACCGATAATCATTAAGGATGATAGAGGGGAAACATCAAATTCTCTTCCGGCCTTATCGGCAGCCAAGGAGAAAACAATCTCTAAGGCTACTCTTGATGATTATATAGTTCAACAAATAAAAGCTCATCAAGAAAATGAAGCGGCTGGTCAAATCGTCATAACTGGGCGACCCTATCCAGGCTGGTATGATCAAATCAAGTACCCACCGGGATATACGATCCCCAAGTTCCATGTATACAAAGGGACAGGCAACCCCCATCAGCATATCGCGTAGTTCAGAGCTCTGTGCGGCAACACTGGAGGCGACGACAAACTGTTGCTTCGCCAGTTCATTTGCAGCCTATCAGAAACGGCCTTTGAATGGTACTCGGAGCTCCCAAATGACTCCGTAAAGACATTCATAGAGATGGAACTGCTGTTCACATAGTGGTTCGCCAGCGCAAGCGAGCGCACCCCGATCATGGCATTAATCAATGCCAGGGTAAGGCCAGGAGAAACTTGGGTCCAATACGCAATCTGGTGGTGGAACCTTTGGTCTAAGTGCGAATAGTGTATTGAAGAATCTCCAACCTGGGCATGTTCATCGGGACCCTTGATTCTCAAACGACTGTGTTTCAGTTCATGACATTCTTCAAACCAACTACCTTCAAAGCTCTGATAGATAAACTGGCTAAAATAGACCAGATGGGCCACGGGCCCTCCTCCTTAAATAAGGACCCTCGAAATAACAAGGGTAAAAGGAAAGTGGAATTCGTTGCCAATACGCAACAACAACCGAGTGGACCAAAACCGGCTACTCGCCAAAACAACACGCGTCCGTGCCCATCCTTGGAGGAAAGACTAGGACGCGCTTACACGTTTCCCCACAAAAAGACAATGAGACCATTTGAATTAGCAGTGCATAACAAACTCATCACATTGCCAGACCCACGGTGTCCACCGCAACCGGCAACGTCAACAACCCTAACTACTGCTCCTATCACAGAATGGTGAGCCACCCCATTAAGGATTGCTAGGTCTTTAAGAACTGGGTCGAGGACCAATATCAGCACGGGTAATTCGCGCTGTCTGACAACTGGAGGGAAAACCCACCACAGAAGCACACTTCCAAAAAGGTGGATACACCAGGGGTATCATGCTCGCTTATGAAAGAAACTCCATGGGAAGTCTTTCTTTCAGCTAAAACCAAAAGAATGCTGAAAGACCTACAGGCATGTCCAGCAGTTAGGTGGAAAAGCCCACTTGAACCCGAAATTATCGAAGGGATGTTGAAACCGCGTACCATACCGAAAGTTGTTGACAAAAGGCAAAATCCTCAAGTCAAGCCTCCGAAGTCTTCAAAGAAAAAGAAGAAGACCAAGAAGCCTGTGTAGCCTGCCGAGTATGACGACAAGCGCACAAACCTACAAAAGTACATTGACGCACTGGAGGAGTACATCCAGAAGGCGCGAAAACCGGTCACGCTCGAAGAGTTTCTCAAGCATATTCTTGAGAACAAAGATAGTGACAACGATGAGGAAAATGACTCATCAGAAGAAACCGAAGACTATTTAGCAAGTTGCCACATGGTCTCCCATTCATCGTTAAATGATGAAGAAACTCCTTCGGCGTCAGAAAACAACACAGAGGAACGGGGGGCAGGATCGGCGCTAAAATCCTCGAAACAGCCAGAAGAATTGATCGATAGGTTGTTAAACGAAGCCTTTCAAAAAAGAAAAGCTGACCGAGAAAGCAAAACAACCATATACGAAAAGGCCAAGCATCAGCATTAAGATGAAGAAGCTGCGGCAAGGAGGAGTCGTAAAGTACTCCAACCAAACCAAAGAATACCTGCAACAAATAAGAGCAGGATCAAGACAGAGAAGCGGTTCACCAAAGCCCTGTTAATGGGAATGAAGCTGCCATCTCTCGTAGGAAACACTCCCGGGGTCATATGCCTCGACGGAGGGGATTCATATCCAAACTACTGTCTATATCATCGGAGGGTTACCCACCCCACCGAAGAATGCGGTACCTTCAAGAAGTGGTGGCAAGAATATGTTGCCCATAAAAAACACTTCAAGATAATGAAGCGCGAAGTTCGTCGAAGGCAAAATAGTGCGACAAACGCGCATGAAGAGACGACTGGCAACTGTCACATTGTTGATACCAGTTCGGAAGAGGAAATACCCCAAGTTCTTACTTTCGGGAGCGATTCTGAAGATGAAATACCCTTCAGCCCTCTTTTCAAAGACTCCACTTCCGAAAAAGAAGAGGAGGAGAAAAACTGCGAGAATATTCAGCTCCGTAACCGCACGCTGCCTGAAAAGAACCTCGGACCTACAAACAAAGGTTTGAGCAAAAAGGATAAAGGGAAAAAAATCCCTGAGGAAATTTCCATCGACAGTGGAGTTGTCAAAAAGCTCGCAGCAAGGGACCCGTCTAGGAAAAACAAGGTGAATTACAATGTCCTAGCACATTTGAGGAAAATACCCTCATAACTGAGCATACTGGATTCTCTCCTCATGTCCAAAGAGGCACGAGATTCTCTGATCAAGGCATTATAAGAGCCCGATCAGTTCCAAGCTTTCGTCGCGGAAGAGAAGATGAAAGATGAACTTGCAGAGGTCTACACGGCTGACATTACATTCAGCGATGAATATCTCCTCCTCTGTACTTGCTATAATGCTTCGCTCGGTAGGCCTTGGTTACATGAGTACAACGTCATCCCTTCTACACAATATCAGTTTATGAAGTATTTCAAAGACGGATTGGAATACACCGTTACAGAGGAGATAAATCCGTTCTCCGTAAATGAAGTCCGATAATTTGAAGATGCAAAATACTTCCTACCAGACTTCGAGGATACGGAAAGGTGTCATAAGCCGGAGGATAAAAAGAATCCCGTCGCCACTATCCCAATCTTTGGGAGCGATTCCGAGGAAGATGAAGAAATAATCTACTCGGGGCAACCCCAAAAAGAAAATAATAGGCCCGGACCATCTACTTCTATTCTAGTCTTTTGCAGCGACTCTGAGAACGAGGCCAAGGCAGTGTTCTCCATCCGCCCATTAGCACAAACCCTAGCCAGAACAAATCAGAGTCTACAAATCACAATGGCTCCATCTCGGCATTACAAGGAACTTGATGCACTCGATACATACAGCGTATAAGAACTACAGACTTTCTACGTCCATCCCAGGCGAAGAGGTGAAAAGGCGATCCTCTTCTACCAATCTACGGAGACCAAAGTAGAAAAAGAAGTCTGGCATGATGCCGATTTTGCACTCGACAGGCTTCAATCAATCCGTCTGCCAAGATACTACGCGGAGGGATTGAAAGGCTGTTAAGACGCCAAGATGTACCCCTCGAACAAACTGTTCGACAAGCCCAATTCTATAAAAAGATTTGGGATATTCTCGGGACTCAGCGAAAGATGCCCAACAGGAAGATGGAGACAACCCGGCTCAGATACGTTCGGTCCAATAAACGTGAGCAGTTCCACAGCTGCCGCGTCATAAACAACTCTAGCGAAGAGGAAAACACTCTTCTGAATGGCCGTGACGTTGAAAAAGAGCGAAATCCCGCTCTAAGAACGTTAAGTCCGTCACTCGAAGAACAAATAGACAAGCTAATAAAAGAAGCTTGCCAAAAGAGCCGAGATAATCACAGTCGCGAAATGGCCATTTATGAAAAGGCCAAGACGCAGCGCCTCAATCAGTAATCTGCGGAGAAGGAAGGCTATAATGCTCTTCATCCCTAGCCCGATGAATGTCCTCGCGAAAGGAGAAAATCCCGAAATAAAGGCAAAAACAGGGCAAAGAACACAGACAACGTTGAAAACAATAAAGCGGATCCAATAAGCCGTGCAATCGAGAAAAGGTCGATTGGAACCCGTCCTTTATAAAGAAGATGGGTCAGGAATACTCTTTCCCCTAAGACAAGACAAGAAAAATATTCAACCTTATCATGAAGCACCAAATGATGACACTTTCGGAGTCTCAGCATCCCGAACAAATAAATGAGGTCTATCATCCAGACTATTGCTCCTATCACCGAGTAATAGATCATCCCCTTGAAGGCTGCTTCACCTTCAAAAAGTGGGTAGAAGACCAGTATTAGCAAGCATGTTCGCTTTATCCGACAGTGGGAGGGTAACCCCGCCGCAAAAGCATGAGCCGAAGAGGATCTATACTATAAGGATGGGATCAGCTCAACATCAAGAATGGAAGCGAACTCATACCTGCCATATGATAACACTCTCAAAAGAGAGAGGGCACAATACTGTGGATGACCTCCATATGCGCTTCGTAAATGAAGACGGGGATGGGGTGATCTCAAAGTTTCTACCAGCACCAAAAGAGCTGTAAAATAGGATACACACTACGGCGGACAACCTAAGGAAAATTGACTTAGAGACGGAAAATGATCCGAGGTCGATATTCGTCAGTGAGCTTCTATCTGAAAAACGGGTAGCCACATTAAAAGACGTGCTCATGCAGTACAAAGATTGCTTCGCATGGAACTATTCTGAGAAGCCAGGTCTAGATCCAAAAGTGGCAGTACATAAACTGGCCATATCGCAGGACATAAAGCCCGTCAAACAGGCGCCAAGAAGAATGAGACTCGAACTTGAGATGAGTATCAACGCTGAAGTCAAGAAACTAATTGACTCCGGCTTCATCCTAGAAGTTCAATATCCTGACTGGATCGCTAATATCGTTCCAGTGATGAAGAAAAAGGGGATGGTGCACATCTGCGTGGACTTTCGGGACCATAACAAAGCTTGTCCGAAGGATGATTTACCAGTACCTGTTACCGAGCTAATGATCGATAACACGTCTACCTATGAGGTCTTCTCCTTCATGGATGGATCTTCAGGATACAATCAAATAAAAATGCATCTTGAAGACCAAAAGCATACCGCCTTCCGGACCCCGCTAGGCATATTCTGTTATAAAGTGATGCCCTTCGGTTTAAAGAACGCTGGCGCTACCCACCAAAGGTCCATGACAAAGATCTTCGATGACCTCATACATGAGATCGTCGAATACTATATTGACGACCTTGTGGTAAATAGCAGATCTCACGAGGAGCATTGGGAACATCTAAAAATAGTGTTCCGACATCTTCGAAAGTATAATCTGAAGATGAATCTTTTAAAATACGCGTTTGGAGTCTCCTTAGCATATGAGGTCTATCTAAAAATAGTGTTCCAACGTCTTCGCGATAACGAAGCTCAGAAATTGCTCCTTGGCATATGAGGTCTATCTCATATCAAAAGTGGATCCTCTCCAATATCTGATGTCAAGGGTCATACTAACAGGAAGGCTTGCCAAATGGGCCCTCCTCCTGATGGAGTTCTCAATGAAGTATCGATCCTTTAAAGCAATAAAAGGTCAGGCCAGCTGGCTTTCTTGCGAAGCATCCGATACCAGCCGACCCCCTGTTAAATAGCGAATTACCAGACGAATATGTGTTCGATGCAATCGAAGAAGAGAAAGAAGAAAATGATTCCCAATAGGAACTATACTTCGATGGAGCATCTTCCGTAAAAAGGCGAAAGCAAAACACCTCCATAATCAAAGCCGAGATGGGCCTTATCTTCGTGACTCCACATGGAGGGATATAGCGTTACAACCTCTCCTTAACGGATCCAAGAACTAATAACGAAGTTGAATATGAAGCTTTGATAGCAGGACTCGAAATCGCTATCGACATGGAAATCAAAGACCTCCTCATATATGGAGACTCCCAGCTGATCGTTAGCCAAGTAAATGGCGACTATCAGACATGCAAGCCAGAGCTAATAAAGTATGGCGAAAGAGTACAGCAACTGCTGACACAAATCCCCTCCTACATCCTGGAGAGTATACCGAGTGCAGAAAACAGCAAGGCAGATGCATTGGTTAAATTGGATAAGGAACTGGCCGATGAAGACCTCGATGACGTAAGGATCATTGTAAAAAGCCGCAAGATTCTCTTGCCGACAAAGAAATAGCGAAATTCTTGGGTCATCTCAATGTGTTCAGAAACCACACGTTTCTCTGGATCATATATCTTCGGAAGACCTGATAGAGCCATCCAAAAGAAAAAAACAACCGAACAAGTAGCCCTTCAAATAGAGGATTAAGAAAAGGTCAAGGATTGGAGGGAAGTCTTCATAGAGTACTTCAAATCCTAACGAACGCCCAAAAATACGTCGTCTAGACATCAGCTCATGAAACGAGCTTTGTCTTTCACCTTCGTAAATGATACTCTATATAAGAGATCGTTCGACTGTCATGGTTAAGATGCCTGGGGCCGGAGGAAGCAAAGAAAGTCGTCCAAGAAACTCACGATGGACTCTGCGGTTCTCATCAAACTGGGCCAAAGATGAAGCTGGAGATAAAAAAGATGGGTTACTATTGGCCCACGATGATCCAGGACTGCCTTGAATATGCGAAGCAGTGTCACTCATGCCAAATCCATGGGGACTTCATCCACCAACATCCAAATACGCTACACCCAACAGTGGCTAGCTGGCCATTCGAAATGTGGGGAACCGATATAATTGGCCCAATTGAACCGGCATCGTCAAAAGGACATCGGTTTATATTGGCAACGATCGACTACTTCTCTACGTGGACAGAAGCAGTACCACTAAGGGAGGTGAAGATGGAGAATATCTTCCATTTTTTCAGGACACATGTCATCTTTCGGCTCGACACACCGTGACGAATTATCTCCGATAATAGGCCAGCTTATAGAAGTCATAAAATCAGCCGCTTCGCTCAACAGCATAAAATAGATTGGAGATACTCTTCAGTCTATAACCCTCGGGTCAACGGTCTAGCTGAAGCTTTCAACAAGACCTTGACAAAGATTATAAAGAAGACGGTGTCCAGAAACAAAAAAGACTGACACGAAAGGCTGCACGAAGCTCTCTGGGCATACCGAACAACGTTCAAAACAGCCACGAATACAACACCATACGCGTTGCTATTCGGCACGGAAGTAGTGCTTCCCATAGAAATAAAACTCCCTTCTCTATGAGTAGCGGTTCGATATGAGTTAACAGATGAAGAAAATGCCCATCTTCGGCTTGAGGAGATTGATGCCCTCGACGAAACTCTCATTATAGCATAGCAAAATCTGTAGGCTTATAAGACAAGGATGACACGGTCATACGAAAAACTGATCAGGCCGAGAACATTCTGCCAAGGCGAACTCATGCTAGTCGTAAAAAGACCCATGATCCCCAATCGTGCAAAAAGTGAGAAATTCGAGCCGAACTAAGAAGGCTTGTACAACATAGAAAAAGTCTACCAAGGTGGAGCCTACCTGCTTATGGATATGCATGGCGAAAGTCCCTTCCGGCCAATAAACGGCCGATTCCTCAAAAAATACTATGCTTTACGAGTCATGACTTAGGTCAATGATAGATGACGATGCTCGTATCCGCTCGCTATCTTCCTGAGTCAGAACTCTGAGAATAGTATACAAAAAAGCTCCGTCGCCCCAAAAACGACGACAACGGACTGAGAAGACCCTAAACTAATTATTCGCCTCAAATATGGCGATGAAGGACCGAGAAGTCCTTAAACTAATTATCTGCCTCAAATATGGCGATATCGGACCGAGAAGTCCTTAAACTAATTATCCGCCTCAAACATGGTAACAACGGACCGAGATGTCCCTAAACTAACAATGGACCAAGATGTCCCTAAACTAATAACGGACCGTGATGTCCTTAAACTAGAACTTTGCCTCAATCATGGCGAAAACGGACCGAGATGTCCCTAAACTAAAATTTCTCCTCAAACATGGCGATAATGGACCGAAATGTCCCTAAACTAGCACATCGCCTCCAATACGGTGATATGCTCTCTTGAGATCTATATTGCAATCGAAGTCCAAACGGTGAAGGGTGCAACTCAAGTCCCACTGGCTACACAGCTACTCCAGCAATGAAGCCACCACCAAATCCCACCGGCAAACAGATGGGTTACCTGCGACGAAACTACTTTCGAGAGTTTCGCCATTCTAAAAAAATGGTATGTCCATAAGCGAAACGGGCAAGTGTGAAAACCCGAAAGGGTGCCGTGAGTAAAAATAGAATGACTACCGGCGAGGTTGTGAAAACCCGGAAGGGCGCAATCTCGTAAAAAACGGTATGTTCACAAGCAAAATGGGCACGGATGAAAACCCGAAAGGGCGCCGTGAGTAAAAACAGCAGGACTACTGACGAGCTTGTGAAAACCCGGAAAGGCGCAATCTCATAAAAAATAATATGTAACGTTTTGAAAATCGTTTCGGTGAAATTTCGAAAAAAATCGGTAAAATAAGGGGGTTTTCTGTAAAAAGTCAAAATACAAATATCTTATTATAAAAATTAAATATACATATTCTAGCTATGTAATTGCTATTATTTGGTGTTTATTGAGCCGCTGGTGAAATTTCAAATTTTCTGAAAAAAATATTATTTTATTATTATTTTAAGCCGTCACTAATACATTTAATTAGGGAAAATTATAAATTGGAATGAGTTGAAACAAATTTTGTGCATCATAAAACATTAAATAAAATTTTATCATGTGGTTTTTGGAACGAAATCATTTGCCAAAACGGTTTAGAAATTATTGAAGAAAAAAGGCTTTTTTTTAGCGTAAATGGATGTTTGGGGTATTGTATTTATCATTTTTCATCACCCCACACCCGTACCCACACCCACACACCCCTATTCACTTCTTCCCATGGCTGAATTCAGCAGCCACCATCTTTTTCCCCGCTTGAATTTCAAAGGAAATGAAATGAAAGAAAAGAAAAGAAAATGGATAAATTAGTTAGACTTTTGACTTTGCTTTGACCTTGACTTTCTCCCCCCACTTTCTCTACCTCCCTCTCTCTCCTCTCCCCCTCCGATTCCAGCCGACCCCCCCTCTCCTACTGCAGCAACAGCCCCCCCCCCCCCATTTCCCTTCTCTTTTCTCTTCAAAACTTCATCAAAAATTGCCCCAAAATCCATCAAAAAAATCCCAAAACCCAAATCCGACTCCTACCCATTTTAGCTTAGCCCGTATAGCATGGATCCTTGTGAAAAGAGAGCATTTTGGAGGGCCTGGATGCTTGTGGATCTTCATATGTTTTTGGGTATAATTCTAAACTTTTTGCTTAGTTTGTTACTTAATTTCTTAAAGCTAAGTTAATTAAGTGTTAATTTGGGTTATGTGAGTTTAATTGCATGATTAAAGATTTCAAGTTAGGGTTTGTTGTGGAAATGAGTTGTGTTTGATTGTGTATGGTTTAGTGAGGTGGATTAACATATTTAGTTTTGTAGAAAACTAATCTAGTTGTTAATTACAAGTTGTTACTTGAAAAATGTCCAAATTAAGCTTTTTGTTGCAAACTAGTTTTTTTGATTTAATTCGAAATATGAGATTAAAAATATGGTTAGGGTTTTTATCATATTATTAACTTTATTAAGTGTAGTTTAACACTTTAGTTCATGGAAATCCAACCTAAATTGTAGTTGTGCATTTTTGCTATGAAATTGTTAAAAAGGGTATTTTGTAAACTAGAATATTAGGGTTTTTGGAATTTAATGAGATTAAATTCCGGGAATTGTTTCTATGACTTATTTAAGATATTTAATAAGTATATTGGCCGCTACATTCATTTAAACATCATGTTTTGTACAAAAACGGCGAATTGTGCTTGCTAGATTTTCGGAAAAACGACTTTTTAAGTGAAATTGGGGTTTTTGGGAATTGTAAGCTATTTTATATTATAATTAGTGCTTGTAATTGTGCAAATGAGTGTGATTGGATTTTTCTCGATGGTTTGACGTTTTTACATCGACATCGAGGGTTGGTTTGACTATTCTTGCATACGTAGGCGATAGGTTTGGACCTACGCGTGATACGCGTGCCGATTTGATTTTCGTATGCCGTTTCGATTTCGAATTTAGTTTTAATGCGATACGGTGCGTTATGATATGTAGGTACCCCATGTGGACTTCGAGACGACAAGCAAGCGCGTGGCGACGTCGGCACCGGCTAGCGAGGACCAGGTGAGTAGATTTATATCTACGGGGAGAAGTCGGGTGGATGGCGTATAGCATCCCCGCAGTCCGTAGTGATGTATACGGATGCGTATACACACCAACAATTTATGATATGTTGTTAGGATTTATTATTGATGATTTTAGATGGATATTGGTGTTGGATTAGTGCATGGTTACGAAATCTTAGGTAGTGGGTGCACTACACTTACAAATACACACATATACATACTTGCATACATTCCTTATTTCATATGTGCGTGTATGGGAATATATATTTATGTGTTCACATGGGTATGGGACTATGTGTTCATATACCGGATTTGAGGATAGTATTTGGAATTTGAGATGAGTCGATGAGATTGGGCTTGAGGCCAGGAGATCGGTGACGTGATTTGGTTCGTATTGAGATACGACATGATGTTTTAGCGGGTCTTCTGACGTAGTAATTCTTACACCCGCATGCATACATAGATGGCATCAATATTGTACTAGACGTAGGACATTATTCCGGATCATGATATTTGATAAAGAAGATACCAAATGAATAGTGTGATTGATGTGACTTTGACCCGTACCCAGATTTAGGGATGCCGTACGACGGATTTACGTACGAGCTATATATTGATGATTGATCCGCACTCTTGACTTGGGATGTCTGATTATAGATATGGTATCGGATATGATATTATTGAGGCGGGATCACCGACTAATATATATACAGGTATGTATATACATCGATTCAGATGTTAGGCGGTTTCCTTACCTGTAGTCCAGCTGGTTAGCTTAGCCCTTTAGTTTAGTTTAGTTGTTAGATTAGATTCGATTCTTACCTATTTCAAAAACTAACGAATCATGGGTATTTTAAAAGACAGCCCAAAGGATCCTACGGATATTTCAAAAGACGTATCTTTTCATAAAAACACCGTAGCCCCTATTTTCAAAACCCCATGATTCATGTTATTTCAAAAGGCACCATTTGTAGGACTTATATTAGGTTAATGCAGATTAGTTATAGTTGCGTCTAGTATTCAGCTCCCGCTCTTTATTGTGGTTCTCTTCGCATCGCATGCTTATATTATGTTTCATACTCCATTATTGATATCATGCTGTTAGGACACCAGCACCATTACCGATGATGCGTATGTACCACGGACACTTACTTGCCGGCTCACACACATCTTAATCGGTAATTGTCATGCCACGTACACTTTAGAAATACTATTGCATTGACATAGGTTGTTAGCTAATAATTTAGACATGACATTAGTGTACTCGCCTTATATGCTAGATTAGACATTGTAGATATTACTTGTTACTTCATGCATGTTAATATTCATTGTTATGCCGCATTCATGGATTTTTATGCCGATATGCACTGTTTACATGCTATTGAGGATTGGATTCGGATTTCTATGAGATTTTCTGGTTTTGGGAGAAAACCGCAAAACTTATATAAGCTTCTTTCTCTCTTTAAAATAAAAAGTGCGGTTTTCCCATGATGTATGAGTCGTCCACCATGAGTTTGCTGATGGATTTCGAGACCCGATTCGAGGAGGCGGATGAACCGTTTCGGGTACATGGTGGACCCGGTAAGGTACCCCGGGGCAAGAAGCGCGTGATGATGACGATGTGAGCCTGGCAGGGGAGCACTACCTACCGGTGATTTTACCCGACGCGTCGGATATCCGGAGGATACCGTCGTGGTCTTGAGATGGATGGTAGGGGCCGGTCTGGACTGACGGCGCTCTAGATATTGTGATTGAGACATTGAGATTTCGAGATATTGAGGTACAGAGACTGTGATACAGAGATATCGAGATATTGGGATTACGTTTTGTGCCGATGCTAGGCACTATTTTATGCTGATTTCATTATGATACCTTATTTTAAAAATACAAAGGAAATCTCACTAAATTATGAAAACAGTTCTTCATTTACATGTATTCTGTTTTCATGCATTCATACCTCATTCATATGATATATTGCTACCTGAGGCACTGACACGGGCAGATGAGATTACACTCGGGTTAGATATTTACCCTAGCCTTGTTATAGGCTGCATGTTATATACTTTTTTGAGGATATATTATGATCGTATGACCTAGGATTGCGTCATACATGCGATTTCTGTGCGTAGATGTTTTTCTATTCACGGGTTGGCAACTCACCCCCGTTGTGCCCCAGTTTCTTGCAGGTTTGCCGTACAGGTTTCATTACGGCTTTGCGGGCTCAGTTTCATTCGGGTGACTTGTCAGTAGGTGGGTTTTTCTTGTATCGTACCCATCCTATTACCTTGTATAATATTATTCCGTTGTATCTAGTAAATTCCATCTACCAAACATGTATTTATTTTGAGATAGAGACCAGTGATGTTATTCCTTCGACCTTAGAGTCGCGCGTTATTTTTCTGCGGTTTTCTTGTGGATTTGAGTTTCCTTTTGAATTTTGATCCTCGCAGTTGACGTTGTATATTATATTGCTTGTATGGTTGTGACCGTCGATTGACGAAGAGCTAGCTCCCGCTTGGGGATGCCTTTTTATTGATTTCGTATACTTTTCATGTTGTATCCCGTTTGGGAGCCAGTTTTTACAAAGGAGATTCTGCCGAAATTTTCAGTAAATTTTGATGTTCTTAAAAACCGCATAATTCGGCTTATGCTATTAAAACTACTTGTTTTAAATTGGTTTTCCTTCACTCTACTTCTTTTCTTGGTTTGGATTTCTAGGTTTTCGGTTTACTTAGATTACGTACGCCTCGAGACGTTTCGTAGTTTAAGTGCCGGTCATGTTCCGTACTTTCGGGACGTGACAAAGTTGGTATCAGAGCGTTAGGTTTTAACCTTCGGAGCGTAGGATGACCCTTGGTTGATGGAATAGGTGACTAAAGTAGAGTGACGTACCGTTGGTATGTTCCGCGGCATATTTACGACACGCCACTCCACTTATGAAGCCTTAGGATGTACATTTCCTTGTTCAGTATTATATTCCTTCCTGATCTAGCCTCATCGGTACCAGTTTGGTTTTGCTGCTACGGTTACGGGCAGGGAGAGCTACGGCTAGAGTTGCGGTCAGCACAAGCTCGTCACGAACGAGGACTGACCAGGGCGAAATTCCGGCGACACACGATTGCAGAGATGTGTCTTTTTACTGTGTTTCCGCGCCACGAGCGTTTGGCGGATCGCCTTTATGAGGTTACTCAGAGGTGATGATCGACACTAGAGAATTGAGCTAATGATGGAGGCCAGCCAGATTTTGATGACCGTTGGTGTGTTGCTTACTCCTGATGATTGAGGCACGGTTCAGCATGCAGACGAGTGAGCCAGTTATTGCTGCGAACGACGAGATATCGTCCCAGATGTTGGAGCTATTGCAGTATAAGTTGTACTAAGAGATGATAGAAGGTCGCTAGTCATCGAGGATGAATGACTAGGACATGTGGATCGTTCGCCTACCCCGATGCGAGGTCATCAGATAGATTGATTCCAGCTAAAGACGACTTCACGCGGATACGTTGGGAGTCGACAGAGACGATCGAATGTCAGAAACCTATTATTCCAAGTTTAAGATAGTCGGAAAGACATGCAGGCAATTCTATGGTCCCTCTAGAAGAATGAAACCCTAACTCGACTTAATGACCGTGTGAAAGCCTTTGAACCTTAGGGTTTGCGGCAGTTCTGCGGCGCCATTAGTGAGGCTTGGGTTTGCCCTTCTACGGCTGGACCACCGATACTGTGGTATGTACTCGATACTATTAAACTGTACCCAAGATGTTGAGCTCTTGGGGGATTATGAGGTTTTGACGAATGGATTGGATGGCTCGACTTAATTCGGATGCTAGGTGGTGAGATGCATTCTTGGGAGACTCCAGATACGAGGATAGTCGTTGGAGCTCAGTCCATGCGGCCGCGACGAGACGAGTCCAAAGCAGACGACATTAGAGAAAAGTGGAGTAAGAGGTTCGTACCAGATCTAGATGAGATGACGTTCCACTCCGCCGACATCAGAGATGCGATGCGCATGCCGAGGCATGGTACTTGGACTTACCTTCCAGAAAGAGTCGCGATGAGTATGCAGTCGTTCCAGAGCAAGATGCAGATATAGGAAAGGACAACGACTTCCGGACAGTTGGCAGAGACGAGGCATGGAATAGACCGTGAGCAGGATTCCTTCCAGGCCACTGATGCAATGATATTTGCACCCAGGATCAGATGTGTCACGTGCATTTAGAGAGCCAGAAGCCGACGCCAGTGATATGCTGCCTTGACAGGGCCGATGAGCCGATGGATTGTGAGATTGGTAATCCACGGAGAAGACTTAGACCCAGGAGTGGTCATGTTACGCACACCAGCAGGCCAGAGTTCATGATCATCGACGAGACGTCCCACTAGTGACCACGGCAGTTGTCCCGAGATTCTTAGAGGATGCACTTGAGCGGTACTGTTCCGCCATTATTGATTTCGATGTTTTGGGTGATTTATTCGTATGATTTGATTTTGATGATTGAGGATTTACGATCTTTGCACAGTGTTGCACTTGATATCGTTTTCGTGCTTTAGTTTCACATGTTTGTGATTTTACGGTTTTAAACAGTTGAGTTGGTTTTGTGCGTATGCATGCACACGAATTGGTTCCTGCACTCTGTATAGTTATTATATGCTTGCAGTGTGCACTGGACTTCGATTTCGATTGTGATACTCGATATTTGTTTTGTGCACCTTGTGCACCTGATTGATTTTGCGCACGTTCGGTGCTTGATATTGGATTTCATGATTTCGTGCACGATGGATGCACCTGATTTGGATTTTCGCGCATGTTGGGCGCATGTTTTGAAGGGTGATTTTGGTGCACACCAGAGGCACTTAATTGAGAATTTTTCGTGCATGTCAGGTGCACCTGATTTTGCTGTCAGGCACACATGTTGCCTACGACAGATGTTTCGTGCACACCCGATGCACTTAGATGTTGTTTCTGTGCGCATGTATGGCACATTCATGGATTTTGATTTCCGTGCGCACCAGACGCACGTAGCATTCATGTGCATATTTTGGGATTGACTTCGTATAGAGCAGTACGTTTTTATGATATTGCTATGTGTTTTCGTACTGAGCAGGACTAGTCAGAGGACAGTACCTGAATATATTTTTGCATGCATTGATAGTTATTGAAGCGATTTCCAAAAAGCGAGCTATAGCCTCAGTATTTACCTACGTGTCTGATATGACACGAAATGTTTAAAACAAGGAGACCCTTCTAAATTGTTTTCAAAACGGCGGAACGTACATTTCAAACAAAGGTATATATGTATATAGTTATTTTCTTATGATAGACGTCCGCCACTGTGCAGTGTTATACGCGTTGCACGGCGACTTAAAGAGATTTGGCTTGCATTTCCTTCAGATACTTACAGATATAGTTTCGAGTTATGTCATATTGGTTTTGATTTGGATTTGGCATTGATGTCTTCTCCATGACTCCGATGATTGCGGGATGCTTGACGGAGTTTTGATTTGAGTTATATGCTCATTTTTCAAGCGCATGCGCTGCGCTACGATTTATTTTATGTATTTACAATTTCGGAGCCCCGACGACTTGATGGGTTTTCTTAGATGTTTTAGTATTTGGGGGAGTTTGAATTTAAATTCGGGGACCGAATTTCTTTAAGGGGGGAAGATTGTAACGTTTTGAAAATCGTTTCGGTGAAATTTCGAAAAAAATCGGTAAAATAAGGGGGTTTTCTGTAAAAAGTCAAAATACAAATATCTTATTATAAAAATTAAATATACATATTCTAGCTATTTAATTGCTATTATTTGGTGTTTATTGAGCCGCTGGTGAAATTTCAAATTTTCTGAAAAAAATATTATTTTATTATTATTTTAAGCCGTCACTAATACATTTAATTAGGGAAAATTATAAATTGGAATGAGTTGAAACAAATTTTGTGCATCATAAAACATTAAATAAAATTTTATCATGTGGTTTTTGGAACGAAATCATTTGCCAAAACGGTTTAGAAATTATTGAAGAAAAAAGGCTTTTTTTTAGCGTAAATGGATGTTTGGTGTATTGTATTTATCATTTTTCATCACCCCACACCCGTACCCACACCCACACACCCCCATTCACTTCTTCCCATGGCTGAATTCAGCAGCCACCATCTTTTTCCCCACATTAATTTCAAAGGAAATGAAATGAAAGAAAAGAAAAGAAAATGGATAAATTAGTTAGACTTTTGACTTTGCTTTGACCTTGACTTTCTCCCCCCACTTTCTCTACCTCCCTCTCTCTTCTCTCCCCCTCCCATTCCAGCCGACCCCCCCTCTCCTACTGCAGCAATAGCCCCCCCCATTTCCCTTCTCTTTTCTCTTCAAAACTTCATCAAAAATTGCCCCAAAATCCATCAAAAAATCCAAAAACCCAAATCCGACTCCTACCCATTTTAGCTTAGCTCGTATAGCATGGATCCTTGTGAAAAGAGAGCATTTTGGAGGGCCATGGATGCTTGTGGATCTTCAAATGTTTTTGGGTATAATTCTAAACTTTTTGCTTAGTTTGTTACTTAATTTCTTAAAGCTAAGTTAATTAAGTGTTAATTTGGGTTATGTGAGTTTAATTGCATGATTAAAGATTTCAAGTTAGGGTTTGTTGTGGAAATGAGTTGTGTTTGATTGTGTATGGTTTAGTGAGGTGGATTAACATATTTAGTTTTGTAGAAAACTAATCTAGTTGTTAATTACAAGTTGTTACTTGAAAAATGTCCAAATTAAGCTTTTTGTTGCAAACTAGTTTTTTTTGATTTAATTCGAAATATGAGATTAAAAATATGGTTAGGGTTTTTATCATATTATTAACTTTATTAAGTGTAGTTTAACACTTTAGTTCATGGAAATCCAACCTAAATTGTAGTTGTGCATTTTTGCAATGAAATTGTTAAAAAGGGTATTTTGTAAACTAGAATATTAGGGTTTTTGGAATTTAATGAGATTAAATTCCGGGAATTGTTTCTATGACTTATTTAAGATATTTAATAAGTATATTGGCCGCTACATTCATTTAAACATCATGTTTTGTACAAAAACGGCGAATTGTGCTTGCTAAATTTTCGGAAAAACGACTTTTTAAGTGAAATTGGGGTTTTTGAGAATTGTAAGCTATTTTATATTATAATTAGTGCTTGTAATTGTGCAAATGAGTGTGATTGGATTTTTCTCGATGGTTTGACGTTTTTACATTGACATCGAGGGTTGGTTTGACTATTCTTGCATACGTAGGCGATAAATTTGGACCTACGCGTGACACGCGTGCCGATTTGATTTTCGTATGCCGTTTCGATTTCGAATTTAGTTTTAATGCGATACGGTGCGTTATGATATGTAGGTACCCCATGTGGACTTCGAGACGACAAGCAAGCGCGTGGCAACGTCGGCACCGGCTAGCGAGGACCAGGTGAGTAGATTTATATCTACGGGGAGAAGTCGGGTGGATGGCGTATAGCACCCCCGCAGTCCGTAGTGATGTATACGGATGCGTATACACACCAACAATTTATGATATGTTGTTAGGATTTATTATTGATGATTTTAGATGGATATTGGTGTTCGATTGGTGCATGGTTACGAAACCTTAGGTAGTGGGTGCACTACACTTACACATACACACATATACATACTTGCATACATTCCTTATTTCATATGTGCGTGTATGGGAATATATATTTATGTGTTCACATGGGTATGGGACTATGTGTTCATATACTGGATTTGAGGATAGTATTTGGAATTTGAGATGAGTCGATGAGATTGGGCTTGAGGCCAGGAGATCGGTGACGTGATTTGGTTCGTATTGAGATACGACATGATGTTTTAGCGGGTCTTCTGACGTAGTAATTCTTACACCCGCATGCATACATAGATGGCATCAATATTGTACTAGACGTAGGACATTATTCCGGATCATGATATTTGATAAAGAAGATACCAAATGAATAGTGTGATTGATGTGACTTTGACCCGTACCCAGATTTAGGGATGCCGTACGACGGATTTACGTACGAGCTATATATTGATGATTGATCCGCACTCTTGACTTGGGATGTCTGATTATAGATATGGTATCGGATATGATATTATTGAGGTGGGATCACCGACTAATATATATACAGGTATGTATATACATCGATTCAGATGTTAGGCGGTTTCCTTACCTGTAGTCCAGCTGGTTAGCTTAGCCCTTTAGTTTAGTTTAGTTGTTAGATTAGATTCGATTCTTACCTATTTCAAAAACTAACGAATCGTGGGTATTTTAAAAGACAGCCCAAGGGATCCTACGGATATTTCAAAAGACGTATCTTTTCATAAAAAACACCGTAGCCCCTATTTTCAAAACCCCATGATTCATGTTATTTCAAAAGGCACCATTTGTAGGACTTATATTAGGTTAATGCAGATTAGTTATAGTTGCGTCTAGTATTCAGCTCCCGCTCTTTATTGTGGTTCGCTTCGCATCGCATGCTTATATTATGTTTCATACTCCATTATTGATATCATGCTGTTAGGACACCAGCACCATTACCGATGATGCGTATGTACCACGTACACTTACTTGCCGGCTCACACACATCTTAATCAGTAATTGTCATGCCACGTACACTTTAGAAATACTATTGCATTGACATAGGTTGTTAGCTAATAATTTAGACATGACATTAGTGTACTCGCCTTATATGCTAGATTAGACATTGTAGATATTACTTGTTACTTCATGCATGTTAATATTCATTGTTATGCCGCATTCATGGATTTTTATGCCGATATGCACTGTTTACATGCTATTGAGGATTGGATTCGGATTTCTATGAGATTTTCTGGTTTTGGGGGAAAACCGCAAAACTTATATAAGCTTCTTTCTCTCTTTAAAATAAAAAGTGCGGTTTTCCCATGATGTATGAGTCGTCCACCATGAGTTTGCTGATGGATTTCGAACCCGATTCGAGGAAGCGGATGAACCGTTTCGGGTACACGGTGGACCCGGTAAGGTA
The DNA here is from genome assembly GCA_030015575.1 of Agapanthus africanus. NCBI lineage: Eukaryota > Viridiplantae > Streptophyta > Magnoliopsida > Asparagales > Amaryllidaceae > Agapanthus > Agapanthus africanus. Next base: position 644,850,037 of record CM057342.1, read on the forward strand.
CCCCGGGGCAAGAAGCGCGTGATGATGACGATGTGAGCCTGGCAGGGGAGCACTACCTACCGGTGATTTTACCCGACGCGTCGGATATCCGGAGGATACCGTCGTGATCTTGAGATGGATGGTAGGGGCCGGTCTGGACTGACGGCGCTCTAGATATTGTGATTGAGACATTGAGATTTCGAGATATTGAGGTACAGAGACTGTGATACAGAGATATCGAGATATTGGAATTACGTTTTGTGCCGATGCTAGGCACTGTTTTATGCTGATTTCATTATGATACCTCATTTTAAAAATACAAAGGAAATCTCACTAAATTATGAAAACGGTTCTTCATTTACATGTATTCTGTTTTCATGCATTCATACCTCATTCATATGATATATTGCTACCTGAGGCACTGACACGGGCACATGAGATTACACTCGGGTTAGATATTTACCCTAGCCTTGTTATAGGCTGCATGTTATATACTTTTTTGAGGATATATTATGATCGTATGACCTAGGATTGCGTCATACATGCGATTTCTGTGCTTAGATGTTTTTCTATTCACGGGTTGGCAACTCACCCCCGTTGTGCCCCAGTTTCTTGCAGCTTTGCCGTACAGGTTTCATTACGGCTTTGCGGGCTCAGTTTCATTCGGGTGACTTGTCAGTAGGTGGGTTTTTCTTGTATCGTACCCATCCTATTACCTTGTATAATATTATTCTGTTGTATCTAGTAAATTCCATCAACCAAACATGTATTTATTTTGAGATAGAGACCAGTGATGTTATTCCTTCGACCTTAGAGTCGCGCGTTATTTTTCTGCGGTTTTCTTGTGGATTTGAGTTTCCTTTTGAATTTTGATCCTCGCCGTTGGCGTTGTATATTATATTGCTTGTGTGGTTGTGACCGTCGATTGACGAAGAGCTAGCTCCCGCTTGGGGATGCCTTTTTATTGATTTCGTATACTTTTCATGTTGTATCCCGTTTGGGAGCCAGTTTTTACAAAGGAGATTCTGCCGAAATTTTCAGTAAATTTTGATGTTCTTAAAAACCGCATAATTCGGCTTATGGTATTAAAACTACTTGTTTTAAATTGGTTTTCCTTCACTCTACTTCTTTTCTTGGTTTGGATTTCTGGGTTTTCGGTTTACTTAGATTACGTACGCCTCGAGACGTTTCGTAGTTTAAGTGCCGGTCATGTTCCGTACTTTCGGGACGTGACATAATAATAATAATATACTTGCGAGATCCTCACGACTCGTAAGGAGAATTCCTCCTATGAGACCCATACGGCTCATAGGATTCAAAATCCTTGAGCTACATGGATCTGAACATGTTTTTAAGCCGTCATATCCTCCAAGTTTCCCTACAGGAGGTCCAATATTGACCCTTGTATACAATCCACGGGTACGAATAAATATTCCCTCACCAAGTTCTACCAATGGCGAGAAATGTCCCCATATGGTGAACGACACTTGTAAGTCCTCTTGACTTACAAGGAGAAAACACACTTAGAAGATCTTTATGTCTTACGAGAGAAAGTATCACTTAGGAATCCCCATGATTCCTAAGAAGAAAATACACCCATTAGATCCTCACGACTCGTAGGGAGAAATACCTTTATGAGACCCTTACGGCTCATAAAGTCAAAAAGCCTTAGCCGACAGGATCTTAACCCTGTTTGCTAAGCCACCTTTGTCCAAATTAACAAAGGCAAATGATGATTCACTCCTGACGACATTCCAGTTGTAGCGATGCTGATGCCTAAACAGGTGTCAAACTCTAAGTCCTCCCATGGAAAATGATGATTCGTATTAACAGGTCTTTAGAGTCCCGCAACGAAAGTGCCTGCCCGGGAAAACGCGATGTTACGTACGTATAGGGATACGTACATGAGTTCGATAAAATATGAATATTGGATATACGTGTTCAATCGGACGACTGTTATACTAGTCGGTTTCACAGCCGGAATACCAAGTCAAGTATTGACTTGATAACCGTATTAATGATATGGTTTCTAGTAAAGTGTATATGATACACACACTCTCTACAGTATATGACACTGGAAAGATATTGATGGCATTTCGTGTATGTGATACATGATGTGTACGTGTATAGGATACATGTACTAATACTTATTTAATATGTGTGTGTGTGTGTGTATTTGATATATATATTAAATCCCACCATTATTAATTTAGTATAAATAAATATACAAATATATATATATATATATATATGTAAATGCATATATATCTTTATATATGTATATATGCTAATGTATATATATACATATTATTTTATATTTAATATATTAAATTTGGTGGAGGGGCCCACCCTCTCTCTTATTTGTTGACACACACATGAGAGAGAGTGGAGGGTGAGGGCATGTGTCATGGTTAAATACATGACATGGGTGGAAAAATTACACATGACACAATTCATTTCTTTTTCCAAGCCATCACAAATACATTTTCTCCTTCTTCTCAACAAGAGTTTAAGCTCTCTAGGTTAATGGCAATAGTTTCCTGTAAGTACACGACAGCGCCCCGGCCGTCTAACAGATGCCAAATGCGGAACAAAAACTTTTTAGCTGGCGCTATCGCATACTATAACCCGGATCTGCCATTAAAGCTAAACTAATAAACTGTAAAGTGGGTAGAAATGTTATACCGAACGATCCGAGTCCTTCGGTCTTCAACCATCATCCCACGCTTTGTTGCGGCTGCTCCGATCTTCTGAAACTCCAGTCTTCTCGTCCAGGTGGCACCACGTCGACGGATCTTTAAACGGGCTCCCGCCTCTGAACCGAGGCAACTCGATCATCAAGTTTGCTAAAAGAGATGACCAAGATTGATGTAGAGAATGAGTAGAACACTTTGTCTCGTTACGTCCAAGGCTATGGACGAACGGTTAATGAAGTTGCCTTTTTGGATCAGGTGAAGGAATAAATTGAGTTATGAAATTTCCATATACTAAAACTATCATCTTATTTTCCCAAAAATTAATCCATTGCCTCCACAAAGTGGCCGGCCAATATATGAAGAGGGGGGTGAGTGTAGGAGAGAGGAGGGGGTGATCATAAGCATTAAACAAGAAATGAGTCACTTAACACCTAGCATTTATGATTAATGCTTCCTAATGAGTCACTACCCTAGTCATCATAACACATCACCACTCAATAAATGCATCATTAATCAACTAATGACTCACTAGCCAAGTCACCATCTAGAACCATCTAGAACCATTACTCACCCAAGAAAAGATAAATCTGTATTTAACCGAATGTTTAACACGGGTGATAGAAAACAGGAAACTGGCAACTTCCAAAAGTGATCCTGAAACGAATTTCAGGATAACCCCATAATAGTATAAACATACCCGCATTTGTATTTCGACCGAATACAAATGCAACTGAGACAAAGATATTATATCTACACAGTATAATACTTGGATCCGTCTTAAACCAAAGCCTACCAGTATAATCTGCCCGAAAAATGACACGTGCGAAAACGCACGTGCATTTTCCGAACGTGCCATAAAACCATACGGCATCTACAACGTTTCGCCCGAACTTAGGAAAGTGTCTGTGGGGGACTCTAATGACTCATCAATACACTGGCACTGGGTATAACCACTAGCACGTCAGAGGTACAAGTTGTACGTAACGGTTGTCTATGTATTGATTGGAAGGGAAGCTGACGAGCGAACTCATCTAGAAACCCTACTGAGCCTGACAGTGACAATATCCGTACAGTCCGGTCCATTCATCTATGAGTATCGCATATAGGGCCTAGGGGGCCGGTAAACGTCAGACCCCCAATAGCTGTATAAGTCGTGTCAGAGAGCAGCCCAGAACACCCTGAGATACTACTGGAATACCTTCCAGTAAATCTCGATTACCCTGGCCAGGGATTTTGTGTAATGGCTCTCCTAAACACAGCGCGATCTCACCCTCAATACCGGGAGAGACGAATCCCCGACGATCTTCTCACTGCCTCCATGTGGCTCGGGACTGTACCCAAAATATACCTGTTTGCACGACTCCTTTGACCCGTGGTAGGGTATAAAACAAAGTACAGTAGGAACTCACACGAGACAAACGCCGAACTCAGGTCGATGAACTAACCTGTACACATGTCACCAGGGAACTGCTATCTGACGCTAGGTATAATATCAACCAGCAAGTTCCCGACGAGTCCTATCCGGTGTACTCATAACCTAATGAGCACATGTATACATCTTAGGTGAACCAACTAACACCAATAGCTTGTGAGACCGGCCACCGCCCCTCGTCGGGGTCTCGAATGTATGCACTAGTCTACTCTGGAGTATCGATGCCCTGTCTCGAAACTCCCACGACTAGGGACACTTTAAGGATGTGCTTATAGACCCCAGCTCCCACATATATGATCGCCATCATACTGCTGGCAGTCAAGCAAGAATCCTATGGGCTTTATCAACATATACATGATGATAAAGACAAACCAGATAGCATACTATCATCTCGAGTAAAACTGTTCTATCGGTATAGGTCCTCCCTCAATCATTGCAATCACGTACCTGCGATCCAATAATTGACTTAGAGGGCACTATATCCAACAATCTCCCACTTGCACTTAAGGTTAATTATTGTGATGTCGCGTACTCACAGCTCTTGTGATACCGAACATCCAACTCCTCTACTAATCAGTTTCACAAAGCTCATTTGCAAAACTATTGTGTTCGAGGAATAGCCTCAGTGAGTGGATCCGCCCTAATGTTTCTTTCTATGTCTCTCTTAATCTCAAGTTCGCGGAGAAAGCCATCTCCCGAATCGAGTAATACCTGACTTAGAATATGTCTGGATATCTGATGGGACCTAGTTCATAAATGAACTCCAAATCCAAACTTCTTAGACTGTATCGACAACTGAAATTAATCGGTGTCAAGCACCATGCCTCCCACAGTATCCTCTTGGACCACCTGTCCATAATACTGTCCCTCGTGAGAGGGAAAACTATAACTCTGACAATCACTCTGTCATCCATGTCACCTTTGAAGCCTGGAATGATAACCGTCTCCCGAAGGAGGCTGCCATTATCAAATCTATAGAACATCCATTCATGTTCTAAAACTGCTTCCTAATGTTTCTCCAGGATTGGATTAATATAAACTTATCGCATCTGTTGCAAAAACAACATATGGTGTGGTACTTGACATCTCATGATTGGCTCAATTGCCTAAGCAAGTGATCTGCCAATCATGCACATCCCTCTCCCCTTTAGTCTGTAAGACACTTTTAGAGAGGGTGACTCCATCACCTGCAGGTACACCACCATGCCAGTAGTCATCTATTCTAAAATACTATTAGAACACTGTCAAAGTACCCATATTGGGAAACTACCCAAATCTAGATCTAAAACCATAGATCTGGTAACCATAATGTCAAATATTATATCCATATCCTTTGTGGAGAAACAACTGTGTGACGACCACAGCACAACCGATCGTAGTATAGGAATTTTACTTCCTACTCTGTGTATGTCATCCAAATACCAGGACATCACACCCTACTACCTTCTTAACAGATCCATCCCCTATTCTGATGAAGTCAAAGCCATGACTTCTACATCAAAATTAGATGATCTAATCTCTGCTATATTTGCTCAAGCCTATAAATAGACATAAGCTACTTGCTCACTATACTATGCTCCCACAGACTACGACAACCCTCTGGCAGAATAATATAAATGTATACTTCTAAAGCTTGTTTAGAACGACGCTATACTTAACTTCCTGCCGGGTCTCATAGTCTGGAACAATAGTAGTGTCAAGTCCGGGTAAACAAGAACCTCCCTGTCACCGTCCTTGAGGCTACCGGAGTACCTCTCGGGTGTCTGAGGTTACCCTCCATGTCTGCGGAGTGGCTATTGGAATGTCAAACCTGATTGAATATATAGGACCTATTAAATTTTCCGTAATCGTTTGTGGTTCTGGAATCACTTCCAGTTCTACCATACTCCCACTACTGTTTTCTGAAAAACATTTTAATAAAACTGTGGCGAGTCAAGAACAATATCACTATTGATCTTCCAGATGGTAGAAAATCAACCCTCGTCAAAGCCAGGGTCAACCCACAAACTGCCATTACAGAAACGTGCCTTGAGTTATCCAGTGTCTGGTTTTAAGCATAAGCTGGACAACTCTCCTTACCTTAACATCGTTAAGATATGAAGCATTCTATATCCAATATAGAAAATTTTGGCACTTATTTAATTGGAACCAGATTCAAATCATGCAGCTGTCTCCAGTGCATATCAACTTAATGGAGAGAGGCTAATCAGCATTACTCAACTTAGGAATCCATCCAATTATGAGTAACCTGAAAGAGAAACAAGTTTCTCAAAACCATTACTATCAACTGAATACCAATCACAAGAATCTACATCTTCGATTTCTTTGAAGAATCCCGATACTTGCGACACCTGGTTCTCTACTTTATTCCTATATCCACAACTTCTTAAAACTTAGACATTGTATTTCTACGAAACACTTGTCTAAAAACTAGAGAAGTTACAAGTAAATAGAATATAGTACGAGGACCAACCCCTTTGTCCTGATGGACACTGGACAACATACAATACTCTGTATAAGTCCGCTGAGTTGAATAACTCAAAACTTGTGCATCGTAGGTTGAAAACTGTACCCAGGCGATTTCCTCAAATATCACTAATTCCAACGAATTCTGATATAATGAGGATGATCACCTAATTCCCAATAACTTACTCCCACTCATCATCTGTAAAACTATACAGATGTGAGAATCTTACTTGGTAAATACATACACTAGAGTAAGTGTCTAATTGAGAAATCAGTTTTCTATTAACAACACACAGTGAAACATGAATATGTTTCAAAAGGGTATCCGGGTATTCATAGTAATGCCTTTTTCCATTATTCAGATTCATGACTATAACCGTATATTTCCCTGCCATCTCTCTAATTCCCTTTATTTGTCTTTAGTCGTTACCTTCTGTACACCATCGTTAGGCTAAAATGGTTTTCTTCCTTCCCTACCGTTCGGCACTAGCCTATGGTTTGGAAGAAGAATATCCAGTAAGCATAATAGGTGTACCCTCCTAAACCTAGGAGTACTCGTAACTTGAGAGAAGGTGATGATAAAAGACAACTGAATAAACCTTATTCCTATTTCTCCTAAACCAGAATCCATCCTCGAAAAATATCCTTCGAGTTCGTATATAACCATACGATAGATTTATCCAATGGAATTGGATGTTCGTAGTAATACGGGTTGTTCTGGAGAAATGAAAGGTGAAGTAGGAGTGGCGATGAAATACGTGGTTTGGTCGTGAATGTTAATAGTCGCAATTTACTTTGCCCTCTTTCTAATTCCTTTATCTTGTCTTTACACATTACCTTCTGCACACCCTACTTAGGCTAATTGGTTTTCTTCATTCCCTACCTTTCGGCACCTGCCTATGGTTTGGAAGAAGACTATCCAATAAGCGTAATAGGTGTACTCTCCTAAACCGAGCCCTCCCAACCTGAGAGAAGGTGATAATAAAAGACAACTGAATAAACCAATTCTATTTCTCCTGAACTAGAATCCATCCTCGAAAAATATCCTTTGAGTTCGTATATAACCATACGATGGATTTATCCAATGGAATTGGATGTTCGTAGTGATACGGGGTGTTCTAAGAAATACAAAGGGTAAAAGAAGGAGCGGCAATGACTTATGTAACTATAGACAATCCAAAAGCCAGTATTTTAAGAAGGTTCGGTCAACTTGGTCACTGAGTTATAGTCTAGGGTCGGTCAAAAGTCGCTGTCAAAGAGAGAGAGAAAAGAAACATTCTGCGTGCACTCTAACCTAGATTAGAATGGTTATCACTTTATCTAATTAGGAAACCTCTCACTGTAATCTCAAATTCTCCTCCAAACCTGAAAGAAGAATTAGTCGGGATCACCTGAAGAGTAAACCAACTCATCAGTGAGAATCGGGATCCAACTCTCATCGCATGATAACGTGAAGGAATCCACTCATGTTATCATACTCCAAAAGGTATGCTCAAGTTTTGCAAGTTTCCTGTATGTTTGAAACTCCCGATATAATTTTTATCCCATGCTCTTATGACCTTGACGTAGGCCAACAAATCATAAGCCACATGTCAAGTTCTACCCATCGTTGTCCTGATTAATTTAGGTCATCATACATGCCCTTGACGTAGGCCAACAAGGCTGTACGTCTGTCCTAAACTAATGCATCTATCTGTGCAACAAATGAATACCCAGCAGCTACCAAACACTATGCCTTGACGTAGGCCAACAAACATAGCTTGAATACTACTGACCATCCATAAGAAATGACGGAGGATTACGGCTGGTTTTTGGCGAAAAACCTTTAACGTAATGAACTTGATCTCATTGAAGGAACCTGGTAGCTTTTTATAAAAATATAGTGGCGAAAACCTTTTGCTAAAGAAGTCACTCCCGGTGAAGGGATCTCGGCTCTTTCCTCGTGGAATGAGGTGCAGGATATTCCAACTGAATACCGCGATGCAAAGCAACTTGTAATCGACTATATTGAAGTTATTACCCTGACGCAAACTTCTGCCCAAGGGGTCACTCCCGGTGAAGGGATCTCGGCCCTTGCCTCGTCGAATGAGGTGCTGGATATTCTAACTGAATACCGCTATGCAAAACAAAAGGAAACGTTTTTGTAATAACTCCTTTTTAAAATTTGTTCCAACAACATCAAATATAGGTTTTTTTATCCTTGCATTGATAAGAATCAATGCAGTCCCATCAATCAATCACACCAGAAAAGAACGAAAATAAAATGTACGTATATGTCATCCGCATTCGCTACTGGGTCCCATCATTACCTATTAGGTTACTTAACTAACGACAGAGCGGGGACTGAACTAGCGTGGGTGTAAAACATATACAACATCTAATAGTATATATACTAATATACAATAATCGCTCCAGGCATGATAATATGCAACATTACAGAAAAGTAATAAGCATCACAGAATAATACAGATAATCTGGGATCTCCGGGTTTCACAGAGCCGCTACTGAAACCCGACGTTCCCCTGGTCATGTGGATAGCCTGTGCAATGAAACCTAGACCCCTACGGGTGCGGCAAGTTACCCGCCAAAACCTGAAGCGAGGCAGCCCCTATAGCAAAGTGAATGGACCACCCGGCACTTCATGGAATCCGGTAACTTGAGCACCCCTCCTTGGGTCAACCTGTACCCCCTACGAGTGCGGCGAATAGTCTGCCAATTCTAGAGTGAAGCCCTTCTGCCTCTCAAAGCCATGAGATACAGACCCGTTGCCCTCCAGAACACGGCTATCTGTGCACTCCATCTCGGGATAAACCTAGTACAGAAATGAAAATATATACAACGGGTATATCGACCTCATCCCGGTCGTGCCCCAAAAGAATAATATACAAACAGGCAGTGACGGCAGTCCACAAGTCGGACGCTCGCCTCGCAATATCAAATGTACAAATAAATCCAAACAGCACTACCATTGCACACTGCTATCCACCACGACATATCCGCAACATCACAGCATAACACAGAACATCAACGCGAATGTCACGTTCGCAAACCCGTCTAAAAGAACTATAGCAAATAGACGCGGTTTACCGCTCGAATGACATTCACGGTCGGAGATATAAAGTAAGTACTGTAAACTAACACGTTTAAATTTCGATCGACAAAATTTCCCAAAGTGGACCCCACGTACATCTGCTGTATAGTAATAAAACCTGGGCCCAAAAGAACAATACCAGAAACCTCAATTTCCCAAGATGAAAGCCCAGAAGAAAAATGGCCCACCAAGTCACCAAGATGGCCGCGCTTCCGCGGTCAAAGCTAGGCTTTGACCGCGGATCCGCGGCCGTACGGTCGAATTGGTGGATCTTTTTTCTTCTGTTTCCATTAAAAAGCCTGCTTAATTTTCTGGTATGGTCAAAATAATTTTTCGAACAGATTTAAAATCAACAGAAACTTTAACACATGGAAATTGCGATTTTGAAAAATTCCGCTCGATCGATATTTTAAACTGTTAGCACAAGTTAGTAAAGCTTAATGGTGAGACTCTGATACCACTGTAAGTACACGGCAGCGCCCCGGCCGTCTAACAGACGCCAAATGCGGAACAAAAACTTTTTAGCTAGCGCTATCGCATACTATAACCCGGATCTGCCATTAAAGCTAAACTAACAAACTGTAAAGTGGGTAGAAATGTTATACCGAACGATCCGAGTCCTTCGGTCTTCAACCATCATCCCACGCTTTGTTGCGGCTGCTCCGATCTTCTGAAACTCCAGTCTTCTCGTCCAGGTGGCACCACGTCGACGGATCTTTAAACGGGCTCCCGCCTCTGAACCGAGGCAACTCGATCATCAAGTTTGCTAAAAGAGATGACCAAGATTGATGTAGAGAATGAGTAGAACACTTTGTCTCGTTACGCCCAAGGCTATGGACGAACGGTTAATGAAGTTGCCATTTTGGATCGGGTGAAGGAATAAAATGAGTTATGAAATTTCCATATACTAAAACTATCATCTTATTTTCCCAAAAATTAATCCATTGCCTCCACAAAGTCGCCGGCCAATATATGAAGAGGGGGGTTAGTGTAGGAGAGAGGAGGGGGTGATCATAAGCATTAAACAAGAAATGAGTCACTTAACACCTAGCATTTATCATTAATGCTTCCTAATGAGTCACTACCCTAGTCATCATAACACATCACCACTCAATAAATGCATCATTAATGAACTAATGACTCACTAGCCAAGTCACCATCTAGAACCATCTAGAACCATGACTCGCCCAAGAAAAGATAAATCTGTATTTAACCGAATGTTTAACACGGGTGATAGAAAACAGGAAACTGACAAATTCCAAAAGTGATCCTGAAACGAATTTCAGGATAACCCCGTAATAGTATAAACAAACCCGCATTTGTATTTCGACCGAATACAAATGCAACTGAGACAAAGATATTATATCTACACAGTATAATACTTAGATCCGGCTTAAACCAAAGCCTACCAGTATAATCTGCCCGAAAAATGACACGTGCGAAAACGCACGTGCATTTTCCGAACCCTGCCATAAAACCATACGGCATCTACAACGTTTCGCCCGAACTTGGGAAAATGTCTGTGGGGGACTCTAATGACTCATCAATACACTGGCACTGGGTATAACCACTAGCACGTCAGAGGTACAAGTTGTACGTAACGGTTGCCTATGTATTGATTGGAAGGGAAGCTGACGAGCGAACTCATCTAGAAACCCTACTGAGCCTGACAGTGACAATATCCGTACAGTCCGGTCCATTCGTCTATGAGTATCGCATATAGGGCCTAGGGGGCCGGTAAACGTCAGACCCCCAATAGCTGTGTAAGTCGTGTCAGAGAGCAGCCCAGAACACCCTGAGATACTACTGGAATACCTTCCAGTAAATCTCGATTACCCTGGCCAGGGATTTCGTGTAATGGCTATCTGTACACATGTCACCAGGGAACGATGAACTAACCTATACACATTTCCAGAATACCTTCCAGTAAATACGAGACAAATGACGACCTCAGGTCGATGAACTAACCTGTACACATGTCACCAGGGAACTGCTATCTGACGCTAGGTATAATACCAACCTGCAAGTTCCCGGCGAGTCCTTTCCGGTGTACTCATAACCCAATGAGCGCATGTATACATCTTAGGTGAACCAACTAACACCAATGGCTTGTGAGACCGGCCACCGCCCCTCGTCGGGGTCTCGAATATATACACTAGTCTACTCTGGAGTATCGATGCCCTGTTTCGAAACTCCCACGACTAGGGACACTTTAAGGATGTGCTTATAGACCCCAGCTCCCATATATATGATCGCCATCATACTGCTGGCAGTCAAACAAGAATCCTATGGGTTTATCAACATATACATGATGATAAAGACAAACCAGATAGCATACTATCATCTCGAGTAAGACTGTTCTATCGGTATAGGTCCTTCCTCAATCATTGCAATCACGTACCTGCGATCCAATAATTGACTTAGAGGGCACTATATCCAACATTTCCATGGTGAGGGAGTGCAAAATGTAGAGGGTATCCATCGTTCGCATCGCCTTCCTCCACGCATAGCAAGCCTCTGGAGGAATTTTCTCCGACCAGTGACGGAGTTGGAGCTCGGGCAGCCCACTTTCAATGCGGATCATCTACGGCGAGGTAGTCGGCGTGCAGACGCGTTCGGGAGCGCACGGAGTTTAGATGGGGTCTTCCGGGATTATCCGGACACGTTGGAAAGGTTGTAACACCTCTGAACTTTACTTTATGCTCTTTACTTTAGCTAGAAACTAGTGTTTGGACGATCTCGGTGTATGGTCGATCGCGCCCCCACGGAATTTTTGTTCTTCGTTCATTCCCGCTTCCGTTGCGCGCACGCTCGGGGGGCGCCCGTCCTTACAGTGGTATCCTGGAAATATTCCAATTGCAGAGATGTTGAAACCAAAATTGGTATCAAATCTCAAGTTCCTAACTCGTAATAAAACTCAGCGAGTCGCAAAAAAATGCATTTGAAAAAGCCGAAATGTTTGGGCAACTCGCAACAAAAAGCAGCGAGTAAAAAATAAAAAATATACATAGCCGAAATGTTTGGGCGACTCGCAATAAAAAATAGTGAGTAAAAAAATACATAGCCGAAATGATTGGGCACCGCGATAAATAGCCGAAATGATTATGCAATCGCGACTCTCGCGATGCAAACAGCTGAAAAGATAGAGTATCGCGGAAATAAAAAATAAAATAAAATAAAATGTCCTATGCACTACAAGTATGTCCATATTGACTCTTGTATATGATCCATGGGCATAAATGAAATAAAGGGACCATAATTTCCCGCCACGCTTCGTCAAAAGGAGAACAAGTCTTAACAGTACATATATAACCTCGGGACTATCCCTGCATCCCCCTCCTCATCCCAGCAAGGGCAGACACAACAATCACAGCGAAAATGGAGTAATGGCAAAATCCTAGCTCTGGTTCGACGTTCTTCTCATAACAACAAAATGCAGACGCAATGTCAACAAAGACCCAAGTGTCAAATAGAAATGGAGTGACGGCAAAATCCTAGCTCCAAGTCTTGATGGTTCATACACAACCTAGATATCACCCCGACGCTCTCCTCATTTCAGCAAGATGCGAACGCGACTATCAAATGAAATTAGGGCGATGGCATATCCCAAGCTCCGGACTTCAATTGCAATACAAACAGCATAGAGGTCATACAGATGTCTACCCTACTTCAGCAAAGAATCGGCGCGACATCGCCAAAGAAAAAAAAACGAAGTGACGACATATTCCTAGCTTCGGGTCTTGACAGAAACTCATATAAAGCATAAAGACCATTGGAGATCATCCCACCCCAGAAGGTTGCGGTTATGACTCATCGGGGCTCTAAATTGAGCCAAACCTCAAGTAAAAAGCGTCATGGCAAATTTTTAACGCTTTCTCTTCCGACGGTAATATGGCCTGAGGAGATTACTTGAAGACATTTTGTCCAACCCCCGAAGGGATCAGAGACACGACAGTCGTGGGGTTACTCAAACAACAGCTTAAAAACTGTAAATCGAGAAATACATCAACAAACGCGACGGTACCACGGACTAAAACCCTAGTACTACAAACCTAATGGACCTCTGTCGTAAAGAATGAGGGTTATCTACACACAACGTTAGGACAAGTTTTCCTGTAAACCCAAGGAAAGTAAACTAAAGATACTCCGAAATGAGTGAATAAACTAGAAACTCCAAGATGAGTGAATAAACTAGAGACTCGTAAACGAGTGAATAAACTAGAGACTCCGAAACGAGTGAATAAACTAATTGGTGCTAAATTGAGACATCAAACACAGAGGAGCGCGTGCAAAAAAAAGTATATTCCTTATTCATGAATCAAAGTGTTTGAAAAATACAATTTAAACAAAAAGGGGGGATACAATTTTAGCCATTAAGAAGGTGGGACTTTCAATAAATTGGCAACCCGCTCACTCTCTTCGCCTACAATAGTCAACCCAAACACTGACGAAGTCTTCGTTGTGGAAAGTTAGAAACGTCGCAATATAGGGTTGACATCATCTGAAAAGTCCGCAACAGAAGTGAGAGATTCAACGTTAAGGTCTTCGATAAATTCGCTTAGCATCCGCCTGCTATTTGCTGCACCCCTGAAGGACTGACGCATAGCGAAGAGCCCCGCAGGCATAGATATGCCAGATTCAAGATGAGCCAAAGCCGGTGTAGCTGCTGTAGAATAAAGCACGCACAAGGAAGGGTCAGATTTTAACCTATGAACTAAAAAGGACGATGATGAACGAGACCTAACATACCAGTAGTCGAAAGTGGCAAGTCGGGAAGCTTAAGAGGCTTTGTTATTCCTTCGTTCTCTCCCTCAAGCCGTAAGACTATGGCCGATACGAGAAAAACTTAGCGATAGAAAGATCACTCGTGAAAAGATGAAATGAGAGATGAAGATATACTAACTGACGCTCGAGGCAGGAACGAATTCTGATTGGAAGGCGAAGTGTGAGCTTAGCATTTGGCATAGGCGGTCAAAAAGCACTTCTACAGTATTGAAACAATATATGGTAAAGAAATTAATCCAAGAAATAATATCTATATGGAAACAAGGAATTGAAAAGTCTTTACCTTCCATCATTAAACCTGAAAGAATTCGGAGGGGGGGCACAAAAGAGAAAGATGGAACAGTGACAGTCATGGCAGTGGCTGACAGTGTTTCTTCAATCAGCACAACACCGGGGTCTACCGCATCTGTATTCAGAATAAAAGAAATATCAGCAAAAATGTTTAGCAAGATTGGTTAGCCCGAAAGAAATAACACAAGGAATACCTGATGGGATAGAGACCGTAGCAGTGCCTGGAGCGCCACTAACCATGACGGCTTCCTCGGCTTCCACCATCACCGGAGAGATGGATTCAACGTTGAGACCTTTGTCCCCGAATCAATAAGGGTCGTCGTCATGCTCGCATCACCTGCTGATACTAGGGATCCACACGGGGAGAAAACGTCAGTTAGAGCAGCCCCTGATTCGACAGGAAGGCCTGACGCCCTAAACTCTTCAAACGCGGGCGCTTCACCCACCACGTTGATACCCAAACTCGGACCTGTCACATCAATCAGGGGCAAATATGTTATAATTCAAAAAAAAATACTGTAAGAAGAAACCTGGAAAAGTAAACAAGCCATACTAGGTTTCAATAAGAGATCATGTGCTATTTTACCTTGAAGAAACCGCTCATCTTTTCGCAAGCCGCACGCGCAACCTGCCTATGAGCGGTAGACAAGGCAGGAGGAATGTCCTCTATAGGAACATCAGAGGGTCGGGCATCACTCGAACCCGCTCCTGCGGCCAAGTTAGCCTAATGCTTCTATGCTGCGTGCTTTTTACGCTTCCTCTCAGCATTGGCCGTACGAATGGATATCCTCAGGACCTCTGACAGGGGGACATCTTTGTCCAAATTAGGCTCGGCCTCCAGATCTGCTACAACATCCATCATCGGCTACTTTAAAGACGCCTCTCGTGGCAGCCCTGGGGTGACCTCAACCGTAGCCGGTGGCTCTGAAGTCTCCTCCACACCACCACCTAAAGACGGCATGGTACTCGAAACCACATGTGTAGCGGTGATTCCTGTAACAGAAAGAGGAAGGGGGTCAGGGTATGAACGAAATGAATTAAATATGTAAATGTGTCGCAAAACATACCGAGACCCATGGAAGTGCGAAACCTCTCCTCTTCCTCAAATGTCTTAAGGGATGCCAAGTGGGCCTCTTCAGTGGAGATTCCTGTTAAGAAAAAGAGCGTTAATAAAGCATAATAAATTCAAAGAAAAAATGTGTACAGAAGAATGTAAATGGAATATACCGGACGCCGCAAGAGAAGCAAGCACTGCCTGCTTACGGGCTAATCTTTCAGAAGTCTCGATAGCGGCTTGAAGATCAGTAGCAGTATTCTCGTCGACAGAGGCTTCGAACAGACCAACGTTGGTGCCGTATTCGGATAAGCCTTCGCTATAAGGAGCATGCGGCTCTTAACCGAATACAATGTCAGCCGAGAATAAATATTTCTTCTTTTTCTGCGAGCCGGACCTAACACCCGACGACAAAACTTTGCGCTTAACAGGCTTCTTTGGACGACGAGTTTCGATCTCCGAGACAATACCCGACATAAGGGATGCCACAACCACCACAGTCACGGGAGCACTTACATTCGGCAGTGGCTTATTCGGAAAGACTCATGGAATTACAGCCGTGGCACCCTTTCTTAAAGAAGGAAGGACAATTGCTTGTCGCTTCGGCGGAACCGCGGGATTACTGGCCGGGAAAAAATCCTTCTGGTCGAGAAGCATCCGCTTTTCATCTTTGATGATGGCACCCGTGGCATGCTGGTACCAAGCGATAAAAGCATTTAAGGATTTCAGGATATAGCTCGGCTCACTAATCAGAAAATGAGACCCCATATTTAGCTGCATGTAGTGATGCGCCGCGTTGTGAACGCTCTTTTCTGTAGCAACCGGGTCAACGAGGAACGCTTCAAGGGGAACGCCTTGGTTGTAACCAAAGTGCTGGGCGAAACGATGCGAGTTGTATCTCATAAATAACACCGAGGCGTCCTGTCTGAATACAAGGAAACCCGGCCTGATGGAATATAAATGAACGATCTCCCGGGGCCTCAACGCAGAAGCTCTATCCTTGAAGACATCGTGGAGTGGCTGGATTACTTTGGAAGATTCTTTGCCGATGGTCAAGACCCTATCGACAAAGGTCATGTTATCCCCGACCATGCGCGGGCGAAGAAGCAATCGCTGAGCCTCTCGCTGGGTTGGGTCTGGAGAAGAAGCATCGACCAATTGCATGACCCAAGGAAAATTATATCCTTCATAAAATTTGGGCCGTTTATGCATGCCAAAAGCACCCAGCACGTGCATCTTGATCCATGAGATGAAGTAGTGCAATGGGGGATTTACGGGCTTCAAACCCGGCTGAGTGGTGTCAGTCGCTATACTCAGACCATGATATAAGTGAGCCAGTCATGCGACCCCGATAGCCATGCGTGTCCCCACGGCGATGCGATGAGTCAGATAAAAGACAGATGATCTCATATAGCGATGGTGCATTAGAAGTGCAAACCAACTCAGACACAAGCCGATAAACCCCATGAAGAACGACTCATCATCAATGTCCGGAGCGGCAATCTCTGCGAAAGGGACGACTGGAGTATCCGAAATAAAGAATTTCTTTAAATCTTCCTCCGCAGTCGGCAGTTTGTCCAAACCAAATCCGAACGGATCATCGAGCTTGGAAAACTTCATAGTTTTCTTCGAAAGAGCCTCCGGACGAAGAAAGCGGACAACAAAGTCCGTAAATCAAACTCCATGGCCCCCGGACTCTAAGAATAAGCTCTCATATATGTTCAACACTTTGATCAATCTCGGAAACTTGTGTCGAATAGCATTTTCTGGGGTAAGACCCATAACAACTGATTCAATAGCGAAGATGTACTCATTAGGAGGAAGTATCTCCTCGTAATGCTCTCCTCTGACGAGTAACCCGGATATCTCCGTGAATTCCTTCAGTGAGATTGATACCTCCCGATCTGATAAGAGAAATGTGTGGGTCAGGATATTCCATTGCTCCAGGAAGGATTTAACCCACCACACATGAGGAGTGTAGTAATAAAAAAGGGACGCATAGATCGCTGGATATAACCCGGTCTTTAGCAGCAATGACTTCTTAGCTGACAAAATGTAACAGGCCTACTACAGATAACCAGCCGAATGACGGGAGTCACTCCTATTGTAAGACCTGGCCCCAAGGATGCGCTTCTCCTTGGCATATGCGACGCCCCAGAATGACTAGGGCCATCGACAGTTGCACCGGTATCGACGCCATGGAAGATTGGAGATGACCTTTTAAGGTCCAGTTGACCTCTTCCACCGCATAAGTGACCTGCGGAGGGTCAGCGTAATGGATTAACGGGATCGGCTCTGACGGCATCGCACAAGTGAAGCTGTGCTGACCCCGGATAATGTAACTGTACCACGATCCCCACAGATGAAGAGACTTCTGCTCTGGATCGTAGTTTCGAATTAGCGCAAAGACCTCCCGATCTGTAGACGCATCAGCAAAAGCGCTTTCTGAATGGACATAAGGAAAGAAAGGATCAAAGGCCATAGTACGTGGAATAAAATCCGTAAAGAGTTAGTTATCGGCAAAATGTAATTTACTACAACTAAAGGACTTAGCATCTGCATTCCACTAAGGCATATTAAAGTCACCGCAATAAAAAGGGGGGAACAATGGACCCCACAAAATCAGGATGGTGCCTCATCAATGATGAGGCATGCACACATTGTGAGAATCCAAAAGGATTCTCATTAAATGAGAAATCTTATTAAGCGGTGGGGTCCAAAACTCCTAATGTTCTTGAAGAACGTGTTCTATAACAGATCCAAATCTGTAAGAAAAATCTACAACAAAAATCCTTAAAAGAAAAAAGGGAAAAGGAATAAAATTCCTAAAAATTCTCAAAAATGCCCTAGAGCTAAGCTTTGTCATATAAACTGGAATCAAATTTCTCTGATGAGAGGATTAAATCCCAGAAATCTCCATGGGAAAGATACTGGAATTTAATTCCAGAGAACCCTCGAAGATCAGAGTTAATAATAGGGCAAAACCCTGAGATCTTTAAGACCCACGGTCTACCTAAATAAAGTATTTTTAAGATCTCTAAAAGTCCATTTCAAGAAAAAGAGCCAAGTTCTGTTAATGGGTTAAAATTCCAAAACAAAAAAGAGTCTTTTTTAAAGAGATAAAAAATTGGTCATAATTCTTACCAAGTTTCTTAAACAGAGTTAAACTCTAAGAGTTTCTTTGGGCAGAGATCTAAGCTCTGAGAAGAGAATTAAATTCTCAAGAAAGAAGAAGGAAGAAGACAAAATGAAAGTCATCTCAAGGGCCAAAGGCCCTATTTATAAGATGTGAAGGGACGGTTCAACTCCCTAGAAGATCCAACGGTGGAAAAAGATGACACTGTTGCACCCACATGTAAACCACGTGAGAGCAACGGTGGGGGCATTTGTTTCCCCAATATTTAGATATTTTAAAAGAGAAAAACTCTGTTGAAATTTAATGGGGCAGCACCCCCACGTGCTTCTCATGAGGGCGCCAGCGCCAATGTGCAAAGCACAGAAAAGAATCTGGATAAGAATTAAATTCTAATACGGCGCCGCACGTGCTCCTCACGCTGGCGCCAATGTGCAAAGCACTTTCTAAATAAGAATTAAATTTTTATATGGAGCCGCACATGCTCATCACGCAGGCGCTAATGTGCAAAGCATAGGAATACCCATCATAAGAATTAAATTCTTAAGTGGCGCCCACTGGCACAACACGTGAGTGTCGACGCCCAAGTAGAATTAAATTCTACGTTTCCCTAACAAAAATTTGGGATACTCTCTGTTAAACAGAGCCATTGGATCAAAAATCCAACGGAGATAATAAATCATCAAAATATAGAATCAAATTCTATTAGAAGAAAATATCTCCCAAATCTTTCTAAATAAGAAAGGTACTCTCGGTTGGATCAATGATCCAATAATAGAATAAAATTCGGTTTTGGGAATATATTCCCTCAATCTTTTTAAACAAAAAAAAAAGATTGCTTTTTATAAATCATAGAACTCTCGGATTAAAAATCCAATGGTGATTAAAAATCACCACTTTACAGAATAAATTCTGTATATGGGAAAATATTTTCCCAATCTTATTAAAAACAAGAAAATATTGTCGCGCCCCGCTTCCCAGTGTACGGAATCAGTGACGTGGCGGGCCACAACGTATTTACTAAGAAATAAATACGTTAAGCGTAATTAATCAATATATATATATATATATATATATATAATGCACAAGAATGACATGTGATATAAAATAAACAGCAACCTTTATTTACTTTCATCTTTACATACAACATGTAACGCTTTGAAATTCATTTAGATTAATTTCGTGTTAATTAGCGATAATGCGTGTTTTTCATAAAATCTCGTAATTATTTAATTTCCACATAAACTGGAATGAATCAAACTTTAATTGTGAAAATATGTAATTATGTATATAATTGTGTTTTATTAATTATTAATTTGTTTAGAGTTCGCTTAATTAGAAAATTTCCTTAATTATATTTTCCTAAGAAAAATTGGTGTTGCATGCACAACTTAACACATATTGTAACACATTCTTCATTTTTCCCTTTTCATTCAAAATTTTCATTTCCTTCCTTTTTAAATAAAACCATAACAAACAAAAAGAAAACTAAAACTAATAAGAAATAAAAGAAAAGAAAAGAGAGAGTAAGGTGCATTAAATGGGCATGGGAGTATTTGACTTTAGGGCACTCTCTCTCTCTCACACGCACTCTCTCTCCAATCATTTCAGCAGCAGCAGCAGCAGCACCTTCAACTTCTTCTTCTTCTTCTTCTTCTTCTTCTTACACTCCAAGCCTCAATCCCCACCCTAAAATGCATTTTTCTTCATTAAACCCTTGCGAAAACACCTCCATGTTGGTTTTAAATGGCAAGTCTTTGTCTTTAAAGGCAAGTGCAGCAAGTTTAGACTCCCCTAAGACCAACTTGAGTTATTAAGCTCACCATAATCGCTTTATTGCTAAACTTGTAGTTTAATTAGCTTAAAATAGTGTTTTTGTGGGTTTCAGTGCTAATTAGGTGGTTTAAGTGAAGATTAGTTTATGTTAGGGTTGTTTTGGCTTGATTAACTTAATTAAGTGCTATTAGTGTCGTTTAACCTAAGTATTTGCTTCAGTTTACACTAAAATACCATATTGTTTTAGTTTAGGGTTAATTAAAGGTTTTAGTTGAGATTTTGGGTAGTTTTGTGATCTGCTTTTAGACCGTGTGCTTCAGGAAAAAGTTACAAATTCTGGGACTTAGTTACTGAGCTAGGAACACACACACAAAGCATGAAACTCCACCTTCTATCCCAGGCCGCAGAAAAATTCGTTCTGGCCGCAAATTACGGCCAGAAGGGTGAGTTGGATGTCGGGGGTTTTTCTATAGGTGTTTGCTAGGTTTTGTAGGTGTTTGGTATATGCAACTTTTCCTATTTCCACTCGAGTCAAAATATGGGATCTAATACCTTGTTTTCAACACTTTTAGACTTGTGCGACACATGTTCTGAGTTTGGGTCTGGTGTGTTCTGTGTATCACGGCGTGTCAGGATGGTTCCAGGCGCTTGCACACACGTTTTGGTGTCACGTTTGCACACGCGTTAGCTTGCAACGCTAGTTTTCATATAGTCTTGATATCATGTTTTTGCAAGACTTTAGCCTTATGTGTGTTGCTTTGTGTAAATTCTAGGATCGCAGTCGCGGACTTCGGACGCCGCGAAGAAAGGGAAATAGGTGGTCGGATACACCTAGCTCGAGATCACCGGTGAGCAGATTTAACATCTACAGTGGAATCCCCGCATGGCGTTATGCGTCTGGGCTAGTGATGACATGATATTGTCGCATATTCTATTGCATATATAGAGTTGCGCATACACCTTATTGCTTAGTTACTTATTGTGCTTGGACTAGTACCCTTAGAACACTGCACTATTATTGACGGCTCATATTGCACGAGCACTGATTGTATACCACACACGCCGTCAATAATTGCCATGACACGCACAACACACATACAGATATGATATTGTTTGGTTAGGGACATAGCGACATTGATTCATATTCCTTCATGCATATGACATATAGCATACCTGTATACATACATACTTCACTTATACCTAGAGGGTATAGTACATCATTACTGATAGGTAGATACATATACCTTGCTATACCTTCATGTTTATACATATATCGGGCTATAACCACATGTTTACCTTTATTTGATGTTATATAGACTTGGAGAATTTAGGAACCGCATGATATATTTTATAACTTGTTGCAGTTAAATAGCGATTTTCCTTATATGCTCATATTACTGTTTCATGTTCCATATATTATATTCATGGATTTCACATTGAGATATGTTTTCATATGATGTTTTCTGGATTTTTTTATTCCTGCGTATATATATATCAGTGGTATAGGACACTGATATATATATGTATACCCATCGTATATATATATCAGTGGTATGGGACGCTGATATATATATATAGAGAGAGAGTGAGAGAGAGAGAGACCTACAACATATATCATCATGATGATATATGGAAATATACTTATTCTTTATATGTGTGGGCCTATATGGTCGATGAGAGGGGCCTATATGCTCGGGGCCTATGTGCTCGATGTGAGGGGCTTATATGGTCGATGAGAGGGGCCTATATGCTCGAGGCCTATGTGCTCGATGTGAGGGGCCTATATGGTCGATGTAAGGGGCCTATGTGCTCGGGGCCTATGTGCTCGATATATTATATATATATGAGATTTACTCGATATTGAATTTATACGATATTTACTCGATATTGAATTTATACGAGATTTACTCGATATTGGATATAGGATATATGAGATTTACTTGATATTGGATACAGGATATATGAGATTTACTTGATATTAGATACAGGATTTATGAGATTTACTTGATATTGGATACTCAGGATATATGAGACTTACATGATATGAGAGCCAATTTGGGGGCTGATTTGAAGAAATTGGGATTTGGATTGTCTTGATGGACTTTGGTCCTATCACGAGATCAGGATTCCGTGGAAATGACATGTTTTATTCCATACTCCGCATTTATTATTTATGCATCGTTTCATGTATTAGTAGTACCTGATAGAGTACCTTTCATGACTGTTGCATTTACATACTGTTATTTTATACGCATTGCTTTATGTATTAGTAGTACTTGATAGGGTACCTTACATGACTGTTGCATACATATTGCCTTTATTGCTTCATGTATTAGTAGGACCCGATAGAGTACCTTGCATATTGTTGCACTTATATTAGCATTTATTGTTATCAGCTTGCATGCATTAGATTCGCGCTATACGTGCATACTTGCGATTAGCTGCATATGTTATTTACTATTCACGAGTTGGCAACTCACCCCCGTTGTGCCACAATGTTTTGCAGGTTGTTCCTCACAGTAGTCAGAGGCAGGGTTATTTTCATCTATCGTATCACCTTTTGCTGTGGATACCGTTTCGGCTCACAGTGTGCAGTTTTGCTTTAGGTGGGTTTTGTGGTTATCCGTTTATGTTCTTTGTATATTCGTTGTATCATGTACTCTCCATCTACCATTATCATGTATGACTTAGAGACTTGATGTGAGGACAATATTGTATATTATTTTGTGACTTGGATGTCTTTTATGCAGTTTTATTTATATCTTCTTTTATTTCTTCGCTATGATGTCGTATATCTGTTGTGGTGGGTTTTTTCCGCCTTTGGGCGTATTTTTGCTCCCGTTTGGGGATGCTTTACTTATATTTATGTTGTACCCATTTTTGGGGTTGTTTTTTACAAAGGAGGTGCTGCCAAAATTTTAAAGGAAATAAAATTGGGACTTTAAGGAATTTGGGTTGAGATTTCAAAGGTTTTAAAAATGCTATTATCACTTTCTTACTTCTTTTGATGGTTTAGATTGCTGGGTTTTTAGCTTATTTAAATTGCGTTACGCCTGTAGACGTTGCGTAGTTCAGGGGCCGTCACATGCCAATTTCGGGTCGTGACAAAGTTGGTATCAGAGCGCTAGGTTTTACCTTTCGGAGTGTTGGATGACCTTGGTATGATGGAGTAGGTAGCTTAAGCAGAGTAACATAGTGTGTGTATTTCCACGGCATATTCACGACGCGATACTCCGCCTAAAGTGACCTAAGTACAAATTGCTTGAAATTCCTTTATTGATAATATATATCCTTGTGATTCGATTTCCGTGTTCTTATCGAATCCTTTTTCCATGTATGGCCTTTGCCGCCGATGACTATGGGGACTCAGAGTGATGCAGCGAGGGCCGGGGTCAGAGTCGACTCGGGTGGGACGAGGACTGACCAGGATGGCACGCTCGTTGTACAGGAGCAGATAGATCCGCCTTCGACAGATCGTATCGCTAGGCTTGTAGCAGAGATGCATGACTTGCGCCAGACGATGAGGTCTTTGGTTGAGGCCAGTAGAGCGCAGCGACAGGAGCTTGTCACCCATGTTACCCAGTTGTTCCTTACGGTCAGTACACAGTATTTTGTCACTTACACAGCACCAGTGGATGCAACCCTAGTTGACGAGGCACGTATTCCGGAGACTTTGGGAGTTCGAGGACCGAAGAGGGATAGTACAGGTATGTCAGCTCCGAGAAAGAGGTTCAGTCGCCGTGAGATTTCGTGACCGTCGTGGGAGTAGCAGAAGCTTAGGACGAGGTCAGTCTTTTAGCTCCTATTTCCAGGAGGGTCGGCAGCCATGGAGAGGATGCTGTCGGTGTGGGGACCTTCATCACCACATCAGGAGTTATTCCCTAACACCACGTCAGGGTCGTATTCAGAGAGGTCGTAGACACGGAGGGTTCGCTTAGAGGGGACAAGTTGGCAGAGGAGGAGTTCAGCCAGTTGCGGGTAGGGGGCAGACACGAGGGTTTGCTTCCACTCATCAGGACGCGCAGGCATCCAATGCAGAGTTTTCAGGTATTCTTAATTCGTATGTTCTTTTGATGCACTTATTTGTTTTACACACTTTGCGCCGTGGTTGGGCCGAGAGTCATGTTAGCTAGATCAGCCGTTTGTTGTGTTAACTTCTGTCAGCAATTCTTGTGTTACGCGACACGTGTTTCGGTCGTGTGCTAATCGAATAGGAGATAGAGATTTGTCCGTCATGTTGATCCTTCTAGAGAGGTTGGATTTGACGTTCTCCTAGACACGGACTGGTTAGCTATGTGCTAGGGGTCTGTGGACTGCCGCGAGAAAACAGTCAAGTTTTGTTTTCCCGGCAAAGCAGTTCTTGTTGTGCAGGGAGATAGTGGTGCCGCCTCGCACAGCTTGAATTCAGCCTATTTCGCTAGTCGGATTTTGAGGAAAAGATGTCGAGGATTCTTGGCTTTCATTCGTGATACCGGAGCCACAGTGGGATTGTTGGACCGGGTTCCTATCGTGCGAGAGCTTTCCGACGTTGTTCCAGGTGAGCCGGCGAAGCTCAGGAAGCTTAAGGATCAGCAGCAAAGTTGTTTGTTGGGGGCTTGTGCGTCTGAGTATTTCGCTTTGGAGAGCTCCTATTCTGTTTGTCAAAAGAAGGATGACAGTTTGAGGTTGTGTGTTAATGGATCGTCAATTGAACCGAGTTACGGTGAGGATATGTATCATTTACCTCGCATTACCGATTTGTTCGACTTGCTCTAGAGTGTGAGACAGTTTCTAAGTTTGTTTGGGATCAGGCCATCATTGGTTGCGGGTTCAGAGTGATGACATTCCGAATACTGCTTTTGTGCGCGCTACGGGCAGTATGTGTTTTGGTGGTGTCGTTGGACTCACCAGTGCCCTAGCAGTATTCATGGATGTGATGAACCAGATTTCTTCAGGCCGTTCCTCGACCAGTTTATTGTTGTGTCATTGATGTCATTCTGGTCTATTCCAAGAGTCGTAAGGAACGTCAGCAGCACTTGAGGATTTGTTTTGCAGATACTGGGAGAGCACCGGCTGTTTGCTAAATTCTCGGGGTGTTCCTTCAGGCTCGATTATGTTGACTCCTAGGTCTTGTATTTACGAGAGACGGTTTTCGTATGGTCCCGAGGAAGATCGAGGCCGTACAGGTTTGGCCTAGACTTGTGTACGGGACGAAGGTCCGCAGATTTTTAGGCTTAGCAGGTTTTACCGCCGCTTCGTAGAGGATTGCTAATGTAGCGCTGCACCGTTGACTGGACTGACCGGAAAGGAGGTTCCTTTTCTTTGGGCTGAGGCATGCGTGCGGAGTTTTCAGCATTTGAAGACTCGGTTGACAACTGCACCAGTTCTTTCTTTGCTTTCTGGTTCGGACGACTTTGTTGTTTAACTGTGATGTTTTGCGAGTGGGGCTCGATTTTGCGTTGATGCGGCATTATAGAGTTATCGCTTTTACTTTCCGACAGTTGGAGGAAGTACGAGCAGGATATCCCACTCATGATCTGGAGATGGCCGCGGTGGTCGTACGTTGGAGATCGGAGACACTACTTATTCGGAGAGTCGTGTCAGATTTTCACGGACCACCAGAGCTTAAGGTGCATCATCCTGCAGCGGGTTTTTATTGTTGAGACAGCGCCGTTGAATGGAGCTTGTGAAGGATTGTGTGTGTGAGATCCTCGTTACCCATGGCAAGGCGATTGTGGTAGCTGATACTGGAGTCGTAGGCCCGGGGTTAGCTTGTTCCAGTTGTGCGCAGTTTTGAGACAGTCTTCTACATATTTACAGTTCTTGTGCGATCGTTGAGTACATCTTAAGTTCGCCTCTACTGAGGGGGTAGCTTGCTCATGTCCGCGCCCATCCATGTTTCCTTAATCGCTTTCGCGAGGCACTGCCCGCCGATGCTCGTTTGTCAGAGATTCTTGAGCATACTCAGCTGGATAAAGATTCAGAGTCCTTGATTTGTGACCAGGGTGTGCTACGTTTAGGGACGGGTTTGTGTGCACCTGATACCATTGGGTAGAGACGCGAAATCCTAGAGCAGGCACATCAGTCAGCTTTCTGTGTTCATTCAAGTTCCACCCATATGTGACGTGACTTGTGAGATAGTTACGGGTGGGAAGGGATGAAGAGTGAAGTTTCGGATTTCGTTTCAAGGTGTCTGTCTTATTGTGAGCTAAGGTTGAGCATTGGGAACCGGCTGGAGAGTTGCAACCTTTAACCGTTCCGGAGTAGGAATGAGAGCAGATCTCCATGAATTTCGTTGTGGTGTCTACCCAGGTTTAGTCAGGGTATGACTCCATTTGGGTGTTTGTTGTCCGGTTATGCTCAGTTTACTCAGTTATTCTTTATTAAGTTTGTGCGTTTGCATGGAGTTCCTTCATGCGTTGTATCCAATAGAGGCACCCTGTTCGCTTGCTGTCTTTGGCAGAAGCTTTAGGAAGCCTTGGGTACTGGTTGAGCTTTAGCTCCGCTTTTCCATCCGCAGGACGAGGGTTTGTGAGAGCGGGCTATACAGACTCTGGAGGATATGCGTATGCGTGCGTACTAGTTGTTGTTGGAAATTGGGATCGTCACTTGCCATTGTTAGGATTATCCTTCGATAGCTGTTATCAGGAGACATTCCAATTTGCAACCTTTAGATTTTGTTTGGTAGGTGGTGTCGATCGCCATTCTGTTTTTTTTTCTCAGTCTGCGAGAGTAGGATTTTTGGACCCCAGCTAATCTAGAGACTTCGGAGATGATCCAGTTGGTTCAGGTCAGGATAAGAACAGTCCAGTGCAGACAAAGGTCTTATGCCGACCGTGGTGGTCACAGACTTGAGTTCGCAGTGGGAGATCATGTATTCCTACGGATTTTCGATGAATGACGTGTTGATTTTTGGGAAGCTTATCCCAGGATTGTATGCCTTTTTGAGACCCTTAAAGCGAGTTAGTTCCGTTGCCTATAATTTGGCACTTCCACCCAGATTATTGAGTATTCACCCCGTATTCCTTGTGTCGATACTTTGCAAATACCTTCATGACCTTTCTCACATGATTCAGCACCAGACCATTTAATTGGGACGCGATCTTTTCGTTCACCGGTAGCCAAATTGTGTTAGTGGTTCGGCAGGTGGAGAAACTTCGGTCAAGGGTCTTGCCATCTGTGAGGGTTTTCTTGGGCGTAGCCGTATAATGAGGTGATCTCTTGGGAGGCTGCGAGCGAGAATTGTGAGTTTTGCACTCATCTCTTTGAAGGTACGCGTAGCTAGATTTTTAAATTCGGGGACCGAATTTCTTTAAGGGGGGAAGATTATAACGCTTTGAAATTCGTTTAGATTAATTTCGTTTTAATTAGCGATAATGCGTGCTTTTCATAAAATCTCATAATTATTTAATTTCCACATAAACTGGAATGAATCAAACTTTAATTGTGAAAATATGTAATTATGTATATAATTGTGTTTTATTAATTATTAATTAGTTTAATGTTCACTTAATTAGAAAGTTTCCTTAATTATATTTTCCTAAGCAAAATTGGTGTTGTATGCACAACTTAACACATATTGTAACACATTCTTCATTTTTCCCTCTTCAATCAAAATTTTCATTTCCTTCCATTTTAAATAAAACCATAACAAACAAAAAGAAAACTAAAACTAATAAGAAATAAAAGAAAAGAGAAGAGAGAGTAAGGTACATTAAATGGGCATGGGAGTATTTGACTTTGGGACACTCTCTCTCTCACACTCTCTCTCCACTCATTTCAGCAGCAGCAGCAGCAGCAACTTCAGCTTCTTCTTCTTCTTCTTCTTGCACTCCAAGCCTCAATCCCCACTCTAAAATCCATTTTTCTTCATTAAACCCTTGCAAAAACACCTCCTTGTTGGTTTTAAATGGAAAGTCTTTGTCTTTAAAGGCAAGTGGAGCAAGTTTAGACTCCCCTAAGACCAACTTGAGGTATTAAGCTCACCCTAATCACTCTATTGCTAAACTTGTAGTTTAATTAGCTTAAAGTAGTGTTGTTGTGGGTTTTAGTGCTAATTAGGTGGTTTAAGTGAAGATTAGTTTAAGTTAGGGTTGTTTTGGCTTGATTAACTTAATTAAGTGCTATTAGTGTCGTTTAACCCAAGTATTTGCTTCAGTTTACACTAAAATACCATATTGTTTTAGTTTAGGGTTAATTAAAGGTTTTAGTTAAGATTTTGGGTAGTTTTGTGATCTGCTTTTAGACCGAGTGCTTCAGGAAAAAGTTGTAAATATTGGGACTTAGTTACTGAGCTAGGAATACACACACAAAGCATGAGACTCCACCTTCCATCCCAGGCCACAGAAAAATTCGTTCTGGCCGCAAATTGCATCCAGAAGGGTGAGTTGGATGTCGGGGGTTTTTCTGTAGGTGTCTGCTAGGTTTTGTAGGTGTTTGGTATATGCAACTTTTCCTATTTCCACTCGAGTCAAAATATAGGATCTAATACCTTGTTTTCAACACTTTTAGACTTGCGCGACACACATGTTCTGAGTTTGGGTCTGGTGTGTTCTGCATATCACGGCGTGTCAGGATGGTTCCAGGCACTTGCACACACGTTTTGGTGTCACGTTTGCACACGCGTTAGCTTGCGACGCTAGTTTTCATATTGTCTTGATATCATGTTTTTGCAAGACTTTAGCCTTATGTGTGTTGCCTTGTGTAAATTCTAGGATCGCAGGTGGGGACTTCGGACGCCGCGAAGAAAGGGAAACAGGTGGTCAGATACACCTAGCTCGAGATCACCGGTGAGTAGATTTAACATCTACAGGGGAATCGCCAGCATGGCGTTATGCGTCTGGGCTAGTGATGACATGATATTGTCGCATATTCTATTGCATATATAGAGTTGCGCATACACCTTATTGCTTAGTTACTTGTTGTGCTTGGACTTGTACCCTTAGAACACTGCACTATTATTGACGGCTCATGTTGCACGAGCACTGATTGTATGCCACACACACCGTCAATAATTGCCATGACACGCACAACACATATATAGATATGATATTGTTTAGTTAGGGACATAGAGACATTGATTCATATTCCTTCATGCATATGACATATAGCATACCTGTATACATACATACTTCACTTATACCTGGAGGATATAGTACATCATTACTGATAGATAGATATATATACCTTGCTATACCTTCATGTTTATACATATATCGGGCTATAGCTACATGTTTACCTTTATTTGATGTTATATAGACTTGGAGAATTTAGGAACCGCATGATATATTTTATAACTTATTGCATTTAAATAGCGATTTTCCTTATATGCTCATATTACTATTTCATGTTGCATATATTATATTCATGGATTTCGTATTGAGATATGGTTTTCATATGATATTTTCTGGATTGTTTTATTCCTGCGTATATATATCAGTGGTATGGGACGCTGATTTATATATGTATACCCATCGTGTATATGTATAAATATATATATATCAGTGGTATGGGACGCTGATACACACACACACACACACACACACACACACACACACACCCCTACATCATATATCAACATGATGATATATGCAAATATACTTATTCTTTATATGTGTGGGCCTATATGGTCGATGAGAAGGGCCTATGTGCTCGATGTGAGAGGCCTATATGGTCGATGAGAGGGGCCTATGTGCTCGATGTGAGGGGCCTATATGGTCGATGTGAGGGGCCTATATGGTCGATGAGAGGGGCCTATGTGCTCGGGGCCTATGTGCTCGATATAATATATATATATATATATATATATATATATATATGAGATTTACTCGATATTGAATTTATATGAGATTTACTCGCTCGATATTGGATATAGGATATATGAGATTTACTTGATATTGGATACATGATATATGAGATTTACTTGATATTGGATATAGGATATATGAGATTTACTTGATATTGGATACAGAATGTATGAGATTTACTTGATATTGGATACTCAGGATATATGAGACTTACATGATATGAGAGCCGATTTGAGGGCTGATTTGAGGAAATTGGGATTTGGATTGTCTTGATGGACTTTGGTCCTACCACGAGGTTAGGATTCCGTGGAAATGACATGTTTTATTCCATACTCCTCATTTATTATTTATGCATTGTTTCATGTATTAGTAGTACCTGATAGAGTACATTTCATGACTGTTGCATTTACATACTGTTATTTTATACGCATTGCTTCATGTATTAGTAGTACTTGATAGAGTACCTTACATGATTGTTGCATACATATTGCCTTTATTGCTTCATATATTAGTAGGAACCGATAGAGTACCTTGCATACTGTTGCACTTATATTGGCATTTATTGTTATCATCTTGCATGCATTAGATTCATGCTGTACGTGTATACTTGCGATTAGCTGCATATGTTATTTACTATTCACGAGTTGGCAACTCACCCCCGTTGTGCCACAGTGTTTTCCAGGTTGTTCCTCACAGTAGTCAGAGGCAGGGAAATTTTCATCTATCGTATCACATTTTGCTGCGGATACCGTTTCGGCTCACAGTATGCAGTTTTGCTTTAGGTTGGTTTTATGGTTATTTGTTTTTGTTCTTTGTATATTCGTTGTATCATGTACTCTCCATCTACCATTATCATGTATGACTTAGAGACTTGATGTGAGGACGATATTGTATATTATTTTGTGACTTGGATGTCTTTTATGCAGTTTTATTTATATCGTCTTTTATTTCTTCGCTACGGCATCGTATATCTGTTGTGGTGGTTGTTTTCCGTCTTTGGGAGTGTTTTTGCTCCCGTTTGGGGATACTTTACTTATATTTATGTTATACCCATTTTTGGGATTGGTTTTTACAAAGGAGGTACTGCCAAAATTTTAAAGGAAATAAAATTGGGACTTTAAGGAATTTGGGTTGAGATTTCAAAGGTTTGGAAAATGCTATTATCACTTTCTTACTTCTTTTGATGGTTTAGATTGCTGGGTTTTTGGCTTACTTAAATTGCATTACGCCTGTAGACGTTGTGTAATTTAGAAGCCGTCACGTGCCAATTTTAGGTCATGACACAACTGTTTTTGAAAAAGGAAAGATATAATGAAATAAACAGTGCCTAAACAGTGGCATACAAAATAAAATAAGTATAAGATGAACTAGTAGTCCGGCTGAGCGGTGAGCTGCTCCGAGTCCTCCTGGCAAGGCTCGATCCCCTGAGAGTCCGGTCCTCCTGACGAACATTCCAAAGAAAGAAATAGACAGGAATGTCGTCAGCAAACTAACGCTCGGTAAGTCCAAAAAGAAGTAATGGAATAGAAAAAGTAATGTTAAGTGAAACTGGTAAGTTGTGCAGGTATATATTTGTTATTCTAACGTAGTTGTTTGTAGCTTGGTACAGAAGGTATTTGTGTATACGAGAGGAGTCCATCTTACCCCGTGGACTATGGTAATATGTAGTACAAGGCCCAATCAAAACCCATGGGACAACGGTACAAGAGTTCATGTAGGTGTTTTTTAAGTGACCATCTCGTGCCACGTTAATACGTTCCATACCAATCTACCCCGTTATCCCAGCGTAATGTATTGTATAAATTATATTTACAAGTCTTGTCGTAACCATGGATACAAGTCATTCAAGTAGTCAGGTTCAGGATGTAAACATGTATTCAAGAAGTCATGTCAAGTTATAACCATGGTTCGGTCAAGTCAAGTCAAGTATTCATGTTTGGTATTGGTGTTTGAATTCAAGTGTTCAGGTTCAAGTTCATGTATTCATGTTAGACTTGGGATTCATGTTTGAATTTGACTCTGATTTGAGTTTGGATTAAGGTTTGAGTTAGACTCAGACTTTGAGTCAGACACTTATAACTGATTTAGATCCTGAATTAAGTTCGGGAGTCATTGGTAACTGCTGCATATGGATGGCGGGATTTGTGTATTTTTTTAAGACAATTATCATTAATAACTCCGTTAAGTTTTCTACCTTAAATAGGCAAGCACTCACTTTCTCCGGCTCCCTAGGGCTCAAGAGAATTGATCCTGATTAAACCTATATTTACTAAAATCCTTAATATTGTTTTATATACGAAAAATATTGTTAATAAAATTTCAAAATTAACCTCGAGTATTTATTTATATTATTTAGGGTTTTTCATGGATGTGAATTTTAAGGATTTGAGGTATTTTAGTGATAATTGCTTAACTTGGAAAGTTCATGGTATTTTATTATAAAACTTGTCTTTTGTTGGTATCTTGATGGTATTTTGGTGGAACTTGTAATTCTTTCATTTAAAAAATGTAAGTTTATTATATTTTTAAAATATATGGATTTTGTAATTTTTATATAATTATAAAAACTAATTTTATTTAATTAGAAAAATTCGTTTTTCTGTATTTAAAACCTTTTGAGACCGAATGCTCCGTTAGGAGGTCTGTATCTCGCTCTACTAGCCTAAGGATGTACGATAATCCGCACCATCCAATAGCGGGTCCCCTAAAGAGAGTTGTAGAGGCATATTCGTAAAGGAATTTAAAATACTGTTTTAAAAGAAAACCGTTTTTAAAATGAGTGGTATTTTAATGTAATAATTTCTTCGTAACTAAAATTCACACAAAGGTATCGTGCTATGGAACAAGAGTGTATGTGATGGGTAGCTCGTTACCCCGTGATGTTTTCCTATGGCATGTTTAAGCGATACTAAAAGAAGTGATATTTAAAGTTCATGGTATTTTAATGATAAACTTAAGTTAAAGTTCTTTTGCATGGAATTCTAGGTCAAAAATTATTCTAAACATTTATAATTAAGATTACGAGTATTGTGTAAAATTTGGATGAACGATATGTAAGAAAAATGGGAGTTTTTAGGGTTTAGAAAATAGATATCGATATTAACTCCACTTACCGATATTCGTTTTAAAATAAATTTTTAAAGAAGAGAAAAGAAGATTGGAAAGGACTTACAAGTTAGTTAGGTCAAAGAAAGGTTGAAGAAAGAGAGTTGAACTTCATGGTGTCGCGGGATCGCCGGAATTTGCTTCGATCCTCGCCGGAAGTTGATCGCGTGCTAACTCCTCTTTTACTCCACTTATACTTAAGAAATTTTGAGAGTTTTGATTAGAATTTTTAGAATGATATTGAGCCAAAGGGTGGGGTGGTATTTATAGTGTAGAATTAGGGTTTTGGAATTAAAATGCATTAAAAATTGGTTTAATGGTGAAATGAAGGGTCTCTGTTTGATTGCATAGCAATCAAACAGTGCTGGGGTGTTAGAGGTAGGGGAAGAGTCGAGTGTGCAAAGCCCGGGGCTCTTTGGCATCGGTTCACTCATCGGTACCAGCCCAATTCCCATATCCGTCGGCCGATCTAGGGCTTCATGCCTCTGGATTTGTGCCATGTGTACAACTCAATGTTTAAACCCTTTTGTACATATTTTATTTTTCTGATTTTTCATTTTTATGTGTATTGGACATGTAAACTTTTGGGCTTCCAAAAAATAAAAAAGAAAAATCAGAAAAAAATAATGTGTCCGATAGGGTTCGAACAGAAGGGCTACGTCACAGAAGTGCAAGGGTTTTACCAGTGAGCTACAAGTTATTTCTTGCTGTTATTTAACAAAATTAACTTATAACTCAATCTCAGGCTGTATAACTCATTTTTGTATATTAAACTGGAAAATTCCGTACAGTAAATTCAGAGTCGTTACATTATACCCTCCTTATAAAAATTCCGTCCTCGAAATTTACATTTATACAGGGTCTAATTTACAAATAAGTGAGGGTATCTTCCACGCATGTCTTCTTCTTGTTCCCACGTTGATTCTCCAGGTGAATCTTTTCTCCACATCACTCAGACCAAGTTTACTTCCTTGTTTTGTAATGTCTTCACTTTTCAATCTACGATCTCAACTGGTTGTTGCTCGCAAGTCATGTCAATCTGTACTGTGAGCTCGGAGTGATCAAGTATGTGGCCGGGGTCACTCACATATCTTCGTAGTTGGGATATGTGGAACACGTTGTGCACTCCTTCCAATGAGGGTGAAATTACTAAACGGTATGTCACTTCTCCAACTCGTTCGAGTATGTCGAACGGTCCTATATATCTTGGACTTAGCTTACCCCTCTTTCCAAAGTGGATCACTCCTCGGTTTGGAGAAATCTTTAAAAAAACATGGTCTCCAGGTTAGAACTCCAGATGTCGACACTTTGCATCTGCCCAATGTTTCTGTCGGTCTTGGGCTATGCGCATTATTTTCCTGATCATGTGAACTATGTCCACGGTTTTCATGATCATCTCTGGTCCAAGGAGTTCACGATTTCCGATGTCGTCCTAACTTAGTGGTGAACGACACTTCCGTCCGTAGAGTGCTGCGAATGGTGCCATTCCAATATTCGCCTGATAGCTGTTGTTGTATGAAAACTCCACAAGGTGCAGGTGATCTTCTCATGAACCTTCGAAGTCTAACATACAAGCTCTTAGCATGTCCTATAGAATCTGAATTGTTCGCTCGGACTGTCCGTCCGTTTGTGGATGGTAAGCCATGCTAAAATTCATATTCATTCCCAAGCTAGCTTGCAGACTCTGCCAAAACTGTGATCGGAATCTGGTATCACGATCGAAGACGATGTAAACTGGTACTCCATGTAATCTCGCAATCTCTTGCATGAGTTTCATGGATATAAAAAATAGTACATCTTGAGGTTAAATCTTACTTTAGATTCATGCTTACCTCCATGTACTTCTTTGCTAACGTCTCGGTAGATTGGCCAACTCATAAGAAAATAAAGTGAGCCAACTTGGTGAGTCGATCCACAATAACTCATACTGCATCATTACCCTTCGTGCTGTGAGGAAAGGCAGTCACGAAGTCTATGGTAATGTGCTTCCATTTCCATTCTGGGATTGGTAACGGCTGAAGTAAACCTGCAGTTCTGTGATATTCAACCTTCATTTGCTGATACACCAAACACTTAGCTACGCTTCTGGCTACTTCGCACTTCATTCCATGCCACCAGTAGTGTTGCCGTAGATCCTTGTACATTTTCATACCACCGGGGTATACAGAATAAGGAGAGCTGTGAGCTTCTTTCATTAACTCTTCTCGAACTGAGCCATTTGGTACACACAGTCGACTTCCATATCTCAAGGATTAGTCTTCGTAGATGATGAAGTCATTTCGAAGTCCACTTTCTACTTGTTCTCAGATCTTTTGTAGCTTGGCATTCCTTGCTTGAGCTGCTTTGATCTGATTGACAACAGTAGACTGGACTT
Organism: Agapanthus africanus; assembly: GCA_030015575.1. NCBI lineage: Eukaryota > Viridiplantae > Streptophyta > Magnoliopsida > Asparagales > Amaryllidaceae > Agapanthus > Agapanthus africanus. The sequence continues at coordinate 644,886,004 of CM057342.1, forward strand.
GTAAGTTCATCAAATACGAAGCGTTACCTGGCATAACTACTTCGATTGCCAATCCGTGAAATTCATGTTGTAGCTTCCACTGAGTGGTGAGATTCATTGCTAATAGCTGGCGACTAAGTGCATCAGGAACTACATTCATATTCCCTGGATGATACTGTAGATTGATGTCGAAGTCCGCCATGAATTCTAGCTATCTTCTCTGCCGCATGTTTAGTTCCTTCTGAGTAAATACATACCTCAGACTCTTGTGGTCAGTGTATATATCCACTCAGCCAAATCTTAAGTGCAAAAATGACGGCTGCCAACTCTAGATCATGTGTTGGATAGTTGCGCTCATGTACTTTTAGCTGTCTTGATGCGAAAGACACAACCTTTCCATGTTGATATAGAACACATCCTAATTCCTTACCGAACACATCACAATATACTACGAATTCTCCAGATTGATCCGTTATTATAAGGATAGGAGCTGAAGTTAATCTTGACTTGAGTTCTACAAAAGCGTTTTCACATGCTTCTGGCCACACGAATGCTTCATCTTTACGTGTGAACTTGGTCAGGGGTGCTGCACTCTTTGAAAAGCCTTCAATGAATCTTCGATAGTATCCTGCTAACCCCAAGAAAATTCTTATGTCTTTCACCGTCTTTGGTGTCGGCCATTCGCTGACAGCTGACACCTTAGCTGGATCTACTGAGATTCCTTCTCCTGAAATGATATGTCCGAGAAATCCGACTTGATCTAACCAAAATTCATACTTGCTGTACTTGGCATAGAGTTGATACTGTCGCAATGTCTCCAGGACAATCTGTAAATACTCAGCGTGTTCTTTCCGATCCTTTGAATACACCAGAATGTCGTCGATGAAAATAACAACAAACCTGTCTAAGTACTCTAGAAAAACTTGGTTCATCAGATTCATGAATATAGCAGATGCATTGGTCACTCTAAATGGCATTACAAGATACTCATAATGACCATATCGAGTCCTAAACGCCATCTTCGGAATATCGGACTCTTTGACCTTCACCTGATGATAACCCGAACGAAGGTCTGGCTTTGAGAATACACAAGACCCACTTAGCTGATCGAAAAGATCATCGATGCATGGTAGTGGATACTTGTTCTTAATCATCACTTCGTTCAGAGCTCGGTAATCCACACACATACTGTATGAACCTTCTTTCTTCTTCACCAGTAAAACCGGAGATCCCCAGCTTGAAGTACTGGGACGAATCCAACCTTTCTTCAGGAGTTCGTCTAACTGAGTGCGGATCTCCTTCAATACCTCAGGACTTAACCGGTACGGAGCTTTGATCACCGATTGCGCACCAGGTATTAAGTCAATGCTGAATTCAAGAGCTCGATCAGGAGGTAAACATGTTATATCTTGAGGGAACACATCCTCGAACTCTCGAACTACCTCTAGCTTTTCTTCTTCCGCTGGTAGAGTAAACACTTCTGCATTCTTTGGTTTAGCATGAAAGATTCCTGGCTCCAACGTTCTATCTCCACTCTTGAAGTAGAAGACCGGGTGATCTGCTATCTTAGATACTACCCTCCTTTGACGGTAGTCAATCGTAGCATAGAAAACTCCCAGCCAGTCCATTCACAACACAACATCGAAGTTTGGCATGTCCGGTACTTTGAAATTCGCGTAGAATTCTCGTCCGCAAACTACTACTGGACACTGATCAAATCCCATAATTGCTTTCAATACTCCATTCCCGGAACTGACATTCCAGCTCAAAATGAGTGGCTTCACGAGAATCGCATGCGTTCTCACGAATCGTTACCACATGAAGCAGTGTGACGCTCTAGTGTCGAACAGTGCGAGTGCAGGAAGGGTGGATACTAGTATAATACCTAAGTTGTGTGAGGTTGGTTTTAGATACAGGAAAAAAATATAGTAATATACAAGGATTGAAAAAATATGAAAGGATCAGGAAGTACCAGTGATTACTTAGCCAGTGGTTTCGGCTTCTTCAACCGTTATTGTGAAAACCTGGAGTTTGAGTACATTCCTCCTTGCTGGAGGCACATTCCTCTGTCCTTGGGGCACGTTTCTCTGCCCTTGAGGCATGTTCGTCTGTACCTGATGGAATTGACGAGAAGACTGTGCAGGAGGTCCACGTGGAGGTGGAGCAGGGAGATCTAGACGAGATGCAGGAGCCTGAATAGCTAGCCACTGCGGGACCGTGATTGCGGGTCTAGGTGCTGGAATTGGGTTGAGTCGATACAGACATGCTCCTATGGCATGAGTGGATGCGACACAAACCAAACACAGGCCATTTTCACGCCTGCAGTCTTTCGCCAGGTGTCCATTCCTCTTACAGTAAAAACAAAAGTCTGGACTGGACCGGTTAAATGATCCTCCCAGTCTCCTGGGTGCAAAAGTTGGTCTGGAAGAGGCTCCTCCTGTCATCTGTGCGGCAGGGCGTTTCATATTGGCAGTCTGAGGTCTGCCCTTCTTCTTCACCACTACCTCATAGAGTCGGGTTGCCTTCAGAGTAAGATCATGGGTTGGAAAATCCCCTGTAGCGAGTGCAACTTGGATTTCCGGGTCTAACCCTCGCTAAAATCGTCATGCCTGGATCTCAGCAGTAGGAATCAGGTGTGCCGCAAACCTGTTACGGTCTTGTGTTAGCAGTGTAATGAGTGATATCAGGAATTTGAATTTGAGACAATATCTTACCTGCTAAGCATGGTAAACTCAACATCGTATTCATCCACGGACTTGCTCCATAACGAGCCTTGTTGTAAGTGGATGAAATATTGTTCCATGTCGAAACGGACAGTCTCAGGGAAGTATTTCGCATCGAACATATCGCAAAACGTCTTCCATTCATCGGTTGGGCGGGACGGCTTTCTTCAGCCTTCCACCAGACTCTAGCGTTGTCTGTTAGTTGCAGCTTCGCAACTCTCACCCAAGCAATCTCTGACACTTGTGCTGCTGCCAGATCATCTTCTATCGACTGAGCCCATTCTTCTACCTATAGTGGGATCTCTTTCCCAGAGAAATGTTTCGGGTGCAGTGCCCAGAATTGCTTGACTCCGGGTGCCTCGACTTCTGGGCAGTGCATGAGGATAGCAGTCTGCTTTTGCTGACCCTCCAAGAGACTCTTAATCACCTCGATCAGTACTGTTTACTCGTTGATAGAAGCTGCAATGGTAGGTGGTGGTGGTACAGTAGGCGGTGGGGTGTTGCCATTGACGTTCGTGCTTATGTTGTTGGGAGAATCCATGACCTTGATAGAAAAAGAAAAGTTAGGATAGATTCAAGAAATTTGAAATGTAAGGAATGTATAGTTGCTGATTCTTAAAATTCTTGTGATATATATTGCTTAGGACTTCCTGAAGAACAGACCTGCATGGGCCGCCAACAAAACCTGTCACGTCCCGCTTTCCAGTGTACGGAATCGGTAACGTGGCGGGCCGCAACGTATTTACTAAGAATTAAATACGTTAAGCGTAATTAAGCAATATATATATATATATATAATGCAAAAGAATGATAAGTGATATAAAATAAACAGCAAGTTTTATTTACATTCATCTTTACATACAACTGTTTTTGAAAAAGGAAACATACAATGAAATAAGCAGTGCCTAAACAGTGGCATACAAAATAAAATAAGTACAAGATGAACTGGTAGTCCGGCTGAGCGGTGAGCTGCTCCAAGTCCTCCTGGTTAGGCTCGATCTTCTGAGAGTCCGAACCTCCGGACGAACATTCCAAAGAAAGAAATAGACAGGAATGTCATCAGCAAACTAACGCTCGGTAAGTCCCAAAAAAAGGAATGGAATAGAACAAGTAATGTTAAGTGAAACTTGTTGGAGATAGTGCCCTCAGAGTCAATTATTGGATCACAGGCACGTGATTGCAATGATTGAGGGAGGACCTATCCCGGTAGAACAGTCTTACTCGAGATGATAGTATGCTATCTGGTTTATCTTTATCATCGTATACTGCTTTAGGTGACCTGACATGTCGCTATTACACGTTGATAGAGCCCCTAGGATTCTTGCTTGACTACCAGCAGTATGATGGCGATCATATACGTGGGAGCTGGTAGTCTATAAGCACATCCTTAAAAGGTCCCTAGTCGTAGGAGTTTCGAGACAGGGCATCGATACTCCATTAGTAGACTAGTGTATACAGTCGAGACCCCGACGAGGGGCGGTGGCCGGTCTCACAAGCCACTGGTGTCAGTTGGTTCACCTAAGATGTATACAGGTGCTCATTGGGTTATGAGTACACCGGACAGGACTCGCCGGGAACCTGCTAGTTGGTCTTATACTTGATGTCAGATAGCAGTTCCCTGGTGACATGTGTACAGGTTAGTTCATCGACCTGAGATCATCATTTGTCTCGTGTGAGTTCCCACTGTGCTTTGATTACTACCCTACCACGGCTCAAAGGAGTCGTGCAAACAGGTTTTAGTTGGGTACAGTCCCGAGCCACATGGAGGCAGTGAGCGGATCTTCAGGGGTTCGTCTCTCCCGGTATTGGGGGTGAGGTCGCGCTGTGTCTAGGAGAGCCATTACGCAAAGCCCTCGGCCGAGGCAGGAGATTTACTGGTAGGTATTCCAGTAGTATCTCAGGGCGTTCTGGGCTACGCTCCGACACGACTTGTACCGTTTTTGGGGGTCTGACTTTTACCAACCCCCTAGGCCCGCCATGCGATACTCATAGACGAACGGACCGGACTGTACGGATATTGTTACTGACAGGCTCAGTAGGGTGTCAGGATGAGTTCGCTCATCGACGTCCCTTTTGGTCAATAGCTGGTGGCCCGTCACGTATTGGCTAATACCTCTGACGTGCTAGTGGTTAAATCCACAGCCATAGTATTGACGAGTCTTTAGAGTCCACCACACTTACAGTTACTCAAGCTTTCGGGCGAAACGCTGTAGAGGCCGTATGGAGATATGGCAGGGTCCGATCAGATACGTGCGGTATTGCACGGATCAGGATCGGACGGTTTGTACTAGTGGCCGTATGGATATATGGCAGAGTTCGATCAGATACGTGCGGTATTGCACGGATCAGGATCGAACGGATATTACTAGCCGTCTTTGGTTTAAGCCGGATCCTAGTATAGTACAGTGTAGATTTTGTCTCATTGTATTTGTATCCGGACGGAATACAGATGCGGGTGTGTATGCACAGTATCGGGGTTTTCCTGTAATTTATTACGGGACCAGTTTTCTGGAGTTGCCAGTTTGCATTCCGTCCCGGCCGGTTTTCCTTTGTTCTTTCCCGGCCGGACTTTTCCGATGGAGGGTGTTATTTGTAAGTTTGCAAATAACATTTTGTGGAGGGTTTATTTGTAAGATGAGATATTATGAAGCATCTTTAGATACCATTCTTTTCCTTCATCATTTCTTGCTTTATGAAGATTAGAAATGAGATGAAAGTTGATGTGAGATTGTTATGATGATGTTTAGGATGTGGTCACCTCTTGCTTTATCCTACACTCACCTCCCTTCATGAGTATGTATTTCTTCCTCCACCATTCTCATTTTGGAAATGGTTGAAGACATTTGAGAGAAAAAGAAGATGAGAGCTTCATCTTGAGAGTTTCATTCTTGATCTCATTTTCATGCTAGAAAAATGCAAGCACCATTTTTCTAATCTTGATTCCTCCATCATCTTCAAAGGCAACAAACCCCAAATGAGACGTAGCCTCTACACTACACATTCTACAGCATATCTTGAGCATGTCGAGTTGCCGGCTTCATGCCCGAGTTGCCTCGGTATTGAGGCGGGAGCCCGTAAAAGACGCAGGCGATGTGGTGCCCTTCCGGCGAGGAGGCGACGATGTGGAGACAAGACTTTCCGCGGGAGATCGGGACGATGACGAGAAGACCGGAGGACTCGGATCACTCGGTATACTTCTCTTCCCATCTCTTGTTAGCTAGTATAGTTTAATGGTTAACGATCCGGGTTTTCATTGTCCGCGGTAGCGCCGGTTTCCAAGTAAGGAAAAATTTTGATTCCGCATTTTGGCCTCGGATAGACGGCCGGGGCGCTGCCGTGGCGCAACATGGTATCAGAGCCACGCCATTAACCTTTTCTAGCTTTGTTTGATGTGTTTTTGCATTTCCGATCGACCAAAATTCCAAAAACTACATTTTAGCTCACATCAGTTTTCTGTTGAAAATTTTTGGTCTCAAAAAATTTTTCAGGTTGTATAAAACTAGTGTACTGGAAATTATAAGACTGCTGTAAAAATTCGACGCACTCAGTCGATGGATGAAGCGCGGAACCGCGGCCAAACCCCCCTTGGGCCGCGGTTCCGCCGCACTTTACTATCCTCACTGTGTCCAATTTTTACAGTGGGCTTGTGGGCTGATTTTGGGGGTTTTGGGATATTAAATTTGGGCCCAGATTTTCTGTGAGTGCTACAGTATTGCTTGGGGGCCCACTTGTTAATTGTTTGATCGATCGGATATTTTAAACACATTATTTCACAGTATTTACATTATATCTACGACCGTGAATGTCACTTGATCGGTAAATCCCGTCTAACTGCTATAGCCCGGTTAGACGGATTTGCGAACGTGACTTTCACGTTGATGTTCTATGTTTATGCTGTGTTGTTGCGGATCGGTCGTGGGGATAGCCTGGATGCAATGCTAGTACTGTTTCTGTTGTATTATGTACATTTGATATTGCGGGGCGAGCGTCCGACATGTGGACTGCCGTCACTGCCTGTTTGTATTATTCTTTTGGGGCACGACCTGGTTGCGGTCGATGTACCCGGTGTATGTATATTTTACTTTCTGTACTAGGATTGCCCCGCGGTGGGGTGCACGGGTAGCCGGGTTCTGAAGGGCAACAAGCCCGCATCTCATGGCATTGGGACGGAGGGGGCTTCACTCCAGGATTGGCGGGCTATTCGCCGCACTCGTAGGGGGTACAGGTTGACCCAGGAGGGGTGCCCGAGTTACCGGATCCCGTGAAGTGCTGGGTGGTCCATTCACGTTGCTGAAGGGGGCTGCCTCGCTTCAGGTTTTGGCGGGTGACTTGCCGCACCCGTAGGGGTCTAGGTTTTCATTGCACAGGCTATCCACACGACCAGGGGAACGTCGGGTTTCAGCAGCGGCTCTGTGAAACCCGGGGATCCCAGATATCTGTATTGTTCTATGATGCTGTATATTTCTGTGATGTTGCATTTTATTCACGCCTTGAGCGAAATACTATATATTGGTATATATATTAGTAGATGTTGTATATGTTTTTCATCCGCGCTAGTCCAGTCCCCGCTCTGCCGTTAGTTAGCTAACCTAACGGGTGATGACGGGACCCAGTGGCGAATGCGGATGGCATATACGTACGTCAATATATTTTCGTTCTTTGTGGTGTGATCAATTGATGGGACTGCGTTGATTCGGATCAATGCAAGCTAAACAAACCTATTCTGATGTTGTTGGAACATTTTTCAAAAAGCTGTTATTGCAAGGACGTTCACTTTTGTTTTGCATCGTGGTATTCATTTGGAATATCCTGCTCCTCAGTCGACGAGGCAAGGGTCGAGATCCCTTCACCGGGAGTGACCCCTTGGACAGAAGTTTGCGTCAGGGTATTAACTTCACTATAGCCGATTACTTTTGCTTTGCATCGTGGTATTCAGTTGGAATATCCTGCACCTCATTCTACGGGGAAAGAGCCGAGATCCCTTCACCGGGAGTGACCTCTTTAGTAAAGGTTTTCGTCACTATATTTTCTAAAAAGGCTATGCAGTTCCTTCAACGATATCAAGTTCATTACGTTAAAGGTTTTTCGCCAAAAACCAGCCGTAGCCCTCTGTCATTTCCTACAGGTATTATTTAGTATTCGTGCTGCGTTTGTTGACCTAGTCAAGACGTAGTGTTCGGTAGCTAAGTGGTACTTGTTTGTTGCATAAGTAGGATTGGTTAAGACAGTCGTGCGGCCTTGTTGACCTAGTCAAGGGCACGTACGGGTGGGTTTAATGCAATCCAGAATATTGACGGGTTGAACTTGACTGGCGGTTTATAGTTTGTTGACCTAGTCAAGGTCATAAACCGCTTGGGGTAAAAATCACATCGGGAGTTTCAAAAGAACTGAAACTTGCCAGGCATGCGCATACCTTCTGGAGTGTGGTGACTTGAGTGGATTCCGTCAAGTTATCATGCGATGATAGTTGGATCCCGATTCCCACTGATGAGTTGGTTTACTCCTCGGGTAATCCCGACTAATTCTTCTTTCAGGTTTGGAGGAGAATTTGAGGTACAGTGGGAGGTTTCCTGATTAGATAAAGTGATAACCATTCTGATCTAGGTTAGAGTGCACGCTGAGTGTTTCTTTTCTCTCTCTCTTTGGCAGCGACCATTGACCCGACCCTGGACTATGACTCAGTGACCAAGTTGACCGAACCTTCTTAACACTGGCTTTTGGATTGTCAGAGTTGCAAATCTCATTGCCACTCCTACTTTTACCCTTTTCTCCAGGACACCCCGTATTACTACGAACGTCCACTTCCATTGGACAAAACCATCGTATGGTTATATACGAACTCGAAGGACTTCGAGGATGGTTTCTGGTTCTGGAGAAAACGAATAGGATTATTCAGTTGTCTTTTCTTTTCACCCTCTCTCATTGCGAGTACTCTTTGGTTTAGGAGATAGTACACCTATTACACAAATTGGATTGTCTTCTTCCAAACCTTAGGCTGGTGCCGACCGGTAGGGAATGAAGAAAACCAATTAGCATAACGATGGTGTGCAGAAGGTATTAAGTTAAGACAAAGAAAGGGATTAGTAAGAGGGCAAAGTAAATTGCGACTGCTATTCACGATCAAACCGAGTATTTCTTCGCCAATCCTAAATCACCTTTGTAATTCTCCAGGACACTCCGTATCACTACGAAGATCCACAGTTTATTTGGATACTCCATCGTATGGTTATATACGAACTCGAAAGGAACTTGTTCCAGTTCGGGGATGGATTCTGGTCCAGGAGAAATAGGAATAAGGTTTATTCGGTTGTCTTTTATTTTCACCTTTTCTCGCATTGCGAGTGCTCCTAGGATTAGGACAGTACACCTTTTATGCTTATTGGATAGTCTTCTTCCAAACCATAGGCTGGTGCCGAACGGTAGGGAAGGAAGAAAACCAATTGGCCTAAAGGGGTGTGCAGAAGGTAATGACTAAAGACATATAAAGGGATTTGGAGAGGTGGCAAAGAATTATACGGTTATAGTTGTGAATCTGGATAATGGTAGAGGCATTACTAGGAATACCAGGATACCCCATCGAAACATTTCAATGTTTCAGTTCAGCTGTGTACTGTTAAAAGAAAACTGATTTCCCGACTGGACACTTGCTCCAGGGTATGTATTTACCAGGTTTGATTCTCACATCTGTATGGTTTTACAGATGATGAGTGGGAGTAAGTTATTGGAAATTGGGTGATCATCCTCATTATATCGGGATTCGTTGTAATCGGTGATATTTGAGGAGATCACCTGGGCTGTTTGCCGGTCGGCAAATATTTGGTTTTGAATATCCGCTGTTGTGCACCAATTTCAAATTGATATATCTGTACGTCTATTTTCATAGAGTGAGATATACCTTTTGATATTATGTCGATGACATTTACCTATATCAGTGGATGGTTAGGTAAGGAGCATTAAACAGCGGTGTAATTCTTCTTAACCATAAGTACAGTTTTCAACCTACGACACACAGTGAAAGAATTGTTAGACTCAGCGGACTTATACAGAGTATTGTATGTTGTCCAGTGTCCATTAGGACAGAGGGGTTGGTCCTCATACTATATTCTGTTTACCTTTAACTTCTCTAGTTCTTAGACATGTGTTTCGTAGAAACACAGGGTCTAAGTTTTGAGGAGTTATAGGTATTTGAATAGAGTAGAGAACCAGGTGTAGCAAGTATCGGGATTCTTCAAGGTGATCGAAGATGTAGATACTTGTGTATGGTATTCAGTTGATAGTAATGATAAAGAGAAATTGCTTCTCTTTTAGGTTACTCATAATTGGGAGCATTCCTAAGTTGAGTAACGCTGATCGGCCTCCTTCCATTTAGTTGACATGCACTGAAGACAGCTGCATGATTTGAATCTGGTTCAATTAAATCAGTGCCTCTGGTTCTATATTGGATATAGTACAGTTCATATCTTAACATTGTTAAGGTACGGGGAGTTGTCCGGCTTATGATTAAAACCAGACTCTGGATAACTCGAGGCACGTTTCTGTAATGGCTGTTTGTGGGTTGACCCAGGCTATGACGAGGGTTGACTTTCTACCATAAGAAAGATCAATAGTGATATTGTTCTTAACTCGCCACATTTTAAAAAGAAATGGTTATTTTTCAGAAAACAGTAGTGGGAGTATGGTAGAACTGGAAGTGATTCCAGAACCGCAAACGATTACTGAAGATTTGATAAGGAACCTAAAGATTCAATCTGATTTGACATTCCATTGCCCACTCCGCAGATAAGGTGGGTAACTTCAGGCACCCGAGAGGTACTCCGGTAGCCTCAAGGACGGTGACAAGAAAGTTCTTGTTTACCCACACTTGCCATTGCTGTTGTTCCAAGCTGCGAGACCCGGTGGGAGGATGAGTATAGCGTCGTTCTAAACTAGCTTTAGAAGTGCACGTCTATATGACTCTGCCAGAGGGTTGTCGTAGTCAGTGGGAGCAGCGGAAGCATTGGTGGACATCAGGCTTATGTCTATTTATAGACTAAAGCAGATATAGCGGAGATAGATCATCTATTTCTGATGTGACAGTCATAGGTTTGACGTCATCAGAATAGGGGATGGATCTGTTAAGAAGGTAGTAGGGTGTGATGTCCTGGTTTTGGATGACATACACAGAGTAGGAAAGGAAACTCCTATAATACGATCGGTTATACTTTGGTTGTCACACAGTGTTTTCTCCACACATGACTTGGATATTATATCAGACATTCTGGTTACTAGATCTATGGTTTTAGATCTAGATTTGGATGGTTTCCTAATATGGGTACCTTGACAGCATTCTATAAGTATTTAGAATGGACGACTCCTGGCATGGTAGTGTACCTGCAGGTGATGGAGTCACCCTCTCTAAAGGTGTCTTACAGACTAAAAGGGAGAGGGATACGCATGATTGACAGATCACTTGCTTAGGCAATTGAGTCAATCATGAGATGTCAAGTACCACACCAGATGTTGTTCTTGCACTAGATGCAATAAGTTGATATTGATCCAATCCTGGAGGAACAGTCGGAAGCAGTTTTAGAACATAAGTGAATGTTCTAGGGATATGATAACGGCTGCCTCCTTTAGGAGACGGTTATCACTCCAGGCTTCCAAGGTGACATGGACGACAAGGAGGTTGTCAGAGTTATAGTTCTCCCTCTGACGAGGGACAGTATTTTGGACAGGTGATCCAAGGCAATACTGAGGGAGGCATGGCGCAGGATACTGATTAAGTTCAGTTGATGATACAGTCTAAGAAGTTTGGATTTGGAGTTCATTTATGAGCTAGGTCCCATCAGATATCCAGACATACTCTAAGACAGGTATTGCTCATTTCGGGAGATGGTTTTCTCCGCGAACTTGAGATATAGAGAGACATAGAAAGAAACATCACAGCGGATCCACTCACTGAGGCTATTCCTCGAACGCAATAGTTTCGCAAACGAGCTTTGTGAGACTGACTAGTAGAGGAGTTGGGTGTTCGGTATCACACGGGCTGTGAGTATGCGACATCGCAATAATTAGCCTTGAGTGCAAGTGGGAGATTGTTGGAGATAGTGCCCTCAGAGTCAATTATTGGATCACAGGCACGTGATTGCAATGATTGAGGGAGGACCTATCCCGGTAGAACAGTCTTACTCGAGATGATAGTATGCTATCTGGTTTATCTTTATCATCGTGTACTGCTTTAGGTGACCTGACATGTCGCTATTACACGTTGATAGAGCCCCTAGGATTCTTGCTTGACTACCAGCAGTATGATGGCGATCATATACGTGGGAGCTGGTAGTCTATAAGCACATCCTTAAAAGGTCCCTAGTCGTAGGAGTTTCGAGACAGGGCATCGATACTCCATTAGTAGACTAGTGTATACAGTCGAGACCCCGACGAGGGGCGGTGGCCGGTCTCACAAGCCACTGGTGTCAGTTGGTTCACCTAAGATGTATACAGGTGCTCATTGGGTTATGAGTACACCGGACAGGACTCGCCGGGAACCTGCTAGTTGGTCTTATACCTGATGTCAGATAGCAGTTCCCTGGTGACATGTGTACAGGTTAGTTCATCGACCTGAGATCGTCATTTGTCTCGTGTAAGTTCCCACTGTGCTTTGATTACTACCCTACCACGGCTCAAAGGAGTCGTGCAAACAGGTTTTAGTTGGGTACAGTCCCGAGCCACATGGAGGCAGTGAGCGGATCTTCAGGGGTTCGTCTCTCCCGGTATTGGGGGTGAGGTCGCGCTGTGTCTAGGAGAGCCATTACGCAAAGCCCTCGGCCGAGGCAGGAGATTTACTGGTAGGTATTCCCGTAGTATCTCAGGGCGTTCTGGGCTACGCTCCGACACGACTTGTACCGCTTTTGGGGGTCTGACTTTTACCAACCCCCTAGGCCCGCCATGCGATACTCATAGACGAACGGAACGGACTGTACGGATATTGTCACTGACAGGCTCAGTAGGGTGTCAGGATGAGTTCGCTCATCGACGTCCCTTTTGGTCAATAGCTGGTGGCCCGTCACGTATTGGCTAATACCTCTGACGTGCTAGTGGTTAAATCCACAGCCATAGTATTGACGAGTCTTTAGAGTCCACCACACTTACAGTTACTCAAGCTTTCGGGCGAAACGCTGTAGAGGCCGTATGGAGATATGGCAGGGTCCGATCAGATACGTGCGGTATTGCACGGATCATGATCGGACGGTTTGTACTAGTGGCCGTATGGATATATGGCAGAGTTCGATCAGATACGTGCGGTATTGCACGGATCAGGATCGAACGGATATTACTAGCCGGCTTTGGTTTAAGCCGGATCCTAGTATAGTACAGTGTAGATTTTGTCTCATTGCATTTGTATCCGGACGGAATACAGATGCGGGTGTGTATGCACAGTATCGGGGTTTTCCTGTAATTTATTACGGGACCAGTTTTCTGGAGTTGCCAGTTTGCATTCCGACCCGGCCGGTTTTCCTTTGTTCTTTCCCGGCCGGACTTTTCCGATGGAGGGTGTTATTTGCAAGTTTGCAAATAACATTTTGTGGAGGGTTTATTTGTAAGATGAGATATTATGAAAGCATCTTTAGATACCATTCTTTTCCTTCATCATTTCTTGCTTTATGAAGATTAGAAATGAGATGAAAGTTGATGTGAGATTGTTATGATGATATTTAGGATGTGGTCACCTCTTGCTTTATCCTACACTCACCTCCCTTCATGAGTTTGTATTTCTTCCTCCACCATTCTCATTTTGGAAATGGTTGAAGACATTTGAGAGAAAAAGAAGATGAGAGCTTCATCTTGAGAGTTTCATTCTTGATCTCATTTTCATGCTAGAAAAATGCAAGCACCATTTTTCTAATCTTGATTCCTCCATCATCTTCAAAGGCAACAAACCCCAAATGAGACGTAGCCTCTACACTACACATTCTACAGCATATCTTGAGCATGTCGAGTTGCCGGCTTCATGCCCGAGTTGTCTCGGTATTGAGGCGGGAGCCCGTAAAAGACGCAGGCGATGTGGTGCCCTTCCGGCGAGGAGGCGACGATGTGGAAACAAGACTTTCCGCGGGAGATCGGGACGATGACGAGAAGACCGGAGGACTCGGATCACTCGGTATACTTCTCTTCCCATCTCTTGTTAGCTAGTATAGGTTAATGGTTAACGATCCGGGTTTTCATTGTCCGCGGTAGCGCCGGTTTCCAAGTAAGGAAAAATTTTGATTCCGCATTTTGGCCTCGGATAGACGGCCGGGGCGCTGCCGGGGCGCAACAAAACTGGTAAGTTGTACAAATATATATTTGTTATTCTAACATAGTTGTTTGTAGCTTGGTACAGAAGGTATTTGTGTATACGAGAGGAGTCCATCTAACCCCGTAGACAATGGTAATATGTAGTACAAGGCCCCATAAAAACCCATGGGACAACAGCACGAGAGTTCATGTAGGTGTCTTTTAAGTGACCATCTCGTGCCACGTTAATACGTTCCGTACCAATCTACCCCGTTATCCCCATGTATTGTATTGTATGGACTATATTTACAAGTCTTGCCGTAACCATGGATACAAGTGTTGGGCTATGGCAGCGCCCCGGCCATCATTCCGTGGCCAAATGCGGAACAAAAACTTTTACAAACTGGCGCTAATGGAATTCTAATCGATGGATCATACCATTAACCCTATACTAGTAACTATAAAGAGTTTAGAGAGGTTATACCGATCGGTCCGTGTCCTTCGGTCTTCAACCTTTGTCCTAAGCTTGTCGCGGCTTCCTCGATCAAGTTCCTTCTCCGGTCTCCCTCGTCGAAGACGATCCATGTCGAGGATTCTTAATACGGGCTCCCGCCTCAAAATCGAAGCAACTCGAACATCTAGTTTGCTAGCCTAGATGCCCAAGATGAAGTAGAGTGTGTGTGTGAATACTTTTTCTCAATACACCTATGAATTCTCAACTCATGAGAAGGATGGGTGGAGGTTGAAGAAGATGCCCATGGAGGAAAGTGTGAGCTCAAGAAAGAAGCAAGTCAAGAAGTGGCTAAACTATTGTGTGTGATATTTTGAGAGCTCATTTGCAACTAAAGAAAAAAATCCAAGGCAAGAAAAGAACCGCCCCTTCTCTCCACAAATATCCCACACAATAATAATAGCCTCAAAAATAATCTATGTCACAATAAATGATCACAAAAACCAACACCATGAGTCACCAAGTGCATGTACCATCAAATAAATGCACAAGGCCAAAACTTGCACTCACATTTTCCACCCAATAAACATTAAACTAAATGTTTAAAGCAACAAAAAGAAATGGCATCAACTAAATAAATCTTGTAACGAATTACAAGATTATCCCTCATCCTATATACATACCCGCATCCGTATTCCGACTGAATACAAATACAACGAGACGAAAGTAATCCAACAATATAATACTAGGATCCGGCTTAAACCAAAACCAACTAGTATTATCCGTCCGATCATGATCCGTGCACAAATGCATGTATATGATCGAACCCTGCCATAAAACCATACGGCCTCTACAACGTTTCGCCCGAACCAGGAAAACTCTCTGTGTAGGACTCTAAAGACTCGTCAATATGCTAGCAGTGGGTTTAACCACAAGCACGTCAGTGGCACTAGCTGTACGTAACGGCTGCCCAGGTATTGAGCGAAAGGGAGGTTGACGAGCAAACTCATTCTGAAACCCTACTGAGCCTGACAGTGACAATATCTGTACAGTCCAGTCCGTTCTTCTATGAGTATCGCATATCGAGTTTAGGGGGGAGGATGAAGTCAAACCCCTAATAACGCGACATTTAGTGTCGGCATGAAACCTATCACCAACTGAGAAACTACCGATCCTAGATCGGTAATTCTCTTCTACCCCGACCGAGGATTTCTGGTGATGGCCACCCGTACACATCGCGATCACAACCCCCAATACCGGGAGAGACGAATCCCCTGACGATCTACTCACTGCCTCCATGTGGCTCGGGACTGTACCCAAATAAAACCTGTTTGCACGACTCCTTTGAGCCGTGGTAGGGAGTAATCAAAGCATAGTGGGAACTCACACGAGACAAATGACGATCTCAGATCGATAGAATAACCTGTACACATGTCACCAGGGAACTGCTATATGACAATAGGTATAATACCAACTAGCATATTCCCGGCGAGTCCGTCCGGTGTGCTCATAACCCAATGAACACCTGTATACATCTTAGGTGAACCAACTGACACCAATGGCTTGTGAGACCGGCCACCACCCCTCATCAGGGTCTCGATCCGTATACACTAGTCTACTCTCGGAGTATCGATGCCCAGTCTCGAAACTCCTACTGGAACAACCCTAAAATTTCTGTACAACTTTCTGTACAATTTTTCAAAAAAATATAGAAAGGAGTACTTTTGTCTGAGCACAAGTTTTAAGTTTTTTTTGCTTTTTAATAGCAAGAAGGAGCTTGTAGCTCACTAGTAAGACCTTGCCCTGCTGAAACAAAGCACCAGAGATCAAATCTCATTACCCGCATTATTTTTAATATTGTTTTCTTTTAAATTTTAGAAGTTCAAGGGTCTACACGTGCATAACTCATAAAAACCCCACTTCACATATAAAACAAACAGTCACAGAGGGTAGACGACTCGACAATTGACACGTGGCGACGGCGACCCATCTCGACTCGGCCGACTCGGGCCCGCGGCGCGGCCAACTCGGCCGGCGGCGCCGGCCGGACCGAGTTGGATCGCCGATCTTCCAACATGAAAGATGTATCTTTTTGGTATCTTAACTCCCCTGTACACTTTAAATTTCCTGCACTTTAACAGAGCCCTTTAAAATCTCAATAAATCTAATTTTTAATGCAATTTAATACATTTTTTTATTCACACCCTTTCATCTACCCTAACCCTAGTTTTACCCTACAAATACCACCCCTAAACACACACCCCTCACTCACAATTCTGTCCAAAACTCTCAAGAAAACTCTCTAGAATTTTTGTTTGCAATTGGAGTTAGCAAAGGGCGAAGCTCCGAAGAAATTCCGACGATGACCCTAGGAGCTTCCGGCTACGAAACGACGCACCGGCGCCTCCTACCACTTCCTCTCCCTCTTCTCTTGACCTTAAACCCGTAATTCCCACCTCATTCTTTCCTAATATATTCTTAAAAATTCTTTTACTAAAACCCGATAGAAGCGGAGTTAAATCCGACTCCCGATTCGGTTTTCTTTGTAAAGTTCAATTTTTATTAACACAACCATACAAAACTCTTACATCTTGACTATTAATCATTAACAAAACATGCTGAACAAGTTTCATAGAAAAATAATTCCTATTGCAATTTTTATCGTACTTTTTCAGTAAAATACCATATAGTTTAGTTTCGACTTTAAAACATCATTAATCTTGCTATACCCTTAGATAGATCACTAGGTAATGACCTACCTCTTCACAACACTCATATGCAATATAGCATAATACCCTTTTGGAAAATATAGATTTGGGAGATACCGTTTTACACAAAACTACCTTAAACTTATAAAAATCGTTTTCTACAAGATTACGTATTCTTACAAATCTTGCAAAGCGCCGCTACACCCCATTTGTGGAACCCGTTCGGGATGGTGTGGATTATCGTACATCCTCGGGCTTAGTAGTGTGAGATGCAGACCTCCGCAAGGAGCATTCGGTCTCGAAAGATTTAAAATACAAATATCTTGAGAAAATTAGATTTCTAGAAAATAATAAATTAAAATCATTTTTATATAAATATATATATGTGTGTGTGTGTGTGTGTGTCATCAAAATATCTATTTTTGTGAAAATATAAATATTCCAACTCTTCTAAATCACAAGAATCACTTCACATGAAAATTCCATGAATTTCCATACAAGTCCAATATTACAATTAAATACCCTGTATTATGAAAAATAGGTTTATTCATTAGAATTGTCACAAATATAAAATCTATAGCTATGAAAACTCTAAAGACAATAATTAAATACTTGAGGTGTATTTTGTAATTTATACAAAATTATTTTTACATAAATCTCCCTCAATTTTTATAAATTACAATAAGGACCCTAGTAAATATAGGTTTAAGCGAGACCAGTCTCTTGAGCCTCAGGGAACCGGAGATGTGGGTGCTTGCCTATTTAAGGTAGACAACTTAACAAAAGGTGTAATCAACACAGTAATCGTCTTTGAAAAAGACACAATTCTGTCGTCCATGTGCAGCGGTTGCCGATAACACCAAAACCTAATTCAGGATTCAATTTTTTTTCTAATTGTTCTGACTCAGACTGAGTCTCATTATAATAATCTGACTTGAATATGATTCAAGTACAATCTACAATACTACAATTGAATATGAATCCATGAATCCATCTGTTCAAACTATTCAATCTATATTGACCGAACCGAACCATGGATATACTTCCATTTACATGATTCTCCAGTTACATCCATGATTCTCCAGTTACATCCATTTACTGACATCATGTTTTCGGCAAGTAATTCCATTATACAATCTATATTACAAAACAATACAAGTTGCAATACAATACAAACAATACAATCAAAACATCGCGGGGTTTAAGGAGTAGATTGGTATGGAAGGTGTTAGAAGTGGCACGAGACTGCAAGATTTAAGACACCTAACCTGAATTCAATTGCCGTTTTTCCTGGTTGTATAACGGAGCCTTGTACTCTATATTCTTTTGCCTTAGTCTCTGGCATACTGAGACTCCTCTCGTATACACTGGCATCCTTATGTACCAAGCTACAAATAACAACGTTAATACTAAATACAACTTTAAAATCTACATCCCCTCTCTGTCTATTCTACTTCTCCCTTATCTTTGGGACTTACCGAGCGATTTGTTCACTGACGACATTCTCTTTCTTTCTTCTTTGGAATGTCGTCAGGTGTTTCGGACCTTCCAGAGATCGAGCCTAGCACTGAAGACTTGGACCAGTTTACTAAACATCCCAAGTTGTAGTTACACTTGCACACATTTCATTTCAGTACATTCCAGTTATGTTATGCCATTGTTTAAGCATCGCATTATTCCATGTATTTACTTTTACATGTATTGTAAAAAGAATGTTAATAAATAAAGTTGTTGTTCAATTATATCTTTTGTCTCTTATGCATTTTTTATTTATATTGCTTAGATACGTTTAGCGTATTTACTTCAGAGTAAATACGTAGCGGCCAGTCGTGCCCTCTGCCCGTATACTGGGAAGCGGGGCATGACAGGTTTTGTTGGTGGCCCATGCAGGTCAGAGCTATATGGAACCCTACCATACAGTTTTGTTCTGTGTGAACAACCTAAGCAATATAACACAAGAACCAGCAACTAAAACATTCATTACAATTCATATTCCTTGAATCTTATCATTTCATATACTTTGAATCTGTCCTAACCTAAATTTTTCTTTCAAGTTTATGGACTCCCCAAACAACACCAGCACCAACTTCAACAACACTCCACCACCACTACCAATCACACCTGCCGTCCCTGCTCCGATCAACGAGCAGACGGTTCTGCTTGAGGCAATCCACAGCCTCCTAGAAGGACAGCAGCAGCAAACTGCACTTTTAATGAACCGTCCCGAGGCAGAAGCACCTGGGGTGAAGCAATTCAGAGCTTTTCACCCCCAAATAGTTCTCAGGAAAAGAGAGTCCACTAGAAGCTGAGGAATGGGCTCAGAGCATCGAAGATGATATGGCAGCGGCACAAGTGCCAGAGATAGCTTGGGTTCGTGTTGCAAAGTTGCAGCTCACGGACAATGCACGGGTCTGGTAGAAGGCGGAAGAAAGCCGTCTTGATCAACCCATCGAATGGAAGACTTTTCGCAACATGTTCGACGCAAAGTAATTCCCTGAGACTGCCAGGTTCGACATGGAACAACGGTTCATCCATCTGCAACAAGGTTCAATATGGACCAAGTCAGTAGATGAATATGACGCTGAATTCACCATGCTCGGTTGGTAAGATATTTCTCAATGTTCGATTTTATATCATATACGACATAGCTAACATAAGACCATAACAGGTTTGCGGCCCATCTCATACCGACTGCTGAGATCACAGCTAGAAGATTTCAGCAAGGGTTGAACCCGGAAATCCAAGCTGCTCTAGCTACAGGGGATTTCCCAACCCATGATTTGGTTTTGAAGGCTACCCGAAGATACGAGGCAGTAGTTAAGAGGAAGGGCAGACCTCAAACTGCCGGTTTGAAACGTCCTGCCCCTCAAATTGCAGGAGGAGCCTCTTCCAGGCCATCGTTCGAACTCAGGAGAACTGAAGAAATCAATAACCGGTCGAGTCCAGACTTCTGCTACTACTACAGGAGAAAGGGACACTTGTGGAAGGACTATAGGTGCGCAAAATGCATGTGTCTAATTTGTGGCGCATCCAGCCACGGAATTGGAAACTGTCCTTATAATAGCAACCCAGATCACACACCCACTAACTACCCGCAACGGCCAGCTATCCAGGTTCCTGCAACTCGTCCTTCACTCCCAGCACCACCTCCACGTGGATCTCCTGCACAGCCGAATCGCCAATTCCATCAAACACTGAGGAACATGCCTCGAGGACAGAGGAATGTGCCTCCAGCTAGGAGGATGTGCCCCGGTGACAGGCTTACACCTTAGCAGCCGTAGAAGCCGAGACAGTTGAATAAGGTAACACTAGTAAATCTCTTTCACATTCTTAAAACCCTTGTATCGCTTTGTTATACACTATCAGTACTTCAGTCACCAAACTTTTCTTGAATCTGTTACACTTTCCTTTTACAAATTTCGAGGACAAAATTTTTATAAGGAGGGTAGAATGTAACAACCCTAAACTTTCTGTACAACTTTCTGTACAATTTTTCAAAAAAATACATAAAGGAGTACTTTTGCCAGAGCATAAGTTATAAGTTTGTTATGCTTTTTAATAGCAAGAAGGAGCTTGTAGCTCACTGGTAAGACCTTGCACTGCTGAACCAAAGCACCAGAGTTCAAATCTCATCACCCACATTATTTTTAATATTGTTTTCTTTTAAATTTTAGAAGTCCAAGGGTCCACACGTGCATAACTCGTAAAACCCCCACTTCACATATAAAACAAACTATCCCAGGGGTAAACGACTCGACAATTGACACGTGGCGACGGCGACCCGGCCCGACTCGGGCCGGCGGCGCGGCCGACTCGGCCGGCGGCGCAGGACGGACCGAGTCGGATCGCCGATCTTCCAACATGAAAGATGTGTATTTTTGGCTTCTTAACTCCCCTGTACACTTTAAATTTCCTACACTTTAACAGAGCCCTTTAAAATCTCAATAAATCTAATTTTTAATACAATTTAATACATTTTTTCTTCACACCCTTTCACCTACCCTAACCTTGTTTTACCCTATAAATACCCCCCCCCCTCACTCACAATTCTGTCCAAAACTCTCAAGAAAACTCTCTAGAATTTTAGTGTGTAATTGGAGTTAGCAAAGGGCGAAGCTCCGGCGAAATTCCGACAACGACCCTAAGAGCTCCCGGCGACGAAACGACGCACCGGCACCTTCTACCACTTCCTCTCACTCTTCTCTTGACCATAAACCTGTAAGTCCCACCTCCCTCTTCTCTAATCTATTCTTAAAACTTCTTTTACTAAAACCCAACGGAAGCGGAGTTAAATCCAACTCCCGATTCGGTTTTCTTTGTAAAGTTCAATTTTCCTTAACACAACCATACAAAACTCTTACATCTCGACTAATAATCATTAACAAAATATTCTGAACAAGTTTCATAGCAAAATAATTCCTATTACAATTTTTATCGTACTTTTTCAGTAAAATACCATGTAGTTTAGTTTCGACTTTAAAACATTATTAATCTTGTTATACCTTTAGATAGATCACGAGGTAATGACCTATCTCTTCACAACACTCATATGCAACATAGCACAATACCCTTTCGGGAAATATAGATTCGGGAGATACTATTTTACACAAAACTATCTTAAACTTATAAAAACCGTTTCCTACAAGATTACGTATTTTTACAAATCTTGCAAAGCGCCGCTACATCCCATTTGGGGAACCCGTTCGGGATGGTGCGGATTATCGCACATCCTTAGTCTTAGTAGTGCGAGATGCAGACCTTCGCAAGGAGCATTCAGTCTCGAAAGATTTAAAATACAAATATCTTAAGAAAATGAGATTTCTAGAAAATAATAAATTAAAATTATTTTTATATAAATATATATATATATATATCATCAAAATATCTATTTTTGTGATAATATAAATATTCTAACTCTTCTAAATCACAAGAATCACTTCACATGAAAATACCATGAATTTTTATACAAGTCCAATATTACAATTAAATACCCTGTATTATGAAAAATAGGTTTATTCACTAGAAATGTCACAAATATAAAATCTATAGCTATGAAAACTCTAAAGACGATAATTAAATACCGGAGGTGTATTTTGTAATTTATACAAAATTATTTTTACATAAAACCCCATCAAGTTTTATAAATTACAATAAGGACCCTATAAATATAAGTTTAAGCGGGACCAGTCTCTTGAGCCTCAGGGAGCCGGAGATGTGGGTGCTTGCCTATTTAAGGTAGACAACTTAACAAAAGGTGTTATCAACACGGTAATCATTTTTGAAAAAGACACAAATTCTGTCGTCCATGTGCAGCGGTTACCGATAACACCAAAACCTAATTCAGGATTCAATTTCTTTTCTAGCTGTTCTGACTTAGACTGAGTCTCATTATAATAATCTGACTTGAATATGATTCAAGTACAATCTACAATACTACAATTCAATATAAATCCATGAATCCATCTGTTCAAACTATTCAATCTATATTGACTGAACCGAACCATGGATATACTTCCATTTACATGATTCTCCAGTTACATCCATGATTCTACAATTATATCCATTTACTGATATCATGGTTTCTGCAAGTCGTTCCATTATACAATCAATATTACAAAACAATACAAGTTGCAATACAATACAAACAATACAATCAAGATATCGCGAAGTTTAAGGGGTAGATTGGTACAGAAGGTGTTAGAAGTGGCACGAGACTGCAAGATTTAAGACACCTAATCTGAATTCAATTGCCGTTGTTCCGGGTTGTATAACGGAGCCTTTTACTCTATATTCTTTTGCCTTAGTCTCTGGCATACTGAGACTCCTCTCGTATACACTGTCATCCTTCTGTACCAATCTATAAACAACAGCGTTAACACTAAATACAACTTTAAAAGCTACATTCTCTCTCTGTCAATTCTACTTCTCCCTTATCTTTGGGGCTTACCGAGCGATTTGTTCATTGACGACATGCTCTTTCTTTCTTCTTTGGAATATCGTCAGGTGTTTCGGACCTTCCAGAGATCGAGCCTAGCACTGAAGACTTGGACCAATTTACTGAAGATCACGAGCTGTAGTTACACTTGTACACATTTCATTTCAGTACTTTCCATTTCTGTTATGCCATTGTTTAGGCATCGCTTTATCCCATGTATTTACTTTTCCATGTATTGTAAAAAGAATGTTAATAAATAAAGTTACTGTTCAATTATATCTTGTCTCTTGTGCATTTTTTATTTATATTGCTTAGATACGCTTAGCGTATTTACTTCAGAGTAAATATATAGCGGCCAGTCGCGCCCTCTGCCCGTATACTTGGAAGCGGGGCATGACACCCACGACTAGGGACACTTTAAGGATGTGCTTATAGACCACCCAACTCTCACGTATATGATCGCCACCATATTGCTGATAGTCAAGCAAGAATCTTATGGGCTCTATCAACATGTAATAGTGATCTGTAATGTCACCTGAAGCATGTACACGATGATAAAGACAAACCAGATAGCATACTATCATTTTGAGTAAGACTGTTCTACCGGTATAGGTCCTCCCTCAATCATTGCAATCACGTGCCTGCGATCCAATAATTGACTTGAGGGCACTATAACCAACAATCTCCCACTTGCACTTAAAGCTAATTATTGCGGTGTCGCATACTCACAGCCCATGTGATACCGAACACCCAACTTCTCTACTAATCAGTTTCACAAGCTCGTTTGTAAAACTATTGCGTTCGAGAAATAGCCTCAGTGAGTGGATCCGCTCTGATGTTTCTTTCTATATCTCTATTTATCTCAAGTTCGCGGAGAAAGCCATCTCCCGAAATGAGCAATACCTGTCTTAGAATATGTCTGGATATCTGATGGGACCCAGTTCACAAATGAACTCCAAATCCAGTAAACTTCTTATATTGTACCGTCAACTGAATTTAATCAGTATCCTGTGCCATGCCTCCCTCAGTATCGGCTTGGACCACCTGTCCAAATTACTGCCCCTTGTCAGAGGGAAAACTATAACTCTGACAGTCACTCTGTCAACCAGGTCACCTTGGAAGCCTAGAATGATAACCGTATCCCGAAGGAGGCTACTGTTACAAAATCCCTAGAACATCAACTTATGTTCATAAACCGCTTCCGAATGTTTCTCCAGGATTGGATTAATATAGAAACTTATTGCATCTAGTGCAAAAAACAACATCTGGTGTGGTACTTGACATCTCATGATTGACTCAATTGCTTAAGTAAGTGATATGCCAATCATGCATATCCCTCTCCCCTTTAGTTTGTAAGACACCTTTAGAGAGGGTGACTCCATCACCTGCAGGTATACTACCATGTCAGGAGTCGTCCATTCTAAAACACCATTAGAATACTGTTTAAGTACCCAGATTGGGAAACTATCCAAATCTAAATCTAAAACCATAGATCTAGTAATCAGAATGCCTGATATAATATCCAAATCCTTTGTGGAGAAACCACTGTATGACAACCACAGTATAACCGATCGTAGTATAGGAATTTCACTTCCTACAATGTACCAGGACATCACATCCTACTACCTTCTTAACAGATCCATCTTATATTCTGATGAAGTCAAAGCCTATGGCTGTCACATCAAAAATAGATGATCTTTCCCCGCTAGATCTGCTTTAGTCTATAAATAGACATAAGCTACTTATCCACTATGCTTCCACTACTCCCACTGACTACAACAATCCTCTGGCAGAGTCATATACACGTGCGCTTCTAAAGCTAGTTTAGAACTAAGCTATATTCATCCTCTTGCCAGGTCTCATAGTCTAGAACAGCAGTAATAGTAAGCCTGCGTAAACAAGAACCTCCCTGTCACCGTCTTTGAGGATACCCAAGTACTTCTTGGGCGCATGAGGTTACCCACCATATCTGCGGAGTGGCTAATGGAATGTCAATCCCGATTGAATCTTTAGGTTCTATTAAATTTTCAGTAATCGTTTGTGGTTCTGGAATCACTTCCAGTTCTACCATACTCCCACTACTGTTTTATGAAAAAATCCATTTTACTAAAACCGTGGCGAGTCAAGAACAATATGACTATGGATCTTCTAGATGGTAGAAAGTTAACCCTCATCATAGCCCGGGATAACCCACAAACTGCCATTACAGAAACGTGCCTTGAGTCATCCAAACTCTGGTTTTAAGCATAAGCCGGACAACTCCATATACCTTAATATCGTTAAGATATGAACCATTCTATATGCAATATAGAAACAGAGGCACTGATTTAATCGGAACCAGATTCAAATCATGCAGCTGTCTCCAGTGCATGTAAACTAAATGGAGGGAGGCCGATCGGCATTACTCAACTTAGAAGTGCATCCAGATATGAGTAACCTGAAAGAGAAGCAAGTTCTCAAAACCATTACTATCAACTGAATACCAAACACAAGTATCTACATCTTCGATCACCTTGAAGAATCCTGAGACTTGCAACACATGGTTCTCTACTTTATTCATATACCTATAACTTCTCAAAATTTGGACCTTATATTTCTACGAAATACTTGTCTAAAATTGGAAAAGTCACAAGTAAACAGAATATAGTACGAGTACCATCCCCTCTATCCTAATGGACACTGGACAACATACAATACTTTCTATAAGTCCCCTGTGTTGAATAACTCAAACCTTGTGTGTTGTAGGTTAAAAACTGTACTTATGGTTAAGAAGAATTGCACCGCTGTTTAATACTCCTTACCCAATCATCAACTGATATAGGTAAATGTCATGGACATAATTTCAAAAAGTTATATCTCACTTTATGAAATAAACGTACAGATATATCAGTTTGAAATTGGTGCATAACAACGGATATTCAAAACCAAATATTTGTCGTCAGGCAAAAGCCCAGGTGATTTCCTCAAATATCACCAATTACAACGAATTCCGATATAATGAGGATATAATCACCTAATTCCCAATAACTTACTCCCACTCATCATCTGTAAAACCATACAGATGTGAGAATCAAAACCTGGTAAATACATACCCTGGAGTAAGGATCTAATTAGGAAATCAGTTTTCTATTAACAACGCACAGTAAAACTGAAACATGAAAATGTTTCGAAAAAGTATCCGGGTATTCCTAGTAATGCCTCTTCCACTATCCAAATTCATGACTGTAACCGTATATTTCCTTTGCCATCTCTCTAAATCTCTTTATTTGTCTTTACTCGTTACCTTCTGTACACCATCCTTAGGCTAAATGATTTTCTTCCTTCCCTACCATTTGGCACCAGCCTATGATTTGGAAGAAGACTATCCAATAAGCGTAATAGGTGTACTCTCTTAATCTTAGGAGCACTGGCAGCCTGAAGGAAGGTAAAGATAAAAGACAACTGAATAAACCTTATTTTATTTCTCCTGAACCAGAATCCATTCTCGAACTGGAACAAGTTCCTTCGAGTTCGTATGTAACTATACGACGGATTAACCAATAACTATGGATCTTCGAAGTGATACGGAGTGTTCTGGAGAAATTTTGTCACGACCCGAATGTGGCACGTGACCGGCACTTAAATCACGTGACATCGAAAGACGTCGACGCGGTTCAAGTAAGCCGAAACCCGGAATCTAAACCCTTTTTAAAAATATTGGAGTGAGGTTTAAAATAGTCATCAGATGGGATCGGTTTAAAGTAAACATTTAAGTTTAACTAAGTATGTTTGAAAAGCATCTATGACGTTTTGAAATTCGACGGCACCTCCTTTGTAATTTGAATAAAACCCGCTATAACATAAAAAATACATATACATCCCAACGGGAGCTAGCTTCCACGCCCAAACGGCGGAGCAACCAAGAAAACAATATACGACGCACAATGGCGAAGAAAAGAAAAGCGAAACGAAATCAACAATATAAAATGGCCGACTCTAATGAGTGCGACAACATAACACACAAACTCTAAGTCTCGTTTCTAAGTCCACAATATACCCTTTCTAAGTTGATGGAGTTTTACTAGATATAAAAAGATAAGAATATACTAATGTGAGTACGATACAACAGTAACCCACCTGCCAAAGCAATCGCCGAAAGGAATATGTACCCCAAGCCGCTGATAATACAAGCGGTAACACCTGCAAGAAACTGTGGCACAACAGGGATGAATTACCAACTCAGTGAATAAAAGTACATCACAAGGAAGAAATCGAATGCACAACGATACTTAGGTCATAAGTGTAGTACTATCATATCATGTACTAATATAGTATATGTTATGCATATGTATCGTAAATGCAACACTATCTATCATGCGATCCCAAAGTATAACATATCATATAAATGACCTGTATTTAGGTAAAAGCCCATAAGTAGCCGAAAATATATATGTAAAACCTCTTCTTTAAAATAGCCGCGGAATACATTTTTAACGGCGTAAGAGCAGACATGATAGTATGAAATATAATAGGTATCTTATTTAAGATATACGTCCTGCTGTTTTAATGCATAGTGTTAAGAGGTTTACAATTTAAAAGATTTCAATGTCATACCAGACATGTAAAAGTAATGAGACTATAGCTCGATTTTTGAATACCTTTTTGTATGCAACTACTCGTAAAAAGGTATGCAGGTACCGTTCCCCGGATTAGTCCTGGTCAGCTATAAAACTTATAACATAACTGTGTACCTCATGATAGCAACTTATCAATATATATGGATGTCCAGCATCGACACCCGAAATCATAAATCCCTCGTGTCCATCATCGATACGTAAATCCTCAAATCTTTCGTGTCCATCATCAACACGCAAATGCAGATACCGTCGACACCATCTAAACAGATGATCACAACCCGATATCCCTGGACCCGGTCGGTATCCTATGGATATCCGACGTGCCCAATTGAACCCCGGTTAGTATCCCCTGGACATCTGCCGGGCTCATCTCTATCTCCGGTATCGAGTATCCTCGTTAAGCTCCCCGCCTCTAATGCGGCTATCCTGCCCCTCGGTCTCAACTGGTTCCACCATATATCCGGCTGTATACCCCCCCTACTCAGTCTGGATAACGCAATAATCCGTAACCGTATAGCCCCCCCCCCCACTCGGTTCAGAGTAAAACAAAACATGAAAACGACTCATGGTGGACATCAACTCATCGTATCCAAAGATAACAAGTAAGGAAGAAGAATCCTTGCATTAATCATTCTTATGATATATTATATATATACATATATAACAGCATCCCATATCACTGATATATATCATCAAAAGTAAAACATCCAGAAAACCCATAAGAATCAAATATAAACATCCATGGTACTGGTATTTACAATACGCAACAGGTAATAAAGGAAGACTGCGTAAGTAATCATACAAGCACAAAGATATCAATTCTACTGTGTCATGGCACTACCAATGATGAGTAGTGTAGCATATGCGTCTGTGCTCGTGTAGCATGGCAATCATTAGTATTTGTGCAAGTGTTCTAAAGGTGTAATAGCCTACTCATATCAACATCTATATACGTATTACATAACATAACGGTTCTACAGTGACATGGCAGTACCAATGAGGTATAGTGTAACATATGTGTACGTACTTGTGCGACATAGTACCCATTGGTAGTTGTGCAGTATTCTATCAGAGTGTTCGTATTACGGAAACGTATAACATTGATAATTATAACGCGAACATGTAAAGTAAATCTAAGCATAACTAATAAATGTAACTACTTGCTATGAGTTATACCATTTTCTTTGAAAATGAACGAAACGTTGGTTTTGAAATTAGGAAGCTGCCTCGGATTAAAAATGTATATTTATTTTGGAAATTGGCATCGCATCTTTGTCTTTTATCATCAAAAAGGAAAACGAATCGTTAGTTTTTAAAAGAGTATAGCACACTCAAATATTACGTTCTAAAACAAAATAAAACATTAATTTACGAGTCTAAAGGAACTGGGCCGTTATTCGGCATACGAACTCATCACTACCCATACGGTATAATTCCTCGTATAATATCTCACATTATCACTATATCTAAATCATCTCTAGTACGGCATGATCCATCGTACAATTTACCAAATCATCAGTAAAATACATGCAAATGAGTATCATGCTAGATGCAAATTTACTCCAATATCTGTATCTTGAATAAATACTAAAACTAACCATATATAATACTACTATTTATAAGGTTGCGGGGGTGCTATACGCCATCCATCTGACTTCCCCCGTAGATGTAAATCTACTCACCAACTTGTCGAGCCCATCCAATCCACGATTGCTATGTCCGCCAACTCCGTCTCGGAAACCTTCGCGATCGTACCTATAATCGTAGTTATATTATATCGACGTAAATATCATATCAAAACTCAAAACAACAAAATAGGCACCCATAGGTTAGAACCTACAGTATACTTAACCCAAAAACGACAATATATTCCTGTTGTTAACGTACAAATGTTAACGGTTCAAGCGCAGTACAGAAATACGAAAAACTTATATCGAAATGTCGGAAACTTGATAAAACCCTTACTAAAATATTCCCAGATTTTACTGTGTAATTATTAGGAAAAATCAAACAATGCGGTAACTTATAAAATACCAAACTAAAGCTACAGAAGAAAATCCAACACTAATCCTCATCAAAAATCCGGCGACATCGGCCAATAAGGGGTTCTCGCCGGTTCAATCACGGAGATAGGGTCTCGGGCTTTGAGTAAAGTCTCCTAGTGGTCTTATGATACTTATGGTATTGCTAGTTTTTCTATTGGTTATACCTATTGGTTCCAGATTCAATTACAGTAGGCTAAATATGACAAAACAACAGTTTTTATAATACTGCACATGAAAACTGATATGGAAATATACTGAACATGTAAGGAGGGAAGGAATTATACCTATGGAGATTGTGTACAATGAAACACCAGCTCATGAAGTGCTTGTTGAAGCATCTAGGGGTTTGATTTTAAATGTAGTTCTCGGATGTGTTTGTAAAAGCAAGTATCGAATCAAATAGTCAAATGATTCCCGATATCGGTTTCATTTGATCGATAATAGTATCTTGTATCGGTATTTAGAAAATTGTATAAAGAACTCACTATCAAAGAATTATATTTGACCGCAATCAACTACGGTGTCAGTTGTAGATCGTAAGCGAGTGCGGATCGTCCACAGGGATTGTGCGATTCGTTTCTCTGTTTAATTTGTTTGAATCGAAAAGTTAATCGAAAAGAAAAGAAAACATGATTCAAGAATTATCAATTTCAAGTGTCACTATTCTATTCAAGAATCAAGAATATGATAAACAATCAAGAATCGAGGTTTCGATGATATTTCCAACCAAAATGTCAAGAATCTAAATGTGGCTCGTAGGAATCGATCGGATCTATAGACGTGATGTAATCTCAAGATATCGTGTTCTTGTCCTTCGAAGATTTGATACTAGATCGATGATGATCGACGAGAGTTAGGGCTTCATCGTGAAACTAGGGTTTCATCTTTTAACCCTTGTTCTTTCGTCGATATCATTCCTTTTCTAGCCTCTACCAAATTCAAGAAACAATCGTAACTCCCCAATCTCGAGCGATATCAATCAAGAAAGCAGCGCAACGAATTGGGTCGTCGGTTCTTGAACTTGCTAGGGTTTACAAAACTCGTAGGACTCAAGAATCGATTAAAGCTATGTTACATCATCATTCTATTGACCGTCTCGACTCCTCGACGAGCGGAGTATTACTCAAACATCATCACACAGAAAGTATTCAAGAATTGAAAAGATATCATGATGCGAGAATTTAAAGAAAACAAGATAAAAGAATATCACCTTTTATTTATATCAACAATTTGATTACAGTAGCTCAAGAACTACAAGAGGAAGAACTAAATTGTCGATTTGGCGTCGCTCGGCTTCGTGAGTCGCGGATCAGCTTGGACCACTTGCTCTGTTGAAAATCGGCTCGGCTCATAAAAGGTTGCAAGGCTTCTTGCTTGATGGGTACTCGGGATCTTGGCTTTTGATTGGAATTAGGGTTAGGGTTTCACACAAATCCTCTCACTAGATTTGTGTGAAGAAAAGATGAAGAAAGAGATTGGCTAAAAACTAAAATGGAGACTCAAAATGAATTATACATTCCAAGATGATTTACAAGTGAGCCTAGGGTCTTATTTATAGATCACCCAAACCCTAAGCCTTTGAGTTCCCTCCAAAAGTTTGTTGAAAGACTTCTAGAAAGAGTTTGTTAGGCTTAGCTTAGGGTTTAAGCTAGGGTTTAAGAAGAAGTTTCTAGAATACAAGGCTAGTTTAGTGTTGGAACAAGGGTTTGCTGATCTGGCAGAAGCTTCTGGGGCTTTCTGGAAATTGTTGTGTCATTCTGAGCTGTACACACTGAGGTAGGAGTTGTGCACCAAAAATTTAGGGCTGACGTGGCAAGACGGCCGCGGAACCGCGGCGCAAGCAGGCTCCGGCCGCGGTTCCGCGGTCATGTTGGCTCCTTGGGCTTTGGTCCTTTTGCAGTGGTCTTGGGCTAATATTTTGAGCTTTATCTGATGTTTTGATTTGTATTTGTCCCTTTGGATTAATACCAAAACTGAAATCATTGAGTTGGCGTAACGTTTTAGCTGTACCCTGTAAATTTTTGGCCTTTCTGCTGGATTTTCCTGCACATATCTCAAAACAAGTGTTGCGCAAATGTAGGGATGATGCGATGCCATGAAATGTGGTCAATTTCCTTTATAGTGTCGGTTTTAGAGTCTAATACATGCAATCTGATATTTTGCGACAGTTTTGCTAATATGTGAAATATGAATGCCGAACACTTCTATATGAATGCAAATGATGAGGAAATTGCCGGCTAAAATATGCAATATATTTGACTAATCAAATTCCTCCAAACTTAATTTCGATCGTCTCGAGCGAACTGTTTATTAAAAAGAGAAGGAGAAAATAAAGAAAGAGAAAAATTAACTAGCACACTTTCGTAGGCAACACGATTGCACTGAGCACGTGCAACAAGCCTTTAAACCTCTAGGTGTCCCTAGTAGGAGGAGTGTTGTCTCCTGAGGGTTTTCAGCGGATTGCACCCACAAAATCCAATAATAAAAGAAAGATCATGAATATTACATTTAAAGAAAAGAATTGTAAAAGAAAAGCTTTGAAAATTAGGGTTTCCAACTAAGCTAGTTTTTCGGTTGTCATGAGCCCTATCTTAATGGTCATGAAAAGATGTTAGAAATCACGTCCTCCCTCAATAAAACATCGTCTTATTTTTCATTCCTATCTTTCTTCCAAAACATCGATCATATAACCCTGCGTGTGTGTAAAGGACATCCCTACATCCGGAGAATTCAATTCAAACTATCATACTCTTGCCCATCAGCCTCAGTACTTTTTAATTAATGAATATTTAGATGAGATTGCTTACACACTTTCATGCGACCGTTAATACTTCTTGAGGTACTAATCGACCGATTACTCCTGTGCTTGCTTACTTGGTGTATTTTCCTCGTCTTGCACCACCTCAGGCATAGCAGTGACTCCCAGACCAGTTGGCCTTAGGGCACTAGGTGAAGAAGCACCCTCGCTATACATTTTTTATTGCCCTTGGTGATAACAAACCCAGTGTCCATTTTTCTCACCACTTTATATTTTCTTTATTCATTTTTTTTCTTTTTATTTCCTTCATACATCGGCTTTAAGACAAGAGCATTTCAAGGTATTCTCTACTATCCCAGGCTTCAAGACGTGTGTAAGTGCGAATAGCAGGGTAGCAACGTTCAAAATGTTTGGCTTCCAGAATAGAAACTATTTTTCAGACTTATTTTTATCCTCAGATTAGTGACGTCTTTCATCTTACTAACCCTTGGGACAACGGCTCATAACTACTTATTACTAGTTCGTATAAGAAAACTTCTAATTTTCTTAATTTTCTTAAATTTTTCTAATCTCATGGATGTAAATGTTCACTATCTGAACTTTCATTATCTTATTTATGTACAAAAAAGTGTAAATATTAAAATTATTTTTATATTTGAAATTTTTTTTTATTGGTTTTGAAATTTTTTTTTTTTATAGATTTTTAAAGAAATGTTTTGTGCTTATGCAGATGATATGCAAATGATGCAAAAATAAGCACAAACCTCCCCCAAACTTGTTTTCAACAGTGTCCTCACTGTTGCCAACAGCTATATCTACAAAATCTATAGGCCTGGGGGGAATTATTAGTGGGGGCAAAATATATAAGTGAAGAACTTCCCCCAAACTTACTCTTTTCACTCACCTTCATTCAAAAAGATGATGCAATGATATACTGGACATGAAGGTGAGACGGAGGAATTTTAATCCAAATAAACTGGCTCTTGTAAGAACAAAAGCTCCTCCGTAGGGTCAGTGGAAAAATACGGCTTAAGTCTATGTCCATTTACTTTGGAAAAGATGCCGTTTTTAACATTTTCTACTTCTACTGCCCCGTGCGGGTATACAGACCGCACAACAAAAGGTCCCTTCCATCGAGATCGGAGCTTACCCGCGTGAAGGTGTAATCGTGAATCATAAAGAAGGACTTGTTGACCAGGTGAAAATGTTTTCCTCAAAATGTTTTTATCGTGAAAAACCTTAGTCCTATTCTTTGTGATTACAGCGTTATCATAAGCTTCATCGCGGAGTTCGCTTAGCTCATTAATTTGCAGCTTCCGAAAGTTGCAAGCAAGGTTTAGATCAAAATTTATTTCTTTTATAGCCCACAATGCTTTATGCTCTATCTCGACGGGTAAATAACATGCTTTCCCAAACATTATCCTATATGGAGACATTCCTAGGTCGGTCTTATATGCAATTCTGAATGCCCAAAGAGCATCTGTCAGTTTGGTCGACCAGTCTTTTCTATTTTTAGCAACGGTCTTCTCCAGGATAAGTTTGATCTGTCTATTCGAAATTTCAGCCTGCCCGTTCGTTTGGGGATGATAGGGTGTATAAAGTCGGTGGTTGATTCCGTATTTTCGCATCAGAGTCTCGAAAGATCTGTTGCAGAAATGTAGTCTTTTCTATTTTTAGCAACGGTCTTCTCCAGGATAAGTTTGATCTGTCTATTCGAAATTTCAGCCTGCCCGTTCGTTTGGGGATGATAGGGTGTATAAAGTCGGTGGTTGATTCCGTATTTTCGCATCAGAGTCTCGAAAGATCTGTTGCAGAAATGTGTCCCATTATCGCTAATGATAGCGCGTGGGTATCCAAATCGCGAAAAGATATTCTCTTTTAAGAACTTAATGACAACTTTATTGTCATTAGTGCGACATGGAATGGTTTCTACCCATTTGGAGACATAATCAACCGCCAGCAGAATGTACAAATTCCCAAAGGAGTTGGGAAAAGGACCCATAAAATCAATGCCCCAAACATCGAAGATTTCAACAACCAAGATGGGTTGTTGAGGCATTTCATTTCTCCGGGATATTCTACCCGTATACTGACATTGTGTACAGGTTTTGCAATGCTCAAATGCGTCCTTGAATAAGGTCGGCCAATAAAATCCACATTGCAAAACCTTTTCCGCTGTCTTTTTAGGACCAAAGTGACCCCCACAGGCCTGATCATGACAAAATGAAAGAACACTCTTGAACTCTTCATTCGGGACACACCGGCGAATGATCTGATCAGGACAATATTTAAACAAATAGGGCTCGTCCCAGTAAAAGTGTTTTACTTGGGATAGAAAACGATATTTGTCCTGTTTTGACCAATCGCTAGGTATCAGTCCCGTGGCATGATAGTTCACAATATCCCTGAACCATGGTTCAGCGGATACGTTCAAGAGTGGTTCATCAGGGAACGAATCATTGATCGGCAGGGTCACAGGGGAAGAAATGATGCGTGAAAGGTGGTCGGCTACAACGTTTTCACATCCTTTCTTATCTTTGATAACAAGATCGAATTCTTGTAAAAAAATGATCCAACGTATTAGTCGACCTTTTGCATCTTTCTTCGCCAAAAGATGTTTTAAAGCGGAATGGTCAGTATACACAACTATAGGTGAGCCAATTAAGTAAGACCTGAATTTTTCTAATGCAAATACAACCGCTAAGAGTTCTTTTTCTGTGGTTGTATAATTGATTTGCGCATCATTCAGGGTCTTACTTGCATAGTATATCACGTGTGGCATCTTATCGATGTGCTGTCCTAAGACTGCACCTACTGCAAAGTCGGATGCATCACACATTAGCTCAAATGGGTAGTCCCAATCGGGAGACGATAAAACGGGGGCTGTGGTGAGTGAGTGTTTAAGTGAGTCGAAAGCTGTCTCGCAGTCCGAGTCAAAATAGAAGGTCGTATCCTTGGCCAGGAGTAGTGTTAAAGGTCTAGCAATTTTGCTAAAGTCTTTTATGAATCTCCTATAAAAGCCCGCATGGCCAAGGAAAGATCGAATATCTTTGACGCTTTTGGGATGAGGGAAGTTTTGAATGACATCTATCTTAGCTCTGTCAATCTCAATGCCTTTCTGTGAAATAACATGTCCAAGTACAATTCCTTCTTGGACCATAAAATGGCATTTTTCCCAGTTCAATGTCAAGTTCTTCTCTTTGCAACGAGTAAGAACAGCGTCCAGATTCGATAGGCAATCAGAAAAAGAGTCTCCAAAAATCGAGAAATCGTCCATAAAGATCTCCAGAAAATTCTCTACCATATCAGAGAATATCCCCATCATACACCGCTGAAAGGTAGCGGGAGCATTGCAT
The DNA here is from genome assembly GCA_030015575.1 of Agapanthus africanus. Taxonomy (NCBI): domain Eukaryota; kingdom Viridiplantae; phylum Streptophyta; class Magnoliopsida; order Asparagales; family Amaryllidaceae; genus Agapanthus; species Agapanthus africanus. The sequence continues at coordinate 644,921,828 of CM057342.1, forward strand.
AACCCAAAGGGCATGCGACTGTAAGCAAAGGTACGAAAAGGACAAGTAAAAGTGGTTTTATCTTGATCCTTTTTGGCGATGGGGACCTGATTATAGCCTGAGTATCCGTCCATAAAACAATAATACTCTCGTCCCGCTAAGCGTTCCAGCATTTGATCAATGAATGGTAGAGGAAAGTGGTCTTTCCTCGTGGTAGCATTGAGTTTTCTATAATCAATACATACACGCCACCCAGTTTGGGTGCGTGTCTGAATCAACTCATTTGCCTCATTGGTAATTACAGTGATGCCGGATTTCTTAGGAACGACATGTATAGGACTCACCCACTGGCTATCGGAGATGGGGTATATAATACCATTATCTAGGCATTTGACGATTTCTTTCATCACTGCTTCCTTCATGACGGGATTCAACCGTCTCTGTGGTTCTCGGGTTGGTCTGGCATCATCCATCACATGTATATGATGTTCAACTATCAAGGGACTAATCCCTTTGATGTCCGCCATACTCCAACCAAACGCCTCTTTGTTAGATCTTAATACCGATAAAAGGGCATTCTCTTGCTTTGATGTGAGAGATGCGGATATAATAACCGGTAAAGACTCATTCTCACCTAGATATGCATATTTAAGGTGAGAAGGTAAAATTTTTAGATCTAATTCGGGCGGAGAAATGATAGAAGGAGGGATCATTGAATGATTTTTGGATTTACAAAGAAGCTCAGAGCCTGTGAAAGATGCAGACTCAGGTGGAGAAAAGTCAGAAGTGCAGGACTCAAGTGTAGGTAAAGTGTCCTCACTAAGATCATGTGTAAGATCAAACAGAGATGTGGTAATGTCGTCGAGATCAGTAAAGCAAAGTTCCTCAGCTCCACAACTATCGGGAGCGATCTCATGGACAGAGCACACATCTAAAATATGAGCAGAGGGTTCTGATGGCTGACTTCCAACTTTGTAGATATTTAGTTCAATGGTCATATTTCCAAATGATAAGTTCATTGAACCATTTCTACAGTTTATAACAGCGTTGGAAGTGGCAAGGAAAGGACGACCCAGAATCACCGGAATTTGGCCCCGGGGGTTTGCTACAGGATGTGTGTCGAGCACAATGAAGTCTACAGGGAAAACAAATTCCCCGACCTTTATCAACACATCCTCTAATTCACCCCTTGGTTTGGTGATAGATCGGTCTGCCATCTGGAGAGTGCAGTGAGCAGGTTTCAGCTCTCCAATCCCTAATTGCTCACAGACAGAATAAGGGAGCAGGTTAACACTTGTGCCAAGGTCTAAAAGAGCACGATTTATGTTTTTACCCCCAATCGAAATTGATATTGTAGGACATCCTGGGTCCTTTCGTTTCTTTGGTAGCTGGGGTATAAAAGCAGTGCTAATATTATTAGACATGAAGACCTTCTTCGGCACTTGAGTCTTCATCTTCCTAGTGCACAAGTCCTTAAGAATTTTCGCATAAGCGGGGACTTGTTGAATCGCATCTAGGAGAGGGATATTGATGTTAACCTGTTTGAACATTTCCATTATTTTCTCCATATGAGGACTCGTTCTATTAGCCCTTAACCGATTCGGGTAAGGTGCTTTCGCAATGAGCGTCGGGTCTATCACAGGAGAAGGAAGAGGGGGTAGACGCGGTCCCAAAAGAGGTGTGGGGACCGTCTGTGGAGAACTAGAAGGGCTATACTGAGGTGTCGAGCCTAATGGGAAATGGAGAATAGGCTCGCGAGAAGGTGGTGTGGTAGAAGAAGAAGGATCAGAAGGAGAAGTGTGTGTGTGTGTGGAAAGGTCTCAGCCGGGGTGTTGATATGATTTTTAGTATCATCAATACCTTCCCCGACATGATTGTTCAGCACTCTTCCTGATCTCAACGTTGTGATGGCATTTACATTGTAATGCCCAGGATTCTGTAGGGGTTGAGAGGGAAGTTTCCCTTTTTCTCTCGCACTCATTTCAGCTTTAAGTCGTGCGATTTCAGCTTCCATCGTTTTGATACTCTCAGTTTGGGACGCTGAGTTTTTCTTTATCTCACCGACGGAAGATCTAATCTCAGCCGAAACCTCTATGAAATTTGACAAAAGTGATTTCATGGTTTGAGTGAATTGAGAGAACTCGTCAGAACAGGTCATAGGATTAGACTGTGTAGGAGTGTTGACCTGATTTTGGAAGTTTTGTGCCTGATAGGGGTGCTGCGTGAGTTGAAGAGGTTGCTGTTGTGGTGGAGGAAGAGCCCTTTGAAAATTATTCGTGTTTGGAACCGTGTTTTGAGATTGGTTTTGGTTCCAAGCGAAATTCGGGTGATTCCTCCAACCCTGATTGTACGTGGAAGAATAAGGATCGTTTCGAGGTCTTTGAAATGCGGCATTAGAATGCTCGTGACCTTGAAACGCAGAGTTTAATGGACATTCTTCCGTTAAATGAGACGGATCAGAACAGCACCCACAAACAGTTTTGAGGAGCGACACTGGGTTTAGGGAGGCTGCTGCAAATTTGTGTTCCATAGCGTCGAGCTTCTTTTGCATTGCTGCCATTTCAGCTCGAACACCTATGGACACATCTATTTGGTGTACGCCGCCCCTATTCAATGGTTGGGTTCCACTCTCCCACTGTAGTGATTTTTCAGCGAACTCTTCTAAATACTTCCAAGCTTCCCCATCATCTTTGGTCATAAAAGTACCTTGACACATGTTTTCAAGGCTCTGTTTAGTGCTTGGGTTAATGCCCTCATAAATGATTTAGCAAAGCTCCCATCTCAGGATGCCGTGATGAGGACACTGAACCAATAGATCCTTGAAACGTTCAAAGCATTTTGAAAATGGTTCAGTAGGGAGCTGGGCAAATTGATTCAGTTCGCTACGGATTCGAGCTATCTTTTGTATTGGGTAAAATTTCTTAAGGAATGCCGCTACGAATTCTTCCCAATTCGTAATAGAGTGTGCGGTAGTGTTATATAGCCACTTCTCGGCTATATCGCACAATGTAAATGGAAGAAGTCGTAGACGCATTGCATCCACTGAAAGTTGTGACGTACCCATCATTGCGCATACATTTTCAAATTTGGTAATGAAAACGTAAGCGTCCTCAGTCTCGAGTCCGTGGAATTTGGGTAAAAGATTGATGTACTGGGGCTTAATCTCAAAGTTATCCCCGTTGGCTGGTGGTGTGGATAAGCAGGTCGAAAGAGGACCTCGAATAGGGTAGCACCTCTCCTGGAGAGAGATGCGGGGTGGATTCTGCGCACCAACGGACGGCGGCAGATTAGGGTTAAAGAAGTTTGATGGATTCGGATCCATCGGTGTGGGTGTGGTAGTGGGTAAAGGAAAGGTAAATGGAGAAATATCGACTTCGGAGTCGATAAAGGGTACGCGGACTAAACGGGCACTAGAATCCCGTGTCCAGCCTATCTTGTACTAAAAAGGGTTAGTACAAGTGGCAGCATTGACTTATAATTAGGGGTAAATGAATGAATGCGGTGTTTGCTTTGAAAAGGGGACGGATTTTTGAAAAAATGATGCAACAAAACAAATGCAGCACACAAACCCTAGAATCTAGTGGTCACTTAGGTCCGGCTCTAGACCGCTCCTAACTGCCAAAAGACAAGTCGCAGGATAGAATCCTCCACTGCCTCTTTGTCCATCCTGCGGCCAGGTAAGTGCCAAGTAAGTGGAAGGTTCTCCACTACGTAAGTAGTGGGCCTAATTAAGTAACCACTAGCCTTCGACACACTTTCCTAGGCACCACAAGAGAAACGCGGATAAGCAATAAATTACCCACAGCCTTCTTCTGTCCTAAGTGAGCGCGACGGTCCTTAGAGTCATCTCTAGATATTTTTTAGTTAATGAGGGACAAATGCGTATGCAAGTTTTGTGATTTTCGGGGCCTAGGAAGGGTAATGAAATCCCCACCTAATTTGGATTTGGCCGTGCCCCTTAATTTCCGTATTTAGAATGCAAACAACCAAGAAAGAAAATCACGCACAAATTTAATTTTGCATTTGCGGCGCTGCGATTATTTGCAAAGAAACCTGCAGAAAATTGTTAATTGGAGCTAAAAAGAGGAGAGAGGAGAAGGTAAGAAGTCACCTAAAGAAAAATTGCACAGAGAAGCCCCAAGACTGCCGCGGTTCCGCCGCGAATCCCTCCTTATGCCGCGCTTCCGCGGTTGAATGATGGGATCACTGCACAAAACTTCACCAGGGAGCTTCTGTAGACTCCCTCTGCTCTCTGGTATATCCCAAAAATTCTCTTCAATTTCCAAACAGCTCCAGATTTCCTTGCAATGAACCACAACAAATCGTTTAGGGTTTGCACGAATTTTGATCTCAAAATAACAATGGAATAATTCTTTCAATTCAAACTATAATATGAAACGAATTAGCGCGCGATCCCCGGCAACGGCGCCATTTGATTTTAAGTGTAATTCTCGGATGTGTTTGTAAAAGCAAGTATCGAATCAAATAGTCAAATGATTCCCGATATCGGTTTCATTTGATCGATAATTGTATCTTGTATCGGTATTTAGAAAATTGTATAAAGAACTCACTATCAAAGAATTATATTTGACCGCAATCAACTACGGTGTCAGTTGTAGATCGTAAGCGAGTGCGGATCGTCCACAGGGATTGTGCGATTCGTTTCTCTGTTTAATTTGTTTGAATCGAAAAGTTAATCGAAAAGAAAAGAAAACATGATTCAAGAATTATCAATTTCAAGTGTCACTATTCTATTCAAGAATCAAGAATATGATAAACAATCAAGAATCGGGGTTTCGATGATATTTCCAACCAAAATGTCAAGAATCTAAATGTGGCTCATAGGAATCGATCGGATCTATAGACGTGATGTAATCTCAAGATATCGTGTTCTTGTCCTTCGAAGATTTGATACTAGATCGATGATGATCGACGAGAGTTAGGGCTTCATCGTGAAACTAGGGTTTCATCTTTTAACCCTTGTTCTTTCGTCGATATCATTCCTTTTCTAGCCTCTACCAAATTCAAGAAACAATCGTAACTCCCCAATCTCGAGCGATATCAATCAAGAAAGCATCGCAACGAATTGGGTCGTCGGTTCTTGAACTTGCTAGGGTTTACAAAACTCGTAGGACTCAAGAATCGATTAAAGCTATATTACATCATCATTCTATTGACCGTCTCGACTCCTCGACGAATGGAGTATTACTCAAACATCATCACACAGAAAGTATTCAAGAATTGAAAAGATATCATGATGCGAGAATTTAAAGAAAACAAGATAAAAGAATATCACCTTTTATTTATATCAACAATTTGATTACAGTCGCTCAAGAACTACAAGAGGAAGAACTAAATTGTCGATTTGGCGTCGCTCGGCTTCGTGAGTCGCGGATCAGCTTGGACCACTTGCTCTGTTGAAAATCGGCTCGGCTCATAAAAGGTTGCAAGGCTTCTTGCTTGATGGGTACTCGGGATCTTGGCTTTTGATTGGAATTAGGGTTAGGGTTTCACACAAATCCTCTCACTAGATTTGTGTGAAGAAAAGATGAAGAAAGAGATTGGCTAAAAACTAAAATGGAGACTCAAAATGAATTATACATTCCAAGATGATTTACAAGTGAGCCTAGGGTCTTATTTATAGATCACCCAAACCCTAAGCCTTTGAGTTCCCTTCAAAAGTTTGTTGAAAGACTCCTAAAAAGAGTTTGTTAGGCTTAGCTTAGGGTTTAAGCTAGGGTTTAAGAAGAAGTTTCTAGAATACAAGGCTTAGTTTAGTGTAGGAGCAAGGGTTTGCTGATCTGGCAGAAGCTTCTGGGGCTTTCTGGAAATTGTTGTGTCATTCTGAGCTGTACACACTGAGGTAGGAGTTGTGCACCAAAAATTTAGGGCTGATGTGGCAAGACGGCCGCGGAACCGCGGCGCAAGCAGGCTCCGGCCGCGGTTCCGCGGCCATGTTGGCTCCTTGGGCTTTGGTCCTTTTGCAGTGGTCTTGGGCTAATATGTTGAGCTTTATCTGATGTTTTGATTTGTATTTGTCCCTTTGGATTAATACCAGAACTGAAATCATTGAGTTGGCATAACGTTTTAGCTGTACCCTGTAAATTTTTGGCCTTTCTGCTGGATTTTCCTGCACAGATCTCAAAACAAGTGTTGCGCAAATGTAGGGATGATGCGATGCCATGAAATGTGGTCAATTTCCTTTATAGTGTCGGTTTTAGAGTCTAATACATGCAATCTGATATTTTGCGACAGTTTTGCTAATATGTAAAATATGAATGCCGAACACTTCTATATGAATGCAAATGATGAGGAAATTGCCGGCTAAAATATGCAATATATTTGACTAATCAGGGTTATAGTGTATTAAGCTTGATGAAGTGCACCAACTTAATGAAGGAGATAATTGCTTTCTCTTTTAATATGAAGAACACTTAGAATTTTCTGTTTGAAACTTGAAGTAACTATGTTTTGTTCAGTTTAGAATAACTAAAGAATTTCTAAGTGTGGTGATAAGATAAGGTGGAGGTGTTAGGATTTGTGTAGAGAATGCATGAGGTGGAGGATGGTGAGATGGAGGTGGCATGATGAAAGGAGGAGGTGTCAAAAGTGAAGGAGGAGGTGTAAAGTTGAGAAGAAGGGGGTGGAGAGAGTTGGGCATGGTTGAGAGCGTAGTGTTGTGAGGGTTTAGCCTAGATTAAGATATATCAATCTTTAAAAAGAATTATCAAATATCAAAACCTTTTAGGTTACAATTTGAATCCATATGCAATAAAAGATGTGAAATGATTAATCTATCACTTAAATATTATTAGCTTAATGAAAAAATCAACATCATGTTAAAATAATTAAATATATCATATTTATGATATCACGCACTTTTATTCATATTTATCGAAATAACTACATTTTTCGGATATAATTCCGATACCAATTTCATAAGCAATATCATTTTTGTAAACTTATTAAATTCATATTTAAAATTATAAATTAATATTTATAATTTTCCAAAATGTTACAGTCTCTCCCCGTTAAAGAAATTCGGTCTCCGAATTTAAATAAAATCCCTTCTTAAACATTTTTCTTAATCCAATCAACTCAATTCAAAACAATTATTCGGGGTCCAAATTTAAAACATAAAATCCGCTCGATATAACAGGACTCCAAAGTCCCATACGAGCAAATATGCAACAAAACGCAACAATGTGCGTGAAACATCAAAAGATATAGAGCTCACATAACTGTAACTCTAGCGGTTGCTATGAGAATTACTCCAGTTATGATACAAAATGCCGAAAACGAAAGTCGTCGTGTATATCAAATACATAATCAATGCCATAGTCGTAGTGCATAACGATAGCACACGGCCAAGCGAAAATATAGAAATCAAATCTATAAGATATTCTCTTAAGTGCAAATCATGAAAACAAAATCAACTCTACTGATTTGCATGCAAATCTCAAACCACTCGTCACGGTGTGCATGAAAACAAAATAGCGCTAAGTGCAACAGGCATGCATGAAACGATATCCACTGCATCAACTGTGCAAGGAACAAAAGTGTACAAAATAGTATCAAGTGCATCGGAGTGCACAAAACATCAAAACGTGCAACTGGTGTGTACAAAATCATACTGAGTATACCTCGAGTAGATATATATAAAATCTCTTAATCATGTGCAACTGATGTGCACGGAAAATATCGGTTTAGTATATCCGGTGTACACAACACTCCAATCGAGTGCAGCCACCTCGTACGAAAATCTCAACAAGTGCACCTGGTATGCATAAAACATTATGTGACCCTCAAATCCTTAAAAATACATATGTCAAAATAATGGACGTTGAGTTGTCCTTTCTTCAATGTTGAAGACAAAATATTTGGATCATAAAAACGCAAATCGAACTCAAATGACATCGAAGCATATCCTCTTCAATGTCGAAAGGGGTTTATACACCCGGAACTAGAAGAGCAAGGATTACTACATGCCGTCTGCCACGATATAATGTTCTCTTTCTCTGAATTCTGGTTCTTCTTGCGGACCTTTAATACCATGGCTTCTTTATACAATCGTTCGGTGAGGAGCAACGACACCATCCGTCTTATTGCTGATACCTCTCACCACATCTTCTTGACCAGTAGTCCAGTCTTTCGTAACGCAACAGGTTGATGACGGAAATCTCTATCCTCTGCTTGTGTGCCGACAACTGATCCTGGGTCCAATCTCACTTATTATCAACTTCTAGAAAGAATCCCTTCAAGTCTCCTGCTGATTTCAGTTATCCAGCCTGCCCGGAACTAGCACTCATTACTGAATCCACTTCCTTTTTCGTATCAACTTCCATTTCCTCAAGATTTTCCTATGAAAGTTTGGTCGTGCGCGCCTCTGTATATGCATCAAATCTTCAATATCGACGGTGGAGAACAACTGCCCACTGAAACTTCGCATCAATCTCCTGTTCCATTACTCTCCCAATCCATCAATTAAGGAGCGTATCATGATAGTCACGCGAATTGCAAGTCATACTTGGTTATGAACATGCCCCGAGCCTTTCAAGACTTAAAAACACGAATCTGGCATCTCTGATACTCTGTAGAAGAATCTGACTACGCTTACCTTCGAAAGCTCATCCCGATTCGTCGGAGGAAAACTTACTGCACAATCTCTTTCTCGAGCGACTTGCATCAGGTCTAAGCAAGATTCATCGGAATAAGCAAATCAATTTCACCGATCTCGTATCAGAGGGCCATAATGGATTAAAAGTCCTAATCATCCCACATCTGAACGGTTACGAATCCTTCTGATCCATCTACACTTGTAAACATCGTCAACTTTTAACTTCATGAACTCTGGAAGCAACATCTCGATAACCTCAGCAATGATTGGTACCGCTGTCTGAACAGTACGCAACACTACAATCTTCGGAGAGGGAAAAACATCACGCCTCAAGTCCGGCTGATCTCCAACAATGACTCGACCATCTGGTGCGGATCCCGAAGAAACTCGCTTCAACATTAGAACCCGATCGAATATAAATAAATAACATGTCTCTATATCATCTTAATGTCACCCTGGTCAGTCCTTGCCCTAGAAAAGTCTGCTCTAACCGTATCTCTAACTGCATCCCTCTCGGCTCATGTAAACATAGCGACCGAAAAAATCAACATGCATTGACAAGGATAGATCAACAGAACGAATAGAAGGAAGATCTCAAGATATAAATCCTAAGGTAACTTAGGCGGAGTATCATATCGTAAATATGCCGCGGAATATATGAACGGTATGTCACTCTACTTAGTACCTACTCCATCAACCAAGGACATCTTATATAACGAAAGTTCGGGTATAAGACCCCCAAAGTCAAGTCTAAGTCCTATAAGGTAAAGTCCAGGTAACAAAAGTGCATGCCTAGACCCCATATAGCCAACCCTAGAGTCGAACAAAGGTCAAACCAAACGCTCTGATACCAATTTTGTCACGACCCGAATGTGGCACGTGATCGGCACTTAAATCATGTGACATCTAAAGACATCGACGCGGTTCAAGTAAGCCGAAACCCGAAATCTAAACCCTTTTTAAAAATATTGAAGATGAGGTTTAAAATAGTCATCAGATGGGATCGGTTTAAAGTAAAATTTAAGTTTAACTAAGTATGTTTGAAAAGCATCTATGACGTTTTGAAATTCGACAGCACCTCCTTTGTAATTTGAATAAAACCCGTTATAACATAAAAATACATATAGCATCCCAAAGGGAGCTAGCTTCCACGCCCAAACGGCGGAGCAACCAAGTAAACAATATACGACGCACAATGGTGAAGAAAAGAAAAGCGAAACGAAATCAACAATATAAAATGGCCGACTCCAATGAGTGCGACATCATAAAACACAAACTCTAAGTCTCGCTTCTAAGTCCACAATATACCCTTTCTAAGTTGATGGAATTTTACTAGATACAAAAATATAAGAATATACTAATGTGAGTACGATACAACAGTAACCCACCTGCCAAAGCAATCGCCGAAAGGAATATGTACCCCAAGCCGCTGATAATCCAAGCGGTAACACTTGTAAGAAACTGTGGAACAACGGAGATGAGTTGCCAACCCAGTGAATAAAAGTCCATCATAAGATAGAAATCGAATGCACAACGATATCTAGGTCATAAGTGTAGTACTATCATATCCTGCACTAATATAGTATATGTTATGCATATGTATCGTAAATGCAACACTATCTATCATGTGATCCCAAAGTATAACATATCATATAAATGACCTGTATCTAGGTAAAAACCCATAAGTAGCCGAAAATATATATGTAAAAGCTCTTCTTTAAAATAGCCGTGGAATACATTTATAACGGCGTAAGAGCAGACGTGATAGTATGAAATATAATAGGTATCTTATTTAAGATATTCGTCCTGCTGTTTTAATGCATAGTGTTAAGAGATTTACAATTTAAAAGATTTCAATACCATATCAGACATGTCAAAGTAATGAGACTATAGCTCGATTTTTGAATTCCTTTTTGTATGCAACTACTTGTAAAAAGGTATGCAGGTACTATCCCCCGGATCAGTCCTGGTCGGCTACAAAACTTATAACATAACTGTGTACCTCATGATAGTAACATATCAATATATATGGATGTCCAGCATCGACACCCAAAATCAGAAATCCCTCGTTTCCATCACTGACACGCAAATCCTCAAATCTCTCGAGTCCATCATCATCACGCAAATGCAGATACCGTCGACACCATCTCAACAGATGAACGCCACCCGATATCCCTGGCCCCGGTCGGTATCCCCTGGATATCTGCCGTGCCCAATCGAACCCCGGTTAGTATCCCCTGAATATCTGCCTGGCTCATCTCTATCTCCGGTATCGAGTATCCTCGCTAGGCTCCCCGCCTCTAATGCGGTTATCCTGCCCCTCGGTCTCGACCGGTTCCACCATGTATCCGACGGTATATCTCCCCCCACTCAGTCTGGATAACGCAATAATCCGTAACCGTATAGCCCCCCCACCCCACTCAGTTCGGAGTAAAACAAAACATGAAAAAGACTCATGGTGGACATCAACTCAACGTATCCAAAGATAACAAGTACGGAAGAAGAATCCTTGCATTAATCATTCTGATGATATATTATATATATACATATATAACAGCATCCCATACCACTGATATATATCATCAAAAGTAAAACATCCAGAAAACCCATAAGAATCAAATATAAACATCCATGGTACTGGTATTTGCAATACGCAACAGGTAATAAAAGAAGGCTGAGTAAGTAATCATACAAGCACAAAAATATCAATTCTACTGTGTCATGGCACTACTAATGATGTGTAGTGTAGCATACGCATCTGTACTCGTACAACATGGCAATCATTAGTATTTATGCAAGTGTTCTAAAGGTGTAATAGCCTACTCATATCAACATCTATATACGTATTACATAACATAACGATTCTACAGTGACATGGCAGTACCAATGAGGTGTAGTGTAACATATGTGTACGTACTTGTGCAATATAGTACCCATTGGTAGTTGTGCAGTGTTCATTCAGAGTGTTCGTATTATGGAAACGTATAACATTGAAAATTATAACGTGAACATGTAATGTAAATCTAAGCGTAACTAATAAATGTAACTACTTACTATGAGCTATACCATTTTCTTTGAAAATGAACAAAACGTTGGTTTTGAAATTAGGATGCTGCCTCGGATTAAAAATGGATATTTGTTTTGGAAATTGGTATCGCATCCTTATCTTTTATCATCAAAAAGGAAAATGAATTGTTAGTTTTAAAAAGAGTATAGCTCACTTAAGTATTACGTTCTAAACAAAATAAAACATTAATTTACGAGTTTAAAGGAACTGGGCCGTTATTCGGCATACGAACTCATCACCACCCATACGGTATAAATCCTCGTATAATATCTCACATTATCACTATATCTAAATCATCTCGAGTATGGCATGATCCATCGTACAATTTACCAAATCATCAGTAAAATACATGCAAATGAGTATCATGCTAGATGCAAATTTACTCCAATATCCGTATCTTGAATAAATACTAAAACCGACTATATATCATACTACTATTTATAAGGTTACGGGGGTGCTATACGCCATCCATCTGACTTCCCCCGTAGATGTAAATTTACTCACCAACTTGTCGGGCCCATCCAATCCACGATTGCTATGTCCGCCAACTCTGTTTCGAAAACCTTCGTGACCGTACCTATAATCGTAGTTATATCATATCGACGTAAATATCATATCAAAACTCAAAACAACGAGATAGGCACCTATAGGTTAGAACCTACAGTATACTTAACCCAAATACGACAATATATTCCTGTTGTTAACGTACAAACGTTAACGGTTCAAGCGTAGTACAGAAATACGAAAAACTTATATCGAAATATCGGAAACTTGATAAACCCTTACTAAAACATTCCCAGATTTTATTGTGTAATTATTGGGAAAAATCAAACAATACGGTAACTTATAAAATACCAAACTAAAGTTACAGAAGAAAATCCAACACTAATCCTCATCAAAAATCCGGCGACATTGGCCAATAAGGGGTTCTCGCCGGGTCAATCATGGAGATAGGGTCTCGGGCTTTGAGTAAAGTCTCCTAGTGGTCTTATGATACTTATGGTATTGCTAGTTTTTCTATTGGTTACACTTATTGGTTCCAGATTCAATTACAGTAGGCTAAATATCACAAAACAGCAGTTTTTATAATACTGCACATGAAAACTGATATAGAAATATACTGAACATGTAAGGAGGGAAGGAATTATACCTATGGAGATTGTGTACAATGAAACACCAGCTCATGAAGTGCTTGTTGAAGCATCTAGGGGTTGTAGTGTATTAAGCTTGATGAAGTGCACCAACTTGATGAAGGAGATCATGGCGTTCTCTTTTAATATGAAGAACACTTAGAATTTTCAGTTTGGAACTTGAAGTAACTATGTTTTGTTCAGTTTAGAATAACTAAAGAATTTCTAAGTGTGGTGATAAGATAAGGTGGAGGTGTTAGAATTTGTGTAGAGAATGCATGAGGTGTAGGGTGGTGAAATGGAGGTGGCATGATGAAAGGAGGAGGTGTCAAATGTGAAGAAGGAGGTGTAAAGTTGAGAAGAAGGAGGTGGAGGGAGTTGAGCATGGTTGAGGGTGTAGTGTTGTGAGGGTTTAGCCTAGGTTAAGATATATCAATCTTTAAAAAGAATTATCAAATATCAAAACCTTTTAGGTTACAATTTGAATCCATATGCAATAAAAGATGTGAAATGATTAATCTATCACTTAAATGTCATTAGCTTAATGAAAAAATCAACATCATGTTAAAATAATTAAATATATCATATTTATGATATCACACACTTTTATTCATATTTATGAAAATAACTACATTTTTCGGATATAATTCCAATACCAATTTCATAAACGATATCATTTTTGTAAACTTATTAAATTGATATTTAAAATTATAAATTAATATTTATAATTTTCCAAAATGTTACAGTCTCTCCCCATAAAGAAATTCGGTCCCCGAATTTAAATAAAACCCCTTCTTAAACATTTTTCTTAATCCAATCAACTCAATTCAAAACAATTTTCCAGGGTCTAAATTTAAAACATAAAATCCGCTCGAAATAACAGGACTCCAAAGTCCCGTATGAGCAAATATGTAACAAAACGCAACAATGTGCGTGAAACATCAAAAGATATACAGCTCACATAACTGTAACTCTAGCGGTTGCTATGAGAATTACTCCAGTTATGATACAAAATGCCAAAAATGAAAGCCGTCGTGTATATCAAATACATAATCAATGCCATAGTCGTAGTGCAATAACGGTAGCACACGGCCAAGCGAAAATATAGAAATCAAATCTATAAGATATTCTCTTAAGTTCAAATCATGAAAACAAAATCAATTCTACTGATTTGCATGCAAATCTCAAACCACTCGTCACGGTGTGCATGAAAACAAAATAGAGCAAAGTGCAACAGGCATGCACGAAACGATATCCACTGCATCAACTGTGCAAGGAACAAAAGTGTACAAAATAGTATCAAGTGCATCGGAGTGCACAAAACATCAAAACATGCAACTGGTGTGTACAAAATCATACCGAGTATACCTAGAGTAGATATATATAAAATAACTTAATCATGTGCAACTGATGTGCACGGAAAATATCGGTTTAGTACATTCGGTGTACACAACACTCCAATCGAGTGCAGCCACCTCGCACGAAAATCTCAACAAGTGCACCTGGTGTGCATAAAACATTATGTAACCTTCAAATCCTCAAAAATACATATGTCAAAATAACGGACGTTGAGTTGTCATTTCTTCAATGTTGAAGACAAAATATTTGGATCATAAAAACGCAAATCGAACTCAAATGACATCGAAGCATATCCTCTTCAATGTCGAAAGGTGTTTATACACCCGGAACTGGCAGAGCAAGGATTACTAGTTGCCGTCTGCCACGATATAATGTTCTCTGTCTCTGAATTCTGGTTCTTCTTGCGGACCTCTAATACCATGGCTTCTTTATACAATCGTCCGGTGGGGAGCAACGACACCATTCGTCTTATTGCTGATAGCTCTCATAATATCTTCTTAACCAGTAGTCCAGTCTCTCGTAACGCAACATGTTGATGACGGAAATATCTATCCTCTTCTTGTGTGCCAACAACTGATCCTGGGTCCAATCTCACTTATTATCAACTTCTAGAAAGAACCCCTTCAAGTCTCCTGTTGATCTCAGCTATCCAGCCTGCCCGGAACTAGCACTCATTACTGAATCCACTTCCTTTTTCGTATCAACTGCCATTTCCTCATGATTTTCCTATGAAAGTTTGGTCGTACGCGCCTCTGTATATGCATCAAATCTTCAATATCGACGGTGGAGAAAAACTGCCCATTGAAACTTCGCACCAATCTCTTGTTCTATTACTCTCCCAATCCATCAATTAAAGAGCGTATCACGATAGTCACGCGAATTGCAAGTCATACTTGGTTATGACTATGCCCGGAGCTTTACAAAACTTAAAAACACGAATCCGGCATCTCTGATACTCTGTAGAAGAATCTGACTACGCTTACCTTCGAAAGCTCGTCCCGATTCGTCGGAGGAAAACATACTGCACGATCTCTTTCTCGAGCGACTTGCATCAGTTCTGAGCAAGATTCATCGGAAGAAGCAAATTAATTTCACCAATCTCGTATCGGAGCGCCACAACGGATTAAAAGTCCTAACCATCCCACATCAGAATGGCTACGAATCCTTCTGATCCATCTACACTTGTAAACATCGTCAACTTTTAACTTCATGAACTCTGGAAGCAACATCTCGATAACCTCAGCAATGATTGGTACCGTTGTCTGAACAGTACGCAACACCACAATCTTTGGAGAGGGGAAAACATCACGCCTCAAGTCCGGCTGATCTCCAGCAATGACTCGACCATCTAGTGCGGATCTCGAAGAAACTCGCTTCAACATTAGAACCCGATCGAATATAAACAAATGGCATGTCTCTATATCATCGGAATGTCACCCTGGTCAGTTCTTTTCCCAGAAAAGTATGCTCTGACCGTATCTCTAACAGCCACCCTCTCGGCTCATGTAAATATAGCGACCGAAACAATCAACATGCATTGACAAGGATAGATCAACATAACGAATAGAAGGAAGATCTTAAGATATAAATTCTAAGATAACTTAGACGAAGTATCATATCGTAAATATGCCGCGGAGCATATGTACGGTACGTCACTCTACTTAGTACCTGCTCCATCAACCAAGGACATCCTATATAACGAAAGTTCGGGTATAAGACCCCCAAAGTCAAGTCTAAGTCCTATAAGGTAAAGTCCAGATAACAAAAGTGCATGCCTAGACCCCATATAGCCAACCCTAGACTCAAACAAAGGTTAAACGAAACGCTCCGATACCAACTTTGTCACGACCCGAATGTGGCACGTGACCGGCACTTAAATCACATGACATCTAAAGACGTCGACGCGGTTCAAATAAGCCGAAACCCGGAATCTAAACTCTTTTTAAAAATGTTGGAGGTGGTGTTCCCCTCCGAAAGACGGCGACGACGTGAAGACGTCTTGCCTGAAGTTCGGGGCAGATGCTATTTGGTTTTATCCGTCTATCTCTCCGAAGATGCCGAGTTGATTTACGGCACCGTATATCGGAGGTTTAGACGGATGCGGCCGATGTAGCAGACTTCGTCAGATTCCCCCTCAGGGTGAGGGGTTTTTGGATTGTGGGGACGCTCTTCCCTGCAGGCGCAAGCCCCTGCAGTTAATTACGCTACCGCATCGCGGTAACAACTTTCTCCTTCTCCAGAATTTCACTTCGTGTCATGTGTGTTTATTTTATTTGTGGTTGCCCGTGGATTGTATACGGAGACTGAGTAATATCGTCGCCCGTAGGACGTGGATTAGTCCAAATCCGTATTTTGCTTAGATTTGGGTTTGGTGTTTTTAGTTTAAGGATGCATTAGTCGCGTTGCGACTAAGATCAACTTAAACGTTCGTCAAGGATACATTAGTCCTGTTTTGGGCTAAGATCGACTTGACGTAGTGATTGATTTAATTATCCGGCCGTCGGGACTCGTCACCTCTCTGACGTCGTTAAGGGATTACAACGACAGGCGTCTGAGGAGTTCAGAGATGTACCCTTGAACCAAAGTTGGTTTGGGATTTTATTACTTATTTGAATATCTAAGGACACATTAACCGTATTTGGGGCTAAGATCAACTTAGACGGGACCGTTTAGATCCGACAAAAGAGCGTTTGGGCCCTATTGTGTCAGTTTAGGGACGTGGCGGTCCATATTCCAGTTTAGGGACGTGGTGGTCCATTATTAGTTTAGGGACGTTTCAGTCCGTCGCCAGTTTAAGGACGTAGTGGTCCATTATTAGTTTGGGGACGTTTCGGTCCGTCGCCAGTTTAAAGACGTAGTGGTCCAAATTAGTTTAGGGACGTTTCGGTCCGTTATTAGTTTAGGGACGTTTCGGTCCGTCGCCAGTTTAGGGACGTAGTGGTCCAATATTAGTTTAAGGACGTTTCGGTCCAATATTAGTTTAAGGACGTTTCGGTCCACGAGTTTAAGGACCCCGCAGTCCATATGGGTGTGTGGTCGTTGGGACTCGTCACCTCTTTGACGTCGTTGAGGAATTACAACGATAGATGTCAAAAGAGTTCGGAGATGTACCCTCGAACCGGTCGTAAATTGGTTTGGGAGAGCCATTTTGCTCAATCAATTTAATTTAAGGACTTACAGCCAGGATTGGGTTAAGTCCAATTTTTTTATTTATTTTAGGCTCTGCCTGACTAAAAGAATCAGTCCAAATAGGGCTCTGTCCCTTTATTGTTTTGCAATTTGATTTGGGCCAGGCCCTTTTAATTAATGAGTTGCAGAACCTCAAGGATTTTCCAAACAGGGCTTTGCCCTTTTATCATTGCAATTTAATTTGGGCCAGGCCCTTTTAATTAATGAGTTGCAGAACCTCAAGGATTTTCCAAACAAGGCTTTGCCCTTTTATCATTGCAATTTAATTTGGGTCAGGCCCTTTTAATTAATGAGTTGCAGAACCTCAAGGATTTTCCAAACAGGGCTCTGCCCTTTTATTATTGCAATTTAATTTGGGCCAGGCCCTTTTAAAGGGTTACGTTTGTGCAGAAACCCCAAGAAATTTTCAGGTTTAAGAACACAAGTGCATGGCACTTTTGATCTAAATTTGGATCAAAGGAAAACAAGTTCTTCTTGTTTTCCCTGATTTTACAGAACCAAGGGTTCATAACAAGTGCAAGGCACTATTTTTTTATTATTCATTTTTTTATCTTCTGTTCTTCAGAAATTTTACCTTCTCTTTTTTTTTGTTCTTGATTAATCTTCAAGAGTTCTTTCTCTTCTTTTTTTTTCAGAAGTTTATCCTTCTCTTGATGATTCTACCTGATGATTTGAATGAGGTCTGGGCTCTTATTTATAGTGCTCACAAATTTGTTAAATTTGTTACCAAGATCTTTCCTGAATAATTTTGGGAATTTTCCCACCATTGGATCTCTGATCCAAGGGTCTCTGTTTTACAGAAGAACAGAAAAGATTTACTTAAATTTTCATTCAGTTGCTGCGCAACTCACCAGCGCGTGACACGTGTCGCGCATCCGTGCGCTTGCGCAGTTGCGATTGCGCAACTGCGCAGACACGTGTCGCGCATCCGTGCCCTTGCGCAGTTGCGATTGCGCAACTGCGCAGACACGTGTCGCGCTGCCATGCATTTGCGCAGTTAAGTCTTAATTATGTTTTCTGAAGAGCCTTGCTCTGATGGGACGCACTGTCTCGGGCGTTACGCCGCCGAATCAGTTTTTGCCATGTGGCAAATTGCGCGCTGCGCACGGGGACTGAAGCGTTGCTTCGAATTTTAAATTTTCAAAATTAAGTAGAGCCTTGCTCTGATTGGGGGAAACAGATGCCCCCCCCACCGTTGCGCTCACGTGGCACGCGCGTGAGTGCAGCGGTGGCAAGATCCTGACCGTCGGATCTAGGGGTCAAGTGAACAGGCGCAGGCGCCTATAAATAGGACCCTTGGTCCTTGGTAATTTTTTACCATTCTCAAGAAATTGAATTTCAGAGCCTTGCTCTTACTTGAGAACTTCCAGAGCCTTGCTCTTGTGATTTCCTTAAGAACTTCCAAGTTCTAACTTGAGAACTATTATAGGTAAAATTAAATTAATTTAATTTAAATTAAACTTAATTAACAGAGCCTTGCTCTTATAGATCTTTGATCTAAAGGAAACCCCTTTGGGGTTTCTTCAACAGAGCCTTGCTCTTATAGATCTTTGATCTAAAGGAAACCCCTTTGGGGTTTTTATTCACAGAGCCTTGCTCTCAAAAATTTGCAGAGACTCTGTTCTTAGGTTTTAACCCATGAATAGAGCCCTGCTTCATAAATCAACTAGAAAACTTTTTTTTTTAAAGTTTCCATGGATCTTTAAGATCCCAAAATTTTAATTCTTAGGAGTTATAAATTTTTATTACTACTGCAGAGCTAGGCTCTTTTTTAAGAAGTTTTATTCCTTTGAAACAGGAGTTTGACAAATGTCACTCTGTGGCAGAGCTTTGCTCTGAAAAGAGGAGATCTTCTCCTTGTCTCTAGGGGTCCCCCCCAATGAGGATATTCTCTTGGGGGTCTTTTTTATTGACTGATAGTCTCATCCAATGGTGGGATTGTCTCATTAAATGATGCGCCGTCATCTTGATTTTGTGGGTCCCCCTTTGGTCCCCTACCCGCTGCATCACAGTGTGGAGCAAGATTTTTATTTATTATTATTTTTTTTATCATTATTTTTTTTAAGGTTTAAACGTCAGGCCACTAATGATATATATATATATTTTATGCAGGAAAGATGTCTGACGACTTGTCTTTTCCCTTCGTTCGCTCAGAAGGAGGGTTCCCACATGCACCAGTGGACCGGGTAGTGTTCGCCTTGATTAAAGATCACGATCCTGAGTGCAAGAGACTTCACCTATAGGGAAGGTGGTACAGCCAGATTATCCAAGGCCGCCGCAGTTTTAGTTCCGCCTCGCCTTCCGAACCCATAGTTACGATCCCCTATGCGGACAAACCCCCGGTGGAGTATGCCGTGGAGGTTAAAAATTGGAATTCAGACGACCTTCTCCAGCCTGCAATCGGCGCTATTCCGGTACAGCCGCCGCCGGCCATAGATATCTTGGGAAGGCGAATCTGTCAGGGTGAAGCACGCCCTTGGGGACAGGCTTACAATATTGGATTGAATCCGCGACCGCTTGCTGGATACCTGCCATGGGCCCGGTACATTTTAGCGGCGAAAAGAGCTCACCTGACGAAGATTGGTTTATACTCCGCCGTCTACGTCTCGCTTTTCGAGTATCCTACTCCTCCAACGTGGTGGACAAAGGCCTTCATTGAACAATGGAATATCCCCACACATACTTTCCTGGCAACGGATAGGGAAGTTTCCATTTCTCTAGAGGAATTCGTCGAACTTTCAGGTTTACCGGCGAGGGGGGAGCACTACGAAGAGCTGCTTCCTCCCGATGAGTACGTCTTTGCCACCAAGCAGGTGGTATTCGACTTAACTCCGGAAAATGCTATTCAGCATCAGCATCCGGGCCTGGTGAAGGTATTAGAGATTTACGAGGAGCTTCATTTGGAATTGGGCGACCGAGGAGTTAGTTTCGCGGACTTCATTGCTCGTTTTATTCGCCCGGAATTTTTATCAGAGCAGGGTGAGAAGTTCGCCCAACTTGCCGACCCTTTTGGTTTCGGCCTGGACCGCCGACCTTCATCGGAGATTGATCAGCGAAGTTTTTACCTTCCCGGCACTGCTAGCGTCCCTTTCTCAGAGATCGCCGTTCCTGGCATGGATGAGGAGACCTTCTTCATAGGGTTCTTGGGTCTGTGGCTGTGCAGCTTCGCGCTTCCTATGCACCCACGCCTCATGCGGTCTTCTGTCTTTTACCCGGCGCATCGAATGGTGGCCGGTCTGCAGTTATCAGTGGGGATCGCCGGGTTGGCTTACCTCTACAATGGACTTAGCGTAGCGGCGGACGCTAATGAGCCTGGGGTATAGCCTTCTAACTTCCCGATGCACTACTTCACTTCTTGGATGGAGCTGCATGTTCGAGGAGTGTTTGGTGCCCACAAAACTCCTCCATTCTTTGAGAGATTCATACTTCCAAGAATCATACGATTGGTCGGGGCTTCCATCGTGTTTGCACCTCCGCGGGAGTCTAGGGGACTGCTTCTGCGTTCGTATCTAGTCGGGGCGAAGACCTCTTTTGTGGATAAGGTCATCACCATGGGTTCCGAGACCACTAAGTCGGTGGTGCCGCTGCGTGATGACTTTAAGGGCGGTGTCTCCGTGTTGAAGGCTCGGGAAATCCTCCACCTTTATTCCATTCGGCCGGGCTACTTGGTATTTAGGCAGAATGAAACGGCCCTCTTCATGAGGTATAACCCGCATCGATTTGCCCGGCAATCGAGTTATAACCAAGGAGTCCCGTTGGAAGCCTTCTTGGGAACACCTGCAGTCGGTCCAGAGGGAGTACGGAATGCGATGCATCACTTCATCCGGCTCAATACAGGCTCCTACTTTTTTATCAGTGAGCCCAGCTGTACCCCTAAGATACTCAATTCGTATGTGGCTTGGTACGCGCACGCGATGGGCCCAATCATCTTGATGGAGAAACGCCTACTGGTCGATCGTAGGGCTGCGCCTCCCGGCGGCGATCGCAAGGCTCCATTGCAGCCCAGGGTTCAGGTTATCCCTCCGACGAAAGAGGCCGGATCTGATCGACCACGCGTGTTGGCCCCTCCGCGTGGACTGCCACTGCCTACTACGGTGGATGCCCCAACGGCGCCCCGTGCTCTGACAAAGACGGTTAAAGCGGCATCGCCGGAGTCGGGTGCAGGAGCAGACATCGGGACTCGCCGCCCGAAAGTGACTGCCAAAACTGGCAAGCGCGAGGCTGCTCCCAGTGGGTCCAAGGCTGGCGGGCAGAAGAAGAAGAAGTCCACTTTATCCCTCGACGCGATCCTTAACTTAGAGCCCGTGGCTCATCCTGCCGAGACTATATGCGAGTACGGCAGCAATGAGGGTTTCGTGGTGGACCCTGAGGACACCAATCTAGCCGCCGCCATTGCAGCTTCGGAGCGATCGGCGAGGCTCGAAGCAATGTTAAGCAGACTCGCTGAGTCAGGTAATCATCAGCCTCCTTATTTGTCATTTTATCCCACTTTTTATTATTATCTTTAGCTAATATTTGCCTCATTTTCAACAGGTGTTTCTACTGAAGAGGCCATTGCTGCCTCTCTGAAGACCTTCCAGGAGGAGGAGAAGAAGCGTACCCTAGCAAGCGTCGGTATGTTTTATCCCTTTCTCTTTTATACGGAAAGTTCGTTATCTTTTTATGATAGTCGACTTGACCTTCTCTTGTTTCTTTACAGGGGTTGTATTAATCGGCGCAAGGACCCTTCCCAAGCCCGTCATCGAAGCCCCAGCTCCGTCGAAGCTGCCGCAAGAGCCTCGGCTTGATGCAACAACGAGGGATGCTCTGAAAAATCTGGAGGCATCCCTCTACACGGATGAGGAGGCTTCGCTCAAGGAAGCCCTGATGGCATCTGTCTCGTCGGCTCGAGAGGAGCGGAAGCGGTCCAGACGCGAAGCTAAGGCGCGCAGAGCTGCTCTGGCGGCAGGAGCGGGCCCTAGCACTGTTCCTCACGCTAGTACTCCTTCTGAAGAGCCCCCTGTGGCCCTGTCTACTGCTCGTCGGCAAGTTGCGCGCGCGGTTCGGAGTGCCAATGATAAATCCGCTTCAGGTAGTACTCCTTTCAGAGTCTTGTTGTATGACTTGTAAAACTATTGGCTTATACATATCTCATCTTGCAGGGTCAAGTCCAACTGAGGGGGAGGCGGAGACGACCGTCGAACCCAAGGGAGCGGAGGAAGCGGTACTCGCCGAACCCGAACCGACAGTGGACAACTTTGTCGAGGTCATGGGGCCTGGAGCCGAGATTGAGGAACCTACCGCGGAGAAGGTCATTGATGCCACACCCGAAGTGGCGGCAGATGAGATGATTGTCTCAACCGAGCCGAAGGCGGTAGAGGGCGAGGTACTTGAGGCTGGGGACCTCGTGGTGCCGATGGACGGGGCAGCTGTAATCGCTGATCCTGAGGGAGCAGCAGGTGAGGCGGCCATGATTCCTGAAGACGAGCTAGGCGCTCCTTCTCAGGAATCTGGCAATGTTCCTATCTTGGCCCTCCCTGTCTATGGTTCCCCGCCGCCTGTAGAGCTTGAGAGCATAACAACGGTTCCCCTTGAGTCGGGTGATGAAGCTACAGGCGGTGGTCTTCCGTCAGTGGAGGAAGGGACTGCCTCAGTTTCTGCTGGCAGCTCGTCAGGTAAACTCTTGAGTCACCAGCGTTTTCCCTTTTTTTTGTATATATCTTGTGATCTCTTCTAACAAGCTTGTTCTTGCAGGTGCGGCCAGTATCGATGCTCCATTGCTCGAGGGGGCACCGTCAACTACTGCTTTGGCAGTAGTCACCTCCCCGTCTTCCCTTGTACCGTCACGGATGTTGGAAGGTATGGATTCACGACTCATGCATTAATCTTTCAAAAATGCGGCTTTTGTACTAACGTTACACTATTGTGCTTTTGCAGGAGTGCTTTTTGATCACTTATATCAAGTGTTGCTCCCGCACTTCTCTTTCCCATCCGAACTCGCTTCTCCCTCTAGTGGCGCCGGTGAGTATACTTTCACCATAATATCTTTATTTACCCCCTTTTTCCTAACAATGGGATAATTCTTGACTTTTCCTTTTCTTTGTTGCAGTGCCACAAATCGAAGGAGGGGATGCAAGACCTGCCGCGCTACCGGCCCTTCCGGCTTTGCCGTCCGCTACACCTGGTATAGTAGATTTCCTCTTTGGTAACCCTTCAACATCTTTTGAACCATCGTTTAACCCTGTTTTGTTTTGCAGCTATTATTCCGGCTCCAGTCCCTTTCGAGGCTCGCGTCTTTTCACCGGCAGGCCCCTTTTTGAGACGTCCGTCTTCAAAAGGTGCTGTGATGAGTCTAGGCATGCTGAGCGGGTATATCGAAGAGCTCAGCATGGACGCTCTTCCTTCTGCTGCAGATTTCGCTGTGGATGTTAACCCCATGTTAGCGGCGCTCGTAACTTTTCACGACGAAGGCGTCGTTGAATCTTGGGTTAACCACTGCAGGGAGATCGAGGCCTGTCTGTACCGGCTGGAGTTGACGCGTCCTTCTCCCGAAGTTTTAGCTCTGAGCACCCAACGCACAACTTGGCTCGAGCAAAGCACTTCGCACTCCCGCCACTTGGAGCAAGAAGCAGCTCAAAGACTAAGGGAATGCCAAAAGACCTCAAACGAAACGGCCCATCTACGCGCTGAGGTTGAGGCAAATGCTGCCCAAGTGAAGACTATCTTTAAGGGTCTCTTAGAGCGCATCTCCCATGGGCTAAACTTAAAGAGGAAGCTTGACGTGGCTGAGCGCGACATCCCAAGTCGGGAGGCTGCTTATCAAGTCGCGAGGGAGCAGCTTGCATTGGTCTTGCGGCAATGGGCCCAAGTGGAGGCAGAGTTGACGGCGGTAGCCGAGCAGGAGAAGGCGTGGAAGGAGATATGCGAGCGATTGCTACATCTGTGCAAGACGCTCCCTTCCCAATAGCTGCCCTTGTATCAATATACTTGTAATTTTCTTTTTTGAATAAGATGTATACATTCTTTATTCTTTTATACGATTCGCCATGTACTTGATTGAATTAATAAATAAAGATACACATTTTTTTTTGCTATGTCTTGTATCATTTCTTTGCTTTCTCCCTTCTCTTATTATCAGCATGCTGTCTTGATAAACATGATTGACAGGTAACAGAGTAAGCATTTTGGTTTCTTCAAGATATAACGATGGCTTAGGCCGCAGGTTCGGATCTGCTGCCTAAGACTTTTCAACTCTATGAGCCGTGAGGGTCTCATAGAGATTTTTCTCCCTACGGATCGAGAGGATCTCGTAAGTGGATTTTCTCCTTAGGAATCGTGAGGATTCCCAAGTGTAGTTTTCTCTCATAGGTCGAAAGGATCTTATGAGAGAATTTCTCCCTCTTACGAGTCGAGAGGGCTCGTGAGCGGTTGTTTCCCTCTTTGTCGAGAATCGACTTCAGAGAGTGAGACCCGTGAATAGTATGCAAGAGACCATTTAGGATTGACTTGCAGGATCCCATTGCCCTTCTTACGAGTCGAGAGGGCTCGTAAGCGGTTGTTTCCCTCTTTGTCGAGAATCGACTTCAGAGAGTGAGACCCGTGAATAGTATGCAAGAGACCATTTAGGATTGACTTGCAGGGTCCCATTGTTCAGGAAGCAAGTTTTTGAATCCTTACTGCCCGAGATGTGAGTCAGAGAAGCTCTCATCACGGAGTGTTTGTATCCGCGAGTTGAGAAGTTTTGCGAGGGATTATTTGTTTCCCAAGCGCCAAGGATTATTTGTGTCCTTGGGGTTTGAAACGAGTCGATGGTTCCCACGAAGGCGCTGGTGGCTCTGCGAGTCGACGCGGATCAGAAGGCTCTCGTTAAGGAGTGTTTGTATCCGTGAGTTGAGAAGTTTTGCGAGGGATTATTTGTTTCCCAAGCGCCAAGGATTATTTGTGTCCTTGGGGTTTGAAACGAGTCGATGGTTCCCACGGAGGCGATGGTGGCTCTGCGAGTCGACGCGGATCAGAAGGCTCTCGTCAAGGAGTGTTTGTATCCGTGAGTCGAGGAGTTTTGCGAGGGATTATTTGTCTCCCAAGCGCCAAGGATTATTTGTGTCCTTGGGGTTTGAAACGAGTCGATGGCTCCCACGGAGGCGCTGGTGGCTGTTCCCCTCCGAACGGCGGCCGGGACGTCGGGACGTCTGAGGCGTTAGGTTCGGGGCAGATGCTAGTTGGTGCTATCCGTCCATCTCTCCGAAGATGCCAAGTTGATTTATGGCATCATATATCGAAGGTTTAAACGGATGCGACCGATGTAGCAGACTTCGTCAGATTCCCCCTCGTTTGAGGGGTTTTTGATTGTGGGGACGCTCTTCCCTGCAGGCGCAAGCCCCTGCAGTTAATTACGCTACCGCATTGCGGTAACAAATTTCTCCTTCTCCAGATGGTCACTTCGTGTCGTGGGTGTTTGTTTTATTGCCCGTGGATTGTTTACGGAGACTGAGTTATGTCGTCGCCCGTAGGGCGTGGACTAGCCCAACTCCGCATTATCTTAAATTTGGTTTTGGGGGGGGTTTTGGTTTGAGGATACGTCAGCCCTACTCGAGGCTAAGATCAACTCAAACGTTTGTTAAGGATACGTTAGTCTAACTTTGTGACTAAGATCAACTTAACGGGATCGTTTAGATCCGACAAAAGAGTGTTTGGACTCTAATGTTCCAGTTTAGGGACATAGTGGTCCATGAATGTATGGCCGTCGGGACCCGTCACCTCTCTGACGACGTTGAAGGATTACAACGACGGATGTCAGAGGAGTTCAGGGATGTACCCTCGAGCCAGAGTTAATTTGGAGGATTCGTAGTCCAGTACGTTTGAGGGTTTAAGGACGCGTTAGCCATCTTCAAGGCTAAGATCAACTTAAACGGGACCGTTTAGGTCCAACAAAAGAGCATAGGAAAGGGGTCTATTGTTCTAGTTTAGGGACGTTGCGGTCCATGGGTAGTTTAAGGACATTGCGGTCCGTGGGTAGTTTAAGGACATTGCGGTCCGAAGGTAGTTTAAGGACATTGCGGTCCGTTGTTAGTTTTAAGACATCTCGGTCAAGGTTAAGGACGTCGTAGTCCATGGGTTTAAGGACCCCACAGTCCGGTATGTGCTCTGGATGCATCACACGGGTTCACTGCCGTGCTTAGCGAGGACCAGGCTCCGCTCTGGACGTTTTCCGTGGGGTCAAAGAGTGACGTTATCCACGTTCCGCGTGACCAGGAATTTGTATGAGTTTAAGGACCCCACAGTCCATATCATGGGTGGTCGTCGGGACCCGTCACCTCTTTGAAGACATTGAGGGATTACAATGCCAAGTATCAAAGGAGTGAAGAGATGTACCCTAGAACCGGAGTGGCTTGAGCAGTCCGTGGCCCAATTTGAGGTCATGACTGATTAATTATGTTATGAGCCCATTGGCCCAATTAGTCACGAATTGAGGACTTATGGCCAGCTTGGGCTAAGTCCCATCATGTCTGGAATATTGATTCCTTGTGAGTCCATCGAGGGAGAAGCTTTGCCTCCATCCCTTTAGCCAATTGGGCTATAGACTAGTGTTAAACACTTCAAAGCAATCAGTGTTGAACACTGGGAATGAGTTTGACAAGTTAGTGTTTAACACTAGAAGAATAATTGGTGTTAAACACCAGCAACAAGGCCTTGGTATGATCATAAGCACTAAAACAGCTCAGTGTTGAACACTGGCAATGGGGATCTTAAATTAGTGCTGAATATTAAAACAATTAATATTGAACACTACGAACAAAATTCACTAAGGCCCGATAGCATTTCAATACTGGATTCGAGGGTTTTAATTTAGTGTTAAACACTACAGCAAGAACGGTCACGTGGCCCCACGTGAGAGTGCCTTCCCTTCAATGATTCTGCCGAAATTACTGTGTCTTTGATAGCGTCACGTGTTAGCACGTGACGGGCATTCAAATGCCTATGTGTTAAGGCTTCTGCTGAAAGTCACGTGGGTCACGTGGAGTGTTGCCTCCAAGGGGCTTTCTGTAGAGCTTTTGGGGGGGTCACGTGGTGACACGTGACCCTGCCTTAATGTTGTTTTTAGAGGATTTGTTACTCCTTTTTCAGGAATTAAATTCCAGAAACTTTTAATTTCAGAGGAATTAAATTCCTATCTCCTTTTGAAGGCTTATATTCTGGAATAGAGTTTAAATCTGAGTTTTCCGTGGGAATTAAATTCCTTGTTTATGCGAAAAACCGAATAGGGTTAAACCCTAACAAAAGCTTTTAAGGAATTAAACTCCCCTTTTCTGAGGATTATGATTAAAGGAATTAAATTCCCACTGTTTCGACAGAACTATGTTCTTGATTAGGGTTCAACCCTGCTTCTTTTGTTTTGAAGGAATTAAATTCCCATAATACAGGGTTGAACCCTAACTTTATTTTGGAGGAATTAAATTCCTATAGTTCTATGAGAGTTAAATTCTCATACTTGCATTCCTTCTCTATGTTTTGGATCTGCATGGCAGGATCTCGACCCATTGAGAATTAAATTCTCAACCTTAAGGGGAGATGTGCACTTTGCAGATCCTCTATCAAAGAGAGAGGAGATATGCTCTCTCGTTTTATGCCTCAGAGTTAAACTCTGTTGAGAATTAAATTCTCTTTCTTTCCAAAAGGCTTTCCCTTTCTTACCTAGGGTTTTTGCAGAAGATCTGAGTCTTTTTCAAGTATCAAAGCTCTTCTCCTTTTCTCTTTTCTTCTCTGCGTATGTATATTTTTTTTTGTGTCCCTTGGCTCCTATTTATAGGAGAAGCAGCCGAATCAATCAGTTTTTTGACGAATCTTCATTGAGATTTGATTTGCGTCCATCATTCATTTTGGGCCTTTGGATTATTAGGTGAATTTTATTCACCATTGGATCTTAAATCCAGAGATTCTCCTTTGTTATTTTGGTTAGATTTAAGGGGGAAATCTTTCCAAACCCGAGATTTTCCCATAGATAGATGATATTTAATCATCTCTGAATCTTTAATTTGATTGGTCCCAAATAATTACTTTCCTTTGGAAAGATTCGAATTTCCTTCAGAATTTAATTCTGTCGTCAAAAATGGGCTTTGAAAGCCGGTCACGTGTGACCACGTGACCCATGGTCACGTGTAGACACGTGACTCTCTTTGGAATGAAGAATCCTCTTCCTTTCTGCGCTATCTTCCGGTTGCTGTTGTAGCCATCACGTGCTACCACGTGACGCCTGGTCACGTGTGAGCACGTGACCCCTGCCTGGCGCTTCTTTCTCTGGTTCAATTGGAGAGCGAGTTTGCTGCTTTGAACGTCACGTGTCGACACGTGACCCTGGTCACGTGGGAGCACGTGACCTCTTCTGAAGCTCTTTCCCTTGACTTGATCAGCGAATCAAAGTGCGCTTTTTTCTGTATTTTATAGGTCACGTGTCAACACGTGACTGCTGTCACGTGTAAGCACGTGGCCTCTTTTGAAGCTTTTCCCAGAAGCTTTTCCTGATTTTAAATCAGGAAACAAATGCCCCCACAGCGTTGTTCTCACGTGTCAGCACGTGAGTGCAACGCTGTCATCTCTCGTGACCGTTGGATTCCTTTAGGGATCTGGGGAGATGAAACGTTTCCATTGTTTTCTATAAATACTGCTGTCTCTTCATAGGAGCCTTCACTTTGCCCATCTTCTTCTTCTGAGAACTTTTTCTGAGAATTTAATTCTCTTCTTCCAGAGCTTAGTTCTCTGTTTTAAAATATTTTCAGAGTTTGACTCTGCTCAAAAGGAATCCTTTTTCCTCAGGTAATGTTCTTGGACAACGATGGACCTTCACATTTTCCTGGATTTTAAATCCAAAACAAGTGTTTTTACCCTTCTTTCTTCATATTTTCCATAAGAACATGAAACTGTTTAATCTTTCAACTGTAGATCTCTTAGGGTTTAGATGATCTTTGAAGAGATGATGATGGCGGTTCAAACCCATGGAATTTAATTCCATCAAAAAATGTTTTTGGGAATTTAATTCTCTTTTCTTAATAAGGAATTTAATTCCAACGAAGAACTCGATTTCTTCACACAGAGGCTTCCTGTGGTCTCTTGGCCCAAGGTTGTTCTTCCTACAATTAATGCAATGGGGGCTTTGTAATGATGTCTTTTTGTGTGAATTCAATTCCTTTGATTTTATTGGATCCACTGTAGAGCCCGAGACAGATCCTGTTAAGGTGATGTGCATGGCCATCATTTTTATTAAATGAGGATATTCCCTTTTGTTTTATTGTAACTGTTTGGTCTCATTATCAATGAGCCGTCATCTGGATTCTGTGGGGCCCATGTGTTTTATAGCCAATGGTCCCAGGAAACTTTGCTGTTGCTTTCTCCCACTAGTCTTCATGTTCATGCATGAGTAAACATCGTTGACTTTCTTATTAACGGTCTTCTTTTGTTGGATTTCAGGTGCGATGGCTTCTGCTCCACGCTTTCCCTTTTCTCGCTCGGAGGCGGCTTTTCCTCAGTCACCGTCTGATGAGGAAGCGATGGCGATGATTCGGGCTCATGACCCGAACTGTACCAACCTCCTTCAGTGGGGGTCTTGGTATAGTCAGATTATTCAGGGTCGTCGGAGTTTTCTCTGCGCGGTGCCAACGGAGCCTACTTTCCCCTTTTTACCGATGGATCCTCCAAGGATAGCTTTTGCTGTGGAAATGCCCAACTGGACTCCAACGGGGAGGCTTGAGCCTTCGACGACCGGTATTCCGAACCATCCGATTCCGGCCATAGACATACTGGGGCGGAGTATCTGCCAGGGTGAGGCCCACCCATGGGGGCAAATTTATAAGATAGGGCTCACTCCCAGGCATCCTACGGGCTACCTTCTTTGGGCTCGCTACATCCTTTCCGCCCATCGGGCGCGGTTGCAGAAAGTTGGGCTTTATCAGGCCATATATGCGTCACTGTTCCATTACAAGTCCCCGCATGCCTGGTGGGTCAAGGCGTTTTTGAACCAGTGGAATCTTCCCACTAATACTTTTCTTTTGGGAGATCGCGAGGTCTCTATCTCTCTCGCAGAATTTTATGAAATCTCGGGATTGCCAATCAGGGGCGCACTGTACGAGGAGTTGTTGCCTTCTGACGAATATGTCTTCGAGCCCGAGTCTGCGCCGATTGACGGCCTGTCCGCTGAGAATGCTGTTCGCCATAAGCGCCCCAGCTTGATCAAGGCGCTGGGTATCTTTGATCAATTGTTCACTGAATCTGAGGAGCAGGGTATTACTTTTAAAAGCTTCATTTCCTGCTTCCTTCGTGAGGATATCATATCGAAGACTGCTCCGAAATTTGCTAACATCAGAGACCCCTTTGGGTTTGGTCCGAAGAAGCTACCGACTGCTGAATCGGACCTGCCACAGTATTATATTCCCATCGTGTCGCCGATGTCTTTTGAATCCGTTGCAGCACCTGGTATGGATGAGGAAACATTCTTTGTGGGGTTTATCAGTGTTTGGCTTAGCTGGTTCGTTATCCCCATGCATCGCCGCTTCATGAGAGCCTCGGTCATTTACCCGGCTCAACGTATTGCTGAGGGGACGCGGTTGGCCATCGGCATCCCGGCCTTGGCACACCTCTATAATGGATTGGGCACCGCGGCTAATACCTCGACGCCTGGCGTGGATGTGGTGAACTTTTCGCTTCATTATTTCACGTCCTGGATCGAAATGCATGTATTGGGGGCGTTCGCCATGCATCAGAGGCCCTCATTTTACGATGCCTACCCCTTTCCACGACTTATGCGGCTACTGGATGCTTCTGCCGCCGACCCGACTCAATTCGGGGCCATTCGGGTGCTAATTTCTCCTCATGCCACCGCTGGCGGGTTGGTTTTTACTGATCGGGTCTTGTCTACTCCTTCGGGTCCCGTCCAACAACTCTGGGACCAGTCGAAAGACAACGCACCTTCTCTGAAGCCCCGGGAGGCCACGCATTTGTATGCAATCAGACCGGGTTACTTGGTGTTTCGCCAGGACAATGCGGCTCTTTTCATGCGGTACAACCCGCATCGATTTGCCCGGCAGCTTGGATACGACCAGGGTGTTCCTTTCGAGGCTTTTATGGTCGCCCCGATCCCTTCGCTTGATGCTGTTCGCGATGCTGCTCATCATTTTATGAGGCTGAACACCGGCTCTTATTTCATGGTCCCTGAAGCTGAGTACATGCCTCGATGCGTGGGCGCGTTCACGGGTTGGTATCTTCATCGGGTCAACCCAATCATTCTCGAGGAAAGGAGGGTGCTTCTTGGTCACGATGCCCCTCCTCTGGCTCCTGGGGCTGAGTTACGACCGAGGGTTCCAGTCCGCTTCCCTTTGAGGGAGATTGGCGCCGCCCTCATTCCGGGAGAGTCAGGGGTGGACCTTACTCCAACAGCTGGTATGCCCTTGGGTTCCCGATCGCGGGGTAGACGGGCTCCAGTAGTAGCACCTCTGCCGGCGGCGGTACCGTCCCTTGTGGCGTCGACAATGGCGATGTCATCCTCGGTTGTGGCACCGAGCGAGAGTAACAGGAATGAAGGCTCCGAGGGCGATGTGGGCCAGCACCGCCCTAAGGCTTCGAGAGGGAGGAAGCGGTCATCCTCAGCGACCGGCTCCGGGTCTAAGCGGCGGAAGAAAGCGGCTACTGCCCTGCTTGATTCTGTGGTGGAGTCTGAGCCCATCCTTAAAGACGAATCATTGGCCCTGCAAGGGTCAGACGCGGGACTTCTTTTCCCGAGTTCAGCTGACGAGGAGGCTGCACAGTTGGCCGAGGCCATACGGCGCTCAAAAGACGCGTCTCATAACGCCAAGGTTCCGAAGAAGTCTTACCCCGCTGTAATTTTCTACGAAGACCCTTCGTGGATTCGGCGGCGATTTATCGGCCCTTTGGAGGAATGGGGGGAAAGGGCTTTGAAGCAGGCCGCTTCAGAAGACGCAGCTGATGCACTCTCTTTGTGGACTGGCGGTCATGAGTCTACGCTTGAACCCCGGCGAGCCCACCTCCTTGAGAAGGAGCAGCGGCTTGAAGAAGCCATATTGAGGACTTCTTTGCGTATAGGTACATTGTGCTTCCTTTGTAGTCTCTCCGACTATTTATGCCTGTGCATATACATCATTATTCTTATTTGGATCATGCAGAATCTTCGACGCTGGGGGAGCTTCCTACGGGCCTATTAAAGCTAAAGCCCGCCGAAACTCCCAATGAAGCCTTGCCGGATGTGGAGGGGGCTGACGAGGCTGCTCCTCTCGCGGTGGAATTTCCAGCGGCGGTTCTTGGCCAAGGCGTGCTTGCCCCTTTGGAGGAGGCTCCTTTGGAGGCCTACGCCCCAATGACTCCTACTGCGAGCGGCCCAAAGGCTAGGGGCGAGGTAGTCGGGACTACTCTCCCTTTGTTGGAGCCTGAGGTCATAACGGAGAACGTTGAAGCTGCTATCCCTCCGGCTCAGAATGGGAGGACTGTTGAAGGTATTCCTCCGTGTTTTAATTTAGCAACCCTTTCATAGTCTGAATCCTTTTATCTTTTCCCAGAATTGCGCGGTTTGGCAGCCACGATCGCGGATCTATCGCCCCGACAGTCATTTCAGCGTTTATTGGAGATGGCAGCTCCGCAGGCGATCTCCCCTCAATGCATTGTCCTCTCGTCTGGGCAAGGTTGGTGTCATTCGCCATTTTTTTTACCATCGCATTGTTACTATTTTGCGAAATGACATTGATGTCTCTTATAGTTTTGGAAGCCGACGATGAGGTCGAGGTCGTCGAAGGGCCAGGGGAACCTTCGGCTCCTACTTGCATGACTATCGGTGAGTGACATTTTTATTATAATCTCATTCGTTCCGCGTTTAAGAGTTTTACTAACATTTGCCGAACTTGAACAGCCCTGCCAGTTTCCATGGCTCTGGAATCGCGCATTGTGATGCCGTCCGGCCCCTATGCCTTGCGGGCTTCAGAGCGATTGGCCCAATTGAGCCTTGTCTCCCTATCTTCTTTCATCGAGGAACTCCGTGCTGGTAGTACGACCACGGCCGAAGCATTTGCCGCTGAAGCCAACGGCTCTCTTCCTTTTCTCGCCACCTATCATAGCGAGGAGGTGGTGCGGGTCTGGGTGGAGTTCTGCAGGAAGGTGGAGGCTTGTTTGTATGCTCTTGAATGTTCTCGCCTTTCCTCAGAAGCCGTGGTTGCAAAAGCGGAATTGCGAGGTCTGATAGCACGATGTGCGGCAAACATGACGTCATGTGAAAAGAGGCTTGGCCGCAAATTCTCGGAGAGGGAGCTAGCCTCTAAGGCGCTGGGCGAGCTTCAAGCCAATCTCACAGCCAGGGCCAATAAAGCGTATGAACTGTGGCGGGTGCTACAGGAGTCCATCAAAGAGGTGGTGGCTCTTGATAAAGCCGTCACGTTTACTCGCGAGAGGGTTGAGGCTCATAAGGCTACTGAAAAAGAGCTTGAAGCCCGGCTCGCTTCATATCAGGCCCAGCAAGCTCAGGCGGAGGCTCGTCTTCTGGAGATCTTACGTCATGAAGCCGTGGCTCAGCAAAAGCAGAATGAGCTGACCAAGTTGCTGAATCGCCCGCCGGCCTGAAACATTTGTATCTTTTTCTTCCTTTTTGTACATACTCATGGATGAGAGTATTTTCTTCTTGTTCCTTCCATAAATTATACTTTGTACCCGTTTTGGTTTATGAATAAAAGATACATTTTTCTTGTCAATGATGTGTCTCCTTTTCACTGCATGTATTCTGTGGATATTCTATCTTGATCTCCTTGCAGGACAGCCATGGCTCAGGACTCAGGGTTAAGATCTGCTTCCTAAGGCTTTTGCTTCTTATGAGCCACGAGGGTCTCATAAGGAGTCTTTCTCCCTATAGGTCGAGAGGATCCCATAGGTGTGAGTTCTTTTTAAAGATCGTGAGGATCCTTAAGCGGGTTTTCCCTTAAGAGTCGCAAGGATCTCACAAAAGAGTTTTTCTTCCTCACAGGTGGCGAGGGTCTGCAAGTGCCGGGTGTGATCACCTTTTTCCGTGTTTCACGGGGTTAGGGATCTCTCAAGGTATCGTAGTTTAAAGACGTCGCGGTCAAGGTTAAGGACCTCATAGTCCATGGATTTAAGGACTCCACAGTCCGATGTTAGTTTTAAGACATCACGGTCAAGGTTAAGGACCTCATAGTCCGTGGATTTAGGGACTCCACAGTCCGGAGTTTGGTTGCAGGGACCCGCCACCTCTTTGAAGACGTTGAGGAATTACAACGCCAGGTATCAAAGGAGTGAAGAGATGTACCCTTAAACCAAGGCGAAATCCGTAGGGAATCGGGGGGTTGATCGTTAGTTTTAAGACATCACGGTCGAGGTTAAGGACATCATAGTCCGTGGATTTTAAGGACTCCACAGTCCGGTGTTTGCTCTGGATGCTTCACACGGGTTCACTGCCGTGCTTGGCGAGGACCAGGCTCCGCTCTGGACGTTTTTCACGGGGTCAAAGAGTGACGTTATCCGCGTTCCACGTAACCAGGAAGTTTGCACTAGATGCTTCACACGGGTTCATTGCCGCATTAGGCGAGGACTAGGCTCCGCTCTGGATGCTTCGCACGGTTTCACTGCCATGCTCTGCGAGGACCAGGATCCGCTCTGGACGTTTTCCACGGGGTCAAAGAGTGACGTTATCCGCGTTCCACGTGACCAGGAAGTTTGCACTAGATGCTTCACACGGGTTCACTGCCGCGTTAGGCGAGGACTAGGCTCCGCTCTGGATGCTTTGCACGGATTCACTGCCATGCTCTGCGAGGACCAGGATCCGCTCTGGACGTTTTCCACGGGGTCAAAGAGTGACGTTATCCGCGTTCCACGTGACCAGGAAGTTTGCACTAGATGCTTCACACGGGTTCACTGCCGCGTTAGGCGAGGACTAGGCTCCGCTCTGGATGCTTTGCACGGATTCACTGCCATGCTCTGCGAGGACCAGGATCCGCTCTGGACGTTTTCCACGGGGTCAAAGAGTGACGTTATCCGCGTTCCACGTGACCAGGAAGTTTTCACTAGATGCTTCACACGGGTTCACTGCCGCGTTAGGCGAGGACTAGGCTCCGCTCTGGATGCTTCGCACGGGTTCACTGCCATGCTCTGCAAGGACCAGGATCCGCTCTGGACGTTTTCCACGGGGTCAAAGAGTGACGTTATCCGCTTTCCACGTAACCAGGAAGTTTGCACTAGATGCTTCACACGGGTTCACTGCCGCGTTAGGCGAGGACTAGGCTCCGCTCTGGATGCTTCGCACGGGTTCACTGCCATGCTCTGCGAGGACCAGGATCCGCTCTGGACGTTTTCCACGGGGTCAAAGAGTGACGTTATCCGCGTTCCACGTGACCAGGAAGTTTGTACTGATTGTATCCGTATTTCGCGGGATGGAGGCTTGACTGTTGGCGATATGTATACCACCGAGCCATGGAACTGGGAGCTGTCGCTGCTCTGCTTTGTTTGAAGTCATGTCCGTTGTTACGAGACGAGTGTTTGGATGATCTCTAGGTCGCTTGTGGCCCGTCGAGACCTGGCTTCTTTTTCTGATGAAACCTGGGGGAGAAGTATGATCCCTTTTTTGTTTACGCCCTTGGATTGTGTACAGGGTGTGATGGAATATCACCTGTAGGGCATAAATTTTATTTTTATTTTATTTCTTCTTCCGCGATGCTCTATCATTTCAGCTTTTATATCGCGAAAATCGCGATTGCCCAATCATTTCGGCTATTTTTCACGGTGCCCAATCATTTCGGCTATTTATTTATTTTCTGCTCGCTGCTTTTTATTGCGAGTTGCCCCATCATTTCGGCTATTTTTCATGCCTTCATTTTTACTTGCTGCTTTTTATTGCAAGTTGCCCCATCATTTCGGCTATTTTGTAGGCATATGTGGCTTGCTAGCTTTTCGTTACAAGCCTGGGTTTTAGGCACCGATTTTGGCATCAGCACCGCTACAACTGGAACGTTGCCAGGAGCGAATCATCATTTGCTTTTGTCGATGACGAACAAAGATGGCTCAGCAAACAGGGTTAAGGGTCCTGTCGACCAAGGCTTTTGACTTCATGAGCCGTAAGGGTCTCACAAAGGTATTTCTCCCCGCGAGTCGTGAGGATCTCGTAGGTGTGTTTTCTCCTTAGGGATCGTGAGGATTCCTAAGTGTGTGCTCCTCTGTAAGTCGCAAGGATCCTACAAGAGGACTTTCTCATTATGGGTCGAGAGGACCTATAAGGGTTGGACTTTGTTGGGGAAATGTTTATTCGCGCCCGTGGATTGTATACAAGGGTCAGTATTGAGCCTCTTGTAGGGCAATATCGGAGGTTGTGGGGGATTTGCTTAAGAACAGGTTCAGGTTTCTGTAACTTAAGACTTTCAAATCTCATGAGTCGTGAGGGTCCCATAAGAGAATTCTCCTTACGAGTCGTGAGGATCTCGTAAGTGTATTTTCTCCTTAGGAATCGTGAGGATCCCTAAGTGTGCTGCTCCTTTGTGAGTCGTAAGGATCTCACGCAGGTGGTTTCTCCTTACAGGGTCGAGAGGACTCTGTAAGTGTCCTTTAACGAGGTTGCGCCCTTTCGGGTTTTCACAAACACTCGCCGGTAGTCCTGCTGTTTTTACTCACGGAGCCCTTTCGGGTTTTCATCCGTGCCCATTTTGCTTATGGACATACCGTTTTTTTATTTTTTATATCATTTTTACTCTTCTCTTTTTTTTTACAAGGTCGCGCCCTTTCGGGTTTTCACGAACACTTGCCGGCAGCCCTGCTGTTTTTACTCACGGAGCCCTTTTCGGGTTTTCATCCGTGCCCATTTTGCTTATGGACATACCGTTTTTTTTTTTTATCATTTTTTTTTATTTATCCATCTCGTCAACCTAAGGACGTTGCGGTGGTAGTTTAGGGACGTTTCGGTCCGTCGATAGTTTAAGGACGTTTCGGTCCGCTGTTAGTTTAAGGACGTTTCGGTCCGACGATAGTTTAAGGACGTTTCGGTCCGACGATAGTTTAAGGACGTTTCGGTCCGTCGTTATAGGAAGGCCGGCTGCTGCTTGTAAAGTCTGAGCCTAGGAAGATAGCGAGCGGACATAGTCGTCGTCATCCATCATTGACCTAGGCTGCAGCTTATTAAGCATGGTATTTCTTCAAGAAGCGGCCGTTTACTGGCCTGAAAGGCCTTTCACCGTGTATGTCCATGAGTAGATAGGCTCCACCCTGGTAGACCTTGTCTATGATGTACGGGCCTTCATAGTTTGGCTCAAATTTTCCCCGCTTGGCGCGATTGGGGATCATAGGTCTTTTGACCACTAGTACGAGTTCGCCTGGGCGGAATGTCCTCGGCCTGGTCAATCTTTCGTACGAGCGCGTCATTTTTGCTTTGTAGGCTTCTAGATGTTGTTGCGCTATGAGCCGGGTTTCATCGAGGGCGTCAAGCTCCTCAAGCTGAAGGTGAGCATTTTCTTCGTTCGTCAGCTCGTGGTGGACTGCTACTCGTAGAGAGGGTAACTCTATCTCAAGGGGGAGAACTGCTTCCGTCCCAAATACCAACGCGTACGGCGTTGTGTTCGTGGCCGTCTTGAATGTAGTTCGATAAGCCCAAAGGGCTTCTTGCAGCCTTTCGTGCCAGTCCCTCTTATTTCTGGAGACGGTCTTTTTTATGATCTTCGTCAAGGTCTTATTGAAAGCCTCGGCTAGACCGTTAGCTCGTGGGTTGTAAACTGAAGAATATCTCCAGTCTATATTGTGCTGCTGTGCGAAGCGGCTAATCTTATGGCTTCGGTAGGCCGGCCCATTATCGGAGATAATCCGTCGTGGAGTTCCGAACCGATAGATGACTTGCGTCTTGAAGAAATGGAGGATATTCTCCGTCTTCACTTCCTTCAGTGGTACTGCTTCTGCCCATTTGGAGAAGTAGTCAGTTGTCGCCAGGATAAAGCGGTGTCCCCGGGATGATGCTGGCTCAATGGGGCCGACTATGTCAGTCCCCCACATTTCGAATGGCCAACTAGCCAGCGTCGGGTGCAGTGGATTCGGATGTTGGTGGATGAAGTCTCCATGGATCTGGCATGAGTGGCATTGCTTCGCATACTCGAGGCAGTCCTGGATCATCGTGGGCCAGTAGTAACCCATCCGTTTAATTTTTAACTTCATCTTTGGGCCCGCTTGATGAGAACCGCAAAGCCCGTCGTGAACTTCTTGAACGACTCTTTCTGCTTCGTCAGGTCCCAAGCATCTCAGCCATAGAAAATCAAACGATCTCTTGTACAGGGTATCGTTGACGAAAGCGAAGGATAGAGCTCGTTTCATAAGCTGATGTCTTGAGGACGCTTCTTCGGGCATTCGGTGGGACTTAAAGTAGTCTATGAAGACTTCCCTCCAGTCCTCAGCCTTCTCACGGTCTTCCATTTGTAGGGTCGCTTGCTCAGTCGCTCCCTTTTCTTTATACAATTTCGGAGGTATTTCTGCCGGGGAGAGCACTCGACGGCTTTGTACCACGATTCTGACGTCATCGAGGTTCTCGTCGGCCAGTTCTTTAGCGAGTTTGGCCAACGCGTCTGCTTTGCTGTTCTCCGCGCGCGGTATGTTCTCTAGAATATAGAAGGGGATCTGGGCCAACAGTTGTTGCACCTTTTCGCCGTACTTCACCAATTCTGGTTTGCACGTTTGGTAGTCACCATTTACTTGGCTAACGACCAGCCGAGAATCCCCGTATATGAGGAGGTCTTCAATTCCCATGTTGATGGCGATTTCGAGGCCTGCTATCAGGGCTTCGTATTCGGCTTCATTGTTTGTCCTTGACTCTGTTAAGGAAAAGGCGAAGCGCATTATCCCTCCTTGTGGAGTTGCAAAGATAAGGCCTATCCCCGATTTGATGATCGGGCTACCCTGTTTCTGTTTCTTTATGGAGGACGCTCCATCGAAATAGAGTTCCCATCATGTGCTTCCACCGCCAATTGCGTCAAATGCATGCTCGTCCGGCAAATCACAGTTCAGAGGAGAGTCGGCCGGTATCGGGTGTTCAGCGAGGAAGTCAGCAATGGCCTGGCCTTTCACTGCCTTGAGGGGTTGATATGTTATCGAGAACTCCATCAAGAGCAAGGCCCATTTAGCGAGTCTTCCCGTAAATATAGCCTTTGACATCAGGTATTTAAGGGGGTCCACCTTCGAAATGAGACGGACTTCATGCGCCAACGCATAGTGCCTGAGCTTCGTTATTGCAAAGATTAATGCCAAGCAATGTTTTTCGATGGGCGAGTAATTGCTTTCTGCCCCCAGCAGCACTCGACTTAAGTAGTAAAGCGCTCTTTCTTTCCCCTGATCATCTTCCTGTGCCCATAATGCGCCCAAAGAACCTTCAAGGGCGGCCGTGTAAAGAATGAGAGGCTTTCCTTTCACCGGGGCAGCCAACACCGGCGGATTTTGCAAGTATTGTTTGATTTCGTCTAGTGCACCTTGACATTTGTGATTCCAAACGAACGGGGTTCCCTTTTTCATCAGGTGGCTGTAAGGACGGCATTTGCCCGAAAGATTAGCGATAAACCGCCGGATGTATGCGAGCTTCCCTTGGAGAGACCGCAACTGCTTGAGGGTTCTTGGCGGAGGCATTTCCATAATCGCTTTAATCTTTGACGGATCTATTTCAATACCTCGGTGTCGAACGATGAATCCCAGGAATTTACCCGAGGAGACTCCAAACGCGCACTTGAGGGGATTCATTTTCAAATTGTATTGCCGAAGGCGTTGAAATACGGTTTCGAGATGCTTTAAATGCTCTTCGTATGACATGCTCTTCACTACGAGGTCATCGATATAGCATTCGACGATATCGTGTATGAGATCGTCGAAGATTTTTGTCATGGCCCTTTGATAGGTGGCGCCAGCGTTCTTTAGGCGAAAGGGCATAACCTTGTAGCAGAATATGCCCAAAGGAGTCCGGAAAGCGGTGTGCTTCTGGTCTTCGGGATGCATCTTTATCTGATTGTATCCTGATGAACCATCCATAAAGGAGAAGACCTCGTGAGTGGATGTGTTATCTATCATTAGCTCGGTTACCGGCACCGGGAAATCGTCCTTTGGGCATGCTTTATTGAGATCCCTGAAATCCACGCATATGCGCACCGTTCCATTCTTCTTCATTACCGGGACGATGTTGGCAATCCAGTCGGGATATTGGACTTCCTGGATAAATCCGGAATCGATCAACTTCTTGACTTCGGCGTTGATGCTCATCTCCAGCTCAAGTCGCATCCTCCTTGGCGCCTGCTTGACTGGCTTGATATCTGGGGATATTGCTAATCTATGCACCGCAATCTCCGGATCCAATCCTGGCATCTCGGAGTAGTTCCACGCGAAGCAGTCTTTATGCCGTAGGAGCACGTTCTTTAACGCGGCCACCTTTTCCTCGGATAACAGCTCGCTGACAAATGTCGGTCGCGGGTCGTCTGCCGATCCCAGCTCGATCTTCTCGAGGTTATCTGCGGTAGTATGTATACCGTCTTCGAGTTCTTTCGGCGTGGGCGGAAATTCCGAGATCAACTCATCATCGCTGTTCTCGAAACACCGGGGAAGGTCATCTTCGTTCTCGGGTTCTTCTTTTAATATCGTAATCATATAACAGGTGCGAACCCGCTCCCAAGACTGAGGTGGATCCGGTTCTGCTCTTGTGGCTTTGGGCTCGTGCTTTTGCGGCGGCGTTACTCTCCAACCGTCGGATAAAGCGAATCTACCCCGTCGGTACTGGTCCTCGACCCAGTTCTTGAAGGTGAAGCAGTCTTCGGTAGGATGTCCTATGGCTCGGTGATAAGAGCAATAACTCGGATGAGAGACCTTGCTAGCTTGCTCAGGATGTCTAGACTCTGGAAGCGTGATCATTTGATGTTTTATAGCGAGGTTGAGCAACCTCTCCGTCTTGTCTCGGGGGAAGGAGTACGCTCGACTCATCTTCTTCATGAGGGACAAACCCGAGCAGCTTCTTGATTTATTTCCGTCTCTGCGTCGGGCCTTTCATACAACGGATTGACGAGGATAAGCGTCTTTGTCTTTTGCAGCACGTTGAGATAGACGTTGCGTCCTGGCCTTCTCGTAGATGGCCATTTCGCGGTTGTGGTCTTCCCGAGCTTTCTGACCCACTTTCCTGATAGGCTTGCCCATTCGTTCCTCAAACGACGGACTTGGCGCTTCGATCGCGGGGTTTAGCTTTGATGAGGGATTGGCCTCTCCTAACAGGGCGCCTTCTTCTCCATCGGAGGTGTATATGGCGTAGCTGCCGTGGGCTCGCTCCCGTTTTCCGGCTCTTGCGTATCCAAGCCCGAGTGTTTCCATCTTCCCGTTGGACAATTTGCGTTGAGTCCCGGGGACATCCCAAATCCTGTTATAGAACCGAGCCTGCCGCACCGTCTGTCTTAAGGGTACTCCTTGGCGCTTCAATAACTTCTTCAATCCATTTGTATAGTATCTAGGCAGACGGATGGGTTGGAGCCTGTCAAGTGTAACATCCGCGCCGTGCCAGATCTCTTTCTCCACCTTCGACTCTGAGGATTGGTAGAATAGGATCACCTTCTCACCCCTTCGCCTGGGAGGGACGTAAAATGTTTGCAGGTCCTGCACGCTGTGAGCTTGAAGCGCGTCGAGATCCTTATAGTGTTCTTGCGGTACCATGGTGATTTGCAGACTATGGTCCTCGCAAAGGGGTGCCTGTATTGACAGCCGACTGGAGAATACGGCGTTAACCTCATCCTCCGAATCACTCCCGAAGACCGGTATGGGGGTGGGCGCCCCCAGGTTGTTGCGTTGGGATGGCCCTGTATCCACTATTTCCTCCTCCTCTTCGGTATCGCTCCCAAAAACGGGAATGATGGCGGCGGCTTTGTCCTCTGGGTCGCGACACCTTTCTGTATCTTCGAAATCTGGCAAAAAGTATTTCGCGTCTTCGTATTTGCGAACTTCGTTTACAGAAAACGGGTTCAACTCGCCTGTTACGGTGTACTCGAAACCATCCTTGAAGTACTTCATACACTGATGTTGCGTAGAAGGGATGATGTTGTACTCGTGTAGCCAAGGACGACCGAGCAAGGCGTTGTAGCAGGTCTTGGCGTCAATGACATGGAATCTGATGTCTGTGACGAGAAGTCCGAAGCGTAACGTCAGTATTACAGATCCGAGAGTCCGTGACGATTGAGAGTCGAAACCGGAGATAGTAATTTTGTCACGAGCGAGGTGTTGCACACTCATGCAGATTTCCTTCAACACCCGAACATTAAGGAGGTTAACGGAGGATCCATTATCCACCAGGATCTTGCCTATCTTGATGTCATGGCAGTATCCAGAGACATATAGGGGGCGGTTGTGGTCGCACGTCCCGAGAAGGAGGTCTTCATCACCGAAAGTGACATCGGCCGTATGCACTTCCTCCAGTTCATCCTTCATCCTTTCAGTGGCGAGGAAGGCTTGGAATTGCTCGGGTTCTTGTAACGCCTTAATTAGTGAGTCTCGCGCTTCTTTCGATAATAGGAGGGCATCAAGAATGCTAAGCTGAGAAGGTAGCTTCCTTAGGTGCGCGAGGATGTTATAGTCTACCTTACCCTTTTTGGGAGGGTCTTTGGTAGTTAGCTCTTTTGTGACCTGGTC
The DNA here is from genome assembly GCA_030015575.1 of Agapanthus africanus. Taxonomy (NCBI): domain Eukaryota; kingdom Viridiplantae; phylum Streptophyta; class Magnoliopsida; order Asparagales; family Amaryllidaceae; genus Agapanthus; species Agapanthus africanus. The sequence continues at coordinate 644,964,804 of CM057342.1, forward strand.
ATCTAAAGTGATATCTTCAATGACCTTTTCCTTTCCCTTATCTTTTCGGCCGACGGGCCCGAGATTCTTTTCTGGGAGCGTGCGATTGCGCAGCTGAATGTTCTCGCAGATCTCCGATTCCTCCTCTTTCCCCGAGAAAGATTCTTTAAAGAGAGGGCCCAGAGCCATTTCTTCATCAGAGTCGCTCCCAAAGGTGAGAACTTGTGACTCCCTGGCGTTAACCATGCAACAGTTGCCAGTCGTTATGTTGTGCCCATCGACAGTGCTTCTTCGCTCCCGACGGATCTTGCGTTTCATGCGCTTAAAATGTTGCCGATGAGCAACATATCCTTGCCACCATATCTTAAAGGCGTCGCACTCCTCCGTGGGATGTGAGATTTTCCGATGATACGTGCAATAGTCAGGGTGCGTCTCTACCCCATCGTGTGTGTTTCCTTTCGAGGGTGGTAGCTTCATCCCCATTGACATGGCTTTGGCAAACCTTTTTCTCGTCTTGAATATCTTCTTGTCTGCTTCGGATGCCTTATACTCTGTCAGGGGTAGTTCAACTCTTTCGTTCAGTTGCCCGCATTTGGCTCCTTCCGACGTGGTCATCTCACGCTCCTGGTCCGCTTTACATTTTAGACGAATCTCGTCTAGAAAAGCGTCGATCATTTCATCTGTTGGCCATGCGCATTCTGGTACAGGCTCTGCCCCCAGTTTCCTAATGCCAGGAGTTTTCCCATCATCGGCAAACGAGTGGGAGATTACATTACAACTCGCCACATATCCTTCGGATTCATCCGACGAGCTTTCTCCATCATCTTCCTCTTGAAAGATGTGGTTGAGGAACTCTTGCAGTGTGACAGGAGTCCGCGCCTTCTGATTGTACTCTTCCAACGCGTCGATTTGCTTTTGTAAGTTCGTGTGTTCTTTTCCAGGTTTCACGGACTTCTTGGATTTCTTCTTCTTTTTCTTCGAAGATTTTGACGATTGGGCGTGAGTATCTGGGCTCTTACCGCGAGCCTTTGTAGTCGGGCGGCGCCTTAGCATCCCTTCGATAATTTGAGGTTCAAGAGGGTCCTTCCATTCGACCGCAGGGCACGCATGAAGGTCTCTCAGCATTCTTTTGGTTTTAGTTGATAGCACGACCTCCCATGGAGCTTCTTCAATAAAAGAACATGTTGCCCCCGGTGTATCCGCTTTCCTAGGAGCATGCGGCTGTGGTGGGTTCACCTTCCACTTTTCGGACAGTACAAACTTCCCCTGGAGGTATTGGTCTTCAATCCATCCTTTGAAGACGAAACAATCTTCAATCGGATGGCCTACCGTTTGATGGTAAGGGCAGTAGTTGGAGTCATTCACCTCGGTGGGTTGCGGCGGTCGCCTTGGATTTGGTAGGTTTATAAGCCTGTTGCGTATCGCCAGCTCGAATAACCGCTTCGTCTTGTCTCGTGGGAACGAGTAGGGACGCTTCATTTTCTCATTATAATACCGACGCCTTTCCTCCAGTTGATCTGCCGGTTTCGGGGCGTTAGGTTGCTGTTGGGCATTCGCAACAAAGGTTGCCCTCCCTTTACCCTTGTCATTCCGAGGTTCCGACTTCGGTGTAGGTGGTCTATGACCCATCTGGTCCATCTGAGCCAACTTGTCGATTAAAGCTTGGAATGTGGTTGGCTTAAAGAACATCATAAACTGGGAGATAGTTGCGTGGGGGTCTAGGGTTCCCACGAACATGCCCACCGCAGGTGCTTCCTCGATACGTTGCTCACATCTCGACCACAAGTTCCGCCAGCGTATAGCGTACTGGACCCAGGTTTCGCCCGGTTTTACCCTGGCGTTAATAAGTGCGGTTATTGGAGTGCGTTCGCTGGCACTTGCAAATCGCTGAGTGAACAACAACTCCATTTCAGAGAACGTTTTGATGGAATCGTTCGGGAGTTCTGAATACCATTCGAACGCTGTTTCTGATAAGCTGCCCACGAACTGACGAAGCAACAATTTATCGTCACCGCCGGTGTTACCGCAGAGGGCCCGGAACTGGGCAACATGTTGATGGGGATTGCCGGTCCCCTTATACACATGGAATTTCGGTATCGTATAGCCTTGCGGGTATTTGATTTGATCGTACCAGCTCGGATACGGTCGCCCCGTTTTCACGACTTGACCAGCTGCCTCAGTCGCATGATGAACTCGGATTTGCTGGGCTATGTAGTCAGCTAAGTCAGCCTTAGAGATTGCCTCCTCCTTGGCCGTTGAAAGGGCTGGTGGTGGATTTGATGTTTCTCCTCGGTCGTCTTCATGAACGATCGGGGAATCCTCGGCGGGTGAGTCCTGCTGGATCATCATTCCTATCACGTCTTGAAAGAGAAGGCCCATCCGTTGTATGTTGGATGCTTGTTCAGCAGCCTCTTTGTCCCTTCTCTCCAGTGTTCGGCGAAGGAATTCAGCGTCTGTTTCTTCCTCCCGGCGTGCGTCTGAGGACGTTTCTGGGTTTTCTTTTGGTCCGGTGAGCGCGGCCATAGCATTCATCATTTCTTGAAGCTTTTGTTGCTGCTCCTGGGCTTTCGTCACAGATCGGGTGAGCGGTCGGTGGCCCGTAGAAGTGCGGCTTTCCTCCTTTCCAGAAGCCATATAAACAGTGTGCACCACCATGCCCCCAGACTTGGGACGTTGGTATTCGGCGCTTTTATACTTCGCCATGTTCACAGGGGCTTTTTGTGGCCTCCTTTTTTGAGTGATTGGAGTTAAGGGAGCCGTTGTAGTGGGCACCCAAATAGCTTTTGCTTTTTGTGGTTTAACAGAGTAATCCTTCCCCTGCCGAACCTTCATCTTTTTCTGTCGTCGGAGGCAGTCTTGATCGATCACCGACTCTTGGACCTGTCGCCAGACTTTGTAAATTTTAGAGGACAGCCGTTGAGGGGGCTGCTCTAACTTCTTCTCTGGAGTATTCTCCACAGGTGAAGGAGTTCGTTTCAACATCGCAGTAGGAGAATTTCTGCGCACTCTGTTGAGCAGTTCAAAGCTGTTCTTGGTTGGAACAGCAGTATCGATTCTCACCATCGGAGCTGACGGAGTTATCCCAGAGGGGGAGTTGCCCCCAGCCTTCTTCACTCGGCGCCAGTAGCGACGTCGGGCATGTCGTGCTGATGGAGTTGTTTCAGCTATAGGGGTGACCTCCTCATGCCCCCTGTGTTGGTCAGAATATACCGGTACCAGCTTTTTAAAGATCGACGTCCGTTGAGCGGGGACGGCCAACTTGTCAGAAGCGGACTTCTGAACATGGGAAGCAACCTTGGTGATTTTGCCAGGAACGGGAGTTGGGATGGCTATCCGTTTCGGGATAACGCCTTCTGGTATGGCAGGCTTCTTCATGGGCCCGATGGAGCTCTGGCCTAATCCATTAAAACCTGAAGCAGTGGAGTTGGATGACTCGTTGAGAGGGGTCGCGGCAGTGGCAAGTCGGTCGAAGACCAACTTCTTTGGAGCTTCTTGCGATATTATTGGGGCATTGAAGCTTATCAATGGGAGCATAGTCCCGAAGAACAATCCAGCGGTGGCCTGAGTTACTTGCTCCACTGGCATCTTGAAAAGGGAGGCCGCTTGGGGCCCATAAGTCACTCCTCCAGTAATGACGGAGCGAGAGTTGTTGCTGCAGGCGATGCAGTTCGAAGCCATTGATCTTCTGTTTTCTGCACGGAGCAAGACACCAAATCTTAGTACCTTGAATCCACAGGCAATCACAGCAAACCGCGATTTGTTCGCGAACACGACGCACGAAGTGTGGAGTGGAAAGAGGAAGAGGTCCCACCGGGCGTGCCAGAATCTGTTCCCCTCCGAACGGCGGCCGGGACGTCGGGACGTCTGAGGCGTTAGGTTCGGGGCAGATGCTAGTTGGTGCTATCCGTCCATCTCTCCGAAGATGCCAAGTTGATTTATGGCATCATATATCGAAGGTTTAAACGGATGCGACCGATGTAGCAGACTTCGTCAGATTCCCCCTCGTTTGAGGGGTTTTTTATTGTGGGGACGCTCTTCCCTGCAGGCGCAAGCCCCTGCAGTTAATTACGCTACCGCATTGCGGTAACAACTTTCTCCTTCTCCAGATGGTCACTTCGTGTCGTGGGTGTTTGTTTTATTGCCCGTGGATTGTTTACGGAGACTGAGTTATGTCGTCGCCCGTAGGGCGTGGACTAGCCTAACTCCGCATTATCTTAAATTTGGTTTTGGGGGGGGGGGGTTTGGTTTGAGGATACGTCAGCCCTACTCGAGGCTAAGATCAACTCAAACGTTTGTTAAGGATACGTTAGTCTAACTTTGTGACTAAGATCAACTTAACGGGATCGTTTAGATCCGACAAAAGAGTGTTTGGACTCTAATGTTCCAGTTTAGGGACATAGTGGTCCATGAATGTATGGCCGTCGGGACCCGTCACCTCTCTGACGACGTTGAAGGATTACAACGACGGATGTCAGAGGAGTTCAGGGATGTACCCTCGAGCCAGAGTTAATTTGGAGGATTCGTAGTCCAGTACGTTTGAGGGTTTAAGGACGCGTTAGCCATCTTCAAGGCTAAGATCAACTTAAACGGGACCGTTTAGGTCCAACAAAAGAGCATAGGAAAGGGCTCTATTGTTCTAGTTTAGGGACGTTGCGGTCCATGGGTAGTTTAAGGACATTGCGGTCCGTGGGTAGTTTAAGGACATTGCGGTCCGTGGGTAGTTTAAGGACATTGCGGTCCGTTGTTAGTTTTAAGACATCTCGGTCAAGGTTAAGGACGTCGTAGTCCATGGGTTTAAGGACCCCACAGTCCGGTATGTGCTCTGGATGCATCACACGGGTTCACTGCCGTGCTTAGCGAGGACCAGGCTCCGCTCTGGACGTTTTCCGTGGGGTCAAAGAGTGACGTTATCCACGTTCCGCGTGACCAGGAATTTGTATGAGTTTAAGGACCCCACAGTCCATATCATGGGTGGTCGTCGGGACCCGTCACCTCTTTGAAGACATTGAGGGATTACAATGCCAAGTATCAAAGGAGTGAAGAGATGTACCCTAGAACCGGAGTGGCTTGAGCAGTCCGTGGCCCAATTTGAGGTCATGACTGATTAATTATGTTATGAGCCCATTGGCCCAATTAGTCACGAATTGAGGACTTATGGCCAGCTTGGGCTAAGTCCCATCATGTCTGGAATATTGATTCCTTGTGAGTCCATCGAGGGAGAAGCTTTGCCTCCATCCCTTTAGCCAATTGGGCTATAGACTAGTGTTAAACACTTCAAAGCAATCAGTGTTGAACACTGGGAATGAGTTTGACAAGTTAGTGTTTAACACTAGAAGAATAATTGGTGTTAAACACCAGCAACAAGGCCTTGGTATGATCATAAGCACTAAAACAGCTCAGTGTTGAACACTGGCAATGGGGATCTTAAATTAGTGCTGAATATTAAAACAATTAATATTGAACACTACGAACAAAATTCACTAAGGCCCGATAGCATTTCAATACTGGATTCGAGGGTTTTAATTTAGTGTTAAACACTACAGCAAGAACGGTCACGTGGCCCCACGTGAGAGTGCCTTCCCTTCAATGATTCTGCCGAAATTACTGTGTCTTTGATAGCGTCACGTGTTAGCACGTGACGGGCATTCAAATGCCTATGTGTTAAGGCTTCTGCTGAAAGTCACGTGGGTCACGTGGAGTGTTGCCTCCAAGGGGCTTTCTGTAGAGCTTTTGGGGGGGTCACGTGGTGACACGTGACCCTGCCTTAATGTTGTTTTTAGAGGATTTGTTACTCCTTTTTCAGGAATTAAATTCCAGAAACTTTTAATTTCAGAGGAATTAAATTCCTATCTCCTTTTGAAGGCTTATATTCTGGAATAGAGTTTAAATCTGAGTTTTCCGTGGGAATTAAATTCCTTGTTTATGCGAAAAACCGAATAGGGTTAAACCCTAACAAAAGCTTTTAAGGAATTAAACTCCCCTTTTCTGAGGATTATGATTAAAGGAATTAAATTCCCACTGTTTCGACAGAACTATGTTCTTGATTAGGGTTCAACCCTGCTTCTTTTGTTTTGAAGGAATTAAATTCCCATAATACAGGATTGAACCCTAACTTTATTTTGGAGGAATTAAATTCCTATAGTTCTATGAGAGTTAAATTCTCATACTTGCATTCCTTCTCTATGTTTTGGATCTGCATGGCAGGATCTCGACCCATTGAGAATTAAATTCTCAACCTTAAGGGGAGATGTGCACTTTGCAGATCCTCTATCAAAGAGGGAGGAGATATGCTCTCTCGTTTTATGCCTCAGAGTTAAACTCTGTTGAGAATTAAATTCTCTTTCTTTCCAAAAGGCTTTCCCTTTCTTACCTAGGGTTTTTGCAGAAGATCTGAGTCTTTTTCAAGTATCAAAGCTCTTCTCCTTTTCTCTTTTCTTCTCTGCGTATGTATATTTTTTTTTGTGTCCCTTGGCTCCTATTTATAGGAGAAGCAGCCGAATCAATCAGTTTTTTGACGAATCTTCATTGAGATTTGATTTGCGTCCATCATTCATTTTGGGCCTTTGGATTATTAGGTGAATTTTATTCACCATTGGATCTTAAATCCAGAGATTCTCCTTTGTTATTTTGGTTAGATTTAAGGGGGAAATCTTTCCAAACCCGAGATTTTCCCATAGATAGATGATATTTAATCATCTCTGAATCTTTAATTTGATTGGTCCCAAATAATTACTTTCCTTTGGAAAGATTCGAATTTCCTTCAGAATTTAATTCTGTCGTCAAAAATGGGCTTTGAAAGCCGGTCACGTGTGACCACGTGACCCATGGTCACGTGTAGACACGTGACTCTCTTTGGAATGAAGAATCCTCTTCCTTTCTGCGCTATCTTCCGGTTGCTGTTGTAGCCATCACGTGCTACCACGTGACGCCTGGTCACGTGTGAGCACGTGACCCCTGCCTGGCGCTTCTCTCTCTGGTTCAATTGGAGAGCGAGTTTGCTGCTTTGAACGTCACGTGTCGACACGTGACCCTGGTCACGTGGGAGCACGTGACCTCTTCTGAAGCTCTTTCCCTTGACTTGATCAGCGAATCAAAGTGCGCTTTTTTCTGTATTTTATAGGTCACGTGTCAACACGTGACTGCTGTCACGTGTAAGCACGTGGCCTCTTTTGAAGCTTTTCCCAGAAGCTTTTCCTGATTTTAAATCAGGAAACAGTGGCTCTGCGAGTCGACGCGTATCAGAAGGCTCTCGTCAAGGAGTGTTTGTATCCGTGAGTTGAGAAGTTTTGCGAGGGATTATTTGTTTCCCAAGCGCCAAGGATTATTTGTGTCCTTGGGGTTTGAAACGAGTCGATGGTTCCCACGGAGGCGCTGGTGGCTCTGCGAGTCGACGCGGATCAGGAGGCTCTCGTCAAGGAGTGTTTGTATCCGTGAGTCGAGGAATTTGCTGGCTTCTTCGGTTGAAATGAACCGTTGATGTTTGGCTTCGTCGTTCGACGGAATCCGCTGGGGAAGTATGGTTTCTTCTTTGTTTGCGCCCTTGGATTGTATACAGGGATCGATGTGATCTTAACTGTAGGGCCGAAGTTTCATCATTTCTTATTTTTGTTTTATTTTATTTCCGCGATGCTCTATCATTTCAGCTTTTATATCGCGAAGGTCGCGATTGCCCAATCATTTCGGCTATTTTTCGCGGTGCCCAATCATTTCGGCTTTTTACTTTATCTTTACCCGTTGCTTTTCATTACGAGTTGCCCGATCATTTCGGCTATTTTGCATGCATACATTTTACTTGCTGCTTTTTATTGCAAATTGCCCTATCATTTCGGCTATTTTGCATGCATGAGCGGCCTACTGGCTTTCGCCGTAAACCTGAAATTGGACACTACTTTCGGCATCAGCACCGCTACAACCGGGATATTGCCATGAGCGAATCATCATTTGCCTCTGTCGTTGTCGAACAAAGGAGGCTTAGCGACCAGGGTTAGGGTCCTGTCGGCTAAGGCTTTTGACTTCATGAGCCGTAAGGGTCTCGTGAAGGTATTTCTCCCTACAAGTCGTGGGGATCTTGTAGGTGTATTTTTTCCTTAGGAATCGTAAGGGTTCCAAAGTGTTTTGTTCCTCTGTAAGTCGTAAGGATCTTACAGGGGGGTTTTCTTCTTGTAAATCGAGAGGGCTTACAAGGGTTATGCGAACATATCCCCGGTCACGGATGGACCTTGGTTAGGGAAACGTTTATTCGCGCCCGTGGATTGTATACAAGGGTTAATATTGAACCACTTGTAGGGCAACATTGGAAGTTTGTGGGGGTTTGCTTAAGCACAGGTTTAGGTCTCTGTGACTTAAGACTTTCAAATCCTATGAGCCGTGAGGGTCCCATAAGAGAGTTCTCCTTACGAGTCGTGAGGATCTCGCAAGCGTATTTTCTCCTTAGGAATCGTGGGGATTCCTAAGTGTGTTGTTCCCTTGTAAGTCGTAAAGATCTCACGCGGGTGGTTTCTCCTTACAGGGTCGAGAGGACCCTGTAAGGGTTCTTTAACGAAGTTGCGCCCTTTCGGGTTTTCACAAACACTCGCCGGTAGTCCTGCTGTTTTTACTCACGGAGCCCTTTCGGGTTTTCATCCGTGCCCATCTTGCTTATGGACATACCGTTTTTTTTTTTTTTTTTTTTAGGTCGCGCCCTTTCGGGTTTTCACGAACACTCGCCGGTAGTCCTGCTGTTTTTACTCATGGAGCCCTTTCGGGTTTTCATCCGTGCCCTTTTTTGCTTATGGACATACCGTTTTTTTTTCATTTTATTTTTATATGTTTTTTTTTTAATATCTCGTCAGCCTAAAGATGCTGCGGTAGTAGTTTAAAGACGTTTCGGTCTGATATTAGTTTAAGGACATTTCGGTCCGACGTTGAGAGGGCTGGCTACTGCTTATAAAGCTTGGGCTTAGGAAGACAGCGAGCGGACATAGTCGTCGTCATCTGCCATTGACCTAGGCTGTGGCTCATTAAGCGTAGTATTTCTTTAAGAAGCGACCGTTTATTGGTCTGAAAAGCCTTTCACCGTGCATGTCCATGAGTAGATAGGCCCCACCCTGGTAGACCTTATCAATGATATACGGTCCTTCATAGTTTGGTTCAAACTTTCCCCGCTTGGCGCGATTGGGGATCATGGGCCTTTTGACCACTAGTACGAGTTCGCCTTGATGGAATGTCCTCGGTCGGGTCAATCTTTCGTATGAGCGCGTCATCTTTTCTTTATAAGCCTCCAGATTTTGTTGCGCTAAGAGCCGTGTTTCTTCAAGGGCATCAAGCTCCTCAAGCCGGAGGTGAGCATTTTCTTCATCTGTCAGCTCGTAGTGAACTGCTACTCGTAAAGAGGGTAATTCTATTTCGAGAGGGAGTACTGCTTCCGTCCCAAATACTAACGCGTACGGCGTTGTGTTTGTGGCCGTTTTAAATGTAGTTCGATACGCCCAAAGAGCCTCTTGCAATCTTTCGTGCCAATCTCTTTTATTTCGTGACACTGTCTTTTTTATGATCTTCGTCAAGGTCTTATTGAAGGCCTCGGCCAGACCGTTAGCTCGTGGGTTGTAAACTGACGAATACCTCCAGTCTATATTGTGCTGCTGTGCGAAGCGGCTAATTTTATGACTTCGGTAGGCTGGCCCATTATCAGAGATGATCCTTCTCGGGGTTCCAAACCGGTATATGACATGCGTTTTGAAGAAATGGAGGATGTTCTCCGTCTTCACTTCCCTCAACGGTACCGCATCTGCCCATTTGGAGAAGTAGTCAGTCGTCGCCAGGATGAAACGATGTCCCTTTGACGATGCTGGTTCGATAGGACCGACTATGTCAGTTCCCCACATTTCGAATGGCCAACTGGCCACCGTTGGATGTAATGGATTTGGGTGCTGATGGATGAAGTCCCCATGAATTTGGCATGAGTGACATTGCCTCGCGTATTCTAGGCAATCTTGCATCATCGTGGGCCAGTAGTAGCCCATCCGTTTTATCTTCAGCTTCATCTTAGGACCTGCTTGGTGAGAACCGCAGAGTCCGTCATGAACTTCCTGAACGACTCTTTTCGCTTCGTCAGGTCCTAGGCATCTCAGCCACAGAGAATCGAATGACCTCTTGTATAGAGTATCATTGACGAAGGCGAAAGACAGAGCTCGTTTCACGAGCTGATGTCTTATGGACGCTTCTTCAGGCATTCGGTGGAACTTGAAGTAATCTATGAAGACTTCTCTCCAGTCTTCGGCCTTCTCATGATCTTTTATTTGTAGGGTCGCTTGCTCAGTTGCTCCCTTTTCTTTATATGATTCTGGGGGTATTTCTGCTGGGGCGAGCACTCGACGGCTTTGTACCACGATTCTAACGTCGTCGAGGTTCTCGTCAGCCAGTTCTTTAGCAAGTTTGGCTAGTGCGTCCGCTTTGCTGTTTTCCGCTCGCGGTATGCTCTCCAAAGTGTAGGAGGGAATTTGGGTCAGCAGTTGTTGCACTTTTTCACCGTATTTCACCAACTCCGGTTTGCACGTTTGGTAGTCGCCGTTCACTTGACTGACGACCAGTTGGGAATCCCCATATATGAGGAGGCTTTCAATTCCCATATCAATGGCGATCTCGAGGCCCGCTATCAAAGCTTCGTATTCGGCTTCATTGTTTGTTCTCGGCTCCGTCAGGGAGAACGCGTAGCGCATTATTCCTCCTTGTGGAGTCACGAAGATGGGTCCTACCCCCGATTTGATCATTGGCGTACTTTGTTTGTGCTTTTTCATGGAAGATGCTCCATCGAAATAAAGCTCCCAACGGGTATCACCACTGTCGATTGCGTCAAACGCATGTCTGTCTGGCAAATCACAATTTAAAGGAGAATCGGCAGGTATAGGATGCTCGACAAGGAAGTCGGCGATGGCCTGGCCTTTTACCGCCCTGAGAGGTTGATATGTTATCGAAAATTCCATCAAGAGTAGGGCCCATTTAGCGAGTCGCCCTGTTAATATGGCTTTTGACATTAGATATTTGAGAGGGTCCACTTTTGAAATGAGATGGACTTCGTGTGCCAATGCATAATGTCTAAGCTTTGTTATTGCAAAGATCAACGCCAGGCAGTGTTTTTCAATGGGAGAGTAGTTGCTTTCTGCCCCCAGCAGAACTCGACTTAAGTAGTAGAGTGCTCTTTCTTTCCCTTGATCGTTCTCTTGTGCCCATAAGGCGCCTAAGGAACCTTCGAGGGCGATCGTATAAAGAATGAGAGGCTTCCCCTTAACCGGGGCAGCCAACACCGGCGGGTTCTGCAGGTACTGCTTGATCTCGTCTAGTGCGCCTTGGCATTTTTGATCCCAAACGAATGGGGTTCCTTTCTTCATCAGGTGACTATATGGCCGGCATTTTCCTGAGAGGTTGGCTATAAATCGCCGCATGTATGCGAGTTTCTCTTGGAGAGACCGCAGCTGTTTGAGAGTCCTCGGCGGAGGCATTTCCATGATTGCTTTAATCTTTGACGGATCTATTTCAATACCTCGGTGTCGAACAACGAATCCCAGGAATTTGCCCGAGGAAACCCCGAACGCACATTTAAGAGGATTCATCTTCAGGTTGTACTGCCGAAGGCGTTGAAATACAGTCTTCAGATGCTCGAGATGTTCATCGTATGATTTGCTTTTAACCACGAGATCGTCGATATAGCATTCAACGATTTCGTGTATAAGGTCGTCGAAGATCTTTGTCATGGCCCTCTGATAAGTAGCACCGGCGTTCTTCAAACCGAAGGGCATCACTTTATAACAAAATATACCAAGAGGAGTCCTGAAGGCTGTGTGCTTCTGGTCTTCGGGATGCATCTTTATCTGGTTATACCCCGACGAGCCGTCCATGAAGGAGAAAACCTCATGAGTGGATGTATTGTCTATCATAAGTTCAGTGACCGGCACTGGGAAATCATCTTTTGGGCAGGCTTTATTAAGATCCCGAAAGTCTACGCATATGCGCACTGTCCCATTTTTCTTCATCACTGGGACGATGTTGGCGATCCATTCAGGGTACTGAACTTCCTGAATGAAGCCAGAGTCGATTAACTTTTTGACTTCGGTGTTTATGCTCATCTCAAGCTCGAGTCGCATTCTTCTCGGCGCCTGTTTGATCGGCTTGACGTCTGGGGATATTGCTAGTCTATGTACAGCAACTTCTGGATCTAGCCCCGGCATCTCGGAATAGTTCCATGCGAAGCAATCTTTATGCTGCACAAGGACATCTTTTAACGCAGCCACCCTCTCTTCCGACAGCAGCTCGCTGACGAATGTCGGTCGCGGATCATTTATTGTCCCTAACTCGATTTTCTTGAGGTTATCTGCAGTAGTATGGATTCCATCCTCCAGTTCTTTCGGAGCTGGGGGAAATTCTGAGATTACCTCATCGCTGCCGCTTTCAAAGCACCAAGGGAGGTTGCTCATGTCTTCGGACCCTTCTTTTAATATTGTTATCACATGGCAGGTGCGAATTTTCTGCCAATCCCAATACGGAGTTGGTTTTATCCTTGTGTTTTCGAGTTCGTGCTTTTGCGGCGGTGCTACCCTCCAACTGTCAGACAACGCAAATTTGCCAAGCTGATATTGGTCCTCAACCCAATTCTTAAAGGTGAAGCAATCTTCAAGCGGATGCCCTACTACTCGATGGTAAGAGCAATAATTTGGGTTGGAGACTTCGCCCGCTTGCTCAGGGTGTTTAGACTCTGGCAGAGTAAGCATTTGATGTTTTAGAGCAAGATCAAGTATTTTCCTTGTTTTGTTCCGAGGAAACGAGTATGCTCGACCCATTTTCTTCATAAGGGCTAGGTCAATAACGCTCGACTCTCGGATGCGTGGCTTCTTAGCTCTGTCTTGTGGTTGTCGAGCACCTTTTCGTCCCCTCGACTTGTTTTTGCTTTCGCGTCGAACCCTTTTTGTAGCAGGCTGACGTGGGGTAACATCTTCGTTCTTTACTGCCTGTCGAAGGAGACGCTGTGTCTTGGCTTTCTCATAGATTGCCATTTCACGATCGTGATCATCTCGGGCTTTTTGACTCGCATCCTTTATAAGTTTGCTCATCTGGTCTTCAGACGATGGACTGGGAGGTCTTGCATCAAGAACTCTTGCTGATTCAGGATTAGCGTCTTCCCATTGAGCGTCCGCTTCTTCATCAAAGTTATACATGGCATAACAGCTGTTTATTAGCTCCCGTTTCTTTGAGCGAACATACCCGAGCCCTTTCGTTTCCGTTCTCCCGTTAGGCAGTTTGCATCGAGTTCCGGGAACGTTCCAGACCTTGTCATAGAATTTGGCTTTTCTGACGGTCTGTGTGAAGGACATCCCTTGGCGTTTCAGCAGTTTCTTCAAACCTTCGGTATAATATCTGGGAAGACGGATAGGCTGAAGCCTGTCGAGCGTGGGATCTGCGCCATGCCAAATTTCTTTTTCTACCTTGTTTTCTTCAGAACGGTAGAATAGGATTGCCTTCTCGCCTTTTCGTCCGGGAGGGATATAGAATGTCTGCAATTCCTCTATGCTGTTGGTGTCGAGTGCATCCAGTTCTTTGTAATGTTCAAGCGGCACCATGGTTACCTGCAGACTTCGCTCTTCATCAGCGGAAATCTGTATTGAAGGCCGAGCAGGGAATACAGCATGAACTTCATCCTCTGAATCACTACCGAAGATCAATGAAGGAACGGATGGTCCTAGCCTGGTGGATTGGGACGGACCTGAATAGATTATATCCTCCTCCTCCTCGGTGTCACTGCCGAAGATAGGGATGGTTGCGTTAGTTTTGTTCTCCGGTTTGTGACACCTTTCCGTGTCTTCGAAATTCGGTAAGAAGTATTTGGCATCTTCATACTTGCGAACTTCGTTCACGGAAAACGGATTCAACTCTCCTGCCACTGTGTACTCGAGGCCGTCCCTAGAATACATCATGCACTGATGCTGTGTAGAAGGGATGATATTGTACTCGTGTAGCCATGGTCGGCCGAGCAGAGCATTGTAGCACGTCTTGGCGTCTATAACATGGAATTTGATGTCTGTGACGAGCACCCCGAAGCGTAGCGTCAATATCACAGATCCAAGAGTCTTTGAGGATTGAGAGTCGAAACCGGAGATGGTGATTTTGTCTCGGGCGAGGTGTTGGACACTCATGCAAATCTCTTTTAACACTCGCACATTGAGCAAATTGACAGACGATCCGTTATCGACTAAGATCTTTCCTATCTTTATGTCGTGGCAATATCCCGAGACATAAAGGGGGCGATTGTGCTCACATGTCCCGAGGAGGAGGTCTTCATCACCAAAAGCAACGTCGGCTGTATGCACCTCTTCCAATTCATCCTTCATCTTTTGTTCGGCCAGGAAAGCTTGGAATTGGTCCGGGTCTTGTAGGGCCTTAATCAAAGAATCCCTCGCCTCTTTCGATAGTAATAGAGCATCAAGGACGCTGAGTTGTGAAGGCAGTTTCCTCAGATGTGCCAAGACATTGTAATCCACTTTACTCCTCTTTTGCGGGTTCTCGGCGTTTAGCTCTTCCAGAACTTGGTCATCTAAGACGATGTCTTCAGAGACTTTTTCTTTGCCCTTATCTTTTCTATTCGAAGGTCCAAGGTTCTTTTCAGGCAGTGTTCGATTCCGCAGCCGGATATTTTCGCAAACCACTGGCTCCTCCTCCTTTCCCGAAGTTGACTCTTTAAAGAGAGGGGCAAGTTCTAGCTCCTCATCAGAGTCGCTTCCAAATGTAGACACTTGTGACCCGGTAGTGTTAACCATGTGACAATTGCCGGCGGTTCTTTCAGACTCTTTGGTCGTGTTTCTCTGTTCGCGACGAATCTTACGCTTTTCCCGTTTAAAGCGTTGTTGATTAGCGACGTATCCCTGCCACCATCCATTGAAAGCTTTGCAATCTTGGGTAGAGTGCGAGACCTTCTGATGATATAAGCAGTAGAAGGGGTGCATTTCTACCGTGCCAGTAACTTTCTCTTCGGAGGGCGGTAGTTTCATGCCCATCGATATGGCCTTAGCAAACTTCTTTTTTTATCTTGAATTGGCTTTTATCAGTGGTGGAGGCATTTTGCTCCAGCGGTATGCTGTTGGCTCTTTCCTCAAGTCGCTGGCGCTTGGCCCTTTCGAATATAGCCGTCTCGCGTTCTCGATCAGCTTTACTTTTTAATTGAGCTTCGCTAAGAAACGCTTCAATCATTTCGACCGATAGCTCCGAAGTTCTTGATTCGGTATCTGCCCCCAGTGTTTTAGTGCCAGAAACCTCTCCATCGTTCGTGATCGAATGGGAGATCATATGACAGCTTGCCATATATTCCTCGGATTCATCCGATGAACTTTCCTCCTCATCCTCTTTTTGAAAGACGTGATCAAGGAAATCTTGGAGCGTAATGGGAGTCCGCGCCTTTTGGTTGTACTCATCCAGTGCGTCGATTTGCTTTTGTAAGTCCGTGCGCTTGTCGCCAGGCTTCACGGGCTTCTTAAATTTCTTCTTCTTCTTTTTCGAAGATTTTGACGGCTGGCTATGAACGCTTGAACTACCACCATCGGTCTTCGGAGTCGGTCGTGGCTTCAACATCCCCTCAATAACCTGCGGTTCCAAGGGGTTCTTCCACTTGACCGCTGGGCAGGTTTGAAGATCATTTAGCATTCTCCTCGTTTTGGCTGATAATACAACCTCCCAGGGAGCCTCTTCAATGACGGAGCATGTTGCCCCCGGCGTATTCGTCCCCTTATAGGTGTGGGGCTGCGGAGGGTTCACCTTCCATTTGTCAGACAGCGCAAATTTGCCCTGACGGTATTGATTCTCAAGCCAATTTTTGAAAACGTAACAGTCTTCGATTGGATGTCCCAACACTCTATGATAAGGGCAGTAATTAGGATCGTTGACATCACTTGGTTGCGACGGACGTTTTGGATCTGGCAGATTTATGAGCCTGTTGCGCAATGCCAGCTCGAATAACCTCCTTGTTTTATCACGGGGGAAGGAGTAAGCACGTCCCATCCTGTCCTCAAGGGGTACGTATGGGCGCGTATTGTTTGGACGAGCAACCGGCTTCGAATCGTTCGGTTGTTGTTGGGCATTAGCGACGACGATCGCTTTTCCCTTTCCTTTGTCGTTTCGGGGATCCGGCTTCGGGAGAGGGGGTTTATGGCCCATCTAGTCCATCTGCGCCAATTTGTCGATCAAAGCCTGGAAGGAAGTCGGCTTGAAGAACATCATAAATTGTGAAATAGTTGCTTGTGGATCAAGGGTTCCAACAAACATTCCCACCGCAGGGGCTTCTTCTATGCGCTGTTCACATTTAGACCATAGATTACGCCACCGTATAGCGTACTGAACCCACGTCTCGCCGGGTTTTACCCTGGCGTTAATCAGTGCCGTCATTAGGGTACGCTCGCTGGCACTTGCAAAACGTTGGGTGAAGAGCAGCTTCATCTCCGCAAAGGTTTTTATAGAGTCGTTGGGAAGCTCAGAATACCATTCAAACGCCATATCAGATAAACTTCCAACAAACTGGCGAAGCAAAAGCTTGTCGTCGCCGCCGGTATTACCGCAAAGAGCCCTGAATTGGGCCACATGTTGATGGGGATTGCCGGTCCCTTTGTAAACATGAAACTTGGGAATAGTGTAACCCGGCGGGTACTTGATTTGGTCATACCAGCCCGGATATGGCCGCCCCGTTTTCACGATCTGACCGGCTGCTTCAGTCGCCTGATGCACCCGTATTTGTTGGGCAATATATTCATCCAAATAAGCTTTTGATATGGTATCCTCTTTAGCCGCGGATAGAGCCGGTGGAGGATTCGATGTCTCTCCCCTATCATCTTCAAGAATGATCGGGGGATCTCCAGCAGGTGGATCTGGTTGAATCATCATACCCACCATATCCTGGAACAGGAGGGCCATTTTCTTTATGTTGGCTGCCTGTTCCGCAGCCTCTTTATCTTTCTTCTCTAGCACGCGCCGGAGGAATTCAGCGTCCGTCTCTTGTTCGTGACGTTCTTCTGAGGATGTTTCCGGGGTTTCTTTCGGCCCAGTGAGTGCAGCCATTGTGGTCATCATCTCCTGGAGCTTTTGTTGCTGCTCCTGAGCCTTGGTCACTGATCGGGTGAGCGGTCGGTGACCCGTAGAAGTACGGCTTTCTTCATTTCCAGAAGCCATGTAAACCGTATGAACAATTATGCCCCCTGACTTGGGGCGTTTAGGTTCACCATTGTTAACTCTTGCTGTTGATGCGGGAGCTTTCTCTGGCCTCCTTCTTTTGTGGGCCATCGAGGTTAAAGGAGCCGTTGGAGTGGGCATCCTAGCAACCGTCGCCCCCTGCTGTTTAATGGGGCAGTTTTTGTTATTTTCCACCTTCGCCCTTTTCTGGTGACGCAAGTGGTCTGGATCGATCACAGAGTCGTGAACCCTACGCCATACTTTATAAACTTTTGAGGATAGCCGTTGAGGGGGCTGTTCCCGCTTCGTCTCCGAAGCTTTTTCCATGGGCGGAGGAGACCTTTTCAATGTAGCAACCGGAGAGTTCTTTCTCACCTTCCTCAGCAATTCGAAGCTGTTCCCAGTTGGAACAGCAGCGTTGACCTCCACCACTGGAGCAGGTGGGGTTAGCCCTGAGGGAGAGTTGCCCCCTGCTTTTCTCACTCGTCGCCAATGGCGACGTCGCGCACGACGAGCCGTTGGGACTGGCTCGGAAGTCGAGATGGTTTCTTGTTGCCCCCTGTTTGAGTGTGGGGTAACTGCTGATGTCAGCCTATCGAAGACTGATGCCTTTTGACCAGCTGGGGGAGGATTGGGAGCCGTCAATCTTGTGAAGACCGACTCTCTGATGGGAGAAGCCGCTTTAACGACCTCCAAAGCAGCAGCCGTTGCCCTCTTTGGGACGGCCACTTTATAGTTCTGACCCAGCCTGGTAAAAACGGAGGCTGTTGGCTTAGTAGCGGGCGACCCGTTGATAGGGGTCGTGGTAACGGTAAGCCGGTCGAATACCGACTTCTTGTTCGCTTCCGGTGCGGATATCGGCATAGAGAAGCTTGCAGGTGGGACCATGGTCCCGAAAAATAGGCCGGTGGTGGCCTGGGTCACCTGCTCTACCGGCAGAGTAAGGAAAGAGGCCGCTTGGGGCCCATATGTTACACCTCTCGGTGAGGTGGAGCGTTCGTTGCAGTGGTGCTTCGCGCATTTGGTGCAATGGGAATCCATGGATGCTTGAGTTCTGCGCCAGACAAAAAACCAAATCTTAGCAATTTGAAATCCGAAGGCAACCATTTAACAAACCGCGATGGGTTCGCGAAGACGACACACGAAGTGTGGAGTGGAAAGAGGAAAAGGTCCCACCGGACGTGCCAGAATCTGTTCCCCTCCGAAAGACGGCGACGACGTGAAGACGTCTTGCATGAAGTTCGGGGCAGATGCTATTTGGTTTTATCCGTCTATCTCTCCGAAGATGCCGAGTTGATTTACGGCACCGTATATCGGAGATTTAGACGGATGCGGCCGATGTAGCAGACTTCGTCAGATTCCCCCTCAGGATGAGGGGTTTTTGGATTGTGGGGACGCTCTTCCCTGCAGGCGCAAGCCCCTGCAGTTAATTACGCTACCGCATCGCGGTAACAACTTTCTCCTTCTCCAGAATTTCACTTCGTGTCATGTGTGTTTGTTTTATTTGTGGTTGCCCGTGGATTGTATACGGAGACTGAGTAATATCGTCGCCCGTAGGACGTGGATTAGTCCAAATCCGTATTTTGCTTAGATTTGGGTTCGGTGTTTTTAGTTTAAGGATGCATTAGTCGCGTTGCGACTAAGATCAACTTAAACGTTCGTCAAGGATACATTAGTCCTGTTTTGGGCTAAGATCGACTTGACGTAGT
Source organism: Agapanthus africanus (assembly GCA_030015575.1). Classification (NCBI taxonomy): domain Eukaryota; kingdom Viridiplantae; phylum Streptophyta; class Magnoliopsida; order Asparagales; family Amaryllidaceae; genus Agapanthus; species Agapanthus africanus. The sequence continues at coordinate 644,983,670 of CM057342.1, forward strand.
GATTGATTTAATTATCCGGCCGTCGGGACTCGTCACCTCTCTGACGTCGTTGAGGGATTACAACGACAGGCGTCTGAGGAGTTCAGAGATGTACCCTTGAACCAAAGTTGGTTTGGGATTTTATTACTTATTTGAATATCTAAAGACACATTAACCGTATTTGGGGCTAAGATCAACTTAGACGGGACCGTTTAGATCCGACAAAAGAGCGTTTGGGCCCTATTGTGTCAGTTTAGGGACGTGGCGGTCCATATTCCAGTTTAGGGACGTGGTGGTCCATTATTAGTTTAGGGACGTTTCAGTCCGTCGCCAGTTTAAGGACGTAGTGGTCCATTATTAGTTTGGGGACGTTTCGGTCCGTCGCCAGTTTAAAGACGTAGTGGTCCAAATTAGTTTAGGGACGTTTCGGTCCGTTATTAGTTTAGGGACGTTTCGGTCCGTCGCCAGTTTAGGGACGTAGTGGTCCAATATTAGTTTAAGAACATTTCGGTCCAATATTAGTTTAAGGACGTTTCGGTCCACGAGTTTAAGGACCCCGCAGTCCATATGGGTGTGTTCGTTGGGACTCGTCACCTCTTTGACGTCGTTGAGGAATTACAACGATAGATGTCAAAGGAGTTCGGAGATGTACCCTCGAACCGGTCGTAAATTGGTTTGGGAGAGCCATTTTGCTCAATCAATTTAATTTAAGGACTTACAGCCAGGATTGGGTTAAGTCCAATTTTTTTATTTATTTTAGGCTCTGCCTGACTAAAAGAATCAGTCCAAACAGGGCTCTGTCCCTTTATTGTTTTGCAATTTGATTTGGGCCAGGCCCTTTTAATTAATGAGTTGCAGAACCTCAAGGATTTTCCAAACAGGGCTTTGCCCTTTTATCATTGCAATTTAATTTGGGCCAGGCCCTTTTAATTAATGAGTCGCAGAACCTCAAGGATTTTCCAAACAGGGCTTTGCCCTTTTATCATTGCAATTTAATTTGGGCCAGGCCCTTTTAATTAATGAGTTGCAGAACCTCAAGGATTTTCCAAACAGGGCTCTGCCCTTTTATTATTGCAATTTAATTTGGGCCAGGCCCTTTTAAAGGGTTGCGTTTGTGCAGAAACCCCAAGAAATTTTCAGGTTTAAGAACACAAGTGCATGGCACTTTTGATCTAAATTTGGATCAAAGGAAAACAAGTTCTTCTTGTTTTCCCTGATTTTACAGAACCAAGGGTTCATAACAAGTGCAAGGCACTATTTTTTTATTATTCATTTTTTTATCTTCTGTTCTTCAGAAATTTTACCTTCTCTTTTTTTTTGTTCTTGATTAATCTTCAAGAGTTCTTTCTCTTCTTTTTTTTTCAGAAGTTTATCCTTCTCTTGATGATTCTACCTGATGATTTGAATGAGGTCTGGGCTCTTATTTATAGTGCTCACAAATTTGTTAAATTTGTTACCAAGATCTTTCCTGAATAATTTTGGGAATTTTCCCACCATTGGATCTCTGATCCAAGGGTCTCTGTTTTACAGAAGAACAGAAAGGATTTACTTAAATTTTCATTCAGTTGCTGCGCAACTCACCAGACACGTGTCGCGCTGCCATGCATTTGCGCAGTTAAGTCTTAATTATGTTTTCTGAAGAGCCTTGCTCTGATGGGACGCACTGTCTCGGGCGTTACGCCGCCGAATCAGCTTCTGCCATGTGGCAAATTGCGCGCTGCGCACGGGGACTGAAGCGTTGCTTCGAATTTTAAATTTTCAAAATTAAGTAGAGCCTTGCTCTGATTGGGGGAAATAGGTGGGGTTTAAAAGTCATCAGATGGGATCGATTTAAAGTAAACATTTAAGTTTAACTAAGTATGTTTGAAAAGCATCTATGACGTTTTGAAATTCGACAGCACCTCCTTTATAATTTGAATAAAACCCGCTATAACATAAAAATACATATAGCATCCCAACGGGAGCTAGCTTCCCCGCTCAAACGGCGGAGCAACCAAGTAAACAATATACGACGCACAATGGCGAAGAAAAGAAAAGCGAAACGAAATCAACAATATAAAGTGGCCGACTCCAAGGAGTGCGACATCATAACACACAAACTCTAAGTTTCGCTTCTAAGTCCACAATATACCCTTTCTAAGTTGATGGAGTTTTACTAGATACAAAAAGATAAGAATATACTAATGTGGGTACGATACAATAGTAACCCACCTGCCAAAGCAATCGCCGAAAGAAATATGTACCCCAAGACGCTGATAATCCAAGCGGTAACACCTGCAAAAAACTGTAACACAACGGGGGTGAGTTGCCAACTCATTGAATAAAAGTACATCACAAGGCAGAAATCGAATGCACAACGATACCTAGGTCATAAGTGTAGTACTATCATATCCTGTAATAATATAGTATATGTTATGCATATGTATCGTAAATGCAACACTATCTATCATGCGATCCCAAAGTATAACATATCATATAAATGACCTGTATTTAGGTAAAAACCCATAAGTAGCCGAAAATTTATATGTAAAACTTCTTCTTTAAAATAGCCGCGGAATACATTTATAACGGCGTAAGAGCGGACGTGATAGTATGAAATATAATAGGTATCTTATTTAAAATATACGTCCTGCTGTTTTAATGCATATTGTTAAGAGGTTTACAATTTAAATGATTTCAATGTCATGCCAGACATGTCAAAATAATGAGACTATAGCTCGATTTTTTAATTCCTTTTTTTATGCAACTACTCGTAAAAAGGTATGCAGATACTATCCCCCGGATCAGTCCTGGTCGGTTACAAAACTTATAACATAACTGTGTATCTCATGATAGCAACATATCAATATATATGAATGTCCAGCATCGACACCCGAAATCAGAAATCCCTCGTATCCATCAACGATACGCAAATCCTCAAATCTCTTGTGTCCATCATCAACAAGAAAATGCAGATACCGTCGACACTATCTCAACAGATGATCACCACCCAATATCCCTGGCCCCGGTCGGCATCCCCTGGATATCCGCCATGCCCAATTGAACCCCGGTCAGTATCCCCTGGATATCTGCCGTGCTCATCTCTATCTCCGGTATCGAGTATCCTCGCTAGGCTCCTCTTCTCTAATGCGGCTATCCTGCCCCTCGTTCTTGACCGGGTCCACCATGTATCCGACTGTATATCCCCACCTCTCAGTCTGGATAACGCAAAAATCCATAACCGTATAGCCCCCCCCCCCACTCGGTTCGGAGTAAAACAAAATATGAAAACGACTCATGATGGACATCAACTCATCGTATCCAAAGATAACAAGTAAGGAAGAAGAATCCTTGCATTAATCATTCTGATGATATATTATATATATACATATATAACAACGTCTCATACCACTGATATATATCATCAAAAGTAAAACATCCAGAAAACCCATAAGAATCAAATATAAACATCCATGGTACTGGTATTTGCAATACGCAACAGGTAATAAAGGAAGACTGCGTAAGTAATCATACAAGCACAAAGATATCAATTCTACTATATCATGGCACTACTAATGATGTGTAGTGTAGCATACGTGTCTATGCTCGTGCAGCATGGCAATCATTAGTATTTGGAACTTGAAGTAGCTATATTTTGTTCAGTTTAGAATAACTAAAGAATTTCTAAGTGTGGTGATAAGATAAGGTGGAGGTGTTAGGATTTGTGTAGAGAATGCATGAGGTGGAGGGTGGTGAGATGGAGGTGGCATGATGAAAGGAGGAGGTGTCAAATGTGAAGGAGGAGGTATAAAGTTGAGAAGATGGAGGTAGAGGGAGTTGAGCATGGTTGAGGGTGTAGTGTTGTGAGAGTTTAGCCTAGGTTAAGATATATCAATCTTTAAAAAGAATTATCAAATATCAAAACCTTATAGGTTACAATTTGAATCCATATGCAATAAAAGATGTGAAATGATTAATCTATCTCTTAAATGTCATTAGCTTAATGAAAAAATCAATATCATGTTAAAATAATTAAATATATCATTTTTATGATATCACGCACTTTTATTCATATTTATCGAAATAACTACATTTTTCGGATATAATTCCGATACCAATTTCATAAGCGATATCATTTTTGTAAACTTATTAAATTCATATTTAAAATTATAAATTAATATTTATAATTTTCCAAAATGTTACAAATTCAAAGGTGAAGTAGGAGTGGCGATGAAATACGTGGTTTGGTCGTGAATGATAGCAGTCGCAATTTACTTTGACCTCTTTCTGATCCCTTTATTTGTCTTTACTTATTACCTTCTGTACACCACACTTAGGCTAATTGATTTTCTTCCTTCCCCACCTTTCGGTACATGCCTATGGTTTGGAAGAAAACTAACCAATAAGCGCAATAGGTGTACCCTTTCTTAATCCTAGGAACCCTCATAATCTGAGAGAAGGTAAAAGGAAAAGACAACTAAATAGTCCTGTTCAATTTTCTCCAGAACCGGAAACCATCCTCGAATCTGAAACAAGTTTCTTCGAGTTCGTATGTAACTATACGATGGTCATATCCAATAAATGTGGATCTTCGTAGTGATACGGAATGTTCCGAAGAAAAGCAAAGGGTAAAAGTAGGAGTGGCAATGATGTATGCAACTCAGACAATTCAAAATTCAATATGTTTTAAGAAGGTCCGGTTATCTTGGTTACTAAGTTATAGTCTAGGGTCGGATATGGTCGCTGCCAAAGAGAGAGAGAAAAGAAACATTCAGCGTGCACTCTAATCAAGATCAGAATGGTTAATCACTTTATCTAATCAGGATGTCTCCCACTGTATCCTCAAATTCTCATCCAAACCTGAAAGAAGAATTAGTCGGGATCATCTAAAATCACCCGAGAAGTAAACCAACTCATCAGTGGGTATCGGGATCCAACTATCATCGCATGATAACCTGATGGTATCCACTCACGTTATCATACTCCAGAAGGTATGCACATGCCTAGCGAGTTTCCTGTATGTTTGAAACTTCCGATATGATTTTTACCCCATGCTCTTATGACCATGACGAAGGCCAACAAATCATAAGTCACATGTCAAGTTCTACTCGTCATTGTCCAGGTTAATTTGAACCCACCCGTACGCGCTGTAAGGTTACTATGCACTGTCACAAGGCTCTATAAGGCATCAACCATGCGGAATTTAAAAATTTCAAGTGCCGAACAACCTAAATTGAGGATCTTTGCTAAAGTTTTAGGGTTAAACATGCAAGTAAACAATTTTACTTCTAAGAGTTGGGGATTACAACATTTGTAGTCCGTTCCTTCACTTCATAAGCTCCGAGTAGAAGTCCCTTCGCTGTGATCCATGATCTCCCGGACTCAAGAGAGGCTCCACAAGTCGAATGATCCATTCTTGTTTGAAGTCTTCATTTTCGAAGATGATCTACCTTGAAGAATCTCAAGATCAAGTTTTTATTTCTCTAATCAAGTATTAGTGAAGTGAACACCCTAATCTAAGTAGATAGAATAGATGAGGATGATGATGTAGGAATTTTGCTCTCTTTTGTTTTCATTTTCTCACATTAAAACATCACAAGTCAAAAAGCTAGAAAGCTTTTCAAGAGGAAGAAGAAGAAGAAAAATATTTGTGATGAATAATAAAATTATGTTATGGTTACAAATCCAATCTTGAGTTAAGAATGAAAGGCTTAACCATTGTAGAGAATAAACCATGGTAAAGGGTTTGGGTTGGGTTAAGAAATATCTTCACAAAATATCTAAACAAAATATCTAAGCGTAAAACAAAATAAAGCTTCTAAAAGCTTCATGAAAAAGCTAACCCAAATGCTAACCCAAATCAAACCCTAACTTGTTTAATCTCCACAAATCATGTTGTATTTGTAATCATAACTTGTTACAATATTATATATCACATATATAATATATATATTTTGCAACAAAAGAAAATAATACAATTAACATATATCGCATATATATCAATGTATTATCCGGTGAGAAAATGAATCAATAAAGCGAGCTTATATTAGTTAACGTAATGTAATATATCACATATATAATTATACATTAAATTATCGAATTAACATTTGATCCGATAACCCGGCTATAATACATATAACCGACTAATATAATATGTACATTTTCATCGAATCAACACTTGATCCGATGACCCGGCTATATCACATATACCCGGCCGATATCTCATATCGCGAGAATAGAATACAGTATCACATACTCGTATTATTCTCGGTCCCGCACATATCACATATGTGCTCCTACTCCGTTTTTTCTGAGCCAGGAAACCTCTGTGTAGGACTCTAAAGAATCGTCAATACGCCGGCAGTAGGTAATGATCATATCAAACACCCACAAGCTGTAAGCGGTCAGCTAAACGTAACAGTCACCCAGGTATTGAGCAATTAGAAGATCAACAAGCAAGCCTGTACATTCTCCTGCGAATCCAACCAGTAACACTCCCGTACAGTCCGGTCTCTTCGTCTGATATGTCGCATATCCAGTCTAGGGGTGGTATACGTCAGACCCCAGTAACCGATAAGTCGTGTCGATATGAGGTCTATAACAGTTCGAGAAACTACTGATAACACTTACTAGTAAATCTCAGCAACCCTGGCCAGGGATTTCTAGTTATAGCCAATCGAACACAGCGCAACATCAACTCCCTATACCGGGAGAGACGAAACCCCTCCTATCGCTCATTGTCTCCATATGATTCGGGACTGTACCCAAAAGCCACAGTTTTGCATGCCCTCTTGGACGTAGATTGGTGGAAATCAAAGTACAGTGGGAATCACACAAGACTCTATGACGATCTCGGGTCTATAGACTAACCTGTACCAGTGTCACCAGAGAACTGCCATCTGACGTGAGGTATAATACCATCTAGGAGTTCTCGGCGATTCCGTCCAATGTACCCAGTCTCCACTGAGCACCTGTATACTTTCTCTAATGTCAAACACCAATGGATATGGGATCATCCATCGCCCATCTACATGGGTCAAGAAGCATACGCTAGTCTTCTCTGGTATATCGATGCCCTATCTCGATACACCTACGACTAGGAACACTTGAAGGATGTACTTAGCGACTACACTATCCCCACTAGTATGATCTGCATCATAGTCCTGGTAGTCAAGTACTCATCCTAAGGGCTTTATCAACATGTAACATAGAGACTATCTGAGTACATGTTAAGATAAAGAGCAACCATATAGCATACTATCATGTCGAGTAAGAAAGTCCTCCATATATATGTCTAAGCATCCACTACAATATACATCGTATGTACAGTAATGGCCTCTAAGGCATACATATTACTAACAATCTCCCACTTACACTAGGGCCATCTGTTGTAGTATCTCATACCCAACAATTAGCTATGGTTGAAATATCTCATACTCAACCATCCCATAAAAGTCTCTACTGGAAAATAGGCCTTTGTGAGTAGATCCGCGTTTTTGTCCTCTGTGTCTACTCTTCTAATCTCGATCTCCCTCTCCATGATCAGGTGATCAACCATCTCCATGATCAGGTGATACTGCCTAAGAATATGTCTGGATCTCTGATGGGACGGGGGTTCCTAGGCATAAACCACAACTCCATTGTCACACAATGGTAGGAACGAAGTTCATCTCATGAACTCATATATATCCAGACTGCCTCTTTGGTAGCATCCTTGGTAATGATGTATCTTGCCTTTAATCGTCTAGTTTGTCACGGTCTCTAGCGTGGAACTCTTCCAACATACCATCCTTCCACTGAGGGTAAAGACAATGCCTGCGACTGACATTCAGTCGTCCTTATCACCTTGGAACCATTCCAGTGATTCTCCCCAGGATCGATTGATACCATCTCACTACAACTAGTGAGAATCCTAACATCCAATCAGATCTATCTCATAGATCCAAAACCAGGATTTATGAGGTATCACCTTGATCCTTTATAGAGAATCATTCTGATAAGAGGAGATTGACCGAGCGTAGCATAGGAAACTCCTTCCCTATTAAGAGTATGTCATCCACGTACTATACGAGGATCACCACCATACTCCCTACTACCTTTTTGTATATACTAGGTTCATCTACCATTTTGATGAAGTCAAAATCTTTGACTACCACATCAAAACAGACGTTCCAACTCCGCGATACCTGCTTTATCCCATAAAGCAACTTGCTCACGTTTCCGCTGCTCCCACTGTCTATGAAGCCCTCTGGCTGTGTACTTATAGATGCTCTCTTCTAAATCAATATTTAGAAAAGCAGTCATGACACCCAACCGCCAGATATCGTAGTCATGGTATGTAGCAATTGCAAGTAGGATCTGGATGGACTTAAGCATAGCTTTGAAAGTCTCAACTTTTCCATGTACACCAAGTAATCTTCTCAAGATATACTTGCTTCTGATGGGGATTTAATCCTTCAGATAAAGCAACAAAAGTCCATACTTTGTTGGTGTATATAGATTCCATCTCAGATCGCTAAGCTTCCAGCCATTCTTACAGAGTCCACACTCTTGATGGCCTGCTTGAAACAAGTTGGGTCATCATCTCATGATGCAATCCTTGCTCCCACTGTCATAGAGAAACCGAAGTATCTCTCAGGTGGATGAGGAACCCTACTAGATCGGCGGAGAGGCTGAGGTTCGTTAGAAACTATTGAATCCTTCGGGTTTACCAAATCATCAGCTGCAGTTTGTATAGCTGGAACCTTTTCCAGTTCTACCTCATGACCACTACTTTCTTCATAAGAAATTCCCTTTCCAAAAGGTGGCATGCTGAGAAAACAAAACACCTTTTGCTCCCCAGTTTGGTAGAAGATATTCCCTTGCGAATGCTTGGGATATCCAACAAACTTCCACAGTACTGACCTTGCCTTGAGTTTGTCCGGATTTTGCTTTGGACAACCCCAAATCTTAACATCCTTAAGAGATGGGCTCTTTCTATACCATATCACATATGAAGTGGTAGGCACCTGATTTAGGTGGAACCCTATTCAATAGGTATGCAGCTTCTCAAGTGCATAACCCCCAAAAAGGAAATAGGTAACTCGGTAGTACTCATCATAGAGCACACCTTATCACATAGGGTGCGATTGCTCCGCCCCGATATACCAACGTATTGTGGTGTATTCGGAGGAGTAATGCTGAGAGAGAATCTCATTCTCCTTTAGAATAGTCCAGGAATCCCGTGCTCAAATATTCTCCTCCCTGATCACATCAAAAGGTATAATACTTATACCCATATTGGTTCTTTACTTCTGAAGTACAAAGAACCAGTCCTGGCTTGTGTAGACAGGGGACCTCATACATCATTATGTATCAATCCTAAGAGTTCACTAACTCTTTCTCTGTTTCCATTAAACAGAACTATGGTCATCTTATCTTTGTGACATGACTGGCAAGTTTCACAAGATGTAAATTCAAACTAATTTAAATATGCATCTAAATGTAACTTAGCTAGTCGGGTCACATTGATATGACCTAGTATACAAAACCTCAAGAAGGATTCGTTCATTTCTGAACTCTTCCTCTTGTGTGTGTTTTGTACATTAAGAACTGTGGTTTGATTTAGAACGTTTATGCTTTTAGATAACGTGCCTGAACTGATCAACTCTTGATATAGGAAATATTCAAAACATTATCCAATAATACAAAATTATATCCTTCTTTATTAAATAAAGATACTGATATGATGTTGTATATCAGGTTCGGCATCTAATAACATTCGTTCAGAATCAATGTATTTTTTTAATACAGGGTGATAACTGCCAACAGACTTGGTTTGCAACAATTGCACCGTTTCCTAACTCTTGAAACATATCACCCATCATCAGTTCTCTGTAATGAACATACCCGAAGAAGATGCACAGCATGCACTTTCTTCGTTTGGGCGGCACAGGAATCCTGGTAATCCCCTATTTCCTGCACGGTCTTATAACATTTATAAGTTGGAGCGGGACCAACGTTCCCTAGCACAGTATAACAAGCGGGTTCGGTCAATACATCCATATTTTTATCTTGATTAAGGCGTGACATAGTCGCAACCAGGAGAGAGAGAGAAAAAAACACTCAGCGTGCGCTCTTGTAAGATTAGATTGGTTATTAATATATCTAATCAGGATGGCTCCCACTGTTTTAGTCAAATCTTCCTTCAAACCCTAAAAGGAAAGACTAGCCGGGATTAATTACACGCTACAAGTTCGCCAATCTTTCAGCTAGGCTAGTGCCGGTACTTTGAAGAAGGTTCCCCGTGCTTTCGCACGGATCTAATTAAAGTAAACCTCGTTTTCCCAGAGGCTTAACCTCGTTGACACCTTTCTAGACACCTACTTGATCGGCTAATTGTAATGTGTAAGACTCTCCCAGGAGTAATTCTTACTCGCAGCGGGTATCGGGATCCAACTATCTCATAGGAGGTATGCAATCTCGTTGCAAATTTCAACACTTGAAATTACCAATAATATTTTTTACCCCTAGTACCTATGACCTTGGCTATTGTCAACATATCATAAGCACTAGTCAAGTTCTATCCGTTATTTCGTGGTTAATTAGACCCATCCACATGACCCTCGGCTATGGTCGACATAATCATGTGACTGTCCTAACTAATCGCATCATATGCTGTATAGGAAAAACATCACTTAGCTACCGTACACTACGCCTCGGCTATGGTCGACATACGTAGCACGAATACTAAGTACTCTATTTCCTAAAATGACGGAGGGCTACGCAGGTTTGTAAGAAAACCATGAGCGTAATGAACTTGATATCGTTGTAGAATCAAGTGATTTTGAAAAGGAGTGTTTTTTAGGCTTTTCTAGTTTCGTTAAAGAGGTCACTCCTGGTGAAGGGATCTCGGCTCTTTCCTCATCGAATAAGGTGCAGGATGTTTCGCAAATACCGCTGTGCAAAGCAAGAACTATAGAAGCAATCAAAAACTAAACCGAGTGTGTAGCATCTGCTAGTTTCGCTAAAGAAGTCACTCCCGGTGAAGAGATCTCGGCTCTTTCCTTATCGAATAAGGTGCTGGATATTCTACAAGGAATACCGCTATGCAAAGCAAGAACTAGAGCTACTAGTTTTTAAACAAGTTTCTACAACATCTTTAGATTTCTTTTATTTCATTAATCTCATTAATGAAGTCCCATTTTATTATGATTCACAGGCATCACATTTGAAACGAAATCAGCAATATAACATATATCTCATATATATAATATAAACATTCGTCTCAGGCAGTAATATGATCTCATCACAGAATATTGCAGCAGAAGATAACATATGAAATATTGGATATACTAGGACGTCCGTGTTTTATTTCGAGCCTGTATAAAATACGGATTCTACGGTCGCGATGAATAGCCAAACCAATATCCCTAGACCCCTACGAGAGCGGCAAGCAACACTGCCAATTCTAGGGTTGGGAGACCCGGTCTCGGCTCCCCGAGATGGCCTCCCACTGGACCCTAGAACCCGGTTACTTGTTCTCCCCGCCTTGGGTCTATCCTAATGCGGAAAAGTAAATAATATACAATGGTGACATCATCCTCAACCCGGAAGTGCCCCAATAAAAGAATATTACATACAATGAATTTTACATGAATGAAAAAGAAAAAACTCGCATCTCACATAAAACCCCCGGCTATTCAAAACACGACGATCCAAAATAACATATCACAGCAACACATAACATCACATATCATCAACGTAAGCAAGTATGCGTATCCCAATTGTCGTTGATGTATAGCAACGAAGCCGGCAATACCCCACATACTACGCTTATGGTTACAGAAAAGAAAGTGTAAAACTACAACATTTGAAATCCACAATCACTTTAGACATCTTAAATCTGAAATATCACATACTTCGCATTTCATGCCTAACTATATGAATTCCATATATTGTATCACATTCCAGATAAATAGACAATGATAAACTTTCCGATCGAATAAACAAACACCCAAGATTTCCCAAATAGCTCAACACTTGAGCGGAGTTCAAAAATCCCAGAACATGTCACAGCCCCAATGAACCAGCCGTAAAAGGGTCAAACCAACGCCTCACATGTGGCAACGCTAAACTACCACAAACCCTAGGGTTCAGTGGCGGTTTTGACGGTCACATAATCGAGTTAAGGTTACGTTCTTCTAGAGGGTCCACAGATACGCTTGCATGATTTTCTGAAAGTTTTAAACTCAGGAAAAATCCAACACTTGAAAGTTTTCCGACTGGGGAAAAAGTGAGTTATTGATATCCGTTCGAACTTTTTTAACACGTTCTAAATTACCCGGAAAAAAAAAACTTAAACGAAGTTAAACTTTCCTATCGAATCAATGAGTTCCCAATATTTTCTAGAAAGCTCAACACTTGAGTAGAATTAAAAATTCCCAGAAGTATGAAAAAGTACCCAAGAATAAACCCCTGAAGTATTAGCCCATAACTCCCAAAGATGGCTGCGGAACCGCCGCCAAATGCATGGTTTGGCCGCGGTTCCGTGGTCCCTTGAGGGAGTTAGGGCTTCGTACTTCACAGTAATTCTTAGAATTCCCTGCATGATTTTCTAAGTATTTTTAATATGAAAAATTTCCAGAGAAGGGGTTTGTATCGGGGTTTCGGGGTTCGATCGGACTTCAAATTTCGTCCAGACAACGCCTAAAGCTCTAGCTTGGCTCTGATACTACTGTAAGGTTACTATGCACTGTCACAAAGCTCTATAAGGTATCAACCATGCCGAATTTAAAAATTTCAAGTGCCGAACAACTTAAAGCGATGATCTTTGCTAGATTTTTAGGGTTAAACATGCAAGTAAACAACTTTACTTCTAAGAGTTGGGGATTACAACATTTGTAGTCCGTTCTTTCACTTCATAAGCTCCGAGTAGAAGTCCCTTCGCTGCGATCCATGATCTCCCGGACTTAAAAGAGGCTCCACAAGTCGAATGATCCATTCTTTCTTGAAGTCTTCCTTTTCGAAGATGATCTACCTTGAAGAATGTCAAGATCAAGCTTTTACTTCTCTAATCAAGTATTAGTGAAGTGAACACCCTAATCTAAGTGGTTAGAATAGATGAGGATGATGAAGTGGGAATTTTGCTCTCTTTTGTTTCATTTTCTCACATTAAAACATCACAAGTCAAAACGCTAGAAAGCTTTTCAAGAGGAAGAAGAAGAAGAAAAATATTTATGATGAATAATGAAATTGTGTTATGGTTACAAATCCAACCTTGAGTTAAGAATGAAAGACTTAACCATTATAGAGAATAAACCATGGTAAAGGGTTTGGGTTGGGTTAAGAAATATCTTCACAAAATATCTAAACAAAATATCTAAGCTTAAAACAAAATTAAGCTTCTAGAAGCTTCATGAAAAAGCTAACCCAAATGCTAACCCAAATCAAATCCTAACTTTTTTAATCTCCACAAATCATGTTGTATTTGTAATCATAACTTGTTACAATATTATATATCACATATATAATATATATATTTTGCAACAAAAGAAAATAATACAATAAACATATATCGCATATATATCAATGTATTATCCGGTGAGAAAATGAATCAATAAAGCGAGCTTATATTAGTTAACGTAATGTAATATATCACATATATAATTATACATTAAATTATCGAATCAACATTTGATCCGATAACCCGGCTATAATACATATAACCGACTAATATAATATGTACCTTTTCATCGAATCAACACTTGATCCGATGACCCGGCTATATCACATATACCCGGCCGATATCTCATATCGCGAGAATAGAATACAGTATCACATACTCGTATTATTCTCGGTCCTGCACATATCACATATGTGCTCCTACTCCGTTTTTTCTGAGCCAGGAAACCTCTGTGTAGGACTCTAAAGAATCGTCAATACGCCGGCAGTAGGTAATGATCATATCAAACACCCACAAGCTGTAAGCGGTCAGCTAAACGTAACAGCCACCCAGGTATTGAGCAATCAGAAGATCAACAAGCAAGTATGTACATTCTCCTACGAATCAAATCAGTAACACTCCCGTACAGTCCGGTCTCTTCGTCTGATATGTCGCATATCCAGTCTAGGGGTGGTAAACGTCAAACCCCAGTAACCGATAAGTCGTGTCGATATGAGGTCTATAACAGTTCGAGAAACTACCGATAACACTTACCAGTAAATCTCAGCAACCCTGGCCAGGGATTTCCAGTTATAGCCAATCGAACACAGCGCAACATCAACTCCCTATACCGGGAGAGACGAAACCCCTCCTATCGCTCATTGTCTCCATGTGATTCGAGACTGTACCCAAAAGCCACCGTTTTGCACGCCCTCTTGAACGTGGATAGGTGGAAATCAAAGTACAGTGGGAATCACACAAGACTCTATGACGATCTCGGGTCTACAGACTAATCTGTACCAGTGTCACCAGAGAACTGCCATCTGACGTGAGGTATAATACCATCTAGGAGTTTTCGGCGAGTCCGTCCAGTGTACCCAGTCTCCACTGAGCACCTGTATATTGTCTCTGATGTCAAACACCAATGGATATGGGATCATCCATCGCCCATCTACATGGGTCAAGAAGCATACGCTAGTCTACTCTGGTATATCGATGCCCTGTCTCGATACACCTACGACTAGGAACACTTGAAGGATGTACTTAGCGACTACACTGTCCCCACTAGTATGATCTGCATCATAGTCCTGGTAGTCAAGTACTCATCCTAAGGGCTTTATCAACATGTAATATAGATACTATCAGAGTACATGTTAAGATAAAGAGCAACCAGATAGAATACTATCATGTCGAGCAAGAAAGTCCTCCATATATATGTCCACGCATCCACTACAATATACATCGTATGTACAGTAATGGCCTCTAGGGCATACATATTACTAACACGCGCCCTTGACGAAGCCCAACAAGGCTGTACGACTGTCCCAAACAAACGCATCTATCTATGCAACAGAAAGGTAACAAGCAGCTACTATACACTATGCCTTGACGAAGGCCAACAAACATAGCATGAATACTATGTGCTACCCGTCTGAAATGACGGAGGGCTACAGATGGTTTTTTGGCGAAAAACCTTTAACCTAATGAACTTGATATCGTTGAAGGAACCGGATAGTTTTTAACAAATATATAGTGACGAAAAACTTTGCTAAAGAGATCACTCCCGGTGAAGAGATCTCGGCTCTTTCCTCATAGAATGAGGTGCATGATATTCTCACTGAATACCTCGATTCAAAGCAAAAAGTAATAGACTATAATGAAGTTATTACCCTGACGCAAACTTCTACCTAAGAGGTCACTCCCGGTGAGGGGATCTCGGCTCTTGCCTCGTCGAATGATGTGCTGGATATTCATAACCGAATACCGTTGTGCAAAATAAAAGAGAACGTCCTTATAATAACAGCTTTTTAAAATTGTTCCAAAAACATCGAATAGGTCTGTTTTCCTTGCATTAATCAGAATCAATGCAGTCCCATCAATTAATCACACCAGAAAAGAATGAAAATATGATGTACGTATATGCCATCCGCATTCGCCACTGGGTCCCGTCATCACCCGTTAGGTTACTTAACTAACAACAAAGCGGGGACTGGACTAGCGCGGGTGTAAAACATATACAACATCTACTAGTATATATATAGAAATATATAATAATCGCTCCAGATATGATAAATGCAACATCACATAATAGCGATAAGCATCACAGAACAATACAGATAATTTGGGAGCACCGGGTTTTCTTTGAGCCGCAAGTGAAACCCGACGTTCCCCTGGTCATGTGGATAGCCTATGCAATGAAAACCTAGACCCCTACGAGTGTAGCAAGTTACCCGCCAAAACCAGAAGCGAGGCAGCCCCTTCATCAAAGTGAATGGGTCACTCAACACTTCACAGAATCCGGTAACTTGAGCACCCCACCTTGGGTCAACATGTACCCCCTACGAATGCGGCGAATAGCCCGCCGATACTAGAGTGAGGACCTCTCCTTCTCAACGCCATGAGATGCGGACCCGTTGCCCTCCAGAACCCGGCTATCCGTGCACTCCATCGCGGGGTAATTCTAGTACAGAAAAGAAAAATATGTACAATGGTGACATCGACCTCAACCCGGTCGTGCCCCAAACAAATAATATACAAATAGGCAGTGACGGCAGTCCATATATCGGATGCTCGCCCTGCGATATCAAATGTACAAATAAAACTAAACTGTACTAACATTGTACCCAAGCTATCCACCACGACGAATCTGCAACAACACAGCACAACACAAAACATCAACGTGATTGTCACGTTCGCAAACCCGTCTAATGGAACTATAGCAATTAGACAAGTTGTACCGCTCTAATGACATTCACGGTCGCAGATAGAAATGTATGTACTGTAAAACTTTAAACAGTGTTTATCGACTTCGAAATAACCCCGAATAGCCCCTAAACAACTAAATAAATCCATATCCAAATTGGGCTAAACTAGCAATACCACTAAACCAATATTCCAGAGTCTAAACTGCAACCCAAATACGAAACCCAAATTCCTTCCCTAGGCCGGCCGGCTCGGATTTTGAGGCTATGTGCTCGGTCCAAAACAGGTAGAAGTGGCTCGTATTTGGTGTGTGGTCTGGTGGTCACCTAAGTAGTCTTCTGCAGTTGCTAAAATAATTTTTGAAGACACAGAAAAAATGACAGAAACTAGAATATCGTTGGTATTGATTTGGAGTTGTTTCGGTTTCGATAGTTTAACATCGTGTAAACAACTACTATGCGGTTAATGGGTTAGCTCTGATACCATGTTGGGTTACGGCAGCGCCCCGGCCATCATTCCGTAGCCAAATGCAGAAAAAAAAACTTTTAAAAACTGGCGCTAACGGAACCCTAATCGACGGATCGTACAATTAACCCTATACTAATAAACTGTAAAGAGTTTAGAGAGGTTATACCGATCGATCCGTGTTCTTCGGTCTTCAACCTTAGTCCTAAGCTTTTCGCGGCTTCCTCGATCAAGTTCATTCTCCGATCTCCCTCGTCGAAGACGATCCACGTCGAGGATTCTTAATACGGGCTCCCACCTCAAAACAGAAGCAACTCGAACATCTAGTTTGCTAGCCTAGATGCCCAAGATGAAGTAGAGAGTGTGTGTGAATACTTTGTCTCAATACACCTATGGATTCTCAACTCATGAGAGGGATGGGTGGAGGTTGAAGAAGATGCCCATGGAGGAAAGTGTGAGCGCAAGAAAGAAGCAAGTCAAGAAGTGGCTAAACTATTGTGTGTGATATTTTGAGAGCTCATTTGCAACTAAAGAAAAAATCCAAGGCAAGAAAAGAACTTCCCCCTCTCTCCACAAATATCCCACACAATAATAATAGCCTCAAAAACAATCCATGTCACAATAAATGATCACAAGAACCAACACCATAAGTCACCAAGTGCATGCACCATCAAATAAATGCATAAGGCCAAAACTTGCACTCACATTTTCCTCCTAATAAACATTAAACTAAATGTTTAAAGCAACAAAAAGAAATGGCATCAACCAAAGAAATCTTGTAATAAATTACAAGATTACCCATCATCCGTATATACATACCTGCATTCGTATTCCCACTGAATACGAATACAAAGAGACGAAAGCAATCCAACAATATATTACTAGGATCCGGCTTAAACCAAAACCCACTAGTATTATCCGTCCGATCATGATCCGTGCACAAATGCACGTATGTGATCGAACCCTGCCATAAAACCATACGGCCTCTACAACATTTCGCCCGAACCAGGGAAACCCTCTGTGTGGGAGTCTAAAGACTCATCAATACACTGGTAGTGGGTTTAACCACAAGCACGTCAGTGGCACTAGCTGTACGTAACGGCTGTCCAGGTATTGAGCGAAAGGGAAGCCGATGAGCAAACTCATCCTGAAACCCTACTGAGCCTAACAGAGACAATATCCGTACAGTCCGGTCCATTCGTCTATGAGTATCGTATATCGAGTCTAGGGGGTGGATAAAGTCAGACCCCTAATAACGCGACATTTAATGTCAGCATGAAACCTATCACCAACTGAGAAACTACCGATCCTAGATCGGTAATTCTCGTCTACCCCGGCCGAGAATTTCTGGTGATGGCCACCCGTGCACACCGCGATCTCAATCCCCAATACCAGGAGAGACGAATCCCTTGACGATCTATTCACTGCCTCCATATGGCTCGGGACTGTACCCAACAAAAACCTGTTTGCACGACTCCTTTGAGCCGTGGTAGGGTAGTAATCAAAGCACAATGGGAACTCACACGAGACAAATGACGATCTCAGGTTGATAGACTAACCTGTATACATATCACCAGGGAACTGCTATCTGACAATAGGTATAATACCAACTAGTATGTTCCCGGCGAGTCCGTCCGGTGTACTCATAACCCAATGAGCACATGTATACATATTAGGTGAACCAACTGACACCAATGGATTGTGAGACCGGCCACCGCCTTTCGTCGAGGTCTCGATCCTTATACACTAGTCTATTCTCGGAGTATCGATGCCCAGTCGCAAAACTCCCACGATTAGGGACACTTTAAGGATGTGCTTATAGACCACCCAACTCTTCTGTATATAATCGCCATCATACTGCTGGTAGTCAAGAAAGAATCCTATGGGCTCTATCAACATGTAATAGTGATCTGGAATGTCACCTGAAGCATGTACACGATAATAAAGACAAACTAGACAGCATACTATCATTTCGAGTAAGACTGTTCTAGTGGTATATGTCCTCCCTCAATCATTGCAATCACGTGCCTGCGATCCAATAATTGACTTGAGGGCACTATAGCCAACAACAAGTTGTTCAAGTAGTCAGGTTCATGATGTAAACATGTATTCAAGAAGTCATGTCAAGTTATAACCATGGTTCGGTCAAGTCAAATCAAGTATTCATATTTGGTATTGGTATTTGAATTCAAGTGTTCAGGTTCAAGTTCTTGTATTCATGTTAGACTTGGGATTCATGTTTGAATTGGACTCTGATTTGAGTTTGGATTAAGGTTTGAGTTAGACTCAGACTTGAGTCAGACACCTGTAACTGATTTAAATCCTGAATTAGGTTCAGGAGTCATCGGTAACTACTGCACATGAACGGCAGGATTTGTGTATTTTTCCAAGACAATTATTATTGATAACTCCGTTTAGTTTTCTATCTTAAATAGGTAAGCACTCACTTTCTCCGGCTCTCTGGGGCTCAAGAGAATTGATCCCGCTTAAATCTATATTTACTAAAGTTCTTAAATATTGTTTTATATAACTCGATAGGGTTTTATGAAAAATATTCTTAATAAAATTTCAAAATAAATCTCGAGTATTTATTTATATTATTTAGGGTTTTCCTGGATGTGAATTTTAAGGATTTGAGCTATTTTAGTGATAATTGCTTAGCTTGGAAAGTTCATGGTATTTTATTGTAAAACTTGTCTTTTGTTGGTATCTTGATGGTATTTTAGGAAAACTTGTAATTCTTTCATTTAAAAAATGTAAATTTATTATATTTTGAAAATATATGGATTTTGTAATTTTTATATAATTATAAAAACTAATTTTATTTAATTATAAAAAATCGTTTTTCCGTATTTAAAACCTTTTGAAACCGAATGCTCCGTTAGGAGGTCTGCATCTCACTCTACTAGCCCAAGGATGTGCGATAATCTGCACCATCCAATAGCGGGTCCCCTAAAAAGAGTTGTAGAGGCATATTTGTAAAGGAATTTAAAATACTGTTTAAAAAGAAAACTGTTTTTAAAGTGAGTGGTATTTTAATGTATTATTTTTCTCGTAACCAAAATTCACACAAAGGCATCGTACTATGGAACAAGTGTGTATGTGATGGGTAGGTCGTTATCCCGTGAAGTTTTTCTAAGGTAAGTTTAAGCGATACTAAAAGAAGTGATATTTAAAGTTCATGGTATTTTAATGAAAAACTTAAGTTAAAGTTATTTTGCATGGAATTCTAGGTCAAAAATTATTCTAAACATTTATAATTAAGATTATAAGTATTGTCTAAAATTTGGATGATCAATATATAAGAAAAATGTGAGCTTTTAGGGTTTAGAAAATAGATATCGATATTAACTCCACTTATCGATATTCGTTTTAAAATAAATTTTTAAAGAAGAGAAAAAAAGATTGGAAGGGACTTATAAGTTAGTTAGGTCAAAGAAATGTTGAAGAAGGAGAGTTGAACTTCGTGGCGTCGCGGGATCGCCGGAATTTGCTTCGATCCTCGCCTGAAGTTGATCGCTTGCTAACTCCTCTTTTACTCCACTTGTACTTAAGAAATTTTGAGAGTTTTGGCTAGAATTTTCAGAATGATATTGAGCCAAAGGGTGGGGTGGTATTTATTGTGTAGAATTAGGGTTTTGGAATTAAAATGCATTAAAATTTGGTTTAATGGTGAAATGAAGGGTCTCTGTTTGATTGCATGGCAACCGAACAGTGTAGGGGTGTTAGGGGCAGGGGAAGAATCAAGTGTGCAAAGCCCGGAGCTCTTTGGCCTCGGTTCACCAGTCGGTACCGGCCCAATTCCCATATCCACCGGCCGATCTAGGGCTTCATGCCTCTGGATTTGTGCCATGTGTACAACCTAGTGTGTAAACCCTTTTACACATGTTTAATTTTTTTGACTTTTCATTTTTATGTGTATTGCACATGTAAACTTTTGGGTTTCCAAAAGTTAAAAAGAAAAATCAGAAAAAATAATGTGTCTAATGGGGTTCGAACACAAAGGCTACGTCACAGCAGTGCAAGGGCTTTATCTGTGAGTTACAAGTTGTTTCTTGCTATTATTTAACAAAATTAACCTATAACTCAATCTCAGGCTGTATAACTCATTTCTGTAAATTAAACTGGAAAATTCCGTAGAGTAAATCCAGAGTCATTACAAACATATTATGCAAAACATAAGTCCTTGGATCAAATATCCAACGATGGGTAAAATTCCCTAAATCAATTGAAATCTCTCAACGCGAGAATACCTTAAAACCAATTAACAATTTGCTTCCACTATATAAAGGACTCTAGACTTCAAGTCTCAAAGACACGGAGAGAGACATAGAGACGACAGATAGAAAGAACCCCCTATAAATTTCTGCAAAAATACAGTAAGTTCTAAAAGAGAACAGAGAATTAAATTCTCAAAGAAAAAGATCTTCCTTCTCAAAACCCTAGATAAAGAAATGAGATCAAAATATCTTCTTTACATATCATATCACATCTAAGAGTTTAACCCTTTTAAAAGAACTTAGTTTTTTCTCAGGGTCTGAGATTCATAAGACAAGTCTCCCATAAATTGAGAATTTAATTCTCATCAGGAAGATTTTATTCTTGAGAATCAAAAATTCAGAGAAAAACAAATTTGAAGAGAAAGAAGATGGAATCCATAATACTTCAGGTACTTAGTTCCTTCAAATTAAGAACTTAGTTCTTTAAAAACTCAATCCGAGATCCTAAAAAAAATAGTGATTTTGGCCAGCGTTAATGGTCAAAATACTATCGACAAAAGTTTAACCTCTCTAAAAATATCAACAAAGATTAAATCTCCATATAAAAAAAAGACTAGCGTCTCACGTGCTTCCCACGTGGGCGCCCTTTTAACAACGCCTAGCGCCTTACGTGAAAAACACACGGGCGCCCAAAACAGAAGGCTGGCGCCTCACGTGAAACACACATGGACGCTGAATAAAAGTGCTTAGCACTCCATATACAACCGAAAACAGCTAAGTGTTTAACACTGAGTGGGCAGCGCCCAGCGCCTCACGTGCTCCTCACATGAGTGCCATATAAAAAGTGCTTAGCACTTCATATACAGCCAAAACGGCTGGGTGTTTAGCACTAATTGGGCAGCGCCGCACGTGCACCTTATGTGGACGCCATAGGAAGTGCTTAGCACTTCACATTTAGTCAAAAGCACTAAAGTGTTCAACATTCTTTGGACGGCGCCCATGATTAAATGCTTCACATGATATATATGTGAGATTAGAGTTCAAATAAGTGCTTAGCATTTTTACATAAAAAGAAAAGGGCTGAACAAATAGAGCCCAAATAAGTGCTTAGCACTTTTGAATGAAAAAGAATAAGCAGACTAAGCCCAAATTAGCTAAGTCTCTGAAGTTTTCTTGCAACTGAGCCCAAATGCTCTTTTGCTAGATCTTAAGTAAAAATGATCCTAAAAATATTGTTAAACTGATCTTAGTCTCAAACATGACTAATGATCTCTCATTAATGATATCCAAAATGATATTCATCTCGTATTTCCTAAAGTAATCTCAGTCTCAAATATAACTAACGGTTCTTAGGACCACCACAAACCCTTTCCCTCAAATACGGGATTTGGTTCAAGAGTATATCTTTCCACACCTCTGATATATGTCGTTGTAGTTCATCAATGTCTTCAGAGAGGTGGCGGGTCCCGACAACTAACAAATCTTTTCTCGTCCTAACTTGATATAAAATTTCGTCAAGATAGGGAATGATATATCCCACATCGATGCACTTCTAATTGACGTGCACACTTCAAATCGGATACACGTGCGCGCAAGATGAATGTTGGACCGAAATGTCTCTAAACTGAAATTTCGCCTCAAACATGGCGATAATGTACCAAAATGTTCTTAAACCAACATTCATCCCCAAAATGAGAATATTAGACTGAAATGTCTTTAAACTAACATTCGTCCCCAAAATGAGAATGTTGGACCGAAACGCCATTAAACTAACATCTGTCCCTAAAATGGGAATAATGGACCGAAATGTCTTTAAACTAAAATTTCGCCTCAAACATGGCGATAATGGACCGTGGTGTTCTTAAACTAAAATAATTAGGCCCAAATGATCATATGTTTTAAGTCGATCTTAATCTCAAACTAGATTAACGGTCTTTAAATAAACCTAAACCAAAATCTAAAATATATATATTTAGATTGATCTGCGTCCTACGGGCGACGATATAAGCTAGTCTCTGTATACAATCCACTGACAACCTAAACAAACAAAAACACACAGAATATGAAGTGAACTGCCAGAACAGGTGAAAGTGGTTATCGCAATGCGGTAACGTAATTAATTGCAGGGGCTTGCACCTGTAGGGAAGAGCGTCCCCACAATCAAAAACCCTCATAAATGAGGGGGAATTTGATAAAGTCTGCTACAACGGTCACGTTTGTCCAAACCTCCGATATATGGTGCCATAAATCAACTTGGTATTTTTTGAGAGGTGGATGGATAAGTCCAAATAGTATCTGCCCCCAGATTCAGGCAAGATGATCTATCCCAGTTCGTCTCTGTCTCCGGCGGTGAACACTTTATACTTATCATCATTGCACATTATATATGTATATATTGTTGTTGTGTCGCTCTTACGACCTGAGTATGGATGCTCAGAGTGGAAGGAGTGGACCCGTATGATTTCGAGAAGATCGTGGATATCTAGACCAGTGAGCCGGCCCTATCGTTCTTTTCATTTTCATTGGTTAGTAGTTGAATTTGCTGCGCTCAGTTTCCTTTTCACCTGATAGTTTTAGTGACTGCATTATCTCATCATCTGTATTATATTACTGCTACTATGTATTGCTAGAAACCGAAGTGTGACTACGACATGATATTTCTTTGACCGTAGGAGTTTGGCTGGTCTTATCACCCCTCGTGTTCCGTATTTTGGGAAACGGGGCGTGACATTAAGGCTTCATAACCCTTAAAGCCTATTTCTCCTCTCATTTCTAAATCTCCATTTTTGCAGATTTCGAATAAAATTGAGAAACTTACATCTTTAGATGAAATTGCAACTAGCCTTCTGAATGAATGAAGTGTCGTGATAATGCGGATTATCCATGCTTTAACATCGACACATGTAAGTAATAGGCATAATCTATGTTTATTAAAATATATATTGGATTTATTAAATAAAATAACATGAGAAATAATCTATGTTTATTAAAGTATATATTGGACTTATTAGAAAAAATATCATCAGAGGAGAAATAGGGGGAAAAAGAACCGTATTTAATCAATTGAGAAATGTGAGAGTCAAGGGCATAAGGAAATAAAATCTAGACGGTCAAAAATCAACAATTTATGAGATGTTTAATGATCGATATAGTTCATCTTGTTCAACATATTCAAAAATATACATATACAAAATGTTAGGGGATTTTGATACTTCTTTCACCTGCGTTGGAGAATCACAAATTTAACGGTTCATATATCGATAGAGATTAGAGGGTCTGCAAATTGCTCAATGATTCGGGGATAAGACCAGGGAGGTTGAATCCCACTTATGCATGTGGGACTCATCTTTCTGTTAAAGGGAGGATTTGCTGACCTTCTTTTCTCTTATCAATAATAGAACATTTTCCATAATCAAATCAATTATCATAATATACCAAAACCATATGACTATGGAGATCAATATGAACGTTGCCCGATCTGAAAAAAGAAAGTTGTGAAATCCGATTTTTTGATCAAGGTAAGATGGAAACTCACTTGTGCTTCCCCTTTGTATCATTGCAAAAAAAAAAAAAATACAAAAGAAGAAAGGGTAAAATGTCAAAAAGCCCCGGCCTGCTCGGAAGTTGTCTGAAAACCCCTGCAATTTTCGAAACTGTTGGCAAGGGTTCAAAATCTTTGTCAAAAAAACCCTGGCTTTATTTCATTTAGGTCCAACTGCTTGGATATTACAACCATCTGTTTAGATATTATTGGTATGAAGGGGATTTTGATTGGCCCAGGGGGTTTTTAACAAGAGGAAATAACCCCAGGGGTTACACAAGTTTGAAGCGGGCTAGGGGCGTTTTGAGAATTTACCAAAAATAAAGGGTAAATTGTAAAAAAAAACAAGCACTTTTTCAGCTGTCAAAAACCCCATTGACCTCAAAGCGGTAGTGAAAACCCCATTTGAAAATTTTCTTACAGTATCTACATAGTAGATTGATATATCTAACCAATTCATACAAATTGTTTAGATATCGCAGGAACCGGTTTAGATATCGCATGCTACTGTTTAGATATCGCAGGAAACTAGATATAACAGGAAACAATTAGATATCACAGATAAGGGGGTTTTGACAACTAACAACTTTTTAGGGGTTTTTTACTACAGTTTTGAGGCCTGGTGGTTTTTGACAGCGGAAAAAAGTGCCGGGGTTTTTGACAATTTACCCAATTAAAAATCGTGTGAACTTACAGACAATGGACTATGCAAATGCTTATGTAAGAACGTGGATCTGGTCAAAGCTGGCCTTGAAGCGTGTTTGTGAAAACTGGTTATCCACCGTTCTTGGTGTCAGTCACGGATGATTAAGATTTAGTACTAAAATAAATATTTCCTCAAAATAGATTTTTTATTTTATTTCAATCTCAGATATTCTTGTATCGTGGGGATGATAGATGTTCACCTTTAACAAAAAATTTCAGAGACTTGACCTGTGGGCCTTGTGCAAATGGACAAAATATTTAGATAAAGCTCGAAACCCATTGGAGTCAAATTTCGAAGACCCGTTGAAGAGCATAGTGGAGCCCTGCAGCAAATATCTCAATAAATCTCCTTTCCAGCCTGGGACCCGCTTTTATTCTACCAATGTCTTAAATGTTAGTACTAATATATTTGTTGCGACCCGGAGCCCCATGCACCTCTAGAACAAACACCCAGTGCAGGCCCGTGCACTTCTAAAAAGCATTAATTCTTATTTGTTTTATTAAAATGTAAATGGAACCGAAGCTGAGTTGGCATCTAAGTAAACTTTGGTTGTTTGGCTGAGATTGTGAAAACTAAGAAAGTGGTTCAATTAAAACATAAATAAAATAGTATGAATAGAATAAAATATTATTATATTTTACACTTTATGGCTTTCTCTAGGGCTAGCATGCTTGGCAAATTGAGTCCTCAAAACTTGACTGTACTTTGCGTCGGGTGTCAAGAATTTCTCATCTCCTTGAGTATAAAGTCTAGTGTTTGTTTGAAGTTTTTTGTTCTCTTAGACAGCAAAGTTAGGGAAGTTTTTTGTTTGTTTGAAAATTGAGTTATTTTTTCAGAGTCGAAATAATGGCAGAGCGTGGACACATATGGTGAAATGGTGATGAGAACAAACCATGTCATCCTAAGCATAAATTAATATGTTGTATTAATAATTGTTAAAATAACCATATCTATTTTTAATTTTTATTATTAAAAAAGTTGAGATTGTAAGAGTCAACCCAAGAGTTGAGGCTAAAAAGAGTTAAACTCAACACTTTGCTTTTAATGAAGTGGGACGATATTTTGATTCCTAAGTCAATAATTGAAGTCAAGCAAATAAACATAATACTTCAAACTCAAGAGGACAAGAAAATTAGTTGCCCCCCTTAATTCCCTACTCAAATACCAAATCCATGAAACAAACCGTCCCTTAGTAAAAGACACTGTGTGTCCTGAAAGTGGACTCTACTTTCATTGCACTTTTTTACTCAACAAACAATGGAAGTTGGAAAGTATTATCAATTTCCAACTTTTCATTTTACTTCCTTGCAACCAAACGGGTCCTCAAGTACAAAAGTGCAAAGCATATTATTCCTAAAGCCAAGCAATTGCGTAATCTCATGGGGTAGGCATGTAGGGCCCACCACTGAGATGAGGAGAAGATCACCACAGTCCAAATGAGATTCGGTGGTCTTCGGAACAAATGAAGAAAGAGACACGCCTTCCCTTAAAATAAGTGCGTGGGTGTGTGTGTTTGGGTGGGGTGCGTGTGTGTGTGTGGGGTGGGGGGCGCGGAAGGAGGGGGTGGGTGGGCGGGGGATGGCGTTTTCTGGCGAGGAGAAGGGAACCGAGACATTCCACAGGATCCGCTGGAAACAACAGAAAATCAAACACATTTAGCTTCCTAGGACATGTTCTCGCATCACTATTCAGCAAACTCGATAAATTTGAATATGAATACGGATAGTTATTGAAGATGAATACTGCGTATTTGGTAAAAATTGGATACGGACCGGATATAAGTGTTGCCATATTCGTATCCGATGGCCGTTGATGGATGAGGATTCGGATATAGATAGTTATCGAAAATGAAAATAACTATCTGTAGTTGATAGAAATTGGATATGGATGCAGAGGCAAGTCAACTTATCTGTACTCGTTTACATCTCTATTCCCGATAATACGTGAGGGCTTGAAAAAAATTTATTTGAAGCTTCCAAGTTAAATAGGTTATCCACCGTCCATTTTGTGCCATAGAGAAAGGTAATATCGAAAGAAAGATGAATCCTACCTTTAAGATATTATTTCTCTTATCAAACCTTAAACATCAGTGTATCACATAATAAACGGTAGATAACCAGATTCTACCGCACAATGTCAAACAAGAATTTTACAAAAAGCTTATCCTATTATAAGTCTTTGTCGACTTGCATTGGTTGCTCGTAGTTGGAAAAACGATACATCAACAGCTACACGTAGATCCAACTACCAGAGTTGTAATTTCATTCTTTTGTTTGGATGCAGTTGCGATATAATAACCACTTTTTCTACTGTATTTTGTATTCAAATACATGTAGTTGCAAAATCATTCAATTTGAGCATAATTGCTAACTGTATGTTAAAGCAATTACTTAAAACTAAACTCTTATTTTTATATTTTTGTGCAGCCCAACCAAACAACCCCTTTAGTAATATGTTTTGAATATCAGTGTAATTTTTTTTTGCACTGGCATGTAAGCGCTAACAACACACACAACACACACAAGGACACATCACACATGCATCCAGGGGACCCATGAATTTGCCACCAAAGCGTTAATTTGTGGCAAATTTTTCCTCTTGGGATCCTGGGGTTCGAACTCCACACGCTTCCCAATAGGAAAAGTGTCCATACTAGCTGAGGACCTGTAGCCCATTGGTCAGTGTTATTGTTTTGTTCCATTATAGTAGCACGTTATGAGTTTTTAACCCTCATTCAATTTCGTCATTTAATTGTGCTTTTAATGACGTGATTTGACTTTTGTATTCCATAGTGCGTTACTACTAATTAGGCCTTGTAAATGAAGTGAGCCGGGCCGATTAGCTTCGCGAATCGCCTGAATCGCTTCATAGATGAGAAGAGTTGAACTCGTTTCGCTTAGCCGGCGTGGTGAGTTCAAGCTATCGTCGACCCTGCTCATCTCGCCGTGGCGAATCGTGAGGCGAGACAATTCATACGAGTAGGACGAGTCGACTCGCTCGACTCTGGTGTTTTTACTCTTTTTTCTAAACTATAGACGTCTGGGGCCAAATATCTGCAGTTCAAAAAATTCTTAGAGACATCTGGGGCAAAGGGGCAGATGTCTCTACAGTAAAATCAGAGATTCGAAAAATGGAAAATTCCTTCAGCAGATATCTGTATTTCAAAAGTTTCTTAAGCAGATGTGACACGACCCGAAGGTACGGAACGTGACCGGCACTTAAATTACGAAACGTCTAAAAGCGTAACGTAATTTAAGCAAGACGAAACCCAGAAATCTAAACCATTTAAAAGAAGAAGTGTAGGAAAATAAGTTTAAAAGCAATATCAAATTTTCTTATAATTTTCGGCAGAGTCTTCTTTGTAAAAACTGGCCCTAAACGGGTACAAATAAGAATATATATATAAGCAACAATAAAAGGTATCCCCAAGCGGGAGCTAACTCTTCCCCAATTGGCGGTCACAACCACACAAGCAAAATAATATACAACGCCGAAAGGCGAGAATCAAAACTCAAAGAAAACCATCAAAACCACCAGAAAACCATAGTAATACAAACGCGACTCTAAGGTCGAAAGAACAAACAACAGGTCTTCTAAATCTATCATATAATACAAGACTGGTTGATGGAGCTTACTAGATACAACTGAAATAATATAAAAGTACAACGGCGGTCACGATGCAAGTGAACCCACCTACTAAAGCAATCACCCTGAATGAAGTGGGGTGCCAACAAGCTGCCAAGGAAACCTGTATATCTAAACCTGTAAGAAAAGTTTGGCACAACGGGGGTGAGTTGCCAACTCGTGAGTAGAAGACATCTACGAGTAGAAATCGCATGCACGACGATCTTCTAGGTCATAATAATATACTTACATAACACTAGTCATCTAGTAGTGACAGGGTAATAATGTATGTATAAGTGCAATACTCAGTGCATCATGTCAGTGTCACTAAACAGTAATATATCACATATCTGATATATGAATTCATCATGAATGAGAAAATCAACCATAAAATCTGAATAATCTTATATAAGAAAAACATCAATGAATCTTGTATAATAAAACTGAAATCTCATCAGTGAAATCGACAGAAATCCGTGTCAAGCATCGACACAAAATAGGTATATCTCAAAATCTCAAAATTTTATATCTCTGTATCTCAAATCTCAATATATCTGTATCTCAATCTCAATATCCCTGTATCTCGGGCTTCGGCAGTCCGGATCGGCCTATATCATCTAATCTCACGACCACGGTCGGTATCCTCCGAATATCCGCCGCGTCAAAAATAACAACAATAACCGGTCGGTAGTGCTTCCCTGTCAGGCTCAACGCCATTATCTGCGATCTTCTTGCCTCGGGGTACCGCACCGGGTCTACCATGTACCCGCAGACGGTGCATCCTCCTCCTCGAATCGGGTATATGATACTACTCAAGAACCGAGAAAACTCATGATGGACGGCACACACATCACATCATGAGAAAACCGCCGTTTTTCTTCGAAAATAATAATAAGTTACGAAATTGTTGCGGTTTTCTCCAAAATCCAGAAATCTCATAGAAAATCCAAATCCCAAAATTCTGAGTAAATAAATAATAAGTATCGGCATAAGCCCCACAAAACTGTATGACAGTATGAATATATAAATGCATGAAGTGTCTGAGTAAGCAATGCAATATCTAAACTAGCACATGAAGCAAGCATACTAAAATATGTTTAAACTACTAATTAGCAGCTATACTAAATTAAGTAGCTTTTCCTAAAGTGTGCATCACATGGCAATTACCGATGATGATGTGTGTGAGCCGGCAAATAAGTGTACGTGGAACATGCGCATCATCAGTAATGGTGCTGGTGTCCTAACATATGAAATCATAACAGTTAAGGAACATATGTATAAACATGCAGTATAATAAGAATAACATGAATATAACATAGAAAGAGTAATAACCGCAATACCGAAGAATATACATTTCTACTATACGGGTCATACCGTTTTGGTGTTTGAAATAGCACGAATCGTGGTTTTTAGAAAAATAGGGCTACGGTGTTTTTGAGAAAAGATACATCCTTCGAAAATCTATAGTATCCCCCAGTTGTCTTTTTGAAAATGCTCACGATTCGTTGGTTTTGAGAATAGGTATTACTCAAGCCTAAACTAGCATCTACCTAAACCACTAATAGACTAACTAAGGAACTGGTCGAAAGGGTAAGAAAAGTCCACCTAAAGTCCGAGTCGATACATCTAGGAGTCGGCGATCCAGCCTCAATAGCGTCACGTACTTAGTACGACTTTCTCGAGTCAAGAGTGCGGATGAATCATCATATCTATACCTCGTACGGTAAAATTCATCGTACGACATCCCAAATTCGGGGTACAAGTCAACTATCATATATACATCATCATTCATATGGTATCATCAACAAACAATATCATGATTTGGCTACTGATCTACAGTCTCATACATTTCAATGTCATCCTACATTTTATCTTATATATACATATATATTTTATCATCGCCCAACGATCCGCTATAAAATCATAACATATCTCGTATCATAACTCGATCATATATCAAATATCTCACGGTATCATGCCCAGCCATAACGACTCATCCCAAAGTATCATATAACATCCTCATGTCACGCGTATATGTTGTGTGTGTGTGTATGTATATATATAAACCTACACACATTCCTATACACACACACACACATATACCCTAAGTCAAGTGTATGTGTGTGTGTGTGCGTGTGTGCGCGCGCGTAAAACCTATGAATTACCTCCAAGATAATCATTCTCTGATTAAGTCTTTCTAAATCAACCTAATTCTACTTAAGGTCTTCAATAGTACCCTACTCGCCAAAATCCAAGGTCACGTCCGACTCAAAATAATAATACGCAATAACCTTACTCTATGTTTGCGGGGGTGCTATACGCCATCCACCCGACTTCCCCCGTAGACATACATCTACTCACCTGGTCCTTGCTTGCCAAAGTCGATACCGCCATCCTCTTCTTCATCGTCCGATGTCCACGTGAGAGGTACCTATATGCCAACATATATAATATCGTAAACCGAAATCGCGGATAAAACCCCAAACGGCACACGAAACGCGCACAGGTTAAAACCTATGACCCGCTCATGCAAAAAAACCAAGTAACCCTCGATATCGGTGTACAAACGCCAATTGATCGAGAAAAACCCAAACATACCAATCGCGGTTTCAAAACTCACTAATTACATATGAAATAGGGTTTAAATTATCAAAACCTCAAAATAACTCAAATCGATTTATTTCCGAAAAGCTAGAAAGTCTCAAATAACCGTTTTAGTACAAAACTTGATATTTAAACAAAACTAGTGGCCACAATATTCACTAAATATCATAACTAGATCATACAAACCATTTCTATAATTTAATCCCATCAATTTATATTAATCCATAAAATTTAGTTTGCAATTTTATCCAATTTTAACAATTTCCAAGTAATAATGCACAAAACAACAACTAAACTAAGTTTTGCATGATCTAAGATGTTAAACTACCATTTATAATGTTAATGATGTGATGAAAACCCTATCCAGATTTTAATCCCATATTTTTAATTAATTTCTAAAACCTAGTTTGCAAATTATGCAACTTGGACCAATTAATTGTAACAATTTGAAATTTAACAACTAAACTAGGTTTTGCATATTTTAAGATGTTAATCTATACATTGCATACTTAATGATGAATTAAAAACCTTAACTTGATTTAAAAACCCTTTCTTGAAATTTTTTATTTAGCAATTAGAATCATAATTAAACACCGAAATTTTATTAAATTAAAGTAATTAACCTACAATTAACACTGGGGTTAGAATTATATCTCAATAAACATGAGATCAAACATGCACACAAGCCTCCCAAAATGCTAACTTTTCTCCAAGATCCATACTAGATAGGCCAAAGAATAATGGGTAGAGATTGGATTTGGAATTTGTGAGGTTTTTGTTTTGATTTTTGATGGATTTTGATGAATTTTTGAAGTGAGAATGAGCTTGGGAAAAAAATGGGGGCTGCCTCAAGATGAAGCTTGGCTATCACAAGGAGAAAGAGGAGAGAGAGAGAGAATTGTGTAGATGTGTGTAGAAACATCCCATTTATTACACTTTTTTCACTTAAACCCTTAATTATTTAAGTTTTTATTTATTTTCTTTTCCAAACAAATCCTAGAAACCTTTAGAATTTTGAAGACAATTCAAGAAGAGAAGAGTATGCTACAAACTAAATTCTAATATGTCATGGCTCACTTTTGTAAAATTAAACTGTTCCAATTTATAATTTGCACCAATTTAATGTATAATTAAAAACTTATGTTAATATTAAAAATAATTAATTAAGGAAAAATATTTAAATAAACTAATAATTTATAAGTCACTAAATGATATCAATTACTAACAATTATATAGTTAAAATAGGCCTATTTAAATCTATATTGAAAAATAATTGTAGTTTAGTTTTACGGAAAATACGGTTTATTTTATTGATTATCAGAAAATTCACCTGAAGGATTTTATTTATCTAATTATTTATTTATTTAATTTTTAAAATGTTACAAGTCGTCTGGGCCAGACGTCTGCAGTAGGATGAATTTTGAAATCAGATAGAAAATTTAAAGAGTTTGAATCCAACAATTATGTTATAATTAAATAATTCAATTTGATTTTTTTATACATTAGAGACAAACCCATTAGGGCTGCCTACGTATCCCTCCCAAATATTGAGCTCAATGAGAGAGAATCAGGTCCACGTAGTGCTTTTTCTACTATTACAGTTCCTACCCACTACTCGCCGCCGCCGGTTGTGGTTCCTCTTTCGATGTTCGACTCTCCTGATATCAGGTAAATAATTGAGTTTAAACTGAATGCATTTTGTTTCCTGACAGCTGCTACTTCCCAATCTTGTGAGCAAATCATGCACTCCATGTATGGTGTCGTATGCCAAACTGCATCTCTTCTCACTTAATATCCTGTCATCTGTACTAAAGCGTTTTCCAACGCTACTGTGGACACTTGTCACGACCTGGAATTTAGCTCATGACCGACAGTTAAATCACGCAACGTCTAAAGGCGTAACGTAATTCAAGTAAACCGAAACCCAGAAATCTAAACCTTTTGCAGAAAATAGTGGAGGTGCAGTTTTGAAATAAGATATAATGAAATCAAGTTTTTCTTTAAATACATAGATAATGATAAAAGAAAATGCAAGTGGATTCTACTATAGTTGAAAACATTTTTCGTCCTTTTTAAAAAAATTTGTCAGCACCTCCCTTGTATATATTGATCCAAAATCACATACAAGCAATATATAAAGGCATCCCCAAGCGGGAGTTAGCTCTTCGCCAATCGGCAGAATCACAACCAAAAAATAAAGCAGTAAACATATATACGACGCTCAACGGCGAAGATCAATACAGAAAGAATAAATGAATAAAGCAAGACATCAACAACCCATAAGAAACAAACATACGCCCGTCACTCTAAGTCTCGCTAATACAAGTCTGACTTGGTCTACCAATATACAAAGTCTAGTTTCTGATTTGATAGAGTTTATCTAGATACAATAGAATATAAAAGGTATAACAGTGGGCACGATCCAAGTGTGTCCCACCTACCATAGCAAAACACCCTGATGGAACCGTGTGCCAGTGATACCGCTACTGATCCAAGCGGTCAAACCTGTAAGAAAACTGTAGTAAAATGGGGGTGAGTTGCCAACTCGTGAGTAGAAAACATCAGCAGGTAGAAATCGAATAAACTGCGACTCCTAGGTTATACTGTAACATGAAAGTAATACTATGATATCTAGGGTGACCATGTGTGCATATATATCAACAATATAATCAATGCCAATGACTACATGTAACATCACATCATTGAAATCATGTGCCCGTATGTATGAGAAAATCAACCAACATGTGTCCATCAACGACACATCAATATCATGGAACCTGAGTATCCAGCATCGACACTCGAAATATCATAAAAACCCGTGTCCAGCATCGACACGCAAATCCTCATATCTCAGACGCCGCATCCTCTGATCGGCCCTCATATCCATCTCACGACTCTGGTCGGTATCCTCCGGATAACTGTCGGGTCCAAACTATCACCGGTAGGTAGTGCTCCCCCTGCCAGGCTCATCGTCATCCTCACGATCTTCTTGTCCTGGGGTACATTACCAGGTCCACCAAGTACTCACAGACGGTTTATCCAACTCCTCGAATCGGATCTCGAAAACAAGCTCAGAACCGAGAAAACTCATGGTGGACGCCTCGAAATCACATCACGAGAAACCATGTTTTAAAAACAATTCATAATTTCTGTTGAAATATAACAGCGGTTCCCAAATCCAGAAATCTCATGAAAACAACATCTCAATGCATATAACCATAAAGTCCGATGTATGCAAATATAGAACAGTAATATGAGCATATCAAGTATATCATGCAAATATGTTAAGTGAGAGTGCTAAAAATGAATGTACTTTACGGTTATGAATAATATCATGATATGGCAGTTCTACTGTGCAAGTGATATGGCAATTACCGATGATGAATGTGTGTGAGCCGGCAAATTGGTGTAAGTGTAATATGCGCATCATCGGTAATTGTGTAGGTGTACTAGTGTAACTACCCTAAACTTTCTGTACAAAATTTTTCCAAAATACAGAAAGGAACACCTAAGCATGAGCACAAGTTATAAATTAAATTTGCTTTTGAACAGCAAGAAAATACTTGTAGCTCATTGGTAAAACCTTGCACTGCTGTGATGTAACCCCTGTGATCGAATCCCCCCAGCCATATATATTTTTTAATTGATTTTCTTTTAATTTTTTAGAAGCCCAAAGGTTTGCACGTGCAATACACGTAAAATGAAAAGTCACAGATTAAACAAACACGTGCACTGAATTATACCAAACAACACTAACACGTGGCGAAGATCCCACCATCCCTCACCGGTTTTTGGCCGGCGAGATGGCACCTACCGCCGGGCCCCCCGCATGTGAAGGGGAGAGCTCCCATTAAGTGGGAGCCCTTTTGCCCCCAGCATGTGAAGGGTCGCATGCTAGCTTGTGACCCCCCTCACATGCTAGCAAGTGAGGGTTCACATGCTAGCATGTCACACTACATGTCACATGCTAGCATGTGACCCCATTCATGTGAGGGTTCACATGCTAGTATGTGATCCCCCTCACATGGGGGAGCCTCCCATTAAATGGGAGCCCAGGTTCTCCCCCCTCTTTTAAATTCTTTTTTTTTCTTTTCTTTATTTAATCTTTTTTTATTTAAAATAAAAATAAAATAAAACAAATAAATATTAAATAAATAAAAATAAATTATAAATAATATTTAAAATTTTTAAAAATAATAAATTAAAATATAAAAAAAATTCTCTAAATATTTATTTAATTATTTATTTTTGTTTTTTTTATATAGAAAAATATATATATCTTTTTTTTTAACAAATGGAACAAAACAGAAAAAAAAACATAAACGCATCGCATTGAGTTCGCATGACCAGTTTAACCCGTCAATCGGAGATTCCTTCGCTCCAAAGGCGAGAGGTAATTAACGGCAGCTTAGTCCGCGGCTGCCGGAGATTTGGATCCCCACAATTAATAAACCCCGGTCTACCCTAGGCAGGGGGAATCTGTAGTACGCCTGGCAAGCGCGCGCGTATTCGCATCTCAATGGGGTGACGAAAAACACCCTACAGTTAGCATAACACGATGAATTTTTGGACTCTAGTTTATGGAAAAATACAAGATTACGAATAAATACCTTAAACATTCAAAAACCGTTTTATTTAAAAAGTGTGTTATTTAAATTCTTTGCAATTACGTCTCTACAACCCATTTTGGGGAGCCCCAATCGGGATGGTGCGGGTTATCGCATATCTTCGGGACTGGTAGAGCGAGATGCAGACCTCCGCAAGGAGCATTTGATATCGATGGAATTTTTAATTCAATTTTTAAGAAAAATATGATTTCTATTTAATAAATTAATTCTATATATTTTTAAATATTAGATATGTAAGTCTACGCTAGCGCCCCGGCCGTCTACAGACGCCAAATGCGGAACAAAAAACTTTTAACTGGCGCTATCGTATACTTTAACCCGGATCTGCCATTATTGCTAAACTAACAAACTGTAAAGAGTGTAGAAAGGTTATACCGAACGATCCGAGTCCTTCGTTCTTTAACCATCATCCCACGCTCCGTTGCGGCTGCCCCGATCTCGTCGATCTCCGATCTGCACGTCCAGGTGGCACCACATCACTGATTCTTTAAACGGGCTCCCGCCTCTGACTCGAGGCAACTCGGTCGTCAAGTTTGCTAGAAGAGACGACCAAGAATGATGTAGAGAATGAGTAGATGACTTTGTCTCACTTCGTCCAAATCCGTGGACGATCGGTTAATGAAGTTGCCGAGGGAATTGGGTGATGGAATGAAATGAACTGTGAAATTCCATACACCGATAAAACCTATCATAATCTTTTCAAGTGAAAACTCAAGCGAGAGTGTAGGAGGAGAGAGAGAGGGGGCCGGCCTCTTATAGCAAAGAGGGAGGTGACCGTAGGAGAGGGGGGGTAACCTTAAGTAAATATCATAATGTGAACACAAAATAATATCTTAAGGAAAACAAGAAATGGTTAAAATCAAAGCATGAGTCACAAGACACCTCACCAAATCTAGAACCTTCTAGAACCTTCTAGAAGTATGACTCACCCTCATCCAAGAAAAGATAAATCCGTCTTTAACCGAATGTTAAAAGACGGCTGATAGAAAACTGGAAACTGGCAACTTCCAAAAGTGATCCTGAAACAACTTTCAGGATAACCCCGAAACTGTATAAATATACCCGCACTTGTATTACGACCGAATACAAATGCAACTGAGACAAAGATATTATATCTACTCAATATAATACTCGGATCCGGCTTAAACCAAAGCCGACCAGTATCATCTGCCCGAAAAATAACACGTGCGTAAACGCACGTGCATTTTCCGAACCCTGCCATAAAACCATACGGCCTCTACAACGTTTCGCCCGAACTTGGGAAACTGTCTGTGGGGGACTCTAATGACTCGTCAGTACCCTGGCAGTGGGTTTAACCACAAACCGTCAGCGGCACTAGCTATGCGTAACGGCTGCCCATGGACTGACCTCAAGGGAGGCCGATGAGCCAACTCAAGGGAGGCCGATGAGCGAACTCATCCAGAAACCCTACTGAGCCTAACAGTGACAATGTATATACAGTCCGGTCCGTTCGTCAATGAGTATCGCATATCCGTCTAGGGGGCTAGTAACGTCAGACCCCCAATAGCAGTATAAGTCGTGTCGGAGTGAAGCCCAATAACACCCTGAGATGCTACTGGAGTACCTACCGGTAAATCTCCTGCCATGGCCATGGACTTTGTGTAATGGCTCTCCTAGACACAGCACGACCTCGCCCCCAATACCGGGAGAGACGAATCCCCTGCCGATCCGCTCACGTGCCTCCATATGGCTCGGGACTGTACCCAAAAGCTACCTGTTTGCACGACTCCTTTGAGCCATGGTAGGGTAGAAATCAAAGCACAGTGGGAACTCACACGAGACAAATGACGACCTCAGGTCGATGAACTAACCTGTACACATGTCACCAGGGAACTGCTATCTGACGATAGGTATAGTACTAACTAGCAGATTCCCGGCGAGTCCTGTCCGGTGTACTCATAACCCAATGAGCACCTGTATACATCTTACGTGATCCAACTGACACCAGTGGCTTGTGAGACCGGCCACCGTCCCTCGTCGGGGTCTCGACTGTATACACTAGTCTACTCCGGAGTATCGATGCCCTGTCTCGAAACTCCCACGACTAGGGATCACAATTAAGGATATGCATATAAACTACCCAACTCTCACGTATATGATCGCCATCATACTGTTGGTAGTAAAGCAAGATCTTAAGGGCTCTATCAAAGTGTAACATGCAATCAGTCACCTGAACATGTACACGACTGATAAAGGCAAACCAGATAGCATACTATCATCTCGAGTAAGACTGTTCTACCGGGATAGGTCCTCCGCAATCATTGCAATCACGTACCTGCGATCCAATAATTGACTATGAGGGCACTATCACCAACAATCTCCCACTTGCACTCAAGGCTAATTATTGCGATGTCGACTACTCACAGCCCGTGTGAAACCGAACATCCAACTCCTCTACTAATCAGTTTCACAAAGCCCGTTTGTAAAACTATTGTGTTCGAGAAATAGCCTCAGTGAGTGGATCCGCCTAGATGTTTCTTTCTATATCTCTCTAAATCTCAAGTTCGCGGAGAAAGCCATCTCCCGAATTGAGTAATACCTGTCTTAGAATATGTCTGGATATCTGATGGGACCTAGTTCATAAATGAACTCCAAATCCAAACTTCTTAGACTGTATCGATCACTGAGCCTAATCAGTATCCGGCACCATGCCACCCATAGTATCCTCTTGGACCACCTGTCCATAATACTGTCCCTCTTCGTCAGAGGGAAAAACTAAAACTCTGACAATCACTCTGTCATCCACGTCACCTTTGAAGCCTGGAATGATAATCGTCTCCCGAAGGAGGCCGCCGTCATCAAATCCGTAGAACATGTACTTATGTTCTAAAACTGCTTCCTTATGTTTCTCCAGGATTGGATTAATACAAACTCATTGCATCTAGTGCAAAAACAACATCTGGTGTGGTACTTGACATCTTTTGATAGACTCAATTGCCTAAGCAAGTGATCTGCCAATCATGCACATCCCTCTCCCCTTTAGTCTGTAAGACATCTTTGGAGAGGGTGACTCCATCACCTGCAGGTACACCACCATGCTAGGAGTAAACTATTCTAAAAACCATTAGAATACTGTCAAAGTACCCACATTGGGAAACTACCCAAATCCAGATCTAAAACCATAGATCCAGAAACCAGAATGTCAAATATTATATCCATATCCTGTCTGGAGAAACAACTGTGTGACGACCACAGTACAACCGATCGTAGTATAGGAATTTTACTTCCTACTCTGTGTATGTCATCCATATACCATGACATCACACCCTACTACCTTCTTAACAGATCCATCCCCTATTCTGATTGAAGTCAAACCCATGACTGTCACATCAAAATTAGATGATCTATCTCCGCTATAACTGCTCAAGTCTATAAATAGATATAAGCATCTTGCCCACTAAACTTCCGTTGCTCCCACTGACTATGACAACCCTCCTACCGGGTCTCATATCCTGGAACAACAGTAGTGTCAAGTCTGGGTAAACAAGATCCTCCCTGTCACCGTCCTTGAGGCTACCGAAGTACCTCTCGGGTGTCTGAGGTTACCCATCATATCTGCGGAGTGGCTATTGGAATGTCAAACCCGATTGAATATATAGGTCCTATTAAATTTTCCGTAATCGTTCGCGGTTCTGGAATCACTTCCAGTTCTACCATACTCCCACTACTGTTTTCTGAAAAAGATCCATTTTACTAAAACTGTGGCGAGTCAAGAACAATATCACCATTGATCTTCCAAATGGTAGAATATCAACCCTCGTCATAGCCAGGGTCAACCCACAAACAGCCATTACAGAAACGTGCCCTGAGTTATCCAGAGTCTGGTTTTAACCATAAGCTGGACAACTCCCCGTACCTTAACATCTTTTAAGGTACGATCCATTCTATATCCAATATAGAAACTTTGGCACTTATTTAATTGGAACCAGATTCAAATCATGCAGCTGTCTCCAATGCATATCACTTTAATGAAAGAGGCTAATCAGCATTACTCAACTTAGGAATCCATCCAATTATGAGTAACCTGAAAGAGAAACACGTTTCTCAAAACCATCACTATCATCTGAATACCAATCACAAGAATCTACATCTTCGATCTCTTTGAAGAATCCCGATACTTGTGATACCTGGTTCTCTACTTTATTCTTATACCCATAACTTCTCAAAACTTAGACCTTGTATTTCTACGAAACACTTGTCTAAAAACTAGAGAAGTTATAAGTAAACAGAACATAGTACGAGGACCTACCCCTTTGTCTTGAAGGACACTGGACAACATACAATACTCTGTATAAGTCCGCTGAGTTAAACAACTCAAAATCTGTGCGTCGTAGGTTGAAAACTGTACCCTGGCGATTTCCTCAAATATCACCAATTACAACGAATTCCGATATAATGAGGATAATCACCTAATTCCCAATAACTTACTCCCACTCATCATCTGTAAAACCATACAGATATGAGAATGAAACCTGGTAAATACATACCCTTGGAGTAAGTATCTAATCGGGAAAACAGTTTTTCTATAACAATGCACTGAAACATGAAAATGTTTCGTAGGGGTATCCTGGTATTCATAGCAATGCCTCTTCCATAATCCAATTCATGACTTCAACCGTATATTTTATTGCCATCTCTGCAACTCCCTTTATTTGTCTTTAGTCGTTACCTTCTGTACACCATTGTTAGGCTAAATGGTTTTCTTCCTTCCCTACCGTTCGGCACCAGCCTATGGTTTGGAAGAAGACTATCCAGTAAGCATAATAGGTGTACCCTCCTAGACCAAGGAGTACTCGTATCTTGAGAGAAGGTGACGATAAAAGACAACTGAATAATACCTTATTCCTTTAAAGGTGAAATAGGAGTGGTGATGAAGTACGCGGTTTTGGTCGTGAATGATATTCGTCGCAATTTACTTTGCCCTCTTTCTAATCCCTTTATTTTGTCTTTACATATTACCTTCTGCACACCCTACTTAGGCTAATTGGTTTTCTTCATTCCCTACCTTTCGGCACCTGCCTATGGTTTGGAATAAGACTATCCAATAAGCGTAATAGGTGTACTCTCCTAAACCAAGGAGCTCTCGCAACCTGAGAGAAGGTGATAATAAAAGACAACTGAATAAACCAATTCTATTTCTCCTGAACCTGGATCCATCCTCGAAGAAGTCCCTTCGAGTTCGTATATAACCATACGATGGATCTATCCAATGGAAGTGGATATCCGTAGTAAAACGGGTGTTCTGAGAAATGCAAAGGGTAGAAGAAGGAGTGGCAATGACTTATGCAATATAGACAATCCAAAAGCCAGTATTTTAAGAAGGTTCGGTCAACTTGGTCACTGAGTCATAGTCTAGGGTCGGTCAAAGGTCGCTGCCAAAGAGAGAGAGAAAAGAAACACTCTGCGTGCACTCTAACCTAGATCAGAATGGTTATCACTTTTTCTAATCCGGAAACCTCCCACTGTCCTGTCAAATTCTCCTCCAAACCTGAAAGAAGAATCAATCGGGATCACTCGAAGAGTAAACCAACTCATCAGTGGGAATCGGGATCCAACACTCATCGCATGATAACGTGACGGAATCCACTCGCGTTATCACACTCCAGAAGGTATGCGCATACTTGGCAAGTTTCAATTTCTTTAGAAACTCCCGATCTGATTTTTGCCCCATGCTCTTATAACCTTGGCTTTGGTCAAAATGTCATAAGTCACATGCCAAGTTCTACCCGTCACTATCTTGTCAATTTGAACCCACCCGCACATGCCCCTGACTTTGGCCAATCGGCAGAACGACTGTCCCAAACTAACTCATCTATCTATGCAACAATTGAAATACCCAGCAGCTACCAAACACTATGCCTTAACTTTGGCTAAAATACATAGCTTGAATACTACTGAATACTCAAAAGAAGTGACGGAGGGCTACGGCTGGTTTTTGGCGAAAAACCTTTAACGTAGTGAACTTGATATCGCTGAAGGAACCTGATAGCTTTTTAAAATATAGTGGCGAAAACCTTTTGCTAAAGAGGTCACTCCTGGTGAAGGGATCTCGGCTCTTTCCTCGTGGAATGAGGTGCAGGATATTCCACTGAATACCGCTATGCAAAGCAACTTGTAATCGACTATAGTGAAGTTATTACCCTGACGCAAACTTCTGCCCAAGGGGTCAGTCCCGGTGAAGGGATATCGGCCCTTGCCCCGTCGAATGAGGTGCAGGATATTCCACTGAATACCGCTATGCAAAACAAAAGAAAACGTCTTTGCAATAACACTTTTTAAATTTGTTCCAACAACTAAAATAGGTTTGTTTAATTTTGCATTGATCAGAATCAACGCAGTCCCATCAATCAATCACACCAGAAAAGAACGAAAATAAAATGTACGTATATGCCATCCGCATTCGTCACTGGGTCCCGTCATCACCCGTTAGGTTACTTAACTAACGACAGAGCGGGGACTGGACTAGCGCGGGTGTAAAACATATACAACATCTAATAGTATATAAACCAATATACATAATCGCTCCAGGCGTGATAATATGCAACATTACAGAAAAGTAATAAGCATCACAGAACAATACAGATAATCTGGGATCCCCGGGTTTTACAGAGCCGCTGCTGAAACCCGACGTTCCCCTGTCGTGTGGATAGCCTGTGCAATGAAACCTAGACCCCTACGGGTGCGGCAAGTTACCCGCCAAAACCTGAAGCGAGGTAGTCCCCACAGCATAGTGAATGGAACACCCGGCACTTCACGGAATCCGGTAAATTGAGCACCCCTCCTTGGGTCAACCTGTACCCCCTACGAGTGCGGCGAATAGTCTGCCAATTTTAGAGTGGGGCTCCTCTGCCTCTCAAAGCCATGAGACGCGGACCCGTTGCCCTCCAGAACCCGGCTATCCGTGCACTCCGTCGTGGGGTAAAACCTAGTACAATAATGAAAAATAGTACAACAGGTACATCGACCGCAACCTGGTCGTACCCCAAAAGAATATTATACAACAGGCAGTGACGGCAGTCCACAAGTTGGACGCTCGCCCCGCAATATCAAATGTACAAATAAACTCAAACTGTACTACCATTGCACACTGCTATCCACCACGACAAATCCGCAACAACACAGCACAACACAGAACATCAACGCGAATGTCACGTTCGCAAACCCGTCTAAAAGAACTATAGCAATCGGACGCGGTTTACCGATCAAATGACATTCCCGGTCGGAGATATAATGTAAGCACTGTAAACTAACATGTTTAAATTTCGATCGACTAAATATCACAAAGTGGGCCCCACGAACAACTGGTGAACAGTAACAAAACCTGGGCCCAAAAGATATATACCAAAAACCCCAAATTCCAACATGGAATGCACTGTAGAAAATTGAGTGAGTGATCTCACTTTTCTGCGGCGGATCCGCGGCAAAACCCTAGCTGGGGCCGCGGATCCGCGGCGGAACATTGGAATTACATCCTCGAATTTCTACAGTATTCCTAAAAAACCCTGCACAGTTTTCTGAGATGTGTGAAATATTTTTAGGACACCGTTTAAAATCAACAGAAACTGTCAAGCTTGGATTTTGCAGTTTTTGATTTCCGGTTCGATCGATGTTTTAAACGCGTTAGCACAAGTTAGTATAGCAAAATGGTGAGGCTCTGATACCACTGTAAGTCTACGCTAGCGCCCCGGCCGTCTACAGACGCCAAATGCGGAACAAAAAACTTGTAACTGGCGCTATCGTATACTTTAACCCGGATCTGCCATTATTGCTAAACTAACAAACTGTAAAGAGTGTAGAAAGGTTATACCGAACGATCCGAGTCCTTCGTTCTTTAACCATCATCCCACGCTCCGTTGCGGCTGCCCCGATCTCGTCGATCTCCGATCTGCACGTCCAGGTGGCACCACATCACTGATTCTTTAAACGGGCTCCCGCCTCTGACTCGAGGCAACTCGGTCGTCAAGTTTGCTAGAAGAGACGACCAAGAATGATGTAGAGAATGAGTAGATGACTTTGTCTCACTTCGTCCAAATCCGTGGACGATCGGTTAATGAAGTTGCCGAGGGAATTGGGTGATGGAATGAAATGAACTGTGAAATTCCATACACCGATAAAACCTATCATAATCTTTTCAAGTGAAAACTCAAGCGAGAGTGTAGGAGGAGAGAGAGAGGGGGCCGGCCTCTTATAGCAAAGAGGGAGGTGACCGTAGGAGAGGGGGGGGTAACCTTAAGTAAATATCATAATGTGAACACAAAATAATATCTTAAGGAAAACAAGAAATGGTTAAAATCAAAGCATGAGTCACAAGACACCTCACCAAATCTAGAACCTTCTAGAACCTTCTAGAAGTATGACTCACCCTCATCCAAGAAAAGATAAATCCGTCTTTAACCGAATGTTAAAAGACGGCTGATAGAAAACTGGA
This sequence comes from Agapanthus africanus, assembly GCA_030015575.1. Taxonomy (NCBI): domain Eukaryota; kingdom Viridiplantae; phylum Streptophyta; class Magnoliopsida; order Asparagales; family Amaryllidaceae; genus Agapanthus; species Agapanthus africanus. The sequence continues at coordinate 645,028,210 of CM057342.1, forward strand.
AACTGGCAACTTCCAAAAGTGATCCTGAAACAACTTTCAGGATAACCCCGAAACTGTATAAATATACCCGCACTTGTATTACGACCGAATACAAATGCAACTGAGACAAAGATATTATATCTACTCAATATAATACTCGGATCCGGCTTAAACCAAAGCCGACCAGTATCATCTGCCCGAAAAATAACACGTGCGTAAACGCACGTGCATTTTCCGAACCCTGCCATAAAACCATACGGCCTCTACAACGTTTCGCCCGAACTTGGGAAACTGTCTGTGGGGGACTCTAATGACTCGTCAGTACCCTGGCAGTGGGTTTAACCACAAACCGTCAGCGGCACTAGCTATGCGTAACGGCTGCCCATGGACTGACCTCAAGGGAGGCCGATGAGCCAACTCAAGGGAGGCCGATGAGCGAACTCATCCAGAAACCCTACTGAGCCTAACAGTGACAATGTATATACAGTCCGGTCCGTTCGTCAATGAGTATCGCATATCCGCCTAGGGGGCTAGTAACGTCAGACCCCCAATAGCAGTATAAGTCGTGTCGGAGTGAAGCCCAATAACACCCTGAGATGCTACTGGAGTACCTACCAGTAAATCTCCTGCCATGGCCATGGACTTTGTGTAATGGCTCTCCTAGACACAGCACGACCTCGCCCCCAATACCGGGAGAGACGAATCCCCTGCCGATCCGCTCACGTGCCTCCATATGGCTCGGGACTGTACCCAAAAGCTACCTGTTTGCACGACTCCTTTGAGCCGTGGTAGGGTAGAAATCAAAGCACAGTGGGAACTCACACGAGACAAATGACGACCTCAGGTCGATGAACTAACCTGTACACATGTCACCAGGGAACTGCTATCTGACGATAGGTTTAGTACTAACTAGCAGATTCCCGGCGAGTCCTGTCCGGTGTACTCATAACCCAATGAGCACCTGTATACATCTTAGGTGATCCAACTGACACCAGTGGCTTGTGAGACCGGCCACCGCCCCTCGTCGGGGTCTCGACTGTATACACTAGTCTACTCCGGAGTATCGATGCCCTGTCTCGAAACTCCCACGACTAGGGATCACAATTAAGGATATGCATATAAACTACCCAACTCTCACGTATATGATTGCCATCATACTGTTGGTAGTAAAGCAAGATCCTAAGGGCTCTATCAAAGTGTAACATGCAATCAGTCACCTGAACATGTACACGACTGATAAAGGCAAACCAGATAGCATACTATCATCTCGAGTAAGACTGTTCTACCGGGATAGGTCCTCCGCAATCATTGCAATCACGTACCTGCGATCCAATAATTGACTATGAGGGCACTATCACCAACAAGATATATATAAATACTATCAAAATATCTACTTTAAATATATTATATATATATTTCATGTTTTCCAAATCAAAGAAATCACAAATGTCATGAAACTACTTTTACAATTCAATACCATTCCAAGATTACACTAAAATACCATATATAATGAAAACTAGGTTATATTCACTAGAATATTTCACTTTAAAAAATTACAATTAAGAAAACTCTACAGACGATAATTAAATACTTGAGGTGTATTTTGAAATTATATCAAAACTATTTTACATAAAACCCTCTCAAGTTATATTAAATTACAATAAGGGCCATATAGGTTTAAGCAGGACCAGTTCTCTTGAGCCTCAGAGAGTGGGAGAATATGGGTGCTTACCTATCTAAGATAGACAATCTAACAACGGTGTTATCAAAACGATAATTATCTTGGAAAAAAACACAAATCCTGCCGTCCATATGTAGCAGTTACCGATAACACCAAAACAATCAGGACTTCAATTCTGTTTAAAAATTTGACTCAGTTCGAGTCATGGTCAAATCTGAATACAATCTGACTTGAATTCAATTCAAGTATAACTACAATACAACATGAATCCATGAATACCAGAATACTGTTCACCGCCGGAAGCCGGGAAGACTGGACGTCTTGCCTGAATCTGGGGGCAGATGCTAATTGGTGCTATCCGTCCACCTCTCCGAAGATGCCAAGTTGATTTATGGCACTGTGTATCGAAGGTTTAAATGGATGCGCTCGATGTAGCAGACTTCGTCAGATTCCCCCTCGTTTGAGGGGTTTTTGATTGTGGGGACGCTCTTCCTTGCAGGCGCAAGCCACTGCAGTTAATTACGCTACCGCATCGCGGTAACAACTTTCTCCTTCTCCAGATAGTTGCTACGTGTCGTGAGTGTTTGTTTTGTGTTTGGTTGCTCGTGGATTGTATACGGAGACTAAGTTATGTCGTCGCCCGTAAGGCGTGGACTAGTCCAAATCCGTATCTTTCTTAGATTTGGGTTTGGGGGGTTGTGTTTAAGAATACGTTAGCCTTATTTGAGGCTAAGATCAACTTAAACATTTGTTAAGAACACGTTAGTCTAATTCTAGACTAAGATCAACTTAACGGGATCGTTTAGATCCGACAAGAGAGCAATTGGGCTCTATTGTTTAGTTTAATGACATTGCGGTCGATAATTAGTTTAAGGACATTACGGTCCAATGTTAGTTTTAAGACGTCGCGGTCGAGGTTAAGGACATCATAGTCCGTGGATTTAAGGACTCCACAGTCCGACGTTAGTTTTAAGACATCACGGTCGACGTTAAGGATATCATAGTCCGTGAATTTAAGGGCTCCACAGTCCGATATTAGTTTTAAGACATCACGGTCGAGGTTAAGGACATCATAGTCCGTGGATTTAAGGGCTCCACAGTCCGATATTAGTTTTAAGACATCACGGTCAAGGTTAAGGACATCATAGTCCATAGGTTTAAGGACTCCACAGTCCGTTATTAGTTTTAAGACATCACGGTCGAGGTTAAGGACATCATAGTCCATGAGTTTAAGAACATCACAGTCCATAGCAATGTGTGGTTGTCGGGACCCGTTACCTCTCTGACGACATTGAGGGATTACAACGACAAATATCAGAGGAGTAAAGAGATGTACTCTCGAACCGGGTGTAAATTGATTGGAAGAGCAGATGAGCCCAGTTCAATTTAAATTGAGGATTTATGGCCAGAATTGGGCTAAGTCCAGTTAAAAAAGTTTAACATTTTATTTTTGTTCTGCCTGCTAGGCCTTTATTTGGGCTCTGCCCTTTTAACAATGCCAAGCATTGGGCTCTGAAATTTTTCTGGAATTAAATGCATAGCATTTATCAGAACAAAGTATGTTCTGACAGCGCACCACGTGGTGCACTAGGTGCTTTGCGCCAGTCAAAGAGCGCATTGTGCTTTTGTCGGTTAGCGCACACGAGGAGGACACGTGTCGCTTAGCGCTAGTTTGTTAGCGCACTGCGCTTTTAATTTATGAGTGCGCTGCGCTAGTTTATGGGTGCGCCAGTGAGTGACACGTGGCACGCTTGGCGCTGAGCGCCAACCCAAGAGTGCAGTGCGCTGTTTTCAGGAGCGCAAAGCGCATATCATGTCCATGGTTGACATGTGGCATGTTATGGCGCTGAGCGCCAGTCCAAGGAGCGCAAGGGCGCAGTTCATGAGTACAAAGTACTGTCCAATAGCGCAAAGCGCATTTTGATCAATTTAAGATTAAAAAACAAGTCTATGTTCTTCTTAAAAGAGGCTTTGCCTCAAGATTCAAGAACTAAGTTCTTATTCTTATAAAAGGCTCTGCCTTTATAGATCAGAAGATCTATGAAGTAAAAATACTTCTTTTTATGATTAGATCTTGATCTTTTCTTTTTACTCAAAGACCTTGGTCTTTTTTTTATAGATCTAAGATCTTTTTAGAAGACATTTCTTCTTTTTATGAGATGTTTTCATCTCTGTTTCTTTACCTTTCTTTTCTTTCGAGTTTTTCTCAAAGTTTGAAGAGGGTTTCTTCTATATGAGACTTGAAGCCTTGGGGGCTTTATATAGGGCCAATCGATTTATTAAATCGGTTTAAGAGATCTTTCTCTTAATTGATTGGGGAATATTTCCCACCGTTGGATCTTTGATCCTAAGGCTCCTGTTTGACAGAAGATAATCTTCTTGTTTTAATAAGATTGGAAAATCTTTCCATGCAGAATTTGTTCTGTTTTTTGGTAATTTACCATTGGATCATTGATCCAGCGGTGCTTAAAGCACAATCTTGTCGTTTGGAAAGATTTTGAGAAATCTTTCCTTAACAGAATTTAATTCTGGTTAATAAATGATTTATCATTATTATTAGATCCTTTGATCTAACGATAGGAATTTTAATTCCAGCGTTGGCGCACCTACGTTGGACACGTGGCGTGCAGCACAGAGCGCAGCGCAACTGCGCTAGCGCACCCGTGCTTGGCACGTGGCGCGCAGAGTGCTGGATCTGAAGCGTTGCTTCAACAGAGCGCTGAATCTGAAGCGTTGCTTCAACAGAGGTGTCTTTTCACCTTCCTTTTAAGTCAAACTTATATTCCCGAGAATATTTCATTTCCCAATTTTGGAAATAATTCCATTGTGCACAAAATTTTATGTGCTTCGTCTTTATAACTCGAAGCAAAGCTTCTTCCTTTTCTTATCCCCAAAGAACTTTCTCAGCTATGGCTTGTAACCTCCCTCATGCTCGTAGACAACCCTGGGAAGTGCCTATTCAGGACCTTGTTCCTCGCTTTGCTGCGCGCTTGGTGGATCCTTCTTCCACGGACGAGCAGTGCGACGCTGCGCTGCACGATCTTTTGACTCGTGTGGGGTCCCCTCTTCCCCACCACTCTATTTGGTTTCGGATGATCCTTACGTCTGTGGTCGCCGATCTTCCCCCTCCTCCAGCAGAGATTTCCTCGGCAATGCTGGATACTGCCGAAGACAAGATCGAGTGCTTCTTGGAGGAGCACTTAATTACTCAAGCCCTGAGGGATTGCTCCATCCACTTGCTGAACCAGATATGGGCTCGTCGGGTTGTTATCACCACTTTTTCTGAGGAGTGCGGCGTCGACCGTTGGATGGTTACCTCTCGGGAGGATCGCCGTTTCGACATGGTGGAGAAGACGGAGAGGGAACTGGATAATCTTCTCCTTAACTTTGTGAACCCCTGTCCTTCTGATCCCATATTTGGTGATCTTTTTTAAATGTAATAATAATAATAATAAAAAGATGTTTTAATTTAGTATTTTATTATCTGTTAAGTGTTCTCTTGTTTTTTAATTCTTTGTTATTCCTTTGTGAGATGTTTATGCGCTGCATACTCATGAAGCGTTACTTCGCTTTTCAATCTTGGAAACAGATCTTTGCTCTAATTTGGGGTGCGCAGTGCAATTGCGCTAGCGCTATCGCATTCGTGTTTTGACATGTGGCGCGCAGCGCGCCTTGCGCTAGCGCACTCGCGCTCGACACGTGGCCCGCAGCGCAGAGCGTAGCGCAACTGCACTAGCGCACCAGTGTCAGATACGTGGCGAGCAGCACAACTGCGCCAGCGCGCCTGTGTTAGACACGTGGCGCTCAGCGCAGAGCGCAGGATTTGAAACGTTGCTTTAATTTTGACTCTTAAATTTCTAAACAGAGCTTTGCTCTGATTGGGGGAACAGAAGCGTCGCTTCATTTCCAGTCTTGGAATTTGAACAGAGCTTTGCTCTGATTGGGGGAAACAAATACAATCTATATCAATATGAACATGACTGAACCGAACCATGGATATACTATGATTACATGACTATCCATTTATATCCATTCCGTTTTCTGATATCATGGTTTTAGCAAGTCTTCCATTTACAACACGACAATACAATACATCAATGCAATCAATACAATAAATATTACGGGGTTTATAAAGGGGTAGATTGGTACGGAGCATGTTCTCGTGGTCACTAAAAGACGTAATTACATCCATGCCGTTGTTCCGTAGCATTATCGACGGAGCCTTGTATTACGGGTTACCAAAATCCACGGTGTAAGTTGGACTCCTCTCTTATACACTGGCATATTCTGTACCAAGCTACAACAAGTACGTTAGTATAACAAATATAACATTACCTACTTCACCTGTTCTATTCTCTGTTTATCCTTCTCCTTCTTTCTTTAGAACTTACCAAGCGATTGTTCGCTGACCACATTCATACTTTCTCTTCTTCTTTGGAATGTTGTCAAGAGGACCTGAATCTGAGGAGTTCGAGATCAGACAGGAGCACTTGGAGCAGTTCACAGCAGACCACTGAGAAGCACGGCCATTAGACTTTACTTGTATATACTTTTTATTTCAGTTCATGCCATTGTTTAAGCATTGCATTCCAGACTTGTATTTATATTTCCAGTTGTATTGTAAAGGAATGTTAAATAAATAAAAGTTGTTGTTTTTTTACATCTCTTCTTGTGTACATTTTACTTTATATTGTTTGGATACGCTTAGCGTATTTACTTCTGAGTAAATACGTAGCGGACCTAGTCGCGTCCCCTTACCCGTACACTGGGAAGTGGGGTGTGACAGGTTTTGTTGGCGGCCCATACAGGTCAGTGCTGCATGGAACCCTACCATGCAGGTCAGTTCTGCATGAACATACGGGTCAATTCTGTATGAAGTCCTAAGCAATATAACATAAGAATCAGCAACTAAACAATTTCTTTACATTTCATATTTCCTGAATCTTACAATTTCATATACTTTGAATCTATCATAACCCTATTTTTCTTTCAAGGTTATGGATTATCCAAACAATACCAGCACCAACTTCAACAATACACCACTACCTCCACCGCTTACGCCGACCATTGCTGCCCCGATCAACGAGCAAACGGTACTGCTTGAGGCAATCCGAAGCCTCCTGGAAAGACAGCAGCAGCAGACTGCTATCTTATTGAACCGTCCAGAAGCGGAAGCGCCCGGAGTAAAGCAATTCCAGGCATTGCACCCAAAACAATTTTCGGGAAAAGAGAGCCCTCTGGAAGCTGAAGAATGGGCTCAGAGTATTGAGGATAATCTGGCAGCAGCATAAGTGTACGAGTTGCGAAGCAGCAACTCACCAACAATGCCCAAGTTTGGTGGAAGGCGGAAGAAAGCCGTCTTGACCAACCGATCGAATGGAAAACCTTTCGCGATATGCTCGACGCGAAGTACTTTCCAGAGACTTCCCGATTTGACATGGAACAGCAATTCATCCATCTACAACAAGGTTCGATGTGGACCAAATCTGTGGATGAGTATGATGCTGAGTTTACCATGCTCAGTAGGTTTACGACACACTTGATACAGACTGCTGAGATCACGTCTAGACGATTTCAGCAAGGGTTAGACTCGGAGATCTAAGCTGCCTTAGCTATAGGGGATTTCCCAACCCACAACCTAGCCCTGAAAGCTGCCTGTCGATATGAGGCGGTGGTGAAGATGAATGGCAGACCTCAATCTGCCGGAGTGAAGTACCCTGCCACTCAAATGGCAGGAGGAGCCTCTTCAAGGCCAACTTTTGAACCCAGGAGACCGGAAGAAACAAATAACTGGCCAAGTCCAGATTTTTGCTTCTACTTCAAGAGGGATGGACACCTATGGAAGGACTGTAGGAGCACAAAAGGCCTGTGCTTAGATTGTGTCATATGCAATCATAGAATATGAACATGTATTTATAGACGCAACTCGGTTCCAACTCACAACACTTATCCGCAGTGGCCAGCTATCCAGGCTCCTACACCTCGTCTTGCACTCCCAGCTCCACCTCCACGTGGACCTCCTGCACAACCAAATCGCCAATTCCATCAGGCACTGAGGAACATATCTCGAGGGCAGAGAAACATCCCCACGGACAGAGAAATGTGCCTCCAGCAAGGAGGAATGTACCCCGAGGTCAGACTTTCACACTAGCAGCCGTAGAAACCGAGACTGTATACTAAGATAACCCTGGTAACTCCCTCACATCTTTTTCAATCTTACCAAAACTTTTGCATTCTTTCGTTCTTCCACATATTTTCCATGCACTATCAATAGTTCTATCACCAAACTTTTCTTAAATCTGTTACACTTTCCTTCTACAAATTTCGAGGACGAAATTTTTATAAGGAGGGTATAATATAACAATCCTAAACTTTCTGTACAAAATTTTTCCAAAATACAGAAAAGAATACCTAAGCCTGAGAACAAGTTATAAATTAAATTTGCTTTTGAACAGCAAGAAAGCACTTGTAGCTCATTGGTAAAGTCTTGCACTGCTGTGACGTAGCCCCTGTGACTGAATCCCCCTAGCTACATATATTTTTTAATTGATTTTCTTTTAATCTTTTAGAAGCCCAAAGGTTTGCACGTGCATAACACGTAAAATGAAAAGTCACATATTAAACAAACACGTGCACTGAGTTATACCAAACGACACCAACATGTGGCGAAGATCCTACCATCCTTCACCGGTTTTTGGACAGCGAGATGGCGCCTACCGTCGGGCTCCCCGTAGGGGATGCTCTCCAAATTTTAACTCCACACCCCTTGGCCTCCCCCCTTAACCCCTGTACTGTTTATTTTTATTAAAAATAAACAGAGAATTAAAAAGAGGCATTAAACCAAATTTTTAATGCAAATTTTAATTCCATTCTTCATTACACTAAACTCTAATTTTCCCTATAAATACCACCCCACATTTCACCTCTCCTCATTAAGAATTTCATTACAAAAACTCTCTAAAAATTCCAAGTCCCAAGTTGTGCAATTGGAGTTAGCAAAGGGCGAAGTGCCGACGACGTTTCGAGGAGAATCTGGCGACGAAACGATGCCCCGACAGTATTGAAAGCTTCCTCCTTCTCCCCTCTTCCTTTATAACCTGTAAGTCCCCATTCCCTCCTCCATCTCTATTCTAAAACTTCTCTTTTTTTCAAAACTCGTCGGAAGCGGAGTTATTCCGACTTCCGATTCATTTTTCTTTAAAAACTCCATTTTTCTTAAATAATAAAATACCATACTCTCATAATGTTTAACAAACATAAATAAATACATTAGAACAAGTTTTATCTCAAAATAATTCATTTTGCAATTTCTATTACACTTTTACAGTAAAATGCCATCATGTTACATACAACTTATAATTATTCAATTTAACCGTATTACCTTTAGATAACTCACGAGGTAATGACTTACCTTATCACAACACACATGTTGACATAGCACGATGAATTTTTGGACTCTAGTTTATGGAAAAATACGAGATTGCGAATAAATATTTTAAACATTCAAAAACCGTTTTCTTTAAAAAGTGTGTTATTTAAATTCCTTGCAATTACGCCTTTACAACACATTTTGGGGAACCCCGATCCGGATGGTGCGGGTTATCGCTGTTGGGTTCCCTAGCGCGGCAGCAAGGTTTAGGGAGGTATCGTCCATGCCGTTTTAAAATTTTTGCCGTTCTAAAGAACCCTAACCCTAGAATCTTAACTAGAGATTTAAACAAACTAGCAATGTTAACATCTTAACATCTAAGTGAATGAGGAATACAACCTTTGTAGACCGGTCCTTCACTTCTAAAACTCCGTGTAGTAGTCCCTTCGCTCCAAGTAGTGAACTCCTGAACTCTAATAAGGATTCACATGAAGAAATGAACAAGCTTGCTCGAAATCTTCGAGACCAAAGATGATCTACGTCAGGAGACTCAAGTTCATGCTAGCTCTTCACTAAATTAGGGTTTAGTGAAGCAAACACCCTAAACTAAATTGCTAATAGTAGAGGATGATGAAGTAGGAAATGGGCTCACTTTAGATTTAATTTTCTCACAATATTTTCTCACCTTGAGAAAAGCTAGTGAGCTTTCTTATTGAGGAAGAAGAAGCTCAAGTGAATAATGAGAGAATGAACTCATGAGGTGAGAATAGCAACCATAGGTGAGTTAGTGTCATACACTAACTCATGGAGAGAATTAACCATTGCTAAACAATAATGGTTGGGTTAATAAATATCTTCAAGTAAAACAAAAAGAGCGGACTTGGTCAATGGTTCCACAAGCTTCAACAATGTGACGATTTCCAACCAATTTTGATTTACTTTAAATAAACAAAAACCCTTCATTATTATTTTCATGGTGTGAATCTCATACACCCATGTCACATGTGGCATCAAGCATGACACAAATCTAAAGACTCGTCAAGAATGCGGTATCACATACACGTATCAATCTCGGTCCCGCACATATCACATATGTGCTCCTACTCCGTTTCGCCTGAGCCAGGAAACCTCTGTGTAGGACTCTAAAGTCTCGTCAATACGCCGGCAGTAAGTGATGATCATATCAAACACCCACAAGCCGCAAGCGGTCTGCTAAACGTAACGGCCACCCGGGTATTGAGCGATCAGAAGATCAACAAACAAGCCTGCTCATACTCCTGCGAATCCAATCAGTAACACTACCGTACAGTCCAGTCTCTTCATCAGATATGTCGCATATCACAGCCTGGGGGTGGTTTAACGTCAGACCCCAATAGCCTGATAAGTCATGCCGATGCAAGGTCCATAACGGTTTGAGAAACTACTGATAACACTTACCAGTAAATCTCAGCAACTCTGGCTAGGGATTTCATGTTATGGCCAATCGAGCATAGAGCAACATCAACTCCCAATACCGGGAGAGATGAATCTCCTCCTATCGCTCATTGCCTCCATGCGATTTGGGACTGTACCCAAAAACCACCTTTTTGCACGATCTCTTGATCGTGATATGGTGGAAATCAAAGCACAGTGGGAATCACCCAAGACTCTATGACGATCTCGGGTCGACAAACTAACCTGTACCAGTGTCACCAGAGAACTGCTATCTGATGATAGGTATAATACCATCAAGGAGTTCTCGGCGAGTCCGTTCAGTGTACCCAGTCTCCACTGAGCACCCGTATACTTTCTCTGATGTCAAACACCAATGGATATGGGATCATCCATCGCCCATCATATGGGTCAAGAAGCGCATACGCTAGTCTACTCTGGAGTATCGATGCCTTGTCTCGATACTCCCATGACTAGGAACAATTATAGGGTGTACTTGTGGACTACCCTTGGCCCCACTAGTATGATCTCCATCATAGTCCTGGTAGTCAAGTACACATCCTAAGGGTTTTGTCAACATGTGAGAGCAAGACAACATCACTTATACAAGTCAACATGTTAAGACAAAGTGCAACCAGATAGCATACTATCATGTCGAGCAAAAAAGTCCTCCCCATATATGTCCAAGCATCCACTACAATATACATCACATGTACAGTAATGGCCTCCAGGGCATACATATAACTAACAATCTCCCACTTGCACTAAGACCATCTGTTGTAGTATCCAATACCCAATAATATAGCAGTGGTTGTAGTATCCCATACTCAACCATCCCAAAATCTCTCAAATAGTATTTGGGGAAGCATGCCTTGGTGAGTGGATCCGCCGTGTTATCCTTCGTGTCAACTCTCCTTATCTCGATCTCATGGAGATCAACCATCTCCATGATCAGGTGATACTATCCTCAGAATATGTCTAGGTCGATGATGGGACAGGTGTTCCTAGGCCAAAGCTATAACTCCATTGTAGTCACAATAACAGTTATTGGACGCTCAATGGTAGGAACCTTGTTCATCTCATGAACAAGAAATGTCCAGACAACCTCTTTGGTAGCATCGTTGGTAACAATGTATTCAGCCTTTATCGTCTAGTATGCCACAGTATCTAGCTTAGAACTCTTCCAATCATACCGTCCCTCCACTAAGGGTAAAGACAATGCCTGTGACTGACTTTCAGTCGACCTTATCACTCTGGAAGCTCGAACCAAGAACATTCTTTTAGTGCTTCTCAAGTACTTAAGAATGTCCTCCACAGCTGTCCAGTGATTCTCCCAAGATCTGATTGATTCCTGATCACTACACCTAGTGAGTCATCTACATCGGGTCTAGTACATAACATCTCATACTCTGATAGAGCCTACTGCCAAAGCATAGGTTATCCCTTGCACGCGAGCTCTCTCCAAATCAGTCTTAAAAGACATCTTTTTGGAGAGAGTGATTCCTGAGTAAGTGGACAAACCACCACGCTTAGAATCCTCCATACTAACCCCTTTAGTATGGTGTTAATATACCTGGATTTGGGACACTCCCAACATCCAATTAGATCTATCACCATAGATCATAATCCACAAGATATAGTAGGTATCATCTAGATCTAATATTGAGAATCCTCATGATAAGAGGAGCTTGACCGAGTGTAGCATAGGAAACCATTTCCTATTAAGAGTATGTCATTTACGTACAATATGTGTAAGACAACCTCACTCTCTACAACATTCTTGTATATACAAGGTTCATCTACCATTTTGATGAAGTCAAACTCTTTGACTGCCACATCAAAACAGATGTTCCAACTCCGCGATACGTGCATTGATCCTGATGGACTTAAGCATAGCTTTGAAAGTTTCAACTTTTCCATTTAAACTAAGAATCTTCTCAAGATTCATTTGCTCCCAATGGGTTTTACCCCTTCAGGTGCAACATGCAAAGTCATACTTCGTTGGTGTACATGGATTCCATCTTTGATCACATAGCATCCAGCCATTTCACAGAGTCCCCACTCTTGATGGCCCGCTCGAAACTAGTTGGGTCATCATCTCATGATGCAATTCTCGCTCCCACTGTCATTGATAAAACCGAAGTATCTCTCAGGCGGATGAGGAATCCTACCAGATCGGCAGAGAGGATGAGGTTTGTCGGGAGCTATTGAATCCTCTGGTTCTACCAAATCATCAGCTGTAGTTTGTATAGCTGGAACTCCTTCTAGTTCTACCTCATGACTACAAATTTGTTTCCAAATTAAATTCCTTTTCTAAAAAAGGTAGCATGCCGAGAAATAAAACACTTTTTGTTCCTCAGTGTGGTAGAAAATATTTCCTGGCAAATGCATGGGATATCTAACAAACTTCCACAGAACTGACCTTGCCTCGAGCTTGTCCGGATTTTGCTTTTACACATAGGCCGGACAACCCCAAATCTTAACTTGATTAAGACATGGGCTCTTCCTATTCCATATCTTATATGGAGTGGTAGGCACCTGATTTGGTTGGAACCCAATTCAATAGGTATGCAGCTTCTCAAGTGCATAACCCCAAAAAGAAATAAGCAACTCAGTAGTACTCATCATAGAGCGCACCTTATCTAATAGGGTGCGATTGCTTCGCCCGATACACAGACGTGCTGTGGTGTATACGGAGGAGTAATGCTGAGAAAGAATCTCATTCTCCTTTAGAATAGTCCAAGAACTTCGTGCTAAAGTATTCTCCTCCCCGATCACATCTAAGGATATAATACTTGTACCCATTTTAGTTCTCTACTTCGCACTTATATTCATTGAATTTCTCAAAAGTCTCGGACTTGTGTTTCAACAGGAACACATGTGCGAATCTTGAGAGATCATTAGTGAATGTAATGAAGTATAAAGAACCAGTCCTGGTATATATAGACAGGGGACCACATACATCATCATGTATCAGTCCTAAAAGTTCACCAACTTTTTCTCTGTTTCTAGTAAATGGAGCTATGGTCATTTTATCTTTATGACATGACTGACAAGTTTCACAAGATGTAAATTCAAAATAATTTAAATATGCATCTTAATGTAACTTAGCTAGTCGGGTTGCATTGATATGATCTAGTCTACAATACCTCAAGAAGGATTCGTTCATTTCTGAACTCTTCCTCTTGTGTGTGTTCTGTACGTTAAGAATTGTGGTTTGATTTAGAACGTATATGCCATTAGATAACGCGCCTGAACTGATCAACTTTTGATATAGGAAATGTTCAAAACATTATCCAACAATAAAAAATTATATCCTTCTTTACTAAATAAATAGACTGATATAATGTTGTATATCAGGTTCGATATCTAATAACATTCGTTCAGAATCAATGTATTTGGTAATAGAGGGTGATAACCGCCAACAACTTTGGCTGCAACAATTGCACCGTTTCCAACTCTTGAAACTTATCACCCATTCGCAGTTCTCTACCTATATGTAGCCTATGTAACAGATTACATATATGGGATCCTGATCCGGTATCTCATACATAGGATGTAGAGGATACTGAGAAACAGTTCTCTGTAATGAACACACCCGAAGAAGATGCATCATCATGCACTTTCTTCGTTTGGGCGGCACGGGAATCCTGGTAATCCCCTATCTCCTGCTCGGTCTTATAACAATTATAAGGTAGAGCGGGACCAACGTTCCCCTGCTCAGTATAACAAGCGGATCCGATCAATACATCCATATTATTATCTTGATTAAGGCGTGACATGGTCGCTACCTGGAGAGAGAGAGAGAGACAGAGAGAGAGAGAGAGAGAAACACTCAGCGTATGCTCTTGCAAAATTAGATTGGTTATTATTTTATCTAATCAGGATGGCTCCCACTGTTTTTATCAAATCTTCCTCCAAACCATAAAAGGTAAGACTAGCCAGGATTAATTACACTCTACAAGTTCGCCAAACTTTCGGTCAGGCCAGTGTCGGTACTTTGAGGGAGATTCCCCGTGATTTCGCACGGACCTAATTAAAATAAACCTCATTTTCCCAGGGGCGTAACCCTGTTAACACCTTTCTAGACACCTACTTGATCGGCTAATTATAATGTGTAAAACACTCGCAGGAGTAACTCTTACTCGCAGTGGGTATCGGGATCCAACTATCTCATAGAAGGTATGCAATCTCATTGCAAATTTCAACACTTGAAATTCCTGATAATAGTTTTTACCCCTAGCGTCCTATGACCTTGACGGAGGCCAAACTACCCATAGGGCGCTAGTCAAGTTCAACCCGTCATTTCCTGATTGAATTAAACCCACCCGCACGACCCTTGACGGAGGCCAAACTACGCCGTACGAATACCCTAATCCAATTGCATCATATGCTTATGCAGATAAGCACTAATCAGCTACCGCACACTACACCTTGACGGAGGCCAAACTACCATAGCACGAATACTAAGTAGTACTTATCTAAAATGACAGAGGGCTACACAGGTTTTTAAGAAAACCATGAGCGTAATGAACTTGATATCGTTGTAGAATCGAGTGATTTTGAAAAATGAGTGTTTTTGAGGCATTTACTAGTTTTGCTAAAGAGGTCACTCCCAGTGAAGGGATCTCGGCTCTTTCCTCATCGAATGAGGTGCTGGATATTTCACAAATACCACTATGCAAAGTAAAAACTATAGAAGCAATCAAAAAACAAACCGAGTGGGTTGTAGCATCTGCCAGTTTCACCAAAGTGGTCACTCCCGGTGAAGGGATCTCGGCTCTTTCCTTATCGAATAAGTGCTGGACATTCTATAAGGAATACCGCTATGCAAAGCAAAAACTAGAGCTACCAGTTTTTAAAATAAGATTCTACAACATCTTTAACTTTTTTTTTCTTTCATTAATCTCATTAATGAAATCCCATCAATTTATACTTCCTAAGCACTACAGAAGAAACAAAAGCATCAATATTTATTATATATCATATATATAATATAAGTATTCGTCTCAGAACATATCAAGTGATCATATCACATAATATCAGCAGCAGAAGAAAACATATGAAATATTGGATATATTAGGAATTCCATATTTTAAGTTAAGCCAGTATAAAACACGGATTCTACGGTCGCAATGAATAGCCAAACCGACACCCATAGACCCCAACGAGAGCGGCAAGCAACCCTACCAATTCTAGAGTTAGGAGACCCGGTCTCGACTCCTCGAGATAGTCTCCCACTGGACCCTAGAACTATTCATATCATAATATTGCAATTCATACGCCCCACTTTTATGCATTTTATAAGTAAACAGGTACTTTTGACGCTCGTTTGTTGTATGATACAGGATACAGGCTCTTGGAACGAAGACAGTGAGAAAAGATAGAAGATGATACAAAAGAGAGACTTTTTGACCAACAAGAAGATGGATCCGAGTCACGAAGAACAGGTTACAATTGTATGAAGCAGTCCGAAATGTCAAAGTGAACGGTCAAAAACTCCTTACAAGTTTTCACTGAAGATCTGGAAAAGACCAAGAAGCCAAACAGAGAAAAATAGTGAAGAACAAATAAGCCCAAGTACCCAGCATGAAGACCAGAGAAGATGGTGACATGAAGCCACTAAAGGGCCGCGGAACCGCGGCCCAAGGCCTATCATTGCCGCGGTTCCGCGGCCGTATGGTGCCCTTGTCGGCACCGACTTCTTGTGTCGGTGCGACGGTGTGGGTGTTGGGATTTTTAGGGGGCAAATCTGTAATTGCATATCTACGAGAGTCTGTAACCCTAGCTTCACTGTTTGCTTATAAATTGTACTCAAAATCTGTAAAATGCATGCCTCTTATCAATCAATAAAATTCAGACTTGTTGGTGGATCTAGAGCATCACTTTTGTAAGCTTTTCTTTTAAATTTCTGCCTTAGTCTAATTTAATTCTTGCCCTAGGTATCTCATATTAATCTTGCAGTATTGTAACTTTACTACTTGCCGTAGTTAACTAGTCTAGCTCCTTTTAATCTGCAGTAAGTAATAATTCAAGATCTGAACAAAACATTTTAAAAAATAACAACAAAATGTCGTTTTTCGAAAATTCCTTAATGAGCGAGTAAAACCCTCGCTTGTTAGGGTTAGGAACAAGGTAAAGAGTGAGAGATGAATATCTCTCACCTCCTTCAATGCCAACACATTTTCAAAACTAGAACTTCATGCACGCATGCATGATCCGCCCCCTACGGCACCCTACTTACGAGGTAACGGTGAACCGTAGTCTAAAAGGCCGGACATACATGACGTCCATGAAGATTGTAGCAATTAATAGGAAAGGACGGACAAGGATCTAGAGGAAGAAACTTCGTTTCTTCCCAATCATCCTAATCCCCTTTGCTAGTAATTGTTGTGATTTCTAAAAAGCTTTAATCAAATGGCATTGAAAGAGATGACAATATTAATCTCATCAACCCTTCCTTCGACTTAACCCTAACAAGTTCTTTCATATCATATAAATTAGTTCTTTAAATCAATCGACAAAAACCAAACAACAATCTGAACCAACTCGTTAAAACACAAAAAAAGAAAATTACACATCTCTGCGGATCGACCCGTACTCACCGGCTAGCTGCAAAGCGACGCCGTTTCTGATTACGGTAAACACAATTTTTGGACTAACCAAATGGCGCCGTTGCCGGGGATGGCGTAATTTTTGTTTTGTATGATTTCGGGTTGATATAAATTTTGAAAAATCATAAAAATCAGAAAATACAAAATACAAAAACATTTTAGCGATTTTTATCTGTTTGAAGGGTTCTATGTTTTGAATCTTGCAGGAACAGCAAAGGATTGTGAATCTGGAATTTTACAGAGAGCAAAACAGAAAAGAGAACATCAGAACAGAGTAGAATTGGTGAACAGGAGCTGCACAAAATTTTCCACAGCCTGACCCCACTTCTTGGCCGCGTTTCCGCCGCACATAGGGCATCAATACCGCGGTTCCGCGCTCCTTCTGCCTCTTCAGTGCACCAAATTTGCATGGTTTGGACTCTTTTCTTCCCCTCTGCAACCTCCATATCTCCACTGTAAAAATTTTCTGCAGGAATTCTTTGCGCTAAAAAAGTCTTCTCTCCCCTTCTAAATAACAGATTTTCTGCTGGTTTCTTTGCGCCGCGCTAAAAATTGATTGCAAGTGAATTTTACTGTTTTGCATAATTTAATCGGACTTTAAGGGGCTAATTGACCAAACTCAGATTGGGTGGGGATTTCATCACCCTTCCCAGGACCCCAGAAAACACCTAAAGCATGTGCATTGACCACAGTTAATTAAAAAAGACTAGACTCAGACCTAAGGATATCGAGCTCAATAGGAAAAGGACTAGTATAGGCATCGGCCGTTTATCCTAACCGACATTGCGGTGTCTAGGCTAGTGGTTATTAATTAGGCCCACTGTAGTGGTGGTTCCTTCCCACTTACCTGGCCGTACTTGTCCGTGAAGAGGCGGTTTGAGGTCCTATTTCTAGCCCTAGTTAGGAGCTGTCTAGCAGACCTAGGCGACCCTAGATCTAGGCCTGATTGTGCATGTGTGGTTGATACATTGGTGTCACGAGTCTCTTTCCAAAAACCTTTTTGCAAAACTCTCACATAAAAAAAAAAAGAAAAATCTTTTCAAAACTTGCAACTTGCCGCTAAGAAAACTTGCAACTCACTTCCACCACTTTCCCTCACTGACGTTATCTTCCTTCCACATTCTGTCTTTTTCTTTTTTCTGACTGCACTACCCTTTAGTGTATGTCACTTTGGACTAGGGATACTGACTCCCGATTAGTCCGTGTTTCGTTGGTACCGACTGACGAACCTTTCGACACTAAAGTCGACACTCCGTCCACTTTCTTACCCTCAACTTCAAATTCTTTCACCGAAGGCATATCGGGATTCAACCCCAACAATACCTTACCGACGGGAAGGATTCCACCTCCTTTAGGTGCGAATAACCCGAACCAGCCGCCTGTTGAAGAGCCCGCACGAGTTGCGCTCCAGGATCTCTTTTACCCCATCCGCACTTCTTTACCTACTTGTCTTTCACCCCCACCGGCAAATGGGGACAATTTTGAAATAAAACCGCATTTCATCAATATGCTGCCAAAATTTCATGGTTTGGAATCCGAAGATGCATATATCTTTATTAATAAATTCCAAAATGTGTGCGCTATGATGAAAACAACCCAATTAAGTGATGACGCTATAAAGCTAAGGGTCATTCCTTTCGCCTTATGTGACCTAGCCGAGAAGTGGCTATATAGCACCGCATCACATTCCATAAGAAATTGGGACGAGTTTGTGAAAGCTTTTCTAAAAAAGTTCTATCCTCATCACAAAACTGCCAGAATCCGCAATGAAATAATTCAATTCTCACAACTTCCTTCCGAACCATTTTGGAAGTGCTTCGAGAGATTTAAGGACCTACTAGTTCAATGCCCTCATCATGGGATCGAAAGTTGGCAACTTTGCCAAACATTATACGAGGGATTGAACTCGGCAACGAAGCAGTTGCTAGAAACCATCTGTCAAGGTCATTTTCTCTCTAAGTCTAGTGATGAAGCATGGCAGTTTCTTGAGGATCTTAGTGAGCAAACAATACAGTGGGAGAGTACCAAGACCACATCATCTTCTAGTGGTCAATCTAGGGCAGGCATACATCAAGTAGAGATGTCGATTGCCATGAAGGCCGAGATGGCCGCTCTTACGAAAAAGCTAGAAGCGATCGAGACCAAAATCTCATCGCTTTCTCCTGCCGCTGCTATGCCCCCACGAACTGTCTGTGCTTGTTGTGCGGATCCATCGCATCTAACCGAAGAGTGTCCTTATAATGCATCCACTCAAGGACAGGATCAAGTCAATGCTGTATTTCAGCAATGACAAAGAAACGATCCGTACTCTTCGACATATAATCCGGGGTGGAGGAGTCACCCAAATTTCGCTTGGAACCAAAATCAACAATTCCAAGGAAATAACAATTTTCAAAGACCTCCTCCTCCACAACAACAACAAGCACCTTCACAAACTCAATTTCAACCGCAACAATTTCAACAACAACCTTACCCTAATCAGGTGAACAATTTTGTGCCTAACAATGCTTACCAGCCAAATAATTATGTTCAACCTAATAATGATAAGGTTATCTCGCTCGAAAGAAGTCTAGATGCGTTCCTTAAGCAATCTACACAGTCTACAGCAAGACTTGAAACTTCTATTCAATCTTTAGTGCAAAATAGTGCCTCACACGATCAAAGCATCAAGTCTATTGAGGCACAAATTGCACAACTCAATGCAGCTTTGAGCGAGCGCGAAAAAGGAAAACTCCCGTCTCAACCACTGCCCAACCCCGGTCACGCACATGCTGCATATCAACAGCAGAATCATAACGTAAATGTTGTGACCACGTTGAGATCGGGAAAAGTGTTGCAAAACAATGTGGGCATGAACAATGACACCCCTGCCGGTGGCCCTTCTTCATCTTCTTCACCTTCTTCTTCTTCTTCAGAGCCTATTCTCCACCCTTCACACGGCTCTACCTCTTCTAGCTCGAACGGACCCATTTCTCACAACACGAACACATCTACACGGGGTGCCATTCCTACTCGACAATCTGATCCGTAAAAGTTGGACTCAACCACCTTTCAAAATGTTCCTTTTCCTAATAGGTTGAGATCCAATAAACCAACTCCACAGATGGAGAAGATTGTTGAGTTGTTCAAACAGGTTAGCATAAATATCCCTCTTTTGGATGCAATCCAACAAGTTCCTTCATATGCAAAAATTTTAAAGGACTAATGCACCAAAAAGAGTAAGTCGCAAGTGCCAAAGAAAGTTTTTGTGGCTAGTGCTATTAGTGATGCTCTTGTAAATTCCCTACCCCCAAAGCAAAAGGACCCCGGGTGTCCTACCATTTCGATAACAATCGGGGATAAGAACATCAATACAGCACTATTAGATCTTGGCACGAGTGTCAATTTGCTACCCTATTCTGTGTACGAGCAATTGGGCGTTGGAGAGCTTAAGCCCACTCACTGTACTCTCCAAATGGCCGACCGGTCAATAACCCATCATAGGGGAGAGCTGGAGGATGTGTTAATTAGAGTAGGGGATTTCATTTTCCCCGTTGACTTTATTGTGATGGATACACAACCTGTTGCTAACCCCCAGAACCAAATTCCGGTAATACTTGGTCGACCATTTCTGGCTACTTCCAACGCAGTGATCAATTGTCGTAATGGTTCAATGAACCTATCTTTCGGCAATATGACGATTGAGCTCAATATTTTCAAGTTGGGAAGTCAGCCTGCTGAGCCTAATGCTAGCGTACTCGATGTTTGCTCGATCAACGAGATCGCGGAGGAGGACTGTGAATTCGAGAATTTTTTGTTCGATCACAGCAATGTTAACGCCACTAGTGCGTTCCTCCTAGAATCCGACGCAGCTTTCACAGCGGATAATGATTTTGAGTGCTTTACCTTCGTTGATGACTTT
Organism: Agapanthus africanus; assembly: GCA_030015575.1. NCBI lineage: Eukaryota > Viridiplantae > Streptophyta > Magnoliopsida > Asparagales > Amaryllidaceae > Agapanthus > Agapanthus africanus. The sequence continues at coordinate 645,049,185 of CM057342.1, forward strand.
GAAGACTCATCACCTGAATTGGAGTCTTTTTCTTTTTCGGATGAGTTAGTTGAACCATCCGACACTGTTGCGTACACTCGGTTCGAACCTTTGATGGAATCCTTCGAGTTTGAAACAACTACCCCATTGTTACCATCTATTGTTTCACCTCCTAAACTCGAATTAAAGCTTTTGCCGACACACCTAAAATATGCTTATCTAGGTGATAATGAGACCTTACCCGTCATTATATCAGCCTCTCTAGCTCTTGAGCAAGAGAAGGCTCTTTTGATGGTCTTACATAATAATCGGCAAGCTTTCGGCTGGTCTATGGCGGACATTAAGGGGATTAGTCCCCTCATAGTCGAACATCATATACACTTAATGGATGATGCCAAGCCAGCACGGGATCCACAAAGGCGCCTCAACCCCATCATGAAAGAGGCTGTTAAGAAGGAAATTGTCAAGTGTCTGGATAGCGGTATCATTTACCCTATCTCGGATAGCCAATGGGTTAGCCCAATCCACGTCGTGCCAAAGAAATCGGGCATTACGGTCATTACCAATGAGGCAAATGAGTTGATTCCCACTCGCACCCAAACTGGGTGGCGAGTCTGCATAGACTATAGGAAACTCAATGCCGCAACAAGGAAGGACCACTTTCCTTTACCTTTCATTGACCAAATGCTCGAGCGATTGGCAGGGCACGAGTTCTATTGCTTTCTCGATGGCTATTCCGGTTACAACCAAGTCCCCATCGCCAAGGAGGATCAAGACAAGACAACATTCACTTGTCCCTTTGGCACGTTTGCTTATCGTCGCATGCCCTTTGGGTTATGCAATGCACCCACAACATTTCAGCGGTGCATGATGGGGATATTTTCAGACATGGTTGAAAAGTTCTAGGAGATCTTTATGGATGATTTCTCCATCTTTGGCGACTCCTTCGATGAGTGTTTACGCCATCTTGACGCTGTTCTTACCCGCTGCAGGGATAAGAACCTGACATTGAATTGGGAGAAGTGCCATTTCATGGTGCGAGAGGGCATTGTCTTAGGACATGTCATCTCACAAAACGGCATCGAGGTTGACAGAGCTAAAATCGAAGTGATTTCTAACCTCCCTCCCCCAAAATGCGTCAAAGATATTAGAGCCTTCCTTGGCCACGCCGGTTTTTACAGACGGTTCATCAAGGACTTTAGCAAGATTGCTAGACCCTTGACTCTCTTACTGGCCAAGGACACAACTTTTGCTTTCGACTCCACTTGCATTGAAGCATTCGAGTCTTTGAAAAATTCCCTCATCACTGCGCCCATCCTCTCATCTCCCGACTGGACGCACCCTTTTGAAATCATGTGCGACGCATCAGACTTTGCTATTGGCGCTGTTCTTGGACAACACATTAATAAGATGCCGCACGTGATTTATTATGCTAGCCGAACACTAAATGAGGCCCAACTCAACTACACAACAACAGAGAAAGAGTTTTTAGCTGTTGTGTTTGCACTCGAAAAATTTCGGCCTTATTTAATCGGCTCTCCAGTCGTTGTATATACAGACCATTCAGCTCTTCGCCACCTTTTTGCGAAAAAGGATGCTAAGTCAAGGCTAATACGTTGGATCCTCTTATTACAAGAGTTTGACCTTGTCATTAAGGATAAAAAAGGATGTGAAAACGTAGTAGCTGATCACCTATCACGACTTCCTTCTTCGCCCACGCTCGATCTTCCAATCACTGATGTTTTTCCCGACGAGCAACTCTTGACCATTTCTTGCGAACCATGGTTCGCCGATATTGTGAATTACTTAGCCACCGGCCTGATACCTAATGATTGGTCGAAACAGGATAAACTTCGATTTTTATCCCAAGTAAAGCATTTTTACTGGGATGAGCCCTATCTTTTTAAATACTGTTCCGACCAAATCATTCGTCGGTGTGTACCTGAAAGTGAGGTCAAGAGCGTGCTGTCTTTTTGCCACGATCAAGCATGTGGCGGGCAGTTTGGCCCAAAGAAGACAACGGAAAAAGTTTTGCAGTGTGGTTTCAATTGGCCACGACTCTTCAAGGATGCATTTGAATACTGCAAAACTTGCTCCCGGTGCCAACACTTGGACCGGATATCGCGGAGAAACGAAATGCCGCTCCAACCTATTTTGGTTGTGGACATTTTTGATGTTTGGGGTATAGATTTCATGGGACCATTTCCTAACTCTTTTGGAAATGTGTATATTCTTTTGGCGGTTGACTATGTTTCAAAGTGGGTCGAGACTGTGCCATCCGAACGAACGATAATAAAGTTGTCGTTCGTTTTCTTAAAGAACACATATTTTCTCGATTTGGGCACCCTCGGGCGATAATAAGTGATAATGGTTCTCACTTCTGCAATAGGACTTTCGAGTCCTTAATGCGCAAATACTCTATCACCCACAAGTTGTCAACGCCATATCACCCTCAAACATGTGGGCAAGCCGAGGTTTCAAATCGGCAAATAGAGCAAATCTTGGAGAAAACGGTTTCTAAAAACCGTAAGGATTGGTCACTTAAACTAATAGATGCACTATGGGCTTTCCGTACTGCATATAAGAACGATCTTGGTATGTCTCCATACCGGCTTGTGTACGGGAAGGCTTGCCACCTCCCAGTGGAGATCGAGCATAAAGCATTTTGGGCTATCAAAGAGCTGAATTTATCTTTAGGAGAGGCGGGTAACAATCGAAAGCTGCAATTGAATGAGTTGGAGGAGCTGAGGGATGAGGCATATGATAATGCCATAACTGCTAAAAACCGAGCCAAGGTGTTCCACGATAAACACCTTTTACGAAAAACTTTCGAACCTGGTCAACAGGTTCTACTTTATAACACTCGGTTACATTTTCATCCCGGCAAGCTCCGGTCCAGATGGAGAGGACCTTTTGTAGTTCGCACCGTTTATCCGTACGGTGCGGTTGATCTTGAGAATCCTGAAGACGGTACCTTATTCAAGGTGAATGGGCATCGACTGAAACCGTTCTTCACAGTGGACCCTTCGGAGGAGCTCCTGCTCTTGCAGGAGCCGATCTACACTGAGTGATATTCCTCCACTTTCACCCCCAAATTTCTTTTCCCAAAACATTATTTCAAATAAATTTGGGGGTGTGTATATTGTTTGTATATATATAAAAAATAAATAAATAATTTTTTTTATAATAAAAAAATAATAATTTTTGGACCTAATTGCAAAATTGCAGATTAAGAGCTGATTTTACAAATAAAACCCTCGTTTTAGAGGGTGTTTTATGCAAATCACCTTCTCTCCCCTCTATTTAAAGGAACCCGAGCCCCCTGTCCTCATAACCCTAATATTTCCTCTCTAAAAAACCCTAGCCGCCGCCCCCTACATGCTCCACAAAAATCTCGCCGCAACTCCACCAGGGCGCCGCGGAACCGCCGCTGTTGCCGCCTCCCGCCGCTGATCCGCCGCCGTCTGCTGTCTTCACCCCCTGAAAATTTTAGGGGAGGTAACTCTGTCTAAATCCTCTCTGTTCCTGCATATCTTTTTACTAAAAAAATCGTAATGGCATATAAAATGCAGTTTGAAAGGGATTTTTCCCCGGTTTTCGCACACGAAGTATACGGTAGATATTTCGCACATGAAATCGAACAAAGAGGCTGGAATTTCCTGCTCTATAATCACTCATCTGCGTTTGCCCTACCTAACCTAGTTGCCTTATTTTACGAATCCATGGAAGATAATAGCCTTGACAACTTAGGTTACATTAAACTAAATTAGGGAAATCGTGAAATTCACATCGATAGGGACTTGATACACGAGGTTACACTCATACCACGTGTACCTGCACATGAGCACCCACTGCGCTTTGAAGATTATATGCCCTTGATGGGTAATGACTGTGCGCGAGAGCCGCGTAAGGGCATCCAAGCACGGACCCTTTTCGCGAACGTCTTAACTGTGTGCCGGTGGGCACAAAACAATATCTTTGGTAGTTCCCACAACACGACTTTTTTCACCCCTTCATTACATGTCGTACACACACTGATGATGAAAAATCCAAGGTTCGACATGTGCACGGTTTTGCTCCAATCTATAGGTACGGGGAAACGAGGTACCGTATACCCATGTCCCATGCTTGTTACCCAACTCTGCCGTTATTTCCTCCCCGTCGAGGAATTTGACTCATACATGATAGACGGTGTCCCGGTTCGACCACTTATAGAGGACGTCTCGTCGTCCTACTCTAGACTCACGGATATTTGGACATGAACGGAACTGGCAGAAAATGTACCCGCGCACACCCCTAGCTCGAGCTCGACTTCGAGCGGGGAAGAACTAACTCCCCAGGAGCATGCACGATTGATGCGGAGAACAGTGAGAAGAATCGACTCTTTAAGGGATGAGTTTCGGGCGACTGCACGCGATCACGACCGTCGGTTGACGGAAATTGAGAGGGAATCCAAACACTTTTAGCTAGAGGGGAACGATCACGTTCACGCTCACGAGCGCGACGTGGGGCCGGGCAGTGAGGGCACTGCTTTGCTCAAGTTTGGGGGAGAGGGTAATGTATATAGTTATCTTTTGCATTGCATATTGTATATATTTTTCTTTTCCTTTTGCATATTTAATTTCTGCATTGCATCTTTATATAAAAAATCATAAAAATTCAAAAATTTGGAAAAATAAAAAATTAGGAAACTGAAAAACCCATAAAAATAAAAAAAATTCAAAAATTTTAAAATTTATTGTATTCAATTTTGGTTAATTGACTTGAGTTTGATAAAAAGGTTAACTGGCTAGGAAAAACTAGATCTTAGACTTAGCAAATTAAAAACCCTAAAAATAACCTTCCTTAGAGTTTAACGGTAGAGAATATATGTGTTTGTAGGTTATTTAGGAATAGGCAAATTTTGGGTTCACTTTTTGGGTTAAGCCAAAATGAGGGAAGAGTATTAATGTTCTTATTAGAGTATAAGTTCGAAAGATAGTTCCTAGCTTAAGTTTAGATTCTAAAAACATGTACCCTACAAAATGCACAATCACGCACCTTGAAACTTGGATTAGTAGAAGAGACCTTGAATTACTCTTGTCTAAAGTCCTTAGCACAATGAAAATAAAAAGAAAAAAAAGTGAATAAAAAAAAATGGACACTGGTATTTGTGATTACTTAGGGCTAGAAAATTATTTAGCGAGGGTGCTTCATCACCTAGTGCCTTAGACCAACTGGTTTGGGAGTCACTGCTAAAAGCCTAGGGTGTTGCAAAACTAGGAAATACGCTTTAAAATGCTAACGCATCTTGTAATCGGCCGTTGGTACCTCAAGAAGTATTAACGGTCGCATGAAGGATGTGTAAGCGAAATTCACAAATTAATAAGTGCTTTGGACAATGGACGAGAGTACGATTGCTTGATTTGAATTTCTAAGTGTAGGGGTGTCAATTACACACACGTGGGGATATGTGATTAGAGTTTAGATAAGAGAAAGGAATGAAGAATAAAACTTGTATCTTTAATAGAGTTGATAGAAATTCCTAAGTGGAGATGAAACTCTAGAAGAAAAACTTAAGAAATGCTGAATTCTAAGTAATTTTATAGAACATGTACAATCTTAAGTTACACAATAAGGAAGTGTGAAGAATATGGGTGGATAATTTGCGGGGCGACGATAATAGAATTCCTTGTTAGAAAACCTAATTGGAGAGCAAAAGTTGAAAAACCAAGTTGATAGGATTTTGTGGGTGTAATCCGCTGAAAACCCTCAGGAGACAACACTCCTCCTACTAGGGACACCTAGAGGTTTAACGGCTTGTTGCACGTGCTCAGTGCAATCGTGTTTCCCTGCGAAAGTGCGGCTAGGTTAGAATAAATTAATAAGTTTGCTCGAGGACGAGCAAAAGATAAGTTTGGGGGTATTCGTTCATATCATAATATTGCAATTCATACGCCCCACTTTTATGCATTTTATAAGTAAACAGGTACTTTTGACGCTCGTTTGTTGTATGATACAGGATACAGGCTCTTGGAACGAAGACAGTGAGAAAAGATAGAAGATGATACAAAAGAGAGACTTTTTGACCAACAAGAAGATGGATCCGAGTCACGAAGAACAGGTTACAATTGTATGAAGCAGTCCGAAATGTCAAAGTGAACGGTCAAAAACTCCTTACAAGTTTTCACTGAAGATCTGGAAAAGACCAAGAAGCCAAACAGAGAAAAATAGTGAAGAACAAATAAGCCCAAGTACCCAGCATGAAGACCAGAGAAGATGGTGACATGAAGCCACTAAAGGGCCGCGGAACCGCGGCCCAAGGCCTATCATTGCCGCGGTTCCGCGGCCGTATGGTGCCCTTGTCGGCACCGACTTCTTGTATCGGTGCGACGGTGTGGGTGTTGGGATTTTTAGGGGGCAAATCTGTAATTGCATATCTACGAGAGTCTGTAACCCTAGCTTCACTGTTTGCTTATAAATTGTACTCAAAATCTGTAAAATGCATGCCTCTTATCAATCAATAAAATTCAGACTTGTTGGTGGATCTAGAGCATCACTTTTGTAAGCTTTTCTTTTAAATTTCTGCCTTAGTCTAATTTAATTCTTGCCCTAGGTATCTCATATTAATCTTGCAGTATTGTAACTTTACTACTTGCCGTAGTTAACTAGTCTAGCTCCTTTTAATCTGCAGTAAGTAATAATTCAAGATCTGAACAAAACATTTTAAAACATAATAACAAAATGTCGTTTTTCGAAAATTCCCTAATGAGCGAGTAAAACCCTCGCTTGTTAGGGTTAGGAACAAGGTAAGGAGTGAGAGATGAATATCTCTCACCTCCTTCAATGCCAACACATTTTCAAAACTAGAACTTCATGCATGCATGCATGATCCGCCCCCTACGGCACCCTACCTACGAGGTAACGGTGAACCGTAGTCTAAAAGGCCGGACATACATGACGTCCATGAAGATTGTAGCAATTAATAGGAAAGGACGGACAAGGATCTAGAGGAAGAAACTTCGTTTCTTCCTAATCATCCTAATCCCCTTTGCTAGTAATTGTTGTGATTTCTAAAAAGCTTTAATCAAATGGCATTGAAAGAGGTGACAATATTAATCTCATCAACCCTTCCTTCGACTTAACCCTAACAAGTTCTTTCATATCATATAAATTAGTTCTTTAAATCAATCGACAAAAACAAACAACAATCTGAACCAACTCGTTAAAACACAAAAAAAGAAAATTACACATCTCTGCGGATCGACCCGTACTCACCGGCTAGCTGCAAAGCGACGCCGTTTCTGATTACGGTAAACACAATTTTTGGACTAATCAAGAACCCGGTTACTTATGCTCTCCTCCTTGGGTCTATCCTAATGCGGAAAAGTAAATAATATACATCAATAATTACATCATCCTCAACCCGGAAGTGCCCCAAGAAAAGAATATTACATACAAGCTTTTACATGAATGAAAATGAAAAACTCTCATCTCATATAAAAACCCCGGCTATTCAAAACACGACGATCTAATATAATATATCGCAGCAACACATAACATCACATGTCATCAACGTAAGTAAATAAGACTATCCCAATTGTCTTTGACGTATAGCAACGAAACCGGCGATACACCACATATTACACTTACGGTCGTAGAAAAGAAAGTAAAAAACTACAACAGTTGGAATCCGCAACCATCTTAGACATCATAAACCCAACGCATCACATACATTGGATTTAATGCCCAACCAAATGAATTCCTTAGATATCACATGCCTAACAATTATAAACCCCGCAGTTTAGTTTCGATATTGAAAACACTTTCCAATAACCTGTTGGGTAATTCAACAAGATTCCCGATAACCTGATCGAATGCTCGTCGGAAACTTTAGTAGACGGCCGCACCCCCGATACCGTCGACAAAGTGCAGTAAGGCGGAACACCGCGGCCGCGAGCACCCGAACGGATGCTTTTGGCGACGGGGTTCTCCTACAGTCACTTGGTCGGGGCTATGCGGCGTGTCTGTCTAATAAGGTTACCCGGCGAGTATCCGCGTACGCTACGTAATTGCGGCGGACTTTTGATCAACATCAAAATCCCATGGCAACCGATCAAATGAGACTAAACTGCTAGATTTATAAAATTCAAATTAGTTATCTCATAACTATTATATGGATTCCAAATATTGTATCACAATCATAGATAGCTAGACGAAGTTAAACTTTTTGATCGAATAAGCAAGCATCCAAAATTTCCCAACAAGCTCAACACTTGAGCGGAGTTCAAAAAATACCTAGAAACTGTCACAGCTCTTATGAACCATCCATAGAAGGGCTGACTCATGCCTCACTCATGTCGCCATGGAACTATGGAAAACCCTAGGGTATGATCGCGGTTCCACGATCCAAAAAGACGAGTTTGGATATCGTTCTTCTAGAGGGTCTACAGAATCGCTTGCATGATTTTCTGAAAATTTTAAACTCGGAAAAATCCAACTCTTGGAAAATTTCTAGCGGGGAAAAATTGGGTTATTGATATCCGTTCAAACTTTTTAACATCGTCTAAATAACCGGAATAGATATTAGAATTACGATTACGAAATACTCCGAATTGCCTTTGCAGAAAGTTAATATCACATGCAAATTTAGTAAAAATAAACAACACCTGAAACACCAAAACCTAGACCCTGGAACACCATGAAAATTTGAACCCTGAATTCCCAAAATCGGCCGAGCTCACCGGTTTTATAGGTGATGTGGCCGGCCACTTTAAGCCCAAAATGCTTCAAATTTTCACAGCGTTTATGTTATATCACATACAACATTCTGCAGTTGTTTAAAATTTTTTTTGACACCTTTAAAAATTCGACAGAAACTAGAATTTATATCGGGTGTTTCGGAGTTGTTTCGGTTTCGTAATTCTAACAAATATCGATTAAAACTCTAGTTTGGCTCTGATACCACTACTGGGTTCCCTAGCACGGCAGCAAGGTTTAGGGAGGTATTGTCCATGCCGTTTAAAATTTTTGCCGTTCTAAAGAACCCTAACCCTAGAATTTTAATTAAAGATTTAAACAAACTAGCAATGTTAACATCTTAACATTTAAGTGAATGAGGAGTACAACCTTTGTAGACCGGTCCTTCACTTCTAAAGCTCCGTGTAGTAGTCCCTTCGCTCCAAATAGTGAACTCCTGAACTCTAGTAAGGGTTCACATGAAGAAATGAACAAGCTTGCTCGAAGTTTTCGAGGCCGAAGATGATCTACGTCGAGGAGACTTAAGCTCAAGCTATCTCTTCACTAAATTAGGGTTTAGTGAAGCAAACACCTTAAACTAAATGGCTAATAGTAGAAGATGATGAAATTCACTTTAGATTTAATTTTCTCACAATTTTTTCTCACCTTGAGAAAAGCTAGTGAGCTTTCTTATTGAGGAAGAAGAAGCTCAAGTGAAGAATGAGAGAATGAACTCATGAGGTGAGAATAGCAACCATGGGTGAGTTAGTGTCATACACTAACTCATGTATAGAATTAACCATGGCTAAACAATAATAATTGGGTTAATAAATATCTTCAAGTAAAACAAAAAGAGTGGACTTTGTCAATGGTTCCACAAGCTTCTACAAGTTTCAACCGTGTGACAATTTCCAACCAATTTTGATTTACTTTAAATAAATAAAAACCCTTCATTATTATTTTCATGGTGTGAATCTCATACACCCATGTCACATGTGGCATTAAGCATGACACAAATAAAATGTACATTAATACATATCACATATATACTAAATATACACAAGTGAGAAAAAGAATTCTTAAGTTAGCTAATATTAGTTAATATAAGTTACATATCAAATATATAATTATACATTAAATTATTAAATCAACACTTGATTTAATAATCCGGCTATATCACATACAACCGACTAATATCAAATGTAACAATCTATCAAATCAACACTTGATCTGATAACCCGGCTATATCACATATAACCGACCGATATCATATATCACGAGAATAGAATGCGGTATCACATACGTACATTAATCTTGGTCTCGTACATATCACATATGTGCTACTACTTCGTTTCGCATGAACCAGGAAACTTCTGTGTAGGACTCTAAAGACTCGTCAATACACCGGCAGTAGGTGATGATCATATCAAACACCCACAAGCCTCAAGCGGTCTGCTAAACGTAATGGGCACCCAGGTATTGAGCGATCAGAAGATCAACAATAAAGCCTTCTCATACTCCTGCGAATCCAGTCAGTAACACTACCGTACAGTCCGGTCTCTTTGTCAGATATGTCGCAAATCACAGTCTGGGGGTGGTATAACGTCAGACCCCAATAGCCTGATAAGTCATGTCGATGCAAGGTCCATAACGGTTCAAGAAACTACTAATAATACTTACCAGTAAATCTCAGCAACCCTCGCCAGGGATTTCATGTTATAGCCAATCGAGCATAGCGCAACATCAACTCCCAATACCGGAAGAGACGAATCCCCTCCTATCGCTCATTGCATCCATGTGACTTGGGACTGTACCCAAAAACCACCTTTTTGCACGATCTCTTGACCGTGGTATAGTGGAAATTAAAGCACAGTGGGAATCATACAAGACTCTATGACGATCTCGGGTCGACAGACTAACCTGTACCAGTGTCACCAGAGAACTGCTATCTGACGATAAGTATAATACCATCTAGGAGTTCTCGGTGAGTCCGTTCAGTGTACCCAGTCTCCACTGAGTACCCGTATACCTTCTCTGATGTCAAACACCAATGGATGTGGGATCATCCATCGCCCATCATATGGGTCAAGTAGCGCATGCGCTAGTCTACTCTAAAGTATCGATGCCCTGTCTCGATACTCCCACGACTAGGAACAATTATAGGGTGTACTTGTGGACTACCCTTAGCCCTACTAGTATGATCTCCATCATAGTCCTGGTATTCAAGTACACATCCTAAGGGCTTTGTCAACATGTGAGAACAAGACAGCATCACTTATACAAGTCAATATGTTAAGACAAAGTGCAACCAGATAGTATACTATCATGTCGAGCAAGAAAGTTCTCCCTATATATGTCCAAGCATCCACTACAATATACATCACATGTACAGTAATGGCCTCTAGGGCATATATATAACTAACAATCGCATGCCATCGGGCCTAGTAGAGCGAGATGCAGACCTCCGCAAGGAGCATTCGATATTGATGGAATTTTTAATGTAAATTTTAAGAAAAATATGATTTCTATTTAATAAATTAATTCTATATATTTTTAAATATTAGATATATATAAATACTATCAAAATATCTACTTTAAATATATTATATATATATTCCATGTTTTCCAATCAAAGAAATCACAAATGTCATGAAACTAGCTTTACAATTCAATACCATTCCAAGATTACACTAAAATATCATATACAATGAAAACTAGGTTATATTCACTAGAATATTTCACTTTATAAAAATTACAATTAAGAAAACTCTAAAAACGATAATGAAATACTTGAGGTGTATTTTGAAATTATATCAAAACTGTTTTACATAAAACCCTCTTAAGTTATATTAAATTACAATAAGGGCCCTAATAAATATATGTTTAAGCAGGACCAGTTCTCTTGAGCCTCAGGGAACCGGAGAATATGGGTGCTTACCTATCTAAGATAGACAATCTAACAACGGTGTTATCAACACGGTAATTGTCTTGGAAAAAGACACAAATCCTGCCTTCCATGTGTAGCAGTTACTGATAATTCCAAAACAATCAGGACTTCAATTCTGTTTAAAAGTTTGACTCGGTTCGAGTCATGGTCAAATCTGAATACAATCTGACTTGAATTAAATTCAAGTATAACTACAATACAACATGAATCCACGAATACCAGAATACAATCTATATCAATATGAACATGACCGAACCGAACCATGGATATACTCTGATTACATGACTATCCATTTATATCCATTCCGTTTACTGATATCATGGTTTCGGAAAGTCTTTCATTTACTATAAGACAATACAATCAGTATAATTAATGCAATCAATACAATAAACATTACGGGGTTTATAAAGGGGTTGACTGGTACGGGGCATGTTAAAGGTGGCACGAGATGGTCACTAAAAGACGTAATTACATCCATGCCGTTGTTCCGTGGTATTATCGACCGAGCTTTGTACTACGGGTTACTAAAGTCCATGGTGTAAGTTGGACTCCTTTAATATACACTGGCATATTCTGTACCAAGCTACAATAAGTACGTTAGTATAACAAATATAACATTACCTACTTCACCTGTTCTATTCTCTGTTTGTTCTTTTCCTTCTTTCTTTAGGACTTACCGAGCGATTGTTCACTGATGACATTCCTATTTTCTATTCTTCTTTGGAATGTTGTCAGGAGGACCCGACTCTGAGGAGTTCGAGATCAGCCAGGAGCACTTGGAGCAGTTCACAATAGACTACTGAGCAGCACAACAATTAGACTTTACTTGTACATACTTTTTATTTTAGTTCATGCCATTGTTTAGGCATTGCATTCTAGAGTTGTATTTATATTTCCAGTTGTATTGTAAAGGAATATTGAATAAATAAAATTTACTGTTCTTTTACATCTCTTCTTGTGTACGTTTTACTTTATATTGCTTAGATACACTTAGCGTATTTACTTCTGAGTAAATACATAGTGGACCCAGTCGCGTCCCCTTACCGTACACTGGGAAGCGGGGCGTAACAACTAGCAGTTGATATCATATAACAATAAATACCGGTGACATGGTACGTATGTCGTAAGGAAAAGATGCAATCTAAGTATGAACGGTACTAGGTACACAACTACATCTAGATTCACCAATATAAATCATATCTATTAAGAAGTTTAGAATCAAAGACTCCGTGAATCAAGAAAATCCAAATGTCGGCGATCCAGCCTCATAGTATCAGATGTGGTGCTATCATCGAACATCATTATCAGGTCACGAGTGCGGATCAATCATCCGGTATTCTATCACATACGTTATAATCCATCATATGGTGTCTTTAAATAGATTAAAGATATATCGTCCTATACATACACAAGGGTACGGATCTATAGTCCCGTACATCATATCATCCTTTATTCTCATTATAAGTCTCGGCGTAAGTATATGTGCAAATATACATATATCACTCCTATGTCATATCTATGTCGATCTCATATCGTCTCGATATTAATCTCATATCATATCTTATCATATGCATCTATATTTGCATATCGTCTTACATCCTCATATTAAGCATATCCGCTCGTGTTATCTTGTTTCATCATATCCTCCTATAAATATATATCATCTCGTACTTGTCCTCTTTCCAATCAAATATTTATATATCGCTTCACATCCTCATTTCATCATATCAAAATATCAATCTGAGTCACCTTATATTTATCATATCACCTTATACTAAATCCTTTGATCTCATCTGTAAGTTCATAGCATAGTTTTCTCCAAATTTATATTCTATATATCGGTTTTCTATTATATGATTGCGGGGGTGCAATACGACATCCACCCGACTTCCCCCGTAGATATAAATCTACTCACCTGCAATATCCTCGCATGGTCGAAGTCGATGTGCTTCGTTGTCTCGGAAGTCTACGTGAAGGTACCTACAATGAATACACAAATTCAAAATGCCATTGAAATCAAGTCCGAAAATCGATACGGCACACGATGTACTTATAGGTTAGAACATATAGCCTACGCACGCAAAACAACCAAATAACCCTCGTTGTTGTCGTACGAATGTCCAATGACTAAATCTAAATTCAAATATCAAAACCAATTTCAGAAATCGGAAAACACCATTTTCAGCAACTAAGGAAATCTCTCCCAGATTTTGGCACAGAGGGTCTAGGACAAAACTAACAACATAGAGGCTAAGTTATACGGTAAGTGAGTTACAGGCCAGAACCCTACACAAATGGCCAAAATTGGCCCGGCGAAATGCCAATTTTTGCCGGCGAAATGCCAATTTTTGCCGGTGTCGCCGGTCGGGTTAGGGAGGTTTGGTCTCTTCTTTTTGTAGTGGTCTTCTAGTGATATAACTAGGTCAGTGAAGTTGTTTGATTATCTTATAATCATCCCTAGTTGCTCCAGATTCCCTGTAGTCCTTACAATTTCCAAAAAACCGACATTGGAATATTTCGGTTTTCGGATTCGAGGTTCTAGTTCAAGTCCATCTTAGAATTCTAGCACTAAAAGGGTTTTGTGGCCACTACTAAACTTCCATTACACTTTCACAACCATAAAATCCCCTAATCCTCATCTAGGAAAATTCTAACCTCACTTGACCTCATTCGTTAAATTATAAACTACACTAGGATGTTAGAAAATCTACAAGATTAACTAAAGACATGGGTTTTACCTTATTTGGCAACTGAAGAATTTTCTTGAGTTGCTCAAAGTGCTCAAAGTCTTGACTTGATCCTACCATCATACTTGTAGTGAGCTTGGATACCATTTTTGTGAAGGCAGTATGAGTTTTGGTGGTGGTTTTGGAGATGGTAGAGGGTGGTAGTGGAGGTGGAGGATGAGGGAGAATGAAGATGATGAAGGAATAAAGGAAAGAATGCAAATGAAGAAAGAGGAATGATGGTGGGGGATGCCATGGTCTATATGACCTCTCTCTCTCTCTCTCTCTCTCTCTCTTACTCTTATGCCCATACTTCTTGGTCTCACTTGTCCCCCCTCTCTTATCCTTTTCTTTTATTTATCATTTTAAAAGCAAAACAACAAGGCAACAAACAATATAAATAAAACCATGGTGCAAATAATTTGTAGTAAGTGTTTTTGCAACATACTTTGTTGCATGCCATGTACATAAGCAAGATTAATGCATAATTAGTGAAATATCAATCGAGTTTAGAAATAAACCCATAAACAAATAATCATATAAATATTTATAACATATCCAAATCACATAATTATCTTAAAAATCAATAATTCATATAAATTTTCCAAATATTTTCCAAACTATCGGTATATAATTATACTACTTCATTTAAAACTAATTCTCATACTTTAATAATATTAATGAAATTTATTATCTTAATTATTTAAATTCCCAAAATAATAATTTATTTTCTGAAATATTACAATCTTCCCCCCTTAAATAAATTCGGTCTCCAAACCCCCCTAAATACTAAAATATTTCAATTATCAGTTCAACTCAACGGGGCTCTGAAATCACGGAATACACAGAAATACCACAGCGCATCGTTTGCGCATGAAAACGAGTACGAAACTCAAAATCAATTTCTGTCAAGCATCACGCAATCACTGGAGTTATAATGGAAATACAAATATCGAAATCCACTACTGAAATCCATATATATTATAGTCAAAATCATAATAAGTATAAAGTACACATCCTCTAAAAACTGAATAAAACACATAAAAAATCTTTTCTGAATCGCCATGTGATACGTAACTCACGGCACAAGTGACGGACGCTTATTTGTAAAGTAGTAAATATATACCTATATATGTTTTGCTCAAATTATACGTTCCGCCTTTTTTTTGAAATATTCCAAAAGGTTTTCCTTTGTAAAAGTTCGTGTTACTCACGGACACGTAGGAAATAGCGAGACTATAGCTCCTTTTTGAAAACCTCATGGTAAACTTTTGATGCATGCAAAGTTCTTAGGTCTATCCTCAGATCAGTCCTGCTCGGCTACTATATAATATAGTATCCATCATGAAAATATGATACTTAAACGTAAAAATCAGCCTCAAAAGGTGTATCTAACATCACGTGCGTCTGGTACGCACGGAAAATCAAAGCCAAATACCAGTGCCACGAATGTGCACAAAAGCCAAACTAAGTGCAACGGGTGTGCACGGAAGCATCTGTCAAGTGCAACGGGTGTGCACGACAAACTCAACCCAGCGCAATTAACATGCACGAATAAAATCTCAATCAAGTGCATCCGGTATGCATAAAATCTCATACCATGCTCCCAATAGCGTGAAAATCCAAATCAAGTGCGTTAGGTCCGCACAAAAACATCTAGTGCAGTAAAACGCATGAAAACGAACGTCAAGTGCAACGGTGCACGAAAACATAATCTAGTGCAACAAATGCATGAAAACATAACCTCAGGTGCACAAGGTGCCCGAAAACTCATCAATATCTCAAATACACACAAAAACAATACCAAGCGTGCCAAGGTGTATTAAAATCGTAAACGTGTACAACTGCATGCACAAATCCATATCAATGCACTGCAAGCACATGTAAGCTATATCGAGTGAATAAGTCATGTCGAGTGCTTACAACATGCACGAAATCAAATCGATTGCGTCAAAAACATAGAGTCACAAATACATGCAGCCAAGGCACAAAATCGATATCAAGTGCAATAACTGTGGACAAAATATAAATTTCCAGTAGGTGCAGCCATGGTGCACGAAAACAATATCATGAAACTCAATTATCGAAACTCAAATCCAAATGATAAAAGTGTGATACTCGGATCATAAGCCGCGAATCGCAATAAATGACATTAAGGTACACCTCCTTCAATGTCGAAAAATGCCGGTGTGCCCCAAGCAGGCAGAGAAAGAACATCCGCTTGCCTCATGCTCACGGTCGGGCGTCTTCGGTCTCTGGGTCCTTGCTTTCTCGGTGGATCACCAATCTCACAATCTTTCCGCTCGTCGGCCCGGTCAGGTGTACTGACGGACAGTTCCATTCTGGTACTCCTCTGATCATCTCTTGGCCAATCAACATGACCACTCGCAAACGGCACGTTATTGACGACGGCATCTGGCCCTCTGAATATGCGTGGTACAACTGATCCTGGATTCAAATCCTTATCGCTACGGTGACCTGGAAAGAACCTGTTTAGGTTTCTTCCGATCTCGCCTATGCAGAACTATATGGGGTTGTCACTCTTTACATAAATCATTTTCTCATTTCCAGACAGCTGCATCCTTAGCACGGCTTCCCTATGGAATTTGGCCGTATCCATCGCCTCTGCATACATATCGATCTTCTGGCATTCATAAGGAGTAACAACGGTTCGTCAATATTTCGTATGAACCTCTTGTTCCACCTGTCTTCATCATCACCCACATTGATATCATAACTTGCGGGCTAAGTGCTGCAATTCGTTCTCGGCTACAGTCAATCCAGAGTCTCTCATACGGACTCAAAATTACGAACTCGGGTAACTTCACCACTCTGTGGAAGATATCAAGCTGATAGCATTCTTGGGAACCCGTCCAATTTATCGGAGAAATACGCTTCATTCATCCGTTCCCGATCCACTCACAACGCGTCTGGGTGAGTTCCTTCTATCAGAAGATGGTGAACTTATCGATCTCATATCGGAGCATTCAAGGACAATGTCCTCTCTTGCTCGATTTACTCTAGATCTGAGTAAAATCCTCTAAACTGGAATTCTTTAACTCAACTGAGCCTGCATCGGCGCGTCCAATTAGAAAAATCATCTCAGTCGTTCAACTAAAGATAGACTAGATATCTTCTGTTACATCTCTGTCTGAAAGCTCCACCGGTTTCAGCTCATAAACTCTGGAGGCGACATCCCATCAGTCTCGGCAACAGTTGGGTCATCTGTCTGCACGGTAGACAACATCACGATCTCTAAGATAGGATGTATATCAACAGTCCTATCAATCTGGCAGACTCTATAAATGGCCCGATCATCCAGTACAGATCCAAACACTCGCCTCAAACAATAGGTCTCAGCACAAACACTATCCCGAAACGTCCCTGTGTCACCGGAAAATATCATGGTCAGCCCTAGTCCGTGACGAGCTCGCTCTGACCGCATCTCTAGCAGCAACTCTCCATGCGCTCAAGCCATGGTGACAGGAACCTCAAACAGGTATCGATGAAGATAGATCAAAAGAACGAAAGGAATTAACAGGTCCAAAATAGATATATGATCATATGAACGAAATGAAATCAATAAGAGTATGATCATAGGAACGAATAGAAGCACGAATCTCAAGAATGTACATCCTAAGGTCACTTAAGTAGATCAGCGTCTCGTAAGTATGCCGTGGAACATACACACGGTACGTCACTCTACTTAAACTACCAACTCCATCAATCAAGGTCATCCTATAAGGTGAAAACTTGGGTCCCAAAAACCCCTCCTTAGTCAAGTCTAAGTTCCATAAGGTCAAGCCTAAACTCGATCCAAGGTTAAACCTAATGCTTTGATACCAACTTTGTCACGACCCGGAATTTAGCTCGTGACCGGCGCTTAAATCATGCAACGTCTAAAGGCGTAACGTAATTCAAGTAAGACGAAGCCCAGAAATCTAAACCTTTTTGTGGAAAATAGTGGAGGTGCAGTTTTGAAATAAGGTATAATGAAATCAAGATTTTCTTTAAATACATAGATAATGATATAAGAAAATGCAAGTGGATTATACTATAGTTGAAAACTTTTTTTGTCCTTTTTTAAAAATTTGGGAAGCACCTTCCTTGTATATTTTGATCCAAAACCACATACAAGCAATATATAGAGGCATCCCTAAGTGGGAGCTAGCTCTTCGCCAATCGACGGAATCAAAACCACGAAATAAAGCAGTAAACATATATACGACGCCCAACGGTGAAGATCAATACAGAAAGAATTAATGAATAAAGCAAGAGATCATCAACCCACAAGAAACAAATATGCGCCCATCGCTCTAAGTCTCACTAATACAAGTCTGACTAGGTCTACCAATATACAAAGTCTAGTTTCTGATTTGATGGAGTTTATCTAGATATAATAGAATATAAAAGGTGTATGGTTCCTAGGCACCCTAGTGAGGTCTCACAAGGCATCGAACATGCCAATTTCTAAAAAAAATGGTGCCGAGAAACCCTAGACTACGGATCGTTGCTAGAATTCTAGGCGAAATATAAATCTAGTTAACAATTTAACTAAAGTTAAGATGCTACAACCTTTGTAGATCCGGATACCCACTTCCTTAGCTCCACGAGGGCGTCCTCTCGCTGTCCATCTTGAACCTTGGACTCTCGTGACGGCTTCATCGGAGAAACGTGCGGAATAGGTCGTCGGCTTCGTGTCAAAGACGATCTACGTCGAGGTTGCACAAGCTCAAGCTCCGACTTCACAAAGTTGTGAAACTTGTGAAGAAAACACCCAAAACAACTTGGCAAGAGGTAGAGGGTGAAGAAATAGGAGGTGGGTTCACTTTAGATTTGGATTTCTCTCACTAAAACTCAAGTTGCCATTGATGTAGCAAGCTTGAAGAAGAAGAAGAAGATGAAGAAGATGATAATAATGTTATGATAAGTAATTGAAATAAAAAGGAAAATCAATACTTATCATAAAGTAAACCATGGTTATGTGTAGAGAATTGACCAAGGTTAGATTAGTGGTTAGGGTTAAGGATGAAGACAAAAGGGATGACTTTGGTCAAAGTTTCATGAAGCTTCAATAAGCTTCATGAAGAAAAGAAACCCTTTTTGTTTTCTTTCACCTAATTAAATGAATAAATAATGGATAAATAATTAAGTGAATAATCAAAAACCCTAACCCTTATCATAACCATGGTTCAATTCTTCACACAAAACCAAGTTATTATGCATCATCAATCATGATACAAATAAGTGTACACAAAACATATCACATATACAATGTGCACACCAAGTGAGAAAAATCCGTTTAAAGTGAACCAATACTAGTTAATGCAAAGTAATATATCAAATATATAATTATACATTAAATCATTAAATCAACATTTGATTCAATGATCCGGTCATGTCGCACATAACCGACTAGTATTCAATGTATCGATTTATCGAATCAATGATTCGATAACTAGGTCATATCGAATATAACCAATCGAAACATATATCGTGAGAATGAAATGCGGTATCACATACATGCATTATTCTCGGTCCTGCACACATCTCATATGCGCTCCTATTTCGTTTCGCTTGAACCAGGAAACCTCTGTGTAGGACTCTAAAGACTCGTCAATACGCCGGTAGCAGATGATGATCATATCAAACACCCACAAGCCGCAAGCGGTCTGCTAAACGTAACGGCCACCCGGGTATTGAGCGATCAGAAGATCGACGAGCTAGCCCGCTCACACTCCTGCGAATCCGACCAGTAACACTTACCGTACAGTCCGGTCTCTTCGTCTGATATGTCGCATATCAAGTCTAGGGGTGGTAAATGTCAGACCCCAATAACCCGATAAGTCGTGCCGATGTGAGGCTCATAACGGGTCGAGAAACTACTGGTAACACTTACCAGCAAATCTCTGATCAGCCCTGGCCAGGGACTTCCCTGTTACGGCCAATCGAGCACAGCGCAACATCAACTCCCAATACCGGGAGAGACGAAACCCCTCCTATCGCTCATTGCCTCCATGTGACTCGGGACTGTGCCCAAAGACCACCGTTTTGCACGCCCTCATGGACGTGGTAAGGTGGAGATCAAAGCACAGTGGGAATCACACAAGACTCTATGACGATCTCGGGTCTACAGACTAACCTGTACAAGTGTCACCTGAGGACTGCCATCTGACGTGAGGTATAATACCATCTGGGAGTTCTCGGCGAGTCCGTCCAGTGTACCCAGTCTCCACTGAGCACCCGTATACCATCTCTGATGTCAAACACCAATGGATATGGGATCATCCATCGCCCATCATATGGGTCGAGAAGCGTATACGCTAGTCTACTCTGGTATATCGATGCCCCGTCTCGATACACCCACGACTAGGGACCTTGAAGGATGTACTTATGGACTACCATGTCCCCACTAGTATGATCTGCATCATAGTCCAGGTAGTCAAGTACAATTCCTAAGGGCTTTACCAACATGTAACTATAAGACAGTATAAAGAGACTAGTGTACATGTTAAGATAAAGAGTAACCAGATAGCATACTATCATATCGTGCAAGAAAGTCATCTCTATATATGTCCAAGCATCCAATATAATATACAACATCTGTACAATACTGGCCTCTAGGGCATACATACAACTAACAATCTCCCACTTGCACTAGGGCTAGCTGCTGTAGTATCGCATACCGAGCATCCCGAAGTGTCTCTCAAACTGTATCTGGGGAATGGCCTTCGTGAGTGGATCCGCCGTGTTGTTCTTCGTGTCAACCCTCCTGACCTCGATCTCCCGGCGATCAACTATCTCCCGGATCAGGTGATACCGCCTCAGAATATGCCTGGATCGCTGATGGGACCTGGGTTCCTTGGCCAAAGCCACCGCTCCATTGTTATCGCAATACAAAGGTATTGGACGCTCAATGGATGGAACCACTCCAAGTTCAGTAATGAACTTCTTGATCCAGACAGCCTCTTTGGCAGCATCGTTGGCAGCGATGTATTCAGCCTCCATTGTCGAGTCTGCCACGGTTTCCTGCTTGGAACTCTTCCAGCTAACCGCCCCTCCGTAAAGGGTAAAGACAAAGCCCGACTGCGACTTAGAGTCGTCCTTATCACTCTGGAAGCTCGAATCGGTAAAGGACTCCACTTGGAGTTCTCCGTTACCATACACCAAGAACATATCTCTAGTCCTTCGTAAGTACTTGAGAATGCTCTTCACAGCTGTCCAGTGACTCTCTCCAGGATCAGCTTGATACCTGCTCACTACACTTAGTGAGTATGCTACATCGGGTCTGGTACATAGCATCGCATACATGATAGAGCCTACTGCCGAAGCATAGGGTATCCCTTGCATACGAGCTCTCTCCAAATCAGTCTTGGGAGACATCTCTTTGGAGAGAGTGACTCCAAAGATCGTGGGTAAGTTCCCACGCTTGGACTCTTCCATACTAAACCTCTTTAGTATGGTGTCAACGTACCTGGATTGGGACAATCCCAAAATCCGTTTGGATCTATCTCTATAGATCCTAATCCCCAATATGCAGGAGGCATCACCAAGATCTTTCATTGAGAATCTTTGTGATAAGAAGAGCTTAACCGATTGCAGCATAGGAATATCATTTCCTATCAAGAGTATGTCGTCCACGTACAATACGAGGAAGACAACCTTACTCTCTGCCACCTTCCTGTAGATACAAGGTTCATCTGGATTTTTGACGAAATCAAACTCTTTGATAACGACGTCAAAGCAGATGTTCTAACTCCGCGATGCTTGCTTTAATCCATAAATGGATTTAAGCAGCTTGCACACCTTCCCGCTGCTCCCACTGTCTACGAAGCCCTCTGGCTGAGTCATGTACACGCACTCTTCTAAATCACTATTTAGAAAGGCGGTCTTAACATCCATTTGCCAGATTTCGTAGTCATGAAAGGCAGCAATGGCAAGCATGATCCGGATGGATTTAAGCATAGCCACTGGAGAAAAGGTCTCGTCATAGTCCACACCTGGTCTTTGACGAAAACCCTTTGCTACAAGTCTAGCTTTGAAAGTCTCCACTTTCCCATCTACACCAAGTTTCTTCTTAAAGATCCACTTGCTCCCAATGGGTTTTACCCCTTCAGGAGCAACTTCCAAAGTCCATACTTTGTTGGTGTACATGGATTCCATCTCGGACCGCATTGCATCCAGCCATTTCACAGAGTCACCACTCGTGATGGCCTGCTCGAAGCTAGTTGGGTCATCATCCTCCATGATGCAATCCTCACTTCCACCATCAATGAGAAAGCCGTAGTATCTCTCAGGTGGACGAGAAACCCTACCAGATCGGCGGAGAGGCTGAGGTTCGTCGGGTACTACCGAATCTTCTGGTTCCACTAAATCTTCAGTTATAGTTTGTGTTTCTGGAACTTCTTCCAGTTCTACCTCAGAGCCATTAATCTCTTTTGCAAGAAATTCCTTTTCTAAAAAGGTGGCATGTTGAGCAATAAACACCTTTTGTTGTCCACTGTGGTAGAAATAATATCCATTTGAATGTTTAGGATATCCCACAAACTTACATAAAACTGACCGTGCCTCGAGTTTGTCTGGATTTTGCCTTTTGACATAGGCCAGACAACCCCATATCTTAACTCGTTTAAGACATGGTCTCTTCCCACTCCATATCTCATATGGTGTGGTAGGTACAGATTTAGATGGAACTTGATTCAATAGGTATGCCGCTGTCTCAAGTGCATACCCCCAGAAGGAAATAGGTAACTCAGCTGTACTCATCATAGAGCGCACCATATCTAATAGGGTGCGATTCCTCCACTCCGATACACCGTTGTGCTGTGGTGTATAAGGAGGAGTAAGCTGAGAGAAAATCCCATTCTCTTTTAGGAAGTCCAGGAATTCATTGCTCAAGTATTCACCTCCTCGATCAGATCGAAGGATTTTAATACTTTTTCCGGTTTGTTTCTCGACTTCTTGTTTATATTCTCTAAATTTCTCAAAAGCTTCAGACTTGTGTCTTATCAAGTACACATGTCCGTATCTTGAGAGATCGTCAGTGAATGTAATGAAGTACGAAGAACCATCCCTGGCATGTGTAGACATTGGACCGCATACATCACTATGTACTAGTCCCAAAAGTTCGGTAACTCTTTCTCCGTGTCCCGTAAACGGAGTTTTGGTCATCTTGCCTTTGAGACATGACTGGCAAGTGTCATAAGATGAAAATTCGAATGGTTTCAAATACCCATCCTTATGCAACTTAGCCAGTCATGTCGCATTGATGTGACCCAGTCTACAATGCCACAAGAAGGATTCGTTGAGTTCAGAACTCTTCCACTTGTGTGTGTTTGTTATGCTCAGAACTGTTGATTGATTTAGAACATAAATGCCATTGCATAACGTGCCTGATCCAACCAACTTTTGGTTATGGAAAATGTTCATAACATTGTCCTGTAATACAAAATTATATCCCTCTTTACTTAATAAAGAAACCGATATAATATTGCATATCAGGTTCGGCATGTAATAGCATTCGTTCAGAACCAATGTATTACCAGTTGGTAATACAAGGTGATATTCCCCGACAGTCTTAGCTGCAACAATTGCACCATTTCCAACTCTAATGTCTTTATCACCTTCTCCAAGTTCTCTACCTTTCTTGAGCCCATGTAACTGATTACATATATGGGATCCTGACCCGGTATCTAATACCCAGGACGTAGAGCAAATGGAGAAACAGTTCTCAGTAACGAACACACCCGAAGAAAATGCATCAACATGTACTTTCTTCATTCGGGTGGCATGGGAATCCTGGTATTCCCCTATATCCTGTTCATTCCTATAACTCTTATAAGAATGAACGGAACCAACGTTCCCCAGCACAGTATAACATGCGGGTTCGGTCAATACATCCATATTATTATCTTCATTAGGGCATGAAATGGTCGCTACCTGGAGAGAGAGAAGAAAACACTTTAGCGTATGCTCGTGCAAGATCAGATTGGTTATTATCTTATCTAATCAGGATGGCTCCCACTGCTTTTTATCAAATCTTCCTCCAAACCCTAAAAGGAAAGACTAGCCGGGATTAATTACACACTACAAGTTCGCCAATCTTTCAGCCAGGCCAGTGTCGGTACTTTGAGGGAGGTCCCCCGTGCTTTCGCATGAACCTAATTAATGTTAACCTCGTTTTCCCAGAGGCGTAACCTCGTTAACACCTTTCTAGACACCTACTTGATCGGCTAATTGCAATGTGTAAAACTCTCCCAGGAGTAACTCTTACTCGCAGCGGGTATCGGGATCCAACTATCTCATAAAAGGTATGCAATCTCATTGCAAATTTCAACTCTTGAAATTCCCGATAATATTTTGCCCCTAGTGTACCATGACCTTGACAGAGGTCAACAAATCATAGTGCACTAGTCAAGTTCAACCCGTCATTTCTTGATTGAATCAAACCCACCCGCACGACCCTTGACAGAGGTCAACAAGGTCGCACGACTACCCTAATCCAATCACATCACATGCTTTGCAGATAATTACTAGTTAGCTACCGCACACTACGCCTTGACAGAGGTCAACAAACGTAGCACGAATACTAAATAGTCTTTATCTGAAATGACGGAGGGCTACGTCAGGTTTTTCTGAAAACCTATTGCGTAATGAACTCGATATCGTTGTAGAATCAAATGAAGTTTTGAAATGGAGTGATTTTGCGGCTTTTCTAGTTTTGCTAAAGGAGTCTTTCCCGGTGAAGGGATCTCGGTCCTTTCCTCGTCGAATGAGGTGCGGGATATATCATATATATCGCTGTGCAAAGCAAAAACCCAAAAGCAGTCAAAATCAAACCGAGTGTGTAGCATCTGCCAGTTATTGCTAAAGGAGTCACTCCCGGTGAAGGGATCTCGGTCCTTTCCTCATCGAATAAGGTGCGGGATATATCATATATATCGCTGTGCAAAGCAAGAACTGTAGCTACCTGTTTTATTTTAAAATTCGATTCCACAACATCTTAGGTTTCTTATCTTTCATTAATCACATTAATGAAGTCCCATCATTTAAATACCTAAACATCACAGATAGATATGACGTACACTTATGCCATCCGCATTCGCCTCGATGTCCCCTCGTGCACCGTTAGGTTAGGTAACTAACGACAGAGCAGGGCAGGGCTAGCGCGGGTGTAAAACATAAGTAACGTCCATATAATATATCATATATACTATATACTATATCCATCACACAACATCACAACACAGATATCGCAGCAGAATAAACATATGAAATATTGGATATACTAGGACGTCCGTGTTTTCAATACGAGCCAGTATAAAACACGGATTCCACGGTCGTGATGAATAGCCAATCCCACACCCCTAGACCCCTACGAGAGCGGCAAGCAACCCTGCCAATTCTAGGGTTAGGAGACCCGGACTCGACTCCTCGAGTTGGTCTTCCACTGGACCCCAGAACCCGGTTACTTGTGCTCCCCTCCTTGGGTCTATCCTAATGCGGAAAAGTAAATAATATACAAAGGGTGACAACTTCCGCTACCTGGAAGTGCCCCAAATAAAAGAATATTACATACAAGTTTTTACATGAATGAAAATGAAAAACACTCATCTCACATAAAAACCCCCGGCTATTCGAACACGACGATCCAATATAACATATCCAGCAACACATAACATCACATGTCATCAACGTAAGTAAGTATGCATACCCCAATTGTCGTTGACGTATAGCAACGAAACCGGCGATATGAACATACTACACTTACGGTCACAGAAAAGA
The DNA here is from genome assembly GCA_030015575.1 of Agapanthus africanus. Taxonomy (NCBI): domain Eukaryota; kingdom Viridiplantae; phylum Streptophyta; class Magnoliopsida; order Asparagales; family Amaryllidaceae; genus Agapanthus; species Agapanthus africanus. Next base: position 645,075,339 of record CM057342.1, read on the forward strand.
AAGTGTAAAACTACAACAATTGGAATCCGCAACTCCTTTAGACATCGCATGCCTAACAGATATAAATCCCGCATTTTAGTCTCATTATCGAAAACTCTTTTCAATATCATGTGGGAATAAACTGCTAGATTTATAACAACCATTCAGTTATCTCATAACTGTTTGTGAATTCCAATTATTGTATCACATTCCAGATAAACAGAAAATGTTAAACTTTCCGATCGAACAGTCGAATACCCAAGTTTTCCCGATACAGCTCAACACATGAAATAAGTCTAACAACATTCAGTTCGTGCCTCAGTAGCAACGGTCCAGCCGTAGAAGGGTCAAGCCAACGCCTCATATGTGGCACGCCGTACTGCCCCAAACCCGAAGGTTCAAAGGGCAGTTCAAGACGGTCACATAATCGAGTTAAGGTTTGTTGTCTTCTAGAGGGTCCATCGCGTTACTTGCACTACTTAGAACGTCGTTAAACTACGGAAAAATCCAACACTTGGAAATTTCCCGACAGGGGAAAAATTGGGTAATTATATCCGGTCGAACTTTTTAACATATTCTGAAAATTATCCGGAAATACACAAAAGACGAAATTTGATACTCCGATCGAAACACCGAATCCCCAAAACAATTCCAGAAAATTCAACTCTTGAATAAATATTAAAAATTCCCAGAAAATCCAGCATAATTAAATATGAGTTACTGTGCAAACATTAATGCGCAATATGAACAGTGAGCGGCGGAAGCGCGGCAGAAGGCATGCTTCTGCCGCGTTTCCGCGGCTGTTTAGATGAATCAAGAGATCGTGTTTCACCATAACTCATAGATATTCCTGCTGAATTTTTTAGACATTTTTAATCGGGAAAAATCCCGGTTTTTAGAAAATGTACAGAGAGCATAATAGATTTGGTGTTTCGGGTTCGTTCGGACTTCAAATCGCGTCTAGACTTCGCCTAAGGCTCTAGCTAGGCTCTGATACCACTGTATGGTTCCTAGGCACCCTAGTGAGGTCTCACAAGGCATCGAACATGCCAATTTCTAAAAAAAATGGTGCCGAGAAACCCTGGACTACGGATCGTTGCTAGAATTCTAGGCGAAATATAAATCTAGTTAACAATTTAACTAAAGTTAAGATGCTACAACCTTTGTAGATCCGGATACCCACTTCCTTAGCTCCACGAAGGCGTCCTCTCGCTGTCCATCTTGAACCTTGGACTCTCGTGACGGCTTCATCGGAGAAACGTGCGGAATAGGTCGTCGGCTTCGTGTCAAAGACGATCTACGTCGAGGTTGCACAAGCTCAAGCTCCGACTTCACAAAGTTGTGAAACTTGTGAAGAAAACACCCAAAACAACTTGGCAAGAGGTAGAGGGTGAAGAAATAGGAGGTGGGTTCACTTTAGATTTGGATTTCTCTCACTAAAACTCAAGTTGCCATTGATGTAGCAAGCTTGAAGAAGAAGAAGAAGATGAAGAAGATGATAATAATGTTATGATAAGTAATTGAAATAAAAAGGAAAATCAATACTTATCATAAAGTAAACCATGGTTATGTGTAGAGAATTGACCAAGGTTAGATTAGTGGTTAGGGTTAAGGATGAAGACAAAAGGGATGACTTTGGTCAAAGTTTCATGAAGCTTCAATAAGCTTCATGAAGAAAAGAAACCCTTTTTGTTTTCTTTCACCTAATTAAATGAATAAATAATGGATAAATAATTAAGTGAATAATCAAAAACCCTAACCCTTATCATAACCATGGTTCAATTCTTCACACAAAACCAAGTTATTATGCATCATCAATCATGATACAAACAAGTGTACACAAAACATATCACATATACAATGTGCACACCAAGTGAGAAAAATCCGTTTAAAGTGAACCAATACTAGTTAATGCAAAGTAATATATCAAATATATAATTATACATTAAATCATTAAATCAACATTTGATTCAATGATCCGGTCATGTCGCACATAACCGACTAGTATTCAATGTATCGATTTATCGAATCAATGATTCGATAACTAGGTCATATCGAATATAACCAATCGAAACATATATCGCGAGAATGAAATGCGGTATCACATACATGCATTATTCTCGGTCCTGCACACATCTCATATGCGCTCCTATTTCGTTTCGCTTGAACCAGGAAACCTCTGTGTAGGACTCTGAAGACTCGTCAATACGCCGGTAGCAGATGATGATCATATCAAACACCCACAAGCCGCAAGCGGTCTGCTAAACGTAACGGCCACCCGGGTATTGAGCGATCAGAAGATCGACGAGCTAGCCCGCTCACACTCCTGCGAATCCGACCAGTAACACTTACCGTACAGTCCGGTCTCTTCGTCTGATATGTCGCATATCAAGTCTAGGGGTGGTAAACGTCAGACCCCAATAACCCGATAAGTCGTGCCGATGTGAGGCTCATAACGGGTCGAGAAACTACTGGTAACACTTACCAGCAAATCTCTGATCAGCCCTGGCCAGGGACTTCCCTGTTACGGCCAATCGAGCACAGCGCAACATCAACTCCCAATACCGGAAGAGACGAAACCCCTCCTATCGCTCATTGCCTCCATGTGACTCGGGACTGTGCCCAAAGACCACCGTTTTGCACGCCCTCATGGACGTGGTAAGGTGGAGATCAAAGCACAGTGGGAATCACACAAGACTCTATGACGATCTCGGGTCTACAGACTAACCTGTACAAGTGTCACCTGAGGACTGCCATCTGACGTGAGGTATAATACCATCTGGGAGTTCTCGGCGAGTCCGTCCAGTGTACCCAGTCTCCACTGAGCACCCGTATACCATCTCTGATGTCAAACACCAATGGATATGGGATCATCCATCGCCCATCACATGGGTCGAGAAGCGTATACGCTAGTCTACTCTGGTATATCGATGCCCCGTCTCGATACACCCACGACTAGGGACCTTGAAGGATGTACTTATGGACTACCATGTCCCCACTAGTATGATCTGCATCATAGTCCAGGTAGTCAAGTACAATTCCTAAGGGCTTTACCAACATGTAACTATAAGACAGTATAAAGAGACTAGTGTACATGTTAAGATAAAGAGTAACCAGATAGCATACTATCATATCGAGCAAGAAATTCATCTCTATATATGTCCAAGTATCCAATATAATATACAACATCTGTACAATACTGGCCTCTAGGGCATACATACAACTAACAAAAGGTATAAGAGTGGGAACGATCCAAGTGTGTCCCACCTATTATAGCAAAACACCCTGATGGAACTGTGTGCCAGCGATACCGCTACTGATCCAAGAGTTCGAACCTGCAAGAAAACTGTGGCACAATGGGGGTGAGTTACCAACTCGTGAGTAGAAAACATTAGCAGGTAGAAATCGGAAAAAAGTGACTCCTAGATCATACCGTAACATGAAGGTAATACTATGATATCTAAGGTGACTATGTGTGCATATGTATCAACAATGCCAATGAGTACATGTAACATCACATCGTTGAAATCATGTGCCTGTATGTATGAGGAAATCAACCAACATGTGTCCATCAACGACATATTAATATCATGGAACCTGAGTGTCCAGCATCGACACTCTAAACATCATAAAAACCCGTATCCAGCATCGACATGCAAATCCTGCCGCATCCTCTGATCGGCCCTCATATCCATCTCACGATTCCGGTCGGTATCCTCCGGATAACCGCCGGGTCCAAACTATCACCGGTAGGTAGTACTCCCCCTGCCAGGCTCATCGTCATCCCCACGATCTTCTTTTCCTGGGGTACCTTACCGGATCCACCATATACCTGCAGACGGTTCATCCAACTCCTCGAATCGGGTCTCGAAAACAAGCTCAGAACCAAGAAAACTCATGGTGGACACCTCGAAATCACATCACGAGAAACCGTGTTTTTAAAAAAATTCATAATTTCCTTTGAAATATAACCGCGGTTCTCAAATCCAGAAATCTCATGAAAACAGTATCTCAATGTATAAAACCATAAAGTCCGATGTATGCAAATATAGAACAGTAATATGTGCATATCAAGTATATCATGCAAATATGTCAAGTGAGAGTACTAAAAATGAATGTACTTTACGGTTATGAAAACTATCATGATATGGGAGTTCTACTGTGCAAGTGGCATGGCAATTACTGATGATGAATGTGTGTGAGCCGGCAAATCGGTGTAAGTGTAACATACGCATCATCGGTAATTGTGCAGGTGTACTAGCAGCTGATATCATTTAACATTAAATACCGGTGACATGGTACGTATGTCGTACGGAAAAGATGCAATCTAAGTATGAACGGTACAAGGTACACAGCTATATCTAGATTCACCAATATAAACCATATGTATCAAGGAGTTAAGAATCAAAGACTCCCTGAATCAAGACAATCCAAACGTCGGCGATCCAGCCTCATAATATCAGATGTGGCGCTATCATTGAACATCATTATCAGGTCATGAGCACGGATCAATCATCCGGTATTCTATCACGTACGATATAATCCATCGTACCGTGTCATTAAATAGATTAAGGATCTATCGTCTTATACATACACAAGGGTACGAATCTATGGTCTCGTATATTATATCATCCTTTATTCTCATTATAAGTCTCGGCGTAAGTATATGTGCAAATATACATATATCACTCCCATGTCGATCTCATATCGTCTCGATATTAATCTCATATCATCTCGATTTCAATCTCATATCATATCTTATCATATGCATCTATATTTTCATATCGTCTTATATCCTCTTATTAAGCATATTTGCTCGTGTTATCTTATTTCATCATATCCTCCTATAAATATATATCATCTCGTACTTGTCCTCTTTCTAATCATATAACTATATATCGCTTCACATCCTCATTCCATCATATCAAAATATCAATCCGAGTCACCTTATATTTATCATATCACCTCATACTAAATCCTTTGATCTCATCCATAAGTTCATAGCATAGTTTTCTCCAAATTTGTATTCTATATATCGGTTTTCCATTATATGATTGCGGGGGTGCTATACACCATCCACCCGACTTCCCCCGTAGATATAAATCTACTCACCTGCAATATCCTCGCATGGTCGAAGTCGATGTGCTTCGTCGTCTCAGAAGTCCACGCGAAGGTACCTACAATGAATACAAAAATTCGAAATACCATTAAAACCAAGTCTGAAAACCGATACGGCACACGAAGTGCTTATAGGTTAAAACCTATAGCCTACGCACGCAAAACAACCAAATAACCCTCGTCGTTGTCGTACGAACGTCCAACGACTAAATCTAAATTCATGTATCAAAACCAATTTCAGAAATCGGAAAACACCATTTTCAGCAACTAAGGAAATCTCTCCCAGATTTTGGCACAGAGGGCCTAGGACAAAACTAACAATACAGAGGTTAGGTTATACGGTAAGTGAGCTACTGGCCAGAACCCTACACAAATGGCCAAAATTGGCCGGGCGAGTTGCCAAATTTTGCCGGTGTCGCCGGTCGGGTTAGGGAGGTTTGGTCTCTTCTTTTTATAGTGGTCTTCTAGTGATATAACTAGGTCAGTGAAGTTGTTTGATTATCTTACAATCATCCCAAGTTACTCCAGATTCCATGCAGCCCTCACAATTTCCACAAAATCGACATTGGAATATTTCAGTTTTTGTATTCAGGGTTCTAGTTCAAGTCCATCTCAAATTCTAGCACTAAAAGGGTTTTGTGGCCACTACTAAACTTCCAAACACTCTTACAACCATAAAATCCCCTAATCCTCATCTAGGAAAATTCTAACCCCACTTAACCTTATTCGTTAAATTCTAAACTACACTAGGATGTAAGAAAATCTAAAAGCTTAACTAAAGACATGGGTTTTACCTCATTTGGCAGCTCAAGAATTTTCTTGAGTTGCCCAAAGTGCTCAAAGTCTTGACTTGATCCTACCATCATGCTTGTAGTGAGCTTGGGCATCATTTTTGTGAAGGGGGTATGTGTTTTGGTGGTGGGTTTGGAGGTGGTACAGGGTAGTAGTGGAGGTGGAGGATGAGCGAGAATGAAGATGATGAAGGAATAAAGGAAAGAATGCAAATGAAGAAGGAGGAATGATGGTGGAGGATGCCATGGTCAATATGACCTCTCTCTCTCTCTCTCTCACTTTCATACCCATACTTCTTGGTCTCCTTTGTCCCCTCTCTCTTATCTTTTTCTTTTATTTATCATTTTAAAAGCAAAACAACAAGGTAACAAACAATATAAATAAAACCATGGTGCAAATAATTTGTAGTAAGTGTTTTTGCAATATGCTTTGTTGCATGCCATGTACATTGTTAGTTATGTATATGCCCTAGAGGCCATTGTTGTACATATGATATATATTATAGTGGATGCTTGGATATATATAGAGAGGACTTTCTTGCTCGATATGCTATCTGGTTGCTCTTTGCCTTAACATGTTGACTTGTATTGTGTTACCGTCTTGCTCTCACATGTTGATAAGGCCTTTAGGATTTGTACTTGACTACTAGGACTATGATGGAGACCACACTAGTGGGGCCAGGGTAGTCCACAAGTACATCTTATAATTGTTCCTAGTCGAGGGTGTATCGAGACAAGGCATCGACACTCTAGAGTAGACTAATGTATACGCATCTTGACCCATATGATGGGCGATGGATGATCCCACATCCATTGGTGTTTGAAATCAAAGATGGTATACGCGTGCTTAGTGGAGACTGGGTATACTGAACGGACTCTCCGAGAACTCCTAGTTGGTATTATACCTATCGTCAGATAGCAGTTCTCTAGTGACACTGGTACAGGTTAGTCTGTAGACTCGAGATCGTCATAGAGTCTTGTGTGATTCTCACTGTGCTTTGATTTCCACCTTACCACGTTCATGAGAACGTGCAAAACGGTGGCTTTTGGGTATAGTCCCGAATCACATGGAGGCAATGAGCAATAGGAGGGGTTTCGTCTATTCCGGTATAGGGGGTTGATGTTGCGCTGTGTTCGATTGGCCATAACTGGAAGTCCCTGGCCAGGGCTGATATGGAGATCTACTGGTTAGTGTTATCGGTAGTTTCTCGACCCGTTATGAGCCTCACATCGACACGAATTATCGGTTACTGGGGTCTGACGATCACCACCCCTAAACTGGATATGCGACATATTAGACGAGGAGACCGGACTGTACGGTAGTGTTACTGATTGGATTCGCAGGAGCATGTATAGGCTTACTTGTTGATCTTCTGGTCGCTCAATACCCGGGTGGCCGTTACGTTTAGCTGACCGCTTGCGGCTTGTGGGTGTTTGATATGATCATCACCTACTGCTGGCATATTGACGAGTCTTTAGAGTCCTACACAGAGCTTTTCTGGCTCAGGCGAAACGGAGTAGGAACACATATGTGATATGTGCGGGACCGAGATTGATACGTGTATGTGATAATGTATTTTATTCTCGCGATATGTGATATCGGCCTGTTATATGTGATATAGCCGGGTCATCGGATCAAGTGTTGATTCGATGAAATGATACATTTTATATTAGTCGGTTATATGTGATATAGCCGGATTATCGGATCAAGTGTTGATTCAATAATTTAATGTATAGTTATATATTTGATATATTAAATTACATTAACTAATATATGCTCACTTAAGTATTTCTTTTTCTCACTTTGGATACATTTAACATATATGTGATATATGTTTATTGTATTCTTTTCTTTTGTTACAAAACTATATATGTGTGTGTGTGTGTGTGTGTGTGTGTGATATAATTGTAACATACTAGGTTATACATGCAACTAGGGTTTATGAGAATCACACCATGATTTGTGATAATAGTTAGATTTTAATTATTTTAGTTAATTCAAAATTGTGTGGATTTTGCTAAGATATTTTGTGTTGACTTAGTCCACAAATTTTGATATTTCTAAGATATTTATTAACTTAACCCTAATCACTAGCCATAGTTTATTCTCTACATGAGTTAGTCATGACATACTTAACCCAAGGTTGCATTTCTAACCTCATAACTCATTCTTTCATCACTTGCTTCATCTTCTTCTTTCTCATTGCAAAAGCTTTCTAGCTTTTGATCATGTGATGAAATATTGTGAGAAAATAAAATCTAAAGTGAGCAAAATTCCTACTTCATCATCCTCTTCTATACTAGCCATATTAGTGGAATGAAATCTTGAGTTCGTGTTGCCTCGACGTAGATCATCTTAGTTTGTGAAGACTTCAAGCAAGCATGCATCATTCACCTCATGGAGCCTCTCAAGAGTCCGGGAGCTTGATGATCGTAGCGAAGGGACCACAACTTGGAGCTTATAAAGTGAAGGAGTGGACTACAAAGGTTGTAATCCCTACTCACTTAGTTGTAAAGTTGTTTACATTTCGATTCCCCATGATTCTCTAATTAAAGATCTTGTTTAGAGTTGTTTAAGCATGGTAAAATTTTAATTTGACATGGTCGATGCCTTCAGAAACCTTACTGTCATGCTTAGGAACCCAACAGTGGTATCAGAGCCTAGCTAGAGAATTAGACGGATTGTGTTGGATTATGAAACCGAAACAACTCCGAAACACCTGAATCAAAACTCTAGTTTCTGTCGAAATTTTCTGAGAGTCAAAATTCTTTTTAAATAACTGCAGAATGTTCTATGTGATATAACATGAACACAGAAAAAATTGAAGCAATTTGGGTGAAATGTGGCCGGCCACAACCTGTTAAAAACCGGCCTCCTCGGTACAATTTGAGAATTTTGGCTTCGAATTTTTTCTGTGTTCCATTCTCTGGGGTTTGGTATTTCAGGTGTTGTTTGTTTTTACTAAATTTGCATGTGATGATTGTTGGATATAGTGCCTTCAGAGTCAATTATTGGATCACAGGCACGTGATTGCAATGATTGAGGAGGACCTATGCCGGTAGGACAGTCTTACTCGAGATGATAGTATGCTATCTGGTTTATCTTTATCATCGTGTACTGCTTTAGGTGACCTTACGAGTCACTATTACACGTTGATAGAGCCCCTAGGATTCTTGCTTGACTACCGGCAGTATGAGGGCGATCATATACGTGAGAGCTAGAGTCCATAAGCACATCCTTAAAAGGTCCCTAGTCGTGGGAGTTTCGAGACAGGGCATCGATTCTCCAGAGTAGACTAGTGTATACAGTCGAGACCCCGACGAGGGGCGGTAGCCGGTCTCACAAGCCACTGGTGTCAGTTGGTTCACCTAAGATGTATACAGGTGCTCATTAGGTTATGAGTACACCGGACATGACTCGCCGGGAACCTGCTAGTTGGTATTATACCTGACGTCAGATAGCAGTTCCCTGGTGACATGTGTACAGGTTAGTTCATCGACCTGAGATCGTCATTTGTCTCGTGTGAGTTCCCACTGTGCTTTGATTACTACCCTACCACGCTCAAAGGAGACGTGCAAACAGGTTTTAGTTGGGTACAGTCCCGAGCCACATGGAGGCAGTGAGCGGATCTGCAGGGGTTCGTCTCTCCCGGTATTGGGGGTGAGGTCGCGCTGTGTCTAGGAGAGCCAGAACATGGAAAGTCCTTGGCCAAGGCAGGAGATTTACTGGTAGGTATTCCAGTAGTATCTCAGGGTGTTCTGGACTACACTCCGATACGACTTGTACCGCTATTGGGGGTCTGACTTTTACCAACCCCCTAGGCCCGCCATGCGATGCTCATAGACGAATGGACCGGACTGTACGGATATTGTCACTGACAGGCTCAGTAGGGTGTCAGGATGAGTTCGCTCATCGACGTCCCTTTTGGTCAATAGCTGGTGGCCCGTCACGTATGGCTGATACCTCTGACGTGCTAGTGGTTAAATCTACAGTCATAGTATTGACGAGTCTTTAGAGTCCACCACACACACAGTTACTCAGGTTTCGGGCGAAACGCTGTAGAGGCCGTATGGAGATATGGCAGGGTTCGATCAGATACGTGCGGTATTGCATGGATCGTGATCGGACGGATTTTACTAGCCGGCTTTGGTTTAAGCCGGATCCTGGTATTAGACAGTGTAGTTTTGTCTCTTTGCATTTGTGTTCAGTGGGAATACAAATGCGGGCATGTATATGCAGTAGCGGGGTTTTCCTGTAATTTATTACGGGATCGGTTTTCTGAAGTTGCCAGTTTGCTTTCCGTTCTGGCCGGTTTTCCTTTGTTCTTTCGCGGCCGGACTTTCCGATGGAGGGGGTAATTTGCAATTGTGCAAATTACTTTTTGTGGAGGGGTTTCTTGCATATGTGAGGCATCATGATTATTCTTTCATCATAAGATTCTTTTTGTGTCCATTCCTTTGCATTAATGGTGATGGGGTTTGATTGAGCTTTGATAAGTTGTTGATGTGAGATAATTTGATAATTATCTTCACATATTGATTTATTCCTTTGATATATCTCTCTCCTCATTCCATCATGTGTGAGGGCCGGCCACTTTTGAAGGGTGAGAATGAGAGGGGTTCATTTGAGTGTGGCTTTTTTCCTTCATCACATTTTCTAGCTTGCTACAAATTCCTCACCTCTCTCCAAAAGATTTTTCTCCACATCCATGGCAACTTCCAAAGACCCCAAAAGAGACACAACCTACTACACTATATCTACAGCAAAATCTTAGACGCGTCGGCTAGCCAACTTCACGCCCGAGTTGCCTCGGTCCAGAGGTGGGAGCCCGTAAACGAACCCGGCTATGTGGTGCCCTTTCCGACGAGGACGTGACGGACGAAGATTCCACGGGAGATCGGAGTGGAGACGAAGACCGAAGGACACGGATCGCTTGGTATAGCTTCTCTACTCTTTTCTTGTTTGCTAGTAGCTAGGTTAATGGCCCGATCCGGGTTAAAAGTGCGCGGTGGTGCCGGTTTGCTAGTTTGCAAAGTTTTTCGTTTCCGCATTCCGGCGTCGGATCGACGGCCGGGGCACCGCCGCGGACTTACATTGGTATCAGAGCCACGCCATTAACCTAACCTAGCTTGCTCTAACGTGTTTAGAACTCGATCGAACAATAAAACCCCAAAAACCGTATTTTCTTGTGCATTTGGTTTCTGTCGAAATTTTTTTGGCTCTAAAAATTTTTCAGGTTGTTTCAGAAACACGTGCATGGAATTCTAAGCATTCCGTAAAAATTTGGTCGCCTGAACTTACTATACCGCCGCGGAACCGCGGCCAAAACTATGCTTGGGCCGCGGTTCCGCCGCGCTTTGTAATGATCATTGTACTAAATTTTTCCAGTAGGCTTTTGAATAGAAAATAGGGTTTTGGGACATTCTTTTTGGGCCCAGATTTTCTGTAAGTGCTACAGTACTGCTTGGGGCCCACTTAGGTAATTTTGATCGATTGAAAAGTTTAAATATGCTAGTTCACAGTATTTACATTATATCTGCGACCGTGAATGTCACTTGATCGGTAAATCCTGTCTAACTGCTATAGCCCGGTTAGACGGATTTGCGAACGTGACCTTCACATTGATGTTCTGTGTATTGCTGTGATGTTGCGGATTGGTCGTGGGGGATAGCCTGGTTACACTGTTAGTACAGTTTTGTTTTATATGTACATTTGATATTACGGGGCGAGCGTCCGACATGTGGACTGCCGTCACTGCCTGTTTGTATTATTCTTTTGGGGAACGACCGGGTCGAGGTCGATATACCCGTTGTATGTATATTTTACTTTCTGTACTAGGATTACCCCGCGGTGGGGTGCACGGATAGCCGGGTTCTAGAGGGCAACGGGCTCGCATCTCATGGCATTGAGACGGAGGGGGCTTTACTCTAGAATTGGTGGGCTATTCGCCGCACTCGTAGGGGGTATAGGATTGACCCAGGAGGGGGGCCCAAGTTACCGGATTCCGTGAAGTGCTGGGTGGTCCATTCACGTTGCTGAAAGGGGCTGCCTCGCTTCAGGTTTTGGCGGGTAACTTGCCGCGCCCGTAAGGGTCTAGGATTTCATTGCACAGGCTATCCACACGACCAGGGGAACGTCGGGTTTCAGTAGCGGCTCTATGAAACCCGGGGATCCCAGATATCTGTATTGTTCTGTGATGCTGGTTACATTTCTGTGATGTTGCATTTTATCACGCCTTGAGCGAAAATTATATATTATATATATACTAGTAGATGTTGTATATGTTTTGCATCCGCGCTAGTCCAGTCCCCGCTTTGTCGTTAGTTAGCTAACCTAACGGGTGATGACGGGACCCAGTGGCGAATGTGGATGGAATATACGTACATCATTATTTTCGTTCTTTTGTGGTGTGATCAATTGATGGGACTGCGTTGATTCAGATCAATGCAAGATAAACAAACCTATTCTGATATTGTTGGAACATTTTTCAAAAAGCTATTATTGCAAGGGCGTTCTCTTTTGTTTTGCATCGTGGTATTCAGTTGGAATATCCTGCTCCTCAGTCGACGAGGCAAGGGCCGAGATCCCTTCACCGGGAGTGACCCCTTGGACAGAAGTTTGCGTCAGGGCAATAACTTCACTATAGCCGATTACTTTTGCTTTGCATCGTGGTATTCAGTTGGAATATCCTGCACCTCATCCTATGGGGAAAGAGCCGAGATCCCTTCACCGGGAGTGACCTCTTTAGCAAAGGTTTTCGTTACTATATTTTTATAAAGCTATCAGTTCCTTCAACGATATCAAGTTCATTACGTTAAAGGTTTTCGCCAGAAACCATTCGTAGCCCTCCGTCGTTTCATATGGATAGTCAATAGTATTCAAGATGTGTTTGTTGGCCAAAGTCAAGGCACAGTGTTTGGTAGCTGTTGGTTATTCATATGCAGCATAGATAGATGCGTTGGTTTGGGACAGTCGTATAGCCTTGTTGGCCAAAGTCAAGGGCTTGTGCGGGTGGGTTCAAATCAACCTGGAGAACGATGGGTAGAACTTGACATGTGACTTATGATTTGTTGGCCAAAGTCAAGGTCATAAGAGCATGGGGCAAAAATCACATCGGGAGTTTCTAAAGAAACTGAAACTTGTCAGATATGCGCATGCTTTCTGGAGTGTGATAGCGTGAGCGGATTCCGTCACGTTATCATGCGATGATAGTTGGATCCCGATTCCCACTGATGAGTTGGTTTACTCCTCGGGTGATCCCGGCTAATTCTTCTTTCAGGTTTGGGGAAGAATTTGACGTTACAGTGGGAGGTTTCCAGATTAGATAAAGTGATAACCATTCTGATCTAGGTTAGAGTGCATGCTGAGTGTTTCTTTTCTCTCTCTCTTTGGCAGCGACCATTGACCCGACCCTAGACTATGACTCAGTGACCAAGTTGACCGAACCTTCTTAACACTGGCTTTTGGATTGTCAGAGTTGCAAACCTCATTACCACTCCTACTTTTACCTTTTTCTCCGGGACACCCCGTATTACTACGAACGTCCACTTCCATTGGACAAAACCATCGTATGGTATATACGAACTCGAAGGAATTCGAGGATGGTTTCCGGTTCTGGAGAAAAAGAATAGGACTATTCAGTTGTCTTTTCCTTTTACCTTCTCTCAGCTTGCGAGTACTCCTTGGTTTAGGAGATAGTACACCTATTACGCAAATTGGATAGTCTTCTTCCAAACCTTAGGCTGGTGCCGAACGGTGGGGAATGAAGAAAACCAATTAGCCTAAACGGTGTACAGAAGGTATTAAGTTAAGACAAAGAAAGAGATTAGAAGGAGGGCAAAATAAATTGCGACTGATATTCACGACCGAACCAAGTATTTTTTCGCCAATCCTAAATCATCTTTGTATTTCTCTAGGACACTCCGTATTACTACGAAGATCCACAGTTTATTGGATACTCCATCGTATGGTTATATACGAACTCGAAAGGAACTTGTTCCAGTTCGGGGATGGATTCTGGTTCAGGAGAAATAGGAATAAGGTTCATTCGGTTGTCTTTTATCTTCACCTTCTCTCGCATTGCGAGTGCTCCTAGGATTAGGACAGTACACCCATTATGCTTATTGGATAGCCTTCTTCCAAATCATAGGCTGGTGCCGAACGGTAGGGAAGGAAGAAAACCATTTGGCCTAAAGGGGTGTGCAGAAGGTAATGACTAAAGACATAAAAAGGGATTTGGAGAAGTGGCAAAGAATTATACGGTTACAGTTGTGAATCTGGATAATGGAAGAGGAATTACTAGGAATACCAGGATACCCCATCGAAACATTTTAGTATTTCAGTTTCACTGTGTACTGTTAAAAGAAAACTGATTTCCCAATTAGACACTTGCTCCAGGGTATGTATTTACCAGGTTTGATTCTCACATCTGTATGGTTTTAAAGATGATGAGTGGGAGTAAGTTATTGGGAATTAGGTGATCATCCTCATTATATCGGAATTCGTTGTAATTGGTGATATTTGAGGAAGTCACCTAGTTTGTTTGCCGGACGGCAAATATTTGGTTTTGAATATCCGTTGTTATGCACCAATTTCAAATTGATATATCTGTACGTCTATTTTCATAGAGTGAGATATACCTTTTTAAGATTATGTCTATGACATTTACCTATACCAGTGGATGGTTAGGTAAGGAGCATTGAACAGCGGTGTAATTCTTCTTAACCATAAGTACAGTTTTCAACCTACGACACACAGTGAATGAGTCATTTGACTCAAGGGACTTATACAGAGTATTGTATGTTGTCCAGTGTCTATTAGGACAGAGGGGTTGGTCCTCGTACTATATTTTGTTTACTTGTGACTTCTCTAGTTCTTAGACAGGTGTTTCGTAGAATACAGGGTCTGAGTTTTGAGAAGTTATTGGTATAAGAATAAAGTAGAGAACCAGATATTGCAAGTATCGGGATTTTTCAAGGTGATCGAAGATGTAGATACTTGTGTATGGTATTCAGGTGATAGTAATGTTTAAGAGAACTTGCTTCTCTTTCAGGTTACTCATAATTGGAAGCATTCCTAAGTTGAGTAATGCTGATCGGCCTCTCTCCATTCAGTTGACATGCACTGGAGACAGCTGCATGATTTGAATCTGGTTCAATTAAATCAGTGCCTCTGTTTCTTGGATATAGAATAGTTCATATCTTGACATTGTTAAAATACGGGGAGTTGTCCGGCTTATGCTTAAAACCAGACTCCGGATAACTCAAGGCACGTTTCTGTAATGGCTGTTTGTGGGTTGACCCGGGCTATGACGAGGGTTGATTTTCTACCATCTGGAAGATCAATAGTGATATTGTTCTTGACTCGCCACAGTTTTAATAAAAATGGATTTTTTCAGAAAACAGTAGTGGGAGTATGGTAGAACTGGAAGTGATTCCAGAACCGCAAACGATTACTGAAGATTTGATAAGAACTTAAAGATTCAATCTGGTTTGACATTCCATTGGCCACTCCGCAAATATGGTGGGTAACCTCAGGCACCCGAGAGGTACTTCGGTATGCTCAGGGACGGTGGCAGGGAGGTTCTTGTTTACCCAGACTTGCCATTGCTGTTGTTCCAGACTGTGAGACCCGGCAGGAGGATGAGTATAGCGTCGTTCTAAACTAACTTTAGAAGTGTACGTCTATATGACTTTGCCAGTGGGTTGTCGTAGTCAGTGGGAGCAGCGGAAGCATTGGTGGACAGTTGGCTTATGTCTATTTATAGACTAAAGCAGATATAGCGGAGATAGATCATCTATTTCTGATGTGACTGTCATAGGTTTGACTTCATCAGAATAGGGGATGGATCTGTTAAGAAGGTAGTAGGGTGTGATGTCCTGGTATTTGGATGACATACACGGAGTAGGAAGTGATATTCCTATACTACGATGGTTATACTTTGGTCGTCACACAGTGGTTTCTCCACACAGGACTTGGATATTATATCAGACATTCTGGTTACTAGATCTATGGTTTTAGATCTAGATTTGGGTGGTTTCCCAATCTGGGTACTTAGACAGCATTCTATGAGTATTTAGAATGGACGACTCCTGGCACGGTAGTGTACCTGCAGGTGATGGAGTCACCCTCTCTAAAGGTTTCTTACAGACTAAAGGGGAGAGGGATGTGCATGATTGGCAGATCATTTGCTTAGGCAATTGAGTCAATCATGAGATGTCAAGTACCACACCAGATGTTGTTCTTGCAGTAGATGCAATAAGTTGATATTGATCCAATCCTGGAGAAACATTCGGAAGCAGTTTTAGAACATAAGTGGATGTTCTAGGGAAATGATAACGGCAGCCTCCTTTAGGAGACGGTTATCATTCCAGGCTTCCAAGGTGACATGGATGACAGAGTGACAGTCAGAGTTATAGTTTTCCTTCTGACGAGGGGCAGTATTTTGGACAGGTGGTCCAGGCGGATACTGAGGGAAGGATGGCGCAGGATACTGATTAAGTTCAGTTGACGATACAGTCTAAGAATTTTGGATTTGGAGTTCATTTATGAGCTAGGTCCCATCAGACATCCAGACATTCTAAGACATGTATTGCTCATTTCGGGAGATGGCTTTCTCCGCGAACATGGGATATAGAGAGACATAGAAAGAAATATCACAGCGGATCCACTCACTGAGGCTATTCCTCGAACGCAATAGTTTCGCAAACGAGCTTTGTGAGACTGACTAGTAGAGGAGTTGGGTGTTCGGTATCACACGGGCTGTGAGTATGCGATATCGCAATAATTAGCCTTGAGTGCAAGGGGGAGATTGTTGGATATAGTGCCCTCAGAGTCAATTATTGGATCACAAGCACGTGATTGCAATGATTGAGGAGGACCTATGCCGGTAGGACAGTCTTACTCGAGATGATAGTATGCTATCTGGTTTATCTTTATCATCGTGTACTGCTTTAGGTGACCTTACGAGTCGCTATTACACGTTGATAGAGCCCCTAGGATTCTTGCTTGACTACCAGCAGTATGAGGGCGATCATATACGTGAGAGCTGGAGTCCATAAGCACATCCTTAAAAGGTCCCTAGTCGTGGGAGTTTCGAGACAGGGCATCGATTCTCCAGAGTAGACTAGTGTATACAGTCGAGACCCCGACGAGGGGCGATGGCCGGTTTCACAAGCCATTGGTGTCAGTTGGTTCACCTAAGATATATACAGGTGCTCATTGGGTTATGAGTACACCGGACAGGACTCGCCGGGAACATGTTAGTTGGTATTATACCTGACGTCAGATAGCAGTTCCCTGGTGACATGTGTACAGCTTAGTTCATCGACCTGAGATCGTCATTTGTCTCGTGTAAGTTCCCACTATACTTTGATTACTACCCTACCACGGCTCAAAGGAGTCGTGAAAACAGGTTTTAGTTGGGTACAGTCCCGAGCCACATGGAGGCAGTGAGCGGATCTGCAGGGGTTCGTCTCTCTCGGTATTGGGGGTGAGGTCGCGCTGTGTCTAGGAGAGCCATTACACGAAGTCCTTGGCCAAGACAGGAGATTTACTGGTAGGTATTCCAGTAGTATCTCAGGGTGTTCTGGGCTACACTCCGACACGACTTGTACCGCTATTGGGGGTCTGACTTTTACCAACCCCCTAGGCCCGCCATGCGATGCTCATAGACGAACGGACCGGACTGTACGGATATTGTCACTGACAGGCTCAGTAGGGTGTCAGGATGAGTTCGCTCATCGACGTCCCTTTTGGTCAATAGCTGGTGGCCCGTCACGTATGGCTGATACCTCTGACGTGCTAGTGTTTAAATCCACAGCCATAGTATTGACGAGTCTTTAGAGTCCACCACACACACAGTTACTCAGGTTTCGGGCGAAACGCTGTAGAGGCCGTATGGAGATATGGCAGGGTTCGATAAGATACGTGCGGTATTGCATGGATCGTGATCGGACGGATTTTACTAGCCGGCTTTGGTTTAGGCCGGATCCTGGTATTAGACAGTGTAGTTTTGTCTCTTTGCATTTGTGTTCTGTGGGAATACAAATGCGGGCATGTATATGCAGTAGCGGGGTTTTCCTGTAATTTATTACGGGATCGGTTTTCTGAAGTTGCCACTTTGCTTTCCGTTCCGGCCAGTTTTCCTTTGTTCTTTCGCGACCGGACTTTCCGATGGAGGGGGTAATTTGCAATTGTGCAAATTACTTGTTGTGGAGGGGTTTCTTGCATATGTGAGGCATCATGATTATTCTTTCATCATAAGATTCTTTTTGTGTCCATTCCTTTGCATTAATGGTGATGTGGTTTGATTGAGCTTTGATAAGTTGTTTATGTGAGATAATTTGATAATTATCTTCACATATTGATTTATGCCTTTGATATATCTCTCTCCTCATTCCATCATGTGTGAGGGCCGGCCACTTTTGAGGGGTGAGAATGAGAGGGGTTCATTTGAGTGTGGCTTTTTTCCTTCATCACATTTTCTAGCTTGCTACAAATTCCTCACCTCTCTCCAAAAGATTTTTCTCCACATCCATGGCAACTTCCAAAGACCCCAAAAGAGACACAACCTACTACACTATATCTACAGCAAAATCTTGGACGCGTCGGCTAGCCAACTTCGCGCCCGAGTTGCCTCGGTCCAGAGGTGGGAGCCCGTAAACGAACCTGGCTACGTGGTGCCCTTTCCGACGAGAACGTGACGGACGGAGATTCCGCGGGAGATCGGAGTGGAGACGAAGACCGAAGGACACGGATCGCTTGGTATAGCTTCTCTACACTTTTCTTGTTTGCTAGTAGCTAGGTTAATGGCCCGATCCGGGTTAAAAGTGCGCGGTGGTGCCGGTTTTCTAGTTTGCAAAGTTTTTTGTTTCCGCATTCCGGCGTCGGATCGACGGCCGGGGCGCCGCCGCGGACTTACAATGTTATCTTTATGCATTAGCCATTCAGAGTGTTTCGTATTCGTAATTCTAATTTGTTTTCGGGTTTTTTAGACGGTGTTAAAAAGTTTGATCGGATATCAAATACCCACTTTAACCCTTGCCGGAAAATTTTCTAAGAGTTGGATTTTTTCATAGTTAAATAACATTCAAATATCGTGCAAGTGATGTGATGGACCCTCTAGAAGAATGAAACACTAACTCGATTCTGTGACCGTAAGAACCGCCGCTAAACCCTTGGGTTTTGCAGTAGTTCCGCGGCGCCACAGGTGAGGCATTGGTTGACCCTTCTACGGTTGGTTCATTGGCACTGTGGCATGTACTGAGTATTTTTAAACTATGCTCAAGTGTTGAGCTTTTGGGAAATTTTGGGTGTTTGTTGATTCGATCGGAAAATTTAACATCGTCTAGCATTTTCTGCAATGTGATACAATATGTGGAATTCATATAGTTAGGCATGAAATCCGAAGTATGTGATATTTCGGGTTTACGATGTCTAAGGTGATTGTGGATTCTGAATGTTGTAGTTTGACATTTTCTTTTCTGCGACCGGAAGTGTAATATGTAGGGAATCACTGTTTTTGTTGCTATATGTCAATGACAATTATGATACGCATATTTACTTACGTTGATGACATGTGATGTTATGTGTTGCTGTGATATGTTATATTGGATCGTCGTGTTTTGAATAGCCAGGGGTTTTATGTGAGATGAGAGTTTTTATTTTCATTCATGTAAAATTCATTGTATGTAATATTCTTTTATTAGAGCACTTCCGGGTTGAGGATGATGTCACCATTGTTGTAAATTATTTACTTTTCTGCATTAGGATAGACCCAAGGTGGGGAGCATAAGTAATCGGGTTCTAGAGTCCAGTGGGAGACCAATTTGAGGAGTCGAGTCCGGATCTCCTAACTCTAAAATTGGTAGGGTTGCTTACCGCTCTCGTACGGGTCTAGGGATGTGGGTTTGGCTATTCATCGCGACCGTGGAATCCGTGTTTTATACAGACTCAAAATAAAACACGGACCTCCTAATATATCCAATATTTCACTTGCTATCTTCTGCTGCTGATATTCTATAATGTGATCATTTTATATGTGTGAGACGAATGCTTTATTATTGTATATATGATATATAATAAACGTTGCTTATGTTTTCCACCCGCGCTAGTCCCGCCCCGGTATGCCGTTAGTTAAGTAACCTAACGATGCATAACGGGACACTGTGGCGAATGTGGATGGCATAAGCGTACGTTGTATTTTCGTTTCTTCTGTGATGCTTAGGAAGTATAAATGATGGGACTTCATTAATGAGATTAATGAAATAAAAGAAACCTAAAAAATGTTGTAGAATCAAATTTTCAAAAAGGGTAGCTCTAGTTTTCGCTTTGCATAGCGGTATTCCTTGTAGAATATCCAGCAACTTATTCGATAAGGAAAGAGCCGAGATCCCTTCACCGGGAGTGACCTCTTTAGTGAAACTAGCAGATGCTACAACTCACTCGATTTTGTTTTTGATTGCTTCCATAGTTCTTTCTTTGCAAAGTGGTATTTATGAAATATTCTGCACCTTATTCGATAAGGAAAGAGCCGAGATCCCTTCACCGGGAGTGACCTCTTTAGCGAAACTAGTAAAAACCTAAAAAAACACTCCTTTTCAAAAATCACTTGTTTCTACAATGATATCAAGTTCATTACGCTCATGGTTTTCTTAAAAACCTGCGTAGCCTTCCGTCATTTCAGATAAAGACTAGTTAGTATTCGTGGTACGTTTGTTGGCCTTCGTCAAGGCGTAGTGTGCGGTAGCTGATTAGTACTTATCTGTTTATAGCATGAGATGTGATTGGATTAGGGTAGTCATGCGACTTTGTTGGCCTTCGTCAAGGGTCGTGCGGGTCGGTTTAATTCAATCAAGAAATGTACGGGTTGAACTTGACTAGCGGCATATGATTTGTTGGTCTTCATCAAGGTCATAGGTTGCTAGGGGTAAAAGTATTATCGGGAATTTCAAGTGTTGAAATTTGCAATGAGATTGCATACCTTTTATGAGATAGTTGGATCCCGATACCCACTATGAGTAAGAGTTACTCCTGAGAGAGTTTTACACATCACAATTAGCCGATCAAGTAGGTGTCTAGAAAGGTGTTAACGGGGTTATGCCTCTGGGAAAACGAGATTTATTTTAATTAAGTCCGTGCGAAAGCACGGGGACCTCCCTCAAAATACCAACACTGGCCTGGTTGAAAGATTGGCGAACTTGTAATGTGTAATTAATCCCGGCTAGTCTTACCTTTATGGTTTGGAGGAAGATTTGATAAAAACAATAGGAGCCATCCTGACTAGATAAGATAATAAACCAATCTAATCTTGCAAGAGCATACGCAAAAGTGTTTTTCTTCTCTCTCTCTCTCCAGGTAGCGACCATGTCAGGCCTTAATCAAGATAATAATATGGATGTATTGACTGAACCCGCTTATTATACTGAGCAGGGGAACGTTGGTCCCATTCTTTCTTATATTTATTATAAGACTGAGCAGGAAATAGGGGAATATCCGGATTCTCACGCCGCCCAAACAAAGAACATGCATGTTGATGCATCTTCGTCAGGTGTGTTAGTTACCGAGAACTGTTTCTCAGTTCACTCTACGTCCTGAGTATTAGATACCGGATCGGAATCCCATATATGTAATATGTTGCATGGGCTACGAAAACAGGGAGAGGGTGAACTGAGAGAGGGTGATCATTCCATAAGAGTAGGGAATGGTGCAAATGTTGCAGTCAAAGCAGTTGGCAAATATCACCTTGTGTTACCAAATGGTAATACATTGATTCTGAACGAATGCTATTACATTCCGACCCTGATATGCAATCTTATATCAGTTTCTTTATTGAGTAAAGAAGGATATAATTTTGTTGTAGAGGATAATGTTATGAATATCTTCCTGAATCAAAAGTTGATTGGATCGGGCTCGTTAAATAATGATATATACGTTCTAAATCAAACTACAGTTCTTAATGTACAAAACACACACAAGAGAAAGAGTTCAAAAATGAACGAATTCTTCTTGTGGCATTGTAGACTAGGTCATATCAATGCGACACGACTAGCTAAGTTACATAAGGATGGATATTTGAATCCGTTCGAATTTTCATCCTATGACACTTGCCAGTCATGTCTCAAAGGCAAGATAACCAAAACTTCGTTTAGTGGATACAGAGAAAGAGTTATGGAACTCTTGGGACTGATACATAGTGATGTATGTGGTCCCATGTCTACACATGCCAGTAATGGTTCCTCATACTTCATTACATTAACTTACGATCTCTCAAGATATGGACATGTGTTCCTGATGAAACACAAGTCTGAAGCTTTTGAGAAATTCAAAGAATATAAGCATGAAGTTGAGAACCAGACGGGTAAAAGTATTGAAATCCTTCGATCTGATCGGGGAGGAGAATACTTGAGAATAGAATTTCATAACTATCTAAAAGAGAATGGGATTCTCTCTCAGCTTACTCCTCCATATACACCACAACACAACGGTGTATCAGAACGGAGGAATCATACCCTATTAGATATGGTGCGCTCTATGATGAGCACTGCTGAGTTGCCCATTTCCTTTTAGGGGTATGCGCTTGAGACAGCCTTACCTCTATTGAATATGGTCCCTACTAAATCTGTGCCTACCACTCCATATGAGATATGGAAGGGGAAGAGACCATGTCTTAATTATATTATGATATGGGGTTGTCCGGCTTATGTTAAAATGCAAAATCCGGACAAGCTCGAGAAAATGTCAGTTCTGTGTAAGTTTGTTGGTGTTGGATATATGTATGCCCTAGAGGCCATTATATGTATAGTGGATGCTTGGACATGTATATATGTATATTTATATATATGACTTTCTTGCTCGACATGATAGTATGCTATCTGGTTTTACTTTATCTGACATGTTTACTTGATATTGTTGATTTGATACATGTTGATAAAGCCCTGAGGATATTTGCTTAACTTCCATGGCTATGACAGAGATCATACTAGTGGGGCATGTGTGGTCTATAAGCATATCCTTAAATGTTCCTAGTCGTAGGTATATCGGGACAGGGCATCGATATTCCAGAGTAGACTAGCGTATACGTTTCTTGACCCATATGATGGGTGATGGATGATCCCATATCCATTGGTGTTGTGACATCGAAGATTGTATACGGGTGCTCAGTGGAGACTGGGTACACTGAACGGACTCACCGAGAATTCCTATATGGTATTATATCTATCGTCGCATAGCAGTTCTCTGGTAACACAAGTACATGTTAGTCTGTAGACCCGAGATCATCATAGAGTCTTGTGTGTTCTCCAACTGTACTTTGATTTCCACCCTACCACGGCTTTACTGAGTCGTGCAAATAGGTGGCTTTTGGGTATAGTCACGAGACACATGGAGACAGTGAGCGATAGAAGGGGTTTCGTCTCTCCAGGTATTGGGAGTTGATGTTGTGCAATGTGTGATTGGCTCTGACTTGAAGTCCCTGGCCATGGCTGATGAGATTTACTGATAGGTATTATCAGTAGTTTCTCGACTGGTCATAGTCCATATCGACATGACTTATTGAGTTATTAGGGCTCGATGATTCCATCCCTAGACTTGATATGCAGCATATCAGACGAAGCGACCGGACTGTACGGTAAGTGTTGCCAATGGCTCGACGGGAGTTTTGACGCGTTCGCTTGTTTTTCTTCTGATCGCTCAATACTCGGGTGGCCGTTACGTTTAGCTGACCGCTTGCGGCTTGTAGGTGTTTTGATATGATCATCACCTACTGCCGGCGTATTGACGAGTCTTAGAGTCCCACACAGGATTTTTCTAGCTCAGGCGAAATGATGTAGAGTGCATATGAGATATATGCGGGAGCTCGACTAAATGCGAGTATGTGATACCGTATTTTAATCGGGCGTTTACTATTGGTCAGGTCGCATTTGATATGACCGATTTATTAAATCAAGTGTTGATTTAATATTGACTTTTAGCTCACTTTTAATTAAACCTTTTCTTTTGGATGTATGCATATATGTTTATACATACACATGATGATGTGCATGCACACATAGATACATACATATGTGTCATGGTTGATGATATATAGAAGATAGCAATGCAAGACTCACATGGTTGATAAATATTTAGATTTTTGTTAATGAATTAAAGAAAAAGGAAATTTTCTAAATGACTCATTGTTTCTACATTCTTCTTATTTGACCTTTGACTTTAACCATGGTTAGATTTTCTTTGTTCTTTAACCCATCTACAAAATATCTAGATATTTAGTTAACTAAGGTTATATTTGAGAGTGTCTCATATATATTCTTTTCTTTTTCTTTTTGGAAAAGTTTTTTCATTATATTCACAAAAGCTTTTGCCATCTTCACCTTCCTCCTTCTTCAAGCTCTCTTGAGTTTTGTTTTGAGTGAGGAACTTAAAAAGAAAGGTTTTTTAAGTGAGTTTACAAACCACATAACCATTCTACACTGCCCTAGCCCTTTAGTGTAGAGTGTTTGCTCCACTTCATCTTGATTTAGTGAGGCAAAGAGCTTGACCTAGGAATCTCCGGGTGGATCATCGTAGATGACGAAAGACCTTGAGCGGAGTTGATCCAAGCTTCGAGCAAAGCTGTAGGAGTCCTAAAGACCGAAGGAGTTGGGTACAAAGGTTGTATTTCATTTTCCTTTAACTTAGACTTCTTATTATGTTGATATTACCCTAATCTCTAGTTACGATTCGTAGTTCGTTTGTAATAGCCCTCTAGAATTTGAAAGTTCACTACTTTATGATGTTGCAACCTAACTAGAGGCGCTACTACACACCAACAGTTGGATATCCCAAAAATTCATGTAGGTATATCTTCTACCGTTCCGAGGAATAAAAAGTGTTTGTTTCTCATAATGCCACCTTTTTAGAAAAGGAATTTCTTGACAAAGAAATTAGTGGCAAGGAGGTAGAACTGGAAGAAGTTCGCAAACTACAACTGAAGATTTAGTGGGACCAGAGGATTCGATGATTCCCAATGAACCCCAGCCTCTCCGCCGATCTAGTAGGGTTCCTCATCCACCTGAGATATACTACGGTTTTCTCATTGATGGTGGAAGAGAGGACTGCATAATGGAAGAAGATGACCCGACTAGCTTCGAGCAGGCCATCATGAGTAGGGAATCTGGGAAATGGATGGATGCAATGTGATCTGAGATGGCATTCATGTACACCAACAAAGTATGGACTTTGGAAGTTGCTCCTGAAGGGGTAGAACTCATTGGGAGCAAATGGATCTTTAAGAAGAAACTTGGTGTAGATAGAAAAGTTGAGACTTTCAAAGCTAGACTTGTTGCAAAGAGTTTTCGTCAATGACCAGGTGTGGATTATGATGAAACCTTTTCTTCAGTGGCTATGCTTAAGTCCATCCGGATCTTACTTGCCATTGCTGCATACCATGACTACGAAATATGGCAAATTGATGTTAAGACCGCCTTTCTAAATGGTGATTTAGAAGAGTGCGTGTACATGACTCAGCTAGAGGGCTTCGTAGATAGTAGGAGCAGCAGAAAGGTGTGCAAGCTGCTTAAATCCATCTACGGGTTAAAATAGGCATCACGGAGTTTGAACAACTGTTTTGATGTGGTAGTCAAAGAGTTTGACATCATCAAAAATGTAGATGAACCTTGTATATACAAGAAGGTGGCAGAGAATAAGGTTATCTTCCTTGTATTGTACGTAGATGACATACTCTTGATAGGAAATGATGTTCTTATGCTGCACTCGGTCAAGCTCTTCTTATCACAAAGATTCTCAATGAAAAATCTAGGTGATGCCTCCTGCATATTATAGATTAAGATCTATAGAGATAGATCTAAACGGATACTGGGATTGTCCCAGTCCAGGTACATTGATACCATACTAAAGAGGTTTAGTATGGAAGAATCCAAGCGTGGGAATTTATCCACGATCTCTGGACTCACTCTCTCTAAAGAGATGTCTCCTAAGACTGATTTGGAGAGAGCTCGCATGCAAGAGATACCCTATGCTTCGGCAGTAGGCTCTATCATGTATGCGATGTTATGTATCAGACTCGATGTAGCATATTCACTAAGTGTAGTGAGTAGGTATCAAGCAGATCCTGGAGAGAGTCATTGGACAGCTGTGAAGAACATTCTCAAGTACTTGAGAAGGACTAAAGAGATGTTCTTGGTGTATGCTAACGGAGAACTCCAAGTGGAGTCCTTTACCGATTCGAGCTTCCAAAATGATAACGACGACTTTAAGTCGCAGCCGGGATTTGTCTTTACCCTCAATGGAGGAGCGGTTTGTTGGAAGAGTTCCAAACAGGAAATCATGGCAGACTCGACGATGGAGGTTGAATACATCGCTGCTAACGATGCTGCCAAAGAGGCTCTCTGGATGAAGAAGTTCATAAACGAACTTAGAGTGGATCCGTCCATTGAGCATCCAATACCTTTGTATTATGATAACAATGGAGCTGTGGTTTTGGCCAAGGAAACCAGGTCCCATCAGAGATCCAGGCATATTCTGAGGCGATATCACCTAATCCGGGAGATAATTGATCGGCGGGAGATCAAGGTCAGGAGAGTTGACATGAAGGACAACACTGCGGATCCACTCACGAAGGCCATACCCTAGATACAATTTAAGAGACTCTTCAGGATGTTGGGTATGAGATACTACAACAGCTAGCCCTAGTGCAAGTGGGAGATTGTTAGTTATGTATATGCCCTAGAGGCCATTGTTGTATATATGATGTATATTATAGTGGATGCTTGGATATATATAGGGAGGACTTTCTTGCTCGATATGATAGTATGCTATCTGGTTACTCTTTGTCTTAACATGTTGACTTGTATTGTGCTACTGTCTTGCTCTCCCAAGTTGATAAAGCCCTTAGGATGTGTACTTGACTACTAGGACTATGATGGAGATCATACTAGTGGGGCCAGGGTAGTCCACAAGTACATCATATAATTGTTCCTAGTCGAGGGTGTATCGAGACAGGGCATCGATACTCCAGAGTAGACTAGTGTATACGCATCTTGACCCATATGATGGGCGATGGATGATCCCACATCCATTGGTGTTTTACATCAAAGATAGTATACGGGTGCTCAGTGGAGATTGGGTACACTGAACGGACTCGCCGAGAACTCCTAGTTGGTATTATACCTATCGTCAGATAGCAGTTCTCTGGTGACACTGGTACAGGTTAGTCTGTAAACCCGAGATCTTCATAGAGTCTTGTGTGATTCCCACTGCGCTTTGACTTCCACCTTACCACGTTCATGAGAACGTGAAAAACGGTGGCTTTTGGGTACAGTCTCGAATCACATGGAGGCAATGAGTGATAGGAGGGGTTTCGTCTCTCCAGGTATAGGGGGTTGATGTTGCGCTGTGTTCGATTGGCCATAACTGGAAGTCCCTGGCCAGGGCTGATATGGAGATCTACTGGTTAGTGTTATCAGTATTTTCTTGACCCGTTATGAGCCTCACATCGACACGAATTATCGGTTACTGGGGTCTGACGGTCACCACCCCTAGACTGGATATGCGACATATCAGACGAAGAGACCGGACTGTACAGTAGTGTTACTGATTGGATTCGCAGGAGTATGTACATGCTTGCTTGTTGATCTTCTGGTCGCTCAATAACTAGGTGACCGTTACGTTTAGCTGACCGCTTGCGGCTTGTGGGTGTTTGATATGATCATCACCTACTGCCGGCGTATTGACGAGTATTTAGAATCCTACACATAGGTTTTCTGGCTCAGGCGAAACAGAGTAGGAGCTCATATGTGATATGTGCGGGACCGAGATTGATACGTGTATGTGATACCGTATTCTATTCTCGCGATATGTGATATCGGCCTGTTATATGTGATATAGCCGGGTCATCGGATCAAGTGTTGATTCGATGAAATGATACATATTATATTAGTCGGTTATATGTGATATAGCCGGATTATCGGATCAAGTGTTAATTCGATAATTTAATGTATAATTATATATTTGATATATTAAATTACATTAACTAATATATGCTCACTTAAGTATTTCTTTTTCTCATTTTGGATAAATTTAACATATATATGATATATGTTTATTGTATTCTTTTCTTTTGTTACAAAATTGTGTGTGTGTGTGTGTGTGTGTGTGTGTGTGATATGTATAATTGTAGCATGCTAGGTTATACATGCAACTAGGGTTTATGAGAATCACACCATGATTTGTGATAATGGTCAGATTTTAATTATTTTAATTAATTCAAAATTGTGTGGATTTTGCTAAGATATTTTGTGTTGACTTAGTCCACAAATTTTGATATTTCTAAGATATTTATTAAGCTAACCCTAATCACTAGCTATGGTTTATTTTCTACATGAGTTAGCCATGACATACTTAACCCAAGGTTACATTTCTAACCTCATAACTCATTCTTTCATCACTTGCTTCATCTTCTTCTTCCTCATTGCAAAAGCTTTCTAGCTTTTGATCATGCGATGAAATATTGTGAGAAAATAAAATCTAAAATGAGCAAAATTCCTACTTCATCATCCTCTTCTATACTAACCATATAGTTTAGTATGTTAGCTTCACTAATTCCATATTAGTGAAGTGAAAGCTTGAGTTCGTGTTGCCTCGACGTAGATCATCTTGGATTGTGAAGAATTCAAGCAAGCATGCATCACTCATCTCATGGAGCCTCTCAAGGGTCCGGGACCTTGAAGATCACAGCGAAGGGACCACAACTTGGAGCTTATGAAGTGAAGGAGCGGACTACAAAGGTTGTAATTCCTACTCACTTAGTTGTAAAGCAGTTTACATTTCGATTCCGCATGATTCTCTAGTTAAAGATCTTGTTTAGGGTTGTTTAAGCATGAAAATTTTTTAATTTGGCATGGACGATACCTCCCGAAACCTTGCTGTCGTGCATAGGAACCCAACAGACATAAGCAAGATTAATGCATAATTAGTGAAATACTAATCAAGTTTAGAAATAAACCCGTATACAAATAATCGTATAAATATTTACAACATATCCAAATCACATAATTATCTTAAAAATCAATAATTCATATAAAATTTTCAAATATTTTCCAAGCTATCGGTATATAATTATACCACTTCATTTAAAACTAATTCTCGTACTTTAATAATATTAATGAAATTTATTATCTTAATTATTTAAATTCCCAAAATAATATTTTATTTTCTGAAATGTTACAACACTGGAACGGATAGTTTTCATGCCCCGCTTCCCAAAATACGGAATGCGAGGGGTGACTAGGCCAACCATGCTCCTATGGTCAGGGAATAATTTCGCCGTAGTCACACTTCGGTTTCTACCATTACATGGTAGTCGGTAAACAGTACTAGAGTAAAGAAAATCACAGCTCACAACTTTATTCCATCAAAATAAAAGAGTTCAAGATACATTTATTTACATGGAATAAATAACTAACCAACGAAATAACAATACTCTTATCGCAAGAAAGGGATGGCGCTGATGTCACGGTCTAAACCTCGGCGATCTCAAATGGCAGATCCTACTCCTGGGCTGGATCAACTTCGTCCTATGAGCATGCACACTCAGGTCGTCAGGACGACATAAATAGCAATAAATATATATAGTGTGTACAATGTTATTAAACATGAAAGGTGCAACAGAATACAGAAACATGAGAATAATGAATATCATTTGAATATGAACAGCGCGGTGTATGTATCATGTCAGCAAACTAGGCAATGTGTATATCACTACTTATCAATCACTAAGTCAATGAAATCAATTGATGGAAAAGATGCTTGTGTTTAACAAGGGTCTCGTGCATACCCGAGACTACGGTCCACTATTTTCCGGGACATAACCCTGCAGTCGTGCCGTTAGGCCCATGACCTAATGTGAGTATATATATATATATATATATATATATATATATATATATATATATATATGTCACTAATATCGAATGATCATCCTCTAAATCACTGTACCTTGCTAAATACGAGTTCAATTCCATCTTGATTTCCCTATTCCCCAGGTACCAATAGCTATAAGTATAGGATTAATTATATACCAGCACGCGCCAAATCACGGTCTTACTCATTTTCACTGCATTGTTCCCTTTCACTAGTCAATCACTTATCACTGGTGTGATTGATACAACTGTTCCCACCAACATTTTTGGCCAAGAGCTACTTGTTCCCTTATAAAAAAGGGGGAGGGTCCTCAAAATTTGGCCTCACGTGTTAAACACGTGGACGCTCATATGCAAAGCATATGAGAGCTGAAAGAAAATAACTAGGGGTCAAATAGGCCTCACGTGTAAAATACGTGGCGCTCATATGCAAAGCATATAAGCGCTGAAGATAACAACTAATGGCCAAACATGCCTCACGTGCAAAACACGTGAGTGCTCATATGTAAAGCATATGAGCGCTGAAAATGAACAGGCTAAAACCCACACTAGGGGTCATGTGTTAAACACGTGAGTTCTCTTGCTACTCACATGCAAAGCATGTGAGCCCCCCAATTTAAAATGCTCCTGTCAAATTCTAGAATTAAATTCTATTTGGGAAATATTTTCCTGATCTTTCTCAAACTAGAAAGATCTTCTCTATTAAACAGAGGACCTTTGGATCAAAAATCCAACGGTGATCATCTGGTAGAATAAAGTTCTATTATAGGAAAATATTTTCCTAATCTTATTAAATTAACATTCATATGATAAGAATAAAATTCTATGTTAAACTAACGAGATATCCATATGATAGAATTAAATTCTATATTAAGAAAATATATTTTTGATCTTGTTAAACTAAAAGATATGATAGAATAAAATTCTGATCTTGTTAAAACTAACAAGATATTCATAATCTTGCTAAACAAACTAGAAATCTTCTCTGTTAAACAGAGAGCCTTTGGATTAAAAATTCAACGGTGAATAAAATTCACCGATTGATATAAAAGATCATGGAATCAATCATGATCTCTCAATGAGGGATTTTCTTAACAAATTGATTCATTTTCTTCTCATATAAACAGAAGCAAGGAGAGGAGAAAAATGCGAGGAGAAATAGACATATACACAGAGAGGGGGAGAAAGAAAGAAAAATAGAGAGAGAATTTAATTCTCTATAAAGAAGAGGAACCCCTCCCAAAAGCTCCCACAAAACAAAAAGAGAATTTAATTCTCAAACCAAGAGTTTAACTCTTCTCAAAGAACTTAGTTCTTCCTCTGGTTAAGATCTGCAGAAGCAGATTTCCGCACAAGTTGAGAATTTAATTCTCATCGGGGAGATTCTGTCATGCAGATTCAAAATCTAAGGGAAGAACTGAGTTCAAAAGAGTTTAACTCTTACAAAACATATAGGAATTTAATTCCTCTGAAACTAGGGTTTAACCTTTTAAAAAGAATTGAATCCTTGCAAAGAACAAAAGGAGAACTTGATTTCTCAGAACCATAGAAGAACAGCCTGATGATTCATTAACGCTCAACGCTACGTAACAAACATCACGTGTTCCTACGTGAGCATCTCTGAGGAACAAAAAAGAAAAACTGATATCGAGTCACGTGATCCCACATGACCCCCTAATAGTGCTTAGCACTTTAAAAAGAAAAAGGGGAATAAATCAAAGACAGTTCCCATTTTAGGACGCCTCACGTGATCCCACGTGACCCCCTAATAGTGCTTAGCACTTTCAAAAGAGAAAGGGGAATAAATCAAAGACAGTTCCGATTTTGGGGCGTCTCACGTGATCCCACGTGACCTCCTAATAGTACTTAGCACTTTCAAAAGAAAAAGGGGAATAAATCAAAGAAAGTTTCCATTTTAGGGCGCCTCACGTGATCCCACGTGACCCCCTTAATAGTGCTTAGCACTTTCAAAAGGAAAATGAGAATAAACCCAAGACAGTTCTCATTTTGGGGCGCCTCACGTGATCCCACGTGACCCCTAATAGGACTTAGCATTTATAAAAGGAACAAGGGAATAAACTCAAAGAAGCGGTGCCCAATTCTCAGGCGCCTCACGTACCATACGTGAGCGCTCCAAATTTCAGTGTTTAACACTGCTTTAGAGTATCACGTGGGAGCACGTGAGCGCCAAGCAAATCCTAGTGTTTAACACTATGAGAGGTCAACCTTAGCCTAAACATAGCCAAGTCTCCCGAGACCAAAACCCTTTTTCAACTGAGTCTTCCTACGCTCAGGTCTCCCCAAATCGATCTTAGTTCCAAAGATGATTAATGATGTCCTAGCAGATGGTATCTAAAATGGTGTTCATTCCACCATGATCTCTCCCTTCAATCTGAAATTCGGTTCAAGGGTACATCTTTCCATACCTCCGATACATGTCGTTGTAATTCTTCAACGTCTTCAGAGAGGTGGAGGGTCCCGACAACCAACAGCTCTGTGGAGCACTCCTAAAACCGTGATCACACCCCTGTGGACCGTAACGTCCTTAAACTAGTTATGGACCGCAACATCCTTAAACTACGACCTCACCGCCAAATGGTGATCTATGGACCGCAATGTCCTTAAACTAGCTGTGGACCGCAACGTCCTTAAACTAAACCCTCACACCAAAAATGGTGATCTATGGACCGAAACGTTCTTAAACTAACAACGGACCGCAACGTCCTTAAACTAGCTATGGACCGAAACCATCCTTAAACTAAAGCAATAGAGCCCAAATGGTCTTTTGCTGGGTCTGAATGATCCCAAAATCCTGTTGAGTAGATCTTAGTCTAAAATTAGACTAACGTATCCTCAACAAACATTTAAGTTGATCTTAATCCCAAACGAGATTAACGATCCTTAAATCAACCCAAACCCAAATCTAAGAATATACGGATTTGGACTAATCCACGCCCTACGGGCGGCAACATAAATTAGTCTCCGTATACAATCCATGAGCAACCAAAAATAAAACAAACACATACGACACGAAGTGAATATCTGGAGCTGGAGAAAGCGTTTATCGCTACGCGGTAACGTAATTAACTGCAGGGGATTGCACTTGCAGGGAAGAGCGTCCCCACAATCAAAAACCTCTCACAATGAGGGGGAATCTGACGAAGTCCGCTACAACGGTCGCATCCGTCCAAACCTCCGAAACATGATACCATAAATCAAATTGGCATCTTCGGAGACGTGGACGGATAAACCCAAATAGCATCTGCCCCTAAATTCAGGCAAGACGTTCGTCTTTCCCAGCTTTCGGCCTTAAACAGATTCTAGCACACCCGATGGGACCCCTTCCTCTTTCCACTCCACACTTCGTGTGTCATGTTTTTCCGCGATCAAATAATCACGGTATATATGTTTGTGGTTGCCCTTGGGTGATGAGATACTGAAGCCGTCATTTCGCCTTTTCCGAGAATGGCGTTTGCTTTCACTCACCCCAACTCAGGCTCTGTCACATCTGGCGGAGTCAAGTATGGGTCACTTTCAGCCTCAAATCTCTACAATCCGGCTCTTCAAAAAATCAACGGTCCTCAATTTAGGTCGATACTTCCACCCTCGGTGCCTCAACGTCGAAGGAGGAGGCTCAGAGAAAGTCTGTCTTCCATAGACTGGCTCCCCAAGCAACAGCTTTGCCGACGGAATCAGTCCTCAAACAACTGGCACATGCCAAGGACTAAGGTCGATGCAGGGGGCAGAATATTCAAGCTCTCAAAGGAAACAGGGGGCAGGCTCGGAAAAATCCTGAAGCTAATCAAATCCCGGCCGTAAGAAACGGTCGACGTCGATATCAGCATCATACAAAATGAGCTGGAGGCAGTTCTCTGTATGGTCCTGTTTCAACCCTAGTGGTGAATGTTGTTGTTCCAACTTGGAAAAGCTTCAAACTGTTGTGAAGGGTCAGACAAAATTCTCCTACCGCAATATTGAAGAAGTTTCCGTAGCCCATGGAGATCCCACGAGAGCAGAAACCAGTTCGCTCCCTGAGACAACTTTCCTCATCTATATATAAGGTGTGGAAGCAGGTGAAGGGGACTCATCCCAAGACGGATCTTGATACAGCAGTTCCTCCCAAAACCAAAGCGGCTTTTCAAAAAAAAGAGAGGCCCAATAAAGCTCAAGTGCCCGAAGCAAACTCCAAAGGCCAAAACTCCAAACACCCCAAGCCTGAGGGCATGGTAGTTCACATAGTCTATGTGGTGAATTCCAAAGATGAAATTCGAGCTTCTACTAGTCACCGACCTCAAACTCAGTCCCTGACAAAAGTTCAACTGCAACATGAAAAGCTGCAGGAGATGCTCGCTTAGGCGGCATTAAATGCTAATCCATCGCCTAAGGAAAATCTTGAGGATGCACCCGAAGAAAGAGTAGAGAAGGAGTCGGATATTGATTTTCCAAAGCGCGCTCTAAAAGAAAAGAGATGAAGAAGCAGCAGAAATGTCTACTTAAATGAACCAGATGGCCCTTCTGATTCAGAATATGGCTGGAATAATGGTTCAATCGGAACCACTGGTAGATGAACCGCCGGTAGTCGGTCTTAAGGATAAGGATGACATTTCAAATCCTCTGCAAACCTCATCAACGGCCGAAAAGGAAATGATTCCAAAAGCAAAGATGGACACATATATCGCTCAGCAAGTCAAAACTCACTATGCCAGTGAAGCATCAAATAGGCCAATCAAAACTGGTCGACCGTATCCGGCGTGCTACAATCAAATACAGTACTCGCTAGAATACATACTTCCGACTCCACATATACAAAGGAACCAGGAATCCTCACCAGCACATCGCGCGATTTAAATCCATGTACGGTAACACTAGAGAGAATGATATACTACTCCTCCAACAGTTTGTCAGCGGTCTGGCAGGCATCGCCTTCATATGGTATGCAGAACTCCCAAATGATTTTCTGAAGAGCTTCAACGAAATGGATACACTCTTCTGTCAGGGATTCGCTAATGAGAACGAACATACTACCATGGCGGCGCTGGTCAATGAAAGGGTTAGACCGAATGAGAATTGGGTTCAATATGTTACCCGATGGCGAAATCTCTGGTCAAATACATGCGACGCATAGATGAAGTTGCAACCATGGGAATCCTCATAGCCACCCTTGACCCAAATTCAAAGGCGTTCCCGACCCTCTAAGAACTCATGGATAAAATGGCTCGATTGGATTAAATGGGTCAAGACACTTCTCATCCGATGATGACGAGTGAAAAGCGGAGGAAAGAGGGCGTTTGTCGCCTATGCTCAACAAAAATAACCGACTCTGAAGCAACCTGTCGTCAAAATAGCGACGGCGTGGGTACTCGTTCCCCCCAAGATATACACAGGGAGCATATTCCTCACTGGCGGAAGAATCTCTATGTGGGATGGTCCCTTCTTCTCGAAAGACATGTAGGTTTACTAGGCACTATCACAAGGGTCTATAAGGCATCAACCATGCCAAATTTAAAATTTAGAAGTGCCGAACAACCTAAAGCGAGGATCTTTGCTAGATAATTAGGGTTAACAAAGCCTGTAAACAACTTTACATCTAAAGGAAAGGGATTACAACCTTTGTAGTCCGCTCCTTCGCTTCATAAGCTCCGAGTAGTACTCCCTTCGCCACGATCCATGAACTTTCGGACTCTAGAGAGGCTCCACAAGCCAAATGATCCATGCTTTCTTGAAGTCTTCCTTTTCGAAGATGATCTACCTTGAAGAATCTTTAACTCAAGCTCTCACTTCTCTAATCAAGTATTAGTGATGTGAACACCTTAATCTAAATGGCTAGATTAGATGAGGATGATGAAATAGGAATTTGGCTCTCATTTGTTTTCAAAATCTCACACAATATCACCACAAAAGAAAAACCTAGTAAAGCTTTTCAAGAGCTCAAGGAAGAAGAAGATGAATAATTCCTTTTGTGATGAATAATGAATTATTGCCATGGTTACAATTGCAACCCTTGGTTAATAAAGAAAGGCTTTTAGCCATTGTAGAGACTTAACTAGGGTAAAGGGTTTGGGTTGGGTTAGGAAATATCTCCACAAATTATCAACAAAATATCTTTGCTTAAAACAAAACAAAGCTTCTAGAAGCTTCATGAAAAAGCTAACCCAAATGCTAACCCAAATCAAACCCTAACTAGTTTAATCTCTACAAATCATGTTGCATTTGTAACCCTAACTTGTTACAATATTATATATCACATATATAATATATTTTTGTAACAAAAGAAAATAATACAATTAACATATATCGCATATATATGAATGTATTATCCGGTGAGAAAATGAATCAATAAAGCGAGCCTATATCAGTTAATATAATGTAATATATCACATATATAATTATACATTAAATTATCGAATCAACACTTGATCCGACAATCCGGCTATTTCTCAAATAACCGACTAATATAATTTTTATCAGTTCATCGAATCAACACTTGATCCGATGACCCGGCTATATCACATATACCCGACCGATATCTAATATCGCGAGAATAGAATACGGTATCTCATATCATAATATTCTCGATCCCGCACATATCACATATGTGCTCCTACTCCGTTTTGCCTGAGTCAAGAAACCTCTGTGTAGGACTCTAAAGAATCGTCAATACGCCGGCAGTAGTTAATGATCATATCAAACACCTACAAGCTACAAGCGGTCAGCTAAACGTAACAGCCACCCAGGTATTGAGCGATCAGAAGATCAACAAGCAAGCCTGTACATTTTCCTATGAATCCAATCAGTAACACTACCGTACATTCCGGTCTCCTCGTCTGATATGTCGCATATCTAGTCTATGGGTGGTAAACGTCAGACCCCAGTAACCGATAACTCATGTCGATATGAGGCTCATAACAGGTCGAGAAACTACTGATAACAGTTACCAGTAGCACTCTATATCAGCCCTAGCCAGGGACTTCCAGTTATAGCCAATCGAACACAGCATAACATCAACTCCCTATACCGGGAGAGACGAATCCCCTCCTTTCGCTCATTGCCTCCATGTGATTCGGGACTGTACCCAAAAGCCACCGTTTTGCATGCTCCCTTGGACGTGGTAAGGTGGAAATCAAAGCACAGTGGGAATCACACAAGACTCTATGACGATCTCGGGTCTACAGACTAACCTGTACCAGTGTCACCGGAGAACTGCTATCTGACGATTGGTATAAACCCATCTAGGAGTTCTCGGCGATTCCGTTCAGTGTACCCAGTCTCCACTGAGCACCCGTACACCATCTTTGATCGATGGATATGGGATCATCCATCGCCCATCATATGGGTCAAGATGCGTATACGCCAGCCTACTCTGGTGTATCGATGCCCTATCTCGATACACCCTCGACTAGGAACAATTATAGGATGTACTCATAGACTACCGTAGCCCCACTAGTATGATCTCATCATAGTCCCAATAGTCAAGTACATATCCTAAGGGCTTTATCAACATGTGAGAGCAAGACAGTAAACTAATACAAGTCAACATGTTAAGACAAAGTGAAACTAAATAGCATACTATCATGTCGAGCAAGAAAGTCCTCTCTATATATATCCAAGCATCCACTATAATATACATCATATGTACAACAATGGCCTCTAGGGCATATATATAACTAACAATCTCCCACTTGCACTAAGGCTAGCTGTTGTAGTATCTCATACCCAACATCCCAAAGAGTCTCTCAAACTATGTCTGGGGAACGGCCTTCGTGAGTGAATCCGCAGTGTTGTCCTTCATATCAACTCTCCTGACCTCGATCTCCCAGTGATCAACTATCTCCCGGCGATCAACTATCTCCCGGATCAGGTGATACCGCCTCAGAATATGTCTGGACTTCTGATGGGACCTGGGTTCCTTGGCCAAAGCCTCAGCTCCATTGTTATCACAATACAAAGGTATTGGATGCTCAATGGATGGAACCACACCAAGTTCAGCAATAAACTTCTTCATCCAGACAGACTCTTTTGCAGCATCGTTGGCAGCGATGTATTCAGCCTCCATTGTCGAGTCTGCAATGGTTTCCTGTTTGGAACTCTTCCAACACACCGCCCCTCCATTGAGGGTAAAGACAAAACCCGAGTGCGACTTAGAGTCGTCCTTATCACGTTAGAAGCTCGAATCGGTAAAGGACTCCACCTGGAGTTCTCCGTTACCATACACCAAGAACGTCTCTTTAGTCATTCTCAAGTACTTGAGAATGTTCTTCACAGCTATCCAATGACTCTCTCCAGGATCTTCTTGATACCTACTCACTATACTTAGTGAGTATGCTACATCGGGTCTGGTACATAGCATCGCATACATGATAGAGCCTACTGCCGAAGCATAGGGTATCCCTTGCATGCGAGCTCTCTCCAAATCAGTCTTGGGAGACATCTCTTTGGAGAGAGTGAGTCCAGAGATCGTAGGTAGGTTCCCACGCTTGGATTCTTCCATACTAAACCTCTTTAGTATGGTGTCAATGTACCTGGATTGGGACAATCCCAGTATCCGTTTAGATATATCTCTATAGATCATAATTCCTAATATGCAGGAGGCATCACCAAGATCTTTCATTAAGAATCTTTGTGATAAGAAAAGCTTGGCCGATTGCAGCATAAGAACATCATTTCCTATCAAGAGTATGTCATCGACGTACAATACGAGGAAGATAACCTTACTCTCTGCAACCTTTTTATATATACAAGGTTCATCTGCGTTTTTGATGAAGTCAAACTCTTTGACTACAACATCAAAGCAGATGTTCCAACTCTGCGATGCCTGCTTTAACCAGTAGATGGATTTAAGTAGCTTGCACACCTTTCCGCTGCTCCCACTATCTACGAAGCCCTCTGGCTGAGTCATGTACACGCACTCCTCTAAATCACCATTTAGAAAGGCAGTCTTAACATCCATTTGCCAGATTTCATAGTCATGGTATGCAGCAATGGCAAGTAAGATCCGGATGGACTTAAGCATAGCCACTGGAGAAAAGGTTTCGTCATAATCCACACCTGGTCGTTGACGAAAACCCTTTGCAACAAGTCTAGCTTTGTAAGTCTCAACTTTTCCATCTACACCAAGTTTCTTTTTAAAGATCCATTTGCTCCCAATGGGTTTTACCTCTTCAGGAGCAACTTCCAAAGTCCATACTTTGTTGGTGTACATGGATTTCATCTCAGATCGCATTGCATCCAGCCACTTCATAGAGTCACCACTCGTGATGGCCTGCTCGAAACTAGTCGGGTCATCATCTTCCATGATGCAATCCTCGCTCCCACCATCAACGAGAAAACCGTAGTATCTCTCAGGTGGATGAGAAACCCTACTAGATCGGCGGGGAGGCTGGGGTTCGTTGTGTACTATTGAATCCTCTGGTTCCAATAAATCATCAGTTGTAGTTTGTGGTGCTGGAACTTCTTCCAGCTCTACCTCTTTGCCACTAATTTCTTTTGCAAGAAATTCCTTTTCTAAAAAGGTGGCATGTTGAGCAACAAACACCTTTTGCTCCTCACTGTGGTAGAAAAAATATCCATAAGAATTCTTCGGATATCCCACAAACTTGCAAAGAACTGATCGTGCCTCGAGTTTGTCCGGATTTTTCCTTTTGACATAGGCCGGACAACCCCATATCTTAACTCTTTTAAGGTACGGTCTCTTCCCACTCCATATCTCATATGGTGTGGTAGGTACATATTTAGACGGAACTTGATTCAATAGGTATGCCGCTGTCTCAAGCGCATATCCCCAGAAGGAAATATGTAACTCAGCATTGCTCATCATAGAGCGCACCATATCTAATAGGGTGCGATTCCTTCGCTCCGATACACCGTTGTGCTGTGGTGTATAAGGAGGAGTAAGTTGAGAGAGAATCCCGTTCTCTTTTAGATAGTCCAGGAACTCATTGCTTAAGTATTCTCCTCCTCGATCAGATCGTAGGATCTTAATACTTTTGTCCGTTTGGTTCTCTACTTCGTTCTTATATTCTCTGAATTTCTCAAAAGCTTCAGACTTGTGTTTCATCAGGAACACATGTCCGTATCTTGAGAGATCGTCAGTGAATGTAATGAAGTAGGAAGAACCATTCCTGGCATGTGTAGACATGGGTCCACATACATCACTATGTATCAGCCCCAAGAGTTCTGTAACTCTTACTCCGTATCCACTAAACGGAGTTTTTGTCATTTTGCCTTTGAGACATGACTGGCAAGTGTCATAAGATGATAATTCGAATGGATTCAAATATCCATCTTTATGCAATTTAGCTCGCCGTGTCACATTGACATGACCTAGTCTACAATGCCACAAGAAGGATTCGTTCATTTCTGAACTTTTCCTCTTGTTTGTATTCTGTACATTAAGAGTTGTAGTTTGATTTAGAACGTACATGTCATTATTTAACGATCCTGATCCTATCAACTTTTGATTCAGGAATATGTTCATAACATTATCATGTATTAAAAAATTATATCCTTCTTTATTCAATAACGAAACTGATATAATATTGCATATCAGGGTCGGAATGTAATAACACTCGTTCAGAACCAATGTATTACCATTTGGTAACACAAGGTGATATTCGCCAACAGCCTTGGCTGCAACATCTGCACCATTCCCTACTCTTAGGGAATGATCACCCATTCCCAGTTCTCTACCTTTACGTAGCCTACGTAACGTATTACATATGTGGGATCCTGATCCGGTATCTAATACTCAGGACGTAGAGTGAACTGAGAAACAGTTCTCAATAACTAACACTTCTGAAGAAGATGCATCAGCATGCTTGTTCTTCATTTGGGTGGTGTGAGAATCCAGATATTCTCCTATTTCCTGCTCAGTCTTATAACACTTATAAGAAAGAACATGACTAACGTTCCCCTGCTCAGTATAATAAGCGGGTTCAGTCAATACATCCATATTATTATCTTGATTAAGGCCTGACATGGTCGCTACCTGGAGAGAGAGAGAAGGAAACACTTTAGCGTATGCTCTTGCAAGATTTAGATTGGTTATTATCTTATCTAATTAGGATGTCTCCCACAGTTTTTATCAAATCTTCCTTCAAACCCTAAACG
This sequence comes from Agapanthus africanus, assembly GCA_030015575.1. Taxonomy (NCBI): domain Eukaryota; kingdom Viridiplantae; phylum Streptophyta; class Magnoliopsida; order Asparagales; family Amaryllidaceae; genus Agapanthus; species Agapanthus africanus. The sequence goes on from CM057342.1 coordinate 645,116,252, forward strand.
GAAAGACTAGCCGGGATTAATTACACCTTACAAGTTCGCCAATCTTTCAGTCAGGCCAGTGTTGGTACTTTGAGGGAGGTTCCCCGTGCTTTCGCACAGACCTAATTAAAATAAACCTCGTTTTCCCAGAGGCATAACCCCGTAAACACCTTTCTAGTCACCTACTTGATCGGCTAATTGTCCTGTGTAAAAGTCTCCCAGGAGTAACTCTTACTCGCAGTGGGTATCAGGATCCATCTATCTCATAGAAGGTATGCAATCTCATTGCAAATTTCAACACTTGAAATTCCCGATAATATTTTGCCCCTAGCGATCTATGACCTTGACAAGGTCAACAAATCATAAATCGCAAGTCAAGTTCAACCCGTCATTTCCCGATTGAATTAAACCCACCCGCATGACCCTTGACAAGGTCAACAAGGCCGTACAAATACCCTAATCTAATCACATCTCATGTTTTAGTAGATAAACATTAATTAGCTACCGTACACTGTGCCTTGACAAGGTCAACAAACGCAGCACGAATACTAAGTAGGATTTATCTGAAATGACGGAGGGCTACGACAGGTTTTTCAGAAAACCTATTGTGTAATGAACTTGATATCGTTGTAGAAACAAGTGATTTTGAATAGGAGTGTTTTTTAGGCTTTTTCTAATTTCTCTAAAGAGGTCACTCCCGGTGAAGGGATCTCGGCTCTTTCCTTATCGAATAAGGTGCAAGATATTCACAAATACCGCTGTGCAAAGCAAGAACTATAGAAGCAATCAAAAACTAATCCGTGAATTTGTAGCATCTGCCAGTTTTGCTAAAGAGGTCACTCCTGGTGAAGGGATCTCGGCTCTTTCCTCATCGAATAAGGTGCAGGGTATATCATATATACCGCTGTGCAAAGCAAGACTGTAGCTACCCTTTTTATAAAGTTTTGATTCTACAACATCTTTTTAGTTTTCTTTTCTTTTATTAATCTCATTAATAAATCCCATCAGCTATGCTTCTTAAGCATCACAGAAGAAACGAAAGCTGTAATATTTATATATCATCATATATATATAGTATAAGCATTCGTCTCAGGCAGTAATATAATCTCATCACAGAACATTGCAGCAGAAGATAACATATGAAATATTGGATATACTAGGACGTCCGTGTTTTATATCGAGCCTGTATAAAACACGGATTCCACGGTTGCGATGAATAGCCAAACCCACATCCCTAGACCCCTACGAGAGCGGCAAGCAACACTGCCAATTCTAGGGTTAGGAGACCCGGTCTCGACTCCTCGAGATGGCCTCCCACTGGACCCTAGAACCCGGTTACTTGTGCTCCCCTACTTGGGTCTACCTATTGCGGAAAAGTAAATAATATATAATGGTGACATCATCTTCAACCCGAAAGTGCCCCAATAAAAGAATATTATATACAAATGAATTTTACATGAATGAAAATAAAAACGCTCATCTCACATAAAACCCCCGGCTATTTAGAACACGACGATCCAATATAACATATCACAGCTGTTAGTTATATGTATGCCCTAGAGGCCATTACTGTACATTGGATGTATATTGTAGTGGATGCTGGGACATATATAGGAAGGACTTTCTTGCTCGACATGATAGTACGCTATCTGGTTGCACTTTATCTTAACATGTATACTTTCTGTCTCTCTGATTACATGTTGATAAAGCCCTTAGGATGTGTACTCGACTTCCAGGACTATGATGCAGATCATACTAGCGGGGCCTGGATAGTCCATGAGTACATCCTTGAAATGTTCCTAGTCGAGGGAATATCGAGACGGGGCATCGATATTCCAGAGTAGACTAGCGCATATCTTCTCGACCCATGCGATGGGCGATGGATGATCCCATATCCATTGGTGTTTGACATCGAAGATGGTATGCGGGTGCTCAGTGGAGACTGGGTACACTGAACGGACTCGCCGAGAACTCCCAGATGGTATTATACCTCACGTCAGATGGCAGTTCTCTGGTGACACTGGTACAGCTTAGTCTGTTGACCCGAGATCGTCATAGAGTCTTGTGTGTCTCCCACTGTGCTTTGATTTCCACCCTACCACGGCTCTACTGAGTCGTGCAAACAGGTGGTTTTTGGGTACAGTCCCGATTCACATGGAGGCAATGAGCGATAGGAGGGGATTCGTCTCTCCCGGTATTGGGGGTTGATGTTGTGCGATGCTCGACTGGCCATAACAGGAAATCCCTGGCCAGGGTTGAAGTGATATACTGGTAAGAGTTATCAGTAGTTTCACGAATGTTATGGACCTCAAGTCGGCATGACTTATCGAGCTATTGGGGTCTGACGTTTACCACCCCTAGGCGAGATATGCGACATATCAGACGAACAGACCGGACTGTACGGTAAGTGTTACTGGTTGGATTCGCAGGAGTGTGAGCGGACTTGCTCGTCGATCTTCTGATCGCTCAATACCCGGGTGGCCGTTACGTTTAGCAGACCGCTTGCGGCTTGTGGGTGCTTGATATGATCATCATCCGCTACCGGCGTATTGACGAGTCTTTAGAGTCCTACACAGAGGTTTCCTGGCTCAAGCGAAACGAAATAGGAGCGCATATGAGATATGTGCGGGACCGAGAATAATGCGTGTATGTGATACCGTATTTCATTCTCGCGATGAATGTGTCGAATGGTTGTATGCGATATAACCTAGTTATCGAATCAAGGATTGATTCGATAAGACGATACATTGGATACTAGCCGGTTATATGCGATATAACCGGATCATTGAATCAAGTGTTGATTTAATGATTGAATGTATAATTATATATTTGATATATTACTTTGCATTAACTAGTATTGGTTCACTTTAAATGGATTTACTCACTTGGTTTGTGCACATTGTATATGTGATATATTTTGTGCACATGATTGTATCATGTTTGATGATACATGCAAGCTAGGGTTAGTGTAAAGAATTAGACCATGGTTAGGTTTATGATTAGGGTTTTCTTTTTATTTACTTATTCATTTATTTATTGTTTTTGTTTATTTTGGAAAATGAAAAAGATAATGAGAAAAAGAATGGTTGCTTGTTTTGTTTTTTAGTTGAAGTTTCTTGAAACTTTGACCAAGTCACCATTCTTATCTCATCCTTTAACCTAACCATTCAAGTTAACCATGGTCCATTCTCTACAACTAACCAAGGGTTAGTAAATGATAAGTATTGATTTATTTATCATTTACAAAATACTTATCATATTCTATTTTTCATCATCTTCTTCTTCTTCAACAAAAGAAAAAGCTTACTACATCAATGGTGTTTGATGAAAAAGTGTGAGAAATCCAAATCTAAAGTCTACCCACTTCCTATTTCTTCATCCTCTACCTCTTGCCAAGTTGTATAGGGTGTTTACTTCACAAGTTTTCAAAGCTTGGTGAAGTTGGAGCTTGTTCTTGCGATGCCTCGACGTAGATCATCTTCGGCATCGAACCGACGATCAAGCCCGCCCATTCTTCGATGAAGCCGATGCTAGAGTTCAAGATACGATTTGGACAGCGAGGGGACTTCATCACGGAGCCTAGGAGGTGGTGGACCGGATCTACAAAGGTTGTAGCCCCTTTCCTTTAGATACATTTCCGTTTACTTGCATACTTCGCCTAGATATCTAGTAAACGATCCGTATTAGGGTTTGTAGGCACCCGTAAAAATTTGATTTGTGCATGTTTGATCACTTGTGAGACTTCACTAGAGTGCCTAGGAACCCTACAGTGGTATCAGAGCCTAGTTAGAGCCTTAGGCGAAGTCCCGACGGAGTTAGAAGTCCGATCGACCCAAAACCCGACTTTGAAAATTGCTCTCTGGACTTTTCTGTAAAATGTTGATTTTTCGAAATTAAAAATATCCAGAAAATTCAGCAGGAAAATGTAAGGGTTACTGCAAAATTCGGTGTACTGATTCCTTAAAGTCACCGCGGATCCGCGGCATGAGCATGCTCATGCGGCGGTTCCGCGGCTAGTTTGTCGTTTTGTGCATCGACGTTTGCACGGTAACTCTTAGTAAGTAGTGCTGGGTTTCCTGGGATTATTTTAATATTTATTCCAGAGTTTTATTTTCTGGCTTGTATTGGGAACTCTGTATATTCGATCGGACTGTCTAATTTTGTCGGTGTGGCTTTCCGGGTAATTTTAGAATATGTTAAAATGTTCGACCGGATATAAATACCCACTTTTTCCTCTGCCGGGAAATTTCCAATTGTTGGATTTTTCCGTAGTTTAACGACGTTCTAAGTAGTGCAAGTAACGCGATGGACCCTCTAGAAGACAACAAACCTTAACTCGATTATGTGACCGTCTTGAACTGCCCTTTGAACCTTCGGGTTTGGGGCAGTACGGCGTGCCACATGTGAGGCGTTGGCTTGACCCTTCTACGGCTGGACCGTTGGTACTGAGGCACGAACTGAATGTTGTTAGACTTATTTCATGTGTTGAGCTGTATCGGGAAAACTTGGGTGTTCGATTGTTCGATCGAAAAGTTTAGCATTTTCTATTTATCCGGAATGCGATACAATAATTGGAATTCACAAATAGTTATGAGATAACGGAATGAATATTATAAACGTAGCAGTTTAGTCTCACTTGATCGGTTGCCACGGAGTTTTGATGTGATCAAAAGTCCGTCGCAATCACGTAGCGTACGCGGATACTCGCCGGGTAAACTTGATAGACAGCCTCACTCCATAGCCCCGACCAAGTGACTGTAGGAGAACCCCGTCGCCGAAAGCATCCGTTCGGGTGCTCGCGGTAGCGGTGTTCCGCCTTGGTGCACTTCGTCGACGGTATCGAGGGTGCGGCCGCCTACTAAAGTTTGCGACGAGCATTCGATCAGGATGTCGGGAATCTTGTTGAATTACCCGACTTGGTATTGAAAAGTGTTTTCGATAATGAGACTAAAATGCGGGGTTTATAATTGTTAGGCATGCGATGTCTAAAGAATTCATTTGGTCAGGCATGCGATGTCTGAGGTGGTTGCGGATTCCAACTGTTGTAGTTTTACACTTTCTTTTCTATGACCGTAAGTGTAATATATGATATCGCCGGTTTCGTTGCTATATGTCAACGACAATTGGGATGCGCATATTTACTTACGTTGATGACATGTGATGTTATGTGTTGCTGGATATGTTATATTGGATCGTCGTGTTTGAATAGCCGGGGGTTTTTATGTGAGATGAGTGTTTTTCATTTTCATTCATGTAAAAACTTGTATGTAATATTCTTTTATTGGGGCACTTCCAGGTTGCGGAAGTTGTCACCGTTGATGTATATTATTTACTTTTCCGCATTAGGATAGACCTAAGGAGGGGAGCACAAGTAACCGGGTTCTGGGGTTCAGTGGGAGACCAACTCAAGGAGTCGAGTCCGGGTCTCCTAACCCTAGAATTGGTAGGGTTGCTTGCCGCTCTCGTAGGGGTCTTGGGGTGTGGGATTGGCTATTCATCACGACCATGGAATCCGTGTTTTATACTGGCTCGTATTGAAAACACGGACGTCCTAGTATATCCAATATTTCATATGTTTCTTCTGCTGTGATTTATCTGTGATGTGATCATATGATATTCTGTGACAGGTATTATATATAGTATATATGATATATTATATTGACGTTGCTTATGTTTTACACCCGCGCTAGCCCTGCCCCGCTCTGCCGTTAGTTACCTAACCTAACGGTGCACGAGGGGACATCGAGGCGAATGCGGATGGCATAAGTGTACGTCATATTTATCTGTGATGGTTAGGTGGACTTAAATGATGGGATATTCATTAATGAGATTAATGAAAGAAAATAAACCTAATTGATGTTGTGGAATCGAATTTCAAAATAAAACAGGTAGCTACAGTTCTTGCTTTGCATCGCGGTGTTCATTATAGAACATCCAGCACCTTATTCAATGAGGAAAGGACCGAGATCCCTTCACCGGGAGTGACTCCTTTAGCAATAACTGGCAGATGCTACAACCCTCGGTTTGTCTTTGATCGCTTCTATAGTTTCCGCTTTGCACAGTGATATATATGATATATCCCGCACCTCATTCGACGAGGAAAGGGCCGACGATCCCTTCACCGGGAGTGACCCCTTTAGCAAAACTAGAAAAGCTTCAAAAACATTCCATTTAAAAACCATTTGATTCCGCAACGAGATCAAGTTCAAAGCGTTAAAGGTTTTCACAAAAACCAGCCGCAACCCTCCGTCATTTTAGGAAGTAGAGTACTTAGTATTCGTGCTGTGTTTGTTGACCATAGTCAAGGCACAGTGTACGGTAGCTAAGTGATCTCTTCCTACACCGCATATGATGCGATTAGTTAGGACAGTCGCGTGACTTTGTTGACCTTAGTTAAGGGTCATGTGGGTGGGTCTAATTAATCACGAAATGACGGGTAGAACTTGACTAGTACTTATGATTTGTTGACCATAGTTAAGGTCATAGGTGCTAGGGGTAAAAACCTTTATCGGGAGTTTCAAGTGTTGAAACTTGCAATGAGATTGCATACCTTCTATGTGATAGTTGGATCCCGATACCCACTGCGAGTAATTGTTACTCCTGGGAGAGTTTTGCACTTTACAATTAGCCGATCAAGTAGGTGTCTAGAAAGGTGTCAATGGGGTTACGCCTCTGGGAAAACGAGGTTTACTGTAATTAGGTCCGTGCGAAAGCACGGGGAACCTCCCTCAAAGTACCGACACTGGCCTGGCTGAAAGATTGGCGAACTTGTAGAGTGTAATTAATCCCGGCTAGTCTTTCCTTTTAGGGTTTGAAGGAAGATTTGATAAAAACAGTGGGAGCCATCCTGATTAGATAAAATATATAACCAATCTGATCTTGCAAGAGCGCACGCAGAGTGTTTTCTTCTCTCTCTCCTGGTAGCGACCATGTCACGCCTTAGTCAAGATAATAATATGGATGTATTGACCGAACCCGCTTGTTATACTGAGCTGGGGAACGTTGGTCCCGCTCCAACTTATAATTATTATAAGACAGAGCAGGAAATTGGGGAATACCAGAATTCCTATGCCGCCCAAACGAAGAAAGTGCATATGATGCATCTCCTTCGGGTGTGTTCGTTATAAAGAACTGTTTCTCAGTATCCTCTGCATCCTGGGTATATGATACCGGATCAGGATCCCAGATATGTAATCTGTTACATAGGGCTACAAAAAGGTAGAAAAACTGAGAACGGGTGATAAGTTTCATGAGACAGAAACCGGGGCAAGTGTTGTAGCCAAGTCTGTTGGTCACTGTCACCCTGTATTACGAATACATTGATTCTGAACAAATGCTATTAGATACCGAACCTGATATACAAAATCATATCAGTCTCTTTATTAGTAAAGAAATGATATAATTTTGTATTGATGGATAATGTTTTGAACATTTCCTATATCAAAAGTTGATCGGTTCAGGCACGTCATCTAAAAGCATTGACGTTCTAAATCAAACTACAGTTCCTTGTATACTGAACACACACAAGAGGAAGAGTTCAGAAATGAACGAGTCATTCTTGAGGCATTGTAGACTAGGTCATATCAATGCGACCCGACTGGCTGAAGTTACATTTAGATGTATATTTAAATCAGTTTGAATTTACATCTTGTGAAACTTGCCAGTCATGTCACAAAGATAATATGACCATAGCTATGCTTACTGGAAGCCGAGAAAGAGTTAATGAACTCTTGGGACTGATACATGATGATGTATGTAAAGTCTCCTGTCTACACATGCCAGGACTGGTTCTTCATACTTCATTATATTCTCTGATAATCTCTCAAGATTCAGTCATATGTTCCTGTTGAAACATAAGTCCGAACCATTTGAGATATTCACAGAATATAAGTTAGAAGTAGAGAACCAATAACCGGGTATAAGTATTATGTCCTTTGATGAGATCAAGGAGGAGAATACTTGTGCATGGAATTCCTGGATTATTCTAAAGGAGAATGAGATTCTCTCTCAGCATTACTCCTCCAAATAACCATAGCACATTGGTGTATCGGGGCGGAGCAATCACACCCTATATGATAAGGTGTGCTCTATGATGAGTACTACTGAGTTACCTGTTTCCTTTTTGGGAGTTATGCGCTTGAGAAGATGCATACCTATTGAATAGGGTTCGAATCAAATCACTGCCTACCACTCCATATAAGATATGGTGTGGGAAGATCCTATCTCTTAAGTAAGTTAAGACTTGGGATTGTCCGGCCTATGTCAAAAGCAAAATCCGGACAAGATCGAGGCAAGGTCTGTAATGTAGAACTGGAAAGGTTCCAGCTATACAAACTACAGCAGATGATTTGACAGAACCAAAGGATTCTAAAGTCCCCGACGAACCTCAGCCTCTCCGCCGATCTGGTAGGGTTCCTCGCCTGCCTGAGAGATATCTCGGTTTCTCGATGACAGTGGGAGCAAGGATTGCATCATGAGATGATGACCCAACTAGATTCGAGCAGGCCATCAAGAGTAGGGACTCTGTAAGAATGGCTGGATGCTTAGCAATCTGAGATGGAATCTATATACACCAACAAAGTATGGACTTTGGTTGCTATATCTGAAGGGTTAAATCCCCATCAGGAGCAAGTATATCTTGAGAAGATTACTTGGTTTAGATGGAAAAGTTGAGACTTTCAAAGCTAGACTTGTTAAAGGTTTTCGTCATCGACCAGGCGTGGATAATGATGAAACCTTTTTCCAGTAGCTATGCTTAAGTCTATCCAGATCCTACTTACCACGGCTACATACCATGACTACGATATCTGGCGGTTGGGTGCCATGACTGCTTTTCTAAATACTGATTTAGAAGAGAACGTCTATAAGAACACAGCCAGAGGTCTTCGTAAACAGTGGGAGCAGCCGAAACGTGTGCAAGTTGCTTTACATAATGAAGCAGGCATCGCGGAGTTGGAACGTCTGTTTTGATGTGATAGTCAAAGTGTTTGACTTCATCAAAATGGTAGATGAACCTTGTATATACAAAAGGGTAGTAGAGAGTAAGGTGGTCATCTTCGTATTGTACGTAGACAACATACTCTTGATAGGAAAAGAGTTTCCTATACTACGATCGGTCAATCTCCTATTATCACAAGGATTCTCCAAATAGGATCAAAGTGATACCTCCTAAATCCTGAGATTTGGACCTATGAGATAGATCTAAAGGGATATTAGGGTTCTCACTAGGTATAGTGAGATTGTATCAATCGATCCTGGGGAGAATCACTGGAAGTGTTCCAGGGTGATAAAGACGACTGAATGTCAGTCACAGGCACTGTCTTTACCCTCAGTAAAGGGACGGTATGTTGGAAGAGTTCCAAGCTAGATACCGTGGCAAACTAGATGATAAAGGCTGGTAACATCGCTATTGAAGATACTACCAAAGAGGAAGTTTGGGTGTATATTGGTTCATAAGATGAACTAGGTTCCTGCCATTGTATGACAATGGAAGTATGGCTTTGGCCCTGGAACCCTGGTCCCATCAGTGACCCAGACATATTCTGAGGAAGCATCACCTGATCATGGAGATAGTTGATCTCCGGGGTGATCAAGGTTAGGAGAGAAGACTCAGAGGACAACATGGCGGATCCACTCACGAAGGCCTTTTTCCCAAAGAGAGACTTTTAGGGGATGGTTGAGTATGTGATACTGCAACCACTGCTACAGATGGCCCTAGTGCAAGTGGGAGATTGTTAGTTATATGTATGCCCTAGAGGCCATTACTGTACATTGGATGTATATTGTAGTGGATGCTGGGACATATATAGGAAGGACTTTCTTGCTCGACATGATAGTACGCTATCTGGTTGCACTTTATCTTAACATGCATACGAAATAGCCGAAATGTTTGGGCAACCCGCAATAAAAATCAGCGAGCAAAATATATGCATATAAAAAAGTCAAAATGTTTGGGAAACTCGCAATAAAAAGCAACGGGTAAAAAGAAAAAACAGCCGAAATGATTGGGCACCGCGAAAAGAAGCCGAAATGATTGGGCAATCACGACTTTCGCGATATAAAAAGCTAAAATGATAGAGCATCGCGGAAAGAAAAAAAATAAAATAAAACTTTTGCCCTGCAGGTGAGATCACATTGACCCCTGTATACAATCCATGGGCACAAATGAAAAGGGAACCATATTTTCCCACCGGGCTCTGTCAAAAGAGAGAGTCAAACCTCGACTGTTCATCGACAGACTAGAGATCACCACAGCATTCCTTCTCACTCCAGCAGGATGCAGACGCAACGTCAACAACCGACCCCAGGGTCAAAACAACGGAGCCATGGCAAAGTCCCTAGCTCCAAATCTCGACGGTTCACAGACAGCCTAAAGACTACCTTGGAGCCACGGCAAAGTCTCCTAGTTCCAAATCTCGACGGTTCACAGACAACCTAGAGACTACTTCGGAGCCATGACAGAGTCCCTAGTTCCAAGTCACGATGGCTACATATATAACCTAGAGATCAACAACAGCGTTCTTCTTTCCCCCAGCAGGATGCAGACGCGACATCAACAAACGGAGCCATGGCAAAGTCCCCTAGTTCAAATCTCGACAACCCAGAGACAACCCCGACGTTCGTCGCAATATTGCAGACATTGTTGGATATAGTGCCCTCAAAGTCAATTATTGGATCGCAGGTACATGATTGCAATGATTGAGGGAGGACCTATACCGGCAGGACAGTCTTACTCAAGATGATAGTATGCTATCTGGTTTGCCTTTATCAGTCGTGTACAGTTTTAGGTGACATGATCACTATTACACGTTGATAGAGCCTTTAGGATCCTGCTTGACTACCAACAGTATGATGGCGATCATATACGTAAGAGTTGGGTAGTCTATAAGCACATCCTTAAAAATGGTCCCTAGTCGTGGGAGTTTCGAGACAGGGCATCGATACTCCGGAGTAGACTAGTGTATACAGTCGAGACCCCGACGAGGGGCGGTGGCCGGTCTCACAAGCCATTGGTGTCAGTTGGATCACCTAAGATGTATACAGGTGCTCATTGGGTTATGAGTACACCGGACAGGACTCGCCGGGAACCTGCTAGTTGGTATTATACCTAGCGTCAGATAGCAGTTCCCTGGTGACATGTGTACAGGTTAGTTCATCGACCTGAGGTCGTCATTTGTCTCGTGTGAGTTCCCACTGTGCTTTGATTACCCTACCACGGCTCAAAAGAGTCGTGCAAACAGGTTTTAGTTGGGTACAGTCCCGAGCCACATGGAGGCAAGTGAGCGGATCGGCAGGGGATTCGTCTCTCTATGTATTGGGGGTGAGATCACGCTGTGTCTAGGAGAGCCATTACACCAAGTCCTTGGCCAAGGCAGGTGAGAATTACTGGTAAGTATTCCAGAAGTTTCTCAGGGTGTTCAGGGCTACTCTCCGACACGACTTATACCGCTTTTGAGGGTCTGACGTTACCAGCCCCCTAGGCCCGATATGCGATGCTCATAGACGAACGGACCGGACTGTACGTATATTGTCACTGATAGGCTCAGTAGGGTTCCAGGATGAGTTCGCTCATCGGCTTCCCTTTCGGTCAGTACATGGGCAGCCGTTACACATAGTTGTGCCGCTGTCATGCTTGTGGTTAAACCCACTGCCTGGGTACTGACGAGTCTTTAGAGTCCCCCACAGATAGTTTCCTAAGTTCGGGCGAAACGTTCTAGAGGCCGTATGGTTTTATGGCAGGATTCGAAAATGCATGTGCACTTGTGCATATTTCGGACAGATAATACTGGTGGGATTTGGTTTAAGCCTGATCGAAGTATTATATTGAGTCAGAATATTTTAGTCTCTCGTATTCGTATTCGGTCGGAATACGGATACAGGTATGTATATACAGATGAGGGGTATTCTCGTAATCCGTTATAAGAATATTTTAGAAGATGCATTTCTTTTTAGATTAATCATTTTGGTTTAAATGATTATTGGATTTGGAAAGTGTGACTCATTATTATGACTCATTGATTCTAGAATGTTCACTAATAACTCATGTAATGAGTCATCTAATGAGTCATTAGAGAATTAATGATGTTTGTTTTGGGTAGGATATTATGAAGGGTTTGTGGAGATATTTTGTGAAGATATTTTGCTTGATATTTCATCACAAAACCTTATATATATCATCACATTATTTTGGGCAGCCAAGGCAATTTTTGGTGCTTGGTTATTTTGCTCACTAGATTTTTCATGAGTTCACAATTTCCATCTCTTTGCATCTTCTTCAACCTCCACCCTATCCCTCTTATGTGATGAGAACCCTAGGGTGTTTGAGACAAAGTATTCTACTCATTCTTTACTTCATTTTGGACATGTCGGTTAGCATACGTCATGTCCGAGTTGCCTCGGTATAGAGGCGGGATCCCATTTAAAGATCCGTTGACGTGGTGCCATCTCGACGAGGAGACAGGAGATCCGAGATGCCGCAAGGAGCGTGAGATGATGCCTAAAGACCGAAGGACACGGATCGATCGGTATAACCTTTCTACCTCTTTACAGTTTGTTAGTTTAGCGCTAATGGCAAGATCCGGGTTATAGTATGCGATAGCGCCAGTTATAAAAGTTTTTGTTCCGCGTTTGGCGTCAGAATGACTGCCGGGGCGCTACCGTAGACTTACATGGTATCAGAGTCACGCTATTAACCTTTACTAGCTTGTTCTAACGTGTTTAAAATATCGATCGAACGAAATTTCCAAAACCGCATTTTTCATGATAAAGTTTCTGTCGAATTTTTAAACTGGTCTAAAAATCATTTTGAGTATCTCAGAAAATTGAGCAGGCTTTTTTAAGACTCTGGAAGAAATTCGGTCCACTGTTTCCACTATACTGCAGTGGAACCGCCGCACAAACCATGGTTTGGCCGCGGTTCCGCCGCCGTTTTGAAGGAACAGTACACCATTTTTCTTCTGGGTGTTTTGCATGTGAAATTGTGGTTTCTGGAATATTTTGTTTGGGCCCAGATTTTGTTTGAGTACTGGAGTTGTACTTGGGTCCCACTTCGGGAAGTTTTGTCGATCGGAATTTTAAACGTGTTAGTTTACAGTACTTACATTATATCTCCGACCGTGAATGTCATTCGAGTGGTAAATCATGTCTAATTGCTATAGTCCTTTTAGACGGGTTTGCGAATGTGACATTCGCATTGATGTTCTGTGTTGTGCTGTGATGTTGCAGATTTGTCGTGGTGGATAGCTGTGTGCACTGGTAGTGCAGTCTGGATTTATTTGTACATTTGATATTGCGGGGCGAGCGTCCAACATATGGACTGCCGTCACTACCAGTTTGTATAATATTCTTTTGGGGCATGACCGGGCTGAGGTCGATGTACCTGTTGTACATATTTTTCATTTCTGTACTAGGTTTACCCTGCAACGGAGTGCACAGATAGCCGGGTTCTGGAGGGCAACGGGTCCGCATCTCATGGCTTTGAGAGGTAGAGGGCCTCACTCTAGAATTGGAAGACTATTCGCCGCACTCGTAGGGGGTACAGGTTGACCCAAGGAGGGGTGCTCAAGTTACTGGATTCCGTGAAGTGCAGGGTGGTCCATTCACTTTGCTGTAGGGGGCTGCCTCGCTTCAGGTTTTGGCGGGTAACTTGCCGCACCCGTTGGGGTCTAGGTTTCGTTGCACATGCTATCCACACGACCAGGGGAACATCGGGTTTCTGCAGCGGCTCTGTGAAACCCGGGGATCCCAGATTAGAAAGAGGGCAAAGTAAATTGCAACTGCTATCATTCCCGACCAAACCACGTACTTCATCGCCACTCCTACTTCACCTTTGCTTTTTTCCCCAGTTCGGGAGAAATAGAATAAGGTATTATTCAGTTGTCTTTTATCATCACCTTCTCTCAGGTTGCGAGTACTCCTAGGATTAGGAGAGTACACCTATTATGCTTACTGGATAGTCTTCTTCCAAACCATAGGCTGGTGCCTAACGGTAGGGAAGGAAGAAAACCACTTAGCCTAAAGGGGTGCACAGAGGGTAATGAATAAAGACAAATAAAGGGATTTGGAGAGATGGCAAAGAAATATACGGTTACAGTCATGAATTGGATTATGGAAGAGGCATTACTAGGAATACCAGGATACCCCTACGAAACATTTTCATGTTTCAGTTTCACTGTGCATTGTTAAAGGAAAACTGATTTCCTGATTAGATACTTACTCCAAGGTTTGTATTTACCAGGTATGATTCTCACATCTGTATGGTTTTACAGATGATGAGTGGGAGTAAGTTATTGGGAATTAGGTGATCATCCTCATTATATCGGAATTCGTTGTAATTGGTGATATTTGAGGAAATCGCCTGGGTTTTTGCCGGACGGCAAGTATTTGGTTTTGAGTATCCGTTGTTGTGCACCAATTTCAAACTGATATATCTGTACGTTTATTTGTATAAAGTGAGATATAACTTTTTGAAATTATGTCCGTGGCATTTACCTATATCAGTTGACGATTGGGTAAGGAGCATTGAACAGCGGAGTAGTTCTTAACCATAAGTACAGTTTTCAACCTACGATGCACAGGTTTTGAGTTATTCAACTCAGCGGATTTATATAGAGTATTGTATGTTGTCCAGTGTCCATCAGGACAAAAGGGTTGGTCCTCTTACTATGTTCTGTTTACTTGTGACTTCTCTAGTTTTTAGACAAGTGTTTCGTAGAAATACAGTGTCTAAGTTTTGAGGAGTTATAGGTATAGGAATAAAGTAGAGAACCAAGTGTCGCAAGTATCGGGATTCTTCAAGGTGATCGAAGATGTAGATACTTATGATTGGTATTCAGTTGATAGTAATAGTTTTGAGAAACTTGTTTCTCTTTCAGGTTACTCATAATTGGATGCATTCCTAAGTTGAGTAAATACTGATTGGCCTCTTTCCATTAAGTTGATATGCACTGGAGACAGCTGCATGATTAGAATCTGGTTCTAATTAAATAAGTGCCAAAGTTTCTATATTGGATATAGAATGGTTCATATCTTAACGATGTTAAGGTACGGGGAGTTGTCCGGATTATGCTTAAAACCAGACTCTGGATAACTCAAGGCACGTTTCTGTAATGACAGTTTGTGGGTTGACCCAGGCTATGACGAGGGTTGACTTTCTACCATCTGGAAGATCAATGGTAATCTTGTTCTTGACTCGCCACAGTTTTACTAAAATGGATTTTTTTTTCAGAAAACAGTAGTGTGAGTATGGTAGAACTGAAAGTGATTCCAGAACCGCAAACGATTACGGAAAATTTAATAGAACCTAAAGATTCAATCAGGTTTGACATTCCATTAGCCACTCCGCAGATATGGTGGGTAACCTCAGGCACCCGAGAGGTACTCCGGTAGCCTCAAGGACGATGACAGGGAGGTTCTTGTTTACTCAGACTTGACACTACTGTTGTTCCAGACTATGAGACCCGACAGGAGGTTAAGTATAGCGTCGTTCTAAACTAGCTTTAGAAGTGCACGTATATATTATTCTGCCAGAGAGTTGTTGTGGTCAGTGGGAGCAGCGGTAGCATAGTGGGCAAGTAGCTTATGTCTATTTGTAGACTACAGCAGATATAGCGGAGATAGATCATCAATTTTTTGTGACAGTCATGGGTTTGACTTCATCAGAATAGGGGATGGATCTGTTAAGAAGGTAGTAGGGTGTGATGTCCTGGTATTTGGATGACATACACAGAGTAGGAAGTAAAATTCCTATGCTACGATCGGTTATACTGTGGTTGTCACACAGTTGTTTCTCCACACAGGAATGGATATAATATAAGACATTCTGGTTACTAGATTTATGGTTTTAGATCTAGATTTAGGTAGTTTCCCAATTTGGGTATTTAGACAGTATTCTAAAAGTATTTGGAATAGATGACTCCTGGCATGGTGGTGTACCTGCAGGTGATGGAGTCACCCTCTCTAAAGGTGTCTTACAGACTAAAGGGGAGAGGGATGTGCATGATTAACATATCACTTGCTTAGGCAATTGAGTTGATCATCAGATGTCAAGTACCACACCAGATGTTTTTGCATGAGATGCAATAAGTTTATATTAATCCAATCCTGGAGAAACATACGGAAGCAGTTTTTAGAACATAAGTGGATGTTCTAGGGATTTGATAACGGCAGCCTCCTTTAGGAGACGGTTATCATTCCAGGCTTCCAAGGTGACATGGATGACAGAGTGATTGTCAGAGTTATAGTTTTCCCTCTGACGAAGGGGGCAGTATTATGGACAGGTGATCCAAGAGGATACTGATTAGGTTCAGTTGATGATACAGTCTAAGAAGTTTAGATTTGGAGTTCATTTATGAACTAGGTCCCATCAGATATCCAGACATATTCTAAGACAGGTATTACTTAATTCGGGAGATGGCTTTCTCCGCGAACTTGAGATTAAGAGAGACATAGAAAGATACATCAGGGCGGATCCACTCGCTGAGGCTATTTCTCGAACACAAGAGTTTTACAAACGAGCTTTGTGAAACTGTTTAGTAGAGGAGTTGGGTGTTCGGTATCACACGGGCTGTGAGTATGCGACATCGCAATAATTAGCCTTAAGTGTAAGTGGGAGATTGTTGGATATAGTGCCCTCAAAGTCAATTATTGGATCTCAGGTACGTGATTGCAATGATTGTGGGAGGACCTATACCGGTAGGACAGTCTTACTCACGATGATAGTATGCTATCTGGTTTGCCTTTATCAGTCGTGTACAGCTTTAGGTGACATGATCACTATTACACGTTGATAGAGCCCTTAGGATCATGCTTGACTATCAACAGTATGATGGCAATCATATACGTGAGAGTTGGGTAGTCTATAAGCACATCCTTAAAAATGGTCCCTATTCGTGGGAGTTTCGAGACAGGGCATCGATACTCCGAAATAGACTAGTGTATACAGTCGAGACCCTGACGAGGGGCAGTGGCCGGTCTCACAAGCCATTGGTGTCAGTTGGATCACCTAAGATGTATACAGGTGCTCATTGGGTTATGAGTACACCGGACAGGACTCGCCGGGAACCTGCTAGTTGGTATTATACCTAGCGTCAGATAGCAGTTCCCTGGTGACATGTGTACAGGTTAGTTCATCGACCTGAGGTCGTCATTTGTCTCGTATGAGTTCCCACTGTGCTTTGATTACTACCCTACCACGGCTCAAAGGAGTCGTGCAAACAGGTTTTAGTTGGGTACAGTCCCGAGCCACATGGAGGCAAGTGAGCGGATCGGCAGGGGATTCGTCTCTCCCGGTATTTGGGGTGAGATTGCGCTGTGTCTAGGAGAGCCATTACACCAAGTCCTTAGCCAAGGCAGGTGAGAATTACTGGTATGTATTCCAGTAGTTTCTCAGGGTGTTCAGGGCTACTCTCCGACACGACTTATACCGCTATTAGGGGTCTAACGTTACCAGCCCCCTAGGCCCGATATGCGATGCTCATAGAAGAACGGAACGGACTGTACGTATATTGTCATTGATAGGCTCAGTAGGGTTCCAGGATGAGTTCGCTCATCGGCTTCCCTTTCGGTCAGTACATGGGCAGCCGTTACGCACAGCTAGTGCCGCTGACGTGCTTGTAGTTAAACCCACTGCCAGGATACTGACGAGTCTTTAGAGTCCCCCATAAATAGTTTCCCAAGATCGGGCAAAACGTTGTAGAGGCCGTATGGTTTTATGGCAGAGTTCGAAAATGCATGTGCACTTGTGCATATTTCGGACAGATAATACTGGTGGGCTTTGGTTTAAGCCGGATCCAAGTATTATATTGAGTCGGAATATTTTAGTCTCTCGTATTCGTATTCGGTCGGAATACAGATACAGGTATGTATATACAGATGAGGGATATTCTCGTAATCCGTTACGAGAATATTTTAGAAGATGCATTTCTTTTTGGATTAATCATTTTGGTTTAAATAATTATTGGATTTGGAAAGTGTGGCTCATTGTTATGACTCATTGATTCTAGAATGTTCACTAATGACTCATGTAATGAGTCATCTAGTGAGTCATTAGAGAATTAATGATGTTTGTTTTGGGTAGGATATTATGAAGGGTTTATGGAGATATTTTGTGAAGATATTTTCCTTGATATTTCATCACAAAACCTTATATATATCATCACCATTATTTTGGGCAGCCAAGGCAATTTTTGGTGCTTGGTTATTTTGCTCACTAGATTTTTCATGAGTTCACAATTTCCATCTCTTTACATCTTCTTCAATCTCCACCCTATCCCTCTCATGTGATGAGAACCCTAGGGTGTTTGAGACAAAGTATTATACTCATTCTCTACTTCATCTTGGACATGTCGGTTAGCATACTTCATGTCTGAGTTGCCTCGGTATAGAGGTGGGAGCCCGTTTAAAGATCCGTTGACGTGGTGCCACCTCGACGAGGAGACAGGAGATCCGAGTCGCCGCAAGGAGCGTGAGATGATGGCTAAAGACCGATGGATACGGATCGATCGGTATAGCCTTTCTACCTCTTTACAGTTTGTTAGTTTACCATTAATGGCAAGATCCAGGTTATAGTCTGCGATAGCGCCAGTTATAAAAGTTTTTGTTCCGCGTTTGGTGTCAGAATGACGGCCGGGGCGCTACCTTAGACTTACAGACACAATGTCAACAAACGAAGCAATGGAAGATTCTTAGATTCAGGGTCTTGACGGCAACTCAAATGAGACCTGAAAGTCTATCGAAGATCATCCCACTCCAGCGCGGAGTGATCATGACTCATCGGAGCTCCCAAACTGAGCCTAACCTCAAGTAAAACGCGACATAGAATATCCCTAACGCTTGCTCTTTCGACGGTAATATTACCTGGAAGGTTACTTGAAGACGTCTTGTCCAGCCCTGAAGGGATCAGAGACACGACAGTCGCGGGGTTACCCGAACAGAAAGATTGCATATCGGGGAATATATCGGCCAACGCGACGGTGCGACGGGTAAAAACCCTAGTACCACAGACCCTAAAGGACTTCTATTAGCAGGAGTTAACTGTGACGTTAGGACACCCTTGTGAGAACTTCTCGATTCGTTTTGACTCGTAAGGAAATTAGTGTCCTTGCGAGAACTTCTCGATTCGTTTCGACTCGTAAGGAAATTAGTGTCCTTACGAGAACTTCTCGATTTGTCTCGACTCGTGGGGAAAATAATGTTCTTGCGAGAACTTCTCGATTCGCTTTGACTCGTAAGGAAATTAGTGTCCTTACGAGAACTTCTCGATTCGTCTTGACTCGTAAGGAAATTAGTGTCCTTACAGGAACTTCTCGATTCGTCTCGACTCGTAAAGAAATTAGTGTCTTTATGAGAACTTCTCGATTCGTCTCGACTCGTAAGGAAATTAGTGTCCTTGCGAGAACTTCTCGATTTGTCTCTACCCGTAAGGAAATTAGTATCCTTACGAGAACTTCTCGATTTGTCACGACTCGTAAGGAAATTAGTGTCCTTGCGGGAACTTCTTGATTCGTCTCGACTCGTAAGGAAATTAGTGTTCTTGCGGGAACTTCTCGATTCATCTCGACTCGTAAGGAAATTAGTGTCTTTGCGGAAAATTCTCGATTCGTCTCGACTCGTAAGGAAATTAGTGTCCTTGCGGGAACTTCTCAATTCGTCTCAACTCGTAAGGAAATTAGTGTCCTTGCGAGAACTTCTCGATTCGTCTCGACTCGTAAGGAAATTAGTGTCCTTACGAGAACTTCTCGATTCGTCTCGACTCGTAAGGAAATTAGTGTCCTTGCGAGAAATTCTCGATTCGTCTCGACTCGTAAGGAAATTAGTGTCCTTATGAGAAATTCTCGATTCGTCTCGACTCATAAGGAAATTAGTGTCCTTGCGAGAAATTCTCGATTCGTCTCGACTCGTCTCGACTCGTAAGGAAAACAATGTTCCTACGAGAACTTCTCGATTCGTCTCGACTCGTAAGGAAAACAATGTTCCTGCAAGAACTTACGGCTCATGAAAATAAATAAATAAAAAAGAAGTCTTAGGCTACAAAGACCCTAAACTTGTCTCCTAAGCCATCAATTCTATAACCATGCATGACTCTGCACTACTTCACCCACGTACATACTTACGTGGGCAAAGTAGTGGAGGCATTTTTTCCCACCAAAATTTTGGGCCAAGAGCTACTTGTTTCCTTATAAAAAAAGGGGGAGTGTCCTCAAAATTTGGCCTTACGTGGACGCTCATATGCAAAGCATATGAGCGCTGAAAGAAAATAACTAGGGGCCATACAGGCCTCACGTGTAAAACATATGAGCGCTCATATGCAAAGCATATAAGCACTGAAGATAACAACAAATGGCCAAACATGCCTCACGTGCAAAACACGTGAGCGCTCATATGTAAAGCATATGAGCGCTGAAAATGAACAGGCTAAAACCCACACTAGTGGTCATGTGTTAAACACGTGAGTTCTCTTGCTACTCACATGCAAAGCATGTGAGCACCCCAATTTAAAATGCTCCTATCAAATTCTAGAATTAAATACTATTTGGGAAATATTTTCCCGATCTTCCTCAAACTAGAAAGATCTTCTCTATTAAACCGAGGTCCTTTGGATAAAAAATCCAACGGTGATTATCTGGTAGAATAAAGTTCTATCATAGAAAAATATTTTCCTAATCTTATTAAACTAGCATTCATATGATAAGAATAAAATTCTATGTTAAACTAACGAGATATCCATATGATAGAATTAAATTCTATATTAAGAAAATATACTTCTGATCTTGTTAAACTAAAAGATATGATAGAATAAAATTCTGATCTTATTAAAACTTGTTAGTTATATGTATGCCCTAGAGGCCATTACTGTACATGTGATGTATATTGTAGTGGATGCTTGGACATATATAGGGAGGACTTTCTTGCTCGACATGATAGTATGCTATTTAGTTGCACTTTATCTTAACATGTTAACAAATACTGTTTTGTGATCATATGTTGATAGAGCCCTTAGGATGATTACTTGACTACCAAGATTATGATGTAGATCATACTAGTTGGGACAGGGTAGTCGATAAGTACATCCTTCAAATGTTCCTAATCATGGTAGTATCGAGACAGGGCATCGATACTCCAGTGTAGACTAGCCTATACGCTTCTCGACCCATATGATGGGCCATGGATGATCTCATATCCATTGGTGTTTGACATCAGAGAAGGTATACGGGTGCTCAGTGGAGACTGGGTACACTGGATGGACTCGCCGAGAACTCCTAGATGGTATTATACTTATCGTTCGATAGCAGTTCTCTGGTGACACTGGTACAAGTTAGTCTGTAGACCCGAGATCGTCATAGAATCTTGTATGATTCCCACTGTTCTTTAATTTCCACCATACTACGGTCAAGAGATCGTGCAAAAAGGTGGTTTTTGGGTACAGTCCCGAGTCATATGGAGGCAATGAGCGATAGGAGGGGTTTCGTCTCTCCCGGTATTGGGAGTTGATGTTGCGCTATGCTTGATTGGCCATAACAGGAAATCCCTGGCCAGGGTTGCTGAGATTTACTGGTAAGTGTTACCAGTAGTTTCTCGAACCGTTATAGACCTTACTTCGGCATGACTTATTAGGCTATTGGGGTCTGACGTTATACCACCCCCAGGCTGTGATATGCGACATATCAGACGAAGAGACCAGACTGTACGGTAGTGTTACTGATTGGATTCGCAGGAGTTACAGCAGGCTTTCTTGTTGATCTTCTGATCGCTCAATACCCGGGTGGCCGTTACGTTTAGCAGACCGCTTGCGGCTTGTGGGTGTTTGATATGATCATCACTGTTCCCCTCCGAAACGCGGAGATGCGATAAACGTCTAGCCTGAATTTCGGGGCAGATGCTAATTGGTGCTATCCGTCCACCTCTCCGAAGATGCCAAGTTGATTTATGGCACCATGTATCGAAGGTTTAAACGGATGCGGCCGATATAGCAGACTTCGTCAGATTCCCCCTCGTTTGAGAGGTTTTTGATTGTGGGGATGCTCTTCCCTGCAGGCGCAAGCCCCTGCAATTAATTACGCTACCATATCACGGTAACAACTTTCTCCTTCTCCATATGGTCACTTCGTGTCGTAGGTGTTTGTTTTGTGTTTGGTTGCCCGTGGACTGTATACGGAGACTAATTTGTCGCCCGTAGGGCGTGAACTAGTCCAAATCCGTATCTTTCTTAGATTTGGGTTTGGGGGGTTGGGTTTATGGATACGTTAGTCTCATTTGAGACTAAGATCAACTTAAACGTTTGTTAAGAATACATTAGTCTCATTTTAGACTAAGATCAACTTAACGGGATCGTTTAGATCCAACAAGAGAGTAATTGGGCTCTATTGTTTAGTTTAGTGACATTGCGGTCGATTAGTTTGAGGACATTACGGTCCAATGTTAGTTTAAGGATATCTCGGTCCATTGTTAGTTTAAAGACATCACGGTCGAGGTTATGAACATCATAGTCCATAAGTTTAAAGACCCCACAGTCAAATGTTAGTTTAAAGACATCACCGTCAAGGTTAAGGACATCATAGTCCATGAGTTTAAGGACCCCACAGTCCAATGTTTAGAGACGTCATAGTTTGTGAAATGTGTGGTTGTCGGGACCCGTCACCTCTTTGAAGACAATGAGGGATTATAACGATAAATATCAAAGGAGTGAAGAAATGTACCCTTGAACCAAGGTTGATTGGGGATCTGTAGTCCAATTTGGAACTAAGATCAATTAATTAGATTATGAGCTCATTGGCTCAGTTAAATCTGAATTGAGGACTTATGGTCAATTTGGGCTAAATCCAATTAGATTAGAAATATTGACTCTTTGTTGGACCATTAAATATTTGTCTAGGTTTAAACCCACATTATTTAGCAATGCTAAACCAGAGTTTGAGGGCTCTGATACATTTGTCTTTGACTGAGCATTAAACATTATAGCTCTGAGTTTTATTTAATTTTGAGATTCAGTTAAAGGAGAGGTTTTTTGCCTCTGGAAACTTAGCCAATTTGGCTAAAAAATAGTATTAAACACTAAAGGACAACAGTGTTAAACACTGGAAATGAAATGCTCAGAGTAGTGTTAAACACTAGAAGACAACAGTGTTAAACACTGGGAATAAAATTCTCAAATTAGTGTTAAACACTAGAGAGGAAGAGGTCACGTGGGAACACGTGAGGGCACCCAAAGGTGGGGCCAGATCTCATTTACTTTGTTCTGTAAATAAGTGTTAAACACTTTTGATTTTCTAGCCATCATGTGTTGGCACGTGATGGATATCTGTGCATTAGTTGTTAAAGCATTTATTAGGGGTCACGTGGTAACACGTGAGAGCGCCCAAAGCCAACATTTCCTTTGCTTTTATTCTTTTTGTTTTGGAGGTCACGTGGGAGCACGTGAGGCATTGCCTCAGGGCTAATTCCTTCTTATTTTGGAGGATCTTTTCAGGGGTCACATGGGGATACGTGACTCTAGTTCTTTACATACATGGAGATCTTTCAAGTCTCTTTTTTTTTTAAGAATTAAATTCTCCGTAGGGTTAAACCTTAATTATGTTTTAGAGGAATTAAATTCCCATGTATGTGAAAGAATTAAATTCTTATATAGGGTTAAACCCTAGTTCTGTCTTGGAGGAATTAAATTCCTATAACTTTAAGAGAATTAAATTCTCATATAGGGTTAAACCCTAATTTTATCTTGAAGGAATTAAATTCCTGTAAATTTGTGAGAATTAAATTCTCATATAGGGTTAAACCCTAATTTTATCTTGGAGGAATTAAATTCCTGTAAGTTAGGGGAATTAAAATTCTCTAAACTCAATTCTCCCTCTAAGTTTTGGATTTGCAAGGCAGAATCTCCCCGATGAGAATTAAATTCTCAACCTGTGGGAAGATTTGCTTCTGCAAATCTTCAACCAGAGGAAGAACTACGTTCTTATTCAGAAGAGTTAAACTCTTAATTTGAGAATTAAATTCTCTTTTTCTTTTATGGAGCTTAGATCTCTTTCCCTTTCTCACCTAGGGTTTCTTTTTCTGAAGAGATCTTCTTTTTCTCTCTTGAGAATTAAATTCTCCTCTCTTCTTTCTCTCTGTTGTTATTATCTCCCAAAAAAATAGATCCCTTCTCTTCTCTTCTTGGCTTCTATTTATAGGAGAAAGAAAAGAATCAATTTGTTTTGTCAATCTTTCATTGAAAGATTTTAATTGATTTTGTAACCAACATGATCTTTTAGATCACTCAGTGAATTTTATTCACCATTGGATTTTTAATCCAGAAGATATTCTGTTTGTTATTCTATTGAATTTCAGGGAAATCTTTCCTTGTATGAAATATTTCCATAAATTGGTGATTTTTTTAATCACCATTGGATTTTAAATCCAACAGTGCTCTATTTTACAGAGCACCATTTTTTTTGTTTGGAAAGATTTAAAGAAATATTTTCCCAGTTAGGGTCTTTTATTTCCCTTAATTAGAATTTAATTCTATTAATTCATAGATCTTTAGGAATCCATCATGTGTTGGCACGTGACCCCTTGATTAAGCATTTGACCAGAATTTAATTCTGTTGTTTTAAAGAACCCAGGAATTATCACGTGTCAGCACGTGACCCTTGGTCACGTGTTGGCATGTGATGCCCCATTGGGATTTTTCTTTGTTATTTTATTATACCTTTAATTCTTTTCAGTGGGTTTAAAGGCCCATCACGTGTTGGCACGTGACCCCACTGATTAATTATTTCCAATTATTTATTTTATTCAGTGCCTACAGGCTTTGCATGTAAATGGACACGTGTCTACATGTGATGCCCGGTCACGTATGGGCACGTGATGACCGGTCACGTGTGGGCACGTGATGCCTCATAACTTTTGATACCGGATGATTTATGAGGCTCATAATATATCAAATTGAAGGTTTTTTCGATACGCTTTTGATACCATCAGAATTTAGCTGTTTCACATTCGGGAGTTTGTCAAAATATAGTCCGAAAAATACTGGTTCACTTTTTCTTAAACGTATCGCTGTCATTTGATACCTTGGGCTCTTTTGCGTAGAATTTTTTTTTGTGGGAACAAATGCCCCCCACTACTTTGCCCATGTAAGTATATACGTGGGTGAAGTAGTGCAGAGTAATTCATAGCGTATGACCAGTTTTGAGTAGGTATATAATTTTCAGAATCTTGATCTGAGAAGATAACGAGCGGACACAAGCGTCGTCATTTATCATTGACTCAAATCTCGACTCTTAAGGGATATAGTTCCAAACCCTCAGCTCCATGAGCCGCACACTTCTATTTCTTTATGTTTTACTCTGGCGTGAAGTAGTTTATATGCTCATGCGTAACTTCTCCATTTCAGTGGCATGTAGCTTTGGCAAGTGTGGCCCATAAATGGTAGATAACAGTTCATCTTGAACTCTTTATAAGGTAGCGATGGCTCAGGAAACAGGTTTAGGATCTGTTGCCTAAGACTTTTCAATTTTATGAGCCGTGAGGGTCTCATAAAGACTTTTCTCCCTACGAGTCGAGAGGATCTCGTAGGTGTATTTTCTCCTTAGGAATCGTGAGGATTCCTAAGTGTGCTTTCTCTTGAGAGTCGTAAGGATCTCATAAAAGAATTTTCCCGCTTATAAGTCGAGAGGACTCGTAAGTGGTTGTTTCCCTCCTCGTCGATGTTCGACTTCGGAGAGTGTGGCCCATTGATAGTCCATGTTGACCTCCTTGCAGGGCAGTGATGGTTTGGGAGACAGGGTTAGGATCTGCCACCCAAGAATTTTCAACTTTATGAGCCGTGAGGGTCTCACAAAGACTTTTCTCCCTACGAGTCGAGAGGATCTCGTAGGTGTATTTTCTTCTTAGGAATCGTGATGATTCCTAAGTGTGTTTTCTCTTGAGAGTCGTAAGGATCTCACAAGAGAATTTTCTTCCTTACAAGTCGAGAGGACTCGTAAGTGATTGATGAGTTGACCTACTCCCGAGTCAAAGCATTGCTTCAACAGGAAGGTCGAGGGTTGACTTTGGTTTGTCTATGTACCGCCGAGTCATGGAACTGGGAACTTTGTCGCGGCTCCGCTTTGCTGACATTGTATATTCCTGCAGAGACACTGATTTCTCTGCGGGTCAGCACGAATCGAGATGTTCTTGTCAAGGACGTTGATTTTCCTGAAGCGAGGTTTTAGCCAAGGACACTGATTTCCCTAGAGTCGAAACAAATCGAGGTATTTCTGCAAAGACACCGATTTCTCTACGGGCCGACGCGAATCGAGGTGCTATCGTCATGGATGCTGATTTCCCTGAATCAAGGTTTTTGCCAAGGACGCTGATTTCCTCGAAGTCGAGACGAATCGAGGTATTATTGCAAAGACACTGATTTCTCTGCGGGTCGATGCGAATCGAGATACTCTCATCAAGAACGCTGATTTTCCTGAATCAAGATTTTTGCCAAGGACACTGATTTCCCTAGGGTTGAGACGAATCGAGGTATTCCTGCAAAGACACTAATTTCTCTGCGGGTCGACACGAATCGAGATGCTCTCGTCAAGGACACTGATTTCCCTGAATCGAGGAGGTTACCAAGGACACTGATTTCCCTGGGGTTGAGACGAATCGAGGTATTCCTGCAAAGACGCTGATTTCTCTGCGGGTCGACGCGAATCGAGATGCTCTCGTCAAGGATGCTGATTTCCCTGAATCGAGGAGGTTGCCATGGACACCGATTTCCCTGGGGTTGAGACGAATCGAGGTATTCCTGCAAAGACGCTGATTTCCTTGCGGGTCGACGCAAATCGAGGTGCTCTCGTCAAGGACGTTGATTTCCCTGAATCGAGGAGGTTGCCAAGGACACTAATTTCCCTGGGGTTGAGACGAATCGAGGTATTCCTGAAAAGTCGCTGATTTCTCTGCGGGTCGACGCGAATCGAGATGCTCTCGTAAAGGACGCTGATTTCCCTGAATCGAGGAGGTTGCCAAGGACACTGATTTTCCTGGGGTTGAGACGAATCGAGGTATTCCTGCAAAGACGCTAATTTCTCTGCGGGTCGATGTGAATCGAGATGCTCTCATCAAGAATGTTAATTTCCCTGAATCGAGGTTTCTGCTAAGTACACTGATTTCCTCGGAGTTGAAACGAATCGAGGTATTCCTGCAAAGACGCTGATTTCTCTGCGGGTCGACGCGAATCGAAATGCTCTCGTCAAGGACGCTGATTTCTATGAATCGAGGAGGTTGCCAAGGACACTGATTTCCCTGGAGTTAAGACGAATCGAGGTATTCCTGCAAAGACGCTGATTTCTCTGCGGGTCGACGCGAATCGAGGTTTCGCCAAGGACACTGATTTCCCTAGGGTTGAGACAAATCGAGGTATTCCTGCAAAGACGCTGATTTCTCTGCGGGTCGACGCAAATCGAGATGCTCTCGTCAAGGACGCTGATTTCTCTGAATCGAGAAGGTTGCCAAGGACACTGATTTCCCTGGGGTTGAGACGAATCGAGGTATTCCTGCAAAGACGCTGATTTCTCTGTGGATCGACGCGAATCGAGATACTCTCATCAAGGACGCTGATTTCCCTGAATCGAGAAGGTTGCCAAGGACATTGATTTCCCTGGGGTTGAAACGAATCGAGGTATTCCTGCAAAGACGCTGATTTCTCTGCGAGTCGACGGGAATCGAGATGCTCTCGTCAAGGACGCTGATTTCCTTGAATCGAGGAGGTTACCAAGGACACTGATTTCCACGGGGTTGAGATGAATCGAGGTATTCCTGCAAAGACGCTGATTTCTCTGCGGGTCGACACGAATCGAGATGCTCTCGTCAAGGACGCTGATTTCCCTGAATCGAGGAGGTTGCCAAGGACACTGATTTCCCTGGGGTTGAAACGAATCGAGGTATTCCTGCAAAGACGCTGATTTCTCTACGGGTCGACGCGAATCGAGATGCTCTCGTCAAGGACGCTGATTTCTTTGAATCGAGGAGGTTGCCAAGGACACTGATTTCCCTGGGGTTTATACGAATCGAGGTATTCCTGCAAAGACGCTGATTTCTCTACGGGTCGACGCAAATCAAGATGCTCTCGTCAAGGACGCTGATTTCCCTGAATCGAGGAGGTTGCCAAGGACACCGATTTCCCTGCAGGTTGGTTGACTTGTTTCCTAGACGGAGCGTTGATCCGGCAGGGAGGTCATTGGTTGACTCTAGGTTGTCTGTGGACCGTAGAGTCTTAGAACTAGGGGACTTTGCCATGGCTCCGATTGATGGTGTAGCATCTGTATCCTGCTGGAATAAGGAGGCACACCGTTGTTGGTCTTCGGACCGTAGATGTGGCCATTGAGATTTGGAACTAGGGATTTTGCCATGGCTCCGCTTCGTTGCGACGCTGAGGTCGGTTGTTGACGTCACGTCTGCATCTTGTTGGAGTGAGGAGAAACGCCGTTGGTGATCTCTAGGCTGTCGATGTTGACATCGAGACCCTGAAACTAGGGATCTTCCTTTGCTTCATTTGTTGACATTGTGTCTGCAATATTGCGACAAATGTTGAGGTTGTCTCTAGGTTGTCTATGAACCGTCGAGATTTGGCTTCGCTTTCTGTTAGAGCCTGTTGGGAAGGTATGGTTCCCTCTTTATTTGTACCCCTGGATTGTATACAGGGATCGATGTGATCTCACCTGTAGGGCAAAAAGTTTCATTCTTTCATCATTTTTTTTAATTCTTTCCACGATGCTATATCATTTCAGCTTTTTATATCGCGAAAATCGCGATTGCCCAATCATTTCGATTATTTTTCGCGGTGCCCAATCATTTCGGCTATTTTGCATGCATATATTTTTACTTACTGATTTTGTTGCAAGTTGCCCTATCATTTCAGCTATTTCATATGCATTTTTGGCTCGTCGACTTTTCGCCACTAGTATGGAACTTGGGATCTGGTGCCAATCTTAGCATCAGCATCGCTGCGACTGGAATATTGCCAGGAGCGAATCATCATTTGCCGTGAAAGGGCTTGGAATTTGATACCGATTTAGGCATCAGCATCGCTACAACTGAGATATTGCCAGGAGCGAATCATCATTTGCCTCTGTCGATGTCGAACAAAGGTAGCTTAGCAAACAGGGTTAGGATCCCGTCGACTAAGGCTTTTGACTTCATGAGCCGTAAGAGTCTCATAAAGGTGTTTCTCCCTACTAGTCGTGAGGATCTCGTAGGTTCTTTTTCTCCTTAGGAATCGTGAGGATTCCTAAGTGTGTGTTCTCTTATAAGTCGTAAGGATCTTACAAGAGTGTTTTCTCTTTGCAAGTCGAGAGGACCTACAAGTGTTTGTTCACCGTGTGAGCATATCCCTAGTCGCTGGTGGGACTCTGTTAGGGAAATGTTTATTTATGCCCGTAGATTGTATACAAGGGTCAGCATTGAACCGCTTGTAGGGAAAAATCGGGGGGCATGACTGCTTAAGAACAGGTTTAGATCCCTATAGCTTAAGGCTTTTGAATCTTATGAGCCGTGAGGGCCTCAAAGGGGAATTCTCCTTACGAGTCGAGAGGATCTCGTAAGTGTATTTTCTCCTTAGGAATCGTGAGGATTCCTAAGTGTGTTGCTCCCTTATGAGTCGTAAGGATCTCACGCAGGTATTTTTTCCTTACAGGGTCGAGAGGACCTTGCAACTGTCTTTTAATGAGATTGCGCCCTTTTAGGTTTTCACAAACTTGCTGGTAGTTTTGCTGTTTTTACTCACGGAGCCCTTTCGAGTTTTCATCCGTGCCCATCTCGCTTGTGGACGTACCGTTTTTTTACGAGTCTGCGCCCTTTCGGGTTTTCACAAACATCGTCGGTAGTCCTGTTGTTTTTACTCACGGAGCCCTTTCGGGTTTTCATCCGTGCCCATCTTGCTTATGGACGTACCGTTTTTTTTGCGTCAGCCTTAGGATGCTGTGGTCCGTAGTACTTTATAGACGTTTCGGTCAATTTCAAGTTTCAGGACATTGCGGTCCATCGTTAGTTTAGGGATGTTTCCGTCCGCTGTAGCTTTGAGGCGAAGTTTCGCCGGACGCTTTATGAACGGGTAGGTTTCTCCTTGATAGACCTAATCATATAATCCAAGGGTTTTGGCACTGCTCCTGCCCTCGGCTCCTCTACGTTATCTCCTAACGCCGAGTGAGCTGCTTTGTTACTTAACGACAAATGAGCGATCATGTGGCAACTTGCCATATAATCTTTAGATTCTTCTGACAAGTCGTCTCCCTCATCATTGTCGTTATCTTCATTCTCAAGGATGCGACTGAGGAACTCTTAAAGCGTGACTGGGGTTCGCACTCTCTGGTTGTATTCTTTCAGCACGTCAATATGCTTTTGCAGATCCGTGCGCTTGTTGTTAGACTGCGCGGGCTTTTTGGTCTTCTTCTTTTTCTTCGAAGACTGTGACGGCTGTTCCTGGGTGCTTTGCCCATTGCTATTAATTCCCGATGTTGGGCGTGGTTTCAGCATCCCGTCGATGATCTCCGGCTCTTGCGGGCTTTTCCACCTGATCGTTGGACATGTTTGAAGATCTAGCAGCATTCTTTAAGTTTTTGCCGAAAGAACAACTTCCCATGGAGCTTCCTTTATGAATGAGCACGATGCCCCCGGCATGTCCATCTTTTTCGGAGCATGTGGTTGTGGCAGATTTACCTTCCAGTTTTCAGACAGCGTGAACTTGCCCTGCTGGTATTGGTCTTCAACCCAATTTTTGAAGACGTAGCAATCTTCGAGTGGATGGCCCAATACTCGATGGTAGGGGCAGTAATTGGGATCGTTGACATCGTTTGGTTGTAGTGGGTATCTTGGCTCCAGTAGACTGATGAGCCCGTTACGCACTGCTAGTTCGAACAGTCTCTTTGTTTTGTCCCGGGGAAATGAGTAAGGATATCTCAACTTCTCATCGAGAGATTGTCGCTTGTTGCTTTGGCGAACAACCGGTCTCGGGCCACTCGGTTGTTGTTGAGCATTGGCGACGAAGGTTGCTTTCCCTTCCCCTTCTCGTTCCGAGGATCCGTCTTTGAGGAGGGCGGTCTATGACCCATCTGGTCCATTTGGGCCAGCTTGTCAATCAAGGCCTGAAAAGTAGTTGGCTTGAAGAACATCATGAACTGGGATATGGTCGCCTGCGGATCGAGGGTACCTGCGAACATGCCTACTGCAGGTGCTTGTTCGATGCGCTGCTCGCACTTCGACCATAGATTTCGCCATCGTATCGCGTACTGGATCCATGTCTCACCCGGCTTCACTCTGGCATTAATTAATGCTGTGATTGGGGTGCGTTCGCTAGCGCTCGTGAAACATTGGGTGAACAGCAATTCCATCTCCGTAAAAGTTTTGATGGAGTCGTTGGGCAGCTCTGAATACCACTCAAAGGCCGTTTCCGCCAAGCTGCCGACGAACTGACGAAGTAACAATTTATCGTCACCTCCGGTGTTGCCGCACAGAGCCCTAAATTGAGCAACGTGCTAGTATGGATTCCCCGTCCCCTTATATCCATGGAATTTAGGGATCGTATATCCCGGCGGGTACTTTATTTGGTCGTACCAACTTGGATATGGTCGCCCAGTCTTAACAATCTGCCCGGCCGCTTCGCTCGCCTGATGAGCTCGTATCTGTTGTGCGATACAGTCATCCAGGGCGGCTTTAGAAATGGTCTCTTCCTTGGCTGTTGAACAAGATGGAAGGGGGTTTGATGTCTTCCCTCGGTCGTCTTCGAGGATAATCGGAGGGTTTTCAGCTAGAGGATCCGGCTGTAACATCATCCCGACCATATCTTGGAATAAAAGCGCCATTCGTTTTATGTTGGGAGCTTGTTCCGCTGCCTCTTTGTCCTTCTTCTCAAGGATTCTGCGGAGGAATTCAGCATCAGTTTCCTGCTCACGGCGCTGCTCCGAGGATGCCTCTGGACTTGCTTTCGGTCCCGTAAGTGCGGCCATAGCTGTTAGCATTTCTTAGAGCTTTTACTGTTGTTGCTCCTGAGCCCTAGTCACTGATTGCGTAAACGGTCGATGACCTGTGGAGATATGGCTATCCTCTTTTCCGGATGCCATATAGATGGTGTGCACCACCTTGCCCCCAGATTTAGGGCGTTTAGGCTCAGTGCTCTTGACATTTGTCGCAAACATGGGAATTTTCTCCGGCCTTCTCCTCTTATGGGCGGTCGAAGTTGAGGGGGCCGTTGCAGTGGGCACCCAAATAGCTATCGCCTTCTGTGGCTTGACAGGGTGGTTCTCTTCTTGCCGAACCTTCATCTTTTCCTGTCGGAGGGGGTAGTCTTGATCTACCACGGAGTTCTAGACCTGTCGCCAAACTTTATAAATTTTAAAGGACAGCCGCTGAGGGGGCTGCTCCAGCTTCGCCTTTGTAGCGTTCTCCATTGGTGAAGGAGATCTCTTCAGCATAGCAGTCGGAGAGTTTTTACGCACCCTCCTTAGCGGTTCAAAGCTGTTCCCCGTTGGAACAACAGTATCAACTTCCACCGTTGGAGTCGGCGGAGTCAGTCCGGAAGGGGAATTGCCCCCAGCCTTCCTCACTCGGCGCCAGTGGCGACGTCGAGCGTGTCTTGCAGTTGGAATTATCTCAGCTACGGGGGTGGTTTCCTCATGCCCCAAGTCTTGATCAAAAGTTGTCATTGTCAACCTGTTGATGACTAACGTCCGCTGATTGGGGATAACCAACCTATCGAAGGTAGACATCCGAGCAGAGGATGCAGCCTAGACGATTTCGACTGGAACAGGAGCTGAAACAGTCAGTCTTGTAAAGACCGACCCTTTGGCAGGAAAAGCCGCCTTGACGACTTCATGAGCAGGAATGGCTATCCGCTTAGGGATAACCCTTTCTGGTATCGCGGGCTTCTTCATGGGCCCAAATGAGCTTTGGCCCAGTCTGTCAAAAATTGAGGCGTTGGATCTGGACGACCCGTTGAGAGGGGCTGCAGTAGCTGTGAGCCGATTAAAGACCGAACACTTCGGAGCTTCTTGCAATGGTACAGGAACGTTGAAGCTTGTTGGCGGGATCATGGTCTCGAAGAACAATCCAGTGGTGGCCTGAGTCACCTGTTCCACCGGTATCGTGAACAGGGAGGCCGCTTGAGGCCCGTAAGCTATACCTCTAGATGAGGCGGAACGCGAGTTGCAGTTGCAGCTGGAACACTTCGCGCGAGTAGACGCCATTGATGTTTCATTTTTTGCACCAAGCAAGAAACCAAATCTTAGAACCTCGAACCCAAGGGCAACCATATCAAATCGCGATTCATTCGCGAACACGACACACGAAGTGTGGAGTGGAAAGAGGAAAAGGTCCCACCGGGCGTGCCAGAATCTGTTCCCCTCCGAAACGCGGAGACGCGATAAACGTCTAGCCTGAATTTCAGGGAAGATGCTAATTGGTGCTATCCGTCCACCTTACCGAAGATGCCAAGTTAATTTATGGCACCATGTATCGAAGGTTTAAATGGATGCGGCCGATGTAGAAGACTTCGTCAGATTCCCCCTCGTTTGAAGGGTTTTTGATTGTGGGGACGCTCTTCCCTGCAGGCGCAAGCCCCTACAGTTAATTACACTACCGCATCGCGGTAACAACTTTCTCCTTCTCCATATGGTCACTTCGTGTCGTGGGTGTTTGTTTTGTGTTTGGTTGCCCGTGGACTGTATATGGAGACTAATTTGTCGCCCGTAGGGCGTGGACTAGTCCAAATCCGTATCTTTCTTAGAT
This sequence comes from Agapanthus africanus, assembly GCA_030015575.1. Lineage (NCBI taxonomy): Eukaryota > Viridiplantae > Streptophyta > Magnoliopsida > Asparagales > Amaryllidaceae > Agapanthus > Agapanthus africanus. Next base: position 645,149,963 of record CM057342.1, read on the forward strand.
TTGGATTTGGGGGTTGGATTGAAGGATACGTTAGCTTCATTTGAGACTAAGATCAACTTAAATGTTTGTTAAGGATACATTAGTCTCATTTTAGACTAAGATCAACTTAACGTGATCGTTTAGATCCAACAAGAGGGTAATTGCACTCTATTGTTTAGTTTAGTGACATTGCGGTCGATTAGTGTAAGGACATTACGGTCCAATGTTAGTTTAAGGACATCTCGGTCCATTGTTAGTTTAAAGACATCGCGGTCGAGGTTAAGGACATCATAGTCCGTGAGTTTAAAGACCCCACAGTCAAATGTTAGTTTAAAGACATCACGGTCGAGGTTAAGGACATCATAGTCCATTTGTTTAAGGACCCCACAGTCTAATGTTTAGAGATGTCATAGTCTGTGAAATGTGTGGTTGTCGAGACCCGTCACCTCTTTGAAGACGTTGAGGGATTACAACGACAAATATCAAAGGAGTGAAGAGATGTACCCTTGAACCAAGGTTGATTGGGGATCTGTAGTCCAATTTGGAACTAAGATCAATTAATTAGATTATGAGCTCATTGGCTCAGTTAAATCTGAAATGAGGACTTATGGCCAATTTGGGCTAAGTCCAATTAGATTAGAAATATTGGCTCTTTGTTGGACCATTAAACATTTGTCTAGGTTCAAGCCCACATTATTTAGCAATGCTAAACCAGAGTTTGATGGCTCTAATACATTTTTGTCTTTGACTGAGCATTAAACATTATAGCTCTGAGTTTTATTCAATTTTGAGATTTAGTTAAAGGAGAGGTTTTTTTGCCTCTGGAAACTTAGCCAATTTGGCTAAAAAATAGTGTTAAACACTAAAGGACAACAGTGTTAAACACTGGAAATGAAATACTCAGAGTAGTGTTAAACACTAGAAGACAACAGTGTTAAACACTGGGAATAAAACTCTCAAATTAGTGTTAAACACTAGAGAGGAAGAGGTCACGTGGGAACACGTGAGGGCACCCAAAGGTGGGGCCAGATCTCATTTACTTTGTTCTGTAAATAAGTGTTAAACACTTTTGATTTTCTAGCCATCACGTGTTGGCACGTGATGGATATCTGTGCATTAGTTGTTAAAGCATTTATTAGGGGTCACGTGGTAACACGTGAGAGCGCCCAAAACCAACATTTCCTTTGCTTTTATTCTTTTCGTTTTGGAAGTCACGTGGGAGAACGTGAGGCATTGCCTCAGGGCGAATTCCTTCTTATTTTGGAGGATCTTTTCAGGGGTCACGTGGGGATACGTGACTCTAGTTCTTTACATACATGGAGATCTTTCAAGTCTCTTTATTTTTTAAGAATTAAATTCTCTATAGGGTTAAACCCTAATTATGTTTTAGAGTAATTAAATTCCCATATATTTGAAAGAATTAAATTCTTATATAGGGTTAAACCCTAGTTCTGTCATGGAGGAATTAAATTCCTATAACTTTAAGAGAATTAAATTCTCATATAGGGTTAAACCCTAATTTTATCTTGAAGGAATTAAATTCCTGTAAATTTGTGAGAATTAAATTCTCATATAGGGTTAAACCCTAATTTTATCTTGGAGGAATTAAATTCCTGTAAGTTGGGGGAATTAAAATTTTCTAAACTCAATTCTCCCTCTAAGTTTTGGATTTGCATGGCAGAATCTCACCGATGAGAATTAAATTCTCAACCTGTGGGGAGATTTGCTTCTGCAAATCTTCAACCAGAGGAAGAACTAAGTTCTTATTCAGAAGAGTTAAACTCTTAATTTGAGAATTACATTCTCTTTTTGTTTTATGGAGCTTAGATCTCTTTCCCTTTCTCACCTAGGGTTTCTTTTTATGAAGAGATCTTCTTTTTCTTTCTTAAAAATTAAATTCTCCTCTCTTTTTTCTCTCTGTTGTTGTTATCTCCCAAAAAAGTAGATCCCTTCTCTTCTCTTCTTGGCTCATATTTATAGGAGAAAGAAAAGAATCAATTTGTTTTGTCAATCTTTCATTGAAAGATTTTAATTGATTTTATAGCCAACATGATCTTTTAGATCACTCAGTGAATTTTATTCACCATTGGATTTTTTAATCCAGAAGATATTCTGTTTGTTATTCTTGGTGAATTTCAGGGTTCCTTATATGAAATCTTTCCATAAATTGGTGATTTTTTTAATCACCATTGGATTTTTAATCCAACGGTGCTCTATTTTACAGAGCACCATTTTTTTTGTTTGGAAAAATTTAAAGAAATATTTTCCTAGTTAGGGTCTTTGATTTCTCTTAATTAGAATTTAATTCTATTAATTCATAGATCTTTAGGAACCCATCACGTGTTGGCACGTGACCCCCTGATTAAGTATTTGACCAGAATTTAATTCTGTTGTTTTAAAGAACTCAGGAATTATCATGTGTTAGCATGTGACCCTTGGTCACGTGTTGGCACGTGATGCCCCATTGGGATTTTTCCTTGTTATTTTATTATACTTTTAATTCTTTTCAGTGGGTTTAATGGCCCATCACGTATTAGCACGTGACCCCACTGATTAATTATTTCCAATTATTTATTTTATTCAGTGCATACAGGCTTTGCCTGTAAATGGTCACGTGTCTGCATGTGATGCCCGGTCACGTGTGGGCACGTGATGCCTCATAATTTTTGATCCCAGCTGAATTATTAGGCCCATAATATATCAAATCAAAGGTTTTTTCGAGACGCTTTCGATACCATCAGAATTTAGCTGTTTCACATTCGGGAGTTTGTCAAAATACAGCCCGGAAAATACTGGTTCACATTTTCTTAAACGTATCGCTATCATTAGATACCTTGGGCTCTTTTGCGCAGAATTTTTTTTGCAGGAATAATCACCTACTGCCGGCATATTGACGAGTCTTTAGAGTCCTACACAGAGGTTTTCTGTTTCATGCGAAACGGAGTAGGAGCATATATGTGATATGTGCGGGACCGAGATTAACACGAGTATGTGATATCACATTCTATTCTCGTAATATGTGACATCGCATTCTATTCTCGTAATATGTGACATCATAGGTTATATTAGATATAACTGGGTTATCGGATCAAGTGTTGATTCAATAAGTTGTTATATTTGATATTAGTCGGTTATATGTAATATAACCGGGTTATTAAATCAAATGTTGATTTAATAGTTTTATGTAGAATTATATGTTTGATATATTAAATTACAATAACTAATATTAGCTCACTTAAGTATTTCTTTTTCTCACATATGATACATTGATATATATATGTGATATATATTAATTGTATTCTTTTTGCACAAAATATATATGTGATATATATTGTTGTATCATGCGAGGTTATACATCCAACATGTATGTATGAGACTTACACCATGCTAGGCTTAATATTAGGGTTAATATTTATTCTTAAGTAATTACAATAAGTGGAGATATTTTGATGACTGGAAGATTGGAGAAGTTTCAAAATAACCATTGACTTAGTCCACTCTTTTGTTTTCCTTAAGATATTTATCAACCCAACCATTAACCATACACAATGGTTAACTCTCTACAAGGGTTAGATATATGATATACTCATCCATGGTTGCATTTTTAACCTTAATGGATTCATTCTTTCATCACTTGAGTTTCATCTTCTTCTTCCTCTTTTTAAGCTTTCTAGTTTTTGACAAAGTGATGATAGATTGTGAGAAAACCAAATCTAAAGTGAGCAATATTCCTACTTCATCATCCTCTACTATTAGGCATTTAGTTTAGGGTGTTTGCTTCACTAATGTCATGACCCAAAAAGATACGGAATATGACTGGCACTTAAATTACGAAACGTCTCGAGGTGTACGTAATCTAAGTAAACCAAAGCCCAGAAATCAAAACCCATTTAATGCAATAGAGTGGAGGAAAACCATATAAGTCACATCAAAATCTTTAAAAACAACATCACATTTTCCAAAAAATTTCGGCAGAGTCTCCTTTGTAAAAAATGGCCCCAAAATGGGTACAAATCACAAATAAACATATAACATGAATAAGGCGTCCCCAAGCGGGAGCTAGCTCTTCGCCGAAGCGGATTCAAATCCCACGCAATGTAAATCATCAATGTGCAAAAATAAGCATAAAAGGCACAATTAATAAGCATCATGTCGGCTCAAGTGAGCTCGACCCAGAGAAACAATATAAATGTCCACAAACCTCACTGTCTCGTCTCTAGGTCAATATACATCAATATAAGTAGCAGGTACAGTAGATGGAGTACTCTAGGTACAATAAATATACAAGGTGGAAACAAATAATCTCACAACCCACCTACGAGCAAAAGTCTCAAATCCAAAAGAAAGGAGCAAAAGGAGCAAGTGCGTCCGCCGCTACAGTGCTGACGGAACGGACCTGCAAAAATACTGTGGCACAACGGGGGTGAGTTGCCCACTCATGAGTAATAAGTAACATTTATAAAGGCTATCGTAAGCATGTACGCAAAGGGTCACAATTCGACAATACTGATATAGCGTGATGTACTGGCAGGTATGCAACATGAGTCAATTCTACAATACTAGTATAGCATGATGTACTGGGAGGTATGCAACATGAATCAATTCTACAATACTATTATAGCATGATGTACTGGCAGATATGCAACATGAATCAATTCTATAATACTATTATAGCATGATGTACTGGCAGGTATGCAACATGAATCAACTCTACAATACTAGTATAGCATGATGAACTGGCAGGTATGCAACATGAATCAACTCTACAATACTAGTATAGCATGATGTACTGGCAGGTATGCAACATGAATCAATTCTACAATACTAGTATAGCATGATGTACTGGCAGGTATGCAACATGAATCAATTCTACCCGAGATCTGAATATATTATATGAGAAAAACATCATTTTCATCTTAGGAAAACTCCTATGAAGTATCTGAAGTAATATCAATGAAATCAACAGAAATCCGTGTCCAGCATCGACGCCTCAAACGACAATCTCAAAATCTCAAGTATCGGTATCACCCTATCTCGGGCCCCAGCCGTCCGGCTGGCCCATCTCAAAGTATCAATATCTCAATATCCCATGACCACGGTCGGTATCCTCTGAATATCCGCCGCACCAACAATCACCCGTAGGTAGTTTGCCGCTGCCAGGCTCATCATCTACAATTCGATCTTCTTGCCCCGGAGTACCTTACCGGGCCCACCATGTACCGGAGACGGTTCATCCAACTCCTCGAAACGGGTCTCGAAAACTAACAGAAAACCCATGGTGGACGACACATGTATCATATCATGAGAAAACCGCAACTCGCAAATGTTTACAAATAATATCAGGTTTATTAAATCCTTATGGCTTTTCCCCAAAATCTCATAAATCTCAAGTGCTGAAATCCTCAAGAAAATCATTATAAGTACACATGTCAGCTAGAATGAACCCATGGTATTGACAATACGAACTGCAATATGTAGCTAGAAACTGTACATGAATGATGATACAATGATTGTAATTTCTCAATTTAGCAAGTTAATTTGTACTCGTGCCGCATACTCATGATAATAGTACAATAGTTTCACATTCTCAATTTAGCAAGCTAAATAGTACTTATGCCGCATAACTTATGATAATGGTATAATAGTTTCGCATTTTCAATTTAGCAAGTTAAATAGTATTTGTGCCGTATAACTCATGATAATGGTGTAATAATTTCACATTCTCAATTTAGCAAGTTAAATAGTACTTGTGTCGCATAACTCATGATAATGGTGCAATAGTTTCACATTCTCAATTTAGCAAGTTAAATGGTACTTGTGCCGCATAACTCATGATAATGGTATAATAGTTTCACATTACCAATTTAGCAATTTAAATAGTACTTGTGCCGCATAACTCATGATAATGGTGTAATAGTTTCACATTCTCAATTTAGCAAGTTAAATAGTACTTGTGCCGCATAACTCATGATAATGGTGTAATAGTTTCACATTCTCAACTTAGCAAGTTAAATAGTACTTGTGTCGCATAACTCATGATAATGGTTCAATGGTTTTACATGATGAACTAAGCAAATCATATAGATATAAAAAGCCATGCAATGCAGCAAAATAAATAGCTAGGAACTATATGCAAAATGTCTATACTACTAGAAGTTTTAAAACTATCGGGCGCCTCGCGCCATCCATACGATTTCCCCCGTAGATGTGTACATCTACTCACCCGTGATCTCGTGCTAGCCGGGTCCAACCACCGCTTTTCCCTTCCGCACCGCGTTCGACGTCTCCGCGATCGATCCTAAAATTACACAAAGCGATATACATAAGGCTAAAATCCTGCTAAAAACACGATATCAAGATCAAAAGAGAACTCGCGTTAGAAGTTAAACGCGTGTGCACTCGACACGCCAAAACGTGTGTAACCTCGCCTGAAACCACCCCGACTCGCTGTGACACGCGGTGAACAACAAACCAACTCACATAACGCACGTGTCGTACAAGTTAAAAAGTATTGAAAACGAGGTTTTAGGTTCCAGATTTTGACTCGAATGGAAAAAGCAAAAGTTGTATATACCAAAACCCTTAAATATATAGCAGACTCCTACAGACCAAAACCCAACACCCATACCCACCTTCTGGCCGCAATTTGCAGCCAGACATAATAAATCCGCGGCCAGAAAGGGGAGAGGGGGTCCCGTGCTTCATGTGTGTGTCCCTAGCTTGGTCACTACGCTCCAGTATCTGCAACTTTTTCCTGAAGTACCCGGGTCAAAATCAGATCCCAAAATGAACCCAAAATCTAACTAAAACACTAATTAACACTAAATGATACAATATGGTATTTTTGTGAAATCTGGTGCAAAAAATTGGATTAGATGACCTTAATAACACTTAGTTAAGCTACTTTAGCCATAAAAATCCCCACTTGTCCTAAACTCTACTTAAAGAATAATAACCCTTAATCGCATTCTAGGGTATTACAACTAATCTACACAATTAGTGAAGAGATAGCATGAGCTAGTGTCTCCTCGATGTAGATCATCTTCGGCCTTGAAGACTTCGAAGCAAGCTTGTTCGTTTCTTCATGGGAGCTTCTCTAGAGTTCGGAAGTTCGTGATCGCAGCGAAGGGACTACTACATGGAGCTATTGAAGTGAAGGACCGGTCTACAAAGGTTGTATTCTTTGTTCACTTAGATGTAAAGAGTTTACATATCATGTTTAACCCTAAGTCTCTAGTTAAGATCTTGGTTAGGGTTTGTTTAGCACCCCAAAATTTTAAATTAGCATGATTGATACTTGCTTAAACCTTGCCATGGTGCTAAGCTAACCCTACAGTGGTATCAGAGCCAAGCTAGAGCATTAGGCGTTGCGTAGGCGAAATTTAAAGTCCGATCGAACTCCGAAAGCCCGAAAAGACCCCCTTTCTGGAAATTTTTCCAAAAGTTGGATTTTTCCATGTTAAAAATACTCAGAAAATCATGCAGGGAATTCTATGGACACACCTGAAGAACGAAACCCTAACTCGTCCAAGTGACCGCGGAACCGCGGCCAAAACATAGTTTTGGCGGCGGATCCGCGGCGCCACTTGAGAGTCTTAGGTCTGGCCCTTTAGCTGTAGGTCCGTAGGTACTGTGGCATGTCTCTGGTTAACTTTAACTATGCTCAAGTGTTGAGCTCTTTGGCAAATTTTGGGAATTCGTTGCATCGATCGAATTATCTAACTTCGCCTAGCTATCTGTGATTGTGATACAATATTTGGAATCCACATAATTGGTTATGTGATAACTAGTTTGAATTTTATAAATCTAGCGGTTTAGTCTCATTTGATCGGTTGCCACTGGATTTTGATATTGATCAAAAGTCCGTCGCAATTACGTAGTGTACGCGGATACTCGCCGGGTAACCTTACTAGAGAGCCACACCCCAATAGCCCCGACCAAGTGACTGTAGGAGAACCTCATCGCCAAAAGCATCCGTTCGGGTGTTCGCGGCTACGGTGTTTCGTCTTAGTGCACTCCGTCGACGGCACCGGGGGTGCGGCCTTCTATTAAAGTTTCTGACGAGCATTCGATCAGGTTATCGGGAATCTTGTTGAATTACTCGACAGGTTATTGGAAAGTATTTTCAATATCGAGACTAAAATGCGGGGTTTATAATTGTTAGACATGAGATGTCTAAGGAATTCATTTGGTTAGGCATGAAATCCAATGTATGTGATATATTGGGTTTATGATGTCTAAGGTGGTTGCGGATTCCAACTGTTGTAGTTTTTCACTTTCTTTTCTGCTACCGTAAATGTAATATGTAGTGTATCGCCGGTTTCGGTACTATATGTCAACGATAATTGGGATACGTATATTTACTTACGTTGATGACATGTGATGTTATGTGTTGTTGTGATATGTTATATTGGATCGTCGCATTTGAATAGCCGGGGGTTTTATGTGAGATGGGAGTTTTTCATTTTCATTCATGTAAAATCTTGTATGTAATATTCTTTTATTAGGGCACTTCCGGGTTGAGGATGATGTCACCGTTGTATATATTTACTTTTCCGCATTAGGATAGACCCAAGACGGGGAGCACAAGTAACCGGGTTCTAGGGTACAGTGAGAGACCATCTCGAGAAATCGAGACCGGGTCTCCTAACTCTAGAATTGGTAGGGTTGCTTGCCGCTCTCGTAGGGGTCTAGGGATGTGGGTTTGGCTACTCATCACGACCGTGGAATCCACATTTTTACTGGCTTAAATAAAACACGGAAATCCTAGTATATCCAATATTTCATATATGATTCTTTTGCTGCAGATATTCTGTGATGTGATCATTTGATATATTCTGAGACGAATGCCTATATTATATATATGAGATATAATAAATATTGCTGCTTTCGTTTCTTCTGTGATGCTTGGGAAGCATAAATAATGGGACTTCAATAATGAGATTAATGAAATAAAAAGAAACCTAAAGATGTTGTAGAAACTTGTTTAAAAACTGGTAGCTCTAGTTTTTACTTTGCATAGCGGTATTCCTTATAGAATATCCAGCACCTTATTCAATAAGGAAAGAGCCGTGATCCCTTCACCAGGAATGACCTCTTTAGCGAAACTAGCATATGCTACAAACTCGGTTTGTCTTTTGATTGCTTTTATAGTTTTGCTTTGCATAGTGGTATTTGTGAAATATCCTGCACCTTATTCGATAAGGAAAGAGCTGGGATCCCTTCACCGGGAGTGACCTCTTTAGAAAAAATAGTAAAAGCCTCAAAAACACTCCTTTTTCAAGATCACTCGATTCTACGACGATATCAAGTTCATTACGCAAAAGGTTTTCTTAAAAACATGTCGTAGTCCTCTGTCATTTCAGATAAGTAGTACTTAGTATTCGTGCTGCGTTTGTTGACATTGTCAAGACGTAGTGTGCGGTAGCTGATTAGTACTTATCTGCAAAGCATATGATGCGATTGGATTAGGGTAGTCGTGCGACTTTATTGACCTTGTCAAGGGTCGTGCGGGTGGGTTTAATTCAATCGGGAAATGATGGGTTGAACTTGACTTGCGGTCTATGGTTTGTTGACCTTGTCAAGATCATAGATTGCTTGGGGCAAAATATTATCGGGAATTTCAAGTGTTGAAATTTGCAATGAGATTGCATACCTTCTATGAGATAGTTGGATCCCGATACCCACTGCGAGTAAGAGTTACTCCCGGGAGAGTTTTACACATGACAATTAGCCGATCAAGTAGGTGTCTAGAAAGATGTTAACGGGGTTATGCCTCTGGGAAAACGAGATTTATTTTAATTAGGTCTGTGCGAAAACATGGGGAACCTCCCTCAAAGTACCGACACTGGCCTGGCCGAAAGATTGGCGAACTTGTAGGGTGTAATTAATCCCGGCTAGTCTTACCTTTTAGGGTTTGAAGGAAGATTTGACTAAAACAGTGGGAGCCATCCTGATTAGATATTTTGATAACCAATCTAATCTTGCCAGAGCACGCGTAGACTATTTTCTTCTCTCTCTCTCTCTTTCCTGGTAGCGACTATGTCATGCCTTAATCAACATAATAATATTGATGCATTGACCGAACCTGCTTATTATACTGTGCTAGGGAACGTTGGTTCCATTCTTTCTAATAATTGTTATAAGACTGAATAGGAAATAGGGAAATATCCGGATTCCCATGCCACCTAATTCGAAGAAAGTGCATGTTGATGCATATTCTTCAGGTGTCCTTATTATCGAGAACTGTTTCTCAGTATCCTCTACGTCCTGGGCATGTGATACCGGATCTGGATCCCGTGCATGTAATATGTTACATGGGCTACGATAGGTAGAGAACTGAGAATGGGTGATATGTCTCTAAGTGTTAGAGAATGGTGCAATTGTTGCAGCCAAGTCTGTTGGCAAATATCACCTTGTATTTGATATATTGATTCTGAACAAATATTATTACATACCGAACCTGATATACAACATTACATCATGTTCTTTACTGAGTTAAAGAAGGATATAATTCTGTATTGGAGGATAATGTTGTGAACATTTTCCTGAATCAGGAGTTGATTCGATCAGGCACGTTATATAATAGCATATACGTTCTAAATCAAACCACAGTTCAAAGTATGTAGAACACACACAAGAGGACTAATTTAGAAATGAACGAATCCTTCTTGAGGCATTGTAGACTAGGTCATATCAATGCGACATAACCAGCTAAGTTACATAAGGATGAATGTGAGAATCTGTTCGAATTTTCATCTTATGCTACTTTCTAGTCTTGTCTCAAAGATAAAATGACCAATACTCCATTTACTGAAAACAGAGAAAGAGTTGTTGAACTCTTGGGACGCATACATGATGATGTATATGGTCATATGTCTACAAATGCCAAGGTTGGTTCTCTTGAGAACCAAACGGGTAGAAGTATTAAAGTCCTACAATGTGATCGAGAAAGAGAATACTTGCGCATGGAGTTCATGGAGTTTCTAAAAGGAGAATGTGATTCTCTCTCAGCTTACTCCTTCGTATACACCATAGCACAACGGTGTATCGGGGTGGAGGTAACACACCCTATGAGATAAGGCGCACTCTATGATGAGTATTGCTGAGTTACCTGTTTCCTTTTGGTGTTATGCACTTAAGAAGCTGCATACCTATTGAATGGGTTCCATCCAAATCAGTGCCTACCACTACATATGAGATATGGAATGGAAAGAGACCATATCTTAAACGAGTTAAGATATGGGGTTGTTCGGCCTATGTTGAAAAGCAAAAACCGGACAAGCTCGAGGCAAGGTCAGTTGTGTAAGTTTGTCAAGATATCCCAAACATTAGTGAGGAAATATCTTATACCTACTGAGGAGCAAAAGGTGTTTTGTTTCTCAGCTTGCCACCTTTTTAGAAAAGGAAATTCTTGTGAAGAAATTTATGGACATGAGGTACAACTGGAAGGAGTTCCAGCAAGACAAACTAACAGCTGATGATTTGGTGAAACCAAAGGATTCAATAGTCTCCAACGAACCTCAGCCTCTTCGCGAATCTGGTAGGGTTCCTCATCCACTTGAGAGATACTAAGGTATTCTCGGTGACAGTGGGAGCGAGGATTGCATCATGAGATGATGGCCCAACCGGGTTCAGGCAGTTGGAACATCTGTTTTGATGTGACAGTCAAAGTATTTGACTTCATCAAAAAGGTAGATGAACCTTGTATATACAAGAAGGTTGTAGAGAGTAAGGTTGTTTTCCACGTATTGTACGTAGAAGACATACTTGTTCTCCGCCGAAAGACGCGAACGGGACGTTGGGACGTCAGGCCTGAAATTCGAGGGCAGATGCTAATTGGTGCTATCCGTCCACCTCTCCGAAGATGCCAAGTTGATTTATGACACCATGTATCGAAGGTTTAAACGGATGCGACCGATGTAGCAGACTTCATCAGATTCCCCTTCGTTGAGGGGTTTTTTGATTGTGGGGACGCTCTTCCCTGCAGGCGCAAGCCCCTGCAGTTAATTATGCTACCGCATTCTCCTTCTCCAGATGATCACTTCGTGTCGTGTGTGTTTGTTTTGTTTTTGGTTGCACGTGGATTGTATACGGAGATTAATTTATGTTGTCGCCCGTAGGGCGTGGATTAGTCCAAATCCGTATCATCTTAGATTTAGGTTTGGGTTGGGTTTAAGGATCGTTAGTCTCATTTGAGACTAAGATCAACTTAAACGTTTGTTAAGGATACATTAGTCTAATTTTAGACTAAGATCAACTTAACCATTTGTTAAGGATACGTTAGTCTAATTTTAGACTAAGATCAACTTAACAGGATCATTTAGATCCAACAAAAGAGCATTTGGGCTCTATTGTTTAGTTTAGGGACATTGTGGTCCAAGGTTAAGGACATCATAGTCCGTGGGTTTAAGGACCCCAGAGTCCAAGATTAAGGACGTCATAGTCCTTAGGCTTAAGGACCCCACAGTCCGAGGTTAAGGACATCATAGTCCATGGGCTTAAGGATCCCACAGTCCGAGGTTAAGGACATCATAGTCCATGGGCTTAAGGACCCTACAGTTCGAGGTTAAGGACATCATAGTCCATGGGTTTAAGAACCCCATAGTCCATGGAACGTCTGGTTGTCGGGACCCGTCACCTCTCTGAAGACGTTGAAGGATTATAATGACAAATATCAGAGGAGTGAAGAGATGTACCCTTGAACCAATTTTGGTTGGGAGATTTGTAGTCCAATTGGGACTATGATCTGAGATTTATGAGTATATGGGCTCAATTAATCTGAATGAGAGGTCTATGGCCAACTTGGGCTCGGCCCACTCAGTTAAAATGTTAAACATTTGACAATACTGAGCATTGATTTGAGTTTTGACAATATTTTTGTCTTTTACTGAATGCTGAGCATTCATCATAGCTCCGGGCTTTATTTATAAAACAATTTATGTTCTTTTTAGCGCACACGTGAGAAGCACGTGGCATGCTTGGAGCTTTGCGCCAGTCAAAAAGCGCAGAGCGCTTCTGCTGGGTAGCGCACACAGGAGGAGCATGTGGCGCGCTTGGCGCTAAGCGCCAGATAATGGGCGCATTGCGCCAGTTTATGAGCGCAAAGTGCTATCTGTTCAGTGGCGCACACGTGAGGAGCACGTGGCGTTCTTGGCGCTAAACGTCAGATAATGGGTGCATTGCGCCGGTTTATGAGCGCAAAGCGCTATTTTATGAGCGCAAAACGCTGTTTGTTCAGTGGTGCACACGTGAGGAGCACGTGGTGCGCTTGGCGCTGAGCGCCAGTTCAAGAGCGCAAAGCGCTATTTGATCAGTTTTATGATCTGAGAAAATAAATTCTCGCTTATAAGAGACTTTGTCTCAAGATTCTAAGAACAAAGTTCTTATTTTATAGGAGATGTTTCAATCACTTATTTTGGTAAAAGGCTTCGCCTTTATGGATCTGTCATCCTAAGAGAATTGGATTATTCTTCCCCCTTTTTATAATGAGACGTTCATGATCTCCTTTTGTAAAAGACCTTAGTCTTATAGATCTATGATCTGTGAGAAGATTTATGTTCTTCTTCTTATTTTATGATGAGATCCTTTAATCTCTGTTGTGAAAGACCTTGGTCTTATAGATTTATGATCTTAAAGAAAGAAGTGAGTTCTTCTTTTTAATATGAGTTGATTTCATCTCTCTGTTTATTTTTACCTTGAAGAAAATCTTCTTCTTCTACGGAGAGCTTAGCTCGTCTTTATGAGATTTCTCAAAATTTGTGGGGGGGTTCCTCTGTATGTTTTTTTATCTCAGACTTGAAGTCTTAGGTCCTTTTTATAGGGCGATCTAATTTGTTTAATCGGTTAAGGAGATCTTTTCTTCAATTGATTTGGGGATTTCCCCACCATTGGATCTTTGATTCAAGGGCTTCTGATTTACAGAAAGCAATCTTCTTGTTTTTTTAACAAGATTGGGAAATCTTTCCCCACACAGAATTTATTCTGTATTTTTGGTGATTTTTAAGCACCTTTGGATCATTGATCCAACGGTGCTCTGATTTACAGAGCACAATCTTCTTGTTTGGAAAGATTTTAAGGAATCTTTCCTTAACAGAATTTTATTCTGGTTAATTGATGATTTATCATCTTTATTGGATCTTTGATCTGACGGTGGGGAGCTTTTAGTTCCAGCGCTAGCGCACCTGTGCTTTGCATATGGTGCGCTGCTTAGAGTGCAGCGCACACGTGCTTTGCACGTGGTGCGCTGCTTAAGTGCAGCGCTCTTAGCGCTAGCGCACACGTGCTTTGCACGTGGTGCGCTGCTTAGGGCGCAGCGCACTTGGCGCTAGCGCACATGTGCTTTGCACGTGGTGCGCTGCTTATAATGCAGCGCTCTTAGCGCTAGCGCACACGTGCTTTGCACGTGGTGCGCTGCTTAGGGCGCAGCGCACTTGGCGCTGCTATGAAGCGTTGCTTCATTTCAAAATTTGAAATTTGAACAGAGCTTTGCTCTGATTGGGGGAAACAAATGCTCCCCCACCGTTGCGCTCATGTGGCCCACATGTGAGTGCAGCGGTGGCAACATCAGCGCCCTTAGATCAACTCAGAATTTGAAACGGCATCTCAGTGCCTATAAATAGGACCCTTGGTCCTTGAGATGATTTCTGTTCATCTTCTTACTTTCTGTGAATTTTTATTCTCCTTCAGAGCATAGCTCTTTATCTTAACAATTTTCTTAAGGACAGAACTCTGTCAAAATTTAGGTAAAGATTAAATCTTTTAAAGGATTATTTAATAATTTAGGGTTTCACCCATTAACAGAGGTTTGCTCTTCATAGATCTTTGATCTAAAGAAAACCCTTTTAGGGTTTCATTAACAGAGCTTTGCTCTCTTGGAATCATAGATCTAAAGAGATCTTTCTTGGGGTTTCTTAACCCATTAATGGAGCTTTGCTCTCTTCAAATCGTGTAGATTTATTAATCTCTTATGAAGAACTCTTAGAGTTTGTTCGTGGATCTTGAAGATCATGGAATTTTAATTAAAAATTTTATTGTAAGCTTTCTGATGGGTTATTCCATTACTTTTACAGAGCAAGGCTCTTAGAATTTTCTTGAGGAATTTTATTCCTTTCATCATTAAAATCTGACAGATGTCATTCTATCATAGAGCACTGCTCTCAAGGGGAGATTTACTCCTTGGCCCGAGAAGTCTCTCATTAAATGAGAATCTTTCTTTAGGATTTTTCTTTTATTTACAAAAATTTAAATTTGTTAGGTGTCATAACCAGAACTTGTTTTCTCTATGGGGATATCAAGAGTCGTTTAAATCCCTGTGTTTGTTTTTAATAAGGATTCTCCTAATCTGTCTGTCCACTAACTTCTGCTGATTTTCTTTTCCAGACGTAATGGACGCTTATATGTATGATCTCGATGAAATTATTTCTTATGGAGACATTCGCGCAATCGGCCGTTCTCAAAACTAGGAATTCACAAATGCCCAGTGTGCTGAAATTATGGGTCGCTTTGATGCATACAATGGTCGACTGCTTCCTCGTTGTTCCTCTCTCTTGAAGCTTATTGTGGGAGCGATCTGGGGAGCACTTCCTCTATTCTATGCCGGCATGCCGCTTAAGGCATTGGACGGCGCCGAAGATAAGGTGCACTCGATGTATCTGATGGGCTTAATCTCAAAGAAAATGTGAGATAACCTTGTTGATATCCTGCATCAATCTTTTCAGCAGGCGGAGATACTCGCTGCCTATCGAAGGGTGGAGGACATCAGTAGGGATCCTGAGCTTGTGATCGTGAAAGGATGCACACGAAGATGGTCTGAGAGGCCCGAAAATTTTTGGATGGCCTCACTTTTGAATTTCTCAATCCATGTCCTGGATTTGATGTCTTGCCTTTGTAAACATTTTAATGGCGTTTTAGTTTACGGTTTTCATCCATGTAGGAATTTTCTGAAGTATGAATAGCAAACTTTTCCATTTCCATGTGTTTATTTTATGCATTAAACCTTTTCTCACATGCATGAATGGGTACGCTTTGAACGCTTAACTGAATGCGAATCAAATGTTCTCCTTACTGTCGCTTTCTTCTCTTTTCTGTGTCATTGCCATGTGATTTTATCAAGTGTGGCCTATAGATAATAAGTGATAGTCCATCTTGGACTCTTTGCAGGGTAACGATGGCTTAAGAAACAGGTTCAGGTGTGCTGCCTAAGACTTTTCAATTTTATGAGCCATGAGGGTCTCATAAAGAATTTTCTCCCTATGAGTCGAGAGGATCTCGTAGGTGTATTTTATTCTAAGGAATCGTGAGGATTCCTAAGTGTGTTTTCTCTTGAGAGTCGTAAGGATCTCCCGAGAAAATTTTCTTCCTTAAGTGTTTGCTTCCTTTTTTGTCGATGTTTGACTTAGGAGAGTGTGGCCTGCAGAAAGTCTACCTTGACCTCTCTGCGAGGCAATAATGGCTTGGGAGACAGGGTTAGGATCTGCCACCTAAGACTTTTCAATTTTATGAGCCGTGAGGGTCTCATAAAGAATTTTCTCCCTACAGGTCAAGAGGATCCCGTAGGTGTAGTTTCTCCTTGGGAATCGTGAGGACTCCTAAGTGCGTTTTCTCTTGAGAGTCGTAAGGATCTCACAAGAAAATTTTCTCCTTACAAGTCGAAAGGACTTTTAAGTGGTTGATGAGTTGACTTGCTCCCGAATCAAAGAATTGCTTTGACGGGGAAGTCGAGGGTTGACTTTATTCGCATTTCACGGAGTCAGGGGTTGACTTTATCCGTATTTCACAGAGTCAAGGGTTTGACCTTATCCGCATTTCACGAGGTCATGGGGTTGACCTTATCCGCATTTCACGGGGTCAGGAGTTGACTTTATCCGCATTTCACGGAGTCAAGAGTTACTCTGGACGTTTCCGACGGGATCAGGATTGACTTTAGCCGTGTTCTATGGGACAAGGATTTACTCTGGGCGTTTCCCACGGGGTCAGGTTTGACATTAGCCGTGTTCTTCGGGACCAAGATTTGCTCTGGGCGTTTCCCACAGGGTCAAGATTGACATTAGCCATGTTCTATCAGACCAGGATTTGCTCTGGGCGTTTCCCACGGGATCAGGATTGACATTAGCCGTGTTCTACGGGACCAGGATTTGCTCTGGGCATTTCCCATGGGGTGAAGATTGACATTAGCCGTGTTCTATCATACCAGGATTTGCTCTGGGCGTTTCCCACGGGGTCAGGATTGACATTAGCCGTGTTCTATGGGACCAGGAGGTGCTCTCTCGGTTGTCTGCGAACCGTCCAGGTTTGGAACATGGACTTTTGCCATGGCTCCAAGGTTGATTATCGCGTCTGAATCCTGCTGGAATGAGGAGGAACGCTGTTGGTGATCTCTAAGCTTCCATGAACCGTAGAGTCTTGGAACTAGGGACTTTGCCATGGCTCCGAAATTGATTGTCGCGTCTGAATCCTGCTGGAATGAGGAGGAACGCTGTTGGTGATTTTTAAGCTGTCTGTGAACCGTAGAGATTTAGCTTCTTTTTCTGATGGAGCCTGGTGGGAAGGTATAGTTCCCTCTTTGTTTGTGCCCCTGGATTGTATACAGGGATCGATGTGATCTCACCTGTAGGGCAAAAAGTTTCATTTTATATATTTTTCTTTCCGCAATGCTCTATCATTTCAGCTTTAATATCGTGAAAGTTGCGATTGCCCAATCATTTCGGCTATTTTTCGCGGTGCCCAATCATTTCGGCTATTTGTTTTATTTACTCGCTGCTTTTTATTGCGAGTTTCCCAACCGTTTCGGCTATTTTGTATGCATATATTTTACTTGCTGATTTTGTTGCAAGTTGCCCTATCATTTCGGCTATTTCATATGCATTTGTGGCTTGCTGACTTTTCGCTGCGAGTTTGGGATTTGATACCGATTTAGGCATCAGCATCGCTACAACTGGGATATTGCCACGAGCAAATCATCATTTGCCTTTGTCGATGTCGACCAAAGGTGACTTAGTAAACAGGGTTAGGATCCTGTCGACTAAGGCTTTTGACTTCATGAGCCGTAAGGGTCTCATAAAGGTATTTCTCACCACGAGTCGTGAGGATCTCGTAGGTGCGTTTTCTCCTTAGGAATCGTGAGGATTCCTAAGTGTGTATTCTCTTATAAGTCGTAAGGATCTTACAAGAGTATTTTCTCCTTATAAGTTGAGACGATTTACAAGTGTCGTTCGGCATATGAGCATATCCCTAGTCTCTGGTGAGATTTTGTTAGGGAAATGTTTATTCATGCCCGTGGATTGTATACAAGGGTCAACATTGAACCTCTTGTAGGGCAGCATTGGAGGTTGTGATGGCTTAAGAACAGGTTCAGATCCTTGTAGCTTAAGGCTTTTGAACCCTGTAAGCCGTGAGGGTCTCAAAGGGAAATTCTCCTTACGAGTCGTGAGGATCTCGCAAGTGTAATTTCTCCTTAGGAATCTTGGGGATCCCTAAGTGTGTTGCTCCCTTGTGAGTCGTAAGGATCTCACGCAGGTATTTTCTCCTCACAAGATCGAGAGGACCTTGGAAGTGTCTTTTAACAAGATTGCGCCCTTTCGGGTTTTCACAAACTCGCTGGTAGCCCTACTGTTTTTACTCACGGAGCCCTTTCGGGTTTTCATCCGTGCCCATTTCGCTTGTGGACGTACCCTTTTTTTTGTTAGCCTTGGGATGCTGCGGTCCGTAGTAGTTTATAGACGTCCCGGTCAATAGCGAGTTTTAGGACATAGTGGTCCATCATTAGTTTAAGGACGTTTCGGTCCGTTTGCCGGCTACTACTTATAGAGTTTGGGCTTAGGAAGATAGCGAGCGGACATAGGCGTCGTCATCTATCGTTGACCTAGGCCGTGACTCGTCAGGCGTAGTATTTTTTCAGGAAGCGGCCGTTTATTGGCCTAAAAGGTTTTTCACCATGCATGTCTATGAGTAGATAGGCTCCATCCTGGTAAACTTTATCTATGATGTACGGGCCTTCATAGTTCGGCTCGAATTTCCCTCGTTTGGCACGATTGGGGATCATAGGTCTTTTGATCACTAGCACGAGTTCGCGTTGGCGGAATGTTCTCGGCTTAGTCAATCTTTCGTATGAGCGCGTCATCTTTGCTTTATAAGCCTCCAGGTTTTGTTGCGCCATGAGCCGGGTTTCATCAAGGGCGTCGAGCTCTTCAAGCCGAAGATGGGCATTTTCTTCGTCTGTTAGTTCGTAGTGAACCGCCACTTGTAGAGAGGGTAACTCTATCTCAAGGGGGAGTACCGCTTATGTGCCGAATACTAATGCATACGGCGTTGTGTTTGTGGCCGTTTTGAACGTAGTTCGATACGCCTAGAGAGCTTCATGCAGTCTCTCGTGCCAGTCCTTTTTATTTTGGGACACCATCTTTTTCACAATCTTCGTTAAGGTCTTGTTAAAGGCCTCAGCTAGACCGTTAGCTCAGGGATTATAGACCGAAGAGTATCTCTAGTCTATATTATGCTGTTGTGTGAAGCGGCTGATCTTGTGGCTTCTGTAGGCTGGTCTGTTATCGGAGATAATTCGTCGCGGAGTGCCGAACCGGTAAATGACGTGTGTATTGAAGAAATGGGATATTCTCCGTCTTCACTTCTCTTAGTGGTACGGCTTCTGCCCACTTAGAAAAGTAATCGGTCGTTGCCAATATGAACCGGTGTCCTCTGGATGATGCCGGTTCGATGGGCCCGATTATGTCAGTTCCCCACATTTCGAACGGCCAGCTAGCCACCGTTGGGTGTAGCGGATTTGGATGCTGATGGATAAAGTCTCCGTGAATCTGGCACGAGTGGCACTGCTTCGCATATTCGAGACAGTCTTGGATCATTGTGGGCCAATAATAGCCCATCCTTTTGATCTTCAGCTTCATCTTCGACCCAGCTTGGTGAGAACCGCAGAGTCCGTCGTGAGTTTCTTGGACGACTTTCTTTGCCTCTTCAGGTCCCAGGCATCTTAGCCATAGAGAATCAAATGATCTGTTATACAGAGTATCATTGACAAAGGCGAAGGATAGAGCTCGTTTCATGAGCTAATGTCTTGAGGACGCGTCTTCAGGTGTTCGACGGGATTTGAAGTAGTCTATAAAGACATCCCTCCAATCCTTAGCCTTTTCCTGGTCTTTTATTTGCAGGGCCGTTTGCTCGTCAGCTCCCTTTTCTTTGGACGATTCCGGGGATATTTCTGCCAGTGCAAGAACTCGACGGCTTTGTACAACGATCCTCACGTCATCGAGATTCTTGTCGGCCAGTTCTTTAGCGAGCTTAGCTAATGCATCCGCCTTGCTATTTTCCGTGCGCAGTATGCTTTCCAGGGCATAGGCAGAGATTTGAGTCAGCAATTGTTGTACCCTTTCGCCATACTTTACCAACTCCGGTTTGCACGTTTGATAGTCACCATTTACTTGGCTAACGACCAGTTGGGAGTCTCCGTATATGAGGAGGTTTTCAATTCCCATGTTGACAGCAATCTCAAGATCTGCTATCAAAGGTTCGTATTCAGCTTCATTGTTAGTCCTCGGCTCTGTTAGGGAAAAGGCAAAGCGCATTATCCCTCCTTGTGGAGTCACGAAGATGAGGCCCACCCCAGATTTGATTATGGGGGTGCTTTGTTTGTGCTTCTTCATAGAAGATGCTCTGTCGAAGTAGAGTTCCCATCGGGTATCATTCTCTCTTCTCTCCCCGTCGATCATGTCAAACGCATGCTCGTCGGGCAATTCGCGGTTCAAAGGAGAGTCGGCAGGTATTGTATGCTCAGCGAGGAAGTCGGTGATGGCCTGGCCTTTCACTGCCTTAAGGGGTCGGTATGTCACCAAGAATTCCATTAAGAGTAGGGCCCATTTAGCGAGCCGTCCCATTAATATGGCCTTTGACATCAAATACTTGAGAGGATCCACCTTTGATATGAGATGGATCTCATGTGCCAACGTGTAGTGTCTGAGCTTCGTTATTGCAAAGATCAACGGCAGGCAATGTTTTCGATGGGGGAGTAATTGCTTTCTGCCCCCAGGAGAACTCGACTCAGGTAGTAGAGGGCTCTCTCTTTCCCTTGGTCGTTCTCTTGTACCCATAATGCGCCTAGAGAACCCTCGAGGGCGGTTGTATATAGAATGAGAGGCTTTCTCTTGACCAAAGCGGTTAGCACCGGAGGATTCTGCAGGTATTGGTTGATTTCGTCGAGTGCGCTTTGGCATTTGCTATCCTAGACGAAAGGGGTTCCCTTCTTCATCAGGTGACTGTAGGGGCGGCATTTGCTAGAGAGATTGGCTATAAATCGCCAGATATTCGGAAGCTTTCCTTGGAGAGACCACAGTTGCTTGAAAGTCCTTGGCGGATGCATTTCCATGATCGCCTTGATCTTTGACGGGTCTATCTCGATGCCTCGATGTCGTATGATGAACCCTAGGAATTTTCCTGAGGAAACTCCGAACGCGCATTTGAGAGGGTTCATCTTCAAGTTGTATTTCCGAAGGCGCTGAAATACGATCTTCAGATGCTCCCTATGCTCCTCGTGCGATTTGCTTTTTACCACAAGGTCATCGATATAGCATTCGACGATTTCATGTATGAGGTCATCGAAAATCTTCGTCATGGCCCTTTGATAGGTGGCACCGACGTTCTTTAGACCGAAGGGCATCACCTTGTAGCAGAATATGCCCAAAGGGGTCCGGAAAGCGGTATGCTTCTGGTCCTCGAGTTGCATCTTTATCTGATTGTATCCTGATGAGCCGTCTATGAAGGAGAAAACCTCGTGAGTGGACATATTATCTATCATCAGCTCGGTGACCGGTACTGGAAAGTCGTCCTTCAGGCAAGCTTTGTTGAGATCCCGGAAGTCTACGCATATGCACACCGTCCCATTTTTCTTCATCACTGGGACGATGTTGGCAATCCAATCAGGATACTGCACCTCTTGGATGAAGCCAGAGTCGATTAGCTTCTTGACCTCAGTGTTGATGCTCATCTCAAGCTCGAGCCGCATTCTTCTCGGTGCTTATTTGACTGGCTTGATGTCCGGAGATATCGCCAATCTGTGCACGGCTATTTCTAGATCTAGTCCCGGCATCTCGGAGTAGTTCCATGCGAAACAGTCTTTAAACTATATGAGCACGTCTTTTAGCATAGGCATCCTTTCTTCAGACAACAGCTCACTGACGAATGTCGGCCGCGGGTCACTTGCCGTCCCCAAGTCAATTTTCTTGAGATTATCAGCAGTAGTATATATCCCATCTTCCAGCTCTTTTGGCGCCGGTGGAAACTCTGAGATCACCTCGTTATCATCATTTTCGAAGAACCAGGGTAGGTCATCCATATTCTCGCATACTACTTCTCCTGACATCGTTATCACGTGACAGGTGCGAGATTGCTTCCAAGACCGATGTTGATCCGGCTCTGCTCCCGTGGCTTTCGGTTCATGCTTCTGAGGCGGGGTTACTCTCCAGCTGCTGGATAGAGCGAACCTGCCTTGCTGATACTGGTCTTCTACCTAGTCTTTGAATGTAAAGCAGTCCTCGAGAGGATGCCCTATCGCTCGGTGATAGGAGCAATAGTCTGGGTGAGAGACCTCGCTGCTTTCTCGGGGTGCTTGTACTCTGGAAGTGTCATCATCTGATATTTTATGACAAGATCGAATATCTTCCTTGTCTTGTCTTAGGGAAAAGAATATGCTCGACCCATCTTCTTCATAAGAGACGGATCTCTGCTGCTCCATTCTCGATCGCGTGGCTTCTTGGACCCGCTTTGCCGCTGTCGAATGTCTTTTCCGTTCTTTGATTTACTTTTGCCTCTGCGTCGAGTCTTCTGTGTGACGGGTTGACGACGAAGGGCATCGTCATTCACAGTATCCTGCTGAAGGAGGCGCTGCTTCTTGGCTTTCTCGTAAATGGCCATTTCACGGTTATGGTCGTCTCGAACCTTTTTACCCACTTCTCTTATAAGCTTGTCCATCTGTTCTTCAAACGAAGGACTTGGCATTTTCATGGTGGGAGCTCATTTTGGTTCAGGGTTAGCATCTTCCCACAGAGCATCTCCTTCTTCATCGAAGCCATGTGTGACGTAGCAGCCGCGGAATCGCTCCCGTTTCTTGGATAGAACATATCCAAGCCCGATCGTTTCCATTCTCCCATTGAGCAAATTTCGCTGAGTTCCGGGGACGTTCCAGATCCTGTTGTAGAACTGAGCTTGTCGAGCAGTCTGTTTGAAGGGTACGCCTTGGCGCCTTAACAGCCTTTTTAATCCTTCTGTGTAGTATCTAGGCAAACAGATGGGCTGGAGCCTGTCAAGCGTAGAATCGGCGTCATGCCAAATTTCTTTCTCCACTTTGGTTTGCGTGGATTGGTAAAAGAGGATTGCCTTTTCATCTTTTCGCCTGGGAGGGACGTAGAACGTCTGTAGTTCTTGCACACTGTAGGTATTAAGTGCGTCGAGCTCTTTGTAATGCTCTTGCAAAACCATGGCGATTTGCAAACTCCGATCATCATCAGTGAAGGCTTGTATTGATGGCCGAACAGAAAATACGACATTGACTTCATCTTTCGAGTCGCTGCCGAAGACCAGAATAGGGGTGGATGGTCCCGGCTTGTTGCATTGGGGCGGCCCGGAATAGACTATCTCTTCGTCTTCCTCAGTATCGCTATCGAAGACCGGAATGGTGGTGATAGCTTTGTTTTTCGGTTTGTGACACCTTTCCATGTCCTCGAAATCTGGCAGGAAGTACTTGGCATCTTCATATTTACAGACTTCGTTCACGGAAAATAGGTTTAGTTCCCCCGTCACAGTGTACTCGAGACCGTCTTTGAAGTACTTCATATACTGATGTTGTGTAGAAGGGATAATGTTGTACTCGTATAACCAAGGCCGGCCGAGCAAAGCGTTGTAGCAAGTCTTGGCGTCAATGACGTGGAACTTGATGTCCATGACGAGTAGCCCAAAGCGCAACGTCAGTATCACAGACCCGAGCATCCGTGATGACTGGGAGTCAAACCCGGAAATGGTGATTTTATCATGAGCGAGATGTTGAACGCTCATGTAGATTTCCTTCAACACTTTTACATTGAGGAGGTTGACGGAGGACCCATTGTCAACCAGGATCATGCCTATCTTGATATCATGACAGTATCCGGAGACGTACAAAGGATGGTTATGCTCGCATGTCCCGAGAAGGAGGTCTTCGTCGCTGAAGGTGATGTCGGTTGTGTGAACTTCTTCCAACTCGTTCTTCATCTTTTCTTCGGCGAGGAAAGCTTGAAATTTGTCAGGCTCTTGTAATGCCTTGATTAAAGAATCACTCGCCTTCTTAGATAGCAGAAGGGCATCGAGAATGCTTAGCTATGAGTGGATCCTCCTCAGGTGTGCCAGAACATTGTAATCCACCTTGTTTTTCCTGGGCAGATCCTTGGCTGCCAGCTCTTCGACGAATCGATCATCAAGGGCGATATCCTCTAGGTCTTTTTCTTTCCCTTTATCCTTTTTGTTCGACCCTTTGTTTACGGGTCCGAAATTCTTTTCAGCTAATGTGCGATTGCGCAGCTAAATGTTCTCGCAGCTCTTCGGTTCTTCCTCTTTTCCTGTGGTGCTGGAACTTCTTCCAGCTCTACCTCTTTGCCACTAATTTCTTTTGCAAGAAATTCCTTTTATAAAAAAGTGGCATATTGAGCAACAAACACCTTTTGCTCCTCACTGTGGTAGAAAAAATATCCATAAGAATTCTTCGGATATCCCACAAACTTGCAAAGAACTGATCGTGCCTCGAGTTTGTCCGGATTTTGCCTTTTGACATAGGCCCGACAACCCCATATCTTAACTCTTTTAAGGTACGGTCTCTTCCCACTCCATATCTCATATGGTGTGGTAGGTACATATTTAGACGGAACTTGATTCAATAGGTATGCCGCTGTCTCAAGCGCATATCCCCAGAAGGAAATAGGTAACTCAGCATTGCTCATCATAGAGCGCACCATATCTAATAGGGTGCGATTCCTCCGCTCCGATACACCGTTGTGCTGTGGTGTATAAGGAGGAGTAAGTTGAGAGAGAATCCCGTTCTCTTTTAGATAGTCCAGGAACTCATTGCTTAAGTGTTCTCCTCCTCGATCAGATCGTAGGATCTTAATACTTTTGCCCGTTTGGTTCTCTACTTCGTTCTTATATTCTCTGAATTTCTCAAAAGCTTCAGACTTGTGTTTCATCAGGAACACATGTCCGTATCTTGAGAGATCGTCAGTGAATGTAATGAAGTAGGAAGAACCATTCCTGGCATGTGTAGACATGGGTCCACATACATCACTATGTATCGGCCCCAAGAGTTCTATAACTCTTACTCCGTATCCACTAAACGGAGTTTTGGTCATTTTGCCTTTGAGGCATGACTGGCAAGTGTCATAAGATGATAATTCGAATGGATTCAAATATCCATCTTTATGCAATTTAGCTAGTCGTGTCGCATTGACATGACCTAGTCTACAATGCCACAAGAACGATTCGTTCATTTCTGAACTTTTCCTCTTGTTTGTATTCTGTATATTAAGAATTGTAGTTTGATTTAGAACGTACATGTCATTATTTAACGATCCTGATCGTATCAACTTTTGATTCAGGAATATGTTCATAACATTATCATGTATTACAAAATTATATCCTTCTTTATTCAATAAAGAAACTGATATAATATTGCATATCAGGGTCGGAATGTAATAACACTCGTTCAGAACCAATGTATTACCATTTGGTAACACAAGGTGATATTCGCCAACAGCCTTGGCTGCAACATCTGCACCATTCCCTACTCTTACGGAATGATCACCCATTCCCAGTTCTCTACCTTTACGTAGCCCACGTAACGTATTACATATGTGGGATCCTGATCCGGTATCTAATACTCAGGACGTAGAGTGAACTGAGAAACGGTTCTCAATAACTAACACTTCTGAAGAAGATGCATCAGCATGCTTGTTCTTCACTTGGGTGGTGTGAGAATCCAGATATTCTCCTATTTCCTGCTCAGTCTTATAACACTTATAAGAAAGAACAGGACCAATGTTCCCCTGCTCAGTATAATAAGCGGGTTCAGTCAATACATCCATATTATTATCTTGATTAAGGCCTGACATGGTCGATACCTGGAGAGAGAGAGAGAAGAAAACACTTTAGCGTATGCTCTTGCAAGATTTAGATTGGTTATTATCTTATCTAATCAGGATGTCTCCCATTGTTTTTATCAAATCTTCCTTCAAACCCTAAAAGGAAAGACTAGCCGGGATTAATTACACCTTACAAGTTCGCCAATCTTTCAGTCAGGCCAGTGTTGGTACTTTGAGAGAGGTTCCCCGAACTTTCGCACAGACCTAATTAAAATAAACCTCGTTTTCCCAGAGGCATAACCCCGTAAACGCCTTTCTAGTCACCTACTTGATCGGCTAATTGTCCTGTGTAAAAGTCTCCCAGGAGTAACTCTTACTCGCAGTGGGTATCAGGATCCATCTATCTTATAGAAGGTATGCAATCTTATTGCAAATTTCAACACTTGAAATTCCCGATAATATTTTGCCCCTAGCCATCTATGACCTTGACAAGGTCAACAAACCATAAATCGCAAGTCAAGTTCAACCCGTCATTTCCCGATTGAATTAAACCCACCCGCATGACCCTTGACAAGGTCAATAAGGCCGTACGAATACCCTAATCTAATCACATCTCATGTTTTAGCAGATAAACATTAATTAGCTACCGTACACTGTGCCTTGACAAGGTCAACAAACGCAGCACGAATACTAAGTAGGATTTATCTGAAATGACGGAGGGCTACGACAGGTTTTTCAGAAAACCTATTGTGTAATGAACTTGATATCGTTATAGAAACAAGTGATTTTGAATAGGAGTGTTTTTTAGGCTTTTTCTAATTTCTCTAAAGAGGTCACTCCCGGTGAAGGGATCTCGGCTCTTTCCTTATCGAATAAGGTGCAAGATATTTCACAAATACCGCTGTGCAAAGCAAGAACTATAGAAGCAATCAAAAACTAATCCGTGCATTTGTAGCATCTGCCAGTTTTGCTAAAGAGGTCACTCCCGGTGAAGGGATCTCGGCTCTTTCCTCATCGAATAAGGTGCAGGGTATATCATATATACCGCTGTGCAAAGCAAGACTGTAGCTACCCTTTTTATAAAGTTTTGATTCTACAACATCTTTTTAGGTTTCTTTTCTTTTATTAATCTCATTAATAAATCCCATCAGCTATGCTTCCTAAGCATCACACAAGAAACGAAAGCTGTAATATTCATATATCATCATATATATATAGTATAAGCATCCATCTCAGGCAGTAATATAATCTCATCACAGAACATTGCAGCAGAAGATAACATATGAAATATTGGATATACTAGGACGTCCGTATTTTATATCGAGCCTGTATAAAACACGGATTCCACGGTCGCGATGAATAGCCAAATCCACATCCCTAGACCCCTACGAGAGCGGCAAGCAACACTGCCAATTCTAGGGTTAGGAGACCCGGTCTCGACTCCTCGAGACGGCCTCCCACTGGACCCTAGAACCCGGTTACTTGTGCTCCCCTACTTGGGTCTACCTATTGCGGAAAAGTAAATAATATATAATGGTGACATCATCCTCAACCCGGAAGTGCCCCAATAAAAGAATATTATATACAAATGAATTTTACATGAATGAAAATAAAAACGCTCATCTCACATAAAACCCCCGGCTATTCAGAACACGACGATCCAATATAACATATCACAGCAATACATAATATCTCATATCATCAACGTAAATAAGTATGCGTATCCTGATTGTCGTTGATGTATAGCAACGAAGCCGGCGATACACCACATACTACGCTTACGGTCACAGAAATGAAAGTGTAAAACTACAACATTTGAAATCCACAAGTTCTTTAGACATCTTAAATCCGAAATATCACATGCTTCGCATTTCATGCCTAACTATATGAATTCCACATATTGTATCACATTCCAGATAAATAGACAATGTTAAACTTTCCAATCGAATAATCAAATACCCAAGATTTCCCAAATAGCTCAACACTTGAGCGGAGTTCAAAAAACCCAGAATATGTCACTTCACCAATGAACCAGCCGTAGAAGGGTCAAACCAATGCCTCACATATGGCAACGCTAAACTACCACAAACCCTAGGGTTCAGTGGCAGTTTTGACGGTCACATAATCGAGTTAAGGTTACGTTCTTCTAGAGGGTCCACAGATACGCTAGCATGATTTCCCGAAAGTTTTAAACAGAGGAAAAAATCCAAAACTTGAAAGTTTTCCGTCATGAAAAAAATGAGTTATTGATATCCGTTCGAACCTTTTAATACGTTCTAAATTACCCGAAAAATTAAATGATGTTAAACTTTCCGATCGAATCAACGAATTCCAAAGATCTCCAGAAAACTCAACACTCGAGTGATATTAAAAATTCCCAGAAGCATGTAGTAATACCTACGGATGTTACCCAGAAACAGCTAACCCTAATACCCAAGTACGGCCGCGGAATCGCCGCCAAAAGCCTGTTATAGCCGCGGTTCCGCGGCGGCTTTAAGGAATTGGGGGCTCATCTTTCTCTGTTATCCATAGAATTACCTGCTTATTTTTTTGAGTATTTTTAATAGGGAAAAACCCATCTTTTTAAAAAATTTCCAGAGAGGGGGTCCAAAACGATGTTTCAGGGTTTGATCGGACTTTTAACTTCGTCTATGCTTTAGGTGACCTGACAGGTCACTATTGCACGTTGATAAAGCCCCTAGGATTCTTGCTTGACTGCCAGCAGTATGAGGGCGATCATATACGTGAGAGCTGGTAGTCTATAAGCACATCCTTAAAAGGTCCCTAGTCGTAGGAGTTTCGAGACAGGGCATCGATACTCCAAAGTAGACTAGTGTATACATTCGAGACCCCGACGAGGGGCGGTGGCCGGTCTCACAAGCCACTGGTGTCAGTTGGTTCACCTAAGATGTATACAAGTGCTCATTGGGTTATGAGTACACCGGACAGGACTCGCCGGGAACATGCTAGTTGGTCTTATACCTGACGTCAGATAGCAGTTCCCTGGTGACATGTGTACAGGTTAGTTCATCGACCTGGGGATCGTCATTTGTCTCGTGTGAGTTCCCACTATACTTTGATTACTACCCTACCACGCTCAAAGGAGACGTGCAAACAGGTTTTAGTTGGGTGCAGTCTCGAGCCACATGGAGGCAGTGAGCGGATCTTTGGGGGTTCGTCTCTCCCGGTATTGGGGGTGAGGTCGCGCTGTGTCTAGGAGAGCCAGAACATGAAAAGTCCTTGGCCAAGGCAGGAGATTTACTGGTAGGTATTCCAGTAGTCTCTCAGGGTGTTCTGGGCTGATCTCTGACACGACTTGTACCGCTTTTGGGGGTCTGACTTTTACCAACCCCCTAGGCCCGCCATGCGATGCTCATAGACGAACGGACCGGACTGTACGGATATTGTCACTGACAGGCTCAGTAGGGTGTCAGGATGAGTTCACTCATCGACGTCCCTTTTAGTCAATAGCTGGTAGCCCGTCACGTATGGCTAATACCTCTGATGTGCTAGTGGTTAAATCCACAGCCATAGTATTGACGAGTCTTTAGAGTCCCCCACATTCAGTTGCTCAAGTTTTTCGAGCGAAACGATGTAGAAGCCGTATGGAGATATGGCAGGGTTCGATCAGATACGTGCGGTATTGCACGGATCAGGATAGGACGGTTTATACTAGCGGGCTTTGGTTTAAGCCGAATCCTAGTATTGGACAGTGTAGATTTTGTCTCATTGCATTTGTATTTCGGTCGGAATACAAATGCGGGTGTGTATACACAGTAGCGGGGTTTTCCTGTAATTCATTACGGGACCAGTTTTCTGGAGTTGCCAGTTTGCTTTCCGTTTCGGCCATATTTCTTTGTATCTTTCATTGGCTGAAAATTGGTGGAGGAGGGCTTATTTACATTTGTGCAAATAAGCAGTTGTGGAGGGTGTTATTTGCACATTGTTGCTTCATGATGAGTGTAGCCTTCTTTTGACTTCATAACCTCATCATGGCTTGACTTTTGTATATGATGATGGAGGGACATGATGATGGGTTTGAGTGTTGGATTTACTTGTGATCATTTCTTCATATCATGACTTTTCTCTCTCTTCCTTGCATGATGAGACCCCCCTTGGACTTTTGCCTCACTCATATTTTTCATTCTCTCCTCTCTCATATCCATGACCATGGCCGGCCATTCATTTTGGGGGGGCTGTCCAAATTTAGTGTGGGGAATTTTTGTTCATTTCATGCTACAAAAAATTCCCATGTTCATCTCCAAAAAGACTTAGATCATTTCCTCCACCAATGGCAACATCCACTACCCCAAATGAGACATGAGTTCTACACACATTCTACAGCAAACCTTGGGCACGTCAGCTCGCCAACTTCGTGCCCGAGTTGCCTCGGTATAGAGGTGGGAGCCCGTAAAAGAAGCCGGCGACGTGGTGCCCTTCCGGCGAGGAGGTGGAGACCGGACATTCCGCGGAAGATCGGGACGACGGCGAGAAGACCGGAGGACACGGATCGCTCGGTATATCTCTCTTCCCCATCTTGTAGTTAGCTAGGACTAGTTTAATGGCACGATCCGGGTTTATAGTGCGCGGTGGTGCCGGTTTGAAAAGTTAAAGTAAATCACCGCTTCCGTATTCCGCCGTCAGATTGACGGCCGGGGCGCCGCCGTGCACTTACATTATCAACATGCGAGAGCAAGACAGTAAACTAATACAAGTCAACATGTTAAGACAAAGTGAAACCAAATAGCAAACTATCATGTCGAACAAGAAAGTCCTCTCTATATATATCCAAGCATCCACTATAATATACATCATATGTACAACAATGGCCTCTAGGGCATATATATAACTAACAATCTCCCACTTGCACTAACGCCAGTTGTTGTAGTATCTCATACCCAACATCCCGAAGAGTCTCTCAAACTGTGTCTGGGGTATGGCCTTCGTGAGTGGATCCGCAGTGTTGTCCTTCGTATCAACTCTCCTGACCTCGATCTCCCGGCGATCAACTATCTCCCGGATCAGGTGATACCGCCTCAGAATATGTCTGGACTTCTGATGGGACCTGGGTTCCTTGGCCAAAGCCACAGCTCCATTGTTATCACAATACAAAGGTATTGAATGCTCAATGGATGGAACCACACCAAGTTCCGCAATGAACTTCTTCATCCAGACAGACTCTTTTGCAGCATCGTTGGCAGCGATGTATTCAGCCTCCATTGTCGAGCCTGCAACGGTTTCCTGTTTGGAACTCTTCCAACACACCGCCCCTCCATTAAGGGTAAAGACAAAACCCGAGTGCGACTTAGAGTCATCCTTATCACTCTGGAAGCTCGAATCGGTAAAGGAATCCACCTGGAGTTCTCCGTTACCATACACCAAGAACATCTCTTTAGTCATTCTCAAGTACTTGAGAATGTTCTTCACAGCTATCCAGTAATTCTCTCCAGGATCTGCTTGATACCTACTCACTATACTTAGTGAGTATGCTACATCGGGTCTGGTACATAGCATCGCATACATGATAGAGCCTACTGCCGAAGCATAGGGTATCCCTTGCATGCGAGCTCTCTCCAAATCAGTCTTGGGAGATATCTCTTTGGAGAGAGTGAGTCCAGAGATCGTGGGTAGGTTCCCACACTTAGATTATTCCATACTAAACCTCTTTAGTATGGTGTCAATATACCTGGATTGGGACAATCCCAGTATCCGTTTAGGTATATCTCTATAGATCATAATTCCCAATATGCAGGAGGCATCACCAATATCTTTCATTGAGAATCTTTGTGATAAGAAAAGCTTGACCGACTGCAGCATAGGAACATCATTTCCTATCAAGAGTATGTCATCGACGTACAATACGAGGAAGACAACCTTACCCTCTGCAATCTTTTTATATATATAAGGATCATCTACGTTTTTGATGAAGTCAAACTCTTTGACTACAACATCAAAGCAGATGTTCCAACTCCGCGATGCTTGCTTTAACCCGTAGATGGATTTAAGCAGCTTGCACACCTTTCCGCTGCTCCCACTATCTACGAAGCCCTCTGGCTGAGTCATGTACATGCACTCCTCTAAATCACCATTTAAAAAGGCGGTCTTAACATCCATTTGCCAGATTTCATAATCATGGTATGCAGCAATGGCAAGTAAGATCCGGATGGACTTAAGCATAGCCACTGGAGAAAATGTTTTGTCATAATCCACACCTGGTCGTTGACGAAAACCCTTTGCAACAAGTCTAGCTTTGTAACTCTCAACTTTTCCATCTACACCAAGTTTCTTATTAAAGATGCATTTGCTCCCAATGGGTTTAACCCCTTCAGGAGCAACTTCCAAAGTCCATACTTTGTTAGTGTATATGGATTCCATCTCGAATCGCATTGCATCCAGCCACTTCACAGAATCGCCACTCGTGATGGCCTGCTCGAAACTAGTCGGGTCATCATCTTCCATGATGTAATCCTCGCTCCCACCATCAACGAGAAAACCATAGTATCTCTCAGGTGGATGAGAAACCCTACTAGATCGGCGGAGAGGCTGGGGTTCATTGGGTACTACTGAATTCTCTGATTCCAATAAATCATCAGTTTTAGTTTGTGGTGCTGGAACTTCTTCCTGCTCTACCTCTTTGCCGCTAATTTCTTTTGCAAGAAATTCCTTTTCTAAAAAGGTAGCATGTTGAGCAACAAACACCTTTTGCTTCTCACTGTAGTAAAAAAAATATCCATAAGAATTCTTCGGATATCCTACAAACTTGCAAAGAACTGATCGTGCCTCGAGTTTGTCCGGATTTTGCCTTTTAACATAGGCCGGACAACACCATATCTTAACTCTTTTAAGGTACGGTCTCTTCCCACTCTATATCTCATATGGTGTGGTAGGTACAGATTTAAACGGAACTTGATTCAATAGGTATGCCGCTGTCTCAAGCGCATATCCCCAGAAGGAAATAGGTAACTCAGCATTGCTCATCATAGAGCGCACCATATCTAATAGGGTGCGATTCCTCCGCTCCGATACACCGTTGTGCTGTGGTGTATAAGGAGGAGTAAGCTGAGAGAGAATCCCGTTCTATTTTAGATAGTCCAGGAACTCATTGCTTAAGTATTCTCCTCCTCGATCAGATTGTAGGATCTTAATACTTTTGCCCGTTTGGTTCTCTACTTCGTTCTTATATTCCCTGAATTTCTCAAAAGCTTCAGACTTGTGTTTCATCAGGAACACATGTCCGTATCTTGAGAGATCGTCAGTGAATGTAATGAAGTAGGAAGAACCGTTCCTGGCATGTGTAGACATGGGTCCAGATACATCACTATGTATCAGCCCCAAGAGTTCTGTAACTCTTGCTCCGTGTCCACTAAACAGAGTTTTGGTCATTTTGCCTTTGAGACATGACTGGCAAGTGTCATAAGATAATAATTCGAACGGATTCAATTATCCATCTTTAAGCAATTTAGCTAGCCGTGTCGCATTGATGTGACCTAGTCTACAATACCACAAGAAGGATTCGTTCATTTCTGAACTTTTGCTCTTGTTTGTGTTCTGTACATTAAGAATTGTAGTTTGATTTAGAACGTACATGCCATTATTTAACGATCCTGATCCTATCAACTTTTGATTCAGGAATATGTTCATAACATTATCATGTATTACAAAATTATATCCTTCTTTATTCAATAAAGAAACTGATATAATAGTGCATATCAGGGTCGGAATGTAATAGCACTCGTTCATAACCATTGCCTTACCATTTGGTAACACAAGGTGATATTCGCCAACAGCCTTGGCTGCAACATCTGCACCATTCCCTACTCTTACGGAATGATTATCCATTCCCAGTTCTCTACCTTTACGTAGCCCACGTAACGTATTACATATGTGGGATCCTGATCCGGTATCTAATACCCAGGACGTAGAGTGAACTGAGAAACAGTTCTCAATAACTAACACTTCTGAAGAAGATGCATCAGCATGCTTGTTCTTCATTTGGGCGGTGTGAGAATCCAGATATTCTCCTATTTCCTGCCCAGTCTTATAACACTTATAAGAAAGAACGGGACCAACGTTCCCCTTCTCAGTTTAATAAGCAGGTTCAGTCAATACATCTATATTATTATCTTGATTAAGGCCTGACATGGTCGCTATCTGGAGAGCGAGAGAAGGAAACACTTTAGCGTATGCTCTTGCAAGATTTAGATTGGTTATTATCTAATCTAATCAGGATGTCTCCCACTGTTTTTATCAAATCTTCCTTCAAACCCTAAAAGGAAAGACTAGCCAGGATTAATTACACCTTACAAGTTTGCCAATCTTTTAGCCAGGCCAGTGTTGGTACTTTGAGGGAGGTTCCCCGTGCTTTCGCACAGACCTAATTAAAATAAAGCTCGTTTTCCCAGAGACATAACCCCGTAAACACCTTTCTAGTCACCTACTTGATCGGCTAATTGTCCTGTGTAAAAGTCTCTCAGGAGTAACTCTTACTCGCAGTGGGTATCAGGATCCATCTATCTCATAGAAGGTATGCAATCTCATTGCAAATTTCAACACTTGAAATTCCCGATAATATTTTGCCCCTAGCGATCTATGACCTTGACAAGGTCAACAAACCATAAATCGCAAGTCAAGTTCAACCCGTTATTTCCCGATTGAATAAAACCCACCCGCATGACCCTTGACAAGGTCAATAAGGCCGTACGAATAACCTAATCCAATCAAATCTCATGTTTTAGCAGATAAAAATTAATTAGCTACCGTACACTGTGCCTTGACAAGGTCAACAAACGCAGCACGAATACTAAGTAGGATTTATCGGAAATGACGGAGGGCTACGACAGGTTTTTCAGAAAACCTATTGCGTAATGAACTTGATATCGTTGTAGAAACAAGTGATTTTGAAAAAGAGTGTTTTTGAGGCTTTTTCTAATTTCGCTAAAGAGGTCACTCCCGGTGAAGGGGACTCGGCTCTTTCCTTATCGAATAAGGTGCAGGATATTTCACAAATACCGCTGTGCAAAGCAAGAGCTATAGAAGCAATCAAAAACTAATCCGTGAGTTTGTAGCATCTGCCAGTTTTGCTAAAGAGGTCACTCCCGGTGAAGGGATCTCGGCTCTTTCCTCATCGAATAAGGTGCAGGGTATATCATATATACCGCTGTGCAAAGCAAGACTGTAGCTACCCTTTTTATAAAGTTTTGATTCTACAACATCTTTTTAGGTTTCCTTTCTTTTATTAATCTCATTAATAAATCCCATCAGTTATGCTTCTTAAGCATCACAGAAGAAACGAAAGCTGTAATATTTATATATCATCATATATATATATATATAGTATAAGCATTCGTCTCAGGCAGTAATATGATCTCATCACAGAACATTGCAGCAGAAGATAACATATGAAATATTGGATATACTAGGACGTCCGTGTTTTATATTGAGCCTGTATAAAACACGGATTCCACGGTCGCGATGAATAGCCAAACCCACATCCCTAGACCCCTACGAGAGCGGCAAGTAACACTGCCAATTCTAGGATTAGGAGACCCGGTCTCGACTCCTCGAGATGGCCTCCCACTGGACCCTAGAACCCGGTTACTTGTGCTCCCTTCCTTGGGTCTACCTAATGCGGAAAAGTAAATAATATACAATGGTGACATCATCCTCAACCCGGAAGTGCCCTAATAAAAGAATATTACATACAAATGAATTTTACATGAATGAAAATAAAAACCTTCATCTCACATAAAACCCCCGGCTATTCAGAACACGACGATCCAATATAACATATCACAGCAACACATAATATCTCATATCATCAATGTAAGCAAGTATGCGTATCCCGATTGTCGTTGATGTATAGCAACGAAGCCGACGATACACCACATACTACGCTTACGGTCACAAAAAAGAAAGTGTAAAACTAGAACATTTGGTATCCACAAGTTCTTTAGACATCTTAAATCCGAAATATCACATACTTCGCATTTCATGCCTAACTATATGAATTCCACATATTGTATCACATTCCAGATAAATAGACAATATTAAACTTTCTGATCGAATAAACAAATACCCAAGATTTCCTAAATAGCTCAACACTTGAGCGGAGTTCAAAAAAACCCAGAACATGTCACTTCGCCAATGAACCAGCCGTAGAAGGGTCAAACGCTGGCTAGCTGGCCATTCAAAATATGGGGAACCGATATAATTGGGCCCATCGAGCCAGCATCATCCAAGGGACATCGGTTCATATTGGCAACGACCGATTATTTCTCCAAGTGGGCAGAAGAAATACCTTTAAGAGAAGTGAAGACGGAGAACATCCTCCATTTCTTCATGGCACTTGTCATCTACCGGTTCGGCGCTCCACGACGGATCATCTCGGATAATGGGCCGGCCTACAAAAGCCACAAGATCAGTCGCTTCGCACAGCAGCATAAAATAGATTGGAGATATTCTTCAGTCTATAAACCCGAGCTAACGGTCTAGCTGAGGCTTTCAACAAAACCTTGACGAAGATCATAAAGAAGACGGTGTCCAGAAATAAAATGACTGGCACGAGGGATTGCATGAAGCACTCTGGGCCTATCGGACTACGTTCAAGACGGTCACGACCACAACACCATTTGCGTTAGTATTCGGCACGGAAGCGGTACTTCCCTTGGAGATAGAGCTACCCTCTCTACGAGTGGCGGTTAGGTAAAAACTAACGGATGAAGAGAATGCACATCTTCGTCTTGAAGAGCTAGACGCCCTTGATGAAACTCGTCTCATGGTGCAGCAAAACCTAGAGGCTTACAAAGCAGGGATGACACGCTCATACGAAAAATTGACTAGGCCGAGGACATTCTGCCAAGGTGAACTCGTGCTAGTCGTAAAAAGACCTATAATCAGCAATCGTACTAAACGGGGGAAATTCGAGCCGAACTATGAGGGCCCGTACATCATAGACAAGGTCTACCAAGGTGGGGCCTACTTGCTCATGGATATGCATAGCGAAAGACCTTTCCGACCAGTAAATGGCCGGTTCCTTAAGAAATACTAGGCCTGACAAGTCGCGGCTCAGGTTAATGATGGTTGACGACACTCATGTCCTCTCGCTATCTCCCTGAGTCCAAACTCTATAAGTAGTATCCAGCGAAACCTCGCCTCAAAATCACCTATGGACCGAGATGTCCTTAAACTAACAATGGACCGAGATGTCCTTAAACTAACAATGGATCGAGATGTCCTTAAACTAACATTGGACCGAGATGTCTTTAAACTAACAACAGACCGAAATGTCCCTAAACTAATAACGTCGTCTCAAACACGGCAATAGTGGAATATAAGTCCATAAGTCCCAGCGGTGAGGACTGCAACTCAAAACCCACCGGCAAACAGATGGGTCACATGCGCCGAAACTATTCTCGAGAGTTTCATCCTAAAAAAAAATGGTATGTCCACAAGCGAAATGAGCGCGGATGAAAACCCGAAAGGGCTCTGTGAGTAAAAACAGCAGGGCACCAGCGAGCTTGTGAAAACCCGCAGGGCGCAGACTCATAAAAAAAATTCATGCACACTTGCAAGGTCCTCTCGACTTTGTAAAGAGAAAATACCTACGTGAGATCCTTACGACTCACAAGGGAGAAACACACTTAGGGGATGACACTAAGGAGAATCCTAAGGAGAAATTACACTTATGGGATCCTCACGACTCGTAAGGAGAATCCCCTTTATGAGACCCTTACGGCTCATAGGATTCGAAAGCCTTAAGTTATAGGGATCTGAACATATTCTTAAGCCATCACATCCCCCAGTTTGCCTTACAAACGGTTCAATATTGACCCTTGTATACAATCCATGGACGCAAATAAACGTTTCCCCCCCCAAGTCCCACCAACGACGAGGAATGTCCTCATGTGGTGAACGACACTTGTAAGTCCTCTCGACTTATAAGGAGAAAACACTCTTATAAGATCCTTACGACTTATAAGGGAACACGCACTTAAGAATCCTCACGATTCCTAAGGAGTAAACGCACCTACGAGATCCTCACGACTCGTAGGGAGAAACACCTTTATGAGACCATTACAGTTCATGAAGTCAAAAGCTTTAGTCGACAGGATCCTAACCCTATTTGCTAAGCCACCTTTGTTCGAATCGACAAAGGCAAATGATGATTCGCTCCTGACAATATCCCAGCTGTAGCGATGCTGATGCCTAAATCGGTATAAAATTCCAAGTCCTTTCATGGCAAATGATGATTCGCTCCTGGCAATATTCCAGTCGCAGCGATGCTGATGCTAAGATTGGTATCAAACCTCGGGTTCCATACTCACAATAAAAATCAGCGAGCAAAAATGCATACGAAATAGCCGAAATGTTTGGGCAACCCGCAATAAAAATCAGCGAGCAAAATATATGCATATAAAAAAAGTCAAAATGTTTGGGAAACTCACAATAAAAAGGAACGGGTAAAAAGAAAAAACAGCCGAAATGATTAGGCACCGCGAAAAGAAGCCGAAATGATTGGGCAATCCCGAGTTTCACGATATAAAAAGCTAAAATGATAGAGCATCGCGGAAAGAAAAAAAAATTAAATGAAACTTTTGCCCTGCAGGTGAGATCACATTGACCCATGTATACAATCCATGGGCACAAACGAAAAGGGAACCACATTTTCCCACCGGGCTCTGTCAAAAGAGAGAGTCAAACCACGACTGTTCATCGACAGATTAGAGATCACCACAGCATTCCTTCTCACTCCAGCAGGATGCAAGGATGCAGACGCAACGTCAACAACCGACCCCAGGGTCAAAACAACGGAGCCATGGCAAAGTCCCTAGCTCCAAATCTCGACGGTTCACAGACAGCCTAAAGACTACCTCGGAGCCACGGCAAAGTCTCCTAGTTCCAAATCTCGACGGTTCACAGACAGCCTAGAGACTAATTCGGAGCCATGAAAGAGTCCCTAGTTCCAAGTCACGATGGCTACATATATAGCCTAGAGATCAACAACAGCGTTCTTCTTTCCCCCAGCAGGATGCAGACGCGATATCAACAAACGGAGCCATGGCAAAGTTTCCTAGTTCAAATCTCGACAACCCAGAGACAACCCCGACGTTCGTCGCAATATTGCAGACATTGTTGGATATAGTGCCCTCAAAGTCAATTATTGGATCGCAGGTACGTGATTGCAATGATTGAGGGAGGACCTATACCGGCAGGACAGTCTTACTCAAGATGATAGTATGCTATCTGGTTTGCCTTTATCAGTCGTGTACAGTTTTAGGTGACATGATCACTATTACACGTTGATAGAGCCTTTAGGATCCTGCTTGACTACCAACAGTATGATGGCGATCATATACGTAAGAGTTGGGTAGTCTATAAGCACATCCGTAAAAATGGTCCCTAGTCGTGGGAGTTTCGAGACAGGGCATCGATACTCCGGAGTAGACAAGTGTATACAGTCGAGACCCCGACGAGGGGCGGTGGCCGGTCTCACAAGCCATTGGTGTCAGTTGGATCACCTAAGATGTATACAGGTGCTCATTGGGTTATGAGTACACCGGACAGGACTCGCCGAGAACCTGCTAGTTGGTATTATACCTAGCGTCAGATAGCAGTTCCCTGGTGACATGTGTACAGGTTAGTTCATCGACCTGAGGTCGTCATTTGTCTCGTGTGAGTTCCCACTGTGCTTTGATTACCCTACCACGGCTCAAAAGAGTCGTGCAAACAGGTTTTAGTTGGGTACAGTCCTGAGCCACATGGAGGCAAGTGAGCGGATCGGCAGGGGATTCGTCTCTCTCTATATTGGGGTGAGATCACGCTGTGTCTAGGAGAGCTATTACACCAAGTCCTTGGCCAAGGCAGGTGAGAATTACTGGTAAGTATTCCAGAAGTTTCTCAGGGTGTTCAGGGCTACTCTCCGACACGACTTATACCGCTTTTGAGGGTCTGACGTTACCAGCCCCCTAGGCCCGATATGCGATGCTCATTGACGAACGGACCGGACTGTACGTATATTGTAACTGATAGGCTCAGTAGGGTTCCAGGATGAGTTCGCTCATCGGCTTCCCTTTCGGTCAGTACATGGGCAGCCGTTACGCAAAGCTGTGCCGCTGTCGTGCTTGTGGTTAAACCCACTGCCAGGGTACTGACGAGTCTTTAGAGTCCTCCACAGATAGTTTCCCAAGTTCGGGCGAAACGTTGTAGAGGCCGTATGGTTTTATGGCAGGGTTCGAAAATGCACGTGCACTTGTACATATTTCGGACAGATAATACTGGTGGACTTTGGTTTAAGCCGGATCCAGGTATTATATTGAGTCGGAATATTTTAGTCTCTCGTATTCGTATTCGGTCGGAATACGGATACAGGTATGTATATACAGATGAGGGGTATTCTCGTAATCCGTTACGAGAATATTTTAGAAGATGCATTTCTTTTTGGATTAATCATTTTGGTTTAAATGATTATTGGATTTGGAAAGTGTGACTCATTATTATGACTCATTGATTCTAGAATGTTCACTAATTGTTAGTTGTATGTATGCCGTAGAGGCCAGTATTGTACAGATGATGTATATTATATTGGATGCTTGGACATATATAGAGATGACTTTCTTGCTCGACATGATAGTATGCTATCTGGTTGCTCTTTATCTTAACATGTACACTAGTCTCTTTATACTGTATTATAGTTACATGTTGGTAAAGCCCTTAGGATTTGTACTTGACTACCTGGACTATGATGCAGATCATACTAGTGGGGACATGGTAGTCTATAAGTACATCCTTCAAGGTCCCTAGTCGTGGGTGTATCGAGACGGGGCATCGATATACCAGTGTAGACTAGCGTATACGCTTCTCGACCCATGTGATGGGCGATGGATGATCCCATATCCATTGGTGTTTGACATCAGAGATGGTATATGGGTGCTCAGTGGAGACTGGGTACACTGGACGGACTCGCCGAGAACTCCCAGATGGTATTATACCTCACGTCAGATGGCAGTTCTCAGGTGACACTTGTGCAGGTTAGTCTGTAGACCCGAGATCGTCATAGAGTCTTGTGTGATTCCCACTGTGCTTTGATCTCCACCTTACCACATCCATGAGGGCGTGCAAAACGGTGGTCTTTGGGCACAGTCCCGAGTCACATGGAGGCAATGAGCGATAGGAGGGGTTTCGTCTCTCCCGGTATTGGGGGTTGATGTTGCACTGTGCTTGATTGGCCGTAACAGGGAAGTCCCTGGCCAGGGCTGATCAGAGATTTGCTGGTAAGTGTTACCAGTAGTTTCTCGACCCGTTATGAGCCTCACATCGGCACGACTTATCGGTTATTGGGGTCTGACGTATACCACCCCTAGACTTGATATGCGACGTATCAGACGAAGAGACCGGACTGTACGGTAAGTGTTACTGGTTGGATTCACAGGAGTGTGAGCGAGCTAGCTCGTCGATCTTCTGATCGCTCAATTCCCGGATGGCCGTTACGTTTAGCAGACCGCTTGCGGCTTGTGGGTTCTTGATATGATCATCATCTGCTACCGGTGTATTGACGAGTCTTTAGAGTCCTACACAGAGGTTTCCTAGCTCAAGCGAAACGAAATTGGAGTGCATATGAGATATGTGCGGGAGCGAGAATAATGCGTGTATGTGATACCGCATTTCATTCTCGCGATAAATGTTTCGATTGGTTATATTCGATATGACCTAATTATCGAATCATTGATTCGATAAATCGATACATTGAATACTAGTCGGTTATGTGCGACATGACCGGATCATTGAATCAAATGTTGATTTAATGATTCAATGTATAATTATATATTTGATATATTACTTTGCATTAACTAGTAATGGTTCACTTTATACGGATTTTCTCACTTGATGTGCAAGTTGTATATGTGATATACTTTTGTGCACATATTTGTATCATGTTTGATGATACTTGATCATTTAGTTAAGTGTA
The DNA here is from genome assembly GCA_030015575.1 of Agapanthus africanus. Classification (NCBI taxonomy): domain Eukaryota; kingdom Viridiplantae; phylum Streptophyta; class Magnoliopsida; order Asparagales; family Amaryllidaceae; genus Agapanthus; species Agapanthus africanus. The sequence continues at coordinate 645,192,008 of CM057342.1, forward strand.
TAGGATTAAACCATGATTAATTTGATAATTAGGGTTTTGCATATCCATTTATTTATTTATTTGTTTATTTATTTATTTGGAAATGATTATGATAAGAATGGTGGCTTTCTTTGTCTTTTAGTTGAAACTTCATGAAGCTTTGACTTCTTAACCATTCTTGTCATCATGCTTAACCCTAACCCATCCATTAACCATGGTCTATTCTCTACACTTAACCCTAGTTGGAATTATGATAAGTATTCTTTTTTCTTTTCATTTTAAAAAGACTCATCATAATTCTAGCTCTTCTTCTTCTTCATCTTCAAGTTTGAAACCTTGAGGCCATCAATGGCAACTTGAGCTTGAGAGTGAGAAATCCAATTCTAAAGAGAACCCACCTCCTATTTCTTCATCCTCTACCTCTTGCCAAGTAGTAGAGTGTGTTTCCTTCACAAGTTTCATCACTTTGTGAAGTAGGGAGCTTGATCTAGCGATGCCTCGACGTAGATCATCTTCGGCATCGTCGTCGATGACCAAGCCCGTTCATTCTCCGATGAAGTCGACGCTAGAGCCCGGAGTTCGACTTGGATAGCGAGGAGCTTTCGTTGCGGAGCCATGGAGGTGGATATCCGGATCTACAAAGGTTGTAATTTCCAGATTCTAGTAGTTAAGTGTTAACTAGTTTACTTTTCGCCTAGATTTCTAGCAACGATCCGTTAACTAGGGTTTCTCGGCACCATTTTTTTATTGTAAAATGGCATGGTTGATGCCTTGTGAGACCTCTACTGTGTGCCTAGGAACCCTACAGTGGTATCAGAGCCTAGCTAGAGCCTTAGGCGAAGTCTAGACGGAGTTTGAAACCCGGACGAACCGAAAACCCAACCCCAAAATAGCTCTCTGGAAATTTTCGAATTTGTGGTTTTTTGTCAATTAAAATTGCTTAAAAAATTCAGCAATAAAATCTAAGAATTACTGTGCAAAACGTTTCCTGTGAACAGTACAAAGTGCGGCGGAACCGCGGCAGAAGCTAGGCTTCTGCGGCGGTTCCGCGGCTAAATAGTGACGTCAGCCCTTGGTTTTTGCACAGTAATTCCTGATTAATTGTTCTGAGTTTTCTGGGAATTTTAATTTGACTCCAGGTTTGAGTATTCTGGGGTTGTGTAGGGAATCAACGACTCGATCGGATTATCGAACTTTGTCTATGTGTTTTCCGGATAATTTTTTGAATATGTTAAAAAGTTCGACCGGATATAAATACCCAATCTTTCCCCTGCCAAAAATATCCAAGTGTTGGATTATTGTGTGGTTTAAGGACGTTCTGAGTAGTGCAAGTAACGCGATGGTCCCTCTAGAAGACAACAAACCTTAACTCGATTATGTGACCGTCTTGAACTGCCCTTTGAACCTTCGGGTTTGGGGTAGTACGGCGTGCCACATGTGAGGCGTTGGCTTGACCCTTCTACGGCTGGACCGTTGGTACTGAGGCATGAAACGAATGTCTTTGAACCTATTTCATGTGTTGGATGGTTTCGGGAAAACTTGGGTGTTCGAATGTTCGATCGGAAAGTTTAATATATTCTATTTATCTGGAATGGGATACAATAATTGGAATTCACAAACAGTTATGTGATAACTGAATGAATGTTATAAATCTAGCAATTTAGTCCCATATGATATTGAAAAGAGTTTTCGATAATGAGACTAAAATGCGGGATTTATATCTGTTAGGCATGCGATGTCTAAAGAGGTTGCGGATTCCAACTGTTGTAGTTTTATACTTTCTTTTCTGTGACCGTAAGTGTAGTATGGTCATATCGCCGGTTTTCGTTGCTATACGTCAACGACAATTGGGGTATGCATACTTACTTACGTTGATGACATGTGATGTTATGGGTTGCTGGATATGTTATATTGGATCGTCGTGTTTGAATAGCCGGGGGTTTTTATGTGAGATGAGTGTTTTTCATTTTCATTCATGTAAAAAGTTGTATGTAATATTCTTTTATTTGGGGCACTTCCAGGTAGCGGAAGTTGCCACCCTTTGTATATTATTTACTTTTCCGCATTAGGATAGACCCAAGGAGGGGAGCACAAGTAACCGGGTTCTGGGGTCCAGTGGGAGACCAACTCGAGGAGTCGAGTCCGGGTCTCCTAACCCTAGAATTGGCAGGGTTGCTTGCCGCTCTCGTAGGGGTCTAGGGGTGTGGGATTGGCTATTTCATCACGACCGTGGAATCCGTGTTTTATACTGGCTCGTATTGAAAACACGGACGTCCTAGTATATCCAATATTTCATATGTTTCTGCTGCTGCGATTTCTGTGTTGTGATTCTGTGATGGGTATGGTATATAGTATATATGATATATTATATAGACGTTACTTATGTTTTACACCCGCGCTAGCCCTGCCCTGCTCTGTCGTTAGTTACCTAACCTAACGGTGCACGAGGGGACATCGAGGCGAATGCGGATGGCATAAGTGTACGTCATATCTATCTGTGATGTTTAGGTATTTAAATGATGGGACTTCATTAATGTGATTAATGAAAGATAAGAAACCTAAGATGTTGTAGAATCGAATTTTAAAATAAAACAGGGTAGCTACAGTTCTTGCTTTGCACAGCGGTATATATGATATACCCTGCACCTTATTCGATGAGGAAAGGACCGAGATCCCTTCACCGGGAGTGACTCCTTTAGCAATAACTGGCATATGCTACAGACTCGGTTTGCTTTTGACTGCTTTTGGGTTTTTGCTTTGCACAGCGATATATATGATATATCCCGCACCTCATTCGATGAGGAAAGGACCGAGATCCCTTCGCCGGGAGTGACTCCTTTAGCAAAACTAGAAAAGCCTCAAAATCACTCCATTTCAAAATCTTCATTTGATTCTACAACGATATCAAGTTCATTACGCAATAGGTTTTCAGAAAACCTGTCGTAGCCCTCCGTCATTTCAGATAAAGACTATTTAGTATTCGTGCTGCGTTTGTTGACCTCTGTCAAGGCGTAGTGTGCGGTAGCTAACTAGTAGTTATCTGCAAAGCATGTGATGTGATTGGATTAGGGTAGTCGTACGACCTTGTTGACCTCTGTCAAGGGTCGTGCGAGTGGGTTTGATTCAATCAAGAAATGACGGGTTGAACTTGACTAGTGCACTATGATTTGTTGACCTCTGTCAAGGTCATGGCACACTAGGGGCAAAATATTATCGGGAATTTCAAGTGTTGAAATTTGCAATGAGATTGCATACCTTCTATGAGATAGTTGGATCCCGATACCCGCTGCGAGTAAGAGTTACTCCTGGGAGAGTTTTACACAGTGCAATTAGCCGATCAAGTAGGTGTCTAGAAAGGTGTCAACGGGGTTACGCCTCTGGGAAAACGAGGTTTACATTAATTAGGTTCGTGCGAAAGCACGGGGGACCTCCCTCAAAGTACCGACACTGGCCTGGCTGAAAGATTGGCGAACCTGTAGTGTGTAATTAATCCCGGCTAGTCTTTCCTTTTAGGGTTTGAAGGAAGATTTGATAAAAAGCAGTGGGAGCCATCCTGATTAGATAAGATAATAACCAATCTGATCTTGCACGAGCATACGCTAAAGTGTTTTCTTCTCTCTCTCTCCAGGTAGCGACCATTTCATGCCCTAATGAAGATAATAATATGGATGTATTGACCGAACCCGCATGTTATTCTGTGCTGGGGAACGTTGGTTCCGTTCTTTCCTATAAGAGTTATAGGAATGAACAGGATATAGGGGAATACCAGGATTCCCATGCCACCCGATTGAAGAAAGTACATGTTGATGCATTTTCTCCGGGTGTGTTCGTTACTGAGAACTGTTTCTCCATTTGCTCTACGTCCTGGGTATTAGATACCGGGTCAGGATCTCATATATGTAATCAGTTACATGGGCTCAGGAAAGGTAGAGAACTTGGAGAAGGTGATAAAGACATTAGAGTTGGAAATGGTGCAATTGTTGCAGCTAAGACTGTCGGGGAATATCACCTTGTATTACCAACTGGTAATACATTGGTTCTGAACGAATGCTATTACATGCCGAACCTGATATGCAACATTATATCGGTTTCTTTATTAAGTAAAGAGGGATATAATTTTGTATTACAGGACAATGTTATGAACATTTTCCGTAACCAAAAGTTGGTTGGATCAGGCACGTTGTGCAATGGCATTTATGTTCTAAATCAATCAACAGTTCTGAGCATAACAAACACACACAAGAGGAAGAGTTCAGAACTGAACGAATCCTTCTTGTGGCATTGTAGACTGGGTCACATCAATGTGACACGACTAGCTAAGTTGCATAAAGATGGATATTTAAATCCGTTTGAATTTTCATCTTATGACACTTGCCAGTCATGTCTCAAAGGCAAGATGACCAAAACTCTGTTTACGGGACACGGAGAAAGAGCTACCGAACTCTTGGGACTAATACATAGTGATGTATGCGGTCCCATGTCTACACATGCCAGGGATGGTTGTTACATTCACTGACGATCTCTCAAGATACGGACATGTGTACTTGATAAGACACAAGTCTGAAGCTTTTGAGAAATTCAGAGAATATAAACAAGAAGTCGAGAAACAAACCGGAAAAAGTATTAAAATCCTTCGATCTGATCGAGAAGGTGAATACTTGAGCAATGAATTCCTGGACTTCCTAAAAGAGAATGGGATTCTCTCTCAGCTTACTCCTCCTTATACACCACAGCACAACGGTGTATCGGAGCGGAGGAATCGCACCCTATTAGATATGGTGCGCTCTATGATGAGTACAGCTGAGTTACCTATTTCCTTCTGGGGGTATGCGCTTGAGTCAGCGGCATACCTATTGAATCAAGTTCCAACTAAATCTGTACCTACCACACCATATGAGATATGGAGTGGGAAGAGACCATGTCTTAAACGAGTTAAGATATGGGGTTGTCTGGCCTATGTCAAAAGGCAAAATCCAGATAAACTCGAGGCACGGTCAGTTCTATGTATGTTTGTGGGATATCCTAAACATTCAAATGGATATTTATTCTACCACAGTGAACAACAAAAAGTGTTTATTGCTCAACATGCCACCTTTTTAGAAAAGGAATTTCTTGCAAAAGAGATTAGTGGCTCTGATATAGAACTGGAAGAAGTTCCAGAAACACAAACTATAACTGAAGATTTAGTGGAACCGGAGGATTCGGTAGTACCCGACGAACCCCAGCCTCTCCGCCGATCTGGTAGGGTTTCTCGTCCACCTGAGAGATACTTCGGTTTTCTCATTGATGGTGGGAGCGAGGATTGCATCATGGAGGATGATGACCCAACTAGCTTCGAGCAGGCCATCACGAGTGGGGACTCAGTGAAATGGCTGGATGCTACGCGGTCCGAGATGGAATCCATGTACACCAACAAAGTATGGACTTTGGACGTTGCTCCTGAAGGGGTAAAACCCATTGGGAGCAAGTGGATCTTCAAGAAGAAACTTGGTGTAGATGGGAAAGTGGAGACTTTCAAAGCTAGACTTGTAGCAAAGGGTTTTCGTCAAAGACCAGGTGTGGACTATGACGAAACCTTTTCTCCAGTAGCTATGCTTAAATCCATCCAGATCATGCTTTCCATCGCTGCATATCATGATTACGAAATATGGCAAATGGATGTTAAGACCGCCTTTCTAAACGGTGATTTGGAAGAGTGCGTGTACATGACTCAGCCAGAGGGCTTCGTAGACAGTGGGAGCAGCGGAAAGGTGTGCAAGCTGCTTAAATCCATTTATGGATTAAAGCAAGCATCGCGGAGTTGGAACATCTGATTTGACGTCGTTATCAAAGAGTTTGATTTCGTCAAAAATCCAGATGAACCTTGTATCTACAAGAAGGTGGCAGAGAGTAAGGTTGTCTTCCTCGTATTGTACGTAGACGACATACTCTTGATAGGAAATGATATTCCTATGCTGCAATCGGTCAAGCTCTTCTTATCACAAAGATTCTCAATGAAAGATCTTGGTGATGCCTCCTGCATATTGGGGATTAGGATCTATAGAGATAGATCCAAACGGATTTTGGGATTGTCCCAATCCAGGTACATTGACACCATACTGAAGAGGTTTAGTATGGAAGAGTCCAAGCGTGGGAACTTGCCCACGATCTCTGGAGTCACTCTCTCCAAAGAGATGTCTCCCAAGACTGATTTGGTGAGAGCTCGCATGCAAGGGATACCCTATGCTTCGGCAGTAGGCTCTATCATGTATGCGAAGCTATGTACCAGGCCCGATGTAGCATACTCACTAAGTATAGTGAGCAGGTATCAAGCTGATCCTGGAGAGAGTCACTGGACAGCTGTGAAGAGCATTCTCAAGTACTTACGAAGGACTAGAGATATGTTCTTGGTGTGTGGTAACGGAGAACTCCAAGTGGAGTCCTTTACCGATTCGAGCTTCCAGAGTGATAAGGACGACTCTAAGTCGCAGTCGGGCTTTGTCTTTACCCTTTACGGAGGGGCGGTTAGCTGGAAGAGTTCCAAGCAGGAAACCGTGGCAGACTCGACGATGGAGGCTGAATACATCGCTGCCAACGATGCTGCTAAAGAGGCTGTCTGGATCAAGAAGTTCATTACTGAACTTGGTGTGGTTCCATCCATTGAGCATCCAATACCTTTGTATTGCGATAACAATGGAGCAGTGGCTTTGGCCAAGGAACCCAGGTCCCATCAGCGATCCAGGCATATTCTGAGGCGGTATCACCTGATCCGGGAGATAGTTGATCGCCGGGAGATCGAGGTCAGGAGGGTTGACACGAAGGACAACACTACGGATCCACTCACGAAGGCCATTCCCCAGATACAGTTTGAGAAACTCTTCGGGATGCTCGGTATGCGATACTACAGCAGCTGGCCCTAGTGCAAGTGGGAGATTGTTAGTTGTATGTATGCCCTAGAGGCCAGTATTGTACAGATGATGTATATTATATTGGATGCTTGGATATAGAGATGACTTTCTTGCTCGACATGATAGTATGCTATCTGGTTGCTCTTTATCTTAACATGTACACTAGTCTCTTTATACTGTATTATAGTTACATGTTGGTAAAGCCCTTAGGATTTGTACTTGACTACCTGGACTATGATGCAGATCATACTAGTGGGGACATGGTAGTCCATAAGTACATCCTTCAAGGTCCCTAGTCATGGGTGTATCGAGACGGGGCATCGATATACCAGTGTAGACTAGCGTATACGCTTCTCGACCCATGTGATGGGCGATGGATGATCCCATATCCATTGGTGTTTGACATCAGAGATGGTATACGGGTGCTCAGTGGAGACTGGGTACACTGGACGGACTCACCGAGAACTCCCAGATGGTATTATACCTCACGTCAGATGGCAGTTCTCAGGTGACACTTGTGCAGGTTAGTCTGTAGACCCGAGATCGTCATAGAGTCTTGTGTGATTCCCACTGTGCTTTGATCTCCACCTTACCACGTCCATGAGGGCATGCAAAACGGTGGTATTTGGGCACAGTCCCGAGTCACATGGAGGCAATGAGCGATAGGAGGGGTTTCATCTCTCCCGGTATTGGGGGTTGATGTTGCACTGTGCTTGATTGGCCGTAACAGGGAAGTCCCTGGCCAGGGCTGATCAGAGATTTGCTGGTAAGTGTTACCAGTAGTTTCTCGACCCGTTATGAGCCTCACATCGGCATGACTTATCGGTTATTGGGGTCTGACGTATACCACCCCTAGACTTGATATGCGACGTATCAGACGAAGAGACCGGACTGTACGGTAAGTGTTACTGGTTGGATTCACAGGAGTGTGAGCGGGCTAGCTCGTCGATCTTCTGATCGCTCAATACCCGGATGGCCGTTACGTTTAGCAGACCGCTTGCGGCTTGTGGGTTCTTGATATGATCATCATCTGCTACCGGCGTATTGACGAGTCTTTAGAGTCCTACACAGAGGTTTCCTAGCTCAAGCGAAACGAAATTGGAGTGCATATGAGATATGTGCGGGAGCTAGAATAATGCGTGTATGTGATACCGCATTTCATTCTCGCGATAAATGTTTCGATTGGTTATATTCGATATGACCTAGTTATCGAATCATTGATTCGATAAATCGATACATTGAATACTAGTCGGTTATGTGCGACATGACCGGATCATTGAATCAAATGTTGATTTAATGATTCAATGTATAATTATATATTTGATATATTACTTTGCATTAACTAGTAATGGTTCACTTTATACGGATTTTCTCACTTGATGTGCAAGTTGTATATGTGATATACTTTTGTGCACATATTTGTATCATGTTTGATGATACTTGATCATTTAGTTAAGTGTATAGGATTAAACCATGATTAATTTGATAATTAGGGTTTTGCATATCCATTTATTTATTTATTTGTTTATTTATTTATTTGAAAATGATTATGATAAGAATGGTGGCTTTCTTTGTCTTTTAGTTGAAGCTTCATGAAGCTTTGACTTCTTAACCATTCTTGTCATCATGCTTAACCCTAACCCATCCATTAACCATGGTCTATTCTCTACACTTAACCCTAGTTGGAATTATGATAAGTATTCTTTTTTCTTTTCATTTTAAAAAGACTCATCATAATTCTAGCTCTTCTTCTTCTTCATCTTCAAGTTTGAAACCTTGAGGCCATCAATGACAACTTGAGCTTGAGAGTGAGAAATCCAATTCTAAAGAGAACCCACCTCCTATTTCTTCATCCTCTACCTCTTGCCAAGTAGTAGAGTGTGTTTCCTTCACAAGTTTCATCACTTTGTGAAGTAGGGAGCTTGATCTAGCGATGCCTCGACGTAGATCATCTTCGGCATCGTCGTCGATGACCAAGCCCGTTCATTCTCCGATGAAGTCGACGCTAGAGCCCGGAGTTCGACTTGGACAGCGAGGAGCTTTCATTGCGGAGCCATGGAGGTGGATATCCGGATCTACAAAGGTTGTAATTTCCAGATTCTAGTAGTTAAGTGTTAACTAGTTTACTTTTCGCCTAGATTTCTAGCAACGATCCGTTAACTAGGGTTTCTCGGCACCATTTTTTATTGTAAAATGGCATGGTTGATGCCTTGTGAGACCTCTACTGTGTGCCTAGGAACCCTACACTAATGACTCATGTAATGAGTCATCTAGTGAGTCATTAGAGAATTAATGATGTTTGTTTTGGGTAGGATATTATGAAGGGTTTGTGGAGATATTTTGTGAAGATATTTTGCTTGATATTTCATCACAAAACCTTATATATATCATCACATTATTTTAGTCAGCCAAGGCAATTTTTGGTGCTTGGTTATTTTGCTCACTAGATTTTCCATGAGTTCACAATTTCCATCTCTTTGCATCTTCTTCAACCTCCATCCTATCCCTCTCATGTGATGAGAACCCTAGGGTGTTTGAGACAAAGTATTCTACTCATTCTTTACTTCATTTTGGACATGTCGGTTAGCATACTTCATGTCCGAGTTGCCTCGGTATAGAGGCGGGAGCCCATTTAAAGATCCGTTGACGTAGTGCCATCTCGACGAGGAGACAGGAGATCCGAGATGCCGTAAGGAGCGTGAGATGATGGCTAAAGACCGAAGGACACGGATCGATCGGTATAACCTTTCTACCTCTTTACAGTTTGTTAGTTTAGCGCTAATGGCAAGATCCGGGTTATAGTATGCGATAGCGCCAGTTATAAAAGTTTTTGTTCCGCGTTTGGCGTCAGAATGACGGCCGGGGCGCTACCATATACTTACATGGTATCAGAGCCACGCTATTAACCTTTACTAGCTTGTTCTAACGTGTTTAAAATATCGATCGAACGAAATTTCCAAAACCGCGTTTTTCATGATAAAGTTTCTGTCGAATTTTTAAACTGGTCTAAAAATCATTTTGAGTATCTCAGAAAATCGAGCAGGCTTTTTTAAGACTCTGGAAGAAATTCGGTCCACTGTTTCCACTATACTGCCGCGGAACCGCCGCACAAACCATGGTTTGGCCGCGGTTCCGCCGCCGTTTTGAAGGAACAGTCCACCATTTTTCTTCTGGGTGTTTTGCATGTGAAATTGTGATTTCTGGAATATTTTGTTTGGGCCCAGATTTTGTTTGAGTACTGGAGTTGTACTTGGGTCCCACTTCGGGAAGTTTTGTCGATCGGATTTTTAAACGTGTTAGTTTACAGTACTTACATTATATCTCCGACCGTGAATGTCATTCGAGCGGTAAATCATGTCTAATTGTTATAGTCCTTTTAGACGAGTTTGCGAATGTGACATTCGCGTTGATGTTTTGTGTTGTGCTGTGATGTTGCAGATTTGTCATGGTGGATAGCTGTGTGCAATGGTAGTGCAGTCTGGATTTATTTGTACATTTGATATTGCGGGGCGAGCGTCCAACATGTGGACTGCCGTCACTACCAGTTTGTATAATATTCTTTTGGAGCATGACCGGGCTGAGGTCGATGTACCCGTTGTACATATTTTTCATTTCTGTACTAGGTTTACCCCGCGACGGAGTGCACAGATAGCCGGGTTCTGGAGGGCAACGGGTCCGCATCTCATGGCTTTGAGAGGCAGAGAGCCTCACTCTAGAATTGGCAGACTATTCGCTGCACTCGTAGGGGGTACAGGTTGACCCAAGGAGGGGTGCTCAAGTTACCGGATTCCGTGAAGTGCAGGGTGGTCCATTCACTTTGCTGTAGGGGGCTGCCTCGCTTCAGGTTTTGGCGGGTAACTTGCCGCACCCGTTGGGGTCTAGGTTTCATTGCACATGCTATCCACACGACCAGGGGAACGTCGGGTTTCTGCAGCGGCTCTGTGCAACCCGGGGATCCCAGATTAGAAAGAGGGCAAAATAAATTGCAACTGCTATCATTCACGACCAAACCGCGTACTTCATCGCCACTCCTACTTCACCTTTGCTTTTTTCCCCAGTTCGGGAGAAATAGAATAAGGTATTATTCAGTTGTCTTTTATCATCACCTTCTCTCAGGTTGCGAGTACTCCTAGGATCAGGAGAGTACACCTATTATGCTTACTGGATAGTCTTCTTCCAAACCATAGGCTGGTGCCTAACGGTAGGGAAAGAAGAAAACCACTTAGCCTAAAGGGGTGTACAGAGGGTAATGAATAAAGACAAATAAAGGGATTTGGAGAGATGGCAAAGAAATATACGGTTACAGTCATGAATTGGATTATGGAAGAGGCATTACTAGGAATGCCAGGATACCCCTACAAAACATTTTCATGTTTCAGTTTCACTGTGCATTGTTAAAGGAAAACTGATTTCCCGATTAGATACTTACTCCAAGGTATGTATTTACCATGTATGATTCTCACATCTGTATGGTTTTACAGATGATGAGTGGGAGTAAGTTATTGGGAATTAGGTGATCATCCTCATTATATCGGAATTCGTTGTAATTGGTGATATTTGAGGAAATCGCCTGGGTTTTTGCCGGACGGCAAGTATTTGGTTTTGAGTATCCGTTGTTGTGCACCAATTTCAAACTGATATATCTGTACGTTTATTTGTATAAAGTGAGATATAACTTTTTGAAATTATGTCCGTGACATTTACCTATATCAGTTGACGATTGGGTAAGGAGCATTGAACAACGGAGTAGTTCTTAACCATAAGTACAGTTTTCAACCTACGATGCACAGGTTTTGAGTTATTCAACTCAGCGGACTTATATAGAGTATTGTATGTTGTCCAGTGTCCATCAGGACAAAGGGGTTGGTCCTCGTACTATGTTCTGTTTACTTGTGACTTCTCTAGTTTTTAGACAAGTGTTTCGTAGAAATACAATGTCTAAGTTTTGAGGAGTTATAGGTATAGGAATAAAGTAGAGAACCAAGTGTCGCAAGTATCGGGATTCTTCAAGGTGATCGAAGATGTAGATACTTGTGATTGGTATTCAGTTGATAGTAATAGTTTTGAGAAACTTGTTTCTCTTTCAGGTTACTCATAATTGGATGCATTCCTAAGTTGAGTAAATACTGATTGGCCTCTTTCCATTAAGTTGATATGCACTGGAGACAGCTGCATGATTAGAATCTGGTTCCAATTAAATATGTGCCAAAGTTTCTATATTGGATATAGAATGGTTCATATCTTAACGATGTTAAGGTACGGGGAGTTGTCCGGATTATGCTTAAAACCAGACTCTGGATAACTCAAGGCACGTTTCTGTAATGACAGTTTGTGGGTTGACCCAGGCTATGACGAGGGTTGACTTTGTACCATCTGGAAGATCAATGGTAATCTTGTTCTTGACTCGCCACAGTTTTAGTAAAATAGATTTTTTTTTCAGAAAACAGTAGTGTGAGTTTGGTAGAACTGAAAGTGATTCCAGAACCGCAAACGATTACGGAAAATTTAATAGAACCTAAAGATTCAATCAGGTTTGACATTCCATTAGCCACTCCGCAGATATGGTGGGTAACCTCAGGCACCCGAGAGGTACTCCGGTAGCCTCAAGGACGATGACAGGGAGGTTCTTGTTTACCCAGACTTGACACTACTGTTGTTCCAGACTATGAGACCCGACAGGAGGTTAAGTATAGCGTCGTTCTAAACTAGCTTTAGAAGTGCACGTATATATTATTCTGCCAGAGGGTTGTTGTGGTCAGTGGGAGCAGCGGTAGCATAGTGGGCAAGTAGCTTATGTCTATTTGTAGACTACAGCAGATATAGCGGAGATAGATCATCAATTTTTTGTGACAGTCATGGGTTTGACTTCATCAGAATAGGGGATGGATCTGTTAAGAAGGTAGTAGGGTGTGATGTCCTAGTATTTGGATGACATACACAGAGTAGGAAGTAAAATTCCTATGCTACGATCGGTTATACTGTGGTTGTCACACAGTTGTTTCTCCACACAGGATATGGATATAATATAAGACATTCTGGTTACTAGATCTATGGTTTTAGATCTAGATTTAGGTAGTTTCCCAATTTGGGTATTTAGACAGTATTCTAAAAGTATTTGGAATAGATGACTCTTGGCATTGTGGTGTACCTGCAGGTGATGGAGTCACCTTCTCTAAAGGTGTCTTACAGACTAAAGGGGAGAGGGATGTGCATGATTAACATATCACTTGCTTAGGCAATTGAGTTGATCATCAGATGTCAAGTAACACACCAGATGTTGTTTTTGCATGAGATGCAATAAGTTTATATTAATCCAATCCTGGAGAAACATACGGAAGCAGTTTTTAGAACATAAGTGGATGTTCCAGGGATTTGATAACGGCAGCCTCCTTTAGGAGACGGTTATCATTCCAGGCTTCCAAGGTGACATGGATGACAGAGTGATTGTCAGAGTTATAGTTTTCCCTCTGACGAAGGGGGCAGTATTATGGACAGGTGATCTAAGTGGATACTGTGGGAGGCATGGTGCAGGATACTGATTAGGTTCAGTTGATGATGCAGTCTAAGAAGTTTGGATTTGGAGTTCATTTATGAACTAGGTCCCATCAGATATCCAGACATATTCTAAGACAGGTATTACTCAATTCGGGAGATGGCTTTCTCCGCGAACTTGAAATTAAGAGAGACATAGAAAGATACATCAGGGCGGATCCACTCGCTGAGGCTATTTCTCAAACATAAGAGTTTTACAAACGAGCTTTGTGAAACTGTTTAGTAGAGGAGTTGGGTGTTCGGTATCACACGGGCTGTGAGTATGCGACATCGCAATAATTAGCCTTAAGTGTAAGTGGGAGATTGTTGGATATAGTGCCCTCAAAGTCAATTATTGGATCGCAGGTACGTGATTGCAATGATTGAGGGAGGACCTATACCGGTAGGACAGTCTTACTCACGATGATAGTATGCTATCTGGTTTGCCTTTATCAGTCGTGTACAGCTTTAGGTGACATGATCCCTATTACACGTTGATAGAGCCCTTAGGATCATGCTTGACTATCAACAGTATGATGGCGATCATATACGTGAGAGTTGGGTAGTCTATAAGCACATCCTTAAAAATGGTCCCTAGTCATGGGAGTTTCGAGACAGGGCATCGATACTCCGGAGTAGACTAGTGTATACAGTCGAGACCCCGACGAGGGGCAGTGGCCGGTCTCACAAGCCATTGGTGTCAGTTGGATCACCTAATATGTATACAGGTGCTCATTGGGTTATGAGTACACCGGACAGGACTCGCCGGGAACCTGCTAGTTGGTATTATACCTAGCGTCAGATAGCAGTTCCCTGGTGACATGTGTACAGGTTAGTTCATCGACCTGAGGTCGTCATTTGTCTCGTATGAGTTCCCACTGTGCTTTGATTACTACCCTACCACGGCTCAAAGGAGTCGTGCAAACAGTTTTAGTTGGGTACGGTCCCGAGCCACATGGAGACAAGTGAGCGGATCGGCTGGGGATTCGTCTCTCCCGGTATTTGGGGTGAGATCGCGTTGTGTCTAGGAGAGCCATTACACCAAGTCCTTGGCTAAGGCAGGTGAGAATTACTGGTATGTATTCCAGTAGTTTCTCAGAGTGTTCAGGGCTACTCTCCGACACGACTTATACCGCTTTTGGGGGTCTGACGTTACCAGCCCCCTAGGCCCGATATGCGATGCTCATAGAAGAACGGACCGGACTGTACGTATATTGTCATTGATAGGCTCAGTAGGGTTCCAGGATGAGTTCGCTCATCGGCTTCCCTTTCGGTCAGTACATGGGCAGCCGTTACGCACAGCTAGTGCCGCTGACGTGCTTGTAGTTAAACCCACTGCCAGGATACTGACGAGTCTTTAGAGTCCCCCACAGATAGTTTCCCAAGATCGGGCGAAACGTTGTAGATGCCGTATGGTTTTATGGCAAGGTTCGAAAATGCACGTGCACTTATGCACGTGTCATATTTCGGACAGATAATACTGGTGGGCTTTGGTTTAAGCCGGATCTAAGTATTATATTGAGTTGGAATATTTTAGTCTCTCGTATTCGTATTCGGTCGGAATACGGATACAGGTATGTATATACAGATGAGGGGTATTCTCGTAATCCGTTACGAGAATATTTTAGAAGATGCATTTCTTTTTGGATTAATCATTTTGGTTTAAATGATTATTGGATTTGGAAAGTGTGACTCATTGTTATGACTCATTGATTCTAGAATGTTCACTAATGACTCATGTAATGAGTCATCTAGTGAGTCATTAGAGAATTAATGATGTTTGTTTTGGGTAGGATATTATGAAGGGTTTGTGGAGATATTTTGTGAAGATATTTTCCTTGATATTTCATCATAAAACCTTATATATATCATCACCATTATTTTGGGCAGCCAAGGCAATTTTTGGTGCTTGGTTATTTTGCTCACTAGATTTTTCATGAGTTCACAATTTCCATCTCTTTGCATCTTCTTCAATCTCCACCCTATCTCTCTTATGTGATGAGAACCCTAGGGTGTTTGAGACAAAGTATTATACTCATTCTCTACTTCATCTTGGACATGTCGGTTAGCATACTTCTTGACTGAGTTGCCTCGGTATAGAGGCGGGAGCTCGTTTAAAGATCCGTTGACGTGGTGCCACCTCGACGAGGAGACAGGAGATCCGAGTCGCTGCAAGGAGCGTGAGATGATGGCTAAAGACCGAAGGATACAGATCGATCGGTATAGCCTTTCTACCTCTTTACAGTTTGTTAGTTTACCATTAATGGCAAAATCCGGGTGATAGTCTGCGATAGCGCCAGTTATAAAAGTTTTTGTTCCGCGTTTGGTGTCAGAATGACGGCCGGGGCGCTACCTTAGACTTACAGACACAATGTCAACAAACGAAGCAAAGGAAGATCCTTAGCTTCAGGGTCTTGACGGCAACTCAAATGAGACCTGAAAGTCTATCGAAGATCATCCCACTCCAGTGCGGAGTGATCATGACTCATCGGAGCTCCCAAACTGAGCCTAAGCTCAAGTAAAAAGCGACATGGAATATCCCTAACGCTTGCTCTTTCGACGGTAATATTACCTGGAAGATTACTTGAAGACGTCTTGTCCAGCCCCTGAAGGGATCAGAGACACGACAGTCGCGGGGTTACCCGAACAGCAAGATTGCATATCGGGGAATATATCGGCCAACGCGACGGTGCGACGGGTAAAAACCCTAGTACCACGACTCTAAAGGACTTCTATTAGCAGGAGTTAACTGTGACGTTAGGACACCCTTGTGAGAACTTCTCGATTCGTTTTGACTCGTAAGGAATTAGTGTCCTTGCGAGAACTTCTCGATTCGTTTTGACTCGTAAGGAAATTAGTGTCCTTACGAGAACTTCTCGATTTGTCTCGACCCGTGGGGAAAATAATGTTCTTTCGAGAACTTCTCGATTCGCTTTGACTCGTAAGGAAATTAGTTTCCTTGCGAGAACTTCTCGATTCGTCTTGACTCGTAAGAAAATTAGTGTCCTTACAGGAACTTCTCAATTCGTCTCGACTCGTAAAGAAATTAGTGTCTTTATGAGAACTTCTCGATTCGTCTCGACTCGTAAGGAAATTAGTGTCCTTGCGAGAACTTCTCGATTTGTCTCTACTCGTAAGGAAATTAGTATCCTTACGAGAACTTCTCGATTCGTCTCGACTCGTAAGGAAATTAGTGTCCTTGCGGGAACTTCTCGATTCGTCTCGACTCGTAAGGAAATTAGTGTCCTTGCGGGAACTTCTCGATTCGTCTCGACTCGTAAGGAAATTAGTGTCCTTGCGGGAACTTCTCGATTCGTCTCGAAGAACTTCTTGATTCGTCTCGACTCGTAAGGAAATTAGTGTCCTTGCGAGAAATTCTCGATTCGTCTCGACTCCTAAGGAAATTAGTGTCCTTATGAGAAATTCTCGATTCGTCTCGATTCGTCTCGACTCATAAGGAAATTAGTGTCCTTGCGAGAAATTCTCGATTCGTCTCAACTCGTCTCGACTCGTAAGGAAAACAATGTTCCTACGAGAACTTCTCGATTCGTCTCGACTCGTAAGGAAAAAAATGTTCCTGCAAGAACTTACGGCTCATGAAAATAAATAAATAAAAAAGAAGTCTTAGGCTACAAGGACCTTAAACTTGTCTCCTAAGCCATCAATTCTATAACCATGCATGACTCTGCACTACTTCACCCACGTACATACTTACGTGGGCAAAGTAGTGGAGGCATTTGTTCCCACCAAAATTTTCGGCCAAGAGCTACTTGTTCCCTTATAAAAAAAGGGGAGTGTCCTCAAAATTTGGCCTCACGTGGACGCTCATATGCAAAGCATATGAGCGGTGAAAGAAAATAACTAAGGGCCATACAGGCCTCACGTGTAAAACATGTGAGCGCTCATATGCAAAGCATATAGGCACTGAAGATAACAACTAATGGCCAAACATGCCTCACGTGCAAAACACGTGAGCGCTCAAATGTAAAGCATATGAGCACTGAAAATGAACAAGCTAAAACCCACACTAGTGGTCATGTGTTAAACACGTGAGTTCTCTTGCTACTCACATGCAAAGCATGTGAGCACCCCAATTTAAAATGCTCCTGTCAAATTCTAGAATTAAATTCTATTTGGGAAATATTTTCCCGATCTTCCTCAAACTAGAAAGATCTTCTCTATTAAACAGAGGTCCTTTGGATAAAAAATCCAACGATGATTATCTGGTAGAATAAAGTTCTATCATAGAAAAATATTTTCCTAATCTTATTAAACTAACATTCATATGATAAGAATAAAATTCTATGTTAAACTAACGAGATATCCATATAATAGAATTAAATTCTATATTAAGAAAATATATTTCTGGTCATGTTAAACTAAAAGATATGATAGAATAAAATTCTGATCTTATTAAAACTTGTTAGTTATATGTATACTCTAGAGGCCATTACTGTACATGCGATGTATATTGTAGTGAATGCTTGGACATATATAGGGAGGACTTTCTTGCTCGACATGATAGTATGCTATTTAGTTGCACTTTATCTTAACATGTTAACAAATACTGTTTTGTGATCACATGTTGATAGAGCCCTTAGGATGATTACTTGACTACCAAGATTATGATGTAGATCATACTAGTTGGGACAGGGTAGTCGATAAGTACATCCTTCAAATGTTCCTAATCATGGTAGTATCGAGACAGGGCATCGATACTCCAGTGTAGACTAGCCTATACGCTTCTCGACCCATATGATGGGCCATGGATGATCTCATATCCATTGGTGTTTGACATCAGAGAAGGTATACAGGTGCTCAATGGAGACTGGGTACACTGGAAGGACTCGCTGAGAACTCCTAGATGGTATTATACTTATCGTTCGATAGCAGTTCTCTGGTGACACTGGTACAAGTTAGTCTGTAGACCTGAGATCGTCATAGAGTCTTGTATGATTCCCACTGTGCTTTAATTTCCACCATACCACGGTCAAGAGATCGTGCAAAAAGGTGGTTTTTGGGTACAGTCCCGAGTCATATGGAGGCAATGAGCGATAGGAGGGGTTTCGTCTCTCCCGGTATTGGGAGTTGATGTTGCGCTATGCTTGATTGGCCATAACAGGAAATCCCTGGCCAGGGTTGCTGAGATTTACTGGTAAGTGTTACCAGTAGTTTCTCGAACCGTTATGAACCTTACATCGGCATGACTTATTAGGCTATTGGGGTCTGACGTTATACCACCCCCAGGCTGTAATATGCGATATATCAGACGAAGAGACCGGACTGTACGGTAGTGTTACTGATTGGATTCGCAGGAGTTATAGCAGGCTTGCTTGTTGATCTTCTGATCGCTCAATACCCGGGTGGCCGTTACGTTTAGCAGACCGCTTGTGGCTTGTGGGTGTTTGATATGATCATCACTGTTCCCCTCCGAAACACGGAGACGCGATAAACGTCTAGCCTGCATTTCGGGGCAGATGCTAATTGGTGCTATCCGTCCACCTCTCCGAAGATGCCAAGTTGATTTATGGCACCATGTATCGAAGGTTTAAACAGATGCGGCCGATATAGCAGACTTCGTCAGATTCCCCCTCGTTTGAGAGGTTTTTGATTGTGGGGATGCTCTTCTCTGCAAGCGCAAGCCCCTGCAGTTAGTTATGCTACCATATCACGGTAACAACTTTCTCCTTCTCCATATGGTCACTTCGTGTCGTAGGTGTTTGTTTTGTGTTTGGTTGCCCGTGGACTGTATACGGAGACTAATTTGTCGCCCGTAGGGCGTGAACTAGTCCAAATCCGTATCTTTCTTAGATTTGGGTTTGGGGGGTTTAGGTTATGGATACGTTAGCCTCATTTGAAACTAAGATCAACTTAAACGTTTGTTAAGAATACGTTAGTCTCATTTTAGACTAAGATCAACTTAACGGGATCGTTTAGATCCAACAAGAGAGTAATTGGGCTCTATTGTTTAGTTTAGTGATATTGCGGTCGATTAGTTTGAGGACATTACGGTCCAATGTTAGTTTAAGGATATCTCGGTCCATTGTTAGTTTAAAGACATCGCGGTCGAGGTTAAGAACATCATAGTCCATAAGTTTAAAGACCCCACAGTTAAATGTTAGTTTAAAGACACCACGGTCAAGGTTAAGGACATCATAGTCCATGAGTTTAAGGACCCCACAGTCCAATGTTTAGAGACGTCATAGCCTGTGAAATGTGTGGTTGTCGGGACCCGTCACCTCTTTGAAGACAATGAGGGATTATAACGATAAATATCAAAGGAGTGAAGAGATGTACCCTTGAACCAAGGTTGATTGGGGATCTGTAGTCCAATTTGGAACTAAGATCAATTAATTAGATTATGAGCTCATTGGCTCAGTTAAATCTGAATTGAGGACTTATGGCCAATTTGGGCTAAGTCCAATTAGATTAGAAATATTGACTCTTTGTTGGACCATTAAACATTTGTCTAGGTTCAAACCCACATTATTTAGCAATGCCAAATCAGAGTTTGAGGGCTCTGATACATTTGTCTTTGACTGAGCATTAAACATTATAGCTATGAGTTTTATTCAATTTTGAGATTTAGTTAAAGGAGAGGTTTTTTGCCTCTGGAAACTTATTAGCCAATTTGGCTAAAAAATAGTGTTAAACACTAAAGGACAACAGTGTTAAACACTGGAAATGAAATGCTCAGAGTAGTGTTAAACACTAGAAGACAACAGTGTTAAACACTGGGAATAAAATTCTCAAATTAGTGTTAAACACTAGAGAGGAAGAGGTCACGTGGGAACACGTGAGGGCACCCAAAGGTGGGGCCAGATCTCATTTACTTTGTTCTGTAAATAAGTGTTAAACACTTTTGATTTTCTAGCCATCACGTGTTGGCACGTGATGGATATCTGTGCATTAGTTGTTAAAGCATTTATTAGGGGTCACGTGGTAATACGTGAGAGCGCCCAAAGCCAACATTTCCTTTGCTTTTATTCTTTTTGTTTTGGAGGTCACGTGGGAGCACGTGAGGCATTGCCTCATGGCTAATTCCTTCTTATTTTGGAGGATCTTTTCACGGGTCACATGGGGATACGTGACTCTAGTTCTTTACATACATGGAGAACTTTCAAATCTCTTTTTTTTTTAAATTAAATTCTCTGTAGGGTTAAACCCTAATTATGTTTTAGAGGAATTAAATTCCCATGTATGTGAAAGAATTAAATTTTTATATAGGGTTAAACCCTAGTTCTGTCTTGGAGGAATTAAATTCCTATAACTTTAAGAGAATTAAATTCTCATATAGGGTTAAACCCTAATTTTATCTTGAAGAAATTAAATTCCTGTAAATTTGTGAGAATTAAATTCTCATATAGGGTTAAACCCTAATTTTATCTTGGAGGAATTAAATTCCTGTAAGTTGGGGAAATTAAAATTCTCTAAACTCAATTCTCCCTTTAAGTTTTGGATTTGCAAGGCAGAATCTCCCCGATGAGAATTAAATTCTCAACCTGTGGGGAGATTTGCTTCTGCAAATCTTCAACCAGAGGAAGAACTACGTTCTTATTCAGAAGAGTTAAACTCTTAATTTGAGAATTAAATTCTCTTTTTGTTTTATGGAGCTTAGATCTCTTTCCCTTTCTCACCTAGGGTTTCTTTTTCTGAAGAGATCTTCTTTTTCTCTCTTGAGAATTAAATTCTCCTCTCTTCTTTCTCTCTGTTGTTATTATCTCCCAAAAAAGTAGATCCCTTCTCTACTCTTCTTGGCTTCTATTTATAGGAGAAAGAAAAGAATCAATTTGTTTTGTCAATCTTTCATTGAAAGATTTTAATTGATTTTGTAACCAACATGATCTTTTAGATCACTCAATGAATTTTATTCACCATTGGATTTTTAATCCAGAAGATATTCTGTTTGTTATTCTATTGAATTTCAGGGAAATCTTTCCTTGTATGAAATCTTTCCATAAATTGGTGATTTTTTTAATCACCATTGGATTTTTAATCCAGCAGTGCTCTATTTTACAGAGAACCATTTTTTTTGTTTGGAAAGATTTAAAGAAATATTTTCCCAGTTAGGGTCTTTTATTTCCCTTAATTAGAATTTAATTCTATTAATTCATAGATCTTTAGGAATCCATCATGTGTTGGCACGTGACCCCCTGATTAAGAATTTGACCAGAATTTAATTCTTTTGTTTCAAAGAACCCAGGAATTATCATGTGTCAGCACGTGACCCTTGGTCACGTGTTGGCATGTGATTCCCCATTAGGATTTTTCTTTGTTATTTTATTATACCTTTAATTCTTTTCAGTGGGTTTAAAGGCCCATCACGTGTTGGCACGTGACCCCACTGATTAATTATTTCCAATTATTTATTTTATTCAATGCCTACAGGCTTTGCATGTAAATGGTCACGTGTCTGCATGTGATGCCCGGTCACGTGTGGGCACATGATGACCGGTCACGTGTGCGCACGTGATGCCTCATAACATTTGATACCGGATGAATTATGAGGCCCATAATATATCAAATCGAAGGTTTTTTTGATACGCTTTTGATACCATCAGAATTTAGCTGTTTCACATTCAGGAGTTTGTCAAAATATAGTCCGAAAAATACTGGTTCACTTTTTCTTAAACGTATCGCTGTCATTAGATACCTTGGGCTCTTTTGCGTAGAATTTTTTTTTTGCGGGAACAAATACCTCCCACTACTTTGCCCATGTAAGTATATACGTGGGTGAAGTAGTGCAGAGTAATTCATAGCGTATGACCAGTTTTGAGTTGGTATATAATTTTCAGAATCTTGATCTGAGAAGATAACGAGCGGACACAAGCGTCGTCATTTATCATTGACTCAAATCTCGACTCTTAAGGGATATAGTTCCAAACCCTCAGCTCCATGAGCCGCACCCTTCTATTTCTTTATGTTTTACTCTGGCGTGAAGTAGTTTATATGCTCACGAGTAACTTCTCCATTTCAGTGGCATGTAGCTTTGGCAAGTGTGGCCCATAGATGGTAGATAACAGTTCATCTTGAACTCTTTATAAGGTAGCGATGGCTCAGGAAACAGGTTTAGGATCTTTTGCCTAAGACTTTTCAATTTTATGAGCCGTGAGGGTCTCATAAAGACTTTTCTCCCTACGAGTCGAGAGGATCTCGTTGGTGTATTTTCTCCTTAGGAATCGTGAGGATTCCTAAGTGTGCTTTCTCTTGAGAGTCGTAAGGATCTCATAAAAGAATTTTCCCCCTTATAAGTCGATAGGACTCGTAAGTGGTTGTTTCCCTCCTCGTCGATGTTCGACTTCGGAGAGTGTGGCCCATTGATAGTCCATGTTGACCTCCTTGCAGGGCAGTGATGGTTTGGGAGACAGGGTTAGGATCTGCCACCCAAGAATTTTCAACTTTATGAGCCGTAAGGGTCTCACAAAGACTTTTCTCCCTACGAGTCGAGAGGATCTCGTAGGTGTATTTTCTTCTTAGGAATCATGATGATTCCTAAGTGTGTTTTCTCTTGAGAGTTGTAAGGATCTCACAAGAGAATTTTCTTCCTTACAAGTCGAGAGGACTCGTAAGTGATTGATGAGTTGACCTACTCCCGAGTCAAAGCATTGCTTCAACAGGGAGGTCGAGGGTTGACTTTGGTTTGTCTGTGTACCACCGAGTCATGAACTGGGAACTTTGCCGCGGCTCCGCTTTGCTGACATTGTATATTCCTGCAGAGACACTGATTTCTCTGCGGGTCAGCACGAATCGAGATATTCTTGTCAAGGACGTTGATTTTTCTGAATCGAGGTTTTTGCCAAGGACACTGATTTCCCTAGAGTCGAAACAAATCGAGGTATTTCTGCAAAGACACTGATTTCTCTACAGGCCGACGCGAATCGAGATGCTATCGTCATGGATGCTGATTTCCCTGAATCAAGGTTTTTGCCAAGGACACTGATTTCCTCGAAGTCGAGACGAATCGAGGTATTATTGCAAAGACACTGATTTCTCTACGTGTCGACGCGAATCGAGATACTCTCGTCAAGAACGCTGATTTTCCTGAATCGAGGTTTTTGCCAAGGACACTGATTTCCCTGGGGTTGAGACGAATCGAGGTATTCCTGCAAAGACACTGATTTCTCTGCGGGTCGACACGAATCGAGATGCTCTCGTCAAGGACACTGATTTCCCTGAATCGAGGGGGTTACCAAGGACACTGATTTCCCTGGGATTGAGACGAATTGAGTTATTCCTGCAAAGACGCTGATTTCTCTGCAGGTCGACGCGAATCGAGATGCTCTCGTCAAGGATGTTGATTTCCCTGAATCGAGGAGGTTGCCAAGGACACCGATTTCCCTGGGGTTGAGACGAATCGAGGTATTTCTGCAAAGACGCTGATTTCCTTGCGGGTCGACGCGAATCGAGGTGCTCTCGTCAAGGACGTTGATTTCCCTGAATCGAGGAGGTTGGCAAGGACACTAATTTCCCTGGGGTTGAGACGAATCGAGGTATTCCTGCAAAGACGCTGATTTCTCTGCGGGTCGACGCGAATCGAGATGCTCTCGTCAAGGACGCTGATTTCCCTAAATCGAGGAGGTTGCCAAGGACACTGATTTTCCTGGGGTTGAGACGAATCGAGGTATTCCTGCAAAGACGCTAATTTCTCTACGGGTCGATGTGAATCGAGATGCTTTCATCAAGAATGTTGATTTCCCTGAATCGAGGTTTCTGCGAAGGACACTGATTTCCTCGGAGTTGAAACAAATCGAGGTATTCCTGCAAAGACGCTGATTTCTCTGCGGCTCGACACGAATCGAGATGCTCTCGTCAAGGACGCTGATTTCCCTGAATCGAGGAGGTTGCCAAGGACACTGATTTCCCTGGAGTTAAGACGAATCGAGGTATTCCTGCAAAGACGCTGATTTCTCTGCGGGTCGACGCGAATCGAGGTTTCGCCAAGGACACTGATTTCCCTGGGGTTGAGACGAATCGAGGTATTCCTGCAAAGACGCTGATTTCTCTGCGGGTCGACACGAATCGAGATGCTCTCGTCAAGGACGCTGATTTCTCTGAATCGAGAAGGTTGCCAAGGACACTGATTTCCCTGGGGTTGAGACGAATCGAGGTATTCCTGCAAAGACGCTGATTTCTCCGCGGATCGACGCGAATCGAGATACTCTCATCAAGGACACTGATTTCCCTGAATCGAGAAGGTTGCCAAGGACACTGATTTCCCTGGGGTTGAAACAATCGAGGTATTCCTGCAAAGACGCTGATTTCTCTGCGGATCGACGGGAATCGAGATGCTCTCGTCAAGGACGCTGATTTCCTTGAATCGAGGAGGTTACCAAGGACACTGATTTCCACGGGGTTGAGATGAATCGAGGTATTCCTGCAAAGACGTTGATTTCTCTGCGGGTCGACACGAATCGAGATGCTCTCGTCAAGGATGCTGATTTCCCTAAATCGAGGAGGTTGCCAAGGACACTGATTTCCGTGGGGTTGAAACGAATCGAGGTATTCCTGCAAAGACGCTGATTTCTCTACGGGTCGACGCGAATCGAGATGCTCTCGTCAAGGACGCTGATTTCTCTGAATCGAGGAGGTTGCCAAGGACACTGATTTCCCTGGGGTTTATACGAATCGAGGTATTCCTGCAAAGACGCTGATTTCTCTGCGGGTCGACGCGAATCAAGATGCTCTCGTCAAGGACGCTGATTTCCTTGAATCGAGGAGGTTGCCAAGGACACCGATATCCCTGCAGGTTAGTTGACTTGTTTCCTAGACGGAGCGTTGATCCGGCAGGGAGGTCATTGGTTGACTCTAGGTTGTCTGTGGACCGTAGAGTCTTGGAACTATGGGACTTTGCCATGGCTCCGATTGATGGTGTAGCATCTGTGTCCTGCTGGAATAAGGAGGCACACCGTTATTGGTCTTCGGGTCATAGATGTGGCCATTGAGATTTGGAACTAGGGATTTTTCCATGGCTCCGCTTCGTTGCGACGCTGAGGTCGGTTGTTGACGTCACGTCTGCATCTTGTTGGAGTGAGGAGAAACGCCGTTGGTGATCTCTAGGCTGTCGATGTTGACATCGAGACCCTGAAGCTAGGGATTTTCCTTTGCTTCATTTGTTGACATTGTGTCTGCAATATTGCGACAAATGTTGAGGTTGTCTCTAGGTTGTCTATGAACCGTCGAGATTTGGCTTCGCTTTCTTTTAGAGCCTGTTGGGAAGGTATGGTTCTCTCTTTATTTGTGCCCCTGGATTGTATACAGGGATCGATGTGATCTCACCTGTAGGGTAAAAAGTTTCATTCTTTCATCATTTTTTTTAATTCTTTCCACGATGCTCTATCATTTCAGCTTTTTATATCGCGAAAATCTCGATTGCCCAATCATTTCGGCTATTTTTCGCGGTGCCCAATCATTTCGACTATTTTGCATGCATATATTTTTACTTACTGATTTTGTTGCAAGTTGCCCTATCATTTCAGCTATTTCATATGCATTTTTGGCTCGTCGACTTTTCGCCACTAGTATGGAACTTGGGATCTGGTGCCAATCTTAGCATCAGCATCGCTGCGACTGGAATATTGCCAGGAGCGAATCATCATTTGCCGTGAAAGGGCTTGGAATTTGATACCGATTTAGGCATCAGCATCGCTACAACTGAGATATTGCCAAGAGCGAATCATCATTTGCCTCTGTCGATGTCGAACAAATGTAGCTTAGCAAACAGGGTTAGGATCCCGTCGACTAAGGCTTTTGACTTCATGAGCCGTAGGAGTCTCATAAAGGTGTTTCTCCCTACTAGTCGTGAGGATCTCGTAGGTTCTTTTTCTCCTTAGGAATCGTGAGGATTCCTAAGTGTGTGTTCTCTTATAAGTCGTAAGGATATTACAAGAGTGTTTTCTCCTTGCAAGTCGAGAGGACCTACAAGTGTTTGTTCACCGTGTGAGCATATCCCTAGTCGCTGGTGGGACTCTGTTAGGGAAATGTTTATTTATGCCCGTAGATTGTATACAAGGGTCAGCATTGAACCGCTTGTAGGGAAAAATCGGGGGGCATGACTGCTTAAGAACAGGTTTAGATCCCTATAGCTTAAGGCTTTTGAATCTTATGAGCCGTGAGGGTTTCAAAGGGGAATTCTCCTTACGAGTCGAGAGGATCTCGTAAGTGTATTTTCTCCTTAGGAATCGTGAGGATTCGTCTTTGAGGAGGGCGGTCTATGACCCATCTGGTCCATTTGGGCCAGCTTGTCAATCAAGGCCTGAAAAGTAGTTGGCTTGAAGAACATCATGAACTGGGATATGGTCGCCTGCGGATCGAGGGTACCTGCGAACATGCCTACTGCAGGTGCTTGTTCGATGCGCTGCTCGCACTTCGATCATAGATTTCGCCATCGTATCGCGTACTGGATCAATGTCTCCCCCGGCTTCACTCTGGCATTAATTAATGCTGTGATTGGGGTGCGTTCGCTAGCGCTCGCGAAACATTGGGTGAACAGCAATTCCATCTCTGTAAAAGTTTTGATGGAGTCGTTGGACAGCTCTGAATACCACTCAAAGGCCGTTTCCGCCAAGCTGCCGACGAACTGACGAAGTAACAATTTATCGTCACCTCCGGTGTTGCCGCACAGAGCCCTAAATTGAGCAACGTGCTGGTATGGATTCCCCGTCCCCTTATATCCATGGAATTTAGGGATCGTATATCCTGGCGGGTACTTTATTTGGTCGTACCAACTTGGATATGGTCGCCCAGTCTTAACAATCTGCCCGGCCGCTTCGCTCGCCTGATGAGCTCGTATCTGTTGTGCGATACAGTCATCCAGGGCGGCTTTAGAAATGGTCTCTTCCTTGGCTATTGAACAAGACGGAAGGGGGTTTGATGTCTTCCCTCGGTTGTCTTCGAGGATAATTGGAGGGTCTTCAGCTAGAGGATCCGGCTGTAACATCATCCCGACCATATCTTGGAATAAAAGCGCCATTCGTTTTATGTTGGCAGCTTGTTCCGCTGCCTCTTTGTCCTTTTTCTCAAGGATTCTGCGGAGGAATTCAGCATCAGTTTCCTGCTCACGGCGCTGCTCCGAGGATGTCTCTGGACTTGCTTTCGGTCCCGTAAGTGCGGCCATAGCTGTTAGCATTTCTTGGAGCTTTTGCTGTTGTTGCTCCTGAGCCCTAGTCACTGATCACATAAACGATCGATGACCTGTGGAGATACGGCTATCCTCTTTTTCGGATGCCATATAGATGGTGTGCACCACCATGCCCCCAAACTTAGGGGTTTAGGCTCAGTGCCCTTGACATTTGTCGCAAACATGGGAATTTTCTCCGGCCTTCTCCTCTTATGGGCGGTCGAAGTTGAGGGGGCCGTTGCAGTGGGCACCCAAATAGCTATCGCCTTCTGTGGCTTGACAGGGTAGTTCTCTTCTTGCCGAACCTTCATCTTTTCCTGTCGGCGGGGGTAGTCTTGATCTACCACGGAGTTCTAGACCTGTCGTGAAACTTTATAAATTTTAGAGGACAGCCGCTGAGGGGGCTGCTCCAGCTTCGCCTTTGTAGCGTTCTCCATTGGTGAAGGAGATCTCTTCAGCATAGCAGTCGGAGAGTTTTTACGCACCCTCCTTAGCGGTTCAAAGCTGTTCCCCGTTGGAACAACAGTATCAACTTCCACCGTTGGAGTCGGCGGAGTCAGTCCGGAAGGGGAATTGCCCCCAGCCTTCCTCACTCGTTGCCAGTGGCGACGTCGAGCGTGTCTTGCAGTTGGAATTATCTCAGCTACGGGGGTGGTTTCCTCATGCCCCATGTCTTGATCAAAAGTTGTCATTGTCAACCAGTTGAAGACTGACGTCCGCTGACTGGGGATAACCAACCTATCGAAGGTAGACTTCCGAGCAGAGGAAGCAGCCTAGACGATTTCGCCTGGAACAGGAGCTGAAACAGTCAGTCTTGTAAAGACCGACCCTTTGGCAGGAAAAGCCGCCTTGACGACTTCATGAGCAGGAATGGCTATCCGCTTAGGGATAACCCTTTCTAGTATCGCGGGCTTCTTCATGGGCCCAAATGAGGTTTGGCCCAGTCTGTCAAAAATTGAGGCGTTGGATCTGGACGACCAGTTGAGAGGGGCTGCAGTAGCTGTGAGCCGATTAAAGACCGAACTCTTCGGAGCTTCTTGCAATGGTACAGGAACGTTGAAGCTTGTTGGCGGGATCATGGTCTCGAAGAACAATCCAGTGGTGGCCTGAGTCACCTGTTCCACCGGCATCGTGAACAGGGAGACCGCTTGAGGCCCGTAAGCTATGCCTCTAGATGAGGCGGAACGCGAGTTGCAGTTGCAGCTGGAACACTTCGCGCAAGTAGACACCATTGATGTTTCATTTTCTGCACCAAGCAAGAAACCAAATCTTAGTACCTCGAACCCAAGGGTAACCATATCAAACCGCGATTCATTCGCGAACACGACACACAAAGTGTGGAGTGGAAAGAGGAAAAGGTCCCACCAGGCGTGCCAGAATCTGTTCCCCTCCGAAACGCGGAGACGCGATAAACGTCTAGCCTGAATTTCTGGGCAGATGCTAATTGGTGCTATCCGTCCACCTCACCGAAGATGCCAAGTAAATTTATGGCACCATGTATCGAAGGTTTAAACGGATGCGGCCGATGTAGCAGACTTCGTCAGATTCCCCCTCGTTTGAAGGGTTTTTGATTATGGGGACGCTCTTCCCTGCAGGCGCAAGCCCCTGCAGTTAATTACGCTACCGCATCACGGTAACAACTTTCTCCTTCTCCATATGGTCACTTCGTGTCGTGGGTGTTTGTTTTGTATTTGGTTGCCCGTGGACTGTATACGGAGACTAATTTGTCGCCCGTAGGGCGTGGACTAGTCCAAATCCGTATCTTTCTTAGATTTGGATTTGGGGGGTTGGATTGAAGGATACGTTAGCCTCATTTGAGACTAAGATCAACTTAAATGTTTGTTAAGGATACGTTAGTCTCATTTTAGACTAAGATCAACTTAACGAGATCGTTTAGATCCAACAAGAGAGTAATTGCGCTCTATTGTT
Organism: Agapanthus africanus; assembly: GCA_030015575.1. Taxonomy (NCBI): domain Eukaryota; kingdom Viridiplantae; phylum Streptophyta; class Magnoliopsida; order Asparagales; family Amaryllidaceae; genus Agapanthus; species Agapanthus africanus. Next base: position 645,221,450 of record CM057342.1, read on the forward strand.
TAGTTTAGTGACATTGCGGTCGACTAGTGTAAGGACATTATGGTCCAATGTTAGTTTAAGGACATCTCGGTCCATTGTTAGTTTAAAGACATCGCGGTCGAGGTTAAGGACATCATAGTCCGTGAGTTTAAAGACCCCACAGTCAAATGTTAGTTTAAATACATCACGGTCGAGGTTAAGGACATCATAGTCCATTTGTTTAAGGACCCCACAGTCCAATGTTTAGAGAAGTCATAGTCTGTGAAATGTGTGGTTGTCGAGACCCGTCACCTCTTTGAAGACGTTGAGGGATTACAACGACAAATATCAAAGGAGTGAAGAGATGTTCCCTTGAACCAAGGTTGATTGGGGTTCTGTAGTCCAATTTGGAACTAAGATCAATTAATTAGATTATAAGCTCATTGGCTCAGTTAAATCTGAATTGAGGACTTATGGCCAATTTGGGCTAAGTCCAATTAGATTAGAAATATTGGCTCTTTGTTGGACCATTAAACATTTGTCTAGATTCAAGCCCACATTATTTAGCAATGCTAAACCAGAGTTTGATGGCTCTGATACATTTTTGTCTTTGACTGAGCATTAAACATTATAGCTCTGAGTTTTATTCAATTTTGAGATTTAGTTAAAGGAGAGTTTTTTTTGCCTCTAGAAACTTAGCCAATTTGGCTAAAAAATAGTGTTAAACACTAAAGGACAACAGTGTTAAACACTGGAAATGAAATGCTCAGAGTAGTGTTAAACACTAGAAGACAACAATGTTAAACACTGGGAATAAAACTTTCAAATTAGTGTTAAACACTAGAGAGGAAGAGGTCACGTGGGAACACGTGAGGGCACCCAAAGGTGGGGCCAGATCTCATTTACTTTGTTCTGTAAATAAGTGTTAAACACTTTTGATTTTCTAGCCATCACGTGTTGGCACGTGATGGATATCTGTGCATTAGTTGTTAAAGCATTTATTAGGGGTCACGTGGTAACACGTGAGAGCGCCCAAAGCCAACATTTCCTTTGCTTTTATTCTTTTCGTTTTGGAAGTCATGTGGGAGAACGTGAGACATTGCCTCAGGCGAATTCCTTCTTATTTTGGAGGATCTTTTCAGGGGTCACGTGGGGATACGTGACTCTAGTTCTTTACATACATGGAGATCTTTCAAGTCTCTTTATTTTTTAAGAATTAAATTCACTGTAGGGTTAAACCCTAATTATGTTTTAGAGGAATTAAATTCCCATATATTTGAAAGAATTAAATTCTTATATAGGATTAAACCCTAGTTCTGTCATGGAGGAATTAAATTCCTATAACTTTAAGAGAATTAAATTCTCATATAGGGTTAAACCCTAATTTTATCTTGAAAGAATTAAATTCCTGTAAATTTGTGAGAATTAAATTCTCATATAGGGTTAAACCCTAATTTTATCTTGGAGGAATTAAATTCCTGTAAGTTGGGGGAATTAAAATTCTCTAAACTCAATTCTCCCTCTAAGTTTTGGATTTGCACGGCAGAATCTCACCGATGAGAATTAAATTCTCAACCTGTGGGGAGATTTGCTTCTGCAAATTTTCAACCAAAGGAACAACTAAGTTCTTATTCAGAAGAATTAAACTCTTAATTTGAGAATTAAATTCTCTTTTTGTTTTATGGAGCTTAGATCTCTTTCCCTTTCTCACCTAGGGTTTCTTTTTCTGAAGAGATCTTCTTTTTCTCTCTTAAAAATTAAATTCTCCTCTCTTTTTTCTCTCTGTTGTTGTTATCTCCCAAAAAAGTAGATCCCTTCTCTTCTCTTCTTGGCTCATATTTATAGGAGAAAGAAAAGAATCAATTCGTTTTGTTAATCTTTCAGTGAAAGATTTTAATTGATTTTATAACCAACATGATCTTTTAGATCACTCAGTGAATTTTATTCACCATTGGATTTTTTTATCCATAAGATATTCTGTTTGTTATTCTTAGTGAATTTCAGGGAAATCTTTCCTTTTATGAAATCTTTCCATAAATTGGTGATTTTTTTAATCACCATTGGATTTTTAATCCAACGGTGCTCTATTTTACAGAGCACCATTTTTTTTGTTTGGAAAAATTTAAAGAAATATTTTTCCAGTTAGGGTCTTTGATTTCCCTTAATTAGAATTTAATTCTATTAATTCATAGATCTTTAGAAACCCATCACGTGTTGGCACGTGACCCCCTGATTAAGCATTTGACTAGAATTTAATTCTGTTGTTTTAAAGAACTCAGGAATTATCATGTGTCAGCACGTGACCCTTGGTCACGTGTTGACACGTGATGCCCAATTGGGATTTTTCCTTGTTATTTTATTACACTTTTAATTCTTTTCAGTGGGTTTAAAGGCCCATCACGTATTAGCACGTGACCCCACTGATTAATTATTTCCAATTATTTATTTTATTCAGTGCATACAGGCTTTGCCTGTAAATGGTCACGTGTCTGCATGTGATGCCCGGTCACGTGTGGGCACGTGATGACCGGTCACGTGTGGGCACGTGATGCCTCATAATTTTTGATCCCAGATGAATTATGAGGCCCAAAATATATCAAATCAAAGGTTTTTTCGAGACGCTTTCAATACCATCAGAATTTAGCTGTTTCACATTCGGGAGTTTGTCAAAATACAGCCCGGAAAATACTGGTTCACATTTTCTTAAACGTATCGCTGTCATTAGATACCTTGGACTCTTTTGCGCAGATTTTTTTTTGCGGGAACAATCACCTACTGCCGGCATATTGACGAGTCTTTAGAGTCCTACACAGAGGTTTTCTGGTTCATACGAAACGGAGTAGGAGCATATATGTGATATGTGCAGGACCGAGATTAACACGAGTATGTGATATCACATTCTATTCTCGTAATCTGTGACATCGCATTCTATTCTCATAATATGTGACATCATAGGTTATATTAGATATAACTTGGTTATCGGATCAAGTGTTGATTCGATAAGTTGTTATATTTGATATTAGTCGGTTATATGTAATATAACCGGGTTATTAAATCAAATGTTGATTTAATAGTTTTATGTAGAATTATATGTTTGATATATTAAATTACAATAACTAATATTAGCTCACTTAAGTATTTCTTTTTCTCACATATGATACATTGATATATATATGTGATATATATTAATTGTATTCTTTTTGCACAAAATATATATGTGATATATATTGTTGTGTCATGCGAGGTTATACATCCAACATGTATGTATGAGACTTACACCATGCTAGGCTTAATATTAGAGTTAATATTTATTCTTAAGTAATTACAATTAGTGGAGATATTTTGATGGTTGGAAGATTGGAGAAGTTTCAAGATAACCATTGATTTAGTCCACTCTTTTGTTTTCCTTAAGATATTTATCAACCCAACCATTAACCATACACAATGGTTAACTCTCTACAAGGGTTAGATATATGATATACTCACCCATGGTTGCATTTTTAACCTTAATGGATTCATTCTTTCATCACTTGAGTTTCATCTTCTTCTTCCTCATTTTAAGCTTTCTAGTTTTTGACAAAGTGATGATAGATTGTGAGAAAACCAAATCTAAAGTGAGCAATATTCCTACTTCATCATCCTCTACTATTAGGCATTTAGTTTAAGGTGTTTGCTTCACTAATGTCACGACCCAAAAAGATACGGAACATAACTGGCACTTAAATTACGAAACGTCTCGAGGCGTACGTAATCTAAGTAAACCAAAGCCCAGAAATCAAAACCCATTTAATGCAATAGAGTAGAGGAAAACCATATAAGTCACATCAAAATCTTTAAAAACAACATCACATTTTCCAAAAAAATTCGGCAGAGTCTCCTTTGTAAAAAATGGCCCCAAAATGGGTACAAATCACAAATAAACATATAACATGAATAAGGCGTCCCCAAGCGGGAGCTAGCTCTTCGCCGATGCGGATTCAAATCCCACGTAATGTAAATCATCAATGTGCAAAAATAAGCATAAAAGGCACAATTAATAAGCATCATGTCGGCTCAAGTGAGCTCGACCCAGAGAAACAATATAAATGTCCACAAACCTCACTGTCTCGTCTCTAAGTCAATATACATCAATATAAGTAGCAGGTACAGTAGATGGAGTACTCTAGATACAATAAATATACAAGGTGGAAACAAATAATCTCACAACCCACCTACGAGCAAAAGTCTCAAATCCAAAAGAAAGGAGCAAAAGGAGCAAGTGCGTCCGCCGCTACAGTGCTGACGGAACGGACCTGCAAAAATACTGTGGCACAACGGGGATGAGTTACCCACTCATGAGTAATAAGTAACATTTATAAAGGCTATCGTAAGCATGTACGCAAAGGGTCACAATTCGACAATACTGATATAGCGTGATGTACTGGCAGGTATGCAACATGAGTCAATTCTACAATACTAGAATAGCATGATGTACTGGCAGGTATGCAACATGAATCAATTCTACAATAATATTATAGCATGATGTACTGGCAGGTATGCAACATGAATCAATTCTATAATACTATTATAGCATGATGTACTGGCAGGTATGCAACATGAATCAACTCTACAATACTAGTATAGTATGATGAACTGGCAGGTATGCAACATGAATCAACTCTACAATACTAGTATAGCATGATGAACTGGCAGGTATGCAACATGAATTAACTCTACAATACTAGTATAGCATGATGTACTGGCAGGTATGCAACATGAATCAATTCTACAATACTAGTATAGCATAATGTACTGGCAGGTATGCAACATGAATCAATTCTACCCGAGATCTGAATATATTATATGAGAAAAACATCATTTTCATCTTAGAAAAACTCCTATGAAGTATCTGAAGTAATATCAATGAAATCAACAGAAATCCGTGTCCAGCATCGACGCCTCAAATGAAAATCTCAAAATCTCAAGTATCGGTATCACCCTATCTCGGGCCCCAGCCGTCCGGCTGGCCCATCTCAAAGTATCAATATCTCAATATCCCACGACCACGGTCGGTATCCTCTGGATATCCGCCGCACCAACAATCACCGGTAGGTAGTCTGCCCCTGCCAGGCTCATCATCTACAATTCGATCTTCTTGCCCCGAAGTACCTTACCGGGCCCACCATGTACCGGAGCCGATTCATCCAACTCTTCGAAACGGGTCTCGAAAACTAACAGAAAACCCATGGTGGACGACACATGTATCATATCACGAGAAAACCGCAACTCGCAAATGTTTACAAATAATATCAGGTTTATTAAATCCTTATGGCTTTTCCCCAAAATCTCATAAATCTCAACTGCTGAAATCCTCAAGAAAATCATCATAAGTACACATGTCAGCTAGAATGAACCCATGGTATTGACAATACGAACTGCAATATGTAGCTAGAAACTGTACATGAATGATGATACAATGATTGTAATTTCTCAATTTAGCAAGTTAATTTGTACTCGTGCCGCATACTCATGATAATAGTACAATAGTTTCACATTCTCAATTTAGAAAGTTAAATAGTACTTGTGCCGCATAACTTATGATAATGGTATAATAGTTTCGCATTCTCAATTTAGCAAGTTAAATAGTATTTGTGCCGTATAACTCATGATAATGGTGTAGTGCCGTATAACTCATGATAATGGTGTAATAATTTCACATTCTCAATTTAGCAAGTTAAATAGTACTTGTGTCGCATAACTCATGATAATGGTGCAATAGTTTCACATTCTCAATTTAGCAAGTTAAATGGTACTTGTGCCGCATAACTCATGATAATGGTATAATAGTTTCACATTCCTAATTTGGCAATTTAAATAGTACTTGTGCCGCATAACTCATGATAATGGTGTAATAGTTTCACATTCTCAATTTAGCAAGTTAAATAGTACTTGTGCCGCATAACTCATGATAATGGTGTAATAGTTTCACATTCTCAACTTAGCAAGTTAAATAGTACTTGTGTCGCATAACTCATGATAATGGTTCAATGGTTTTACATGATGAACTAAGCAAGTCATATAGATATAAAAAGTCATGCAATGCAGCAAAATAAATAGCTAGGAACTATACGCAAAATGTCTATACTACTAGAAGTTCTAAAACTATCGGGCGCCTCGCGCCATCCATACGATTTCCCCCGTAGATGTGTACATCTACTCACCCGTGATCTCGTGCTAGCCGGGTCCAACCACCGCTTTTCCCTTCCGCACCGCGTCCGGCGTCTCCGCGATCGATCCTAAAATTACACAAAGCGATATACATAAGGCTAAAATCCTGCTAAAAATACGATATCAAGATCAAAAGAGAACTCGCGTTAGAAGTTAAACGCGTGTGCACTCGACACGCCAAAACGTGTGTAACCTCGCCTGAAACCACCCCGACTCGCTGTGACGCGCGGTGAACAACAAACCAACTCACATAACGCACGTGTCGTACAAGTTAAAAAGTATTGAAAACGAGGTTTTAGGTTCCAGATTTTGACTCGAATGGAAAAAGCAAAAGTTGTATATACCAAAACCCTTAAATATATAGCAGACTCCTACAGACCAAAACCCAACACCCATACCCACCTTCTGGCCGCAATTTGCGGCCAGACAGAATAAATCCGCGGCCAGAAAGGGGAGAGGGGGTCCCGTGCTTCATGTGTGTGTCCCTACCTTGGTCACTACGCTCCAGTATCTGCAACTTTTTCCTGAAGTACCCGGGTCAAAAGCAGATCCCAAAATGAACCCAAAATCTAACTAAAACACTAATTAACACTAAATGATACAATATGGTATTTTTGTGAAATCTGGTGCAAAAACTTGGATTAGATGACCTTAATAACACTTAGTTAAGCTACTTTAGCCATAAAAATCCCCACTTGGCCTAAACTCCACTTAAAGCATAATAACCCCTAATCGCATTCTAGGGTGTTACAACTAATCTACAAAATTAGTGAAGAGATAGCATGAGCTAGTGTCTTCTCGACGTAGATCATCTTCGGCCTTGAAGACTTCGAAGCAAGCTTGTTCGTTTCTTCATGGGAGCCTCTCTAGAGTTCGGAAGTTCGTGATCGCAGCGAAGGGACTACTACATGGAGCTATTGAAGTGAAGGACCGGTCTACAAAGGTTGTATTCTTTGTTCACTTAGATGTAAAGAGTTTACATATCATGTTTAACCCTAAGTCTCTAGTTAAGATCTTGGTTAGGGTTTGTTTAGCACCCCAAAATTTTAAATTAGCATGATTGATACTTGCTTAAACCTTGCCATGGTGCTAAGCTAACCCTACAGTGGTATCAGAGCCAAGCTAGAGCATTAGGCGTTGCGTAGGCGAAATTTAAAGTCCGATCGAACTCTGAAAGCCCGAAAAGACCCCCTTTCTGGAAATTTTTCCAAAAGTTGGATTTTTCCATGTTAAAAATACTCAGAAAATCATGCAGGGAATTCTATGGACACACCTGAAGAACGAAACCCTAACTCGTCTAAGTGACCGCGGAACCGCGGCCAAAACATAGTTTTGGCGGCGGATCCGCGGCGCCACTTGAGAGTCTTAGGTCTGGCCCTTTAGCTGTAGGTCCGTAGGTACTGTGGCATGTCTCTGGCTAACTTTAACTATGCTCAAGTGTTGGGCTCTCTGGCAAATTTTGGAAATTCGTTGCATCGATCGAATTATCTAACTTCGCCTAGCTATCTATGATTGTGATACAATATTTGGAATCCACATAATTGGTTATGTGATAACTAGTTTGAATTTTATAAATCTAGCGGATTAGTCTCATTTGATCGGTTGCCACTGGATTTTGATATTGATCAAAAGTCCGTCGCAATTACGTAGTGTACGCGGATACTCGCCGGGTAACCTTACTAAAGAGCCACACCCCAATAGCCCCGACCAAGTGACTGTAGGAGAACCTCATCGCCAAAAGCATCCGTTCGGGTGCTCGCGGCTACGGTGTTCCGTCTTAGTGCACATCGTCGACGGCACCGGGGGTGCGGCCTTCTATTAAAGTTTCTGACGAGCATTCGATCAGGTTATCGGGAATCTTGTTGAATTACTCGACAGGTTATTGGAAAGTGTTTTCAATATCGAGACTAAAATGCGGGGTTTATAATTGTTAGACATGAGATGTCTAAGGAATTCATTTGGTTAGGCATGAAATCCAATGTATGTGATATATTGGGTTTATGATGTCTAAGGTGGTTGCGGATTCCAACTGTTGTAGTTTTTCACTTTCTTTTCTACGACCGTAAATGTAATATGTAGTGTATTGCCGGTTTCGGTACTATATGTCAACGACAATTGGGATACGTATATTTACTTACGTTGATGACATGTGATGTTATGTGTTGTTGTGATATGTTATATTAGATCGTCGCATTTGAATAGCCGGGGGTTTTATGTGAGATGGGAGTTTTTCATTTTCATTCATGTAAAATCTTGTATGTAATATTCTTTTATTAGGGCACTTCCGGGTTGAGGATGATATCACCGTTGTATATATTTACTTTTCCGAATTAGGATAGACCCAAAACGGGGAGCACATGTATCCGGGTTCTAGGGTACAGTGGGAGACCATCTCGAGAAGTCGAGACCGGGTCTCCTAACTCTAGAATTGGTAGGGTTGCTTGCCGCTCTCGTAGGGGTCTAGGGATGTGGGTTTGGCTACTCATCACGACCTTGGAATCCACATTTTTTCTGGCTTAAATAAAACACGGAAATCCTAGTATATCCAATATTTCATATATGATTCTTCTGCTGCTGATATTCTGTGATGTGATCATTTGATATATTCTGAGACGAATGCCTATATTATATATATGAGATATAAAAAATATTGCTGCTTTCGTTTCTTCTGTGATGCTTGGGAAGCATAAATAATGGGACTTCAATAATGAGATTAATGAAATAAAAAGAAACCTAAAGATGTTGTAGAAACTTTTTTAAAAACTGGTAGCTCTAGTTTTAGCTTGGCATAGAGGTATTCCTTATAGAATATCCAGTACCTTATTCAATAAGGAAAGAGCCGAGATCCCTTCACCGGGAATGACCTCTTTAGCGAAACTAGCATATGCTACAAACTCGGTTTGTCTTTTGATTGCTTTTATAGTTTTGCTTTGCATAGTGGTATTTGTGAAATATCCTGCACCTTATTCGATAAGGAAAGAGCTGGGATCCCTTCACCGGGAGTGACCTCTTTAGAAAAACTAGTAAAAGCCTCAAAAACACTCCTTTTTCAAGATCACTCGATTCTACGACGATATCAAGTTCATTACGCAAAAGGTTTTCTTAAAAACAAGTCGTAGCCCTCTGTATTTTCAGATAAGTAGTACTTAGTATTCGTGCTGCGTTTGTTGACATTGTCAAGGCGTAGTGTGCGGTAGCTGATTAGTACTTATCTGCAAAGCATATGATGCGATTGGATTAGGGTAGTCGTGCGACTTTATTGACCTTGTCAAGGGTTATGCGGGTGGGTTTAATTCAATCGGGAAATGATGGGTTGAACTTGACTTGCGGTCTATGGTTTGTTGACCTTGTCAAGATCATAGATTGCTTGGGGCAAAATATTATCGGGAATTTCAAGTGTTGAAATTTGCAATGAGATTGCATACCTTCTATGAGATAGTTGGATCCCGATACCCACTGCGAGTAAGAGTTACTCCCGGGAGAGTTTTACACATGACAATTAGCCGATCAAGTAGGTGTCTAGAAAGGTGTTAACGGGGTTATGCCTCTGGAAAAACGAGATTTATTTTAATTAGGTCCGTGAGAAAACATGGGGAACCTCCCTCAAAGTACCGACACTGGCCTGGCCGAAAGATTGGCGAACTTGTAGGGTGTAATTAATCCCAGCTAGTCTTATCTTTTAGGGTTTGAAGGAAGATTTGACTAAAACAGTGGGAGCCATCCTGATTAGATATTTTGATAACCAATCTAATCTTGCCAGAGCACGCGTAGACTATTTTCTTCTCTCTCTCTCTCTTTCCTGGTAGCGACTATGTCATGCCTTAATCAACATAATAATATTGATGCATTGACCGAACCTGCTTATTATACTGTGCTAGAGAACGTTGGTTCCATTCTTTCTAATAATTGTTATAAGACTGAATAGGAAATAGGGAAATATCCTGATTCCCATGCCACCTAATTCGAAGAAAGTGCATGTTGATGCATATTCTTCAGGTGTCCTTATTATCGAGAACTGTTTCTCAGTATCCTCTACGTCCTGGGCATGTGATACCGGATCTGGATCCCGTGCATGTAATATGTTACATGGGCTACGATAGGTAGAGAACTGAGAATGGGTGATATGTCTCTAAGTGTTAGAGAATGGTGCAATTGTTGCAGCCAAGTCTGTTGGCAAATATCACCTTGTATTTGATATATTGATTCTGAACAAATATTATTACATACCGAACCTGATATACAACATTACATCATGTTCTTTACTGAGTTAAAGAAGGATATAATTCTGTATTGGAGGATAATGTTGTGAACATTTTCCTGAATCAAGAGTTGATTCGATCAGGCACGTTATATAATAGCATATACGTTCTAAATCAAACCACAGTTCAAAGTATGTAGAACACACACAAGAGGACTAATTTAGAAATGAACGAATCCTTCTTGAGGCATTGTAGACTAGGTCATATCAATGCGACATAACCAGCTAAGTTACATAAGGATGAATGTGAGAATCTGTTCGAATTTTCATCTTATGCTACTTTCTAGTCTTGTCTCAAAGATAAAATGACCAATACTCCATTTACTGAAAACAGAGAAAGAGTTGTTGAACTCTTGGGATGCATACATGATGATGTATATGGTCATATGTCTACAAATGCCAAGGTTGGTTCTCTTGAGAACCAAACGGGTAGAAGTATTAAAGTCCTACAATGTGATCGAGAAAGATAATACTTGCGCATGGAGTTCATGGAGTTTCTAAAAGGAGAATGTGATTCTCTCTCAGCTTACTCCTTCATATACACCACAGCACAACGGTGTATCGGGATGGAGGTAACGCACCCTATGAGATATGGCGCACTCTATGATGAGTATTGCTGAGTTACCTGTTTCCTTTTGGTGTTATGCTCTTAAGAAGCTGCATACCTATTGAATGGGTTCCATCCAAATCAGTGCCTACTACTACATATGAAATATGGAATGGAAAGAGACCATATCTTAAATGAGTTAAGATATGGGGTTGTCCGGCCTATGTTGAAAAGCAAAAACCGGACAAGCTCGAGGCAAGGTCAGTTGTGTAAGTTTGTCAGGATATCCCAAACATTAGTGAGGAAATATCTTATACCTAACTGAGGAGCAAAAGGTGTTTTGTTTCTCAGCTTGCCACCTTTTTAGAAAAGGAAATTCTTGTGAAGAAATTTATGGACATGAGGTACAACTGGAAGGATTTCCAGCAAGACAAACTAACTGCTGATGATTTGGTGAAACCAAAGGATTCAATAGTCTCCAACGAACCTCAGCCTCTTCGCGAATCTGGTAGGGTTCCTCATCCACTTGAGAGATACTAAGGTATTCTCGGTGACAGTGGGAGCGAGGATTGCATCATGAGATGATGGCCCAACCGGGTTCAGGCAGTTGGAACATCTGTTTTGATGTGACAGTCAAAGTGTTTGACATCATCAAAAATGTAGATGAACCTTGTATATACAAAAAGGTTGTAGAGAGTAAGGTTGTCTTCCACGTATTGTACGTAGAAGACATACTTGTTCTCCGCCGAAAGACGCGAACGGGACGTTGGGACGTCAGGCCTGAAATTCGAGGGCAGATGCTAATTGGTGCTATCCGTCCACCTCTCCTAAGATGCCAAGTTGATTTATGACACCATGTATCGAATGTTTAAACGGATGCGACCGATGTAGCAGACTTCGTCAGATTCCCCCTCGTTGAGGGGTTTTTTGATTGTGGGGACGCTCTTCCCTGCAGGCGCAAGCCCCTGCAGTTAATTACGCTACCGCATTCTCCTTCTCCAGATGATCACTTCGTGTCGTGTGTGTTTGTTTTGTTTTTGGTTGCACGTGGATTGTATACGGAGACTAATTTATGTTGTCGCCCGTAGGGCGTGGATTAGTCCAAATCCGTATCATCTTAGATTTGGGTTTGGGTTGGGTTTAAGGATCGTTACTCTCATTTGAGACTAAGATCAACTTAACCGTTTGTTAAGGATACATTAGTCTAATTTTAGACTAAGATCAACTTAACCATTTGTTAAGAATACGTTAGTCTAATTTTAGACTAAGATCAACTTAACAGGATCATTTAGATCCAACAAAAGAGCATTTGGGCTCTATTGTTTAGTTTAGGGACATTGTGGTCCAAGGTTAAGGACATCATAGTCCGTGGGTTTAAGGACCCCAGAGTCCAAGATTAAGAACGTCATAGTCCTTAGGCTTAAGGACCCCACAGTCCGAGGTTAAGGACATCATAGTCCATGGGCTTAAGGATCCTACAGTCCGAGGTTAAGGACATCATAGTCCATGGGCTTAAGGACCCTACAGTCCGAGGTTAAGGACATCATAGTCCATGGGTTTAAGAACCCCATAGTCCGTGGAACGTCTGGTTGTCGGGACCCGTCACCTCTCTGAAGACGTTGAAGGATTACAATGACAAATATCAGAGGAGTGAAGAGATGTACCCTTGAACCAATTTTGGTTGGGAGATTTGTAGTCCAATTGGGACTAAGATCTGAGATTTATGAGCATATGGGCTCAATTAATCTGAATGAGAGGTCTATGGCCAACTTGGGCTCGGCCCACTCAGTTAAAATGTTAAACATTTGACAATACTGAGCATTGATTTGAGTTTTGACAATATTTTTGTCTTTTACTGAATGCTGAGCATTCATCATAGCTCTGGGCTTTATTTATAGAACAATTTATGTTCTTTTTAGCGTACACGTGAGAAGCACGTGGCACGCTTGGAGCTTTGCGCCAGTCAAAAAGCGCAGAGCGCTTCTGCTGGGTAGCGCACACGTGAGGAGCACGTGGAGCGCTTGGCGCTAAGCGCCAGATAATAGGCGCATTGCGCCAGTTTATGAGCACAAAGTGCTATCTGTTCAGTGGCGCACACGTGAGGAGCACGTGGCGTTCTTAGCGCTAAACGTCAGATAATGGGCGCATTGCGCCGGTTTATGAGCGCAAAGCGCTATTTTATGAGCGCAAAACGCTGTTTGTTCAGTGGTGCACACGTGAGGAGCACGTGGTGCGCTTGGCGCTGAGCGCTAGTTCAAGAGCGCAAAGCGCTATTTGATCAGTTTTATGATCTGAGAAAATAAATTCTCGCTCATAAGAGACTTTGTCTCAAGATTCTAAGAACAAAGTTCTTATTTTATAGGAGATGTTTCAATCTCTTATTTTGGTAAAAGGCTTCGCCTTTATGGATCTGTCATCCTAAGAGAATTGGATTTTTCTTCCCCCCTTTTTATAATGAGACGTTCATGATCTCCTTTTGTAAAAGACCTTAGTCTTATAGATCTATGATCTGTGAGAAGATTTATGTTCTTCTTCTTATTTTATGATAAGATCCTTTAATCTCTGTTGTGAAAGACCTTGGTCTTATAGATCTATGATCTTAAAGAAAGAAGTGAGTTCTTCTTTTTAATATGAGATGATTTCATCTCTCTGTTTATTTTTACCTTGAAGAAAATCTTCTTCTTCTACCGAGCGCTTAGCTCTTCTTTCTGAGATTTCTCAAAATTTGTGGGGGGGTTCCTCTATATGTTTTTTTAATCTCAGACTTGAAGTCTTAGATCCTTTTTATAAGGCGAGCTAATTTGTTCAATCGGTTAAGGAGATCTTTTCTCCAATTGATTTGGGGATTTCCCCACCATTGGATCTTTGATTCAAGGGCTTCTGATATACAGAAAGCAATCTTCTTGTTTTTTTAAGAAGATTGGGAAATCTTTCCCCACACAGAATTTATTCTGTATTTTTGGTGATTTTTAAGCACCTTTGGATCATTGATCCAACGGTGCTCTGATTTACAGAGCACAATCTTCTTGTTTGGAAAGATTTTAAGGAATCTTTCCATAACAGAATTTTATTCTGGTTAATTGATGATTTATCATCTTTATTGGATCTTTGATCTGACGGTGGGGAGCTTTTAGTTCCAGCGCTAGCGCACCTGTGCTTTGCATATGGTGCGCTGCTTAGAGTGCAGCGCACACGTGCTTTGCACGTGGTGCGCTGCTTAAGTGCAGCGCTCTTAGCGCTAGCGCACACGTGCTTTGCACGTGGTGCGCTGCTTAGGGCGCAGCGCACTTGGCGCTAGCACACAAGTTCTTTGCACGTGGTGCGCTGCTTATAATGCAGCGCTCTTAGCGCTAGCGCACACGTGCTTTGCACGTGGTGCGCTGCTTAGGGCGCAGCACACTTGGCGCTGCTATGAAGCGTTGCTTCATTTCAAAATTTGAAATTTGAATAGGGCTTTGCTCTGATTGGGGGAAACAAATGCTCCCCCACCGTTGCGCTTATGTGGCCCACATGTGAGTGCAGTGGTGGCAACATCAGCACCCTTGGATCAACTCAGAAGTTGAAACGGCATCTCAGTGCCTATAAATAGGACCCTTGGTCCTTGAGATGATTTCTGTTCATCTTCTTACTTTCTGTGAATTTTTATTCTCCATCAGAGCATAGCTCTTTATCTTAACAATTTTCTTAAGGACAGAACTCTGTCAAAATTTAGGTAAAGATTAAATCTTTTAAAGGATTATTTAATAATTTAGGGTTTCACCCATTAACAGAGGTTTGCTTTTCATAGATCTTTGATCTAAAGAAAACCCTTTTAGGGTTTCATTAACAGAGCTTTGCTCTCTTAGAATCATAGATCTAAAGAGATCTTTCTTGGGGTTTCTTAACCCATTAATGGAGTTTTGCTCTCTTCAAATCATGTAGATTTATTAATCTCTTATGAAGAACTCTTAGAGTTTGTTCGTGGATCTTGAAGATCATGGAATTTTAATTAAAAATTTTATTGTAAGCTTTCTGATGGGTTATTCCATCACTTTTACAGAGCAAAGCTCTTAGAATTTTTTTGAGGAATTTTATTCCTTTCATCATTAAAATCTGACAGATGTCATTCTATCATAGAGCACTGCTCTCAAGGGGAGATTTACTCCTTGGCCCGAGAAGTCTCTCATTAAATGAGAATCTTTCTTTAGGATTTTTCTTTTATTTACAAAAATTTAAATTTGTTAGGTGTCATAACCAGAACTTGTTTTCTCGATGGGGATATCAAGAGTCGTTTAAATCCCTGTGTTTGTTTTTAATAAGGATTCTCCTAATCAGTCTGTCCACTAACTTCTGCTGATTTTCTTTTCCAGACGTAATGGACGCTTATATGTATGATCTCGACGAAATTAATTTTTATGGAGACATTCGCGCAATCGGCCGTTCTCAAAACTAGGAATTCACAAACGCCCAGTGTGCTGAAATTATGGGTCGCTTTGATGCATACAATGGTCGACTGCTTCCTCGTTGTTCCTCTCTCTTGAAGCTTATTGTGGGAGCGATCTGGGGAGCACTTCCTATATTCTATGCCAGCATGCCGCTTAAGGTATTGGACGACACCGAAGATAAGGTGCACTCGATGTATCTGATGGGCTTAATCTCAAAGAAAAGGTGAGACAACCTTGTCGATATCCTGCATCAATCTTTTCAGCAGGCGGCGATACTCGCTGCCTATCGAAGGGTGGAGGACATCAGTAGGGATCCTGAGCTTGTGATCGTGAAAGGATGCACACGAAGATGGTCTGAGAGGCCCGAAAATTTTTGGATGGCCTCACTTTTGAATTTCTCAATCCATGTCCTGGATTTGATGTCTTGCATTTGTAAACATTTTAATGGCGTTTTAGTTTACTATTTTCATCCATGTAGGAATTTTCTGAAGTATGAATAGCAAGCTTTTCCATTTCCATGTGTTTATTTTATGCATTAAACCTTTTTCTCACATGCATGAATGGGTACGCTTTGAACGCTTAACTGAATGCGAATCAAATGTTCTCCTTACTGTCGCTTTCTTCTCTTTTCTGTGTCATTGCCATATGATTTTATCAAGTGTGGCCTATAGATAATAAGTGATAGTCCATCTTGGACTCTTTGTAAGGTAACGATGGCTTAAGAAACAGGTTCAGGTCTGCTGCCTAAGACTTTTCAATTTTATGAGCCATGAGGGTCTCATAAAGAATTTTCACCCTACGAGTCGAGAGGATCTCGTAGGTGTATTTTATTCTTAGGAATCGTGAGGATTCCTAAGTGTGTTTTCTCTTGAGAGTCGTAAGGATCTCCCGAGAAAATTTTCTTCCTTAAGTGTTTGCTTCCTTTTTTGTCGATGTTTGACTTAGGAGAGTGTGGCCTGCAGAAAGTCTACCTTGACCTCTCTGCGAGGCAATAATGGCTTGGGAGACAGGGTTAGGATCTGCCACCTAGGACTTTTCAATTTTATGAGCCGTGAGGGTCTCATAAAGAATTTTCTCCCTACAGGTCAAGAGGATCCCGTAGGTGTAGTTTCTCCTTAGGAATCGTGAGGACTCCTAAGTGCGTTTTCTCTTGAGAGTCGTAAGGATCTCACAAGAAAATTTTCTCCTTACAAGTCGAGAGGACTTTTAAGTGGTTGATGAGTTGACTTGCTCCCGAATCAAAGAATTGCTTTGACGGGGAAGTCGAGGGTTGACTTTCTTCGCATTTCACGGAGTCAGGGGTTGACTTTATCCGTATTTCACAGAGTCAGGGGTTTGACCTTATCCGCATTTCACGAGGTCATGGGGTTGACCTTATCCGCATTTCACGGAGTCAGGAGTTGACTTTATCCGCATTTCACGGAATCAGGGGTTACTCTGGACGTTTCCGACGGGATCAGGATTGACTTTAGCCGTGTTCTATGGGACAAGGATTTACTCTGGGCGTTTCCCACGGGGTCAGGATTGACATTAGCCGTGTTCTTCGGGACCAAGATTTGCTCTGGGCGTTTCCCACGGGGTCAAGATTGACATTAGCCATGTTCTATCAGACCAGGATTTGCTCTGGGCGTTTCCCACGGGGTCAGGATTGACATTAGCCGTGTTCTACGGGACCAGGATTTGCTCTGGGCATTTCCCATGGGGTCAAGATTGACATTAGCCGTGTTCTATCATACCAGGATTTGCTCTGGGCGTTTCCCACGGGGTCAGGATTGACATTAGCCGTGTTCTATGGGACCAGGAGGTGCTCTCTCGGTTGTCTGCGAACCGTCAATGTTTGGAACATGGACTTTTGCCATGGCTCCAAGGTTGATTATCATACCAGGATTTGCTCTGGGCGTTTCCTAAGTGTGTATTCTCTTATAAGTCGTAAGGATCTTACAAGAGTATTTTCTCCTTATAAGTTGAGAGGACTTACAAGTGTCGCTCGGCATATGAGCATTTCCCCAGTCTCTGGTGAGATTTTGTTAGGGAAATGTTTATTCATGCCCGTGGATTGTATACAAGAGTCAACATTGAACCTCTTGTAGGGCAGCATTGGAGGTTGTGATGGCTTAAGAACAGGTTCAGATCCTTATAGCTTAAGGCTTTTGAACCCTGTGAGCCGTGAGGGTCTCAAAGGGAAATTCTCCTTACGAGTCGTAAGGATCTCACGCAGGTATTTTCTCCTCACAAGATCGAGAGGACCTTGGAAGTGTCTTTTAACAAGATTGCGCCCTTTCGGGTTTTCACAAACTCGCTGGTAGCCCTACTGTTTTTACTCACGGAGCCCTTCCGGGTTTTCATCCATGCCCATTTCGCTTGTGGACGTACCCTTTTTTTTGTTAGCCTTGGGATGCTGCGGTCCGTAGTAGTTTATAGACGTCCCGGTCAATAGCGAGTTTTAGGACATAGTGGTCCATCATTAGTTTAAGGACGTTTCGGTCCGTTTGCCGGCTACTACTTATAGAGTTTGGGCTTAGGAAGATAGCGAGCGGACATAGGCGTCGTCATCTATCGCTGACCTAGGCCGTGACTCGTCAGGCGTAGTATTTTTTCAGGAAGTGGCCGTTTATAGGCCTAAAAGGTTTTTCACCATGCATGTCTATGAGTAGATAGGCTCCACCCTGGTAAACTTTGTCTATGATGTACGGGCCTTCATAGTTCGGCTCGAATTTCCCTCGTTTGGCACGATTGGGGATCATAGGTCTTTTGATCACTAGCACGAGTTCGCGTTAGCGGAATGTTCTCGGCTTAGTCAATCTTTCGTATGAGCGCGTCATCTTTGCTTTATAAGCCTCCAGGTTTTGTTGCGCCATGAGCCGGGTTTCATCAAGGGCGTCGAGCTCTTCAAGCCGAAGATGGGCATTTCTTCGTCTGTTAGTTCGTAGTGAACCGCCACTTGTAGAGAGGGTAACTCTATCTCGAGGGGGAGTACCGCTTATGTGCCGAATACTAATGCATACGGCGTTGTGTTTGTGGCCGTTTTGAACGTAGTTCGATACGCCTAGAGAGCTTCATGCAGTCTCTCGTGCCAGTCCTTTTTATTTTGGGACACCATCTTTTTCACAATCTTCGTCAAGATCTTGTTAAAGGCCTCAGCTAGACCGTTAGCTCAGGGATTATAGACCGAAGAGTATCTCTAGTCTATATTATGCTGTTGTGTGAAGCGGCTGATCTTGTGGCTTCTGTAGGCTGGTCTGTTATCGGAGATAATTCGTCGCGGAGTGCCGAACCGGTAAATGACGTGTGTATTGAAGAAATGGGATATTCTCCGTCTTCACTTCTATTAGTGCTACGGCTTCTGCCCACTTAGAAAAGTAATCGGTCGTTGCCAATATGAACCGGTGTCCTCTGGATGATGCCGGTTCGATGGGCCCGATTATGTCAGTTCCCCACATTTCGAACGGCCAGCTAGCCACCGTTGGGTGTAGCGGATTTGGATGCTGATGGATAAAGTCTCCGTGAATCTGGCACGAGTGGCACTGCTTCGCATATTCGAGACAGTCTTGGATCATTGTGGGCCAATAATAGCCCATCCTTTTGATCTTCAGCTTCATCTTCGACCCAGCTTGGTGAGAACCGCAGAGTCCGTCGTGAGTTTCTTGGACGACTTTCGTTGCCTCTTCAGGTCCCAGGCATCTTAGCCATAGAGAATCAAATGATCTCTTATACAGAGTATCATTGACAAAGGCGAAGGATAGAGCTCGTTTCATGAGCTAATGTCTTGAGGGCGCGTCTTCAGGTGTTCGACGGGATTTGAAGTAGTCTATAAAGACTTCCCTCCAATCCTTAGCCTTTTCCTGGTCTTTTATTTGCGGGGCCGTTTGCTCGTCAGCTCCCTTTTCTTTGGACGATTCCGGGGATATTTCTGCCAGTGCAAGAACTCGACGGCTTTGTACAACGATCCTCACGTCATCGAGATTCTCATCGGCCAGTTCTTTAGCGAGCTTAGCTAATGCATCCGCCTTGCTATTTTCCGTGCGCATTATGCTTTCCAGGGCATAGGCAGAGATTTGAGTCAGCAATTGTTGTACCCTTTCGCCATACTTTACCAACTCTGGTTTGCACGTTTGATAGTCACCATTTACTTGGCTAACGACCAGTTGGGAGTCTCCGTATATGAGGAGGTTTTCAATTCCCATGTCGACAGCAATCTCAAGATCTGCTATCAAAGGTTCGTATTCAGCTTCATTGTTAGTCCTCGGCTCTGTTAGGGAAAAGGCAAAGCGTATTATCCCTCCTTGTGGAGTCACGAAGATGAGGCCCACCCCAGATTTGATTATGGGGGTGCTTTGTTTGCGCTTCTTCATAGAAGATGCTCTGTCGAAGTAGAGTTCCCATCGGGTATCATTCTCTCTTCTCTCCCCGTCGATCGTGTCAAATGCATGCTCGTCGGGCAATTCGCAGTTCAAAGGAGAGTCTGCAGGTATTGTATGCTCAGCGAGGAAGTCGGTGATGGCCTGGCCTTTCACTGCCTTAAGGGGTCGGTATGTCACCAAGAATTCCATTAAGAGTAGGGCCCATTTAGCGAGCCGTCCCATTAATATGGCCTTTGACATCAAATACTTGAGAGGATCCACCTTTGATATGAGATGGATCTCATGTGCCAACGTGTAGTGTCTGAGCTTCGTTATTGCAAAGATCAACGGCAGGCAATGTTTTCGATGGGGGAGTAATTGCTTTCTGCCCCCAGGAGAACTCGACTCAGGTAGTAGAGGGCTCTCTCTTTCCCTTGGTCGTTCTCTTGTACCCATAATGCGCCTAGAGAACCCTCGAGGGCGGTTGTATATAGAATGAGAGGCTTTCTCTTGACCAAAGCGGTTAGCACCGGAGGATTCTGCAGGTATTGGTTGATTTCGTCGAGTGCGCTTTGGCATTTGCGATCCCAGACGAAAAGGGTTCCCTTCTTCATCAGGTGACTGTAGGGGCGGCATTTGCTAGAGAGATTGGCTATAAATCGCCAGATATACGCAAGCTTTCCTTGGAGAGACCACAGTTGCTTGAAAGTCCTTGGCGGATGCATTTCCATGATCGCCATGATCTTTGACTGGTCTATCTCGATGCCTCGATGTCGTACGATGAACCCTAGGAATTTTCCTGAGGAAACTCCGAACGCGCATTTGAGAGGGTTCATCTTCAAGTTGTATTTCCGAAGGCGCTGAAATACGATCTTCAGATGCTCCCTATGCTCCTCGTGCGATTTGCTTTTTACCACAAGGTCATCGATATAGCATTCGACGATTTCATGTATGAGGTCATCGAAAATCTTCATCATGGCCCTTTGATAGGTGGCACCGACGTTCTTTAGACCGAAGGGCATCACCTTGTAGCAGAATATGCCCAAAGGGGTCCGGAAAGCGGTATGCTTCTGGTCCTCGAGTTGCATCTTTATCTGATTGTATCCTGATGAGCCGTCTATGAAGGAGAAAACCTCATGAGTGGACATATTATCTATCATCAGCTCGGTTACCGGTACTGGAAAGTCATCCTTCAGGCAAGCTTTGTTGAGATCCCGGAAGTCTACGCATATGCGCACCGTCCCATTTTTCTTCATCACTGGGACGATGTTGGCAATCCAGTCAGGATACTGCACCTCTTGGATGAAGCCAGAGTCGATTAGCTTCTTGATCTCAGTGTTGATGCTCATCTCAAGCTCGAGCCGCATTCTTCTCGGTGCTTATTTGACTGGCTTGATGTCCGGAGATATCGCCAATCTGTGCACGGCTATTTCTAGATCTAGTCCCGGCATCTCGGAGTAGTTCCATGCGAAACAGTCTTTAAACTATATGAGCACGTCTTTTAGCATAGGCATCCTTTCTTCAGACAGCAGCTCACTGACGAATGTCGGCCGCGGGTCACTTGCCGTCCCCAAGTCAATTTTCTTGAGATTATCAGCAGTAGTATATATCCCATCTTCCAGCTCTTTTGGTGCCGGTGGAAACTCTGAGATCACCTCATTATCATCATTTTCGAAGAACCAGGGTAGGTCATCCATATTCTCGCATACTACTTCTCCTGACATCGTTATCACGTGACAGGTGCGAGATTGCTTCCAAGACCGATGTTGATCCGGCTCTGCTCCCGTGGCTTTCGGTTCATGCTTCTGAGGCGGGATTACTCTCCAGCTGCTGGATAGAGCGAACCTGCCTTTCTGATACTGGTCTTCTACCTAGTCTTTGAATGTAAAGCAGTCCTCGAGAGGATGCCCTATCGCTCGGTGATAGGAGCAATAGTCTGGGTGAGAGACCTCGCTGCTTTCTCAGGGTGCTTGGGCTCTGGAAGTGTCATCATCTGATATTTTATGATAAGATCGAATATCTTCCTTGTCTTGTCTTAGAGCAAAGAATATGCTCGACCCATCTTCTTCATAAGAGATGGATCTCTGCTGCTCCATTCTCGATCGCGTGGCTTCTTGGACCCGCTTTGCCGCTGTCGAATGTCTTTTCCGTTCTTTGATTTACTTTTGCCTCTGCGTCGGGTCTTCTGTGTGACGGGTTGACGACGAAGGGCATCGTCATTCTCAATATCCTGCTGAAGGAGGCGCTGCTTCTTGGCTTTCTCGTAAATGGCCATTTCACGGTTATGGTCGTCTCGAACCTTTTGACCCAGTTCTCTTATAAGCTTGTCCATCTGTTCTTCGAACGAAGGACTTGGCATTTTCATGGTGGGAGCTCATTTTGGTTCAGGGTTAGCATCTTCCCACAGAGCATCTCCTTCTTCATCGAAGTCATGTGTGACGTAGCAGCCGCGGAATCGCTCTCGTTTCTTGGATTGAACATATCCAAGCCCGATCGTTTCCATTCTCCCATTGAGCAAATTTCGCTGAGTTCCGGGAACGTTCCAGATCCTGTTGTAGAACTGAGCTTGTCGAGCAGTCTGTTTGAAGGGTATGCCTTGGCGCCTTAACAGCCTTTTTAATCCTTCTGTGTAGTATCTAGGCAAACAGATGGGCTGGAGCCTGTCAAGCGTAGAATCGGCGTCATGCCAAATTTCTTTCTCCACTTTGGTTTCCGTGGATTGGTAAAAGAGGATCGCCTTTTCATCTTTTCGCCTGGGATGGATGTAGAACGTCTGTAGTTCTTGCACACTGTAGGTATTAAGTGCGTCGAGCTCTTTGTAATGCTCTTGCGAAACCATGGCGATTTGCAAACTCCGATCATCATCAGTGAAGGCTTGTATTAATGGCCGAACAGAAAATACGGCATTGACCTCATCTTTCGAGTCGCTGCTGAAAACCAGAATAGGGGTGGATGGTCCCGGCTTGTTGCATTGGGGCGGCCCGGAATAGACTATCTCTTCGTCTTCCTCGGTATCGCTCCCGAAGACCGGAATGGTAGTGATAGCTTTGTTTTTCGGTTTGTGACACCTTTCCGTGTCCTCGAAATCTGGCAGGAAGTACTTGGCATCTTCATATTTACGGACTTCGTTCACGGAAAATGGGTTTAGTTCCCCCGTCACAGTGTACTCGAGACCATCTTTGAAGTACTTCATATACTGATGTTGTGTAGAAGGGATAATGTTGTACTCGTATAACCAAGGCCGGCCGAGCAAAGCGTTGTAGCAAGTCTTGGCGTCAATGACGTGGAACTTGATGTCCATGACGAGTAGCCCAAAGCGCAACGTCAGTATCACAGACCCGAGTGTCCGTGATGACTGGGAGTCAAACCCGGAGATGGTGATTTTATCACGAGCGAGATGTTGAACGCTCATGCAGATTTCCCTCAAAACTTTTACATTGAGGAGGTTGACGGAGGACCCATTGTCAACCAGGATCATGCCTATCTTGATATCATGACAGTATCCGGAGACATACAAAGGATGGTTATGCTCGCATGTCCCGAGAAGGAGGTCTTCGTCGCTGAAGGTGATGTCGGTTGTGTGAACTTCTTCCAACTCGTTCTTCATCTTTTCTTCGGCGAGGAAAGCTTGAAATTTGTCAGGCTCTTGTAATGCCTTGATTAAAGAATCACTCGCCTCCTTAGATAGCAGAAGGGCGTCGAGAATGCTTAGCTATGAGGGGATCCTCCTCAGGTGTGCCAGAACATTGTAATCCACCTTGTTTTTCCTGGGCAGATCCTTGGCGGGCAGATCTTCGATGAATCGATCATCAAGGGCGATATCCTCTGGGTCTTTTTCTTTCCCTTTATCCTTTTTGTTCGACCCTTTGTTTACGGGTCCGAGATTCTTTTCAGCTAATGTGCGATTGCGCAGCTAAATATTCTCGCAGCTTTTCGGTTCATCCTCTTTTCCTGAGGTGGATTCTTTGAAGAGAGGGCCAAGAGCCATTTCTTCTTCAGAATTACTTCCGAAGGTGAGAACTTGCGATCCTCTGCTATCAACCAAGTTACAGTTGTCGGCAGTTCTTCCACGTTTGTCCATCGCATTTTTCCACCGTCGATGAGCTTCACGCTTCATCCTCTTGAAGTGCTGCCTATGAGCTGTAAGTCCGCGGCGGCGCCCCGGCCGTCGATCCGACGCCGGAAACGCGGAAACAAAAAACTTTACAAACTAGCAAACCGTCACCACCGCGCACTAAATACCCGGATCGGGCCATTAACCTAGCTACTAGCAAACTAAAAGATGGGTGAAGAAGTATACTAAGCGATCCGTGTCCTTCGGTCTTCGTCTCCACTCCGATCTCCCGCGGAAACCCCGATCATCACCTCCTCGTCGGAAAAGGGCACCACGTAGCCGAGTTCTTTTACGGGCTCCCACCTCTGGACCGAGGCAACTCGGGCGCGAAGTTGGCTAGCCGACGCGTCCAAGATATGCTGTAGAATAGTTTAGTAGCCATTGTCTCTTTGAGGGTTTGAAGTTGCCTTTGGTAATGGAGGAATGAAGAACTTTGGAGAAGGTTTTTCCTTTGTTGCATGAATGAATAATGAGATAGCTAAAATGAGAACAACAATAATCTCTCTCCCTCTCACTAGTGGCCGGCCCCCCTCTCATCAAATGGTGGAGGAATCAACAAAACATGAAGGGAGGTGATGGTAGGAAAAGTAGAGGGTGACCACATCCAAAGCAAACCTCACATCAACTCCTAATCGACAAATCCTTTCTCATTAAAGCAAGAAATGATGAAAGAAAAGAATGGAATAAAAAGATGCTCTCATAATCTCCCATTTCACAAATAAACCCTCCACAAATAAGTTATTTGCAAACTGCAAATAACCCCTTCCATCAGAAACTCCGGCCGTGAAGGAACAAAGGAAAACCGGCCGGAACGGAATGCAAACTGGCAACTACAGAAAACTGATCCCGTAATAAATTACAGGAAAACCCCGCTACTGCATATACATGCCCGCATTTGTATTCCCACTGAACACAAATGCAAAGAGACAAAATCTACACTATCTAATACTAGGATCCGGCTTAAGCCAAAGCCGGCTAGTAAAAACCGTCCGATCACGATCCGTGCAATACCGCACGTATCTGATCGAACCCTGCCATATCTCCATACGGCCTCTACAGCGTTTCGCCCGAAACTTGAGTAACTGTTTGTGGTGGACTCTAAAGACTCGTCAATACTATGGCTGTGGATTTAACCACTAGCACGTCAGAGGTATCAGCCATACGTGACGGGCCACCAGCTATTGACCAAAAAGGACGTCGATGAGCGAACTCATCCTGACACCCTACTGAGCCTGTCAGTGACAATATCCGTACAGTCCGGTCCGTTCGTCTATGAGTATCGTATGGCGGGCCTAGGGGTTTGGTAAAGTCAAACCCCCAAAAGCGGTACAAGTCGTGTCGGAGTGTAGCCCAGAACACCCTGAGATACTACTGGAATACCTACCAGTAAATCTCTTGCCTTGGCCAAGGACTTTTCATGTACTGGCTCTCCTAGACACAGCGCGACCTCACCCCCAATACCGGGAGAGACGAACCCCTGCAGATCCGCTCACTGCCTCCATGTGGCTCGGGACTGTACCCAACTAAAACCTGTTTGCACGTCTCCTTTGAGCGTGGTAGGGTAGTAATCAAAGCACAGTGGGAACTCACACGAGACAAATGACGATCTCAGGTCGATGAACTAAGCTGTACACATGTCACCAGGGAACTGCTATCTGACGTCTGGTATAATCCCAACTAGCAGGTTCCCGGCGAGTCCTGTCCGGTGTACTCATAACCCAATGAGCACCTGTATACATCTTAGGTGAACCAACTGACACCAGTGGCTTATGAGACCGGCCACTGCCCCTCGTCGGGGTCTCGACTGTATACACTAGTCTACTCTGGAGAATCGATGCCCTGTCTCGAAACTCCCACGACTAGGGACCTTTTAAGGATTTGCTTATAGACCCCAGCTCTCACGTATATGATCGCCCTCATACTGCTGGTAGTCAAGCAAGAATCCTAGGGGCTTTATCAACGTGTAATAGCGACTCGTAAGGTCACCTAAAGCAGTACACGATGATAAAGATAAACCAGATAGCATACTATCATCTCGAGTAAGACTGTCCTACTGGGATAGGTCCTCCCTCAATCATTGCAATCACGTGCCTATGATCCAATAATTGACTCTGAGGGCACTATCTCCAACAATCTCCCACTTGCACTCAAGGCTAATTATTGCGATGTCGCATACTCACAGCCCGTGTGATACCGAACACCCAATTCCTCTACTAGTCAGTCTCACAAAGCTCGTTTACGAAACTATTGCGTTCGAGGAATAGCCTCAGTGAGTGGATCCGCTATGGTGTTCCTTTCTATGTCTCTCTTTATCTCAAGTTCGTGGAGAAAGCCATCTCTCAAAATGAGCAATACCTGTCTTAGAATGTCTGGATGTCTGATGGGACCTAGCTCATAAATGAGCTCCAAATCCAAACTTCTTAGACTGTATCGTCAACTGAACATAATCAGTATCCTGCGCCATCCTTCCCTCAGTATCCACCTGGACCACCTGTCCAAAATACTGCCCCTTGTTAGAGGGAAAACTATAACTCTGATGACCACCATGTCGTCCATGTCATCTTGGAAGCCTGGAATGATAACTGTCTCCTAAAGGAGGCTGCCGTTATCATTTCCCTAGAACATCCACATATGTTCTAAGACTGCTTCCGACTATTTTCCCAGGATTGGATCAATATCAACTTATTGCATCTACTGCAAGAACAACATCTGGTGTGGTACTTGACATTTCATGATCAACTCAATTGCCTAAGCAAGTGATCTGCCAATCATGCACATCCCTCTCTACTTTAGTCTATAAGACACCTTTAGGGAGGGTGACTCCATCACCTGCAGGTATACTACCATGCCAGGAGTCGTCCATTCTAAATACTCATAGAATGCTGTCTAAGTACCCAGATTGGGAAACCACCCAAATCTAGATCTAAAACCATAGATCCAGTAACCAGAATGTCTGATATAATATCCAAGTCCTGTGTGGAGAAACCACTGTGTGACGACCAAAGTATAACCGATCATAGTATAGGAATATCACTTCCTACTCTGTGTATGTCATCAAATACCAGGACATCACACCTTACTACCTTCTTAACAGATCCATCCCCTATTCTGATGAAGTCAAACCTATGACTGTCACATCAGAAATAGATGATCTATCTCCGCTATATCTGCTTTAGTCTATAAATAGACATAAGCCACCTGTCCACCAATGCTTCCGCTGCTCCCACTGACTACGACAACCCTCTGGCAAAGTCATATAGACGTACACTTCTAAAGCTAGTTTAGAACGACGCTATACTCATCCTCCTGCCGGGTCTCACAGTCTGGAACAACAGCAATGGCAAGTCTGGGTAAACAAGAACCTCCCTGCCACCGTCCTTGAGCATACCGAAGTACCTCTCGGGCACCTGAGGTTACCCACCTTATCTGCGGAGTGGCTAATGGAATGTCAAACCAGATTGAATCTTTAAGTTCTTATCAAATCTTCAGTAATCGTTTGCGGTTCTGGAATCACTTCCAGTTCTACCATACTCCCACTACTGTTTTCTGAAAAAATCTATTTTTATTAAAACTGTGGCGAGTCAAGAACAATATCACTATTGATCTTCCAGATGGTAGAAAGTCAACCCTCGTCATAGCCCGGGTCAACCCACAAACAGCCATTACTGAAACGTGCCTTGAGTTATCCGGAGTCTGGTTTTAAGCATAAGCCGGACAACTCCCCGTATCTTAACAATTTCAAGATATGAACTGTTCTATATCCAATACAGGAACAGAGGCACTGATTTAATTGAACCAGATTCAAATCATGCAGCTGTCTCCAGTGCATGTCAACTAAATGGAAAGAGGCCGATCAGCGTTACTTAACTTAGGAATGCCTCCAATTATGAGTAACCTGAAAGAGAAGCAAGTTCTCATTACTATCAACTGAATACCATACACAAGTATCTACATCTTCGATCACCTTGAAGAATCCTGATACTTGCAATACCTGGTTCTCTACTTTATTCTTATACCAATAACTTCTCAAAACTCAGACCCTGTGTTTCTACGAAACACCTGTCTAAGAACTAGAGAAGTCACAAGTAAACAGAATATAGTACGAGGACCAACCCCTCTGTCCTAATGGACACTGGACAACATACAATACTCTGTATAAATCCCCTGAGTCTAATAACTCATTCACTGTGTGTCGTAGGTTGAAAATTGTACTTATGGTTAAGAAGAATTACACCGCTGTTCAATACTCCTTACCTAACCATCCACTGATATAGGTAAATGTCATAGACATAATTTCAAAAAGAAATATCTCATTCTATAAAAATAGACGGACAGATATATCAATTTGAAATTGGTGCATAACAACGGATATTCAAAACCAAATATTTGCCGACCGGCAAACAACCCAGGTGACTTCCTCAAATATCACCAATTACAACGAATTCCGATATAATGAGGATGATCACCTAATTCCCAATAACTTACTCTCACTCATCATCTGTAAAACCATACAGATGTGAGAATCAAACCTGGTAAATACATACCCTGGAGCAAGTGTCTAATTGGGAAATCAGTTTTCCTTTAACAGTACACAGTGAAACTGAAACATTGAAATGTTTCGATGGGGTATCCCGGTATTCCTAGTAATGCCTCTTCCATTATCCAGACTCACAACTGTAACCGTATATTTCTTTGCCACCTCTCCAAATCCCTTTATATGTCTTTAGTCATTACCTTCTGTACACCCCCTTTAGTCCAAATGGTTTTCTTCCTTCCCTACCGTTCGGCACCAGCCTATGGTTTGGAAGAAGACTATCCAATAAGCGTAATGGGTGTACTGTCCTAATCCTAGGAGCACTCGCAATGCGAGAGAAGGTGAAGATAAAAGACAACCGAATAAACCTTATTCATATTTCTCCTGAACCAGGATCCATCCCCGAACTGGAACAA
Source organism: Agapanthus africanus (assembly GCA_030015575.1). Taxonomy (NCBI): domain Eukaryota; kingdom Viridiplantae; phylum Streptophyta; class Magnoliopsida; order Asparagales; family Amaryllidaceae; genus Agapanthus; species Agapanthus africanus. The sequence goes on from CM057342.1 coordinate 645,250,248, forward strand.
GTTCCTTTCGAGTTCGTATATAACCATACGATGGATTATCCAATAAACTGGGATCTTCGTAGTGATACAGAGTGTCCTGGAGAAATACAAAGGTGATTTAGGATTGGCGAAGAAATACTTAGTTTGGTCATGAATAGAAGTCGCAATTTACTTTGCCCTCTTACTAATCCCTTTCTTTGTCTTAACTTAATACCCTCTGTACACCGTTTAGGCTAATCGGTTTTCTTCATTCCCTACCGGTCGACACCTGCCTATGGTTTGGAAGAAGACTATCCAATTTGCGTAATAGGTGTACTATCTCCTAAACCAAAGAGTACTCGCAACTTGAGAGAAGGTAAAAGGAAAAGACAACTGAATAGTCCTATTCGTTTCCTCCAGAACCGGAAACCATCCTCGAATTCCTTCGAGTTCGTATATAACCATACGATGGTTTTGTCCAATGGAAGTGGACGTTCGTAGTAATACGGGGTGTCCTGGAGAAAAGGGTAATAGCAGGAGTGGCAATGAGGTCTGCAACTCTGACAATCCAAAAGCCAGTGTTAAGAAGGTTCGGTCAATTTTGGTCACTAAGTCATAGTCTAGGGTCGGGTCAATGGTCGCTGCCAAAGAGAGAGAGAAAAGAAACACTCAGCGTGCACTCTAACCTAGATCAGAATGGTTATCACTTTATCTAATCAGGAAACCTCCCACTGTAACGTCAAATTCTTCCCCAAACCTGAAAGAAGAATTAGCCGGGATCACCCGAGGAGTAAACCAACTCATCAGTGGGAATCGGGATCCAACTATCATCGCATGATAACGTGACGGAATCCACTCACGCTATCACACTCCAGAAGGTATGCGCATATCTGGCAAGTTTCAGTTCTTTTGAAACTCCCGATGTGGATTTTTTTTTGCCCAATGCTCTTATGACCTTGACTAAGGCCAACAAATCATAAGTCACATGTCAAGTTCTACCCGTCATTGTCCAGGTTGATTTGAACCCATCCGTACAAGCCCTTGACTAGGGCCAATAAGGCTATACGACTGTCCCAAACCAACGCATCTATCTATGCAGCATATGAACACCCAATAGCTACCAAACACTGTGCCTTGACTATGGCCAACAAACACAGCTTGAATACTATTGACTATCCATATGAAACGATGGAGGGCTACGAATGGTTTCTGGCGAAAACCTTTAACGTAATGAACTTGATATCGTTGAAGGAACTGATAGCTTTATAAAAATATAGTAACGAAAACCTTTGCTAAAGAGGTCACTCCCGGTGAAGGGATCTCGGCTCTTTCCCCGTAGAATGAGGTGCAGGATATTCCAACTGAATACCACGATGCAAAGTAAAAGTAATCGGCTATAGTGAAGTTATTGCCCTGACACACACTTTTGTCCAAGGGGTCACTCCCGGTGAAGGGATCTCGGCCCTTGCCTCGTCGACTGAGGAGCAGGATATTCCAACTGAATACCACTGTGCAAAACAAAAGAGAACGCCCTTGCAATAACAGCTTTTTGAAAAATGTTCCAACAACATCAGAATAGGTTTGTTTATCTTGCATTGATCCGAATCAACGCAGTCCCATCAATTGATCACACCATAAAGAACGAAAATAATGACGTACGTATATGCCATCCGCATTCGCCACTGGGTCCCGTCATCACCCGTTAGGTTAGCTAACTAACGACAGAGCGGGGACTGGACTAGCGCGGATGCAAAACATATACAACATCTACTAGTATATATATAATATATATTTTTCGCTCAAGGCGTGATAAAATGCAACATCACAGAAATGTATGGCATCACAGAACAATACAGATATCTGGGATCCCCGGGTTTCCCAGAGCCGCTGAAAACCCGACGTTCCCCTGGTCGTGTGGATAGCCTGTGCAATTAAATCCTAGACCCCTACAGGCGCGGCAAGTTACCTGCCAAAACCTGAAGCGAGGCAGCCCCCTTCAGCAATGTGAATGGACCACCCAGCACTTCACGGAATCCGGTAACTTGGGCACCCCTCCTGGGTCAACCTGTACCCCCTACGAGTGCGGCGAATAGCCCGCCAATTCTAGAGTGAAGCCCCCTCCGTCTCAATGCCATGAGTTGCGGGCTCGTTGCCCTCTAGAATCCGGCTATCCGTGCACCCCTCCGCGGAGCAATCCTAGTACAGAAAGTAAAATATACATACAACGGGTACATCGACCGCAACCTGGTCGTGCCCCAAAAGAATAATACAAACAGGCAGTGACGGCAGTCCACATGTCGGACGCTCGCCCCGCAATATCAAATATACATATAAAACAAAATTGTACTAACATTGCATCCAGGCTATCCCCCACGACCGATCCGCAACATCACAGCACAACACAGAACATCAACGTGAATGTCACGTTCGCAAATCCGTCTAAAAGGGCTATAGCAGATAGACTGGATTTACCGATCGAGTGACATTCACGGTCGCAGATATAATGTAAATACTGTGAACCAGCATGTTTAAAATATCCGATCGAACAAATTTATCGAAGTGGGCCCCAAGCAGTACTGTAGCACTAACAGAAAATCTGAGCCCAAAAAGAATGTCCCAAAACCCCTATTTCCAACTCAGAAGCAATCTGCAAAATTTTGATCAAGTGATCAATCAAAAGCGCGGCGGAACCGCGACCCAAGCATGGGTTTGGCCGCGGTTCCGCGGCGGTATGGAGAGATCGCGCGACCAAATTTTCACAGATTGCTTCTATATCCATGTACAGTATTCTGAGACAACCTGAAAAATTTTTGGAGCTGAAAAAAATTCGACAGAAACTGAGCATGTGAAAATACGGTTTTTGGGATTTTGATCGATCGAGGCTTTAAACATACTAGAGCAAGCTAGGTGGGTTAATGGAATGGCTCTGATACTAATGTAAGTCCGCGGCGGCGCCCCGGCCGTCGATCCGACGCCGGAAACGCGGAAACAAAAAACTTTGCAAACTAGCAAACCGGCACCACCGCGCACTAAATACACGAATCGGGCCATTAACCTAGCTACTAGCAAACTAAAAGATGGGTGAAGAAGTATACCAAGCGATCCGTGTCCTTCGGTCTTCGTCTCCACCCCGATCTCCCGCGGAAACTCCGTTCATCACCTCCTCGTCGGAAAAGGCCACCACGTAGCCGAGTTCTTTTACGGGCCCCCACCTCTGGACCGAGGCAACTCGGGCGCGAAGTTGGCTAGCCGACGCGTCCAAGATATGCTGTAGAATAGTGTAGTAGCCATTGTCTCTTTGAGGGTTTGAAGTTGCCTTTGGTAATGGAGGAATGAAGAACTTTGGAGAGGGTTTTTCCTTTGTTGCATGAATGAATAATGAGATAGCTAAAATGAGAACAACAATAATCTCTCTCCCTCTCACTAGTGGCCGGCCCCCCTCTCATCAAATGGTGGAGGAATCAACAAAACATGAAGGGAGGTGATGGTAGGAAAAGTAGAGGGTGACCACATCCAAAGCAAACCTCACATCAACTCCTAATCAACAAATCCTTTCTCATTAAAGTAAGAAATGATGAAAGAAAAGAATGGAATAAAAAGATGCTCTCATAATCTCCCATTTCACAAATAAACCCTCCACAAATAAGTTATTTGCAAACTGCAAATAACCCCTTCCATCAGAAACTCCGGCCGTGAAGGAACAAAGGAAAACCGGCCGGAACGGAATGCAAACTGGCAACTACAGAAAACTGATCCCGTAATAAATTACAGGAAAACCCCGCTACTGCATATACATGCCCGCATTTGTATTCCCACTGAACACAAATGCAAAGAGACAAAATCTACACTATCTAATACTAGGATCCGGCTTAAGCCAAAGCCGGCTAGTAAAAACCGTCCGATCACGATCCGTGCAATACCGCACGTATCTGATCGAACCCTGCCATATCTCCATACGGCCTCTACAGCGTTTCGCCCGAAACTTGAGTAACTGTGTGTGGTGGACTCTAAAGACTCGTCAATACTATGGCTGTGGATTTAACCACTAGCACGTCAGAGGTATCAGCCATACGTGACGGGCCACCAGCTATTGACCAAAAGGGACGTCGATGAGCGAACTCATCCTGACACCCTACTGAGCCTGTCAGTGACAATATACGTACAGTCCGGTCCGTTCGTCTATGAGCATCGCATGGCGGGCCTAGGGGTTTGGTAAAGTCAGACCCCCAAAAGTGGTACAAGTCGTGTTGGAGTGTAGCCCAGAACACCCTGAGATACTACTGGAATACCTACCAGTAAATCTCCTGCCTTGGCCAAGGACTTTTCATGTACTGGCTCTCCTAGACACAGCGCGACCTCACCCCCAATACCGGGAGAGACGAACCCCTGCAGATCCGCTCACTGCCTCCATGTGGCTCGGGACTGTACCCAACTAAAACCTGTTTGCACGTCTCCTTTGAGCGTGGTAGGATAGTAATCAAAGCATAGTGGGAACTCACACGAGACAAATGACGATCTCAGGTCGATGAACTAAGCTGTACACATGTCACCAGGGAACTGCTATCTGACGTCTGGTATAATCCCAACTAGCAGGTTCCCGGCGAGTCCTGTCCGGTGTACTCATAACCCAATGAGCACCTGTATACATCTTAGGTGAACCAACTGACACCAGTGGCTTGTGAGACCGGCCACCGCCCCTCGTCGGGGTCTCGACTGTATACACTAGTCTACTCTGGAGAATCGATGCCCTGTCTCGAAACTCCCACAACTAGGGACCTTTTAAGGATTTGCTTATAGACCCCAGCTCTCACGTATATGATCGCCCTCATACTGCTGGTAGTCAAGCAAGAATCCTAGGGGCTCTATCAACGTGTAATAGCGACTCGTAAGGTCACCTAAAGCAGTACACGATGATAAAGATAAACCAGATAGCATACTATCATCTCGAGTAAGACTGTCCTACTGGGACAGGTCTTCCCTCAATCATTGCAATCACGTGCCTGTGATCCAATAATTGACTCTGAGGTCACTATCTCCAACATGAGCGACATACCCTTGCCACCAATTTTTAAAGGCATTGCATTCTTTAGTAGGGTGCATAATCCTTCGATGATATAAACAGTAATTAGGATGCACATCCTCTTCATTAAGGTGTATTTCATTAGAAGTGTTTCCTTCGGAGGGTGGCAGCTTCATTCCCATTGATATGGCCTTGGCAAACCTTTTCTTCATTTTAAGCCTGCTCTTGTCTGTCGCGGGCCTGCCTCGGTCTGGTTGGGGCGCTTCAACCCTTTCATCTAGTCGCCGGCGTTTGGCCTTTTCAAATATAGCCATTTCGCGCTCTCGATCAGCCATGCTTTTCAGAAGAGCTTCGTTCAGAAATGTATCAATCATCTCATCTGACGGTCCCAGGAGCTCTGATTCGAGATCTGCCCCCAGTTTCTCTGCGTCAGAAGCTTCTTCACCGTCTATTGACGAATAAGAGATCATGTGGCAGCTTGCCACATAATCTTCAGGTTCATCTGACGAGTCTTCTCCATTATCATCCTCTTCGCCTCAAGGACGTAGCTGAGAAATTCTTGGAGTGTGACCGGGGTTCGCGCCTTCTAGTTGTATTCTTCCAACGCGTCGATATGTTTCTGCAGGTCTGTGCGCTTGTCATCAGGCTTCACGGGCTTTTTGGTCTTTTTCTTCTTTTTCGAAGACTTTGACGGCTGGGTGTGGGCGCTTTGACTATCATCACCAGTTTTTGGAGTCGGGCGTGGCTTCAGCATTCAGTTGATGACTTCAGGTTCCAGCAGACTTTTCCATTTGATCGCCGGGCATGTTTGGAAATCCTTTAGCATTCTTTTCATTTTGGTTGAAATAACGACCTCCCATGGAGCTTCTTTTACAAAAGAGCATGATGCCCCCCCGGTGTGTCCGCCTTTTTGAGAGCGTGCGGCTGGGACGGGTTTACTTTCCAATTCTCGGACAGTGCGAATTTGCCCTGTTGGTATTGGTTCTCAATCCACCCTTTGAAGACGAAGCAGTCCTCGATTGGATGGCCTATCGCTTGGTGATAGGGGCAATAATTGGGATTATTGGCCTCACCGGGTTGCAATGGGCGTTTTGGATCCGGCAAGTTGATGAGCCTGTTGCGCACCGCCAGCCCGGAACAATCTCCTCGTTTTGTCCCAGGGAAACGAATAAGGGCGCTTCATTTTCTCATTAAAGAACCGCCGTTTCTTGTCTTGGCGATCAGTTAATTTCGGACCACCGGGTTGTTGTTGAGCATTGGCGACGAAGGTCGCTTTCCCTTTCCCTTTTACATTCCATGATTCCAATTTTGAAGACGATGGTCTATGACCCATCTGGTCCATTTGGGTCAATTTGTCAATTAAGGCCCGGAAAGTGGTTGGCTTGAAAAATATCATGAATTGCGAAATGGTCGCCTGCGGATCAAGAGTACTCACGAACATGCCTACCGCAGGCGCTTCTTCAATGCGCTGCTCGCACTTCGAGCATAGATTCCGCCACCATATTGCATACTGAACCAATGTTTCTCCAGGCTTCACCCTGGCATTGATCAATGCCGTGATTGGGGTGCGTTCGCTAGCACTTGCAAAATGCTGGGTGAATAGCAACTCCATCTCTGTAAAAGTTTTGACGGAATCATTGGGAAGCTCTGAATACCACTCAAATGCTGTCTCTGAAAAGTTGCCAACGAATTGGCGAAGCAACAGTTTGTCGTCGCCTCCAGTGTTGCCGCACAAGGCTCTGAATTGAGCGACGTGTTGATGCGGATTTCCCGTCCCCTCATATACATGGAATTTGGGGATCGTGTATCCCGGCGTGTACTTTATTTGGTCGTACCAACCCGGATAGGGTCATCCAGCCTTAACAATTTGCCCAGCCACTTCATTCACCTGATGAACTCGTATCTGCTGAGCGATGTAAGCATCTAGGGCGGCTTTTGAGATGGTCTCCTCCTTGGCTGCTGACAGAGCCGGCAGAGGATTTGATGTCTCTCCTCTATCATCTTCAATTATTACTGGAGGGTCTTCGGCTGGAGGGTCCGGCTGGATCGTCATGCCTACCATATCTTGGAATAGAAGGGCCATTTGTTTTATATTGGCCTCTTGTTCCGCGACCTCTTTGTCCTTCTTCTCAAGCATTCTCCGAAAGAATTCGGCATCAGTTTCCTGCTCACGGCGCTACTCCGAGGATGTCTTCGGGCTTGCTTTCGCTCCCCTAAGTGCGGCTATAGCTGTCAGCATTTCATGGAGCTTTTGTTATTGTTGTTGCTCCTGAGCCTTAGTCACTGATCGCGTAAGTGGTCGATGACCTGTGGAGATACGGCTATCCTATTTTCTGGATGCCATATAGATGGTGTGCACCATCATGCCCCCAGACTTAGGGCATTTATATTCAGTGTCTTTGTGATTTGCCAAAGACACAGGGATCTTCTCCGGCTTTCTCTTCTTATGAGCAGTCGAAGTTGAGGGAGCCGTTGCAGAAGGCACCCAAGTAGCTGTCGCCTTCTGTGGCTTGCCAGGGTGGTCCTCTTCTTGCCGAACCTTCATCTTTTTCTATCGGCGGGGATAGTCTTGATCTACCACAGAGTCCTGGACCTGCCGCCAAACTTTATAAATTTTAGAAGACAGCCGTTGAGTGGGCTGTTCAAGCTTCGCCTTTGTAGCGTTCTCCATTGGTGGAGGAGATCTTTTCAGCACAGCAGTTGGAGAATTCCTGCGCACCCTATTAAGTAGTTCAAAGCTGTTCCCGGTTGGTACAGCAGCATCAACTTCCACCATTGGAGCTGACGGAGTCAGTCCAGAAGGGGAATTTCCCCCAGCCTTCCTCACTCGGCGCCAGTGGCGACGTCGAGCATGTCGTGCGGCCGAGATCACCTCTGCTGTTGGATGAGCTTTTTCATGCCCCCTACTTTGAGGAGAGACTTTTATTGGTGCTAGCTTGTCGAAGACTGACACCCGTTGAGAAGGGGTAGTCAGTCTTGCAAAGGCCGACTTTCGAACAGGGGAACAGCCTTCATGACTTCAAATGGAGTAGGGGCTGAAACAGTCAGTCTCGTGAAGACCAACCCCTTAGCAGGAGAAGCCCCCTTGGTGACTTCAGGAATATGAATGGCTAACCGCTTAGGGATAACACCTTCAGGAATTGCGGGCTTCTTCATGGGCCCATCTGAGCTTCGACCCAGTCTGTTGAAAACTGAGGCAGTGGACTTGGACGACCAGTTGAGAGGGGCCGCAGTAGTGGCAAGCCGATCAAAGACCGACTTCTTGGGAGCTTCTTGCGATGGTACAGGAGCGCTGAAGCTCGTTGGCAGGAGCATGGTCCCGAAGAACAATCCAGTAGTGGCCTGAGCACCTGTTCCACCGGCATAGCGAAGATGGAGGCCGCTTGGGGACCGTAAGTCACTCCTCCGGACGGGACGGAGCGAGAGTTGCAGTTGCAGTTAGTGCAGTTTGAAGCCATTGATCTTCTGTTTTCTATATGGAGCAAGACACTATATGGAGAAAGACACCAAATCTTAGTACCTCGAATCCAGGGGCAACCATGTCAAACCGCGATTCGTTAGCGAAACACGACATACGAAGTGTGGATTGGAAGAGGAAAAGGTCCCACCGGACGTGCCAGAATCTGTTCTCCACCGAAAGACGCTACCGGGACGTTGGGATGTCAGGCCTGAAATTCGAGGGCAGATGCTAATTGGTACTATCCGTCCACCTCTCCGAAGATGCCAAGTTGATTTATGACACCATGTATCGAAGGTTTAAACGGATGTGACCAATGTAGCAGACTTCGTCAGATCCCCCCTCGTTGAAGGATTTTTTGATTATGGGGACGCTCTTCCCTTCAGGCGCAAGCCCTTGCAGTTAATTACGTTACCGCATCGCGGTAACCACTTTCTCCTTCTCCAGATGATCACTTCGTGTCGTGTGTGTTTGTTTTGTTTTTGGTTGCCCGTGGATTGTATACGGAGACTAATTTATGTTGTCGCCCGTAGGGCGTGGATTAGTCCAAATCCGTATCTTCTTAGATTTAGGTTGCACGTGGTGCGCTGCTTAGGGCACAGTGCACTTGGCGCTAGCGCACATGTGCTTTGCACGTGGTGCGCTGCTTATAATGCAGCGCTCTTAGCGCTAGCGCAGACGTGCTTTGCACGTGGTGCGCTGCTTAGAGCACAGCCCACTTGGCGCTGCTATAAAGCGTTGCTTCATTTCAAAATTTGAAATTTGAACAGAGCTTTGCTCTGATTGGGGGAAACAATACTCTTGATAGGAAATGGTTTCCTATGCTACACTCGGTCAAGCTCCTCTTATCACGAGGATTCTCAATAGAAGATCTAGATGATGCCTGCTACATCTTGTGGATTATGATCTATGGTGATAGATCTATAGTGGATGTTGGGAGTGTCCCAAATCCAGGTACATTAACACCGTACTAAAAGGGTTTCAGTATTGATGATTCTATGCACGGTGGTTCGCCCACTTACTCTTAGATCACTCTCTCCAAAAAGATGTCTTTGAAGAGAGCTCGTGTGCAAGGGATACCCTATGCTTCGGCAGTAGGCTCTATCAAAGTATGCGATGTTATGTACCAGACCAGATGTAGATGACTCACTAGGTGTAGTGATCAGGAATCAATCGGATCTTGGGAGAATCACTGGAAAGCTATGGAGGACATTCTTAAGTACTTGAGAAGCACTAAAAGAAAGTTCTTGGTTCCAGCTTCCAGAGTGATAAGTTCGACTGAGATTCGGTCACAGGCATTGTCTTTACCCTCAGTGGAAGGACGGTATATTGGAAGAGTTCCAAACTAGATACCGTGACATACTAGACGATAAAGGCTGAATACATTGCTACCAACGATACTACCAAAGTGGTTGTCTGGACATTTCTTGGTCATGAGATGAACAAGGTTCCTACCATTAAGCGTCCAATAACTGTTATCGTGACAACAATGGAGTTGTGGTTTTGGCCTAGGAACACCGGTCCCATCAGTGTTCCAGACATATTCTAAGGCAAGTATCACCCGATCAGGGAGATGGTTAATCTCTAAGGGATCGAGGTTAGGAAAGTTGACGAGAAGGATAACACAGCAGATCCACTCACAAAGGCCATACCCATAGAGATACTTCTCTACAATGGTTGAGTATGGGATACTACAACCACTGCTACATTGTTGGGTATTGGATACTATAACAGATGGCCTTAGTGCAAGTGGGAGATTGTTAGTTATATGTATGCCCTAGAGGCCATTACTGTACATGCGATGTATATTATAGTGGATGCTTGGACATATATAGGGAGGAATTTCTTGCTCGACATGATAGTATGCTATCTGGTTGCACTTTATCTTAACATGATAACAAATACTGTTTTGTGATCACATGTTGATAAAGCCCTTAGGATGATTACTTGACTACCGGGATTATGATGTAGATCATACTAGTGGGGACAGAGTAGTCGATAAGTACATCCTTCAAATGTTCCTAGTCATGGGAGTATCGAGACAGAGCATCGATACTCCAGAGTAGACTAGCGTATATGCTTCTCGACCCATATGATGGGCGATGGATGATCCTATATCCATTGGTGTTTGACATCAGAGAAGGTATACGGGTGCTCAATGGAGACTGGGTACACTGGACGGACTCGCCGAGAACTCCTAGATGGTATTATGCCTATCGTCGGATAGCAGTTCTCTGGTGACACTGGTACAGGTTAGTCTGTAAACCCGAGATCGTCATAGAGTCTTGTGTGATTCCCATTGTGCTTTAATTTCCACCATACCACGGTCAAGAGATCGTGAAAAAAGGTGGTTTCTATGTACAGTCCTAAGTCATATAGAGGCAATGAGCGATAGGAGGGGTTTCGTCTCTCCCGGTGTTGAGAGTTGATATTGCGCTATGCTTGATTGGCCATAACAGGAAATCCCTGGCCAGGGTTGCTGAGATTTACTGGTAAGTGTTACCAGTAGTTTATGGACCTTGCATCGGCATGACTTATCAGGCTATTGGGGTCTGACACTATACCACCTCCAGGCTGTGATATGCGACATATCAGACGAAGAGACCGGACTATACGGTAGTGTTACTGATTGGATTCGCAGAAGTTATAGCAGGCTTTCTTGTTGATCTTCTGATCGCTCAATACCCGGGTGGCCGTTACGTTTAGTAGACCGCTTGCGGCTTGTGGGTGTTTGATATGATCATCACCTATTGCCGGCGTATTGACGAGTCTTTAGAGTCCTACACAGAGATTTCCTGGTTCATGCGAAACGGAGTAGGAGCACATATGTAATTTATGCGGGACCGAGATTAATGCGAGTATGTGATACCGCATTATATTCTCGTAATATGTGACATCATAGGTTATATGAGATATAATCGGGTTATCGGATCAAGTGTTGATTCGATAAGTTGTTACATTTGATATTAGTCGGTTATATGTAATATAGCCGGGTTATTAAATCAAATGTTGATTTAATAGTTTAATGTAGAATTATATATTTGATATATTAAATTACATTAACTAATATTAGCTCACTTAAGTATTTCATTTTCTCACATATGATACAATGATATATATGTGTGTGTGTGTGTGTTATATATTAATTGTATTCTTTTTGCACAAAATATATATGTGATATATATTGTTGTGTCATGCTAGGTTATACATGCAACATGTATGTATGAGACTTACACCATGCTACGGTTAATGTTAGGATTAATATTTATTCTTAAGTAATTACAATTAGGGGAGATATTTTGATGGTTGAAAGCTTGGAGAAGTTTCAAGATAACCATTGACTTAGTCCACTCTTTTGTTTTTCTTAAGATATTTATCAACCTAACCATTAACCATACACAATGGTTAACTCTCTACAAGGGTTAGATATATGATATACTCACCCATGGTTGCATTTTTAACCTTAATGGATTCATTCTTTCATCACTTGAGTTTCATCTTCTTCTTCCTCATTTTAAGCTTTCTAGTTTTTGACAAAGTGATGATAGATTGTGAAAAAACCAAATCTAAAGTGAGCAATATTCCTACTTCATCATCCTCTACTATTAGCCATTTAGTTTAGGGTGTTTGCTTCACTAATCTACAAAATTAGTGAAGAGATAGCATGAGCTAGTGTCTCCTCGACGTAGATCATCTTCGGCCTTGAAGACTTCGAAGCAAGCTTGTTTGTTTCTTCATGGGAGCTTCTCTAGAGTTCAGAAGTTCATGATCGCAGCGAAGGGACTACTACACGGAGCTATTGAAGTGAAGGACCGGTCTACAAAGGATGTATTCCTTGTTCACTTAGATGTAAAGAGTTTACATATCATGTTTAACCCTAAGTTTTTAGTTAAGATCTTGGTTAGGGTTTGTTTAGCACCAAAAATTTCCAATTAGCATGTTTGATGCTTTCCTAAACCTTTCCATGGTTCTAAGCTAACCCTACGAAACTAACAAGATATTCATAATCTTGCTAAACAAATAAGAATTCTTCTTTGTTAAACAGAGAGCCTTTGGATTAAAAATCCAACGGTGAATAAAATTCACCGATTGATATAAAAAATCATGAAATCAATCATGATCTCTCAAAGAGGGATTTTCTTAATAAATTAATTCTGTTTCTTCTCATATAAATAGAAGCAAGGAAAGGAGAAAAAGAGGAGGAGAGATAGACATATACATAGAGAGGGGGAGAAAGAAAGAAAAATAAAGAGAGAATTTAATTCTCTATAAAGAAGAGGAACCCCTCCCAAAAGCTCCCACAAAATAAAAAGAGAATTTAATTCTCAAACCAAGAGTTTAACTCTTCTCGATGAACTTAGTTCTTCCTCTGGTTAAGATCTGCAGAAGCAGATCTCCCCATAAGTTGAGAATTTAATTCTCATCGGGGAGATTCTGTCATACAGATTCAAAACCTAGAGAAAGAACTGAGTTCAAAAGAGTTTAACTCTTACAAATTATATAGGAATTTAATTCCTCTAAAACTAGGGTTTAACCCTTTAAAAAGAATTTAATCCCTGCAAAGAACAAAACGAGAACTTGATTCCTCAGAACCATAGAAGAACAGCCTGGTGATTTATTAACGCTCAACGCTACGTATCAAAGATCACGTGTTCCATGTGAGCATCTCTGAGGAACAAAAGGAACAACTGACATTGAGTCACGTGATCCCACATGACCCCCATAATAGTGCTTAGCACTTTCAAAAGAAAAAAGGGGAATAAATCAAAGGCAATTCCCATTTTGGGATGCCTCACATGAACCCACGTGACCCCCTAATAGTGCTTAACACTTTCAAAAGAAAAAGGGGAATAAATCAAAAACAATTCTCATTTTGGGGCATCTCACGTGACCCCACGTGACCCCCTAATAGTGCTTAGCTCTTTCAAAAGAAAAAGGAGAATAAATCAAAGCCAGTTCCCATTTTGGGGTGCTTCACGTGATCCCACGTGACCCCCTAATAGTACTTAGCACTTTTAAAAAGAAAAGAGGAATAAATCCAAGACAGTTCTCATTTAGGGGCGCCTCATGTGATCTCACGTGACCCCCAATAGGGCTTAGCATTTATAAAAGGAACAAGGGAATAAACCCAAAGAAGCAGTGCCCAATTCTCAGGCGCCTCACGTGCCACACGTGAGCGCTCCAAATTTCATGTTTAACACTGCTTTAGAGCAACACGTGGGAGCACGTGAGCGCCAAGCAAATGCTAGTGTTTAACACTATGAGAGGTCAACCTTAGCCTAAACATAGCCAAGTCTCCCGAGGCCAAAACCCTTTTTCAACTGAGTCTTCCTACGCTCAGGTCTCCCTAAATCGATCTTAGTTCCAAAGATGATTAATGATGTCCTAGCAGATGGTATCTAAAATGGTGTTTATTCCACCATGATCACTCCCTTCAATCTGGAATTCGGTTCAAGGGTACATCTCTCCATACCTCCGATACATGTCGTTGTAATTCTTCAACGTTTTCAGAGAGGTGGAGGGTCCCAACAACCAACAGCTCTTTGGAGCACTCCTAAAACCATGAGCACACCCCCGTGGACCGCAACGTCCTTAAACTAGTTATGGACCGCAACGTCCTTAAACTATGACCTTACCGCCAAATGGTGATCTATGGACCGCAATGTCCTTAAACTAGCTGTGGACCGCAACGTTCTTAAACTAAACCCTCATACTAAAAATGGTGATCTATGGACCGAAACGTCCTTAAACTAACAACAGACCGCAACGTCCTTAAACTAGCTATAGACCGAAAACGTCTTTAAACTAAAGCAATAGAGCCCAAATGCTCTTTTGCTGGGTCTGAATGATCCCAAAATCCTGTTCAGTAGATCTTAGTCTAAAATTAGACTCACGCATCCTCAACAAATATTTAAGTTGATTAACGTAATTCTCAACAAATATTTAAGTTGATCTTAATCCCAAATGAGATTAACGATCCTTAAATCAATCCAAACCCAAATCTAAGAATATACGGATTTGGACAAATCCACGCCCTACGGGCGGCAACATATATTAGTCTCCGTATACAGTCTATGGGCAATCAAAAATAAAACAAAAAAACACGACACGAAGTGAACATCTAGAGCAGAAGAAAATGGTTATCGCTACACGGTAACGTAAGTAACCGCAGGGGCTTGCGCTTGCATGGAAGAGCATCCCCACAATTAAAAACCTCTCACAATGAGGGGAAATCTGACGAAGTCCGCTACAACGGTCGCATCCGTCCAAACCTCCGAAACACGATGCTATAAATCAACTTGGCATCTTCAGAGAGGTGGATGGATAAACCCAAATAGCATCTGCCCCCAAATTCAGGCAAGACGTTCGTCTTTCCCGGCTTTCGGCGGTAAACAACAACTAATCCAATACCACTCACGTTTGACAATGCAAGTCAGTCGCTAGGTCTCAATGTAAACGATCACTTCGCACTGGGTATAAAGCAACACAGAATAAGGTAGAAATGCATTAAACAAATGCTCACTAAATTATGACAACCAACACTATATAACTTTCAAAATTCACCATAAATCGCATGTATAGAAACGACCAAAACAATATAAAAGGAGTACGAAGTATACATGATTATCTAAGCTGTAAAATTAGTTTCATGTCGATAGGAATCCAGGTTAATGGTTTATCATCATTTTAAATCAGCGATCAGTTACTGGAATTCCAGTTTCAGAACTGGAAGTTCAACTTCTCGCACGGTTTTATTAGGGATCGTGTTTAGATTCAGAGGTTTCTCCAGTTAAATAAAATCTAGTTTTATCTGTTAGGTTTCCGACGCATCAAGCGCGGATTAATGATGACCTTTATGTACTAGGAGATTTGTCCTGTTTAGTGTGAAGGTGTAAAAAAATGTCACTGCAAAAACCGCAGAACACGTCGACAATCTAAAATATAAACAAAATATGAAACGATAGTCAAATTGAACAAGAATAGAACCATATGTTAGCTACCCAAATTTTCTACGTGATGATATAAGATTCCGCATATTTTCAGTTTTGTGTATGGATGTACAGGCGCTTAAGTTCAGGTATCAACATGAAAACTGCAGAAATCAGCCATATACAACGATGAAATAAATTATGTTAAAAATATCAAACGGCTGCATAACCCATTGGAACTAGTCGCATAAAAAAGCTAACTAAATTTTCTACGTATCTATATAGAGTTCTGCACATTTGCGAATTTGAACGATGAGTTGCACGTGTTTGATTTCAGGTATTCGTAGGGATTTTGGTTCAGGACTGCAGTCCAAAACCACAAATTCTTTCAGTTTCCACTATCTAAAAAACATGACATTCATAAAAGTCACCGTAGATTTTTAGATTATACAGTTCTCTTCGCAGAGAGCCTAAGAACACTATGAACCGATTTTTTTGTACGATTTATCGGGAGTTTTACGGAAAGATCTGCACGGAAAACCAGATTTCGTATTGATGGTCAGGAACGTCACTTTAAGTGTGAAATCTCGTTATTTTGCTTCCAAAATTTCACACGATATTTGTTAACAGTAAAAAAAAATTGTTTATCATGATCTCCACTATATTAGATTAGGATTTCGTTTAGGGTTCGCACCGAACGCCTAGGTTGAGCATTCAGTATTAAACAAAACACATGTATTTCTTAATTAATCGAAACTAGTTGTTACCTCTAAAATTTCTACGTGATATCAACATGGTCATCAGCCCTAGTCAGGCTCCATCGGTACAATTAATACAGACGTTCGCTATAGGGTTCGAATTACAATTCAAATATTTCTATAATTAATTATAATGATAATCATAGTATTATAAACAAGTTTTGAAACTTGCCTACGATCGCTGATATAGAAGTGACACCATGTGCGAGATTCGTCTCGACACACGAGACGATATGATGTTGGACACGGTGCGTTACGCGAGCTCGATGCGCGGTGACCCGGTACAGGACATGGTAACGATGCGGGCGTGACACGGTAGTGGGCCCGGTGATGAAGCGGGCGTAACATGATATTGGGCACGGTTTTCACTTGGTGCATGGTGCGGATGTGGCACGACACGACACGACACCGGACGCGACGCTGGTACTGGAGTGTGCACGGTGTGTGCACTGGACTGGGGCACGACGTAGCACAGAGGCTGGCATGGAGGCTGGTTAGGTAGGGTCGACGGCGACTGACAGTGGTGGTTGCCAGAGGTGAGGGCGAAGGAGGTAGGGCTCGGGCGTGAGGTTGCAGAGGAGCTCGAGGCATGCTCGGAGTGGTGGCGCTTGAGGGAAGAGAGGAAGGGGTGTTGGCGGAGGTTGTGGCAGCGGCGGTGAGCTCGGTGTGTGTTGGTGAGGAAGGGTGGACGAGGAGGAGCAGGAGGTTTCTGGTCTCGGCAAAAGATTGTTGGTGGCAGCAGCGGTGATGAGCAGAGGAGCTCGGGGAGTTTTTTTTCCTTTTTTGGAGGGGGGAAAGAGAGGGACAACGGAAGAGATTAAGAGAGGGTGAGAGAGACGTTGAGGGAAGAGAGAAGGCCAGCGCTGAGACCTCGGGGTCAGTTAGGCATGGCTTCGTCGTGGGTAGAACGGGTCTCGTGGACGCCGTCGGGAGAGAGGAGGAGAGACGGTTGAGGAGATCACAGGAGGTTTGTTGGTGTGGGGCTTCGTCGTGGGGAACAGGTCACGTGGAGGCGAGCGTGAGGGTAGGGGAGCGTTGGAATGACGGGAAAAGGGGGGAAGGAGAAGAAGAAGAAGTGGGAGTGGTGGAAGTCGGGTCGGGTCGGGTTTAGGGGATAGGGATTGGGTTTGGGTTTGGGTTTAGAGATTAAGGAAAAATAATAAAGAAATATTAAAAAATATATAAAAAATATAAAAATGGAAAAATATAGGAAAAAAATTTGGGGAAAATACGGAAAAAATATACAAGGATCTGGGGATTTACAATAGTAAATCATGAGCCATTAAAGAAAGCAATGTATACAAATGTCTGTGGCTTTTCCACCAGACTAAAATATCAATATTATCTATAGTATAATCTATGTTTAACTCAGTGTGTAAATATATTATTAATTCATTTAAAGACGACAACGATGAGGACATGGGGCCTTGTGCCCTTTTCGATTGTTGAATAAATGCAAAGGCTGGAGTTAAAACACGTGAACTAGTTACGGCCGGTGCTCTATGTTAGGAATATGTATGCCCTAGAGGCTATTATTGTTGATATAGTGGATGCTTGGACATATATATAGAGGACTTTCTTACTCGACATGATAGTATACTATCAGATTACCTTTATCTTAACATGTAAACTGGTATTTATACTGTCTGTCTCTTACATGTTGATAAAGCCCTTAGGATATGTACTTGACTATCAAGATTATGATGAGATCATACTAGTAGGACCAGGGTGGTCCAAAAGTACATCCTTTAATCACTTCCTAGTCGAGAGAATATCGAGACTATGGTATCGATATTTCAGAGTAGACTAGTGTGTACATTTCTTGTCCCTTAGAGGGCGATGGTTGATCCCACAACCATTGGTGTGTGACATCAAAGATTGTACACAGGTGCTCATTGGAGAATGGGTACACCGAACGGACTCGCTGATGACTCCTAGTTGGTAGTATACCTATCGTCAGATAGCAGTCCTCTGGTGACATTGGTACATGTTAGTCTGTAAACCCGAAATCATCATAGAGTCTTGTGCGGCTCCCACTGTGCTTTGATTTCCCCCTACCACGCTTAAAGGAGACGTGCAAACAGGTGAATTTTGGGTACAGTCCCAAGTCGCCTGGAGGCAATGAGCGATATGAGGGGTTTCGTCTCTCCCGGTATTGGGGGTTGATGTTGCGCTATGCTCGATTAGCTATAACTGGAAGTCCCTGGCCAGGGCTGCTTATGAGATTTATTGATAAGTGTTATCAGTAGTTTCTCAAACTGTTATAGGCCAGACATCGGCATGACTTATCACGTTACTGGGGTCTGACGTTTACCACCCCTAAACATGATATGCAACATATCAGATGAAGAGACCGGACTATACGGTAGTGTTACTGATAGGCTTCATGGAGAGTATGGACAAGCTTGCTTGTTGATCTTCATATCGCTCAATACCTGGGTAGCCGTTACGTCCAGCTAGTACCGCTGACGGCTTGTAGGTGACTGATGTGATCATCACCTACTGCTGGTGTATTGACGAGTCTTTAGAGTCCCACAAAGAAGTTCTTTGGTTCAAGCGAAATGAAGTAGGACACATATGTGATATGTGTGTAGGCCTGATTAAATTCATGTATGTGATACCGTATTGTAATCTGGCAGATATATGTTATCAAATTAGGTTATATGTGATATAACCAGATTATCGAATCAAGTGTTGATTTGATAATGTGATACTCAAATAAATGATATTAGTTGGTCATATGTGATATAGCCGGATTATTAAATCAAGTGTTGATTTAATAATCGGATATATATATTATATGTGATATAATTATATCTTAACAAATATCATTAGCTCACTAATTATTCTTCCATTATATATATATATATATATATATATTAATATATATATATATATATTAATGAAGCATGGCTTGAATTTCTATTTTTGAGAAAAATAGAAAAGAGATGGAAAATGAGAGCATGGTTTCAAGCATGGGCTTTATGTTATTTTATTCATCTTGACTCACTATTCAAGCATGGTTGCAATTTTATATTGCTAATTTCCATGCTTGAATGAGTGGGGGTCAAGTGTTGCCATCATTCTTCATATCATTCAACACTTAGCCAATTTTCTTGAGTTGCTCCCATTTTGCTCTCTACCTTCTTCATCTTCCTCATTACCATGGTTCAAGCTTCAACCCTCACATGTGATGTGAACCATGAAGCTTGAACACAAACTTGTGAGTTTTAGCATCCCGTACTTCACCATCCTACACTTGACTAGCGATCGAGTGTAGCGTGTTCACTATACTAAAGAGTTTAGTGTAGAGCTAGTTTGAGTTGGAGGGACTTCGCATGGATCATCTTTGGCACGAAGGTCTTCGGAGGAAGCTCGTCCAAACCCTCAAGTGGAGCCTAGTGGAGTCGCGGGACTACTACACGGAGCATGTGAAGTGAAGGACTCGATCTACAAGGGTATAGCCATCTTTCATTTCTTATAGTTTAGTTATATCAAACCTAAAACCCTAATCAACTGGCTAAAGATCTTGTTTAGACTAGCTTAGCACCTATAAAAATTTGAATTTGGCATGCTTGATGCCACTTGGACCTCATGGTGGTGCTAGGGTAGACTTTCATTGTAACAACTCTAAACTTTCTATACAACTTTCTGTACAATTTTTTTCAAAAAAATACAGAAAGGGGTATTTTTGTTTGAGCACAAGTGATAAATTTGATTTGCTTTTTAATAGCAAGAAGGAGCTTGTAGCTCATTGGTAAGACCTTGCACTGCTGAACCAAAGCACCAGAGTTCAAATCCCATCAGCCACATTATTTTTAAATATTGTTTTCTTTTAATCTTTTTAGAATCCCAAGAGTCTACACATGCTAAACCCGTAAAACCAAAAGTCACAAATAAAACAAACTGGCTCAGGGGGATAACCAAGAGATGAGGGACACGTGGCCCCCCTGACTCGGCCCGATTTGGCCGACTCGGGCCGGCAGTGCGGCCGAATCGGCCGGCGGCGCCGGTCCGACCGAGTCGGATAGCCGAGTCTCCTACAGGAAAGTTGTATCGCTTGATCTTTCCTAAATCCCTGTATACTTTAAAAACTCTGCATTATTACAGAGAATTTAAAATTCAAATAAAACCCTTTTTAATACAAAATTAAATATATTTTTCTTTCACACCCTTTCATCTACCCTAACCCTAATTTTTTCCTATAAATACCATCCCTAAACACGCCTCTCTCACTCACAAATTCTGTCCAAACTCTCAAGAAAACTCTCTAGAATTTTTGTGTACAAGTGGAGTTAGCGAAGGGCGAAACTCCGGCGAAATTCCGACGACGACCCTAGGAGCTCCCGGCGGCGAAACGACACACCGGAACCTACTTCCACTCCCTCTTTCTCTTCTCTAAACCAAAAGCCAGTATGTCCCACATTTCCCTTCTCTATTCTATTCTTAAAACTCATAATTCTAAAACCCGCCGGAATCGAAGTTAATCCGACTTCCGATTCGATTCTTCTTAAAAATTCCATTTTTATTAAATACAAACATACCACACTCTTACATCTTGACTATTAAATATTAACAAAACATCATGAAAAAGTTCCATAGCAAAATATCTCATATTGCAATTTTTATCGTACTTTTTCAGTAAAATACCATGTAGTTTAGTTTCAACTTTAAAACATCATTAATCTTACTATACCTTTAGATAGATCATGAGGTAATGACCTACCTCTTCACAACACTCATATGCAACATAGCACAATACCTTTTGGGAAATATAGATTCGGGAAAATACCGTTTTACACAAAACTAGCTTAAACTTATAAAAACCATTTTCACAAAATTATGTATTTTAAACAAGTCTTTGCAAAGCGCCACTACAACCCATTTGGGGAACCTGTTCAGAATGGTGCGGATTATCGCACATCCTCAGGTTTAGTAGTGCGAGATGCAGACTTCCGCAAGAAGCATTCGGTCTCGAGAGATTTAAAAATACAAATATCTTAAGAAAATGAGATTTCTAGAAGTATAATAAATTAAATTATTTTTATAAATATATATAAATATAAATATATATATATATGTATGTATCATCAAAATATCTATTTTGATATAATATAAATATTCCAACTTTTCTAAATCAAAAGAATCACTTTACATGAAAATACCATGAAACTCTTTACAAGTACCATACTTTACAATTAAATACCATGTATTATGAAAAATAGGTTTTAATCACTAGAAATGACACAATGATAAAATATACATCAAAGAAAACTTTAAAGACGATAATAAAATATTTGGGGTGTATTTTGAAAACTATACAAAATTATTTTTACATAAAACCCCCTCAAGTTTTATAAATTACAATAATGACCCTAGTAAATATAGGTTTAAGCGGGACCAGTCTCTTGAGCCTCAGAGAGCCGGAGATATGGGTGCTTGCCTATTTAAGGTAGACAACTTAACAAACGGTGTTATCAACACGGTAATCGTCTTTGGAAAAGACACAAATCCTGCCGCCCATGGGCAGCGGTTACCGATAACATCAAAACCTAATTCAGGACTTCAATTTCTTTTCTAATTACTCTGACTCAGACCGAGTCTCATTATAAATAAGCTGACTTGAATATGATTCAAGTACAAACTACAATTCAATATGAATCCACATATTCAATCTGTTCAATCTTTCAATCTATACAACTTGACTGAACTGAACCATGGATATACATCCATCTAAATGATTATCCAGTACATCCATTTCTATTTATATGATATCATGGTTTCGGCAAGTCTTCCATTTACAACACAAGCCATCCATCTATATACAATATATAATTCAAACAATACAACAATACAAACAAAACATCACGGGGTTTATAAAGGGGTAGACTGGTACATAATATGTTAAAGGTGGCACGAGATGGTCACTTAAGACGTAATTACATCCATGTCGTTGTTCCGTGGTATTATCGACGGATTTTCCTTTAGTCTCTGGCATATAGAGACTCCTCTCGTATATACTAGCCTCTTCTGTACCAAGCTACAAACAACAGTGTTAACCATATAATACAACTTTAAAAGTTACACCCTCTCTCTCTGTCTATTCTATTTCTCCCTTATCTTTGGGACTTACCGAGCGATTGTTCGTTGACGAAATTCCTTCTCTTTCTTCTTTGGAATGTTGTCAGGTGAATCGGACGCACTAGAGCACGAGACCATTCAGGAGCATTCGGAGCAGGCCCTTGAGCAGTACACCGAAGACCCAGAGCTGTAGCCACTTGTACCTATTTCATTTTAGTACTTTCCATTTCTGTTATGCCACTGTTTAGGCATTGTTTTCATTCAGATGTATTTACTTTTCCATGCATTATACAAAAGAATGTTAATAAATAAAGTTATTGTTCATTACATTTGTCTCTTATGTATATTTTTTTTATATTGCTTAGTTACGCTTAGCGTATTTACTTCTGAGTAATTATGTAGCGGCCTCTTCGCGTCCCCTTCGTCGTATACCAGAAAGCGGGTCATGACATTCATGGTATCAGAGCTTAAGCTAGAAGATTAGACGATATAATTAGAATCACGAAACCGAAAAACTCCGAAACAACGAAACCTAAAAATCAAGTTTCTGTCAATTTTAAAATGATTTCAGAAAATTATTTAAATAACTTTTGAAACTTGAATTTGATGTACTATGAACACTAGAGAAATTCGAGGCTATTCCACCGGTTTTGACCCGGTGAAAACCCCTATTTTGGTTGGCATGGCCGGTTCCCCCTTGTCTAATTTGCCTCTTTTTTCTTGGGTGATCTAGTCTGTAGATTTTGGGGTTTCAGGTATTGTTTGATTAGCCCAGTTTGCATATGATGTTAACAGTTCTATTGGGGCTAATACGGAGCGTTTCGTAGTCATAATTGTTACGTCGTTTCGGATTTAGTTTGATATGGATGCAGCAGTGAGGATCCACATTTAATTGGTTTTGTGAAAACTAGTTAATGATTATAAATCTAGCGTTTTAGTCTCGGTAAATCGGTTGCCACGGAGTCTTAATTCGGATCAAAACTCCGTCGCAATCGCGTATCGTACGTGAATACTCGCCGAATAATTGTACTAGGTAGCCACACCCCATTGCCCCAACCAAGTGACTATAGGAAAACCCTGTTACCAATAGCACCCACTCAGGTGCTCGCAGCCACGGTGTTCCGCCTAAGTGTACTTGGTTGACGGCATCAGGGGTGCGACCATATACTATGATTTCCGACGCGTATTCGATCGGGTAGTCAGGAATCTTGTTGAATTACCCGACTAAAATATTGAAAAGTGTTTTCAATTTGAGACTAAAATACAAGATTTATCAGGTTAGGCATGAAATCCGGAATATGAGATATTCCGGGTTTATGATGTCTAAGGAAATGCGGATTCTAATTATTGCAGTTTTTCATTTCTTTTCTGCGACCGTAAGTGTAATATGTAGGGTATCCCAAATCTCGTTGCTATATGTCAACAGAATTTGGGATATGCATATTTGCTTACATTGATGATATGTGATATCATATGTTGCTGATGATATGTTTTATTGGACCGTCGTGATTGAATAGCCGGGGGTTTTATGTGAGATGAGAGTTTTTATATTTTCATTCATATAAAATTCAATATTGGGGCACATCCGGGTTGAGGATGATGTCACCGCTATTGTATATTATTTACTTTCCGCATTAAGATAGACCCAATGTGAGGAGCACAAGTAGCCGAGTTCTAGAGTCCAGTGGGAGACCATCTCAAGGAGTTGAGACCGGGTCTCCTAACTCTAGAATTGGTAGGGTTACTTGCCGCTCTCGTAGGGGTCTATGGGATGTGGGTTTGGCTATTCATCATGACCGTAGAATCCGTGTTTTACATTACTGGCTAAATTTAAAACACGGAAATCCTAGTATATCCAATATTTCATATGTTTCTTCTGCTGCTTAGTTCTGTGATGTGATCATATAACTGTGTGAGATGAATGTTATATTATATATATGATATATAATAAACGTTGCTTATATTTTGCACCCGTACTAGTCCAGCCCCCGCTCTGCCGGTAATTAAGTAACCTAACGGTGCATGACGGGGCTCCATGGCGAATGTGGATAGAATAAGCGTATGTTCTATTTTCGTTTCACTTTTCTGTAATGTTTAGGAAACATTAAATGATGGGACTTCATTAATGAGATTAATGAAAAGAAAGAAACCTAAAAATGTTGTAGAATCAAACTTTTAAAAATGGTAGCTCTAGATTTTGCTTTACATAGTGGTATTCCTTGATGAATATCCAGCACCTCATTCGATGAGGAAAGAGCCGAGATCCCTTCACCGGGAGTGACCTCTTTAGCGAAACTAGAAAATGCTACAACCACTCGGTTTTGTCTTTTGATTGCTTCTCTAGTTCTTTCTTTGTGTAGTGGTATTCCTTGATGAATATCCAGCACCTCATTCGATAAGGAAAGAGTCGAGATTCCTTCACCGGGAGTGACCTCTTTAGCGAAGCTAGAAAAGCCTCAAAAACACTACTTTTCAAAACCACTAGATTCTACAACGATATCAAGTTCATTAAGCTCATGGTTTTCTTAAAAACCTGTGTAGCACTCCGTCATTTCAGATAAGTACTATTTAGTATTCGTGCTGCGTTTATTGACCTTAGCCAAGGCGTAGTGTGCGGTAGCTAATTAGTGCTTGTCTGCAGCATGTGATGCGATTGGATTAGGGTAGTCGTGCGGCTTTGTTGACCATAGCCAAGGGGCGCACGGGTGGGTTTGATTCAATTAAGAAATGACGGGTTGAATTTGGCTAGCACTTATGATTTGTTGACCATAGCCAAGGTCATAAGTTGCTAGGGGTAAAAACCATTATCTGGAATTTCAAGTGTTGAAATTTGTAATGAGATTGCATACCATCTATATGATAGTTGGATCCCGATACTCACTGCGAGTAAGAGTTACTCTTGGGAGAGTTTTGCACTTTATAATTAGCGAATCCAGTAGGTGTCTAGAAAGGTGTCAATGAGGTTATGCCTCTAGGGAAACGAGGTTTATTTTAATTATGTCCGTACGAAAGCACGGGAAACCTCACTCGGAGTACCGATACCTGCTTGACCGAACGATTGGCGAACCTGTAGGGAGTAATTAATCCCGGCTAATCTGGCCTTTTGGAGTTTGAAGGAAGATTTGATAAAAATAGTGGGAGCCATCCTGATTAAATAAAAACCAATCTAATCTTGCAAAGAGCGCACGCAAAGTGATTATCCTTCTCTCTCTCTCCTGGTAGCGACCAATGAAATGCCTTAATTAAGATAATAATATGGATGCCTTGACCGAACCTACTTATTATACTGGGCTAGATTCTGCTCTATCTTATGATTGTTATAAGTCTGAGCAAGGAATAAGGGAATATCCGGATTCCCACGCCACCTAAACGAAGAATAAGCATGTTGATATATTGTCTTCGGATGTATTCGTTACCAAGAACTGTTTCTCAGTTTACTCTACGTCCTGAGTATTGGATACCAGATCAGGATCCCATATATGTAATTTGTTACATGGGATAAAGACAGGTAGAGAACTGGGAAAGGTGATATGTCTCTGGTAGTAAAGATGTAAAAGTCAACCCTAGCACTACCATAATATTTTAGTAGCATCAAGCATACCAAATTTTAACTTTTATTAGGTGCTAAGTTAGACTATATAAGATCTATGCTAGAATATTATGGTTTGCTATGATGATGTGAACAACTAGAGAAAGTGAAAGAAGGTTATACCCATGTAGATCGAGTCATTCTCTTCTCTAGCTCCGGGTTGTGGTCTACGCGACTCCACTAGGATCCTCTTCAAGATGAAAGAACCTCCTTCGTGATCTTCACGCCAAAGACGATCCACCCGAAGTCCACTAGCTCAAGCTAACCCTTCACTAATCTCATTAGTGAAGGCAACACTCCACATCAAATTGCTAATCTAATGTGAGATGGTGAAGTAGGGGTTTATTTTGCTCACTAGGGTTTTCAAAAGTTCAATGATTCACATCACATGTGAGGGTTTGAACTTGGAAGTGAGGTGAAGAAAATTGTAGAGAGAAAGAGAGAGCAAGGGCTCTCGGAAATGGCTAAGGCATGAACTCAAGCTAAGAGCAAGCATAGAATGAAAAATGAATGAGAGTAAACTCAAAATGGCTCTCTCTTTCCTCACTTATTCAAGCATGAAATAAATTGCAATTCTAAATTGCAACCATACTTGAATAGTGAATCAAGACCAATATAATATGATAAAACCCATGCCTTGCCCATTCCACAAATATCTCCATAATTTACACCTCATTTTGTATTTTCTAAAAATAGAAAATAGATGCCATGCTTCATATAATATATATATATATATATATATATATATATATATACATACATATATCAAATATACATATATTAATATATATTAAGAAACATAATTAGTGAGCTAATAATATTAGTCAAGATATAATTATATCATATATAATATATATCACATTATTAAATCAACACTTGATTTAATAATTCGGTTACATCTCATATAACCGACTAATATCATTAATCTGAATATCACATTATCAAACCAACACTTGATTCGATAATCCGGTTATATCACATATAACCTGACCGACATCAGATAACTGCCAAATTATAATACGGTATCACATACTCATATTTAATCAAGCCCACGCATATATCAACATATGTGCCCTACTTCGTTTCGCTCGAACCAGGAAACTTCTGTGTGGGACTCTAAAGACTCATCAATACACCAGCAGTAGGTGATGATCACATCAATCACTTACAAGCCGTCAGCGGTACTAGCTAGACGTAACGGCTATCCGGGTATTAAGCGATATGAAGATCAACAAGCAAGCTCGTCCATACTCTCCATGAAGCCTATCAGTAACACTACCGTACAGTCCGGTCTCTTTGTCTGATATGTCGCATATCATGTCAAGGGGTGGTAAATGTCAGACCCTAGTAACGTGATAAGTCATGTCGATGTCAGGCCTATAACGGTTTTAGAAACTACTGATAACTCTTATCAGTAAATCTCAGCAGCAACCATGGCCAGGGACTTCCAGTTATAGCCAATCGAGCATAGCGCAATATCAACCCCCAATATCGGGAGAAACGAAACCCCTCCTATCGCTCATTGCCTCCATGTGATTCGGGACTATACCTAAAATCCACATGTTTGCATGACTCTTTTAAGCCGTGGTAGGGAGGAAATCAAAGCACAGTGGGATTCACACAAGAATCTATGACGATCTCGGGTCTACAGACTAACCTGTACCAGTGTCACCATAGGACTTCTATCTGACGATAGGTATACTACCAACTAAGAGTCCTCGGTGAGTCATGTTCGGTGTACCCATTCTCCAATAAGCACATGTTTACAATCATTGATGTCACACACCAATGGTTGTGAGATCAACCATCACCCTCTAAGGGACAAGAAACGTACACACTAGTCTACTCTGGAATATCGATGCGCTAGTCTCGATATTCCCACGACTAGGAACTGATTAAAGGATGTACTTTTGGACCACCCTGGCCCCACTAGTATGATCTCATCATAATCTTGGTAGTCAAGTACATATCCTAAGGGTTTTATCAACATGTGAGAGCAAGACAGTAAAGAATACCAGTCAACATGTTAAGATAAAGAGTAACCAGATAGCATACTATCATGTCGAGCAAGAAAGTCCTCTATATATATGTCCAAGCATCCACTATAATATACATCACATGTAAAATAATGGCCTATAGGGCATACATATTCCTAACAATCTCCCACTTTCACTAAGGCCATGTGTTCTAGTATCTCATATCCAACATCCTAAAAAGTCTCTCAAACTGTATCTAGGGGAGGGCCTTCGTGAGTGGATCCTCTACGTTGTCCTTCATCCAGAGAGCTTCATTGGCAGCATCGTTGGCAGCGATGTATTCAGCCTCCATCGTCGAGTCTGCTATGGTGTCTTTCTTGGAACTCTTCCAACACACCGCCCCTCTGTTGAGGGTAAAGAAAAAACCCGAGACCGACTTACTGTCGTCCTTATCACTCTGGAAGCTCGAATCGGTAAAGGACTCCACTAGGAGTTCACCGTTACCATACACCAAGAACATTTCTTTAGTCCTCAAATACTTAAGAATGTTCTTCACAGCTGTCCAGTGATTTTGTAACATTTCAAAAAAATAAAATATTACTTTTGGGAATTTTTTTTAATTTAATATTATTTTATAGAATATTTTAATATTTCGGTATAATTAAATACCGATATATGGGGAAAATTTTGGAAAAATTACGGAAAATTCTAAAATAGGGTATTTTATGGAATTATGCCATTTTTAAGTTTTTATGGTTAATTATATGCTAATTTAGTGCTAATCGCGATTAAAAATCGCTAATCGGGTTTTTAGCATTTTTGGTGTAAAACATGTACATTGTCATTTTTCCACACTTGTTACATTTTCTTACATGTCTTGGGTGTATGGTTGTTAGGGCTTACCATTTTGTGAGAGAAGAAAAAAGAAAAGAAAAGAAAAAGGGAAAAGAAAAGTCAAGGAGACAAAATGATGTAGGTAGGTGTACTTGGAGAGAGAAAGAGAGTGTGTTTTTGTGAGAGGGGGGAAGGGGGCTGCTGCTGCCCATTTCAAAAAAACCCCACCATTTTCATTTTTCTCCTTCTTCCTCAACTCCTCCACCCTCCTCAATAAACCCTAGATCTATCCCCAACCATGCCCCAAAACCCTACACCCCCTTCACAAATATTAGTCCACATCTCCTCCTCTACAAGATGAACCGAGCAAAGAAGGATTTTGACGACTTTAGGAAGTTAGTGCTGCTTAGAGTGGACTAGATGAGGTATAAATTCTTCCTTTTAGTTTAATTTTGGCTTGATGTCGTGTTTTTGTGTCGTTTTGAGACATGGATAACCTGCTATGACCCCGAGACTTCCAGGTAAAAACAAACAGTGTGAGAGTGTTATACTACAAACCTGGAGCGTTCACCTGAACCCCCACCCCTTACCCACCGGATTTGGCCGGCAGCCAATGAAGGCAGGGCCGGCGACGCCGAGCCAATAGAGGAGCTAGGGTTTGATTTCTGTAGGGAGGTTACCTGATGATATTTTGGGGTGTTTGGTCCTACTTGATTTCTGTGTAATGACTGTAGGTAGAATCTGGGGGCTGTTGTAAGTATTTGCATGACCTTGGTGACATGATCCCTGACCTGAACCATAGACATGAGCCGTTGCATGAACTCAGGAAATTGACCCACAACAATTTTGTGACTTTGAGGGTGCCTATGGGGTATCCGGAGCAACCCAGGGAATATCAGAGACAACCAAACAATACTACGGGCCTAGACATACCACTAGAAGACCACACTGACCTGATGAACCCAAACTGAGACCCATGGGCCGGCGACACCGGAATTTTGGGTATAGGGGGCCTAGGTCAGTTCAGTAGCTCACCTATACCATATACATTACCCTAGGCCTGTTTACTTGCCTTGTTTTGACCCAGAAATGGAATTTGGGACCAATTTCCTACAATGTAGTGTTACGACATCGCCACGACCTAAACTTGGTATACCAAACCTTGGTTTATGTGTTAGATTGGTAGCCTACCTAGGATCTGGAGTGACCCTAGACACTTAATGGAAAAACCAGCAAGACCATTACCCTGTATTGACTACTAGGAGGTTTCCCTATAAACCTGACACCCTGACTTCCCTAATGGGACCGGCGAGGCCGGAATTCTAGGGTAGGGGGCCGGCCACCATGTAGACTTAGGAGTCCAGGTTGCCTCCATAGTTCACATGTACCCTGTATATCACCCTAGACTTGTTTGCTTAGATTTGACTGACCTGAATCAGAATTTGGGAACACTTGTGTGTAATTTATGATATGTTTTCCGTAATTGAAATGATGAGTTTTGATATCTGGATTCGTTTTTGGTTGTCGTATGTTTGTACATCGACAACAAGGGTTGTTTGATTTATTGTGTACGTATAAGCTATAGGTACTAACCTACGAGCAATGCGCGTGTCGTTTTGGTTTCTGGACTTGATGTTAATAGCAAATGCGATTGTTTATTATATGTAGGTACCTTCGTGAAGACTTAGAGGCGACAAGCAAGCGCGGGGCGACATCGGCATCGGCAAGCAAAAGGTGAGTAGATTTATATCTACGGGGAGAAGTCGGGTGGATGGCGTATAGCACCCCCGCAGTCCGTAGTGATGTATACGAATACGTATACACACATATAAATTCTATATATTGTTTAAGATTATTAATGATAAAGACGGATATTTGGTATTTGATGCGAAACCCTAGAGTAGTGGTTGCACCACACATACACACACACCCATACTTGCATACATCATTTCTTTCGCATGTACGTATATAGGAAATTATAGTTATGTGTTCACATGGGTATGGGACTATGTGTTCACATACGGATTTGAGGATGATGCTTGGGATTGAGATGAGTCGATGAGATTTGTTTTGAGGTTGTGATACCGGTGATATGGCAGGATTTGTATTTGAGATACGTCCTGATGTTATAGCGGATCTTTGAATGACGATGCATGTGAATAGTGATACACATAGAATAGTTGACATGTGATCGTGATATGAGATATGATATGTTAGATATTTATAATGGGTCGTATTGAGAGATGTATCCTTCTTGTGGTGATATGTACTGATGATATCGGGTTGTACGAGACTGTCGATCAGTAGTCAGATCATGATTTTATTGATGATATTAGATTGTACTAGACGTAGGTCAGTACCCCAGATAATGATCTTGATAAAGAGGATACCGGATGAATGATATGATGAATGTGATATCCACCCGTACCCAGATTGGGGATGACGGATTTACGTACGAGCTATATATTGATGTTTGATCCGCACTCTTGACTTGGGAATAATTGATTATAGATATGGTATCGGATGTGATATTATCGAGGCGGGATCACCGACTAATATATATATATATATATATGTATGTATGTATGTATGTATGTATGTATGTATCGACTCAGATGTTAGGCGGTTTCCTTACCTCCAGTTAGCCTGTTAGCTCAGCTATATAGTTTAGTGTAGTTGTTAGACTAGATTTATATTAAATGCAGATTAGTTATCGTTGTGCCTAGTATTTAGCTCCCGCTCATTATTGCTGTTCGCTCTGCATCGCATACTTTTATTATGATTTCTTATTGCATTGTTGATATCATGCTGTTAGGACACCAGCACTATTTCCGATGATGCGTATGTACCACGTACACTTACTTGC
Organism: Agapanthus africanus; assembly: GCA_030015575.1. Taxonomy (NCBI): domain Eukaryota; kingdom Viridiplantae; phylum Streptophyta; class Magnoliopsida; order Asparagales; family Amaryllidaceae; genus Agapanthus; species Agapanthus africanus. The sequence continues at coordinate 645,281,716 of CM057342.1, forward strand.
CGACTCACACGCATCTTCATCGGTAATTGCCATGTCACGAACACTTTAGGAAATACCATTACATTGACATAGCTTGTTAGCTAATAACTTCGACCTGATATTAGTATACTTGCCTTATATACCAGTTTAGATATTGCAGTTATTATTTGCTACTTCATGCATATTGTTATTCACTGTTATGCCGCATTCATGGATTTTTATACTTATATTCACTGTTACATGCTATTGAGGATTTGGATTCGGATTTTCATGAGATTTCCTAGATTTGGGGGAAAACCGCAAAAACATTTATAAACTTCTTTTCTCTCTTTTTAAATGAAAAGTGCGGTTTTCCCATGATGTATGAGTCATCCACCATGAGTTTGCTGATGGATTTCGAGACCCGATTCGAGGAGATAGATGAACCGTTTCGGGTACATGGTGGACCCGGTGCGGTATCCCGGGGCAAGAGGATCGCAGATGATGGCGTTGAGCCTGGAAGGGGAGCACTACCGACCGGTGATTTTACCCGACGCGTCGGATATCCGGAGGATACCGTCGTGGTCTTGAGATGGATGGTAGGGGCCGGTCTGGACTGATGGCACCCTAGATAGTGAGATTGGGACTTTGAGATTTTGAGATATTGAGGTACAGAGATTGCGACACAGAGATATCGAGATATTTGGATACTTGTTTTGTGTCGATGCTAGGCACTGTTTATGCTGATTTCATTTATAATACCTCATTTTAAAAATACAGAAATCTCACTAATTTATGAAAGCAATTTTCTTCAGTACATGCATTCTGTTTCATGCATTCATACATCATCCATATGATACATTGCTACTTGAGGCACTGACACGGGCATATGGGATTACACTTGGGTTAGATATTTACCCTAGCCATTGTTACAGGCTGCTGGTTATATATTTGAGGATATATTATAACCTAGGATTGCGTCTTACATGCGATTCCTGTTCGTAGATGTTTTTCTACTCACGAGTTGGCAACTCACCCCCGTTGTGCCCCAGTTTCTTGCAGGTTTTGCCGTACAGGTTTCTTTACGGCTTTGCTGGCACTACTTCCATTTCCGGGTGATTTTCCAGTAGGTGGGTACCCATCATTATACCTTGTATATTATTATTCTGTTGTATCTAGAAGTTCCATCAACCAAACATGTATTATTTCAGATTGAGACCAGTGTTGTTTATTCTTTCGACCTTAGAGTCGCGCGTTGTGTTTCTATGGATTTCTTGCTGTTTGAGTTTCCTTTTGAGTTTTGATCCTCACCCTTGGCATTGTATATTATATTGCTTGCGTAGTTGTGACCGTCGATTGACGAAGAGCTAGCTCCCGCTTGGGGATGCATTTTTCATTATATATATGCTTTATCAGGTTTTGTACCCGTTTGGGGTATGTTTTTACAAAGGAAACTCTGCCGAAATTTTTAGAAAAGACTTGTGATTTTAAAATGCATATTTCGGCTTATGTTGCAAACTATTTGATTTAAAATGGTTCCTCCACTCTACTACTTTTCTTGGTTTGGATTTCTGGGTTTTCGGTTTACTTAGATTACGTACGCCTCGAGACGTTTCATAGTTTAAGTGCCGGTCATGTTCCGTACTTTCGGAGCTTGACAAAGTTGGTATCAGAGAGTTAGGTTTTACCTTCGGAGCGTAGGATGACCCTTGGTTGATGGAATAGGTGACTAAAGTAGAGTAACGTACCGTGGGTATGTTCCGCGGCATATTTACGATACGCTACTCCACCTAAGAAGCCTTAGGATGTACATTTCCTTGTTCAGTGTTATATTTATTCCTGATCTAGCCTCATCGGTACCAGTTGTGGTTTTGCTGCCACGATTACGGGCAGGGAGAGCTACGGCTAGAGTTGCGGTCAGCACGAGCTCGTTACGAACGAGGACTGACCAGGGTGTGATTCCGGCGACACACGATTGCAGAGATGTGTCTTTTTATGGTGTTTTCACGCCACGAGTGTTTGATGATCGCTGTATGAGATTACTCGGATGTGCTGATCGGCACCGGAGGATTGGACCACTGATAGAGGCCAGTCAGATTTTGATGACCGTTGATGTATTGCTCATCCATGATGATTGGGGCACTGTTCAGCGTGCAGACGAGTAAGCCAGCTATTGCTGCGAACGACGAGATATCGCCCCAGATGTTGGAGCTATTGTAGTACGAGTGTACTAAGAGATGATAGAAGGTCGCTAGTCACCGAGGATGAATGACTAGGACAGGTGGTTCGTTCCCCTACCCCGATGCGAGGTCATCAGATAGATTGATTCCAGCGAGAGACGACTTCACGCGGAGACGTTGAGAGTCTACAGAGACGATCGAATGTCAGAAACCTATTATTCCAAGTTTAAAGTATTCGAAAAGACATGCAGGCCATTCTATGGACCCTCTAGAAGAATGAAGCCCTAACTCGACATAATGACCGTGTGAAAGCCTTTGAACCTTAGGGTTTGCGGCAGTTCCGCGGCGCCATTAGTGAGGCTTGGGTTTGCCCTTCTACGACTGGACCACCGATGCTGTAGTATGTACTCGATACTATTAAACTGTACCCAAGATGTTGAGCTTTTAGGGGATTATGAGGTTTTGACGACTCGATCGAATGGTTTGACTTCGTTCGGATGCTAGGTAGTGAGATGCATTTCGTGGGAGACTCCAGATACGAGGATAGCCGTTGGAGCTCAGTCCATGCAGCCACGACGAGGCGAGTCCGAAGCAATCGACATTAGAGAAAAGTGGAGTAAGAGGTTCATACAAGATCTGGATAAGATGACGTTCCACTCTGCCGACATCAGAGATGCGATGCGCATGCAGAGGCATATTTGGATATACCTTCCAGAAGGAGTCGCGATGAGTATGCAGCCATTCCGGAACAAGAAATCGATATAGTAAAGGACGATGACTTCCGGACAGTTAGGTAGAGACGAGATTTGGGAGAGACCTCGACAAGACCTTCCTGGAATAAATTACGAGAAGACTTGGACCCAGGAGTGGTCATGTTACGCACACCAGCAGGCCATATTTCAGGATCATCGACGAGACATGCTATGAGTGACCACGACAGTTAGCCAGAGATTCTTGGAGGATGTGCTTGAGCGGGACTATTCCTCTATATTTGATTTCGGTATTTTGGGCGATCTATTCGTATGACTGATTCTGATGATTGAGTTTCATGATATTTGTTGCACCTACTGAGTATTTACGCTTTTTGCGCAGTTGTTTCACTTGATATTGTTTCCGTGCCTTGGTTTCACATGTTTATGATTTCATGGGTTTCATACATTTGAGTTGATTTTGTGCATATGTACGCACATGATTTGGTTTTGCACTTGGTATATTTCACATATGCTTGCAGTGCAGTGATTCGCATTTTGCGCACTTAGTTGCACTGGACTTCGATTTCGATTGGGATGTTCGATATTTATTTTGTACACCTTGTGCACCTGATGTGGATTTTCGCGCATGTTGGGCCCATATTATGAGATGCGATTTTGGTGCACACCAGATGCACTAAATCGAGATTCTTCATGCATGTCAGATGCACCTGTTTTTGCTGTCAGGCACACCTGTTGCCCTTGACAGATGTTTCGTGCACACCCGATGCACCTTGATGTTGTTTCTGTGCACAGGTATGGTACATTCATGGATTTAGATTTCCATGCGCACCAGACGTACGTAGTTTTCATATGCACATTTTAGGATTGATTCTTATGGAGCAGTACGTTTTTATGATGTTTATTATTGTTTTTATATCGAGCAGGACTAGTCAGAGTACAGTACCTGGATATATTTTGCATCCATTGATAGTTATCGAAGGGATTTCCAAAAAGCGAGCTATAGTCTCAGTACTTACCTACGTGTCTCACATGACACAAAACGTTTAAAACAAGGAAACCCTTCTAAATTGTTTCCAAAATGGCGGAACGTACATATTAAACAAAAGGTATATACGTATAGGGTTATTTTCTTACAATTGGCGTCCGCCACTGTGCAGTGTTAGGCGTATTGCACAGCGATTTTAAGAGATTTGGCATGCATTTCCTTCAGATATTTACATGTATAGTTCCGATTTATATCATACTAGTTTTGCTTTGGATTTGGCAATCGTGTCTTCACCATGACTCCGATGATTGCGGGACGCTTGACGGAGTTTGATTTTGACTTATCTGCTCATTACTCATACGCATGCATTGCGCTATAATGCGTTTTATGTATTGATGATTTCGAAACCCCGACGACTTGGACATTTTATTGAAATGTTTTAGAATTTGGGGGTTTAAATTTAAATTCGGGGACCGAATTTCTTTAAGGAGGGAAGATTGTAACATTTCAAAAAAATAAAATATTATTTTTGGGAATTTTTTTAATTTAATATTATTTTATAAAATATTTTAATATTTCGGTATAATTAAATACCGATATATTGGGAAAATTTTGGAAAAATTACGGAAAATTCTAAAATAGGGTATTTTATGGAATTATGTCATTTTTAAGTTTTTATGGTTAATTATATGCTAATCGCGATTAAAAATCGCTAATCGGGTTTTTAGCATTTTTGGTGCAAAACATGTACATTGTCATTTTTCCACACTTGTTACATTTTCTTACATGTCTTGGGTGTATGGTTGTTAGGGTTTACTTTGTGAGAGAAGAAAAAAGAAAAGAAAAGAAAAGAAAAAGGGAAAGGAAAAGTCAAGGAGACAAAATGATGTAGGTAGGTGTACTTGGAGAGAGAAAGAGAGTGTGTTTTTGTGAGAGGGGGGAAGGGGGCTGCTGCTGCCCATTTCAAAAAAAACCCACCATTTTCATTTTCCTCCTTCTTCCTCAACTCCTCCACCCTCCTCAATAAACCCTAGATCTATCCCCAACCATGCCCCAAAACCTACACCCCCTTCACAAATATTAGTCCACATCTCCTCCTCTACAAGATGAACCGAGCAAAGAAGGATTTTGACGACTTTAGAAAGTTAGTGCTGCCTAGAGTGGACTAGATGAGGTATAAATTCTTCCTTTTAGTTTAATTTTGGTTTGATGTCGTGTTTTTGTGTCGTTTTGAGACATGGATAACCTGCTGTGACCCCGAGACTTCCCGGTAAAAACAAACAGTGTGAGAGTGTTATACTACAAACCTAGAGCGTTCACCTGAACCCCCACCCCTTACCCACCGGATTTGGCCGGTGGCCAAAGAAGGCAGGGCCGGCGACTCCGAGCCAATAGAGGAGCTAGGGTTTGGTTTCTGTAGGGAGGTTACCTGATGATATTTGGGGGTGTTTGGTCCTACTTGATTTCTGTGTAATGACTGTAGGTAGAATCTGGGGGTTGTTGTGAGTATTTGCATGACCTTGGTGACATGATCCCTGACCTGAACCATAGACATAAGCCGTTGCATGAACTCAGGAAATTGACCCACAACAATTTTGTGACTTTGAGGGTGCCAATGGGGTATCTGGAGCAACCCAGGGAATATCAGAGACAACCAAACAATACTGTGGGCCTAGACATACCACTAGAAGACCACACTGACCTGATGAACCCAAACTGAGACCCATGGGCCGGCGACACCGGAATTTTGGGTATAGGGGTCGGCCACTAGGTGAAGGTAGGGGCCTAGGTCAGTTCAGTAGCTCACCTATACCATATACATTACCCTAGGCCTGTTTACTTGCCTTGTTTTGACCCAGAAATGGAATCTGGGACCAATTTCCTACAATGTAGTGTTACGACATCGCCACGACCTAAACTTGGTATACCAAACCTTGGTTTATGTGTTAGATTGGTAGCCTATCTAGGATCTGGAGTGACCCTAGACACTTGATGGAAAAACCAGCAAGACCATTACCCTGTATTGACTACTAGGATGTTTCCCTATAAACCTGACACCCTGACTTCCCTAATGGGGCCGGCGAGGCCGGAATTCTAGGGTAGGGGGCCGGCCACCATGTAGACTTAGGAGTCCAGGTTGCCTCCATAGTTCACATGTACCCTGTATATCACCCTAGACTTGTTTGCTTAGATTTGACTGACCTGAATCAGAATTTGGGAACACTTGTGTGTAATTTATGATATGTTTTCCGTAATTGAAATGATGAGTTTTGATATCTGGATTCGTTTTTGGTTGTCGTATGTTTGTACATCGACAACAAGGGTTGTTTGATTTATTGTGTACGTATAAGCTATAGGTTCTAACCTATGAGCAATGCGCGTGTCGTTTTGGTTTCTGGACTTGATGTTAATAGCAAATGCGATTATTTATTATATGTAGGTACCTTCGTGAAGACTTAGAGGCAACAAGCAAGCGTGGGGCGACATCGGCATCGGCAAGCAAAAGGTGAGTAGATTTATATCTACGGGAAGAAGTCGGGTGGATGGCGTATAGCACCCCCGCAGTCCGTAGTGATGTATATGAATACGTATACACACATATAGATTCTATATATTGTTTAAGATTATTAATGATAAAGACGGATATTTGGTATTTGATGCGAAACCCTAGAGTAGTGGTTGCACCACACATACACACACACCCATACTTGCATACATCATTTCTTTCGCATGTACGTATATGGGAAATTATAGTTATGTGTTCACATGGGTATGGGACTATGTGTTCACATACAGATTTGAGAATGATGCTTGGGATTGAGATGAGTCGATGAGATTTGTTTTAAGGTTGTGATACCGGTGATATGGCAGGATTTGTATTTGAGATACGTCCTGATGTTATAGCGGATCTTTGAATGACGATGCATGTGAATAGTGATACACATAGAATAGTTGACATGTGATCGTGATATGAGATATGATATGTTAGATATTTATAATGGGTCGTATTGAGAGATGTATCCTTCTTGTGGTGATATGTACTGATGATATCGGGTTGTACGAGACTGTCGATCAGTAGTCAGATCATGATTTTATTGATGATATTAGATTGTACTAGACGTAGGTCAGTACCCCAAATAATGATCTTGATAAAGAGGATACCGGATGAATGATATGATGAATGTGATATCGACCCGTACCCAGATTGGGGATGCCGTACGACGGATTTACGTACGAGCTACATATTGATGTTTGATCCACACTCTTGACTTGGGAATAATTGATTATAGATATGGTATCGGATGTGATATTATCGAGGCGGGATCACCGACTAATATATATATATGTGTGTGTGTGTGTGTATCGACTCAGATGTTAGGCGGTTTCCTTACCTCCAGTTAGCCTGTTAGCTCAGCCGTATAGTTTAGTGTAGTTATTAGACTAGATTTATATTAAATGCAGATTAGTTATCGTTGTGCCTAGTATTTAGCTCCCGCTCATTATTGCTGTTCGCTTCGCATCGCATACTTTTATTGTGATTTTTTATTGCATTATTGATATCATGCTGTTAGGACACCAGCACTATTACCGATGATGCGTATGTACCACGTACATTTACTTGCCGGCTTACACACATCTTCATCGGTAATTGCCATGTCACGAACACTTTAGGAAATACTATTATATTGACATAGCTTGTTAGCTAATAACTTCGACCTGATATTGGTGTACTTGCCTTATATACCAGTTTAGATATTGCAGTTATTATTTGCTACTTCATGCATATTGTTATTCACTGTTATGCCGCATTCATGGATTTTTATACTTATATTCACTGTTACATGCTATTGAGAATTTGGATTCGGATTTTCATGATATTTCCTGGATTTGGGGGAAAACCGCAAAAACATTTATAAACTTCTTTTCTCTCTTTTTAAATGAAAAGTGCGGTTTTCCCATGATGTATGAGTCGTCCACCATGAGTTTGCTGATGGATTTCGAGACTCGATTCGAGGAGATGTAGGAACCGTTTCGGGTACATGGTGGACCCGGTGCGGTACCCCGAGGCAAGAGGATCGTAGATGATGGCGTTGAGCCTGGCAGGGGAGCACTACCGACCGGTGATTTTACCCGACGCGTCGGATATCCGGAGGATACCGTCGTGGTCTTGAGATGGATGGTAGGGGCCGGTCTGGACTAACGGCGCCCTAGATAGTGAGATTGGGACTTTGAAATTTTGAGATATTGAGGTACAGAGATTGCGACACAGAGATATTGAGATATTTGGATACTTGTTTTGTGTCGATGCTAGGCACTGTTTATGCTGATTTCATTTATGATACCTCATTTTAAAAATACAGAAATCTCATTAATTTATGAAAGCAGTTTTCTTCTGTACACGCATTCTCTTTCATGCATTCATACATCATCCATATGATACATTGCTACCTGAGGCACTGACACGGGCACATGGGATTACACTTGGGTTGGATATTTACTCTAGCCATTGTTATAGGCTGCTGGTTATATATTTGAGGATATATTATGATCTTATGACCTAGGATTGCGTCATACATGCGATTCATGTTCGTAGATGTTTTTCTACTCACGAGTTGGCAACTCACCCCCGTTGTGCCCCAGTTTCTTGCAGGTTTTGCCGTACAGGTTTCTTTACGGCTTTGCTGGCACTACTTCCATTTCCGGGTGATTTGCTAGTAGGTGGGTTTATTTGTATCGTACCCATCATTATACCTTGTATATTATTATTCTGTTGTATCTAGAAGTTCCATCAACCAAACATATATTATTTCAGATTGAGACCAGTGTTGTTTATTCTTTCGACCTTAGAGTCGCGCGTTGTGTTTCTATGGATTTCTTGCTGTTTGAGTTTCCTTTTGAGTTTTGATCCTCGCCCTTGGCGTTGTATATTATATTGCTTGGGTGGTTGTGACCGTCGATTGACGAAGAGTTTGCTCCCGCTTGGGGATGCATTTTTCATTATATATATGCTTTATCAGGTTTTGTACCCGTTTGGGGTATGTTTTTATAAAGGAAACTCTGCCGAAATTTTTAGAAAAGACTTGTGATTTTAAAATGCATATTTCGGCTTATGTTGCAAACTATTTGATTTAAAATGGTTCCTCCACTCTACTACTTTTCTTGGTTTGGATTTCTGGGTTTTCGGTTTACTTAGATTACGTACGTCTCGAGACGTTTCGTAGTTTAAGTGCCGGTCATGTTCCGTACTTTCGGGGCTTGACAGGTTTTCCCCAGGATATGACTGATACCTGCTTTCTACACCTAGTGAGTAAGCTACATCTGGTCTGGTACATAATATCGCATACATGATAGAGCCTACTGCCGAAACATAGGGTATTCCTTGTATGCGAGCCCTCTCCAAATCAGTCTTGGGAGACATCTCTTTGGAGAGAGTGATTCCTGAACAAGTGGGTAAATTACCTCACTTGGAATCTTCCATACTAAACCTCTTTAGTATGGTGTCAATATACCTGAATTGGGACAATCCCAAAATCCGTTTAGATCTATCTCTATAGATCTTTATTCTCAGGATGTAGGAGGCATCACCAAGATCTTTCATGGAGAACTTGTGTGATAAGAAGAGCTTGACCGAGTGAAGCATAGGAACATCGTTTCCTATCAAGAGTATGTCATCCACATACAATACGAGAAAGACCACCTTACTCTCTACAACTTTCTTGTATATACAAGGTTCATCTACATTTTTGATGAAGTCAAACTCTTTGATAGCTTCACCAAAACAGATGTTCCAACTCCGCGACGCCCGCTTTAATCCGTAAATGGATTTAAGCAGCTTGCACACCTTTCCGCTGCTCCCACTGTCTACGAAACCCTCTGGCTGTGTCATGTACACGCTCTCTTCTAAATCACCATTTAGAAAAGCAGTCTTGACGTCCATCTGCCAGATTTCGTAGTCATGGTATGCAGCAATGGCAAGTAGGATCCTGATGGACTTAAGCATAGCGACGGGAGAAAATGTTTCATCATAGTCGACTCCAAGTCGTTGACGAAAACCTTTTGCTACAAGTCTAACTTTGAAAGTCTCAACTTTTCCATCTCCACCAATCTTCTTTTTGAAGATCCACTTGCTCCCAATGGGTTTTACCCCTTCAGGAGCAACTTCCAAAGTCCATACTTTATTGATGTACATGGATTCCATCTCGAATCGCATAGCATCCAGCCATTTCACAGAGTCCCCACTCATGATGTCCTGCTCGAAACTAGTCGGGTCATCATCTTCCATGATGAAATCCTCGCTCCCACCGTCTACGAAGAAACCATAGTATCTCTCAGGTGGATGAGTAACCCTACTAGATCTGTGGAGTGGCTGGGGTTCGTTGGGTACTATTGGATCTCTGGTTCCACTAAATCATCAGTTGTAGTCTGTGTTGCAGGAACTTCTTCCAGTTCTACCTCATTGCCACTAATTTCTTTCATAAGAAATCCCTTTTCTAAAAAGGTGGCATGTCGAGAAACAAACACCTTTTGTTCCTCGGGGTGGTAGAAAATATACCCTTGCGAATGTTTGGGATATCCTATAAATTTGCACAGAACTGACCTTGCCTCGAACTTGTCCAGATTTTGTGTTTTCACATAAGCTGGACAACCCCATATCTTAACATAATTAAGGTATGGTCTCTTTCCTGTCCATATCACATATGGAGTTGGTAGGCACAGATTTGGTAGGAACCGTATTCAATAGGTCTGCAGCTATTTCAAGCGCATATCCCCAAAATAAAATAGGTAACTCAGCAGTACTCATCATAGAGCACACCATATTTAATAGGGTGCGATTTCTCCATTCCGATACACCATTGTGTTGTGGTGTATACGGAGGAGTAAGGTGAGAGAGAATCCCATTCTCTTTTAGATAGTCTCGGAATTTACAGCTCAAGCATTCTCCTCCCCGATTAGATCGAAGGATTTTAATACTTTTACCCATCTGGTTTTCTACTTCGCACTTATATTCCTTGAATTTCTTAAAAACTTCAGATTTGTGTTTCAACAAGAACACATGTCCGAACCTTGAGAGATCATCGGTAAATATAATAAAGTACAAAAAACCATTCCTGGCATATGTAAACATAGGACTGCATACATCACTATGTATCGGTCATAAGAGTTCTGAAGCTCTTTCTCTATGTCCAGTAAACAGAGTTTTGGTCATCTTGCCTTTGAGACATGACTGGTAAGTTTCATAAGATGAAAATTCGAACGGATTCAAATATCCATCTTTATGCAACTTAGCCAGTCTTGTCGCATTGATATTTCCTAGTCTACAGTGCCACAAGAAGGCTCCGTTCGTGTCTGAACTTTTCCTCTTGTTTGTGTTCTATGTTAAGAACTGTACTTTGATTAAGAACGTATATACCGTTACATAACATACCAGATCCAATCAACACTTGATTATGGAAAATGTTCATAACATTATCCTCTAATGTAAGATTATATATTTCTTTAGTTTGCAAAGAAACCGATATAATGTTGCACATCATCTTTGGTACGTAGTAATAGTTGTTCGGAATCCATGCATTACCAGTTGGTAATACAATGTGATATTCGCCAACTGCATTGGCTGCAATAATTGCACCATTCCCTACTGTTAGGGATTTATCACCCTTCTCCAGTTCTCTACCTTTCTTTAGCCCATGTAACAAATTACAAACGTGGGATCCTGATCCGGTATCCAATACCCAGGACGTAGAACAAACTGAGAAACAGTTCTCGGTAACGAACACACCCGAAGAAAATGCATCAACATGTTGTTTCTTCATACGGGTGACACGGGAATCCTGATATTCCCCTATTCCTAAGGAACCAACGTTCTCCAGCTCAGTATAATAAGCGGGTTCAGTCAATGCATCCATATTATTATCTTGATTAAGACGTGACATTGGTTGCTGCCTGGAGAGAGAGAGAAGGAAACGCATTAGCGTGCGCTCTTTGCAAGATTAGATTGGTTATTATCTTATCTAATCAGGATGGCTCCCACTATTTTTATCAAATCTTCCTTCAAACCATAAAAGATGAGATTAACCGGGATTAATTACACCCTACAGGTTTGCCAATCGTTCGGCTAGGCAGGTATCGGTACTTTGAGGGAGGTTTCCCATGCTTTCGCACGAACCTATTAAAATAAACCACATTTTCCCAGAGGCATGACCCCATTGACACCTTTCTAGACACCTACTTGATTGGCTAATTGTCAAGTGCAAAATTCTCCTAAGAGTAACTCTTACTCGCAGTGGGTATCGAGATCCAACTATTTCATAGAAGGTATGCAATCTCATTGCAAATTTTAACACTTGAAATTCCGAATAATGGTTTTTACCCCTAACGTCCCATGACCTTGACGTAGGCCAAACAACCCATAGGGCGCTAGTCAAGTTCAACCCGTTCATTTCTTGATTGAATTAAAACCACCCGTACGACCCTTGACTCAGGCCAAACAACGCCGTACGACTACTTTAATCCAATCGCATCACATATTGCAGATAAACACAAATTCAGCTGCCGCACACTAAGGCTTGACGCAGGCCAAACTACCGTAGCACGATTACTAAAATAGTGTTTATCTGAAATGACGGAGGGCTACGCAGGTTTTTAAGAAAACCATGAGCGTAATGAACTTGATATCGTTGTAGAATCTAGTGATTTTGAAAAGGAGTGTTTTTGAGGCTTTCCTAGCTTCGCTAAAGAGATCACTCCCGGTGAAGAGATCTCGGCTCTTTCCTCATCGAATGAGGTGCTGGATATTCATCAAGGAATACCACTATGCAAAGCAAGAATTAGAGAAATTGTCAAAAGAAAAACCGAGCGGGTTGTAGCATTTGCTAGTTTCGCTAAAGAGGTCACTCCCGATAAAGGGATCACGGCTCTTTCCTCATCGAATGAGGTGCTGGATATTCATCAAAGAATACCACTATGCAAAGCAAGAACTAGAGCTACCCTTTTTGAAAATTTGATTCTACAGCATCTTTTGGTTTCTTTCTTTCCATTAATCTCATTAATAAAGTCCCATCAATTAAAGTTTCCTAAAAATTACAGAAAAATGAAACGAAAATAGAACGTACGCTTATGCCATCCGCATTCGCTACGGGGCTCCGTCATGCACCGTTAGGTTACTTAACTACCGGCAGAGCGGGGGCTAAACTAGCGCGGATGCAAAACATAAGCAACATTTATTATATATCATATATATAATAGTACATTCTTCTCACACAGTTATATGATCAACATCACAGAATCAAGCTGTAACAATTTAAAAATAAATAAATAAATAAATCGTTTAGGAGAATTTTCCGATAATCGGTAAAATAAATTGTATTTTCCGTAAAACTTAACTATAATTATTTTTCATCATAGACTTAAATACGCCTATTTTAACTATATAATTTCAAGTATTTGATATTTATTTAGTCACTCATAAATTTTTAGCTTACTTAAATATTTTGCCTTAATTAATTATTTTAAATAATATTTTAAGCTTTCAATTATACATTTAATTAGTGTAAATTACAAATTGGAATGGGTTAATCATACATTAATGAAACATGATAACTTAAAAACAAGTTTGTAACATGTTTTTTTAGTAGAGATTTGTCTCCATAATTCTAGAGGTTTCTAGGATTTATTTAGAAAAGAAAATAAATAAAACAAAGTAATTAATGAATATACTTAAAAGGTGTAATAAATTAATGATGTTTCCACACACACACACACACACACCTCTCTCTCTCTCTCCCATTCTCTACGAATCTGCAGCCCCCATCTCTTCATTCATCACACTTTATCTCATCTAATAAAAGAGAAAATAATAAATTAATGAAAAGGGGTTAATATAGGTTACCATTGGATACTTCTACACACATCTCCACACACACCCATACACCTCACTTCCTCTCTCTTTCTTCTTCTGCAAATTGGCCGAGCCCCCTCCCCCCTCCCATGGCAGCCTCCTTCATTTGCCCACCTCAATTTCTCTTCAAAAATTCAACAAAATCCATCAAAAATCCAAACAAAAACTCACAAATTCAAGCAAATTCCTCATCCATTTCTCCTTAGCCTATTTTAGCTTGGAATTTTAAAGCAAGAGAGCCATTGGGAGGCTAGGTGTTCATGTTTGATATAAATCTTAACCTATGGTTTACTTGTTGAATTATTACTCTAATTTAGCCTATTAAGTGTTTAAATATGGAATTATTTGCAAGAATTAATTTTCAAGAGAAGCGTTTAAAAATTCAAGCTAGGGACTACATTATTAAGGCTGCAATGTATAGTTTAACATCTTAAATTATGCAAATTTTAGTCTAGTTGTTAAATTGTAATTGTTATATTTAATTTGTACAAATTAGTTATTTTTGCAAACTAGGTTTTAATTAATGTGTAATTAGATGAATTTAAAAATTTAGTTAGGGTTTGTGTGGCATAATTAAGATATTAAGTTATCATTTTGGTCACTAGAATTATTAAAATATCAAGATTTGAACCAAAATGGTATATGGATGCTTACTAGGATTTTGGAAAAATTGGGTTTTATGTAAGTTTGAGATTGAATTGAATTACAACCTAATTCACAAAATATTTAGAGTATTATGGGTGTGAAATTAGTATGAATGGGTACTAAGATGGGTGGTTGTCACATATAGCGACCCTAGTTGTAGTTTGTGACGTTGTCGCGGGCGCGTTCTGTTCACCAAGTGTGTGCGCATTTAGTTAGTGCGCGTGATTGAATTGTGTCATTTGTCCTGCGACTATTCGTATATTTATCCTTTTAATTGTTTGTGTGCGATCGTAGGATCGTTTGTAGAGGTGTCGGATATGGCGCGGAAAGGCAGGGTGGAGATCGGATCAGATTAGCCGAGACGTCCCAGTGAGTAGATGTACACATCTATGGAGGGATCGTCTGGATGGCGTGAGGCGCCCGACGGTTTAGTATTACTTATAGAATTTACATTAAATGCGTAGTTTCCTAGTTAAACATCTCATTGCATCGCACCATCTCATTTATATGCAAATATGCGAGATCATCTCATAGGACACTTGCACCATTACCATTGGCCCATGCTGCACGTGCACTATTCATGTTAACACACACGTCATTAGTAACTGCTATGTCACGAACACTATAGAATTGCTTAGAATCGGTATCCATGCAATTGCATCATACATGATATGTAAATGTGTAGTTGTATATTCATTTATCAAGATTGATACATAAGATGACTAGTCACTTATATATACATCACAGCATCATACATCATACATAGTGTTGTTCATACATTGCATAGCACATACCATCATATTATAGATATCCATCATCATTGATATGCTTACATTTGGTGATTTCTTCTTGAGAATTTAGTATTTATGAGATTTCTGGATTTTGGGGAAAACCGCAAGAATTTTATAAACTTATTATCTTTTAAAATGAAAGTTGTGGTTTTCTCATGATGTATGTGTCGTCGACCATGATTTTTCATGTTTTCTGTTGGATTTCGAGATCCGATTCGAGGAGTGGAGGAACCGTCTCGGGTACATGGTGGGCCCGGTATGGTACCCCGGGGCGAGAGTGTTTTTGTGGGGATGACTATAAGCCTGGCTGGGGAAGACTACCTACCGATGATGTCTGGCGCGGCGGATATCCGGAGGATACCGACCGTTGTCGTGAGATTTGATGATATAGACCGATCCGGACTGACGGAGCCCAAGATATTGAGATTTTGAGATATTGAGACATTGGGATCTTGAGATATTGAGACATTGTGATATATATGTTTTGTGTCGATACTTGACACGGATTTCTATGGATTTCTTTGATGATACTTCAGTCTCTTCACGGATGTTTTTCTAAGAAAAATAAAGATTTTCTCATAACAAACATACTCAGGTTTCATGTTGATTATGCATTCACGTTGCATACATGTTAGTGCATTGTATCATATTAGTATATGCGTAAGTTGTGACGCATTTGCGTGCATGCTTACGATAGCCTGATTAGATGTTACTTACTACTCACGAGTTGGCAACCTACCCCCGTTGTGCCACGGTATCTTGCAGGTTTGACCCGTCAGCACAGTAGTGGCGGGTGCACCTTCTTTTCTGCTTCGTTGCATCGACCTACAGCTTGCACACAGGTGGGTTTTTGGAGGATTTGCTTTTGCTCCCACCGTGTATTTTTATTTTGTATCTAGTACACTCCATCTACCCTTATATGTTGGACTAGACGGTGAGACTTAAGACTTGTATTTATGATTTAGTGTCGTTGCTCACTTGAGCCGACGTGATGCTTTATGCTTTTATACTTATTTTGCATTATTATGATATATTCTTTACATGTGGTTGTGATTCCGCCTTTGGTAAAGAGCTAGCTCCCGCTTGGGGATGCCTTTATTTATGATTTATATATTTTCATGTGTTGTACCCGTTTGGGGGGCCAGTATTTACAAAGGAGACTCTGCCGAAATTTTCGGTAAATTTCGATGTTTTTAAATCATTTAATGCGACTTGTGTTATGAAAATCGCTTTCTTTAAATATGTTTTCCTTCACTCTATTTCATTATTTGGTTTAGATTTCTGGGTTTTGGCTTACTTAGATTACGTACGCCTTGAGACGTTCGTAATTTATGTGCCAGTCGCGTTCCGTACCTTCAGGTCATGACAAAGTTGGTATCAGAGCGTGGTTTTACCTTTCTGAGTGTAGGATGACCCTTGGTAGATGGAGTAGGTGATTTAAGTAGAGTGACGTAGCGTGGGTATGTTCCGCGGCATACTTACAATACGGTACTCCGCCTAAGTGACCTTAGGATATATATTTGCTTGTATTTCCTTTCTTGATTCCGGAAATCTTTTGATTCGATCGCATTGTTCCTATCGATTATGTTCTTGCTCTAACCACTATGCCGCCGGAGACTACGAGGTCCAGAGGGCTGCCACCGGGAATGAGATTAGAGCAGTTTCGTTTGAGACGAGGACCGATCAGTGCAGTATGCCTACCCCTCAGGGACAGAGTGGTCTGCCTTTTCCAGGATGAACGGCTAGGCTGGACTCGAGTATTCAGGATGTGTGACAGATGATTGGATTGTTAGTGGTGGTTAGCCGAGCTCCATGAGCTGATGATGTCCCTCCTGCTGCAGGGACTGTGATTGTACCTGCTGCTTAGGCAACCGTTTCTGTTGTTACCAAGATTATTTCCATATCCTTACAAGAGTTTTTGAGGCTGAAGCCTCCAGTTTTCACCGTCACGAATGCAGTGGAGGATTCACAGACATTCCTTAACACGATGGTTGGGAAGTGTTGTTCACTGAGATGTTCTGACAAGATGTGGGATGAGTTCATAGCTATATTTCTTGCTCGTTTCCGTTCGAAGAGCGTTCGAGATAACCAAACTCGTAGTTTCGAGCCTTTGCATAAGACTTCAGGGATGATAGTGTCCGAGTATGATATCCAGTTTACTTAGCGTTCCGATATGCTCCTTACCTGGTGAACACTGATGAGAAACGGATAAAGAGGTTCGTGTGAAGATTGGACATGCAGTTATTTCTTGCAATTGGTCCCCAGCATTTTGACATTTACGCTGCTGCTATGAACGCAACCTTATTATTGAAGGAGCGCATTTATGAGACTTCAATCATTTCCGGACCAAGCGGATTTGTACTAGTATGCCAACTCAGAGGCGGTTAGATAGACGCCGTTGTGACAGGCTAATCTTTTAGTCGCTCGATATGATGTTCGTTCATGATTCGTTCGCATCGGAGATAGGGATTCTCCTGTTAATCTGATTCTTCTCGATGTGTTTGACTTCGAAGTTATGTTGGGCATAGATTAATAGCCACGTGTTATTCGTCTGTGGACTGCCGTGAGAAGGCAGTCGGATTCAATTTTCCGGGTGTGCCAGTTCTTGTCATTTAGGGAGATCGTAGCGCCACCCTTTCCAGTTTGATTTCTTCCTTTCACGCTAGTCATCTCCTGAGGAAATGATGACAGGGGTTCTTGGCATATGCTTATTAGAGCCGCAGATGTTCCATTGGACTAGGTCCTGATTGTGAGGGAAATTTCAAGATGTCTTTCATGACAACTTGCTTGGTTTGTCGCCAGGGCACGATATTGGGTTCTGTTTTGACTTGATTTCCGACACGGAGCCTTCTTCTATACCGCCATATTGGATGGATCCAACGGAATTTAAAGAACTGAAGGATCAGTGGTAAGAATTGTTGGATAAGGGCTTGTTCGCCCAAGTGCGACACCTTGGGGAGCTCCTGTCCTGTTCACCAGAAGGACGGCCGTTTGCATTCATGTACTGATTATCGTTAGTTGAATCAGGTTATTGTGTGGGACATTTCTCGGAGATTGACTTGCGATTAGGTGACCATTAGTTGTGGGCTCGAGAAGATGTTATTCCGAAGATTGCTTTTCACACGTTACGAGCGTTATGAGTCTTGGTGATGTCGTTCAAGCTCACCAATGCCCCAGCAGTGTTTATGGATTGGATGAACCGATTGTTCAGGCCGTTTCTTGATCAGTGGTCATTGTGTTTGCTGATGACACCTTAATATGCTTCCGGAGCTGAGGGGAGCCTGGGTAGCATTTGAGGATTTTGTTGCAGGCTCTAAGAGAGTGCCAGTTATTTGCTAAATTATCCAAGTGTATTTTCTAGGTGATGGTGTTGACTTTTTGGGTCACGTGTTACAAGAGATGGTATACGTATGAAACCAAAGGAGATCAAGGCTGTTAGGTACTGGCCCATACTTGAATTAGTGACGGAGGTTCGCAGCATTTTGGAATTGGCCAGATATTATTGACACCTTGTTAGGATTTTCTTATATAGCTGCAACGTTGACCGGGTTGACCCGGAAGAGAGTTCCTTTTTCTTGGACCGAAGCATGCAAGCAGAGCTTTCAGCAATTGAAGACTCGTTTGACTGCGGCGCCAATATTATTTTGCCTTCAGGAGCAGGCGGTGTTGTTGGTTATGGGATGCCTCTCGACAGTTGAAGAAGCATGAGCAGAATTATCCCACTCATAACTAAGAGATGGTGGTGGTGATTTCTGCACTCAAGATCTAGAGACACTACTTATACGACGAGTTGTGCAAAATATTTATGGACCACAAAATCTTGCAGCGAAATCAAAATCAAGACAATACCGACGAAAGGAGCTAGTGAAAGACTATGACGACAAGATTAATTATCATTCGAGCAAGGCGAATGTTGTGGCGGATGTTTTGAGTCGGAGTCCCAGAGGTAGTATTTGTTGTCTGAGCATGGTTCAGAGACAGTCGACGGCAGATTAGCAGATTCTTCGTAACAGCCGGCCCTGTTTAAGAGTTCTGGCTTCAAATTTTTTTCAATGTTCCAGGATCTGGATTTTAGAGTTTCAGGTGTAGCTTGTTTTTGCTAAGTTTGCATGTGATGTGATATTACAATATAGGCAATTCAGAGTGTTTCGTATTCGTAGTTTTAACATTGTTTCGGGTATTCGCATGTTGTCTAGGCGAAGATAAAAAGTTCGAACGAATATCAAAAACCCATATTTCCAAGTTTAAGGTATTCGGAAAATCATGCAAGTAATTCTGTGGACCCTCTAGAAGAATGAAACTCTAACTCGACATAACGACCATGGGACCGCTTTCGAACCTTAGAGTTTGCGGCAGTTCCGCGATGCCATTAATGAGGCTTGAGTCTACCCTTCTACGGTTGGTCTATAGGTACCGTGGCATGTTCTGGGTATTTTTAAACTGTGCTCAAGTGTTGAGCTCTTGGGAAATTGTGGGACTTTGATGAATCGATCGAAAAGTTTAACGTCGTCCGGATATCATGTGAAGGGATGAAGAGAGATGTTATAGATTTGTTTCGGGATGCTGATTTATTAGCAAGTCAAATGCTGAGAATCAGGGGTTAGCAGGAGAATTACAACCTTTGGCCATTCTGGAGTCGAAACGGGAACAAACTTCTATGGATCTTATTGTGGGCCTATCTAGGACCGGTCAAGAGTATGACTCTATTTTGGAGATTGTAGACCGACTGACGGAAAGCAGCTCATTTTCTGCCAGTTAGGACCATTTTCGGGTTCGTTCAATATGCTCAGATAAATATTGATGAGATTGTGCGACTTCATGGCGTTCCGACCTGTTTTGTGTGCGACAGAGGCACTCAGTTCACCAGTCGACTATGGCGGAAACTTCAGGAGGTTTTGGATATCAATTGAATTTCGGTGCATTTTTCGATCCGCAGACTGACGAGCGGACTATTTAGATTCTTGAGGATATGCTCCGAGCTTGCGTTCTAGATTTCGGTGGCAACAGGGATCGTCATTTTCCCTTGATAAAGTTTCCCTACAATAACAGCTTCCAGGAGACGATTTAGATGGCACCCTTTGAAGCATTTTTATGGGGAGAGATGTCGATCACCCGTAAGTTGGACAGAGCTCAGTGAGAGTAGTATTTTGGGGCCACGGATTGTGCAGGAGATGACCGAAGGGATTCAGATGATTCGGGATAGGATGAGAGCAGCCCAGAGCAGGCAGAAATCTATTGCTGATAGACTTGAATTCGTTAAAGGTGATCATGTTTTCGTGAGAGTTTCTCCAATAAAGGGCATGTTGAGATTCGGAAAGGAAGGCTTAGTTCCAGATATGTGGGTTCTTTCGAGGTTCTCGAGCATATCGGCACAGTTGTTTATCATGTGGCTCTTCTACCTAGTTTTCTAGATTGTTCACCGTGTTTCGCGTATCGATGCTGCAAGTACCTTCTTGACCCCTCTCGCGTGATACAGCATCAAGCTGGAGCATGATCTTTCTTTCACCAAGCAGCTGATAGTCATTCTAGATCGGCAAGTGAGGAAACTGAGGTTCGAGGACCTACCGACCGTATTGGTTCTTTGGCGCAGTCCGATTAGCAAAAAGGAACACGTGAGAAGCCGAGGACGAGATGCGGAAGGAATATCCCCATCACTTCGAGGGTACGCATAGTTAGATTTTAAATTCGGGGACCAAATTTTCTTAAAGGGGGAAGATCGTAACGTTTTAAAAATAAATAAATCGTTTAGGAGAATTTTCCGATAATCGGTAAAATAAATTGTATTTTCCGTAAAACTTAACTATAATTATTTTTCATCATAGACTTAAATAAGCCTATTTTAACTATGTAATTTCAAGTATTTGATATTTATTTAGTCACTCATAAATTATTAGTTTACTTAAATATTTTGCCTTAATTAATTATTTTAAATAATATTTTAAGCTTTCAATCATACATTTAATTAGTGTAAATTACAAATTGGAATGGGTAATCATACATTGATGAACCATGATAACTTAAAAACAAGTTTGTAACATGTTTTTTTAGTAGAGATTTGTCTCCATAATTCTAGAGGTTTCTAGGATTTATTTAGAAAAGAAAATAAATAAAATAAAGTAATTAATGAAAAGACTTAAAAGATGTAATAAATTAATGATGTTTCCACACACACACCCCTCTCTCTCTCCCATTCTCTGCGAATCTGCAGCGCCCCCCCCCCCCCCCAATCTCTTCATTCATCACACTTTATCTCATCTAATAAAAGAGAAATTAATAAATTAATGAAAAGGGGTTAATATAGGTTACCATTGGATACTTCTACACACATCTCCACACACACCCATACACCTCACTTCCTCTCTCTTTCTTCTCCTGCAAATTAGCCGAGCCCCTCCCCTATGGCGGCCTCCTTCATTTGCCCACCTCAATTTCTCTTCAAAAATTCATCAAAATCCATCAAAAATCCAAACAAAAACTCACAAATTCAAGCAAATTTCTCATCCAATTCTCCTTAACCTATTTTAGCTTGGAATCTTGAAGCAAGAGAGCCATTGGGAGGCTAGGTGTTTATGTTTGATCTTTTGATTTATGAGGTATAAATGTTAACCTATGGTTTACTTGTTGAATTATTACTCTAATTTAGCCTATTAAGTGTTTAAATATGAAATTAATTGCAAGATTTAATTTTCAAAAGAAGGGTTTAAAAATTCAAGCTAGGGTTTTTACTACATTATTAAGGTTGCAATATATAATTTAACATCTTAAGTTATGCAAATTTTAGTCTAGTTGTTAAATTGTAAATTGTTATATTAAATTTGTCCAAATTAGTTATTTTTGCAAACTAGGTTTTAATTAATGTGTAATTAGATGAAATTAAAAATTTAGTTAGGCTTTGTGTGGCATAATTAAGATATTAAGTTATCATTTTGGTCACTAGAATTATTAAAATATCAAGATTTGAACCAAAATGGTATATGGATGCTTACTAGGTTTTTGGAAAAATTGGGTTTTATGTAAATTTGAGATTGAATTGAACTACAACCTAATTCGTATAATATTTAGAGTATTGTGGGTGCGAAATTGATACGAATGGGTACTAGGATGGGTGGTTGTCTCATATAGCGACCCTAGTTGTACTTTGTGGCGTTGTTGCGGACACGTTCTGTGCACCAAGTGTGTGCGCATCTAGTTAGTGCGCGTGATTGAATTGTGTCATTTGTCCCGCGACTATTCGTATATTTATCCTTTTAATTATTTATGTGCGATCTTAGGATCGGGTGCAGAGGAGTCGGACGTGGCACGGAAAAATGGGGTGGAGATCGGACTAGATTAGTTGAGACGTCCCGGTGAGTAGATGTACACATCTATGGGGGGATCGTCTGGATGGCGCGAGGCACCCGATGGTTTAGTATTACTTGTAGAATTTACATTAAATGCGTAGTTTCCTAGTTAAACATCTCGTTGCATCGCACCATCTCATTTATATGCAAATATGCGGGATCATCTCATAGAACACTTGCACCATTACCATTGGCTCATGCTGCACGTGCACTATTCATGTTAACACACACGCTATTAGTAACTGCTATGTCACGAATACTATAGAATTGCTTAGAATCGGTATCCATGCAATTGCATCATATATGATATGTAAATGTATAGTTGTATATTCATTTATCAAGATTGATACATAAGATGGCTAGTCACTTATATATACATCACAACATCATACATCATACATAGTGTTATTCGTACATTGCATAGCATATACCATCATATTATAGATATCCATCATCATTGATATGCTTACATTTGGTGATTTCTTCTTGAGAATTCAGTATTTATGAGATTTCTGGATTTTAGGGAAAACCGCAAGAATTTCACAAACTTATTATCTTTTAAAATGAAAGTTGCGGTTTTCTCGTGATGTATGTGTCGTCCACCATGAGTTTTCATGTTTTCTGTTGGATTTCGAAACCCGATTCGAGGAGTGGAGGAACCGTCTCGGGTACATGGTGGGCCCGGTATGGTACCCCAGGGCGAGAGTGTTTTTGTGGGGATAACGATGAGCCTGGCTGGGGAAGACTACCTACCGGTGATGTCTGGCGCGGCGGATATCCAGAGGATACCGACCATTGTCGTGAGATTTGATGATATAGGCCGATTTGGACTGACAGAGCCCGAGATATTGAGACTTTAAGATATTGAGACATTGAGATCTTGAGACATTGAGACATTGTGATATATATGTTTTGTGTCGATACTTGACACGGATTTCTATAGATTTCTTTGATGATACTTCAGTCTCTCCACGGAAATTTTTCTAAGAAAAATAAAGATTTTCTCATACCAAACATACTCAGGTTTCATGTTGATTGTGCATTCACGTTGCAGACATGTTAGTGCATTGCATCATATTAGTATATGCGTAGGTTGTGACGTATTTGCATGCATACTTACGATAGCCTTATTAGATATTACTTACTACTCACGAGTTGGCAACTCACCCCCGTTGTGCCACGGTATCTTGCAGGTTTGACCCGTCAGCACAGTAGTGGCGGGTGCACCTTCTTTTCTGTTTCGTTGCATCGACCTACAGCTTGCACACAAGTGGGTTCTTGGAGGATTTGCTTTTGCTCCTACCGTGTATTTTTATTTTGTATCTAGTACACTCCATCTACCCTTATATATTGGACTAGATGGTGAGACTTGAGACTTGTATTTGTGATTTGGTGTCGATACTTACTTGAGCCGACGTGATGCTTTTATGCTTTTATACTTATTTCGCATTATTATGATATATTCATTGCATGTGGTTGTGATTCCGCCTTTGGCAAAGAGCTAGCTCCCGCTTGGGGATACCTTTATTTATGATTTATATATTTTCATGTGTTATACCCGTTTGGGGGACTAGTATTTACAAAGGAGACTCTGTCGAAATTTTCGGTAAATTTCAATATTTTTAATTTGTTTAATGCGACTTGTATTATGAAAATCGCTTTCTTTGAATAAGTTTTCCTTCACTCTATTTCATTATTTGGTTTAGATTTCTGGGCTTTGGCTTACTTAGATTACGTACGTCTCGAGACGTTCGTAATTTATGTGCCAGTCACGCTCCGTACGTTCGGATCGTGACACAAGCAGCAGAAGAAATATATGAGATATTGGATATATTAGGATGTCCGTGTTTTAAATTTAGCCAGTAATGTAAAACACGGATTCTATGGTCGTGATGAATATCCAAACCCACATCCCTAGACACTACAAGAGAGGCAAGTAACCCTGTCAATTCTAGAGTTAGGAGACCCGGTCTCAACTCCTTGAGATGGTCTCCCATTGGACTCTAGAACCGGGTTACTTGTGCTCCCCGCCTTGGGTCTATCCTAATGCGGAAAAGTAAATAATATACAATAATGGTGATATCATTCTCAACCTGGAAGTGCCCCAATAAAAAAATATTACATATAGATTTTACATGAATAAAAATAAAAACTCTCATCAAACGTAGAACCCCCAGCTATTCTTTCACGACGATCCAATAAATCATATAAACAGCAACACATAATATCACATATCATCAACGTAAGCAAATATATGTATCCCTAAAACTTATTGACATATAACAACGAGATTGGGATACCCCATATATTATACTTACGGTCGCAGAAAAGAAAACAGAAAACTATAATAATTAGAATCCGCAATATCCTTAGACATCATAAATCCGGAATATCTCATATTCCGGATTTCATGCCTAACATATAAAACTTGCATTTTAGTCTCAAATTGAAAACCCTTTTCAATTGGTTGTTGGATAATTCAATAAGATTCCCGACTTAGCGATCGCGTACAATACGTAATTGTGACGGAGTTTCGATCCGAATCAAAACTTCATGGCAATCGATCAATTGAGACTAAACGGCTAGGTTTACAATATACTAACTAGTTTTCATAAAACTAATTAATCCGGATTCTAATAATTGTATCACACATCACAAAGCTTGTAAAGTAACCACGACATTAGAATTCCGCACGCAATTAGCAAACTAAACCAATTTTTCCAAGACATGAAAAATCCAACGAGCTAAAGTTCCAAAACCGATCGTTTTAAGCCAATCCGAGAGTCGAAACGAACTCGAAACCCGCCCAAATCTTCGCGGGGGCGAAGATCCCAAAATTAACTATCGAATGGAGGGCCTCGAGGGGGGTACCCACCCTCGGGGGCCACCTCAAAGTGGCCCTTAGGGGAAGGCAGACCCGAGAGCACCCAGTTGGGGTGCTCTCGGGTCACCCACCCCTAAAGCCACCTTGTGGTAGTCTTGGGTATGGGTCCGGCCTTTGGTTCCCTTCGGGGTGTCCCTAGGGTGCGCACGCTCCACCCCGCGGTTTCTCGGTTCAAGCCGTGAGCCCGCGGGGTGTGCAAACAACTAAAAAAATCATTTTGGAAACTGTTTTTATCGACAGTTTTTGCGCGACAAAAACGGCGGATTTCTAACGTCGCTACAAGCTACCCTAATGTTCTAGCTTGGCTCTGATACCATGAAAGTCGACCCTAGCACCACCATGAGGTTTTAGTAGTATCGAGCATGCCAAATTTTAATTTTTATTAGGTGCTAAATTAGACTATACAAGATCTTTGCTAGAATATTAGGGTTTGCTATGATGATGTGAACAACTAGAGAAAGTGAAAGAAGCTTATACCCTTGTAGATCGAGTCCTTCTCTTCTCTAGCTCCGGGTTGTGGTCCACGCGACTCCACTGGGCTCCTCTTCAAAATGAAAGAACCTCCTTCGTGATCTTCACGCCAAAGACGATCCACCCGAAGTCCACTAGCTCAAGCTAACCCTTCACTAATCTCATTAGTGAAGGCAACACTCTACATCAAATTGCTAATCTAATATGAGATGGTGAAGTGGGGTTTATTTTGCTCACAAGGGTTTTCACAAGTTCAATGATTCACATCACATGTGAAGGTTTGAACTTGGAAGTGAGGTGAAGAAAATTATAGAGAGCAAGAGAAAGCAAGGGCTCATGGAAATGGCTAAGGCATGAACTCAAGCTAAGAGAAAGCATAGAATGAAAAATGAATGAGAGTAAACTCAAAATGGCTCTCTCTTTCCTCACTTATTCAAGCATGGAATAAATTGCAATTCTAAATTGCAACCAAGATTAAATAGTGAGTCAAGACCAATATAATATAATAAAAACCCATGCCTTACCCATTCCACAAATATCTCCGCAATTTACACCTCATTTTGTATTTTCTAAAAATAGAAAATAGATGCCATGTTTCATATAATACACACACACACACATATCAAATATACATATATTAATATATATTAAGAAACATAATTAGTGAGCTAATAATATTAGTCAAGATATAATTATATCATATTGTCACGACCCGAAATATTAGCTCGTGACCAGCACTTAAATCACGCCACGTCTAAAGGCGTAACGTAATTCAAGTAAGCCAAACCTAGAAATCTAAACCTTTTTAAGAAAATAAAAGAGGTGAAGTTTTGAAAATAAAGTATGATGAAATCAAAGTTTTCTTAATGTATAGAAAAGGAACATGAAAATGCAAGTGAAATTTACTAGTTTGAAAATATGTTTCGTCTTTTAAAAAAAATTGGGCAGCACCTCATTTGTATATTTTGATCCAAAACCACAAATACATAATAATGATAAAGGCGTCCCCAAGCAGGAGCTAGCTCTTTGCCAAACGGCGGATACACAACCACGCAAAGGATAAATATAAGTATACGACGCACAACGGCGAAATTCACCACAAAAGATAAAGAAGTAAGCAAGACATCAACACCACAAGTAACGGAATACACCTCGCTCTAAGTCTCACAACCACAAGTCTTGCTAAGTCTCATTACTTATACAATTATTAGTTTGATTGATGGAGTTGATTAGATACAATATGAATAATGAATACAATAGTGGTACGATCCAACATGTACCACCTACCAAGAAAATCACCCAAATGCAGCTGTGTGCCAATGATGCCGCTACTGATCCAAGCGGTCAACCTGCAAAAACTGTAGCACAACGGGGGTGAGTTACCAACTCGTGAGCATAAAAACATCAACAAGTAGAAATCGAATAAAATAACGATTTCCTAGGTCAACTATATCATAAATGTAATACTATGATATCTAGGATGACCATAACTGTATATGTGCCAACAATATAAACAATGCCTATGAGCATGCGAATAACATCCAACAGTATAATCAATGTATGTATGCATGTAGATCTCGTCTACCCATATAATCAATGTATGTATGCATGTGGATCTCGTCCACGTGTCAACCACTGACACAACATCATCATGCATGTAAATATCATAAAAGCATATGCATGAAAGTATAAGGATATAAATCAACGTGTGTCCCTCGCGACACATCAAAATCATGGAACCTGAGTGTCCAACATCGACACTCGAAATATCATGAAACCCGTGTCCAGCATCGACAAGTAAATCCTCATATCTCGGGCTCCGTCAGTCCGGATCGGTCCATAACATCTCTCGACTCCGGTCGGTATCCTCCGGATAACCGCCAAGTCCAACCAATCACCGGTAAGTACTAGCCACCCTGCCAGGCTCATCGTCTACTCCACAAAAAACATTTCTTGCCCCGGGGAACCATACGGGTCCACCATGAACCCGCAAACGGATCATCCGCCTCCTCGAATCGGGTTTCACATATCACACGTCTCAGAACCGAGAAAACGCATGGTGGACGCACTGAAATATCATATCAAGAGAAACCGGGTTTTTAAAACAATACATACTTTCTTTTGAAATAACCATGATTCTTAAATCCAGAAATCTTATGAAAACAGCATATCTCAATACGTATAATCGTAAAGCATGATGTATGCGACATAGAATCAGTAATATGCACACGTCGAGGGAAAGCCGCCTTTTTAAATGAATCCAGTTTTAAAATATATCTTGTGGTTCCTAATTTCTCCCAAGTCAAATGCAACATCGTATAAGGTGCATATGTAAGTATAGCAAGTAAACTATGCAAGGGGGTCATATTATGATGCAGCAATTCTACTGTGTAGTGATATGGCAATTATCGATGATGAAGTGTGTGAGCCGGTAAATCTGTGTAAGTGTAACATACGCATCATCGATAATGGTGTAAGTATACTAGCACAGGTATAAGCAATGCCGTGAGAATAATATGAATACAGCATAATGTAAATCATTAGCTAAAAGCTATAGGGTATACGTATCTACATGATCGAGTCGGTGAATCAATCAATCGGCACCCAGCCACAACACCGCGTACGGTATAATGCATCGTACGGCAACCTCTAGTCAAGGGTATGGATCAATCATCAAGTCAAACTCATCACGTACGGAAAATCATCGTACGGCGGCATTAAACCGGTAGGGATCCTATCGACCTTTACGAAAAAGAGGGTATGGACCTAATGTCACGTACAACAATCACTCATGATTCACAGCATTATATGTATATGTATCTATATACCTAAGTCCCAGGTCACAACCATAACAATCTCATATCAGGGGACCGGTAAGGTATCAATCATCTCAATCGACTCACATCCGTATACCAATATATCATCAAATCATCATAACAAATCATATATTCTTTTAATCGCATTTATATCCCCCATCAAGTCATTTTCATCTAAACATTCACACACGAACCATACGATCAGTTTTTAAATGATGCGGGTCGTAGTTTTGAAAGTAGGAGCTACGGTGTTTTTAAGAAAAAGATATCATTTGAAAATGCATAACGTCCCTCAAGTTATCCTTTTAGAAAAATGCATACGATTCATCAGTTTGGAAAAAAAAGGTATGGTTCGCATGACACATTTATGTCGGCTATCTAATCTTATAGTATCCAATACAGCAATATCATCGAACACAATCCTCGAATCTCGTCATCACGTATTAATCGTATCATATCACTTCTAGCTATCCTTAAGTTTCTAATATGGTTTCTCTAACTATCTTTTAACTCTATCTATAGATTTCTAGTAAAGGTTTCCTTAACCATATACTATGAATCGGTTTCCATCAAGAACTTGCGGGGGTGCTATACGCCATCCACCCGACTTCTTCCGTAGATATAGATCTACTCACCTTATTCTTCACTTACCGATGCCGATATCGCCACGCTCTTGCTTATCATCTCGAGGTCCTCATAGGGGTACCTACATATATAACACAATCGCAATGCGTATTAAAATCAAGGTGGAAAACCAAAAGGGCACACGCTTCGCTCATAGGTCAAAACCTATAGCATCGCATGCAAAACACGATCAACAACCCTAGTCCTTGACGTTCAAACGCCACACGACGGAATACAATATCAAATACCAAAACTTTAAGTCATGAATACCAAGAAATGCAAGGCAGCAACTCAAGAAACTTGCTCCAGATTTTCAGGTAAAAATTAGTTAAACAAACAGTACTAGGGTCTTGTATATAGGGTATATGACCTACAGAAGCAACCTGGGAACCCAATTCCCCAAAGTGGCCGGCCAGAAGCCCTAAATTTCTGGCCTCCTCGATTTTTGATGAAGGGATTGAGTTCGTATTGGTAGGGAGGCCTCGTAGTGGTCCATCTAGGCTTGTGGTCTTGTTTGCTTTTCTAGTAAAAGTCCCGGTTCACTCCAGATTTCCTGTAGGCCTCAATTTCATCACAAAACCGATATGAACAGTTTCAGATTTGGGTTTCAGGTTTCATTTCGTGATAGGTCTAGGTTTTAGACATTAGGGGGGTTTGTAATCTCCAAATACACTCAAGTTCACCAACACAACTCAAAGAAAACTCTAACCCTCTCTAGGAATTTTCAAAGCTCACAAAACCATACTAAAACACATCTAAACATGTCAAGATGCTAAAGTGAAAGTAATACTATGTTAAGGGGTGCAGGAAATACCTCATTTGGCAAACCCTAGAATCCCCTAGAGCTCAAAATCCAGTTTTTCTTGGGTCCCTATGCTTGTAGTGAGCTTGTGCACATTTTTTGTGAAGAGGGTGTATGGTTTTGGTGTATTTTTGGTGTGGTTATGAGGGGATGGAGGTAGAGGGGAGTGAGGGCAGCCATGGGGTGAGGGGAAAGAGAAATGATGAAGATGAACACAATGCCATGGTCAAGTTGACCCCTCACCCCCCTCTCTCTCTTACTCATACCTCCATTTCTTTATTCATTTTCTTTTTCTTTTCTTTTCTAATCTTTTCTCTTCTATTTTAAAAACCCAAGGCATGCATGAAAAATGAAGAAAATACCATGGTGGAAAAATGTAACAAAGTGAAATATGACATGGTGCATGTCATGTGCACAAAACTGGGTTAATGCACGATTAGCGATATTTAATCGCGATTAGCATTAAAATTGCATATAATTAATTATAAAAATTCATAATTTGCTTAAATCATCTAAAGCACCCTCATTTTAGTAATTTCTATAATTCTCCAAATTTTTCCCAATTTATCGGTATTTAATTATACCGCATTATCAAAATATTCATAATGTTTATTATTTAATTATAAAATTCCCAAAAATAATATTTTATTTTTCTGAAATGTTACACATATATAATATATATCACATTATTAAATCAACACTTAATTTAATAATCCGATTACATCTCATATAACCGACTAATATCATTAATTTGAACATCACATTATCAAACCAACACTTGATTCGATAATCCGGTCATATCACATATAACCAGACCGACATCAGATAGCTGTCAGATTATAATACGGTATCACATACTCAAATTTAATCAGGCCCATGCACATATCAACATATGTGCTCTACTTCATTTTGCTCGAACTAGGAAACTTCTGTATGGGACTTTAAAGACTCGTTAATACACCAGCAGTAGGTGATGATCACATCAATCACCTACTTGCCGTCAGCGGTACTAGCTGGAGGTAACGGCTACCCGGGTATTGAGCAATATGAAGATCAACAAGCAAGCACGTCCATACTCTCTATGAAGCCTATCAGTAACACTACCGTACAGTCCGGTCTCTTCGTTTGATATGTCGCATATCATGTCTAGGGGTGGTAAACGTTAGACCCCAGTAACATGATAAGTCATGCTGATGTTTGGCCTATAACGGTTTGAGAAACTACTGATAACTCTTATCAGTAAATCTCAGCAGCAGCCTTGGCCAGGGACTTCCAGTTATATCCAATCGAGCATAGCGCAAGATCAATCCCCAATACCGAGAGAGACGAAACCCCTCCTATCACTCATTGCCTCCATGTAACTCGGGACTGTACCCAAAATCCACCTGTTTGCACGACTCCTTTGAGCTGTGGTAGGGAGGAAATCAAAGCATGGTGGGAGTCACACAAGACTCTATGACGATTTCAGGTCTACAGACTAACCTATACCAGTGTCACCAGAGAACTTCTATTTGACGATAGGTATACTACCAAATAGGAGTCCTCGGCGAGTCCTGTTCGGTGTACCTATTCTCCAATGAGCACCTGTGTATAATCTTTGATGTCACACACCAATGGTTGTGGGATCAACCATCGCCCTCTAAGGGACAAGAAACGTACACACTAGTCTAGTCTGGAATATCGATAACCTAGTCTCGATATTCCCATGACTAGGAACTGATTAAAGGATGTACTTTTGGACCACCCTGGCCCCACTAGTATGATCTCATCATAATCCTGGTAGTCAAGTACATATCCTAAGGGCTTTATCAACATGTGAGAGCAAGACAATAAAGAATACCAGTCAACATGTTAAGATAAAGAGTAACCAGATAGCATACTATCATGTCGAGCAAGAAAGTCATATATATGTGTGTGTGTGTGTGTGTGTGTCCAAGCATCCACTATAATATACATCACATGTACAATAATGACTTCTAGGGCATACATATTCCTAACAAGATGGTGCAATTATTGCAACCAAAGCAGTTGGCAGATATCACCTAGTGTTAACAACTGGTAATACATTGATTCTAAGCGACTGTTATTCCGTACCAAAATATTGTGAATATTTTCCTGAATCAAATGTTGATTGGGTATGGTACGTTATATAACAGTATACACGTTCTAAATCAAAGCACAGTTACAAACGTACAGAACACACACAAGAGGAACAGTTCAGAAATGAACAAAGTCTTCTTGTGGCATTGTAGACGGGGTCATATCAATAAAACAAGAATAGCTAAAGTTCCATAAGGATACATATTCGAATCCGTTCGAATTTATATCTTATGAAACTTTCCAGTCATGTCTTAAAGACCAAGGTGACCAAATCTCCGTTTACTGGAAATGGAGAAAGAGCTACAGAACTCTTGGACAGATACATGGTGATGTATATGGTCCTATGTCTACACATGCCAGGGATGGTTCCGCGTACTCTATTACATTCACCGATGTTCTCTCAAGATACGGGCATGTGTTCTTGTTGAAACACAAATCTGAATCTTTTGAGAATTTCAAGGAATATAAGTACGAAGTTGAGAACCAGATGGGTAAAGGTATTCAAGTCCTTCGATATGATCGGGGAAAAGTGTAGGGTTACTAAGCACACTAACAAGGCTCTACAAGGTATCGACCATGCCGGATTAAAATTTTTAGGTGCCAAACAACCCTAAGCAAGATCGTATACTAGAGATTAGGCGAAAAAGATAGCAAGTAAACAACTTTACTCTTAAAGGAATACGAAATACAACCTTTGTAGATCGGTCCTTCACTTCTAAATCTCCTTGTTGTAGTCCCTTCACTGCGATCACGTGCTCCCGGACTCTTGGACGGCTCCATGAGAAAGTTACAACGGTATTGCTCGAAGTCTTCGAGGCCGAAGATGATCTACGTCGAGAGAATACGGACTCAAGCTTCTACTTCACCAACTAAAGAATTAGTGAAGCAAACACCCTAAACTAAAGTGCTAGTCTAGTAGAGGATGATGAAAAAGGAAATGGGTACTCTTTAGAATTTGATTTCTCACTTTGGTTCTCTCTCTTTTTCAAACCCTAGCATGAAAATGAAGGAGGAAGAAGATGAGAATGAAAAATGATCAAGAGAGAGAGAGTAAACTAACCATGGTGATATACTAACTCATGTAGAGACATTACCATAGGTAATCATAGTGGTTAGGTTAACTAATATCTTAAGTAAAACAAAACTAGTGGACTAAGTCAAATGCAAAGATAAGCTTCATGAAGCTTCATGCATGTGTGCTTTATCCACTAATTTTGTGTTTACTTTATATATTAAAACCCTACCAATATAATTAGTATGGTGTATGTCTCATACACCCATGTCAAGTGTATCAACAACCATGATACAATTTGTACACTAATAAATATATATCACATATATATTAACTTGTGCACAAGTGAGAAAAACAAATGCTTAAGTGAACCAATGTTAGTTAATGTAAATTAGTATATCACATATACCATTATACACTAAATTATTAAATCAACATTTGACTTAATAATCCGGTTATATCATATATAACCGACTAACATACAATGTATCGATTTATCGAATCAACCCTTGATTCGATAACTAGGTTATATCGCATACAACCGATCGATACAAACATCGCGAGAATAGAATACGGTATCACATACACGTATTATTCTCGGTCCCGCACATATCACATATGCGCTCCTATTTCATTTTGCCTGAGCCAGTACAACCTCTATGTAGGACTCTAAAGACTCGTCAATACGCCGGCAGTAGGTGATGATCATATCAAGCACCCACAAGCCGTCAGCGGTACTAGCTGGACGTAACGGCTACCCGGATATTGAGCGATCAGAAGATCAGCAAGCAAGCCCGCTCCAACTCCTGTAAAAGCCTGACAGTGACACTACCGTACAGTCCGGTCTCCTCGTCTGATATGTCGCATATCAAGTCTAGGGGTGGTAAACGTCAGACCCCAATAACCGATAAGTCATGCCGATATGAGGCTCATAACGGGTCGAGAAACTACTGGTAACACTTACCAGTATATCTCTAAACCATCCCTGGCCAGGGACTTCCCTGTTATGGCCAATCGAGCATAGCGCAACATCAACCCCCAATACCGAGAGAGACGAAACCCCTCCTATCGCTCATTGCCTCCATGTGACTCGAGGCTGTACCCAAAAACCACCGTTTTGCACGCCCTCTTGGACGTGGTAAGGTGGAAATCAAAACACAGTGGGAATCATACAAGCCTCTATGACGATCTCGGGTCTACAGACTAACCTGCACCAGTGTCACCAGAGAACTGCCATCTGACGTAAGGTATAATACCATCTGGGAGTTCTCGGCGAGTCCGTCCAGTGTACCCAGTCTCCACTGAGCACCCGTATATCATCTCTGATGTCAAACACCAATGGATATGGGATCATCCATCGCCCATCTATATGGGTCGAGAAGATATACGCTAGTCTACTCCGGTACATCGATGCCCCATCTCGATACACCCACGACTAGGGACCTTGAAGGATGTACTTATGGACTACCATGTCCCCACTAGTATGATCTGCATCATAGTCCAGGTAGTCAAGTACACATCCTAAGGGCTTTACCAACATGTGACAGAGAGACAATCAGTATACACGTTAAGGTAAAGAGTAACCAGATTGCATACTATCATGTCGAGCAAGAAAGTCCTCCCTATATATGTCCAAGCATCCACTACAATATACATCACATGTATAGTAATGGCCTCTAGGGCATACATATAACTAACAATCTCCCACTTGCACTAGGGCCATCTGATAACAGTGGTTGTAGTATCTCATACTCAACCATCCCATAATAGTCTCTCTCTGGGAAAAAGCTTTTGTGAGTAGATCCGCCGTGTTGTCCTCTGAGTCTACTCTCCTGACCTCGATCCCCTGGAGATCAACCATCTCCATGATCAGGTGACACTGCCTTAAAATATGTCTGGATCACTGATGGGACGGGCGTTCCTAGGCATAAGCCACAACTCCATTGTCTCACAATGGTAGGAACGAAGTTTATCTCATGAACTAATATACACCCAGACTGCCTCTTTGGTAGTATCTTTGATAGCGATGTATCCAGCCTTTATCGTCTAGTATGCCACGGTATCTAGCTTGGAACTCTTCTAACATACTGTCCCTTTACTGAGGGTAAAGACAATGCCTGTGACTGACATTCAGTCGTCCTTATCACCCTGGAACTCTTCCAGTGATTCTCCCCGGGATCAATTGATACCACCTCACTACAACTAGTGAGTATCCTAACATCCAATTAGATCTATCTCATAGATCCAAAACCCAGGATTTAGTAGGTATCGCTTTAATCCTATGTGGAGAATCATTGTGATAAGCGGAGATTGACTGAGCGTAGCATAGGAAACTCCTTTCCTATCAAGAGTATGTCATCCACGTACTCTACGAGGATCACCACCATACTCCCTACTACCTTTTTGTATATACTAGGTTCATCTACCATTTTGATGAAGTCAAACTCTTTGACTACCACATCAAAACAGACGTTCCAACTCCGCGATGCCTGCTCTATCATATAAAACATCTTGCACACGTTTCCGCTGCTCCCACTGTCTACGAAGCCCTCTGACTGTGTACTTATAGACTCTCTCTTCTAAAACATCATTTAGAAAAGCAGTCATGACACCCAACCGCCAGATATCGTAGTCATGGTATGTATCCGTAGCAAGTAGGATCTGGATGGACATAGGTACTTAGAAAAGGTTTCAACATAATCCATATCTGGTCAATGATGCAAACGTTTAACAAGTCTAGCTTTGAAAGTCTCAACTTTTCCTTGTACACCAAGTAATCTTCTCAAGATATACTTGCTCCTGATGGGGATTTAACCCTTCAAATAAAGCAACCAAAGTCCATACTTTGTTGGTGTATAAGGATTCCATCTCAGATCGTTAAGCATCTAGCTATTCTTACAGAGTCTTACTCCTGATGGCCAGCTCGAAACTAGTTGGATCATCATCTCATGATGCAGTCCTCGCTCCCACTGTCATAGAGAAACCGAAGTATCTCTCAGGTGGGTGAGGAACCCTACTAGATCGGCGGAGAGGCTGAGATTCGTTGGTTACTATTGAATCCTCCGGTTCTACCAAATCGTCAGCTGTAGTTTGTATGGCTGGAACTCCTTCCAGTTCTACCTCATGACCACAAATTTGTTTTCCAAAATAAATTCATTTTCCTAAAAAGGTGGCATGCTGAGAAACAAAACATCTTTTGTTCCTCGGTGCGGTAAAAGATATTCCTTTGCGAATACTTAGGATATCCAACAAACTTCCACAGAACTGACATTGCCTCGAGTTTGTCCGGATTTTGCTTTTAGACATAGGCCAGACAACCCCAAATCTTAACTGACTTAAGAGATGGGCTCTTCCCTTACCATATCTCATATGGAGTGGTATGCACCTGATTTGGTTGGAACGCCATTCAATAGGTATGCGGTTTCACAAGTGCATAACTCCCAAAAGGAAACAGGTAACTCAGTAGTACTCATCATAGAGCACAGCTTATCATATAGGGTGTGATTGCTCCGCCCCGATACACCGATGTGCTGTGGTGTATACGAAGGAGTAATGCTGAGAGAGAATCTCATTCTCCTTTAGAATAATCCAGGAATTCCGTGCTCAAGTATTCTCCTCCTTGATCACATCAAAGGACATAATACTTATACCTGTTTTGGTTCTCTACTTCTAATTTATATTCTGTGAATATCTCAAAAGGTTCGGACTTGTGTTTCAACAGGAACATATGTCTGAATCTTGAGAGATTATCAGAGAATGTAATGAAGTACAAAGGACCGGTGTTGGCATGTGTAGACAGGGGACCTTCATACATCAACATGTATCATCCCAAGAGTTCACTAACTCTTTCTCTGTTTCTTAAAAACGGAGCTATGGTCATCTTATCTTTGTGACATGACCGGCAAGTTTCACAAGATGTAAATTCAAATTAATTTAAATATGCATCTATATGTAACTTCAGCTAGTCCGGTCGCATTGATATAACCTAGTCTACAATACCTCAAGAAGGATTCATTCATTTTTGAACTCTTCCTCTTGTATGTGTTCTGTATACTAAGAACTGTAGTTTGATTTAGAATGTCAATGCTTTTAGATAACGTGCCTGAACTGATCAACTCTTGATATAGGAAATGTTCAAAACATTATCCAACAATACAAAATTATATCCTTCTTTACGAATAAAGAGACTGATATGATGTTGTATATCAGGTTCGGTATCTAATGACATTTGTTCAGAATCAATGTATTCTGGTAATACAGGGTGATAGTGACCAACAGACTTGGCTGCAACACTTGCACCGTTTTCTATCTCATGAAACTTATCACCCGTTCTCAGTTCTCTACCTATCTGTAGCCCATGTAACAGATTACATATGCGGGATCCAGATACGGTATCTCATACCCAGGACGTAAAGAATACTGAGAAACGGTTCTCTGTGATGAACACACCCGAAGATGATGCATCAGTATGCACTTTCTTCGTTTGGGCGGCACGGGAATTATGGTAATCGCCTATTTCCTGCTCTGTCTTATAACAATTATAAGTTAGAGCGGGACCAACGTTCCCCAGCGCAGTATAACAAGCGGGTTCGGTCAATACATCCGTTTTATTATCTTGATTAAGGCGTGATATGGTCGCTACCTGGAGAGAGAGAGAAGAAAACACTCTGCGTGCGCTCATGCAAGATCAGATTGGTTATTATTTTATCTAATCAGGATGGCTCCCACTGTTTTTATCAAATCTTCCTTCAAACCCCAAAAGGAAAGACTGGCCGGGATTAATTACACCCTACAACTTCGCCAATCTTTCAGCCAGACCAGTGTCGGTACTTTGAGCGAGGTTTCCCGTGCTTTCGCACGGACCTAATTAAAGTAAACCTCGTTTTTCCAGAGGCGTAACCCAGTTGACACCTTTCTAGACACCTACTTGATCGGCTAATTGTAATGTGTAAAACTCTCCCAGGAGTAACAATTACTCGCAGCGGGTATCGGGATCCAACTATCTCATAGAAGGTATGCAATCTCATTGCAAATTTCAACACTTGAAATTCCCGATAATTTTGCCCCTAGCACCCTATGACCTTGACGGGGGTCAACAAACCATAGGCTACTAGTCAAGTTCAACCCGTCATTTCTTGATTGAATCAAACCCACCCGCACGACCCTTGACGGAGGTCAACAAGGTCGTACGACTACCCTAATCCAATCTGCATCATATGCATAAGCAGATAAATACTAGTTAGCTAACGCACACTACGCCTTGACAGAGGTCAACAAACGTAGCACGAATACTAAGTAGGACTTATCTGAAATGACGGAGGGCTACGACAGGTTTTTCTGAAAACCTATTGCGTAATGAACTTGATATTGTTGTAGAATCAAATGATTTTAAAATGGAGTGTTTTTTTAGGCTTTTGCTAGTTTCGCTAAAGAGGTCACTCCCGGTGAAGGGATCTCGGCTCTTTCCTCGTCGAATGAGGTGCAGGATATATCATATATATCACTGTGCAAAGCAAGAACTAGAAAAGCAATCAAAAGACAAAACCGAGTGTTGTAGCATCTGCCAGTTATTACTAAAGGGGTCACTCCCGGTGAAGGGATATCAGCCCTTTCCTCATCGAATAAGGTACAGGATGTTCTACAAGGAACACCGCGATGCAAAGCAAGAACTGTAGCTACCTGTTTTTGAAAATTCGATTCCACAACAGCTTTTAGATTTCTTTTTCTTTCATTAATCACATTAATGAAGTCCCATCATTTAAGTCACCTAAACATCACAGATAAATACGACGTACACTTATGCCATCCGCATTCGCCTCGATGTCCCCTCGTGCACCGATAGGTTAGGTAACTAACGGCAGAGCAGGGCAGGGCTAGCGCGGGTGTAAAACATAAGTAACGTCTATATAATATATCATATATGCTATATACAGTATTTATCACAAAACATCAAATGATCACATCACAGATATCGCAGCAGAAGAAACATATGAAACATTGGATATACTAGGACGTCCGTGTTTTATTTTGAGCCTCTATAAAACATGGATTCCATGGTCGCGATGAATAGCCAAACCCACACCCTTAGACCCCTACGAGAGCGGCAAGCAACCCTTCCAATTCTAGAGTTAGGAGACCCGGACTCGACTCCTCGAGTTGGTCTCCCACTGGACTCTAGAACCCGGTTACTTGTGCTCTCCTCCTTGGGTCTATCCTAGTGCGGAAAAGTAAATAATATACAAATGGTGACATCAATCTCATCCCGGAAGTGCCCCAATAAAAGAATATTACATACATTTAATTTTACATGAATGAAAATAAAAACCCTCATCTCACATAAAAAAAACCCGGCTATTCAAAACGCGACGATCCAATATAACATATCCAGCAACACATAACATCACATGTCATCAACGTAAGTAAATATGCGCATCCCAATTGTCGTTGACATATAGCAACGAAATCGGCGATATCACATATTACACTTACGGTCGCAGAAAAGAAAGTGTAAAACTACAACAGTTGGAATACGCAACCTCCTTAGACATCACATGCCTAACAATTATAAACCCCGCATTTTAGTCTCCATATCGAAAACACTTTTCAATATCAAGTCGGGCAATTCAACAAAATTCCCGATAAGAGATCGAAGGCTCGTCGCAAACTTTAGTAGACGGCCACACCCCCGGATGCCGTCGACGAAGTGCACTAAGGCGGAACACCGCTGCCGCGAGCACCCGAACGGATGCTTTTTGGCGACGGGGTTCTCCTACAGTCACTTGGTCGGGGCTTTGGGGCATGGCTGTCTATTAAGTTTACCCGACGAGTATCCGCGTACGTTACGTGATTGCGACGGACTTTTGATCGCATAAAAATTCCGTGGCAACCGATCATCTGAGACTAAACTGCTATGTTTATAATATCCAAATTAGTTATCTCATAACCACTTGTGGATTCCAAATATTGTATCACATTCCAGATAAATAGACAATATTAAATTTTCCGATCGAATGATCAAACACCCAAGTTTTCCAAATAGTTCTCAACACTTGAAGGGAGTTTAAAAATATCCATCACATGCCACAGTACCAATGGTCCAGCCGTAGAAGGGTCAAGCCAACGCCTCACATATGGCACGCCGTACTGCCCCAAACCCTAAGGTTCAAAAGGCAGTTCAAGACGGTCACATAATCGAGTTAAGGTTTGTTGTCTTCTAGAGGGTCCATCGCGTAACTTGCAAGATCTAGACGTTCTTAAACAAACGAAAAAATCCAACACTTGGAAATTTTCCGGGTCGGGAAAAAGTGAGTTATTGATATCCGTCCGAACTTTTTAATACTTTCTAAATATCCGGAAAACACTACGAAATTAAATTTTCCGATCGAATCTACG
This sequence comes from Agapanthus africanus, assembly GCA_030015575.1. Taxonomy (NCBI): domain Eukaryota; kingdom Viridiplantae; phylum Streptophyta; class Magnoliopsida; order Asparagales; family Amaryllidaceae; genus Agapanthus; species Agapanthus africanus. The sequence goes on from CM057342.1 coordinate 645,322,327, forward strand.
AATACAAAATAAACCCCAGAACACTCAACACTTGAGTCAGATAAAAATACCCAGAAAATATCAGTAAATTAAATAGGAACTTTACTGCGCAAAACGACAAGGGTGACGTCACCTTATGGCCGTGGAACCGCCGCACGAGCCATGCTCATGCCGCGGTTCCGCGGCGCTTTGGGCGCCAAACTTTGTCGTTTTGCACAGTTTTCCTTATAATTTCCTGCAGATTTTTTAAGCATTTTTAATTCAGAAAAATCCCAGATTTCAAAAAATTTCCAGATAGGGGGTTTACTATGTCATGTCGGGGTTCGATTGGAGTTTTAACATCGTAAACACATTGCCTAATGCTCTAGCTAGGCTCTGATACCACTGTAGGGTTACTAGGCACACTAACAATACTCTACAAGGCATCGACCATGACGGAATAAAATTTGTAGGTGCCGAACAACCCTAAGCAAGATCGTATACTAGAGATTAGGCGAAAAAGATAGCAAGTAAACAACTTTACTCTTAAAGGAATACGAAATACAACCTTTGTAGATCGGTCCTTCACTTCTAAAGCTCCTTGTTGTAGTCCCTTCGCTGCTATCACGTGCTCCCGGACTCTCGGACGGCTCCATGAGAAAGTTGCAACGGTATTGCTTGAAGTCTTCGAGGCCGAAGATAATCTACGTCAAGGGAATACGGACTCAAGCTTCTACTTCACCAACTAAAGAATTAGTGAAGCAAACACCCTAAACTGAAGTGCTAGTCTAGTAGAGGATGATGAAATAGGAAATGGGTACTCTTTAGAATTTGATTTCTCACTTTGGTTCTCTCTCTTTTTCAAACCCTAGCATGAAAATGAAGGAGGAAGAAGATGAGCTCTAAAAATGAGAATGAAAAATGATCAAGAGAGAGAGTAAACTAACCATGGTGAGTGAGTATCATATACTAACTCATGTAGAGACATTACCATAGGTAATCATAGTGGTTAGGTTAACTAATATCTTAAGTAAAACAAAACTAGTGGACTAAGTCAAATACAAAGATAAGCTTCATGAAGCTTCATGCATGTGTGCTTTATCCACTAATTTTGTGTTTACTTTATATATTAAGACCCTACCAATATAATTAGTATGGTGTATGTCTCATACACCCATGTCAAGTGTATCAACAACCATGATACAATTTGTACACTAATAAATATATATCACATATATATTAACTTGTGCACAAGTAAGAAAAACAAATGCTTAAGTGAACCAATGTTAGTTAATGTAAATTAGTATATCACATATACCATTATACACTAAATTATTAAATCAACATTAGAATTAATAATCCGGTTATATCATATATAACCGACTAATATACAATGTATCGATTTATCGAATCAACCCTTGATTCGATAATTAGGTTATATCGCATACAACCGATCGATACAAACATCGCGAGAATAGAATACGGTATCACATACACGTATTATTCTCGGTCCCGCACATATCACATATGCGCTCCTATTTCGTTTTGCCTGAGCCAGTACAACCTCTATGTAGGACTCTAAAGACTCGTCAATACGCCGGCAGTAGGTAATGATCATATCAAGCACCCATAAGCCGTCAGCGGTACTAGCTGGACGTAACGGCTACCCGGGTATTGAGCGATCAGAAGATCAGCAAGCAAGCCCGCTCCAACTCCTGTAAAAGCCTGACAGTGACACTACCGTACAGTCCGGTCTCCTCGTCTGATATGTCGTATATCAAGTCTAGGAGTGGTAAATGTCAAACCCCAATAACCGATAAGTCATGCCGATATGAGGCTCATAACGGGTCGAGAAACTACTGGTAACACTTACCAGTATATCTCTAAACCAGCCCTGGCCAGGGACTTCCCTGTTATGGCCAATCGAGCATAGCGCAACATCAACCCCCAATACCGAGAGAGACGAAACCCCTCCAATCGCTCATTGCCTCCATGTGACTCGGGACTGTACCCAAAAACCACCATTTTGCACGCCCTCTTGGACGTGGTAAGGTGGAAATCAAAGCACAGTGGGAATCACACAAGACTCTATGACGATCTCGGGTCTACAGACTAACCTGCACCAGTGTCACCAGAGAACTGCCATCTGACGTAAGGTATAATACCATCTGGGAGTTCTCGGCGAGTCCGTCCAGTGTATCCAGTCTCCACTGAGCACCCGTATATCATCTCTGATATCAAACACCAATGGATATGGGATCATCCATCGCCCATCTATATGGGTCGAGAAGGTATACGCTAGTTTACTCTGGTATATCGATGCCCCGTCTAGATACACCCACGACTAGGGACCTTGAAGGATGTACTTATGGACTACCATGTCCCCACTAGTATGATCCGCATCATAGTCCAGGTAGTCAAGTACACATCCTAAGAGCTTTACCAACATGTGACAGAGAGACAATCAGTATACACGTTAAGGTAAAGAGTAACCAGATTGCATACTATCATGTCGAGCAAGAAAGTCCTCCCTATATATGTCCAAGCATCCACTACAATATACATCACATGTACAGTAATGGCCTCTAGGGCATACATATAACTAATAAAAAGAATACTGGAGAACGGAATTCCGAGACTATTTAAAAGAGAATGAGATTCTCTCTCAGCTTATTCCTCCGTATACACCACAACACTACGGTATATCAGGGTGGAGGAATCACACCCTATGAGATATGTTGTGCTCTATGATGAGTACTGCTGAGTTACCTATTTCCTTTTAAGGATATGCACTTGAGATAGCTGCATACCTATTGAATAGAGCTCCGACCAAATCCGTTGCCTACCACTCCATATGAGATATGAAATGGGAAAAGACTATATCTTAAACGAGTCAAGATATGGGGTTGTCCAGCCTATGTTAAAAATCAAAATCCGGACAAGCTTGAGGCAAAGGTCAATTCTGTGCAAGTTTGTAGGATATCCCAAACATTCGCGAGGGTATACCTTCTACCACACCGAGGAACAAAAGGTGTTTTGTTCCTTGACATGCCACCTTTTTAGAAAAGGTATTTCTTGTGAAATAAATTAGTGGCAAAGAGGTAGAACTGGAAGAAGTTCCAGCAATACTATAACTAACGACTTGGTGGAACCGGAGGATTCAATAGTCCCCAAAGAACCGCAGCCACTCTGTAGATCTAGTAGGGTTCCTCATCCACCTGAGAGATACTACGGTTTTCTCATAGACGGTGGAATCGAGGATTTCATCATGGAGATGATGACCCAACTAGTTTCGAGCAGGCCATCACAAGTGGAGACTATATGAAATGGCTGGATGCTATGCGATCTGAGATGGAATCCTTGTACACCAACAAAGTATTGATTTTGGAAGTTGCTCCTGAAGGGGTAAAACCCATCGGGAGCAAGAGGATCTTTGATAAAAATAATTTGGTATAGATGGAAAAGTTGAGACTTTCAATGCTTGACTTATAGCAAAAAGATTTTCGTCAAACGACCTGGTGTCGATTATGATGAAACTTTTTCTCCTGTCGCTATGCTTAAGTCCATCAGGATCCTCCTTTTCATTCCTGCATACCATGACTACGAAATCCGGCAGACTGCACGTCAAAACTGCTTTTCTAAATGGTGATGTAGAAAAGAGCGTGTATATGACACTGCCAGAGGGCTTCGTAGACAGTGGGAGCAGCAGAAGCATGTGCAAGCTGCTTGAATCCATCTACGGATTAAAGCAGGCATCGCGGAAATGGAACATCTATTTTGATGAAGCTGTCAAAGAGTTTGACTTCATCAAAAAGGTAGATGAACCATGTATATATAAGAAGATTGTAAAGAGTATAGTTGTCTTTCTCGTATTGTACGCGAATGACATACTCTTGATAGGAAAGGGTGTTCCTATGCTACACTCGGTCAAGCTCTTCTTATCACACGTGTTCTCCATGAAAGATCTTGATAATGCCTCATCCTGGGGATATAGATCTATAGAGATAGATTTAAACGGATTTGGGATTGTCCCAATCCAGGTACATAGACACCATACTAAATGGGTTTAGTATGGAAAATTATAAACGTGGTAATATACCCGCTTATTCAGGAATCACTCTCTCCAGAGAGATGTCTCCCAAAACTGATTTGGAGAGGGCTCACATATAAGGGATACCCTATATTTCGGCAGTCGGGTCAATCATGTATGCGATGTTGTGTACCAGACCAGATGTAGCTTGCTCACTAGGTGTAGTGAATAAGTATCGAAAAGATCTTGGGGAAATCCACTGGATAGCTGTGAAGAACATTCTTAAGTACTTGAGAAGCATTAAAGAGATGTTCTTGGTGTATGGTAATGGTGAACTCCAGATGGAGTCCTTTACCGATTTGAGCTTCCAGAGTGATAAGGACGACTGAAAGTCAGTCTCGGGTTTTTTCTTCACCCTCAGTGGAGGGACGGTATGTTGGAAGGGTTCCAAACTATATACTGTAGTAGACTCGTTGATAGAGGCTAATTACATCGCTACCAACGATACTGCCAAAGAGGTTGTCTGGATGAAAAAGTTCATATGATGTACTTGGTTCCTACCATTGGGCATCCGGTACCTGTGTATTGTGATGATAATGGAGCTGTGGTTTTGGCCTAGGAACCCTGGTCACGTCAGTGATCCAGACATATTTTTAGACAGTATCACCTGATCAGGGAGATAGTTGATCTCCGGGAGATCGAGGTCATGAGAGTTGACACAGAGAATAACACAGCGGATCCACTCACCGAGGCCATCCCCAGATGCTATTCGAGAGACTTTTTGGACGTTGGGTATGAGATACTACAACAACTGGCCATAGTGCAAGTGGGATATTGTTAGGAATATATATGCCCTATAGGCCATTATTGTTAATATAGTGGATGCTTGGACATATATATTGAGGATTTTCTTGCTCGACATGATAGTATACTATCAGGTTACCTTTATCTTAACATGTAGACTAGTATTTATACTATTTGTCTCTTACATGTTGATAAAACCCTTAGGATATGTACTTGACTACAAGGATTATGATGAGATTATACTAGTGGGGCCAGGGTGGTCCAAAAGTACATCATTTAATCAGTTCCTAGTCGAGAGAATATCGAGTCTAAGGAATCGATATTCCAGAGTAGACTAGTGTGTACGTTTCTTGTCTCTTAGAGAGCGATGGTTGATCCTACAACCATTGATGTGTGACATCAAAGGTTGTACACAGGTGCTCATTGGAGAATGAGTACACCGAACGGACTCAATGAGGATTCCTAGTTGGTAGTATACCTATCGTCAGATAGCAGTTTTCTGGTGACACTGGTACATGTTATTCTGTAGACCCGAGATCGTCATAGAGTCTTGTACGGTTCCCACTGTGCTTTAATTTCCTCCCTACCACGCTTAAAGGAGACATGGAAACAGGTGGATTTTGGGTACAATCCCGAGTCGCATAGAGGCAATGAGCGATAGGAGGGGTTTCGTCTCTCCCGGTATTGGGGGTTGATGTTGCGCTATGCTTGATTGGCTATAACTGGAAATCTCTGGCCAGGGCTGCTTATGAGATTTACTGATAAGTATTATCAGTAGTTTCTCAAACTGTTATAGGCCAGACATCGGCATGACTTATCACGTTACTGGGGTCTAACGTTTACCATCCCTAGATATGATATGCGACATATCAGATGAAGAGACCGGATTGTACGGTAGTGTTACTGATAGGCTTCATGGAGAGTATGAACAAGCTTGCTTGTTGATCTTCATATCGCTCAATATCCGGATAGCCGTTATGTCCAGCTAGTACCGCTGACGGCTTGTAGGTGACTGATGTGATCATCACCTACTGCTGGCGTATTGATGAGTCTTTAGAGTCCCACACCGAAATTCCTTGGTTCAAGCAAAACGAAATAGGACACATATGTGATATGTGTGTGGGCCTGATTAAATACGTGTATATGATACCGTATTGTAATCTGGTAGTTATCTGTTATCAAGTTAGGTTATATATGATATAACCAGATTATCAAATAAAGTGTTGATTTGATAATATGATACTCAGATAAATGATATTAGTCGGTTATATGTGATATAACCGGATTATTAAATCAAGTGTTGATTTAATAATATGATATATATTATATGTGATATAATTATATCTTAACTAATATCATTAGCTCACTAATTATTCTTCCATTATATATATATATATATATATATATATATATATATATATATATATAAGCATGGCTTGAATTTCTATTTTTGAGAAAAATATAAAGGAGGTGGAAAATGAGAGCATGGTTTCAAGCATGGGCTTTATGTTATTTTATTCATCTTGACTCACTATTCAGGTATTGTTACAATTTTATATTGCTAATTTCCATACTTGAATGAGTGGGGGTCAAGTGTTGCCATTCATTCTTCATCTCATTCAACACTTAGCCAATTTTCTTGAGTTGCTCCCATTTTGCTCTCTGGCTTCTTCATCTTCCTCATTGTCATGGTTCAAGCTTCAACCCTCACATGTAATGTGAACCATGAAGCTTGAACACAAACTTGTGAGCTTTAATATCCCCTACTTCATCGTCCTACACTTGACTAGCGATCGAGTGTAGCGTGTTTACTATGCTAAAGAGTTTAGTATAGAGCTAGCTTGAGTTGGAGGGATTTCGTGTGGATCATTTTCGGCACGAAGGTCTTTGGAGGAAGCTCGTCTAAACTCTCAAATGGAGCCTAGTGGAGTCGCGGGACTACTACACGGAGCATGTGAAGTGAAGGACTCGATTTACAAGGGTATAGTCATCTTTCATTTCTTATAGTTTAGTTATATCAAACCTAAAATCCTAATCAACCAGCTAAAGATCTTATTTAGTCTACCTTAACACTTATAAAAATTTGAATTTGGCATATTTGATGCCACTTGGACCTCATGATGGTGTTAGAGTAGACTTTCACTCTAGTACTTCTACCAGCAGAAAATCGTGCACATATAAATCAAACATTTCATTAAAAAAGCTGACTAGTTCTTTTGCTTGTTGGAAAACCAACTGTAACTTTGAATAAGAGAGGAGAAATTATTGGGTGGAGAGAAAATTGTTTTTTTCAATTTTGGAGCTTTTTCTGCTTAAATGATCGTATCAATAAATCGTTAAGATACAATGTTTTACGGCGCATGAGATGTGGTTATATTTTTTTGTTCACGGACCACTCACACACCATTATTTGATAACGATTTTTCAAAAAAAAAAAATTAAGTTGGTGATTGAGATAACTTCATATAATCTTCAATTTAGAATTTCAATTTTGGAATATAGGATACACCTTTGTTAAAATATAGGAGAATATTTTTATATAAACTTAAACAACTCTTTGTTAAAAACTTAAAATGGGCATCACAATGTCTTTCTTCTCATTCTCCTCCCTCCCTCCTCCCTCCCCCCCCTCCTCCATCCCTTCTCTCCCCTTGCAAACCCTGACCCTAAAACCCTTAAAACCCCATCTGCACCTCCTCCTCCCCCCACAACAACGAGATCGACACCTCCTTCTTCGACAACGTCGTCCCCAACCAAGACATCCCCTTCGAACCCCCTTACCCTCCCGAGGACTTGATCTGCTAATTTGGCAACTTCGACTCGCCTCGCCTCCTCCTTCGACGAGCTACCACCGGAGACCGAGGATGAGATTGCTGCCACCTACGAGGAGATCTATGGCCCCGTTTACAGTCGACTCCTGTGACTTTGGTTTTTTCTTTTACTCTTATTTTTGAACTGCAAACGTTTACAGTTCAAAATTTTCTTAGAGACGTCTGCACCAGACGTCTCTATGAAAATTTTGAACTGCAGACGTCTAGGGCCAGACGTCTTCTTAAAATTTTTTAAGCAGACGTCTGTATTTCAAATTTCTTAAGCAGACGTCTGTTTTAGACGTCTGTATTTCAAAAGTTTCTTAAGCAGACGTCTAGACTGACGTTTCCTTAAGAATTTTTTGAACTACAGACATTTGTACCATACGTCCGCTAAAACAAATTTTCAAGTAAAACTTAGGGTAGAGACAAGGCGAGGCGAGATGAGGGACAAGTCAGGCAAAGCAAGCAGGTTCTCACGTCAGCAATGAGGCGAATAAAATCCGCCTCGTTGCGAGGCCAGTCGCCGTCGACTCGCCTCATTTGTCAAGGCATACTACTAATTAAACACTAAATTACAAATAGCATTGTCATTATGCTAGCTAGCATCCGTTTCTCTTTAGAACATGGTCCATTTTCTGCAAAATTACGTTGGAGTTCACTCTCAAGGCTTTATCAAAGAAGTGGTCTTTTTTTATTTCATGCATTTCATGATGTGCTTGTAATTTGTATATACATGCTAATTATTTATCATCAATCTTCTATTAAGCACATTAACCGGCAATATAAAGTGTCCCAACAGATAAACTGAATACTAGAAATGCATATCAATCTCAAATATTATCAAATGAAAAAACATTAAGATATTAAACAGGTGATTTCAAATAGTACAAATATACTAAGTCGATGAAGACGGTGTGAAGCATTAATTCAAAAGATTTATATGGATTTCTTAGTTTTGTGTGAGCACATTGCAAATATATATCAAGGGCATAGCTGCTTAAAGTCATGGTATTTCACAAAAAAATTTATAAAAAAAAAACAGAAGGAAAAAATGGTTTAGAACCCAAAAACGATAGCAGCTTCCCGATCCCCAAAAAACTTGCATCACATATTTGTTCGTGGATGAAATATAAATGGATTCTGAGCGCATGCTATTATCATCCTTATGTTGTTAGGAACCATTGGAGCCGATGGTGAAAAGCAGGTAAAACAGATGGATATGATCTAATAATAAATAGCATAGAGAATATAGTAGATTATAAAAACGGAGGTTTCCAGTCCTGTTTCCTTTGTATACCTTCCACATGATCCTCTCCATATTAAAAATATGTTTGGATAGTTTGGAAAATAATTGGATGATTCCATTTTGGATAAATGAATCTTGGAATTTAAGGTGCATTCCATTAAATGAAATTTGAAATTTGTAAGGAATTGTTTAATTTGCAGATGAATGGATAGTCTGATAAGGATATGCATTTAATGTTATTTTTCTTCTCATGCATCAAGGAGCCACTGAGACTTTCTTCTCCTTCTCCCTCCGCCTCTCCTTTCTCACCTCTCATACAACGAA